>CM070603.1:27139710-28413877 GCA_036346395.1 Hsuehochloa calcarea | reverse complement strand
AAGGATTTATCTTCAATTCTTGTGTGACTTATGCACAGTTGTATGAGCGTCTGCATGGGCTCTTCTTCTTTTTCCTTGGAGGCACCAAATAATTTATCATGGTTCTCCTTGTGCCATTGATGAATCACCAATTCTGGCACATCTACAACTTCAGTTTTAGACGACACCAGAGAGAAATTTGCTGTCTTTTCTCATCTTTTTGAGCCTGTATAGGATCACAAATAAAACTAGAAGGAATAGGGTTTAGATAGTTAATAAAGAAATCCCTCTCCAACTTGTTTTGGTGGTTCTCACCTCTCAAATTGGATGCTTTCAACCTCACTTTAGGTGGAATCACACAACTCACTTGGAATACTCTCATTTTGTAGAATTATGGGTTGTGTGCTTTCACTCTCGCTTGGGTTTTGATGCATTACTTTGGCTTCCTTTTGGTGCTGGGCTTCTTCTCGTTTCATGATTTTCAGATACAACGTATCTCTCCTTTCGGCACATGTTGCCTCATCCATGGGCATGAAGAAAGTTGGCCTTCCTTGTGCCAATCTTGATGAGATGCGCCAAATTCCTTGCACCATGGATCTCCCAACAAAAGATGATACGATACCATGGGGACTGGAATAATGTCACACAATATTTTGTAAGAAATTTGCCCAATGAAAATAGTACATTTACTAGGTCCGTGATGTTGAGCACGCCGGCGTACCATTTTAGCACATATGGTTGAGGATGTGGGGTTGTAGGCAGCTCTAACTTCTTAACGAGCTCAATACTAACATCATTCATTGAACTCACGTGGTCGATGGTCATGGCACAAATCTTCCCTCTCACTTTGCAGCGAGTATGGAAAGTCTAATCAAGCAATAGCTTTCTTCTTAGAGCACAAAGGCACTCAAGCCCTTGAAACCTTCCTCCTATGACGCCATAGAAATTCCACTGTGACCAGCTCGGCTAGCTCTGATACCAAATGATGAGGGGTTCAACCACGAACCGATAGGGTTGGCTCAATCTTTCACGGTGGAACAATGGTAGAACAAGATAACTATTCTTGGTTTATGATTTTAGAACAACAAGGCGTTGTTTAGAAGCAAACAAAGAAAAAAAAACATATGAACCAATAGAAGGGAAAGAATCATGTGGTTGAACCACAAGGATTTGATATGATTTGAAGAACCCCATCTCCTCGATTCATGCACAAGTGTTTACTCTCAAACACATAGATAACACAAAGAGGTAAACCCTAAAGCTTTCATGGCATAACTCATTTCATATTCATCAACATAACCATTTCCTGTTACATTACATGGGGGTAACCCTCATTTTTATAACCTTTTGGGATGGTGCTACAATACCACTATTGAAATGGTGGTTGCACTGTAGAAATGGTGGCTGCTACTATAGAAACGGTGGTTGGTCAAACAAGTAGCAAAATACATTTTGAAATCTTTCTACTAAAGCAACAAGAAAGCTAAAGATATTTTGTGAACTACTTGAGAAACAAGGAAGAAAGGTGAAATCCAAATCGGCTCAGTCAGATCGTGCAACAAAACTTCTTAACACCCTCTCTTGGATAATTTGATGCGACTTAAGAGCTCTTTCCAATCGACACGTATCTTGATCAATATTATATTATGCATTGTGTCAATATCCGCATCAGGATCTTTGGCGAGAGAGGGTGAAATGGGGCCCAAACAAAGCCTTCAAGGCAACTGGGAAGGGACGACGGCAGACGCGACGCTTTCGAAATGACATGGATGACAGACAACATGGGGGCCAGAGCAGCGTGAGGAATTGCTGGATATACAAGACCCTTGGCTACTCCATGAAGGATTGCTCCAACAAATCGAGCTCGTCTAGGCGTCATTCTGTGTCGTTTTAGTTCCACTGTCCGCGTATTGTAATACTGTCATTTTATGTTAACGGGCAGTGTTGTAATATTTGCACCTTTATGTACTTCATTTCGTTTTAATGCTTCGTTTCTATGTATTTTGGCATTCTATTTGTTTCGAACTGACTCAGCATTGTTCTACGAGCTTGAGCAAAATATTAGATCGGCTTTGGAGATGTCGGAAAATTATGCAAAGATGTTGCATACGCGCAAGTAGCTTGTCGAACGCTTCATTGCCCGCTGCACCACGTGTCAAAAAGCTAAGTCACGACTTAATCCTCATGGTTTATACATGCCTCTTCCTATTCCAAGCATACCTTGGGAAGATATTTCTATGGACTTTGTTTTAGAGCTTCCTAGAACAAAGAATGGGAGGGATATTATTTTTGTTGTCGTAGATAGATTCTCTAAGATGGTTCATTTTATACCATATCATAAAAGTGATGATGCTACAAATGTTGCTGATTTGTTCTTTAAGGAAATTGTTCGCTTGCATGGTATTCCGAATACAATAGTTTCAGATTATGATGCTAAATTTCTTAGTCATTTTTGGAGAACTTTATGGGGTAAGTTGGGAACCAAGCTATTATTTTCCACTACTTGTCATCCCCAAACCGATGGACAAACTGAAGTTGTCAATAGAACTTTGTCCACTATGCTTAGGACTGTGCTTAAAAAGAACTTAAAAATGTGGGAGGACTGCTTGCCTCATGTGGAGTTTGTTTATAATCGTTCGTTGCATTCTACCATAAAGAAGTGTCCTTTTGAGATTATTTATGGATTCATCCCTTGTGCACCTATCGACTTGTTACCCCTTCCAGCTTCGGAGAAAGTAAATTTTGATGCTCAACAACGTGCTGAGTTGATACTAAAGATGCATGAGACAACGAAAGAGAACATTGAGGTTATAAATGCTAAATATAAAGTTGCTGGTAGTCAGGGACGCAAGCATGTTTCTTTTGAACCTGGTGATCTTGTGTGGTTACACTTGCGTAAAGAACGATTTCCTGATTTGAGAAAGTCTAAACTCATGCCACGTGCATATGGTCCTTTCAAAGTTCTTGAACTTATTAATGATAATACATATAAGTTAGACTTGCCTGCAGATTTCGGGGTTAGCTCCAACTTTAACATTGTAGATTTGCGGCCTTTCTTGGGCGCGGAGGATGATCTTGAGTCTAGGACGATTCCAATTCAAGAAGGGAAGGATGATGAGGACATCACTTCTACTGATATGAACACTCCTCTTCCTACTACTTTGAATGATGTGCAAGGTCCAATTACTTGGGCACGTACTCGTCAACTTATTTATCAGGTAAATTCGTTTCTAGAGCTGAGTGTATTATTTGAGAACTATATGATGCTGCCTAACGGACATGATTTACTTGTACTTAGGAATCTAGGACTACGACTAGTTCAAGAAGGTCTACGACCAGTTGCGCAGTGTCTACGACTACTTCAAGAAGGCCTACGACCAGTTTCACCAGTACTCGGCGAGCACAGGACTCGTTGGGAGCAATCTGAGAAGCGAGCACAGTACTCGTTGGACACAATCTATGACTAAAGATAGCATGGACTCCTCAAGACCACCCCAGGACCAGTCCTACGATCAGGTCTTCAACCAGAGATACGCGACATGAATAGTGAATAAAGTACTGCATCACCGTTTTAGGCCTAATAGGGCCTTGTAAGTGTGTCGAGGTCGGAGCCCAGATTGTGTACGCCTCTTTCCACGGTCGCACAACCATAAGTCGACCTCCTCATGTCCCCCTATATATATACAGTAGCCGTCATAGTTTAGGGTGGGTTTTTCTTTGAGATTATTCTGCTTAGCAGTCTCACCGCATGTTCGGTTGAGGAACCCAACATTGTGAGCTTCATCTTTATTCGCAATACAATATCAGATTGCATCTTCTACTTTCTTGCTTGTGTTCTCAATTCGCATGCAGGAGATAGATTTCTTGGCGAGGTCAACCGCGTTCAGCACGGTTGATAACCATCGGAGCAGTGGTGTAGTGATTGCGAGGGGTTCGATCTGTTTGGTCGGTGTTGGACCGAAACGGCGACTAGAGGGGGAGGGGTGAATAGGAGCACGCTCACTTTTTCCCAAATAATGAATTCAACACAATTTCACTCCAATAGCTATGGTGAAGCTATGAAGATCAATATACCAGTACAGCGGAAGACTAGTATTGAATCCAATTAAATCCCTTAAGCAAAATAACAAAATCAACTAAGATTGCAAACTCACAAAGACGGGCGGTCGATCATGGACCCAATCGGTCGGACCGATTGTCAAGCGGTCCGACCCGGCGTTGTCTTTGGCGGTCGGACCGCTCAAAATCGGTCCGACCGGTGATGACGGGCGATCGACCGCCGACTCTCGAACCGATCTCGCAACAATAAAATCACCGATGACGAAGTTGCAATTAGGTGAAACTTTTGATTCTCAACTCCAATCTTTATGAAACTTTGCACACACCTTCTATATGCTATTGATGACCTATTCCAATCGAATATTATGATAATTCTTGGAACGATCTTGAGCAATTGCCAATTGATTAATGAAGGTCTAAAACCGCAAGAACGAAAACTTGATCCTAAAGCTTGTTCGTGAGAGATTGATGATCAAGATGATGCTAGATAGATTCACACATATCACGACAAGCTAATTCACGTGAAAGAATCAATCACAAACTCGCGGATCAAAGAAAGCCCTAAAAACACGAAATTGAAAGCAAGAACGAAAAGAGACTTATCTCAAGCAAACCTTGCATAGATTGATTTCGTGATTGATCTTTGGATTACATCCACACCATCATGGATCGATGGACAATCAAAGATCACGAAATTCACCACAAACCATCAAGAGCCCTAGCCTCCACCTCAACTCCCTAAAGACAATTAGTGTTTTGAAACATAAAAAGGCGAGAGCAGGGTGCAAACCACCACCTCCTCCTATTTATAGTGGAGGCCTAGAACTCCTAGGGTTTGACTCAATTGGGCTCCGTTAAGGCCCACTAACAAGCGGGTCACACACACACGCTTCAGAAGCGCCGTCTTTAACCTTTTGACCTAAACCGCTTCACCATGCACCATGGATTTGCCAATAGGTCACCCTTGTCCATCTTGTGTCACGCTTGAGTCGTTGACCTCACCTGCATCGCCGATCGTTCGACCTCAACTCTCCAAGTCTAGTCCCGATTCTCCTCGTCGTTGACCGTCGTTGACCACCAAGCTACCTGCACAACCACAGACAAGCAAACACGTATTCGGGAACAAGTTCTTCACAACTTGACCCATGTTAGTCAAAACATGCATCATGCAAATCATATGCCATGAAACCAATGTCTTTGACCTAACAAAACAACATCGCCACAAAGTTGGCCGACGTTCAAGTCACTACCGGTCTGACCGCTCCAGGTGAGCCGGTCGGACCGCCCCTTGGCCGGTCGGACCGCCCCTTGGCCGGTCGGACCGCTCCCTGTGAGCCGGTCGGACCGCTCCCTGTGACTTAGCCGAATTTCAACCCCTGAAAATCCAAACCTCTGGAAACTTTAAACCAATAGAACTTTTCTTCGAGACTCCAAAAATCATGAGACCAAGTGCATTGGGATCCTCACTTGCCTACAACACCTATTTTTGGCCCACTCGTTTTGACCACTTTGGTCACCGCCGTCCGACCGCCCCACATGGCCGGTCCGACCGATTTGGGACCGATCGGACCGCAGGTGCAAGGACCGGTCGGACCGCCACATCAAAGAAGCTCGTAGCTTTGTCGAAAACACGTGAAACGACAAACCGTAAACGCAATTGCCAATTGTCACATCATCCTAAGATCTGAAACATATCCCCATGAAATCCATAGTCGGAGTCTTTGGATCATCAACGTCGAGATCTTCACAATCGACTTATCAATACCTTTCGAAAGATCGGACCACAGACTTATCACATGTGCGGGAATATCCTCGTAAGTGAATCTTACGCACACATTGATTTTTCACATCTTACGTTGCATTCCTATATCGCTAACTTTATCTGCTCATAATGGCAGCCGGAGATGCGTTGCAACTTCTTCCAATGGATAGACGACCTAGATATGTACGATAGGGTGTTCATTGAGCAGAAGTACATGTTCAACTACGTGAAGCAACCTGAGGTCTTACAACGCTGGAAATCTTACGTACCTGACCCTATTGAAAAGACACATGCAGATAAGGGGAAGGCTGCTGCTAGTGAGATCAGAGGTCGTCCTAGCGCTCCCCGTTGCTTGCGCACTCCGGATCGAAAATGTAAGTTATGTTCAATTAGCATCCTGATTATTGATTTGGCCAAATGTTCTGCTAACATCATTCAATCTTCTAGCTCGTCTCATAGAACATGGCTTCCTTCGAGACTGGTCACTACCGTGGACAGTCAGGAGACAAGGGGAAGGGATTGATGGGCCGCCAAGACTAATTAACTTCATTCCAATCCACTATTTTTTCATTCCAAAAGGTGCACATGTATCCTAGGTGTTTTTTCGGTTTGTTGATTCGTGCACGTTATTGTTTCTAATGCACGTAACCAAACTCTGCGCACCATGTAATTCACAACTTGTGGATATCGTGAGGATATGTGCACGATCTCAGGATGATGAGTCAATTGGCAATGGCTTTGTTGGTTTGCAAAATCTCGCATTTTCGGGGTTTGCTTCAGGCTGTCAGACCACAGGCGGTCTGACCGGCATTGTTGGGCGGTCAGACCGCTCGTGGAGAGGTCAGACCGGCCATGGTGGCCGGTCCGACCGATTTGTTGAAAAGGTGTTTTTGGAGCTAAGCCAAAAATAGGTTGTGTAGGCAGGTGAGGGGAGTCTCCTGGATGTGGTCGCATCATTTCTGGAGCTCCCAGTCAAAAGTTCTATTGAGTTGAAAATTCCAGAAGGTTTCGGATTTTCAAGCTGGAATTTTGGCTAAGTCTTTTCGGGCGGTCCGACCGCCGTTGTGGAATCGGTCGGACCGGCCTTGTGGGGCGGTCAGACCGCCGATGACTTGGAGGATAGCCAAGTTTGCATTGATGTGTTTTGATTGTGGTTTATGTTTGGTTATCAATGATTTATTGATGTATATTGCATTGCGGAGCTGACGTGGGTCAAGTTGTGAAGAACTTGTTCCCGGAAACGGTTTGTTTGTCTATTGTCGCGGTGGCTTGCGTGTCAACGACGCCAACGGTAAGGTGGATCGACTACGCTGGAGAGCTGAGGTCCAGAACGATCATGGATACCGGGTGAGGTCGTGTGACTCAAGCATGGTGCAGGATGGGCAAGATGGATCGAACGGGTGGTTCGGTGCAGCTGGTTGGATCAGGCGGTACGGAAGTCGATGCGAGTCTCTGAGAGGTTCCGATGGGATTCGGACAAGAGAGGCTTGACGACGTGATGAGAACCGCTGATCAACCTACACGTGGTGAAGCAGGCGATTGCTTCAACAGATGTTGTGTGTGGGTCCCATGTGTGAGTGGGTCCCAAAAGTGAAACCCTAGGCCTCTCCTATAAATAGAGAAGGGGGAGATGTAAAACCCCTTGAAGCTTGTCATTTGGTTTTCCTTAGCCTTTTCTAGGGTTAGGGTTTGGAGAGGAAGAGAGGGAGAGATTGTGGTTGCTCCTTGGTGAGCTCTTGTCCTCCTTGAGGGAGTGGCTTTGTAAGCATCTTGTGAGATCAATCAATCTTGTGATGCTTGCTTGAGAGTTCATTTGTCTCTCTTTTGTGTTCTTCTCTCATTTGGATGAATTTGGTGCTTCCTTGATTCAAGTGGTTAAACTTGGTCTATTGACCCACTTTGTCTTGCTTTGATGTGTGGGGATACTCCTAGAATCATCTAGACCTTCAACCCCCACAAGCAAGTCTTGAATCAAAGATTTTTATATTTCTAGGGTTTGTGCACTTCTTTGTTAAATCCTTGGGAGATCGATTCTGCGAAGTGGATCTGAAGGATCGTCGCTAGAAATAGGTCTCTAATATCATTAAGGAGGTGTGCTCGAAATTTGGTTAAGTTTCATTGGTTGAATCAAAAGTTGGATCAAATTTCGTTTTGGATTTGGGCTTGATTTTTCAAGATGGATCGAACCGGTCTCGACCGATTTTATAACGGCGGTCCCGATCGCGTTCAGACCGCTTAGTATCGCGGGTCGAACCGATTTCCACCGGTCCGACCGCCGATTAGTAGCCGGTCCGACCGATCGTTGACCGCTCGGCCGACCGCCTTGGTAGCCGGGCCGACCGCTCGTGCCCTGAGATCGCCCTTTGAGATTAAGTCTCCACTTTTGTGTCGTGTGGTTGTTGGGGTTATCTAATTCAAAGACAAGGCTTCCACTGCGGCGCCATCGATCTTCTTAGCTTTCATAGCTAAAGGAGTAAAGTTCGTGTTGAATTTGATTTAGGCGAGAAAGTTGAGAAAGCGCCTATTCACCCCCTAGTCGCCTTTACGGTCCTACAAGTGGTATCAGAGCCGGTTAGCTCTTCTCATAGATCTTAATCGGTCTTTGGAGCCATGGCGACTGACAGATATTCAATCAGGCCACATGTTTTTGATGGAGTTGATTTTGCTTATTAGAAGGCCCGAATGCAGGCCTACATCGAGGCTCAAGGGCACGCAATTTGGCTTTAAGGTGAAAAACCCTTATGTCGTACCAGCCGATGACAATTTGATCACTCGGATGTGGAGAACAACGGCAGGCTCGAATTTCTTGATTCAAGGTCTTAGTCGATCCGAGTTTGAGCGTGTTGCTCATTTGTTGTCTGCTCATGAGATCCGCGGACTCTTTGTGATTATCATGAGGGTCCATCTGCGATCAAGGAAGTGAGAGAACCAAATTTGAAAAAAAGCATACTCTAAGATCGAGCAAAGGCCCGTGAATCTTTAGATGAGAGTGGGAAGATTTTCTAAAATTCTTCATGATCTCCGCGCTGTTGATCTTGTCTTCACTGAGTCTGAAAATGCACGCCAACTTTTGGGTGCTTTGGATGTGAAGGTCTGGGGGATGAAGATCACTGCCATAAATGACAACATCTTGTCATGAGTGAGCTTACCATGGATAAGCTTTACTCGAGGTTGAAGACGCATGAGATTGATTTCATCTCGCGTCTCCCCGACGTGAGCCGATGGCTTTAGTGGTCGACCAATCTAAGGGTAGATATTCGATTCTTTTGATGTTGGCTCATCGGCTTTTCTTTGTCCTTTGCATTCTTTGAGCGATGAGCAACTTGAGAGACTACTCGAAGATGATTTAGCCCTCCTATCCACAAAATTCACGAGCTTACAACAATGTGAGGAGTAGGAGGAGAGGTGGACCTATCACTTGTTTCGAGTGTGGTGAGCCAAACCACATTCGCTCTAGATGCCCCAAGCTGAAGGGCAAGGAGGAGAAGGAGTCACATAGGCATCCTCAAGCGAGAGATGCTAAGCACAAGAAGACAAACTATCGCAAGTTTGTCAGCCGAGTCCTTAAAGCTCTAGAGGATGTGAGCATGGATGATGTGGACTCGGAGGCGGAGGACGACAAGAGTGATTCCAGTGGCAAGAAGAAGGCACGTGATTTCACAGGCATGTGCTTTATGGCTAAGAACAGCCACGACAGCGACTCCTCCAACAGCGAGGATCCTTTTAGTGATCCCGATGAGGTATGCCCTTCACTTCCTGACATGGAAATGGCTTTAGTGCTTGCTGAACAAAAACTGCATAAGCAAGCTAAATTGATTAAGAAACAGGATACTATGATTGATAATTTGAACCTAGAAGTGGTTAGGCTCAAATCCATTAATCCTGATGATTTCTGTGATTCATGCTCTAGCTTGCTTAATGAATTGTCAAGCTTAAACAATGATCATTCCTCTATTGAAAAACAATTGAAAATGCTCTTTCTGAACTAGAATCTCTCAAGTCTAGTTCTGTTTGCATGGATGCCATTCCGCTTGGTGTGACTACCTTGGATGCTATTCCTTTAACTTGCTCAAATTGTGCTTTGCTAGAATTAAAACTGGATAGCTCTTTAAAAGAATTGCAAAAATTTGATGCTAGTCATACTTGCTCTCATTGTAAGAACAATAGGATTAAAATGCAAGAGTTGACCGAAATGGTCGTTTACTCTAGAGCTGCATCATGTGAAAATTGTCCTAAGCTTACAATCGAGATTGAAGCTTTAAACAAGACTCTTGAAGAGAAAGCTAAAATTGAAAAATCTATGTCTCTTACTGCTTCCAAGAAAGTCATTGATTCTTCCTCTTGTATGTTGCATGCTGAAGTTGAAACTATTGTTGGTAAGATACAAGAGGCATTTAGAGTCAAATTTAAGGAGCAGTTGAATAGGATTGGAGAGTCCTATTGTGTGTCTTGTGAGGCTCTAAGAGTGGAAGTGGACCTTCTTAAGAGCAAACATGTTGAGGCAATCAATTCTAAAAAGTGCTCTAATTGTGGAGTTTTGGCAAAAGATAATGATTACCTCAAAATGACTCTTGAGAAGTTTTCTAGTGGGAAAAAGAAACTCAACTTGATTCTAGACTAATCCAAGGTGAGTGTGAAAAACAGTGGCCTAGGTTTTAAGTCCCTAGAGCTTTCGAAGAATCACCCACCAAAGATTGCTAGAGTTGTGAAAGGTGGTCTGGTTGAGCAAGAACCTCCTAAGACTTCAAAGGTTGCTTTTAAATTTGCAGGTTCTGCTCAAACTTCCTCTAGCAAGAAAGGTGCTTCTGTCTCACCAGTACAGATCCCTCAAAAGGTCAAGTACCATTGCACCTTCTGCAAGAAAGAGGGCCACACTGTTGAGTTTTGCTTTCGGAGAGCAAAGATTGAGAAGAAAGAGAGAGTGAGCACTTTGAGATCCATTAGAGGAGTCTCTTCTTCAGCTGTAATCTCTAGAGCCAGGCAGCCCATTCAGTGTACCACTTATAGGCCTAGGTTTGTAGAGAACTTCGTTGACTCTTTTGGTGGGTCCAGGCAGCAGTTTGGTTTAGGATATCGTGAGGAGAGACCACGGGTAGCACCTAGACAGGGGGAGTATCGGTCTTTTGGTAGATCGTTTTGGAGAGGTCCAGGTGGTGCTCGTGGGCATTCTTATGATTTTGTGCTTGATCATTTTTCTACTGCTTCTTTTGCTAGTCCCAGGCATCGTCCATCTCAGTACTGGACACCTAGATCTTTTATCTCAAATCCCAGTACTGAGGCATGGATGTTTTGAGGGAATTTGCTATTTTTGCATTCATTGTATCATAATGCATTTTCATTTCAAATGTCTTGCATTGCATAATAAAACTTGTGGAGCTTTGATTATTATCCTCGTATGACTTGATTTCATACTCTATACCTTGTCATTTCAAGTGATAGTCTGCTAGACTTCTTTTATGGCTCTTCTTGTTTAGCTCAGCTTTTGCCTTGCTAGCTTTATATCTGTGAGCAAATTGAATCAAATCATGTCTTGTTGGATCTTGTGACTAGCTTTGCTCTAGTGATCCTCTTATGATTCTTGCCATGTCATATAGGTTGAATTGAGTCTTGAACTTATTTTTGAGATGAAAACGAGCTTTTTATCTTCTTAAGTCAAGCAAATGAAAATGAGATTTTCTGTATGAAAAATCGATCTCACCAATCCTTTCTCATGAGACGGCTTGCCATTGTACTAGGCATGAACTCAGGGGGAGTTTTGGATGACCTAGACCACTCTTTTAAGCTTATCGCTTGAGATGGTCGCGACAAGGCTTGAGATCTAGCATAGTGGAAAAATCCTTTTTAGAAAATGCTCAAAATGCTAAGTGCTTGAGTTTTGCTTCAAAAGAATACTCTTAATGCTCAAAATGCCTCAGTTCTTGTTTTGAGTCTCTTTTTCCTTATAGACATGGCTTGACTCATTTTTGGTTGCTTTTAGTGAAACTATGATATTGAGCAACCTTTCATGGTTTTAATTCTTTTAATCTCAGATTACTGCTATTTTGGTTTTAGCTTTGCAGTACATGTTTTGCCATGATTGAATATAGCTTCTACACCTTATATGACTTGGTATAATTCTTGTACTGTCTACTTTGATAATGGTCATGGCTCCTTTTGCTAAATTTCAAATAAAGTCTTTTCATCTTCTTTTTCTTTCCCCTTGCATCTTGATGAATTCATTGTCAAAGGGGGAGAAGGATGGAAGAAAATACTGGTTTCATATAAAAGAACACATAAAAAAAATTTATGAACCTTTTGAAAACTTATGATCACAGTGAGTTGAGTCTCTGGGTTTTATTGCCTTTTTCTGATTTTAATTGCAATTGAAGAAGACTCACAATGATCAAAGGTCAAATAGAACATTTTGTCTTTCATATGGACCTAAGTGAGATTTTTGGCTACTTTCTGGATTTTGAATCCTTTTTGTGCTTTCATTGCCTATCTCACTTGCCTATACTATTCTGAAGCCAGCTTAGTCGGTTCCTAGGCTTTTTCTTGCTTATGGACCAAGTTGTGCCTTTATGCGAAAACGGCGATTTGTTTTACTTTTCAATTTGAAAAACCACATTTTCTGGGAAATTGCCAATGTGTTCATCAAGGGGGAGATTGTGGATATCGTGAGGATATGTGCACGATCTCAGGATGATGAGTCAATTGGCAATGGCTTTGTTGGTTTGCAAAATCTCTTGTTTTCGGGGTTTGCTTCAGGCTGTCAGACCACAGGCGGTCTGACCGGTGTTGTTGGGCGGTCAGACCGCCCGTGGAGAGGTCAGACCGGCCATGGTGGCCGGTCCGACCGATTTGTTGAAAAGGTGTTTTTGGAGCTAAGCCAAAAATAGGTTGTGTAGGCAGGTGAGGGGAGTCTCCTGGATGTGGTCGCATCATTTTTGGAGCTCCCAGTCAAAAGTTCTATTGAGTTGAAAATTCCAGAAGGTTTCGGATTTTCAAGCTGAAATTTTGGCTAAGTCTTTTGATGGTCCGACCGTTGTTGGAATCGGTCCGACCGCCCAAATCGGGTCGACCGGCCTTGTGGGCGGTCGGACCACCGATGACTTGGAGGATAGCCAAGTTTGCATTGATGTGTTTTGATTGTGGTTTATGTTTGGTTATCAATGCTTTATTGATGTATATTGCATTGCGGAGTCGACGTGGGTCAAGTTGTGAAGAACTTGTTCCCAAAACGGTTTGTTTGTCTATTGTTTGTGCGGTGGCTTGCGTGTCAACGACGCCAGCGGTAAGGTGGATCGGGACTACGCTTGAGAGCCGAGGTCCGAACGATCATGGATACTGGGTGAGGTCGTGTGACTCAAGCATAGTGCGAGATGGGCAAGATGGATCGAACGGGTGGTTCGGCGGTGGTTGGATCAAAGTGATTAAGTCGGTGCGAGTCTCGGGAGGTTCCGATGGGATTCGGACAAGAGAGGCTTGACGACGTGATGAGAACCGCTGATCAACCTACACGTGGTGAAGCAGGCGATTGCTTCAACAGATGTTGTGTGTGGGTCCCATGTGTGAGTGGGTCCCAAAAGTGAAACCCTAGGCCTCTCCTATAAATAGAGAAGGGGGAGATGTAAAACCCCTTGAAGCTTGTCATTTGGTTTTCCTTAGCCTTTTCTAGGGTTAGGGTTTGGAGAGGAAGAGAGGGAGAGATTGTGGTTGCTCCTTGGTGAGCTCTTGTCCTCCTTGAGGGAGTGGCTTTGTAAGCATCTTGTGAGATCAATCAATCTTGTGATGCTTGCTTGAGAGTTCATTTGTCTCTCTTTTGTGTTCTTCTCTCATTTGGATGAATTTGGTGCTTCCTTGATTCAAGTGGTTAAACTTGGTCTATTGACCCACTTTGTCTTGCTTTGATGTGTGGGGATACTCCTAGAATCATCTAGACCTTCAACCCCCACAAGCAAGTCTTGAATCAAAGATTTTTATATTTCTAGGGTTTGTGCACTTCTTTGTTAAATCCTTGGGAGATCGATTCTCAAGTGGATCTCAAGGATCGTCGCTAGAAATAGGTCTCTAATATCATTAAGGAGGTGTGCTCGAAATTTGGTCAAGTTTCATTGGTTGAATCAAAAGTTGGATCAAATTTCGTTTTGGATTTGGGCTTGATTTTTCAAGATCGATGAACCGGCCTCGACCGATTTTATAACGGCGGTCCGACCGCCGCGTTGCATCGCTTAGTATGCGCGGGTCGAATCGATTTCCACCGGTCCGACCGCCTTGATTAGTAGCCGGTCCGACCGATCGTTGACCGTCGGTCAGACCGCCCTTGGTAGCCGGTCAGACCGCCTGTGCCCAGATCTGCCCTTTGAGATTAAGTCTCCACTTTTGTGTCGTGTGGTTGTTGGGGTTATCGAATCAAGACAAGGCTTCCATCTGCGCCATCGATCTTCTTAGCTTTCATAGCTAAAGGAGTAAAGTTCGTGTTGAATTTGATTTAGGCGAGAAAGTTGAGAAAGCGCCTATTCACCCCCCCTAGTCGCCTTTACGGTCCTACACAACTATATTATAAAGTTTTTCAAATTTTATTCTCAAATATTTTACCTATTTCAATTTTCGTTCGTTTTTCTCGAAAGGAACCGATCCTGCATAATAATACAATCGTGACAACAGCGCTCGTGCCAACTCTAAACCCAAATATTTTTATCATTTCGCTCCAAAGGGGGATATTTTTGCTATTGCGCCGCCAAACTCGCATTTCAAATAGGGCATGAAATCACACACTTTCCTTATATGCTTGACTTTCTATGTATTATCACATCTATGAAAAATGTATTGTCACATGAAATGATGTGCTCTATTATCACATGAAAAAATCAAACAAAAAATTTCAAATGAAATAACGGAATTTCATTCAAAAAATTAAATTTAACATGAAATGACGGGAGCGCAGCGCGCCCGGGGGGAGGGGGGTGTCCGTGCCCCAGGCGCACGGACAAGGCGAGTCCGTGTCCGTGGCGCCTGACACGGCGAGTCCGGGCTAGGGGCGCAAGGACAAGGGCCTCCGGCGCCCGGGCCGCGGACGAGGCGACGTGTCGCCCTCCAGCGACTTCGCGGTGCTATTTTTTTGCTTTGATTCGGAGAGGGGGCTAAATTTTCTATTGATCGCGTCAACAATGCCAAACGAGCCAAAAACTCTACAAATTCTTTCTATATACTATTGTAGATGATGATTTAGTAGATCCTAAATCATTGTTGAAGTTATTTCAAACTTCATTAAAACATGTATACTTAGCAAAGTTATTTTAAAAAATATGTTGCAAATGGGTATTTTTTTAAAAAATACTTCTGAAAAATATTGCATAAGCAAAATGATCATATCATTGGATATGCTCTCCTGAGCGGCACGATTTTGATCCAAAAGACGACCTTACTCTATAGGTATCCAAATAGGCTGTGTCTACTGGTCCAACCCACGACATGAGATTGTTAGCCTGACCTAAGCCCGATATGACCTGACCAGGTGTGCGTGCTTGGGTCAACACCCCGACTCAGCGGGCCGACACGGCACGATATGTATAGTGCCAAGCACGGACACGTCATGACACAACTTGGCTAGTGACGGCGATGCCATGGCTGGCGAGGAAGGAGGCGGCAGCGGCGTCACGCGGTAGCTACAGAGGTGTCGCGTGGTTGCGGAGACAATGTCGGGATGCGGCGTTTGAGACGACAGAGTCACACAGTGACCGGTTAATACTGTTTATTGGTAAACTACACAGACCAAATACAATCCATGAACTTAACGTGCCGAGTTGGCAGCCGTGCGAGTCCTACCACCATTTGGCCACCGGTACCTCACTCCGTCCGTTTAAAAAATTCCCACAATACCGTGAGAACTCGTGGTTTTACTTACCTGCTCTACTGTACCGTCTCCTCGTCCCCTCTCCTCAAATTCCAAACCTCTCCGCTCTCTTCCGGCGCCCACACAAAACCCTAGCCTCTCCTCCTCCGATCTCGCCGCCATGGACGACAGCCTCTACGACGAGTTCGGCAACTACATCGGCCCGGAGCTCGCCGACTCCGACGCCGATGACTCCGACGCCGCCGCCTCCCCAGCGCGCTCCCCGTCCCGCTCCCCTTCCCCGGCGCGCTCCCCGTCCGGCTCCCCCTCCTCCCGCCCCGGCGCCCTCATGGACGTCGATGACGATGGCGGCGCCGACGCCTCCCAGCACGCCGTCGTCCTCGCCGAGGACAAGAAGTACTACCCCACAGCCGAGGAGGTGTACGGCCCGGGCGTCGAGGCGCTCGTCATGGACGAGGACGAGCAGCCGCTCGAGCAGCCCATCGTCGCGCCGCCCCGCGTGGTGAGGTTCGAGGTCGGCACGTTGGTATTACACGATTGCATGGCTCTAGGACCTTCAATGGTAGTTCAGTGAATTGCATCATGAGCACCGTTAGTTTAGCTATTTGAGCTGTTGGTTCGTTACGGCTGGTCTATCTTGCACTATTGTTTGGAGCCCTCTGAGTTGTCTTTGAGTGCTCTCTACTATGGTGCTCTTCAATTTATTTGTCCTCTCAGTGCTCTGTCTCTTGTTTCATGCTTTGTTTTGTGAGGATCGTTCCGCATCTCCTTGTTGGTCCCTACTGACTGGCTTGCCGTCGGCCTGCCGACGCGGTCCTCTAGAGGTTGCTCTCACGACTCGTCGCGTCGATCTTTTCTCTTGGTTGGCTCTCTGATCGTATCCGATTTGTTGTCTTGGACTCTTCTTCGTTCTTGATGTTCTATTTGGGTGACGTTCTGCTCCTTCTATATCGTCCGGTCTCTATATCTTTGATTACGTCCTTTCACAGTTTTGGACTCTATTACTCGATGATCAGAGTGCACACTAATTCTTTCTGTGTTTTATGTTCATAGTTGGCATTTTCTCGAATGATTGGTTGTGCTTAGTGCTTCTGACATCCTTGCTGTGTTTCTTGGCTCTTTGAGTTGCTTATCTTGGATCATCTTTTCATGTTGGGATCGGATTTGCTCAGGATGCTTGGCATTCTTGCTTGCATGGTCTTTTGGCTCATGATAGACTTTTGTTGCGTTCTGTTAAGAGTCGATATGTTACCTATTTGCGTCTGACGTCTCTTATTCTTGCTTTTTGTATAGGCTTGCAGTAGCGTGGCTGTTCTTCTAGTTGTATACGATTGGTCTTATTTTCGGGACTCGTGCACAGCTTGTTTGTTCTAGTCTTTCATCCGGCTCGGTCTTCGATTTAGATCATTCTTCTTTGATGCCTCAAGCAGCTGCGATCCTCTGTTTGGTCATCTTATTGCAGCTTCTCTCTGTTCTGTGTTGTGGTTTGATCTATCTATGTCGATGTGCATTCTTATGGTTCTTTTGATTCATGTCCTCCCTTTTCTGAGTCTCTCTTCATTATTTCTGGATTTCAAATTTTTTGATAGGATCATCTGATTAATAATTACATTCTTTACAATGCGTTACTGTTTCAGCTGTTACTCACTTCAGAAAATCTGTTCTATTCATTTCTTGCCTATATTTATTTTCTATTGATTCGTGGTTCTTCAATTCTGCAGTAGATACTTGTTTCTTTGATTCTCTTCTTGGCGATTACTTGTGCTTCACCATAGCTTTATGTTCTACGGTCCTATTTGGCTATCTTTCTTTCTCACTCTTTCTTTGCTTCGATCCTTTTCCGCTTCTATTCTCTTTGTATGTTCTTACACTCTTCTTGACTTCACGTCTTGGTTCTTTGCTTCTGCGTGGCTTTACTCGTCTAGATCACTTCTTGTGTTCGGGTAGACTTCGTTAGCAATTCTCTCTCTGTGTCATCTCGTTTTCGCTTGATGTCGCTCTTCTATCGGGTCATTTTATACCTTCTGACTTCATCTTCGATGATACTATCTCTATATCATTTTGTTTCTATTCTCTTTATTGTCTTAGATCTTTCTGATTTTCTGTTCTCGGTACTTACATGGAAGCATTGTTCTGACATCTCTCTGATTTCTTCACGTTGATGCGGTTGTAATCATTCATGCTTAAGTAATATCTGATGGCTTCACTTGGGCTTTCCACTTTGGTATTTACTATTGCATTTACTTCCTTGCTTTCTTCCTATTTATTGTTGATGATCTTTGTGAATTCTATCGACTGATCTGAGAGTTTCTACTTTAGTGCTATCTCTTCCAGCGTGACACTAGTGCATGACTTTGTCAGTTGTGTTGCGTATCATGGTCGATTTGTTTCTTGGCACATGACCATTCACTTCTTTTTGGACTATTTTGCATACTCATATCTAGCTATTTATTCTCTCGCAAGTGATCATCTTTTTTACTTAGCAAATACGATTTGGATTTTCGAGGATTTTTCGTCCATTTGCGTCTTGTCTCTAGTCTCATCTTATCATTTCCTTTTCTTATTCAGAGTTTTATTCCTTAGTCTCTACTCACTGCTTTGCTTCTCTCTGCCTTGTGTCATTTGTTCCTATCATCTTGGATCTTTCCATCTTACATTTCACTATTTTGGTGGTTCTTAGAGATCTTGTCCTCTTAGCTTTGCTAGAGTCTGTTTATTAGTCAGGTTCATGTTAGACATTCATCTTTCTTGAGTCTAGTTTTTGTTTGGATTGCGATCTTTCTGCTATTGTTCATGACCTTGTGTATCTCTTTGTCCACTCTTCATGGTTACTTGTTTGCAAGTTGTTACTTGTCTCGTTTGTTAGCGTGAGGTTATCATTTGGATAGTTTAGTGATGCTCTTGCTTTTGATCTGTTATCTATGCTTGCTCTTGCATTCTCTTTTTTCAATTGCTTTTCTCTTTATGCTGAGCACTCGGCTTGTATATTGGTGTTGATATCTGTATGCTTGGTCGTTACATCTAATGATTTGGAGTTAGCAGTTCTCATCATGTCAATCTTTTATGCTATGTCTGCTGTGAGCTTCTTATTTGATCTTACTGGTATATGACCATTGATAACTTTCAGCTATCTTCTTGTCGGACCATAGTCTTTAGCAGGATGTAATGTCGATCAATTATTTTATATAGAGTGTTATGTTATGTTTTCATCATGAACTTTATATTAGGTTTCTATCTATTATATCAGTCATTACTTTATTGTAGTCTTGGCATTCGGTGCCTTGACCTTAATCTTTGACCTTTGCTATGTTGCACTTCATTATTTGTATTAGGGCTGTCTCAGTTCGTCATCACATGTTTACAGTGTAGGTTTTGATGTAGGATTGCTTGGTTATTGAGTTCTATTGTTGATCATCTGTCGGGTTTGTTCGTATTGTGGTTCAGTGTAACAGCGTAGATCTCTGTTTGCTTGTTGTTCGGGACTGGTCAATGTGAGTTTTGTGATTCCTTACAGCTTGGTTCGACGTCTGTTTCATTGATCTTTTGATGGTCTTCAGGTGGTGTTATGAGTGTGCTAGTTATGGTGTATGTGTACTATGTGTACTGGTATGTTAGGTTGTATGGGCTCATTTGATGTTAGGTTGGATGTAATCATTGGTGCATAATCTTTTAGGTGTTGGCTTCTAGTTTATTGTTCGTATGAGCAGATATCTTAGACTATGGAGATTGTTGATCATGAAAGTGCGCATGTAAATAGCAGTTCTTGCTATATGTGATCATTCTCATTGTGGTATTTGAGAGAAGTTGAATTTCATTGGTAGTGATCATAGTACGTCAATTAAGCTGATAGTATAGATTTTGACTATATGGTGTCTGTATAATATTGGTTCTTTAGACTATTTCTTGAGACGTATCATGTTCACAATTGCTTATAATAAATCAGTACTTCGTGGTTTAAATATGTTGGTGTGCGAATATGTATGAATAATGGAACTGAACATCCACAAGCGCTTATTCTTTCAATTAGGCATTTCGGTGTATAGGATATCATCTAAGAGGCGAGAGGTGGGATTCGTGACTAGCTAGGTAGAGTCTGCGGGGTCAATAGCATAGTGGCATCGTGGTGGTACTCCTGAAGTAGTGTAATGCAGGTTTAGGCGGTGATGCTTAAGGGGTGTGGGTTATCGTATATGTATGGTCTTTGAATGTAGATGGGCTCTCAGAGGGGGTGATAGGATGGGGACTATGTGACGAGAGAGACCAACTCAGGAATGGTAGGACACTCATTGGGATTGGTCGGGATGCTCGGTCGGGGGACATGGCAATGCCGGTTCCAAGGCAAGAGTTTGCTTGATACGGTAGGTGAAATGCGATGCAGTAAATCTCGTAGGAATGTGGGGATGTGGGTACAGGTTGGCATACTGCACTCGCGACAGTAGACATCATGGAGGATGGTGTGAAGCCAGGACGGAATCAGAATGATGGGTTCAGCATGCGACATATGATACACTTCGAGGTTTGTAAAGACACATATGATTTCAGCTATGGGAGATGCGTGAGTTGGCGACATCAGCCAGTGGAGTAATGCGGAATCTGAGCACCGGTGCGCGTTATCCTGGCGGCGTATCCTGCTGGTTGCTAGGTTTGGTATTCCGAGTAGAGTTCTTGCGTGGCGATTGTTGTCCGCGGTCGAGGAAGCGGCAATGCTGCGGCTAGGAAGAGATGGGACTTAGAAGACTGCGTGCTTATACATTTAATTTGTACCAGATGGATACCTCCACAACTATTTGGGCTAGATCATGCGCGCATGGGTATATCGCTACGGGATTTGCGGCAAGCTCGGTAATGGTGCGCTATCTGGCATGGCGAGTATCCTCTGTTCAATCGCCAGCATGGATCGTCTTATGGAATAGTCACTGATGAGTATCTCGGCGTTTGCACAGGCGTGTACTGCCAGGTCTATTGGAGTATCCCAACTCGGTTTCCATCATGCCTCTATATATACGTGCGTTCTTTGACTTCCCTGTCGGGCCAAATCTAATGTGGGCTTACAATCTAATGAAAAGGTCTGTATCGTATAATTTGGGTGCTTGTTGATCTTACTTTCCATGTATACTGAAATTTATCCTATACTGATCGTATCTTGTAGCCTGCGGAGTTACACTAATATATTTTGCCTCACCAATCTGTTCAGTAACTTTAGGTGAATTACGGTAGGCTCAGTCAATTTATACTTACTATATCATACTACAGGGAGCGAGTTTACTCGGGTTCAGCGTTTCAGGATACTCCGTTGTCTCTTTTTATGTTCGGTCTATGTTGAAGGTCCAAAAGGTAATTTCCGATTGCCTTATGCTTCGCCTGTCTATCATTCGGTCGTGCAAAAAAAAGTAGATATCGATATAACTGGGGTGTCTCTTTGTTGATAAACTACTTCAGCCTCAGTGTCCTGTGGATTAACAGCCACATATGTTCTAACCATATAAAAATTGTTTTTCTTTTGCTGACATTATCTTTTTGTCCCTACTGGCAGTAACTTCTTACGGTTTTCGCCTGGCAGGTATTCTTGCAGAAAACTGGACTCCAGTTCTTTCTTATTCTTCGGTATTTACATTTCTTGTTTTGCCATTTCGGAAACTAGCATGTACATATATGCCTATACGATGCAGCATTCGGATAGCTACCACATCATAATTGCTGTGTGTATTTCCATATATGCCAGGTTAGCAGTGACAGGCAATTCCCTTTTTGCTTTTCCTGACATTATCTTTTGTTCATGAAAAGAAATGTATCATGCACTACTTTTGCTGCTGTTGTCCCTATTGACTGATTCTTATGATTTTCGCCTGAAAGGTATTCTTGCAGAAAACTTGACTCCAGTTCTTTTTATTTTTCGGTATTTAGATTTCTTGTTTTGTCGTTTCGGAAAATAGCATGTGGATATAGTCCTATATGATGAAGCTTTCGGGTGGGTAGCACATCATAGCTGCTGTGTGTATTTTCATCTATGCCAAGTTAGGAGTGTCAAGCGATGCCCTTTTTTCAGATGCCTGATTACCTTAGTGAGCAATTCCCTTTTTCCTTTTGTTGACATTATCTTTTGTTCATGAAAAGAAATGTATCATGCATTACTTTTGCTGCTGTTGTCCCTCTTGTGACTTCTTCTGTGACATTATCTTTTTGTCCCTCTTGTGATGGCGAGAGACCATGTGAGAGGTGTCCCGTGCGAGTGATGAGTATTTGACACTTTTGTTGAAAAGTTTGTGATTTGGTTCCTTCTTTGTTGTCTTCTTTGTTGTTTTGATTTTGTCTTGTGCGGAACTTCCTCCTGGGAAGCGGAAGTTCGATGATATCGAACTTCATACAGGAAAGCGGAACTCCGATTCTTGTATGAACTGGCGATGAGTGCATAATTTTTGGTTTTGGTTTGTGTGGTTCGTATATGAGTTTGAGACAAGTACAAATGTAAATTCTATTATCTCGAACAATGCTATGTGATGTGTTTCTTGTCTATGTTGGGCTGCGGGGCGTCGGAGTCGTGGCTAGACACGAGGTGGCCGGACTAGGCGAGGTGATGTTGAGGTCGAGCGGTCGAGATGTGTCGAAGGCGGCGTGAACTCGAAGTGGTTGCAGTCGTGGACAACAAGGAATGCGGGAGCTTCGGAAGGTGCGAGGCGAAATGGTATTTTGCAATCTTTGCAAGCGGGAGCGGGCTCCGTTCGGATTTTATCTGGCGTAACGGGTTTGCGACCCGTTAGCTGGCGCCTATATAAGGAGTGGATGTCTCCTTAGTTGGAAGGCTACTGGAGAAAGGAAGAGGGTTTTGCTAGAGTCAAAAATGGCTTTGAGAGTTTGTTTTGGCTTTAGGCTTTAGTTGTTGGGAGTGGGTAGAGGAGAGCAGGAGATGACTCTACGTTGGTTTTTCTCTCTCTTCTTGACTCCCTGGTGGTCTCTCTCTCATGTGTTCTCATGTGTTCTTGTGTGTTCTTGAAATGGAGAGGGAGAGGATGGATTGAGTCCCTTGTAATCATTTCTTGTGTGCTAACGTTTTTACGTATCGGAACTCCTCTGTAATCCTTGGTTTCAAGAAATGAAATCTCTGAAGTTTATTTCTCTGTGTGTGCCTCTGTTCGTCACTTCTCTTTTCTAGGTTTTTGGTGAAATTCTTGGTTCCTCTCTTGAGATGGCATGAAACTTGACATGTTGAGTCCTGAGGCTATTAAGTAGCTATCCTCAAAGTTTCATAAGCCAAGAATCCAAGAATCTTGCGAATTTTGATTTTTGGTCTCTCCTGCTAAGTTTTCTCAAGAAATCCGATTTTTCTTTGATTAGTGGATCTTTGTCTGAAATTTCTTCTCAATGAGGTCAATATAATGTTTAGGATGATGTCCTGTGAGAATTGACAGAGAAGAGCGACAAATCGTGAGTATTTTGGATTTTTGGCAAATTCGATGCGTCTTGTTCTTGATCAGTAGCAATCGGAACTACCATTGTTTACCTTGGAACTACATGATGCGGAACTTCCATGTTGGAGAACGGAACTTAGATTGTCGACAGAGCGACCGAAATTTGCAAAACTTCCACGGATGGCCGGAACTACGCGATGCGGAACTCATGAGGATAATCGAACTTCCGATTTACAGTGAACCACCTGATTTTGTTTAACTTTTTGGATTTGATTCATTTCTCGTCTTATGATTATCAGAGTGTATTGGGTTGCTGTGTGGACACTTGAGAGGGGAGGATCTTAATTTTAAGAAGGCACCATTCACCCCCCCCTCTGTTGCCATTTCGGTCCTTCATTTGGTATCAGAGCCGGTTAGCTCTTCTTGATAGATCTTTAACCGGCCTGTGAGCCATGGCAACGGATAAGTATTCCACCAAACCTCCCGTCTTTGATGGCTTGGATTACCCCTTCTGGAAGAGCCGAATGGAAACATACATCCAGGCTCAGGGGTATGACATCTGGCGGAAGGTGAAGGTCAGATTCGCTGTTCCTGCCGATGAAAACATCAATGTGGCGAACATGCCCGATGTTGAGGCCAATTCAAAGGCAAGGAACATTATAATCCAGGGGTTGAGCCGAAGCGAGTTCGATCGCATCTCTCATCTGACGTCGGCTTTCAACATCTGGGTGACCCTCAATGCATACCATGAGGGCACCACCCAGATCAAGACAGTTCGACAAGACTAATTCAAGCGAGATTACAACAAGTTTGAAATGCTCGCTGGTGAATCCCTCGATGAGTGCTTTGCGCGTTTTCATAAAATCTTGAGCAACCTCCGAGCGGTCGGTCTCACATACCCCGACTCGGACAATGCTCGTCAGATACTCACGGCGCTTGATTTGCGTGTTTGGGAGATGAAGGTGACTACCACCAAGGACACCACCGACCTCTCGACCCTGACTCTTGACGCGCTGTACTCGGGCCTCAAGACTCACGAGATTGACATAGTCTCGTAGGTCAATCGCGATCAAAGGCTTTAGTCACCGATCCCACGGATCATCGGCACGAGTCGCTGCGGTTTCTCCTTGGTCGCTCTCGTGAAATAACTGATGATTAGTTAGAGCAGCTTGCGGATGAGCAGTTAGCCCTCCTAGCTCGGAAGTTTTCCCATACTTACAAGAGAAGGAGGGATGGAAAAGAGGAGGACCCGTGATTTGCTTGAGTGTGGTGGCCCCGATCACATCGAGCAAATTGCCCCAAGCCGGGAAGGGCAAAGGTGACTACGGTTCGGGCAAAACGACTACATCGACAAGAACCGCAACACGAAGCCCTCGGCGCTGCTCAAGGCAAGAAGAAGTTCGCAACTTTGGGAAGGCCAAGAAGCTCTTCCATCGCGTCCTCACCGTCGATGACATCTACTTGGCGTGGAGGGATGGAGCGACGGCGAGGGCAAGGATGATCAAGATCCCAAGGGCGGTGGCGACTTCATCGGCATGTGCCGTGGCTAACGGAACCGAGCGTCGTGACGGTGAGCTTCTGGCGACTCAGGAGAGGTAGGTCCTCCTCGACCGACAATGATGCATTTCTTAAGCTTGAAAAGTTTTATGCTAGATCTAGAGCTAGGGTTGTTGATCTTAAGAAGGAAGTAGATAGACTATCACGAGCTTACTTCACTTAGATCTGCTCCCTCCGTGATGATTGTGATACATCTTGTGTCTTGATTGGTGACATGGAGAAATTAAGGACCTCGCATGATAGTCGACTTCGAGCTTGATAAACTTAAGGTGGAGAATGCTAGTCGCTTCTTTGAACTAGAAATGAGTAGGGTAGCACCTATTTCATCGACTATTGTAGAGACTACTTCTTGCACCTCATGTGAGGATAAGGACAATGCTTTTAAAGGTCTTTATACCATGTTGCTTGATGCTGAGATCTGTGAAAGCTGTAATAATCGAAGATGAACCTAAAATGGGCGGATCATAAGATTCTTTGATTTACAAGCCGTTACTTGAGCCAATTGTTTCTTGTATGAAGCTGTCCTAAGTTAAATCTTTGAACTTGAATCTGTCTCAAAGCAGTTTCAAGAAATGATTGACCACAATAAGAAAATGGCTCAGTATGCTTCTAAGGACCCTGTTAGCTCACCATGCAATAACTGTGAAAAACTAAAATATGAATTGATTGCACTAGATGAAAAATGTGTGAAGCTAACTAAGGACTTTCTAGAGAAGCAACCATCTGCTTGTAATGTGTGTGCTTGGAAGAAGCATGAGGGTTTGGTAGAGACGCCTAGCGACGTAAACCAACTGGCTAGTAGTAGGACTGTTCCCTCAGAGTCGGCTGTGCATGCACAAGCCAATCTTTCCTCTGCTGTTGGTTCTTTTTCTGCTCCCTTATCTTCTGTTGTTCCTTCTTCCCTCTGCTCTTCTTGCACCTCTCTCTTTCGGGAGTGTCAGTATCTTATGAACACTCTTGAGAGGTTTGTAGGAGGCAAGAAGAAGCCCAACCTCATTCTAGACCAATCTAAGATTTGCAGATTTAATCAGGGTCTAGGATACGATTTCCATGAGGACATGAGAAAGTATCCACCTGTCGTGCTCAGAACCATAGCACCAGGTGTGATCAAGACTAAGCCAGGACTGAGAAAGTCAATTTTAAATCGGCGGGTCTTGTTCAAG
Organism: Hsuehochloa calcarea; assembly: GCA_036346395.1. NCBI lineage: Eukaryota > Viridiplantae > Streptophyta > Magnoliopsida > Poales > Poaceae > Hsuehochloa > Hsuehochloa calcarea. The sequence continues at coordinate 28,388,116 of CM070603.1, read as the reverse complement.
GGATCTCTGACAGCAAGGTGATTCCACCTGCAGCTTCGGCCTCTCAGAAGGCGAAGTATCATTGCACCTTCTGTCAGAAGGATGGACACTTGTTTGATCATTACTTCAGGCGCGCCAAGATCGCGCGTAGAGACCGTGTTGAGTCTCTTAGGCGCATTCGGTCGACCCGGACCTTGAGTGCACCTAAGACCGGCCGACGGTCTAGGCTTGCTCGGTGATGGTTTTAGGCGACATCGAGGACTTGGTTTTTCGAGCTTTACGGTTTCGTCCTCATGCTCCCTTTTGTTCGTGACTTAGTCGTTTTGAGGTAGATCTCGTTTTCCCTTCGAGATGGCTACCGCGGCGAGATCGACATGTTGCCGACATTAGGCTCACTCTTCCATAGCGATCGGATCGGCCAGCGACCAGTCCGCACACGCAGACCTTACGGCTCGTTAGTGGCGAGGCGTAGGGTAGATAGAGGTTAGTCTTGCTTGACTACTTCATCTGTTCGACGTGTTACTCAGTATTGGGTGCCAAAATCACTTTTGATTCACCCCAGTACTGAGACTTTACTCTCTGTTTGACTCAGGTTTGCGAGGCAGGGAAGGGAAAGGTTTGGCTTGTAGACTCTGGTTGTTCTCGCCATATGATCGGAGATTCTCGTTGGTTTTCTTCCCTAGCCCGTGCTCCAGGTGATGAGACGATCACTTTCGGAGATGCTTCGTTTGGGCGCGTCATCGCTAAAGGTACTGTGCGTATTAATGATTCATTTATTCTGAAAGATGTTGCCTTAGTGAGTAAGCTACAATATAATCTGCTTTCAGTTTCTCAGCTCGCCGATGACGATTTTGAGGTGAGTTTTAAGAAAAACAATTGCAAAATTTTTGATTCTTCGGGTAGTCTGGTTTGCGGGATTTCTCGTTATGGGAGGATCTTTCGTGCTGATTTTTCTGAGTCTTCTGGTGATCCTCTCTGGTGTTTAATTGCTTCTGGATCTCGTGATTTGACCTTCTGGCATAAGAGACTTGGTCATATAGGATTTGATCATTTGACCCGAGTTAGCGGCCACGATCTCATTCGTGGTTTGCCGAAACTCAAGATGGTCAAGGATCTTGTTTGCGCTCCATGCTGGAACGGCAAGATGGTTGCCGCTTCTCATCCTCCAGTCATAGTGACAATGACCGATGCACGGGACAATTGCTCCACATGGATCTGATTGGCCCGGCTCGAGTCTGCGATCGGCGGGAGGAAGTGGTATGTTCTTGTTGTGGTCTATGACTTCTCGAGGTACTCTTGGGTGTTTTTCTTAGCCTCGAAGGATGAGACGTTTACACATTTCCTTGTTCTTTTTAGTAGGCTTTCTGTTGAGCTCCCAGGTGCATTACGAGCAATTCGCAGTGACAATGGCACGTAGTTCAAGAATTCCTACTTTGAGAGTTTCTGTGGTGAGACAGGTGTAGAGCACCAGTTCTCTTCTCCCACGATCCCAAGTGCAACGGTGGTGTGGAAGATGTTGGGGAACATGTACTCCGGAGCTGGCAATGTGATGATGATGGTAGAGGTTCAGGGCGAGGTAGATATTTTGAAACAGGGGGAGAAGAGTGTTCAAGAATATGCCGGTGAGCTGCAGCAGTTGTGGGTAGATTTGGATCAGTATGATCTACTACAACTGACGTGTGCTGATGGTATTGAGTTTGGTAGGGCATGGCTGTAGCGTAGAAGGGTTACTCACTTCTTGAAAGGTTTAAACCCTGAGTTTGAGAGCAGAAAGCTTCAATATGTCATCAGGTGGTATTGCCAGCTATGGAGGAAGCTATTTCAGCTATGGTTGTTGAGGAAACTCGACAGGGAGTGATGGTGGGTAGCTACACTATAAGGTCAGTGTACGCCATAGCTGATGACAGGGAGTGTTACAACTGTAAGCAAACAGGACATCTGAGTTGGGCGTGTCCTCTTTCACGAACTAGAGGTCGCGAGGGTGATTGGATTTGGCGTGATGCAAGATGCGACAACTCGAACTTTGCAAGGAGGACTAAGTGTTATAAGTGTGGGGCATCTCGCCTTAGTAGAGGTGGTGGTGGGAATATTAGATCTGCGGAGGGAGGTCAAGGTGGAGGTAGAGGAAGAGGAAGAGGTAGTCCTAGGTCCAATGCAACCATGACAGAGGAGACCACACAGTCGGAGAAGTGGCAGAAGGGAGAAGAGGATTGGGACTGGAGTCAAGCGTAATGGGCTATGACAGAGGTAAAGGTGGTGGAGGCCAAGACTGGGGGTGTGTGGATAGAGCAGTGGAGGCCGGGTGTGGCTGGGGGCATGAGGGTAGAGGAAGATGAGATTGAGGTCGGGGCAGCTGGTAGATGGTGGAGATGGATTTAGTGACGTCTCTTGTAGTAATTGGTGGTGAGCAACTTTTTGGTCTTTAGTCGATGGTAGGTTTGATAAATTATAGTAATAATATTGCAATATGTAACAAGATGGACATGAGTGTTATCTCATGCCCATCTTGAGAGGGAGCGTTGGAGATATTAGAGATTAGGAAAGAGTCCAGAGTTTAGATAAGAGTCCGTCTGTAATATTTGGCACTATAAATAAAGGTGCGGAGATCCCAAAAGGTATACATAATATTCCCGAAATTTCTTAAGAGACAAGTATATGCTGTAGTTCTGTGTTTTATATAATAATACTTTACCACATCAGTTGTATTTATTTGAGCATAGAAACACTTAAGCTTTTAAGTTTGAGATCGCTGTCATGTCTAAGAAGTTTCATAGCGGAATTCTGTTTGCTGCAGGCTAACGTGCCTCATCTATTTGTGCAGGAAACAAGTTTGCTTCTGGGTAATCTTATTGATGTTCTAGATGAAACTGAGGGTGCTAAAATGGAGTTATTGGATCTGACGTCAGCAGCTTTTGGTGTGGAGTCCCAGACAGGTCTGCTCTCTATCCCTTCCCTTCTGTATTTTCAAGCAGTGGCGTGCTTGTATCATAAAGCAATAACTCATAAACATCTCTTTTTGACATATTCCATTTCTCCTAGAAATTTACATTCATATACTTAATAATCATAACAAAATGGGTACATTCACTACCACTATTTTCAGTTCCTCAATGAAGGCTGTTATTTGTTATTTTACTTGATTGTTGGTAGATAGTGCATAGGCTGTCAAGCAAAACTACTGTTTGGTGATTGGAGGTACATAGTCTCAGCTAGTAGAGAAGAATGGAGATGTCTCCATGTTTTAATAGCTGAAGGTTGATTCAGACAGTTGTTACGAGTTATAATAGATCCTATATATGTAGCATGTTTGGTGATAAAACTGAAAAGGGCACGTGAATAAAAGATAGTTGTATGCTGTCAACTGTGAGTTCACTCGGAGAACTCCAATGTGCACAATAGCTATTATTTTAATTTCACTAATGGAAGTATCCAAGAATCATAAATATAGATTCCAATATAGATCAAGCTCTGTCTAGCTCTAGTGCACTCTTAAGCAGGCAATTGAGTAATGGCTACAAATTTTCACCGTTTCAAGTAGGACAACTTGCCTTCCGTCTTTGCTTCATGAGTTTCAAGAGCGGCATGAGGATTGCGTTCACCATTGAGATGACAGACTTGAACCGGTTAGTTCTGCGAAACTGGAGCATTTTTATACATCGCTCTAATATTTGCCTACCATGATGCCTTGCTTAATTTGGAACAGCGCGGTCTATCCTTCTGAGCCATCCGAGTTGCTGATTAAGGTATGCGAAGCTCAGACAACGTAGCACAACCGAACTTGGACAAGCTTATGGTTTCTGTAAGGGACCTTCAGCCAGGACACATGACTATCCTAAGGCTACGCCGGATGGTATCTCGGCTAGTTCATGCATTGCCAGGCTGATTCGGATTTGTTAGGCTACCAAATAGAGGATGTTAGATGTGTATTACCACTTGGTGTATAAGGGGTTACCTGTATACTATACCTGAACTTGTATATATATTAGTGTATTGGCCTCATGATGAATATGAGTGCTATTCATAACATGGTATCAGAGTAAATCTAACATTTATTTTTGTCAAGCCGTTAGTTTTTCTTTTAGCCGTCGCCTGGCTTTGTCATCTCCACTGTGTCTGTCGCTCTTCTCCTGTCACAACCCGCTGTCTTCCACCTGTCGCTTGCCTGTGGCCGCCTGTGGGTTTTGCCTCCCGCCTCGCTGCCTACTTGCGTCGTCGTCTTTCATCTGGGCTGCTGCTGTCTCAGGTCGTCTGGATCCGTCGCACCTTGTGTCTCCTTCACTTGGTGTTGCCGTCGTCCTGATCAGTGTTGTCTTGATCTGTCGGCATTCTCTTCGCCTGGTGCCGCCTTGATTCGCCGGCGCCTTGCCCGTGAGTTTGCTCGGTGTCGCCCCGATCAGCACCGCCTCGATCCAGAGTCGCTCAGGGTTGCCTAGATTTGCAAGGTATCGACACTCTCTTTCTCGGATATGGTTTCGGTTTAGAGCAAACCTATGTATCTGATAATCAAGAAAAAAATGTTGTCCTCTTTGGGCATTGTTTCTGTTTCTCGTTGCCCGGTGATCTTCGATGGTCTCAATTATCGGGATTGGTTTTAGCACATGCACTTCCACATACGTGGTCAATGTCTTTGGGGTTTTCTCATCGACGAGTTGCCTTATCCGCCTTGACCTGTTCCACCTGATGAGCTCATGTTCCTGAATGATGCTTCCGAAGAGACTCGTAAAGAGGCATTTGATGCTTTTGAGGATGGTATGGAGACTTTCAGGCTCAATATGTTGCCTACAAGATATGGATTGATGAGAATGCTCGTGCCTCTGCTATTCTTGTTGCTACCATGGAAGTGCATCTCACTGGGGATGTGGTTGGCTTGGCTTCAATATAGTTGATGTGGGCGCATCTGCGCAATCGCTACGAGTCATCTGGTGATTCCTTATATCTTGCTGTTGTGTGTGAGGAGCAGTCGTTGCAGCAGGGAGATGCCACTGTGGACGAGTTCTATACCTAGTTATCTACGGTATGGCGTCAAATTGACTCTTTGGGACCGGATGTTTGCCACACTTGTCAGTACTGTTAGTGTCAGTAGTCTCACCCGGAGCTTCGTCGCGTCTACGACTTCTTGACACGTCTCCGGGCTGAGTATGAGCAGACTCGTGCTCAGTTGCTAGCACGCCACCCTTGTGTGACTCTGTTGGAGGCCTCTGCAGTTGTTCGTGCTGAGGAGATTTGCCTTCGTGGTGCGGGTCTGCTACCGTCACAATCGTTTTCTTTTATTCTGGTAGCTCCTCCAACTTCTATATCCGCTACGTCTCCAGCTACTCCTTCACTAGGGGTGCCTTCACCAGTGACAGCTGCTGTTGATAGGGGACTTCACTGCACCTATTGCAACAAGGATGGACATGTGGAGCAGTTCTGCTACAAGAAGGATTTACGTCGTGGTGTCCATCCTCCAAAGGGCACTGGCGGTTCCTCCTCTCAGAGGAGCTCTGGTGTTTCTGATACTTAGGAGCTTCTCACACTACTACGTCGCATGGCTGCTTTTGTCTGTTCGGTTCTACTGGTTTTGCTGCACAGTTTTCTAGTGGGAGACCACCTTCTACTTCTTTCAAGTATATCATCTTGGATTTTTAACTTTGGTGCTTCCTTTCATATGACATATGATTCCACAAGTGTCACTTCTATTAGTCTTTTAGTTGCTTCTATCACTGTTCAGAAAGCATATGGTACCTCTATTTCTGTCGCAGCACGAGGCACTCTTTCGAATTCCTCCTTTCATGTTCTGCTGTTTTTTGTTTCCAAACTAATTGTGCATCTCATATCTGTCGGTCAGTTCATTGATCATGGTTGTGTTATTCTCGATTCTGATTCTTATTGTGTTCAGGATCGACGCATGAGGACTCTAGTTGGTACTGACCCTCGCTGTCGTGACTCACGGCTTCTCTGAGAGTTTGACTATCTTCATCTTCTTTTTGCTGCCCCTGTCAGTCTTGTCGCCTCCATCACCGCATTCGCTTCTGCTGCATCCTCTACTGCGTTTTTTGTTCAGTGACATCATCGTTTGGGACATATTTGCAGGTCGCGTATATCTTCTTTAGTTTGTCGTGGTCTTTTAGGATCTGTGTCTGGTGATGCTTCTCTAAATTGTCAGGATTGTAAGCTTGATAAACAGCTTCAACTCATCTATCTTTCCAGTGAGTCAATGTCACAACGTCCTTTTGATCTTGTTCATTCCGATGTATGGGGTTCGACTCCTTTCGTTTCGAAAGGAGATCATCGATATTATATAATTTTTATTAATGACTTTTCTCAACACACATGGATATACTTTATGTCATCTCGTAGTGAGGTTCTATTCATCTACAAGAATTTTGCCACCATGATTCGTACTCAGTTTGACTCTCCTATTCGTATTTTTCGTGCTGATTTTGATGGGGAATACTTGTCGTGAGTTCTTCGTACCTTTCTTGCTGAGCAGGTCACTCTCTCAGTTTTCTTGCCCTGATGCTCATGCCCAAAACGGTGTGACTGAACGAAAACATTATCATCTTCTTGAGACAACCCATGCTTTTATGCTTGCTTCTGTTGTTCCACCACACTTCTAGGCTAAGTCTGTTTCTATTGCCACTTTCTTGACCAATATTCAATCTTCTTCCGCTCTTCAGAGATGGATCTCAGTTGAGTGTCTCTGTGGCAAGACTCCTGATTATTCTGGTCTTCGTCTCTTTAGGTGTGTGCTATGTTCTTCTTGCACCTCGTGAGCGCACCAAGCTGACCGCTCAGTCCATCGAGTGTGTTTTTCTGGGCTATAGCGCTGAGCAAAAGGGATATCGTTGTTGGGATCCTGTTGGCCGACGGATGCGGATTTCTCGGGACATCATTTTTGATGAGTCTCGTCCTTTCTACCCTCGTCCTTCTCCTTCCACCACTCCAATATCTCTCGTCGAGCTACTTTCATTCATGACTTTTCTTGCCACCCCTATAGTCACCACACCTCTACTACAGCCTTTGGCTTCTCCTGTGCCTCCTTACCCGTCGGCGTCTCCTTCGCCACCGATACCCTCTCTAGAGGTTCCTCCCAGCCTTGTTACTTTTTATCCTCTCTACTACACTCGTCGTCCACGAGTTGATGATTCTTCTGATGCGCTATCATCTTCTGACGGGTCATCTTCTTCGGCCTCTCCTCCTTGATATGCTCTTCATGATCACTAGTCTATTTAGCCTTCCGAGTGCTTTGGTTTTGCTGCTACTGCTCTTGCTAGACCGACCTCTTATTGTGATGTTACTGTTCATCAGGAGTGACAGCATGCGATGGAAGAGGAGATTGTTGCCCTTGAGCGTACTGGCACGTGAGATCTTGTCCCTCTTCCCGCGCGTGTTACTCCTGTCATGTGCAAGTGGGTCTACAAAGTTAAGACCCACTCTGATGGTTCTCTTGAGCGCTACAAGGAGTATGGTTGTGATTATGATGAGACTTTGCTCCTGTGGCTTACATGACCATTGTTCACACTCTTATTGTTGTGACATCTATTCAGACATGGTCCATCTCTCAGCTTGATGTCAATAATGTTTTTCTCAATGGTGAGCTGCGTGAGGAGGTTTATATGCAGCCGCCGTCGGGGTATTCTGTTTCTGAGGGTATGATTTGTCGCCTTTGCCGATCTCTTTATGGCCTCAAGCATGCTCCTCGTGCCTGGTTTAATCGTTTCTCTTCTGTTGTTACTGCGGCTATTTTTTCTGCTAGTGCTCATGATCCTGCTCTTTTTATTCACACTTCGCCTCACGGTCGGACACTTCTTATTTTATATATTGGTGATATGATCATTACTGGAGATGATTATCAGTACATCTTTGTCAAGGAGCGTCTTGGTGAGCAGTTTCTTATGTCTGATCTAGGTCCTCTTCGCTATTTTCTTAGGGTTGAGGTTATTTATACGCCTGAGGGTTTCTATCTGTCCCAAGAAAAGTATATCCAGGATCTTCTTGATCGTGCTTCTCTTACTGATCAGCACACTGCTGATACTCCCATGGAGCTTAATGTTCATCTTCGGCCCTTTGATGGTAAGTCTCTTACTGATCCTACTCGCTATTGTCACCTTGTTAGGAGTCTTGTTTATCTGGGTGTCACTCGTCCTGACATTTCGTACCCTGTGTATATCTTGAGTTAGTTTGTTTTTGCTCCCACTCAGCTTCACTATAGTCATCTTCTTCGTGTTCTACGATATCTTCATGAAACCATCGCTCGTCATCTCTTTTTCCCTCGCTCCAGCTCTTTACAGTTCCAGGTATTTTCTGATACCACCTGGGTTAGTGATCACTCTGATCGCTGGTCTCTCTCTGCATATTGTATTTTTCTTGGTGGTTCTCTCATTATTTGGAAGACTAGGAAGCATACATCAGTTTCTCATTCGAGTACTAAGGTTGAGTTGCGAGGTAAGGCTTTGTTGACTGCGAAGGCTACTTGGCTACAGTGGTTACTTGAGGATTTTTGGTATTTCTGTTTCTGCATCAACTCCTCTTTTGTCTGACAGTATAGGTGTTATTAGCACTGCTAAAGATCCGATGAAGCATGAGCTTACAAAGCATATTGATGTTGATGCTTCTTACATGCAGACATAGGTACAGGGTCAGGTTGTTGCTCTTCAGAGCTTCAGTTGATAGATTTCTTCACAAAGGTACATACCAGAGCCCAGCACAACTTCAATCTTTCCAAACTTTATGTTGTTGATCCACCATAAGTTTAAAGGGGGCATTAGATGTGTATTATCACATGTGTATTTTTTCTGTTGTATAAGGGGTTATTTATATATATTCCATACTTGTACTTGTATATATATTAGCTCATTAGCCTTATAATAAATTCAAACAAGGAGATCTTTGTTGGCTTCTGTATGTATGTTGGTTGTGCAGCATGTGGTAGGCGATTGGATCCTTAAATCAATCCTTCTCGGGGGACTTCCAATCAATCCATTGAAAGTGTTGTGTTAAGCGTTGTAAATACCCTAGGAATCGACGCCCGTTATGAACCGTCGAGTGGGTATTCATTCTATTGTGAGTGGAGTATCATAGTGTGTGTTTGATTGTCTTCGTGTCTCTAGTTTAGCTTCGTGTCTCTAGTTTAGCTTGTATGGGTTATCCAGGCTAAGTGTATGCAATGGTGAGTTATTTGGTTGTCTGTTTATGTTAGGTTAGGTTATGCTGAGATGTTTAGTTGGCTGCATTAGGAGAGTGGATGCATAACTGGATGCAATATGGGTTGTTTGGTTGACTATATGTGGCAGAATGTGCTCACCTCTTCTAGTGAGTAGTGAGAACACCCCTTGTGAGAATGTTTGAGTTGGATGTAAAAATGGCTAAGGACATGAATTCACTTCTAAAAATGGCCAAATAGTTTATGCCTTTTTGACTAATAATCATTTAGGTAGTAAAAAAAATTCATAAAAGACCAATGTAAAAAAAATCATAACTAATCTAAATGTAGTACAAAAAATGTCATTTAGGAGTACAAAAATTCATAACTAATACTCAATTATCATTTGGTAGTATCCATGACAACCAATGTAAATGAACAAAAATAAAAGACCTGGAAACCATCACAATGTTGTCATTCGGTGTTATTAATACTTTGGTTTTGCACATGTGGAACCCATGGTCAGTTCACATCTAAACACAACAGAGAGAGAGGGTGCAGAGAGGGGGAGGGAGGGAGAGAGAGAGAGCATAGAGCAGAGGAGATACAGGGAAGGGCAACTGAGGTGCGGCGGTGAGCTCGGCGCCGGCGACGACGGTGGTCGGTGAGGGCAAAAATGGAATGCCTAGGGGGAGGCGGTCCCATTGGAGGTGGTGTTGCTGCCGGAGGTGGACGATGGCGGTTGGGCGGCATTGCGCGGCGGCCGGAACCGGGGAAGGAAGAAGCGGCGGCGGTGCTTGCAAGGGAGAAGGGGAAGAAGGAGGCGAGCACGAGCACCAGGGAAACAAGGTAAGCTCACTGGACCAGTTGGTGGAGATGGGGAGCGGCCAAGGAAGGCCAGCGGCATGAGCTCAAGGCGACGCATCGGGTTCGTCATGGTGGCGGCGCTATGGGGAGAGGGAGTCGGAGCGGGTGGTGGGGGAAGGAGGGGGGGGGGGTGAGGCGATGCTCCGGTAGAGAGTAATTGAGAGCAACTCAGGGGAGGGATGTCGGCGGTTTCAGGCCGGACACTACTACAAAACAGGCCATAGAAGACGCCTCATCACAGACGGTTCTTTGAAACCGTGCGTGATAAATAATCACGAGCGGTTCCAAGGCGAACCGTGCGTGATATGTAACTATCACGAGCGGTTCTAGAGAACCGTGCGTAATATGTAGATATCATAGGCGGTTCGTGGTTAGAGCAAATGCGCGATCTTGAGAATATCACGAGCGATTCGTGGTTAGAACCGTCTGTGATATTTACCATGGTTAGGAATTTACCATGGCTTGGATTTTTACCATGGCAACCAATACTCTCCCGTTGTAGGGTTTGGTAGCCAATCCTCAGCCGCGGCAGCTAATCCACTACCGCGGCACACAATTCTCTGCCGCGGCAACTAATCCTTCGCCGCGAACACACAATCCTCTGCGCGGCGTAATCCTTTGCCGCGGCGTAATCCAATCTCCGTGGTAGCCAATACTCTGCCCATCAATTGTGTGCCGCGGCATAGGATTGTGTGCCGCAGCAGTGGATTAGCTGCCGCGGCAGAGGATTGTGTGCCGCAGCAGTGGATTAGCTACCACGGGAGAGTAAGGAAAACCCTAAACCATGGTAAAAATCCAAGCCATGGTAAAACCCTAAAAATAAACCGTCTGTGATGAGATACTCATCACAGACGGTTCGTATTAAGAACCATCTGTGATGAGACGCTTATCACAGACGGTTCCTGATACGAATCGTCTGTGATATGTCATCACAGACGGTTTTTGTATAAAATCGTCTGTGATACTTTTGTTTTGTTAGGTGGGAAAACGAAAATTTGCACTTAATGGGCGGGCTGTTGAAAATCTCTCTATATTAACAGAGTCCTTCATCTGCTCCTTTGCCATCTCCATCTCCTCCTCTGCCATTTCTCCTCTGCCATCTCCGTCTCGCCCTGACCTTGCCTCCGGCCCCCCCGAGCTCGTCGCCCGCGGCCTCCTCCACCTCGCCCCAGCCTCCTCCACCTCGCCCCAGCCTCGTCGCCCCCGGCCTCCCACGACCTCGTCGCCCCTAGCCTCCTCTACTTCGTCGCCCCGTCCTCCCCTGAGTTCGTCGCCCGCGGCCTCCTCCACCTCGCCCCGGCCTCATCGTCGCCAGCCTCCTATGACCTCGTCACCCCAGCCTCCCACGACCTCACTCTCTCTACTCCCCACTTTTGCTCTGTGCTGTGGATTACTACTGTGATGTGTTAGTGCTCTGTGAATGGATTGAGTTGATGCTACTGTGATGTGGGTGATGCATGCCGTGTTATTTTTAGTGCTCTGTGAATGGATTGAGTTGATGCTACTGTGATGTGGGTGATGCATGCCGTGTTATTTTTAGTGCTCTGTGAATGGATTGAGTTGATGCTACTGTGATGTTGTGGCTATTGTGGGAAAAAAGCTAGCGAAAAGTTCAATCTGAAAATCCATATCAGATTCATTCGCGAGGCTCGGGAGGCTCCAGACGAAGTGAAAATCCGTTTTTGTTTTTTTTTGCCATAGAAAAAACTATCACAGGCGGTTCTAAACAAGAACTGTCTGTGATAGTTACTATCACAAACGGTTCTTGTTTAGAACCGTCTGTGAAAATAGATTATCACAGACGGTTCGTGAATAGAACCGTCTATGATAGTCTATTTTCACAAACAGTTCGTGAATAGAATCGTCTGTGATAGTCTATTTTCACAGACGGTTCGAAAACCGTCTGTGATGACCTCGTGTCATCACAAATACAAAAATTCAGACGGTTCAAAAACCGTCTGTGATGAGCTTTTGTGTAGTAGTGGGAGTTGGAGAAGAAGACTATGGTGCAAGTTCCCATGGACGATTGGTTGGGGGGTTGATCGTGATGGTTGGGAACACGATGTGGAACGCAAGGGAGTGGGTGGAGCTTGTCGGATTGATGGGAACAACTTGGTGGGCACGGCGGCTGGCGCGAGCGCGACGCGGTCGTCGGCTCAAATTGAGTTTTGAGGAGGGGAATGCAGTAGAGAAGATAACGAGGAAGATGAGAGGAGCAAGAGGAGTAAGAGGTGAGGGGAGGTGAGAGCAAGGTCGAGACAGAGAGTGGTGAGAGCAACCTGGCTCGGCATCGAAGGTCATGCACATGCAGGTGCATTGTATGTGCCTCGGAGCAGCGCACACCTGCATCTGCTCAGCCTGACTCGGCAGTGAAGGTCGATCCTCGCGTTTCCGCTTAGCCAAGCCCGGGAGGGATATTTGCATGAGCTGAGTCTGGCCTGGCGTAGCATACAGGCAACCAACACCCGAAATATTGCATCCGGTGGTGCGAGCCAAGTTCATGCGAGCAACCAAACGCACCCATAGTGTTCTTGATCCTGGGTTCATGAGACTGCCCTCTTATGGAAGCACCACGGAAGAGCCCATTCTTTCAGTGTGTTTCCATATATGCGACTGAGATCTCAAACATTGCACCAATTTCGTGTTTTTTATTAATTGAAATGCAAGGAATTATTGCATGCTGAATGAATGGCTTGTGGACCATCTAAAACCTAGCGCAGCTGATGAATGGGTTCTAATACTGGTAAGTGGTAACGGATAAAACATATTGGACAAGCGTCTTTAGGCAAAACAGTTGAGATGGCCGAGTTGGTCTAAGGCGCCAGATTAAGGTTCTGGTCCGAAAGGGCGTGGGTTCAAATCCCACTCTCAACAGTTTATCATTTCTTTTTCTTTTTCCTTTTTACTATTGTCATCTCGTGATCTTGATTCTTGCAGCTGCAGTTTACACAGAAACGCTTACCCCCGCCCCCCTCAGCAAATATATTTTTGCCACGCATCCTGTCGTCTTGGCAATTTGCATGCATGTAACTGTGTAGTTTGATAATCTTTTCCCCATAGTATTACTAAAATTGTCAGAAACAACTCAAATTTTGAAAGATGCTATGACATATGTATGGGCGTGTGCATGGCAACTCACTGCCGCTCGCAGTTACAAAGAAAAGCTGCCACACATGCAAAAATCTCTTCCCCTTACCCTGTAGAACAACACCAGGAACGCCATTGATACAAGGCAGATGCTTTGCTGCTTCTTGGTTGGGTTATGCGTGCATGGCGGCATGTACGTCGTACGATGTCGATGTATATTATGTATGGTCATGTCATACGTTGGGTTTCTTGCCCATCTCGTGGAGGCCGGAGCTGACGGAGCCGGCGAAGCCGCCGTCGCCGACGCCGCGGTGGAGCCTGCACCGGAACGACCCGGCGTGCGTCGTCGGCGAGCAGAGGCACGCCCGGGGGCTCGCCAGCGGGTGCTTCGACTGTGGGTGCGGGGCCGTCTTCGGCGTGCTCACCAACACCGCCTGCGCCTCCGGCGAGGTGGTGGCGGACATCTTCCCTGACGCGCCGGCGTGGACGTGGAGGGACTTCTTCTCCGGCAACGTGATCTTTTTTATCATCGCCGGCCTGTGCAGCTGGTCCTCCATACCGAGCCGAGCGAGCGAGCGACGACGATCTTGACCGGCCTCGGTCTCTACCTGATCAACCAATGGATCGATCGCCACGCCGTTTTACAAATTCAAATGTTTGATCAAACCAGGAACCGGTGGGAAAAAAAAATGCAAAGAACATATTGCAAACTAATGCAAGTATTTAGGTAGAGATCCCATAAAAAAAACTCAAAAGATTAAAATTTGTGTTTTCCACTTTTGCGAAGCAGCATGTATCCACAAAAAGGCACTACTTGTAAAAAAAAGAAGGAAGGAGGAGGAGGCACAATAGTTTAATTACCTCTGTTGAAAACAAACACTATGCAGCTAATTATGGATCCTTCAAATTATATTACTCTATGGATTGTAGTAGCAGTAAGTACTAACAAATTAAGTGGAGAGGAGATAAAAGAGAGTGCTTTATCAACGCATAAGCCTATTTAAGGCCACATAACAACTACACAAGCCATTTTTATCAGCTACTCCTAATTCATTGGAACCACTCGTGGATCAGATATATCCATATGCGTGCCCGTTTAGCTAGCTACTGAACCGGGGAGACTATTTCTGGAGGGATTTCACTATATATTTGGGTCATACTCAATTACTATTTTTGAAGATGTCGCTATGTCTCCTATGTCTATATGATCATATTGAGATAAATTATTCTGAGTTGGATTTTTCTGAGTTATTGGATTAACCCATAAATGGAGAGTTGTTCTGTCTGTTCTGTTTAACGCCGATGTTAACTCGTCTCCACAAAGCCAACGGACGAAATGGTCTTTTTTGTCTTCGTCCTACAAAGATGGCGTTCGGTGAGCACAACCTTTCAACTTCCTGCAGATTTACATGGAAAAAAGCGTGTGTTATTATGTTATACATCAGGGCAAACACTTGATTTTGTTAGGGACAAGTCAATTTTTCATCCATCATATCGATATCAAATAGCTCCCTCTAAAAAAAAGATATCAAATAGCTGAAGCACACACATCTCGAAGCACATATCATGGCCAGAAAACTTGATTTTTGTTTTAAAAAATATCAGGTGTGCGATAATTAGAGAAAAAAAATCACTTCAATAATGGTGGTATGCACGAAGAGATATTTCAGGAACTTGAACTTTATTAGTCATGTCCACGTTAAAAGGCAGAATAGGTGTGGATGGCCGACGTAACTTTTTTTTTTCTTCATCGTGCAAACTGTGTGGTCGGTCAATCCGGTTATGGTAAGAGATGCTGCTATTAGCTTGCAATGGCAAGACAGAAATAGGAAGGATGACGGTTATGGTAAGAGATGCTGCTATTAGCTTGCAATGGCAAGACAGAAATAGGAAGGATGATAAAATAATTTGACGAAATCGGTTAAAGGGAATTTTTTGTTGGTGCACAGAAAAGGTGTGTAATATCGGTTCTGTCACCACAAATTGGTCCATGTCATTTTTGCCACAGAAACTTTAGTTTCATTCTTCTTTTGCCACCACCGTCAGTCAAAACCATGTCGACTGTTACCATCCGGTTGTTTGGCCGACTAGAAGACAAGAGGATTGAAAGAAACACCGAAATAATCCTAATGGTAGTGAGTCCAAAGTCGTGGAGACGAGCGGCCTGAGACACTCTGACTCATCTTACCTTGCTTCTCTCTCTCTCTCTCTCTACCTATTCATCCCCTTCGCGAAACCTAATCCCCAGACCCCCCACAGATCGACCCATTTCGACCCCAATCGGACTCCATCGTGCTTGAAACCATGGACCGAGGAAGTGTTGGGCACAGCTGAGAGGCGGGCGACATGAGCTCCGAGGTCTCCCCCCAACGGTAAGTGAATTATGCTCGTTCGATTGGTTTTGTTTTTGGATTTTTGTTTAATCTTCGCTGGTTTTCGCGTTTGGTTTTGGTTAGTATGGATACTACTTCAAGGTATAGGCTGGAGGTGAGGTATGCGACGCGTTGCATAACATATGTAGACATTAGAACTCATGATGTTCCTACGTGGACATTCAATTGGGAAGTAGAGAATAGACATAGCTTAAGCGCTTTTGTTTCTGATATAAATGGAAAATATCCTTGGGAAGTAGATGAATATGTCTTTTCACATATTACAGCAGTCGTACGAACTCTTTGCACAATTTGAATAGTGATGATGATTTGGTTGCCATGTTTGCAGAGTATGAGAGTGTAAGGCTAGTGCGTGTTTTAGTGCATGTCCATAAAAATGTAGATGCACATGCAACAAGCTCAAAACCAATCCCATGTTGACAACCAATCCTACATGTGCCACCAGTAGCTGAGGATCTATCCCAACTTGACAGTGAAGCTCCATCTTCTCTGGACACACAATGCAGCCAACCATCAAGCAGTAAGCATGCTAGCCAACTATCTAGCAGTAATGAAGGCCTAGAGGGTAGAAACCCTAGAAACAAAACTAGCCCTGAGAAGGAGTATGAACAAGAGGATCACGTGGGTGTGGATGACGAGGACATGTACTCTGTGCCGATTGAACAAGAGGATCCCCAAGTGGATGCTACTCAAGATGACCCTGATTATGGGCCTGCAAAGGATGAGGATGTTGATATGGATGAGGAAATTGGAGATAAAATAGGGCTGGTTGATGATTTTCCAGACATTGCTCATGACAAGGATGATCCTTCCATGGCCAAAGGATCATTGTTTCCTTCTATTGAAGAATTTAGATTTGTTGTTGCCATGTATGCTATTAAGCATGAATTTTCTTATAACACTGATAAGAGTGATCTTGAAAGATTGAGAATTTCTTGTGCTGCTAAAGGTTGTAACAAGAGAATCCATGCTTCTGTGTTGGCAGATGGGAGGACTGTTCAGGTTTGTTTCTAGTATTTGTGTGTTATAATTGACTATTTACCCATGTGTGAATATAACATATTTTACTGCTATTTGACTTGCGGGTAAAGAAAAATCCATTTGCTCATAGTTGCCCTAGCACAACTAGAGATGAGAAGGTGCAGCCTGCAAAAAGAAAGTGGGTAGCTGAGAAGGTTATAAAATGGCAAACCCAAGTTCAGGTAATAAAATTCTATCATATAGCTCAATACCAACTGACAACACTAAATAACAATATTCTATCTTCTTTGATTACAGGGGTAGGAAGAGGTCAAGGGATCAATCCCAGTCCATATGTGCACAAACCACCCAACCAGACATCTCATCTGCTGCTACTGTTCCAAGTACTAGAAGGTAACATTGGTACATGATCTTTTCAATAAACATCATAGGCTAGTGTTCAAAAGTAATATTGGTACATTGTCTTTTCAATTACAGCTCAAAAATCAATGCTAGAACCCAAATGGCACCAGAATCTTCAAAATCAATGTCAACCTCTACAAGAAACAAAAGATTCTAATCTTTTCAATAACTTCATTGGATTTTGGATTATTTTTGCAAGTGCATTATGCTGCCAGGTCAAGGTCCACTACAGGATCAAACCAACTTGAGATACCATCAGTAGCAGCAACACTGACACCAACACCTTCCTCTCCATCACCACCTGCTAAGGCTCATGCAGCCACACCTGAAAGCCTAGCCTTCGGGACAAGGAGCAAAAGAAGGCTTGCTTGAAGCCTTCAGAACAAGGATCAATAACTACATTATGTATCTTTAACTGTTGTTGGACTTTTTATGTATTCGGACTTACTATGTTACTGGACCCATTATGTAATGCATGCCTCTATGCTGCTTTGTTACATGTCATGTGCATCTACCAAACTTGCATATTGTTTCTTCTCATTCATGAAGGACTATGATACATTACAATCTCATTACAACTAAACTGCTACTTGGCTAGAACAACATATAATAGGAGAAAGACCACAAAAATAACTATCTTAACTAATGTCTAAAGCATTATCTCAACTCTTTCTATCCTTTCATCCAACCTTTTAAGTCTATTCTCTTCATTTTGTATTGATTGATAAGAGGGTTGAGCCACTATAGTTTGATGTGTAGCACTTTGGGTTCCAATGGGACAAAATGCAGCAACACCACAGGAGTCTTCTTGCAAGGTAGTAATTTGCATTGCAATATCTCAAACAACTGAGACAACTTCATCAGTCCACTACCAAAAACCGACATGTTGTGTTCTGGAAAGGAATTGCACCATAAAGTGAAAATAAAACAATATGCTATTTCGAATGGAATTGATTCGGGGTGAATTTCCAGAAGTTACCGTCATATTTGAACACTTCATAAACACTCAGGATGGATTCGTTGGCGTATGTGAGGTGAACACATTCGCTGGATCCCTGCAACAAGGGCTCACTAGCTGCTGCCGCAACGATTCTAATTGTCTGCTCACTCGAAAATTGGATAAGGCCGAAGACATCCCCTCTTAGAAAGAAGAAATGAGAAGAGGAAGTGAGAGTGAGGTGAATGGCAGCTAAAGCCTCCCTTATATAGCTAGCGGCAACAGAAGAAAAATGGCGTCAAAGACAGCCAAGTTTCCCTCCAAAAGTTATGTTACCTCAACCACCGTCAACCGGTGGTAAAAACGAAATCAATGATCAAGGGCAAATACGTCAAATTACCACGCCCGTTAGGTTCCCGTCCAGTCAACGCGGCTTTGACTAACGGTAGTGGCAAAAGAAGAATGAAGCCAAAGTTTATGTGTCAAAAACGACATGGACCAATTTGCGGTGACAAATTCGATATTGAACAACTTTCTGGTGGCACCAACACATTTTTCCCATTTAAAAACTAGGATGATGGATTCCATATAATTCTTGCTTCTGAAGCCCATAACTTTTTTTAATACATTTCTTGGCCAATTCATGATTGATGCTTACAAACCACCCTCTAATAATAAATCAATAAAGAGTTGACAATATTCTAAAAATAAAAGAAATAAGGAAAAAATGAAACAATCATATAGTCAGAGCCGGAGCTCCAGTGAGTACATTTCACAAATTTCATCAAATTAATTAGCATAACGACATTGCACAAATGAAAATTTATCTATTTGTTAAGGGGATTGTGACATCCCAATTTTGGCTCCAATTTAAAAGTGCATGATTTTCAAAAACTTTTGGTGCATTCCAAAGTTTCCAGAAGCTTTTTCCTTGTAATTAATGTTTAAAATATTTTCTTGACTTCAAAAATTGGGTTTTCAAAAACCTGATATTGTAATTGTGTGCAAACCAAAAAATATTCAAATCTTTGTATTGCAAAACCATTTCAAAATTTGAATTCAAATTCAAATAAGAATTTGATTCGCAGATACAATTTTCAAACTCTTTTTCTTCCATCTCTCCCGCCAGCCCACTTCCTTTCTTCCCATCTCTTTTCCTCCCCGCGACCCAGCCCAGCCAGCCTGCGCCATCGCCCTCCCTTCCTTTCCTTTATATCCCACTGCGGCCTAGCTGGCCTGCGAGCTAGCCGAGCCTAGCAAGCAGCAGAAGCAATCCATCTCTCTCCCTCAGACGCTCTCACTGACTAGTGGGTCTCGGCCCCACCTGTCGGGCCAAGAGGAGGAGACACTGTTTGTCTCCCTCCTCTCACGCCTCTCTCTCTCCCGTTGCCACCCGTATGCACACGCGCCGCGCGAGCTAGACGTTGTGTCAGCCCCTCCACCTCGAGCTCTGTAGCAAACACCGTGAGCCAGTCACATCACCGTGACCTAGTCTCGTCACACGTCGAGTCGCACCCTTGCTCGCGAGATATCACACCCGAGCCCAAGTCCATGTCGTCGCGCTCGTCCTCTTTCTCCTCTCTATTTAAGCCATGCTCGAGCACACCATTTTGCTGGCTCACTCCTTCTCTGCATTTCCCCTAACTCCTCTCTGCCCTGGGTGGAGAAGGATTTAGCAGTGTCGGTCATCTTCTTCAACTCTAGCAACCAGCCTTGCCCGTCAATTCTGACCATTGGGGTGAGACTCCGCCCTTGTTTCTGGAGCATCATGGTCGCCTCGCTCTCCTCTTACTCATGCTCACCTTGCCCCTGCTCATTTCCCCACAGGGAGGACGTAATGCCGTCGCCATTCGCAGAGCTAGAAGGGGCACCCCCACGCCGTCCTTGCCTCGTTCTGCCCTTCTCGGTGAGCTTCGACCTCAAAGCCTTTGTCTCTCGTGGTCGCTTCAAGATACCTCCCTAATGCTCCCTCTCTTCTTCCTTGTTGTGCACTAGAGCCGCCTAAAATGCGCCTTCATCCTTGTTGTCAGCCTGGGGCACGCGCAAACCTCGTCGCGACCACCGATCTCCTCCCTTGCTTGGTTTCCAGGTGAACCCTTTTGTTCTCTTGCATTCCAACCAATCGCAAACATGGTAGGCTAGTCAATGTGCCACATGAATGACCATAGCACCACCGCACCATAGCACCTTGTTGCACCGCAGTAGGTCACCGCGGACAGCTCGACACACTGCTTCATCTTAGCACCGAGAGCACTTCTAGCTTCGTTGTAGCCCGAAGATGGTGATTCGACCTTCAATTTGTAGTTTCTAGCCTCATTCGGTAGTTACCCATGTGCACAATACTATTGCCGCCGCCACCTCAGGCCATCTCCCGACGTGACGTCGCCGCCATCGTGGTCCGCTGGGATCGCCGCATCCCATTTGATAGGCATCACATCCCATCATGTCAAACTTTGGAGAGCCTGTTCTCGCTATTCTTAAATCCAAATGACTTAGTTTTTATTTCTAAATTCAAGATATTTCTATTGGCACCAAAATTATTTTTTGGAGTTCATTTGAATTTATTTGTATTAGTGTTGAATTTGGATGTTTTCACTATTAGACTTTGACGCTTCAGATGTCGTTGTCGCTGCTAATCAAGACCGAGAGATATCCATTGTTGAGCAAGGCAAGTCTTTATGATTGATCAAGTTGAACCTAGTTTTCAAATGCAATTACTTTGCTTTAAAGTATTACTTGCATGCTTTATATATATTTATTAAATATTATGTTAAATGTTAATGTTAGTTAGTCCCTTCTTTGATTGCGAATAATTCATTTACCTTGCCAACCTAGCCTAATTATTATATTAATAAATTGTCCTTGGTTAATCAATAGGAACTAATGGTTGTGCTTAGACAATGTTTAGTGGTCAATTTGAATATGACATAAACATTGCCATTACAACACTTGGAACATGGTATGATTTGTAGTGTGGTAACACGGGTTACCACTGAGAACAGAAAAATATTTTACAAAATGGTGGAGACTTGGGCGTGTAGATGGTATGAGGCCGGTGCATGGATTGCAGGAGAGTTGGGTTTGTGGATTATCTCGTCTGAGTCGATTGAGGACCGAATCATGTGCTACATTTCTGAACTAATAATCGTGCAACCACGAGTCAAGTATGAGCGCGACCTAGCCAAGTAATTTGCTTAATTTCAGCATGACTCTCACACATAGTAGTAGGTTGAATTTCTATCGCCGAAAAAGGAAGGTTGGATTTCTATCGCCGAAAAAGGATGTAGAATTCCCTCACAATAGTGGATCCCTAATTGGAAATGTAACTTGTTGAATGGAGCATTCTGGGTGTGCCCCGTAACGGCCATGTCCCAGTGTTGAGGGGTTCACCCACCGGGCGGGAAGTGTCGAGATTAGGCATTTGTAAAGGCCTTGTTATGATCATATTTGTCACACCTAAGGAAGCGTGTCATTGGCTGACATTATGAGTTGATCATATATTATGGGTTAAACTATACAACCTTTGCAGAATGTATAATCTATTTGAATAGTCATGCCCCAGTTATGGGCATTGTGGATAAGGCCACACTTGGTTAGTTTTATAAAATGTTGGTGGGAAATCGGATAACAAGGGATAATAATAACTTTGGTATAGCTTCGGTGGAGGGGTTCCATTAGTGTAGGTGGAGGGATTCCAATTCTCATGAGGATCTTACATGATAAAACTTAACACTTTGGTTTTGAGTTAAATAGCTAGGTCATAAGTTTGAAGAATAACTATGGTATGACATTTGCAAACAAAACTTGTTTTATGTTAAAATAACCATAAGACCCTTCATTTGGCAAGCCAAACATCTATATACTTACATTTGGCATAAGGACTTGTTGAGTGCTTTTGTACTTATTGTTGCTCATATACGCGGATTCAGTGTCCGAAGATACCAAATTGTGAACAATTACCTTTACCCATCGGGAGTTGAAGATGACAGCAAGTACTAGGTCGCTTACACCAATCGATTACTTGTGGGCATATCCTGAGGGTCACCACGGCTATTTATCTTTTCCGCTGTAAGACTTTATCTATATTTGGCATTCCTGGGCCGTGATGTAAGACTTCGACCATATGAGCTATTTATACTTATTTACTATCATTTTTTTATTCGTATGTATAGATGAGATATTCATCGATGTTGTGCTGTGTGAGCTAGCTCGGTATATACAGAGAGTCTGGATGCAAATTCGGTCCAGACATGAATGTTGCCGGCTAATATTTCCACCTTGAGCCAGCAGCTTAGCAGCACATAGGGAAGGAACACAGGGAAGGAGTATGAGAAACTGAACAAGAAGCAAAGAATACTTGTATGAAATCTCGCATATTTCTTGATTTTACTGGTTTACAATACATGAAATGACTCTGGCCAAAATCTCTATGAATCAAAATTAGCTTTCTTTCACTAAATCATTTGTGTAATATAGGTCAGCTGTGCATATACAACTCTGCTTTACTTCCTATGAAGGTAAGGCCATATCAGAAATGTCAAAACAACAGTGAAGTGTTTATAACATTCTATTCACATTGATGTAGCACTTTCAGGCTTCGGCATCTGTCTAAGAACTCTACCAGCAACATGTTGGCAAGAGCTGAAGCCTGTAACACCGCAAATGGCAACAGATATCCCCCAAATCTGCTGTGCTCTTCAAACACATTTAACCGATTTAATGACCAATCTAGTGTTTACATTGTACAGATGTTAGCTTGCACCTGGAAACTCTATGCACAAAGGAAAAATCAGTACCATTCTTGCCCAAGACAAAATAAACATAAGAAAAAATCAGTACCATTCTTGCCCAAGACAAAATAAACATTACTGTTTTATATAGACCAAGAAACATGGTTTGGTCTCTAACAGTGCACTCAAAATTTAAACCAGATTTCTCAACAAAAAAAAAACACAGATTCATTTTCATTTGGTTTCTGCTTAGTGGTAATAATTCGTTTTACATGGTTGTGTGGCTGTGACGTAATGCATCTTATAGACTTTCTACCTGTGATACTTTACATGTTAAGTTACTCCTAGGATTGCTTTCGTGTGAATTTTTTAATTACTTTATGTGATATTGAAAACATTTAGCAACACTAGGGATCAGTATCTGCATTGAAATGGGTACCGTTTCTTGACGTAAGATCCTTCTCGACTTCAGCAAAGAGCTCCTTCAATCTATTTGAGGAATTGGACATGACATTCTTTGTGCCTTCTCGACTTCAGCAAAGAGCTCCTTCAATCTATTTGAGGAATTGGACATGACATTCTTTGTGACCTTCTTTTGGTGCTTGGTGCTCTTTAACCAGGCAATCCCCAACAAAACCTGCACGCTGCAGGTGTTTGGTTTCGACGGTACATTCACCATATGGTACTTTAGCTGGAGCTGCAAGTTAGAAACCATTGTGATCACATGATTTTAAGTACCAGTTCTGTAAGAACAACGTGAAAAAAAAATCACACACACAGAGAGATTGATAGTTTGATACTATCTAACTCAAATTCATATTTTCTAGATCAGACTATCAACTCAGTTGTTTTGAAGGGTTACAAACTCTCGATAATGATATTTTAATGTGAAAGAAAATGTACCAAATCACCAAAGGAAAGTAGAAGAAATGTGTGAAGGAGCATCTTACACTGAAGTAGTCCCCAAGTAGAACACCTTGGAGGGTCATCACCTCTTCAATGGCCCAGCCATCTTGGTTCACTAGTGCATACTTCTGCTGAGTGGTGGTTGCTTCTCCTCCATACCGAGATAAGGATTTGTCAAACTTGTAGCTGATTTGCCGCTGGTGCATATTTCGGTTTACAAGTTCCCATTCTGTCGGCGAGTAGTCCATACAGCCAGCTTTTTGCATCACTTTGTGTTCCAAGAGACCTCCTGAAAACATCTCCATCAGGGAATCAACCTGCAAATATAGATATTCATTCATGGGGAAGCTGAGAACAGATTATTTGTTGCTCAGACACATTGTGTGAAGCTCGTGCACGAGATTGCAAAGGTACACACGAAACTCACGTCAACAGAAAGAACTGACGAGAATACTTCGGACATTTTGACATCTTCATGGGTAAATAAGGATCCACATTCTTTGGACTGGAGTTCTTTCAGTTCAGGCTCGCTTTCGATCATCTCCCCCTTTTGTTCAGGACCCGGTGATCGCATTTTCCAAATCGCCATGATTATTCTGTCAGATAAAGGTTTCTTAGCGTAGCGTGATACATTCATTGGCAACGTAACAGAATAGTTTGATAACTGATGCTAATGGAACAACAGTAATCCATCAAGAGCCTAATTACTAGTTCTATTGTTAGTAGAAATCTATTGTGACTCCACTTTCTTATTAGTATTCCATGAGGTTGCATATGTTATGAATAATGTGCATATCTTCAATAGGGCCCAATAGGCAATATATATAGGAATTACAAAGGGGATACAGATAAGGAAACCAAAATCTATTCTATAGTCCTATTCTAACCCCCCCCCCCACCCCCCTCAAACTCATGGTGGATCACACACACCGAGTTTGAAGAGAAAATACAAATGTTGTGCCCTAGTTTGTGGCTTCGTAAAGAAATCAACAACATGTAGTTCTGATGGCACAAACTGTAAAACAAGTACTCCCTCCTGCACCTGCGAGTGAGTGTATGAAGCATCCACACCAATATGCTTGGTGAGCTCATGCTTCACTGGGTCCCGTGCAATACTGATAGCACTTGTATTGTCAGACAAAAGAGTTGTAGGTCTCACCACAGGTACTCCAAAATCTGCAAGCAGCCACCTCAACCAAGTAATCTCTGATGTCACTGCTGCCATAGCTCTCAACTCAGCCTCTGCACTCGAACGGAAAACTGCAGTCTGCTTCTTAGTCTTCCAAGCAATCAGGGAGGAGCCAAGAAAAACACGATGGCGAAAGAGAACGGCGATCGAAGGATCACTAGCCCAGTCGCATCGAGATGCGCTGAAGTCAGTAGTGGGGTGGAGCTAGGGAAAAACAAACGACGAAAGATAGTCTCATGCAAGTAGCGAAGAACACGAATAAGATGATTGTAGTGAATATGGGTAGGACGGGCCATGAACTGACTCAAGATATGAACATCATAAGCAATATTCAGGACGAGTGCTCACAAGGTACACCAAACTCCCAACAAGATGACGATATCGAGTAGGATCCTTAAGAAGATCGCCATCAGTGGCACGAAGCTGGAGAGATAGCTCCATGGGAGTCTCAGCAGTGCGAGTATCAGTCGGACCAGACCGGTCAAGAAGATCCTGGATATACTTCTGCTGGGAGAGATAGTAGCCCTTAGGCATGAAAGATGCCTCAATCCCAAGTAAGTATGTAAGAGAACCAAGATTAGTCATCAAAAACTGCTCATTGAGATGCTTCTTCACATATGTGACGAAGGAGAAATCATCACCAGTGATGAGCATGTCATCAACATATAGAAGAAGCAGTGTCCTACCTCGAGATGAGACATGGACAAAAAGAGCAGGATCGTGGGAACTGGCAGTGAAACCAATAGCAGTAATCACTGTCATAGGGGTGGCCCCACCGCCCCGACGCCCAAGCAAAGCAATCGACAAAACCCAGGGGCGGACCCCGGGCGAAGAACCCCGGGACATCTCCGGGGTGGACCCGAAGCCCCCCCGAGGCCCCGCGAGGCCCGGAGCTGCAGGCTCTCTGGGACATCTCCGGGGTGGACTCTAAGCCCCCCGGAGGGTCCCTGGGGCCCCGCGAGGCCCGGAGCTGCAGGCTCTCCGGGACACCTTTGGGGTGGACCCGAAGCCCGCCCGAAGGGTCCCCGAAGCCCCGCGAGGCCTAGTGGCAGACCCTCCGGATCACCTCCGGAGTGAACCCGAAGACCCTACTAGCGCGGCTAGACCGGACGCATCAGCATGATAGACCAGGCCCAAGAGCGCCCACCATGGACCAAGGCCTAGGCGTAGGGGGGAATGTCCCTGCAGCCCCTACGCGCATAGTACTGTCATAGGGTTAGAATGGTAATGTACAGACCCTCTCACGGGGGACTATAAATAGGGGGTCACCCCCCTCCTGTAAAGGGGGAGAAATCAGCTCGAATTTCCCGAAATAATAACAGTCATCTCGTTCTTGTCACTGGCTAGTCCCTTCTTCCGAGGATCCCCGGAGCCCTTCTAAGCTTGTCCGGGGTCCCCCTTCTTTCACTGTATAGCCCGTTTTTGCTACAACAATCACTGAGGTAAAACGTGCAAACCAAGCACGAGGAGCCTGTTTGAGGCCATAAAGAGCACGACGAAGACGACAGACATGCCCATTAGGAACAGAATACACAGGTAGTGGCTGCATGTAGACCTCATGCAAAACACCATTAAGAAAAGCATTCTTAACATCCAGTTGAGAGATAGACCACCGGCGAACAGAAGCAACCGCAACAAGAGTGCGAACAATGGTCATATGGGCAACAGGGGCAAAAGTCTCGTCATAGTCCCGACCATACTCCTGCTGAAAACCGCGGGCCACAAGGCGAGCCTTGTAGCGCTCAATAGTACCATCAGACCGGGTCTTAATCTTGTACACCCACTTGCACGTGATCGGACGAGCATGAACAGGAGTCGGTACAATATCCCAAGTCTCCGTACGTCGAAGAGCATCAAGTTCTTCTGCCATAGCGAGCTGCCACTCAGAATAAGGAGCAACCTCACGATAAGAATTAGGCTCAGTGATAGAGAGAGCATGAACTATTGGAGCAAATCCAAGACGATTAGGAGGTCGAAGGGATGCCCAGTCACGAAGGATGTAAGGAGGAGCATCATCAGGAGGATCAGATGTGGGCGTCGGCAAGATAACAGAAGAGGAGACTGGTGAAGGACGAGGATGTCTGTAGTGAATACCAGAGAAACGAGACGATGGTGTTGTGGGAACTAGAGGCGGTGCTGTAGGAGACACCACCGAAGGCAAAGGTACAGAAGGAACCACTGGAGGCAGACCAAGGGAAGATTGTGATAGTGGAGAAATAGGTGAAGAGTCTGAAAGAGACAACCATGAAATCGACTCAACAGTAGAAACAGGAGAAGAGGCCGAATCTCGATAGAAGAAAGATCAAGATTCGTCAAAAACATCTCGTGGAATCCTGATCTGTCGAGCAGAAGGATCCCAGCAGTGATAACCCTTATGCTCAGAACTATAACCAAGAAACACACACTCAACTGACTGGGCCGATAGTTTAGTGCGCTCACAAGGCTGCAGCAAAACAAAACAAGTACAACCAAAAACACGAAAGTGAGTGTACTAGGGGGCTCGAGAGTAGAGACGCTCTATAGGGCTGACACCCTTAAGAGCAGTAGAAAGTTGCATACTGATGAGATATGCAGCCGTAGAAACAGCCTCAGCCCAGAACTGTGGTGAAGCATGAGAGGCAAGAAGAAGAGTGTGGGCAGTCTCAATCAGATGACTATGTTTGCGCTCAGCAACCCCATTCTGAGCATGAGCACCAAGACAAGAAAACTGGTAAAGAATGCCCTGCTCAGAAAGAAACTGTCGAAAAGCGCCATAACAGTACTCGCCAGCAGAATCACAGCAAAAAATGAAAAATGACAGAACCAAACTGAGTACGAACCATCGTTGAAAACTACGATAGATCGCAAGAAACTGACCACGATTAGAGATCGGGGAAAATCAATGTAAAACGAGAATAACCATCAATAAAGATAACATAAGATTTATGCCCGCCTTTAAAGAGAATAGGTGCAGGTCCCCATACATCGGAATGAACTAAGTCAAAAGGACGAGAAGACAAGAACTCACTAGAATGATAAGGAAGTTGTAGCTGTTTGCCGAGCTTATAACCCTGACAAAACATGGCCGTGTCAACAGTAACACGTCCAAGAACACCTTGACGAACTAATGAAGAAAGGCGGGAACCACACAAGTGACCCAAACGGTGATGCCACTGCGCAAAGGCGCCAGAGGTGGTGGCGTAGTGGCGGAGGAAGTAGACGTAGAGGTGGCAGGAGCAACTGAAGTGGACGGAAGATGAAGGTGATCAAGGATGTAAAGACCCTGACGATCCCTACGGCGCCGGCCAGTTCCAAGTACCATCCCTGCCTGTCGATCCTGAATGAAACAAGTGTGAGAGTCAAAACCAACCCTACAGCTGAGATTAGTGAGCTGACCCACCGAGAGAAGCTACATGGTAAGCTAGGGAACATGGGAAACAGCTGGAATAGAAAAGTCAGTGGACAAAAGAGTGCCTTGATAGCTGACAGACAGAGGAGTACTGTCAGCTGTCTGAACAGAGATAGGAAAAACAGGAGATCCTACTGAAGTGAGAGATGTGGAATCCGGTGTCATGTGAAACGAGGCACCAGAATCGAGAACCCAAGAGGTACCTGGAGGAGACGTCTGAGCTAGATTGGCAAAACCTGCTGAGCTGTGAGAGAGCTGCTGAAGTAGAGCCTGACAGAGCTGCTGAACAGAGTCACCTCGCTGAGAAGGTTCTGACATGCTGGTCTGTCCTCCAGTGGAGGAAGGGCCTCCCTGCCCTCCCTTGGAGTGTGGATCTCCACGTACCTTGTTTTGCTTTTTTCGCACTGCACAACGCTGATAGTCGTGCCCGAAGTTCTTACAATAATTGCACTGAACCCCAGTTGGTGAAAAAGCAGAGCGTAAAATGACACACGAGGAGGGCGTAGAGTCGAGCGTAAAGCGTTGGTGTAGTCGAAGAAGAAGAGGTAGCAAGCACAGCCATAACAAACTGTACTGCTAACTCGCGGCGAAGCTCCTCAGCATGAAGCGTTGAAAGAGCCTCGGTGACTGTCGGTCGTGGTGAACGGCTCAGCAGTTGAGCCTTGACAAGCTCAAACCCTGGGCGAAGACGGCAGACGAAGTCATAAAGGCGAAGGCGATCATGATCCGCCTTCTGCACTTTATGACACTCCTGGCAGAGCGGAGACGCCAGCTCATCCAACTAGCTCCAGAGACTAGCCAAAGCTCGGAAGAAATCGTCAACGGGGGAGTCCTCCTAGCAAAGCATCTCTAACTCACGTTGAAGTGAAAAGAACTGAGCATCACTACGCTGCGGTATCGCTCGCGCAAGTACTCCCAGATCTGACGAGTGGAACGTAAACCAACAATATCTGGATGGATGGAGTCGTCGACGTTGACCACCAGGATGGCTCGAACACGGGCCTCATCAGCACACCAGCGCTCAAAAACGTCTGTGGCATACTGAAAAGCCTCATCAGCAGCAGCAATAGCGGCCTCATCCTCCTTTGCGGCCTCATCTTCTGCAAGAGGTGCAAAGCTAGGCCGGCTGAGAGAAGTCTGAACTGGCGACGGCGGACAAGGTCGAGCACCAATAGCATGTCCCCAGAGACGGAGACCATCAAGTGTGATCTCCATGAGAGAGGACCACAATCTGTAGTTCGTCCCATTAAGCTTTGTTCCTGAGAATGGGATCGCAGCTGCTGGAACATAAGCCATTGGTAGGCGGCGCTGGACGGGCGGCGACCAAGGCAATGAAGTCTAACAGGCGGTGCTGGACGGCGCGACAGTTATATTGACGTTATTTTTTCTTTTTTTTCTCGGCTCAAATTAAAATCAGCCCACGCACGGCTCTCTCTCGAGGCCCAAAACGCGGGGCCGCGAGCGCCGCACGCAGGGGGGACTAGGGTTCCCTTCTAGCGACCCAACAACGGCGGAGACGATCCGATGGCGACGGCAGCAGGGAGATCCAGATCCAGCGGCGATCACAGGGCCGCGCGTCCTCTGGCGACCCAGCTGCGGCAATCGGGGAGATCCACAAGCAGCCGGCAGCGGCGGCAAAGCCGAGCACCCGGCAGATCGGCGGCGGCGGAGGCGACCGGCGGCAGCGGAGGCGGCTGAGATCCCAAGCGGCCAGAAGCGATGGCGGTCGAGCACCCACCCGACCGGCGGCAGCGGCCGGAGGGCGGCGGTGGCGCTCGCGAGATCGCCGCGCAGAGGAGCTCCGAGAGGCGACAGCGCAGGGGGCGGCCCAATCCGATCTGGAAGGCGGCCGGAGGGGTGACGACGAACTGGAGATGACGGCGGCGGCCTAGCGGAGATCTGGAACCGACGGTCTGGAGGCAACGGCCTAGCAACGGCGGCGGCAGCAGCAGCGGCGGCGGAAGCGAAAGGAGCTAGGTTTGTCCTAGCTCTGATACCATGTTATGAATAATATGCATATCTTCAATAGGGCCCAATGAGCAATATATATAGGGATTACAAAGGGGTTACAGATAAGGAAACCAAAATCTATTCTAGAGTCTTATTCTAACATCATATGTATAGAAGAACCTGGATATGAATTATTTTCAGATTCCCTAAAAAAATGAAAACAAAATGTAGAAGCATCAATGTAAGTGCTAGGCCTGAGTCCAGCCCAGCCCGATATCCTTAGGTCCGAAGCCCCAAAAGGCCCAAAAAGATTCATATTTTCCTATATTTTCAAAGAAAATATTATTTTACATTATTTTCTAAACAGCTTCCTTGATTCCTTCTGTTAATTGACCAGGCAAAGCTCCTGCCTTTCCGTTCAATTTTTTTTTCTAATGGGAATTATCCTGAAATGTATATAAAACAAATATTATTTTAGTTATTGTCGAGCTGTGCTAGGCCTGATCTTGCAGACCGGAAAATCAAAGCCTGAGCCCGGCCTGGCCCAATACATCAGTCGCCCACAACTGTTTAACCTACAACTCCACAAAGCAAGATCTAAACAATAAAAAAATATCTTTAGGCTAGATGTATCATTGGATTCTAAAAAGAGAACAAATGGAAGTTACCTGTGAGCATCATTGAACGAAACAAAGGACTGAAAATGGAACTTGAGTCTTCCATGGTGATCTGTTCCCTTGGCACCATGTTTTGCTTCTAGACCTCTATCCTTTCTAAGGATAATCATCAAGGATGGGCTACCAATCGACAGTGTAGGAGGGATAACTTGGATATCATCAACGTCTTCCAACAAAAAGAAAAACTTGGTCTTGTGACCAAATATATTAGAGTAGAATCCAATTATTCTTGGAGAAAAAAAGAGGCGCCCCTGTAAGAAAAAGGATATCAGTTTTCTGTAAATATTGTCAGAAACAAATGGAGAAATATAAATAATGGAAAATGCCAAATGAATCGTCAATAAGTGCAAAACTATAGCACGGATTCACCAAGGTACACGAATGTACAAAATCTTCTTTCTTCTATTGTCTAACTCATATAATTATTAGGTCAGACAATGTACGCAATCTATGACAGAAGTACAGAACTAAATAAGAATAGCACACTGCACATAAAAATCTACTCAGGGCATTTTATATATATATATATAAAGACAAGAGTTTAATAATCCTACCTGAAGTGGCATCTTCCGTTTTAGATGGCAGGTAAAATCATCGATGAGAAACTCTTCTGGAGGGAGGATAAAGAGCTTTCGGAATGCTGCATTTGTTTGGGCTGACCGCAAATGTATCTGTGCATTATGTTCGATGTAACTGTAGAAACAGAATATATGATGAAGAAAAGGTCGGACAAAAAGGCTGCTCAATTCCTTACCTTCTTACCGACTTCTTTCCCCATCTTTGACAGGTAATTCATAACAACTTCAGTCCCTCTCGAGTTGTTCAAAAAGATTCTTAAGTGTAGCTTAGGATTGCTTGATGGATCACACTTCCCATCAAGAGAAAGCCATATGTCAGTTAACTCTGACAAATTGTTTTTCAGAAAGTTCACTTCAGAGTGACCAATGGGAGCTTCATCAAATGGTCCATTAGAATCATGGATAGCCACATCCATCCTTGATGGAGGATCATCCATTGCATCAAATTCGAATATCTCTAGAAAGTCAAACATCAAATGAGTCAGATACACGCTATGTGTCAGGAAATAGATCTCCAGCTCTTCACAATTCTGGACACAAGCAACAGAAAGGAAGGGGAAAGAAACTAACCATTCCATTTTGGATCAGATGTCTGGAATTTAATTGAACTTGTTTTCCTCTTTGCATTGCAGGTAAAAACAGCATAGAGATCAAATAAGTCAGAAGAGCCAGCAGCTATAATACCAGTGCCCTCAATAAGTGCAACAGTCAGTAACCAACCATCACCATGAGCTTTGACCCCATGGTCACTACCTAATACAGGAAGAAAAAAGTCAATATTGTTTAGCCGCAATAGAAACTATAAAGGAAATCAAGTAGCAGTACAAGATCAAAACAGATACGTAGAAGAAAAATGTCTATTGGGTGCAGTAGGAGACCATTTTCCCCATCGCCTTTTAGAGAAGTGCATCACTCTTACAGCATACTACATATACAGTAGAAATAGAAAATAAATCTATTCAAGGATATATATATTCATGCGCGCCAATTTTAGAGTAGAGAACAATAGTGACTCTGAGATAGCTACCTCTTTGTTTCCATGCATTTAAGAAACGCTGTATTACTTTTAAGATATTCTGTCCCTGAAGGATCAATACAGCACAAACCACAACCTCTCCAATTGAATCAGGAAGGTCAATTCCAAAATATTCAAGCCCATGTGTCACATTGGGCTTGGATAAATGAAGGTGTGCTATAACATATAGTGCTATGATAACAGAGAATATGAACGTAAAGTTCCCAAGGAAGCGGACAATCAGTCTCCAGCCTGATTCTTTTTGTGCATATAGGGAAGCTAAAATCTTTTCTTTGTTAGAATTAGCATCATCAAGCTCAGCTACTTTCATCCTCTGGGAGAGTATTTCAGAAAATTGTGCATAACCTTCTGTCATGCCTTGTTTTGCGCCACTCTCAATCATTCCTTTTATCATTGTGCTCTGAACAAAGTTCACCCGCCAGCTTACAGTAAGATGTGCTGTTTGTTCGTCAGTTGTTAACTGGGGACCTGTTGTTATAGAATACAATATCTCTATCTTGAAACAACTGCCACAAGGAACATCAGGAGTGCTAACAATAGACAGAACAGCGAAAGAATTTCCAGCTGCCTTCAAGTATTTCTGCTCTTCTGTGGCTTTCACAGCTTTAACTAACTTGCTCGCAGCTTTTGTGTAAGTTAATGTTCTTCGCAAACAACTATCATTACTATCAAGCTTCCATGGTTCAATCTGAAACCCACTTGTTCCTTGAAGTTCTGCTACTGCTGGCCAGAAATCTGTGTTTGCGGAAAACAAGAGGGAATTCAAGTCAGCTGGTGCAGCAACATAAGATTCGTCAACCAGTACACCTCCAGGCAAGTTCCCTGGCATTTCACAGCCTTGATCTTTGGATTCCATAATTTTCAGCAGCTCATCAAGGCTTGACTCAGATGATGTGCCATTATCAGGGTTTTCACGATCTTCAGAGCACATTTTTGACTCTTGGAACTGATCAACCGACTCAACATCTGATGCAACCGAAGGCGCAGGATCGACAGGTTTCCCAAAGAAATAGCGAGACAAGACCTCTACCACTGATGATGGATTGGCCATCGCATCATTATCAGCAGCTGCTCCAGATTCAGTAACTGCCTGTTCCATGCTGATACGGGGCGGTTGGTCCACAATGCTGTCCGCCAATCGTTCCACACTGCTCTGCGATGCTCGGTCCATGCTGGCGCAGGCTGATAGGTCGATGTAGCTACTGGTGGTTGATAGAGTTCCATCTTTATTTTCAATTGACCTGTCTGAGCTGGATGCTATGTCATCTGAAGTGGGATGTGCAACATTCTGTGTTTCATCAGATACATGCGTTCTTGTAGACAAGGATATGCGCAGGCAAACCTCTCCTGCGATGGAACAAAATAGAAGGATCACAAGATTGCTACTGCTCTTAGAATTAAGGTGATGCAAATATCTCTACATCTTTGGAACATTTACTTCTGCATGCAGTTCATGATTGCCCACACAAACTCAATTGCAACAGAATTTCAAATTTGCATTTGGATGGCAAAAAAATCTAGAAGGTTTCAATGCAACGCGACGCAATACCGCGGCATTTCTTCTTGGACTTCTTGCTCTTGGGCTGGAGCTGGTACCAGGCGGTCCCGAGCGACAAATCGTCGGTCTCCATGACCTCGGCGAGGGGCACCCTGATCCTCCCCAGGAGGTCGTTGCTGAAGTACTTATCCTCGTTGAGCACGGACACGACGAGCTCCTCGGCGACGTCGCCGACGAGGAAGCTGAACTCCTCGTCCCAGACGGGGCTGAGGCTCTTCTTGACGACGGCCGTCTTGGCCCGGCGCTTGCCCAGCTGCAGCTTCACGAAGGGGTCGCTGGAGCCGTTAAGGTGGATGGCTGGCAGGCCGCGCGCCTCCACGACGCGCACCAGCAGCTTCATCGGCGCGACGGCAATCCGCCGAGCGCTCTCTGTGCACCCCGCGCTGGGCGCCACGCTCTTAAGCTTTGTAATGCGAGGATCCCAGCAGCAGGAGCAGCAACCATCAAAACCAGATGCATTTGGATGCAAACAGAATCGGGGATTGCGAAGATTTCACGGAGAAATCGCAAGAAAACAATATTAGAACAGATCAAGCAATGAGCGTTTCTTTTTCTTGGCTTGAGATGTTTGGTTTCTCGTGGCGAATTGAGAGAGAGAGGAGGTGATTTCCCCGCGTCCGAGCGCTCATTACTGGTTTGGTTTTCAACGTTCCTGCGCCTCGAGAGTCGTGCGAGGGAGGATGGGAGGCTGGCGGCCGCTGGATCGGTACGGCGGGGGGTAAGCGCTCGGAGAGGAAGGACGTTTCGGCCGAACGCGTGGCAGCGGCTCCGAGCTGCTTGGGCTGCTTCAGGTTTAGTTTTCCTAAAAACTTCTCTTTCTTCTACCTTTGCAAAATAATATATTCACTGTTTAATAATGAAGGCATTTTTCCCTAATCGTTTCCTGTGAATTCCGGCTGCTAGTTATGTTGGATGTTTTTTGCATGCCTAGTATTCATGGTAAATTTTGGTGTCATCTGCATTATCATATACATGGTAATTGGTCGTGCATATTGCATTAGCATCATGATCACTGCACAGGTCTTTGGAGCAAAACATGTTTTGACAATCGGTTGATATCAGATTAATCATATTACTAGAGCGAAATTATAGCATATCTTGATTACCAAAGTAGAGTACTATTATTTTTGGAGTCACATGGAAAGGAAGAGAAAATAGAGCATATCTTGATTACCAAAGTAGAGCAACAGCACGAAGACAAAAATGCAAATGTAAGATCGGCTATTTCTCAAGGTGATCAGTTTCATATTGAATTGGCGTGTACATCAAGACCTGTTTGGACATTGGTGGGACGAACTTGCGCGCCAGGTACAGTCATCCCAGAATCTAAGAAAGTAAACGGCAGACATGTTCGCTTGGATAGCGTCAAGGATTAAGGATAGAAAAACCGGATTCATACTTGTCTTGATCAAAACCAAGCGGAAATCTCGGCCAAAGCTTCATCTTTGTCTTGCCGGAGATATCTCATTATCCACTTCACGGCTTCCCAATGCGGCTTTCGATTTGATATAAATCGCTCCTTTATACTAGCTGCATGAGCGATGTCCGCCTTGTACACACCATAGACGAACATTCGCATTTCCTTCTTCATCTCATCGATGGCGAGGACATTGCTTGGTGTACCGATGTCGGCCTATTACCGCTACACCTATTGAAATCGCTTGCACACATAGGAAACCGGTCAAAATTTGAGAGATGAAATTTGATACGAGATTTCTAAAACGGACTCTTCATTTATCACTTTGGTCTTCACAAGGTTCCAAGATAAAGTACCATTTGGAGTGAATTGCACAAAGTGACTTTGAGAGTTTCCCAAGTATCCAAGAAAGAACCAAGTAGTAGCAAAGCCCTAACCTCATCATCAAATGTGATGCCCATGGAAGATAGTGATTTATAATACCTTGAAATGCATTCACATGATCACCACGAAGTGTCATCTCGGTACCTCAAATGCATCAATTGCTTGATCAAGAATATCTTATTGGTACCTTCCTTCCTAGCATACAATTCTTCCAATTTCTGCCATAAGGAGCGTGCATGTGTCTCATCACCGATATGGTTCAACACATTGTCATCGACCCACCGTCGAATGAACCCACAAGCTTGACGATGAAGTACCTTCCACTCATCATCGGTTTGTCATCGGCTTCTCGGTGGCAAATCGGCTTGTAATACTCTTTCACATAGAGCAAGTCCTCCATCTTACCTTTCCAAGCTTGGTAGTTTGTACCATTCAGAGATAACGAAACTTGGTAGGAATGTGGATCCATGAGTCCCTAACATGCTGTCCAAATTTCAGCCAAATCGGACAAAGTTTCACCACTCAAACAGGACTTCTACCAGATCTGCGCAGTACTGAATCTGCTGCTACCCGAACTGACAAAGCCCCTTCAAATCAGGTGTTCCACTCAACCAATCCTCAATCCAACCGTACAAATCAAAGAGCTACGAGTCAGGAACTCACAAACCAAATTTGAGGCAGATCCGACCACGTTTGCTACTCCGATCGTCGTCTTGATGAAGACTGTGCAGATCACCACGAAATGGGACGGAGCTTCTCTTCTTCTTTTCTCTCTTGTCTCTTGTTTTGGTTGTGTGCAAATGAAAAAAAACTGGTTGAAACAACGGCCTATTACGTAAATCCCAGTAGGAAACCGGTCAAAATTCGAGAGATGAAATTTGATACGAGATTTCTAAAAACCGGTAACCGGAAAAAAAAAACTGGTTGAAACAACCAGAAAACAGATGAAATAGGTAATTAGCCTAAAAGTTAATATTTTAATACGTAATCTAGCACAAAAATGTCTAAACTAACCAGAAAGGACATTATGCAGTCAAAAAATTAAATTTAAATTTAAAAGTTTTCGCTGTTTTTTTCTTCTACCGGTTAACCAACTGGTTTTTTTTTTCTCTGGGCAGGATGACTACTCCCCCATAGTAGAAGAAAATGTTCAGTGCATCGCCACAATATTCGACGGTCTCTGACTCTGATAAGCCACTCTTACTCCTTGCCAAAGTCTGCACTGTAGTGCGCACTGGACTCGAGCTTTTTGGCATCGTTCAGCTTGCGCACCGCCTGAAACCATTGTCAGAAAGTTAGACATGGTCCATACTGACTGCCTAGTGTAAAGATGTACAGATAGAAAAAAAAATGCGTACGATACCCTACCTTCATGAAGTCTTCATGAATGACATAGTCGCGTTCTGCTCGAATGGCGGCCATACCAGCCTCTGTGCAGACATTGCGCAGATCGGCGCCGTTAAAACCCTGGAGCCATTGGTGTTGCCGAGTTAGTGCTTCAGAAATAATGGAGAGCGCGATGAGGTGTTAGATAGGTTAACTAAGATTAACTCACTTCAGCCAGTTTAACCACGGCCTCATAGTCAATTTCGCCATGCTTGGCGATACCAGCTGCGTGAATTTTGAGGACCTCCATCCTTGACTGCTCATTTGCCAGTGGGATCTCAATCTTCCTGTCTAACCGTCCAGGACGAAGGAGTGCAGGATCCAAGACATCAGGCCGGTTAGTCGCCATGATCATCTTAACCTGTATAAACGGAAGCATTCTTGTTACATACAATTCACACAACCAGGAGGTGGCAAGTCATTGCACATGCACACATCATAATATTAAGACAAGCAATTAGGGACAACCGCATCATCTTGAACTTTCTAAGGAGTTAACATTGTTCCTGGAGTTTCCACACCAAAATTCCCACTCTGTAACTGACCTAATCTGTTGTCAACTACTCAGTACAATGATCGTACCATGTAGGCAAGAAGGGAAGTTCATAAGACACAATTAAGATATAATTGATTGTGTAACTGTTTGGAAAAACCAAAATTAATTGTTTTGTCACAATATGTGAACTGCTGTGGTCGTTTAAAACATACAAATATGCATATATGAAACTCGTAAGACATGGACAAAGGCCACTGCTTATGAGCATGTAGTACGGTCCATTGTACCATTCAGAATTCAGCACTGTGATCAATGAATGAAGAAAACATTTCATGTTAGCAAAGAATGGTCAATAGCCAATCATAGGCGTTAAAAATGTGTTTCACCCTAGCGGCCTGCAGTCACAGCACATACACATGTGCATACAAAGTCGCCTTGGTGTGCCCGCATGCGCACACGCACATCAACATAAAATCACTTGCATTAATACACCACTGACATGACTAAACATTGTTAACACCATTCAGCAAAAGAAGTGTACCTTCCCAAGCTCATCGAATCCATCTAACTGATTCAGAAGCTCCATCAATGTCCTTTGAATCTCACGATCCGCACTTGTGCCCTCACTAAATCTTCGGCCTCCAATAGCATCAATTTCATCCATAAAAATAATGCATGGCCACTAAATCTTCGGAAAGAGGAAGGACATGTGGTTCGTCAACTCCGACTGTTCACGCCACATGATCAGAGACTCAAAATGGTTCACCTCTTTCACGCGATCAACAGGTGATGATTTCATCACCTTTAGAGATGATAAACAAGAACGGATTGAAGGAACGTGATCGATCAGGGTGAACGACAGTTTCATTCTCAAGGACATCGCCCTTGTGGACAAGCTAAGGTTTAATTTGCTTTCTATGTCTCAACTTCTTGATGATGGCTATGAGACTATATTTAAGAAAAATACTTGTCGAGTGCTTGATTCAACTGGTGAGCTTGTTTTTGGAATTACTAGAGTTGCTAGGATTTTGGGCTGACTTTTCTGAATCTCTTACTGGTTCTCTCAAATGCTTGATTTCATCATCTTCTTCCGAGTTCTGGCTTTGGCACCGTCGTTTGGAGCACATTGGTTTTGATCATCTGACGCGAGTTAGCAACCTTGAGCTCATAAGAGGTTTGTCCAAACTCAAAGCCGTCAAAGATGTTATTTGTCCGCCCTGTAGGCATGGCAAGCAAGTTGCCACCTCAGACCCTTCAGTGACTATGGTCATGACTGACGGACCGGGATAGTTGCTTCATATGGATACTGTTGGTCCTGCTAGAGTTCGGTCAGTTGGTGAAAAATGATACATTCTTGTCATAGTCGATGATTTTTCTAGATATACTTGGGTGTTCTTTCTTGTTTCGAAGGATGAATCTTTTGATTATTATTATGATCTGGTTCTTCGTTTAGCTTCTGAACTTCCGGGTGCCTTGAGAGCGATCCGTAGTGACAATGGCACGGAGTTCAGGAATGCCTCATTTGCTTCTTTTTGTGCTGAGCGTGGTATTGAGCATCAGTTCTCTTCTCCACACGGCCCTCAACAAAATGGTGTTGTGGAAAGGAAGAACAGGACCCTGGTCGAGATGGCTAGAACGATGCTAGATGAGCATAGCACACCGAGGAGATTTTGGACCGAAGCTGTTACTACTGCTTGCCATATTGCTAATCGTGTCTTTGTGAGACCTTCTTTGGGCAAGACTGCTTATGAGCTTCGATTTGATATAAAACCATCTATCTCGTACTTTCGAGTCTTTGGATCCAAGTGTTTTATTCTCAAGACAGGTAACCTGGATAAATTTGAGTATAGAACTTTTGATGGTTTATTTCTGGGTTATCCTGCACATTCGAGGGGTTTTCGAGTTTTTAATGCTGAAACTAACCTTGTTCCGGAGACATGCAATGTCACTTTTGATGAGACTAGCCCTGGAGCTAGATCAGATATTTCAGGTGATACACAGGTGACAGAGAGCATATTCATAGAGGAAGATGATGAAGGATTTGATGTTCTTCCACCTGCTGCTGTTGATGCTCCTATTCCAGCTCAAGAACCTGTTGTGACTACTTCGCCTTCAGATGAGACTCCTGCTACATCTTCATCATCAGCAGTACCTGCGGAGGTTGAAGAGATGCTTTCCTCTCCGGATGCACCACTTCACATTCAAAGACAGCACCCTCTGAATCAGATAATTGGTAATCTCCATGAGCGAGTCACTCACTCCAGGTATCATGACCCAAATCTCTATTCTCACTCTGCATTTGTTGCTTCTTTTGAAACCCGCGGTATATCACATGCTTTATCGAATTCTAGTTGGGTTAATGCCATGCATGAGGAGTTAGAGAATTTTGAGAGAAATAAAGTTTGGAACCTAGTAGAACCTCCTAGTGGCCATAATGTTATAGGAACCCGCTGGGTTTTCAAAAACAAACAAAATGAAGATGGTTCTGTAATTAGAAACAAGGCTAGGTTGGTAGCTCAGTGTTTTAGCCAAGTTGAGTGGTTGGATTTTGATGAGACTTTTGCTCCTGTTGCTAGACTAGAAGCCATTCGCATTCTGCTTGCATTTGCTGCATCTAAGGGTTTTAGATTATATCAGATGGATGTTAAAAGTTCCTTTTTAAATGGGTTCATTGAGGAGGAAGTTTATGTTAGGCATCCCCCGAGCTTTGAGAATCCCAAGTACCCAAATCATGTGTTCAAGCTATCCAAAGCCTTGTATGGTCTTAAGCAAGTCCCTAGAGCCTAATATGATAGACTTAAGACCTTCCAGCTTAAGAATGATTTTGAGATGGGTAAGGTAGACAAGACTTTGTTCATTCTTAGGCGTGGTAATGACTTCCTGCTTCCTCAAATTTACGTTGATGATATCATCTTTGGTGGTTATTCTAATGCTCTTGTTTCCAGCTTTTCTGAGACTATGTCCAGGGAATTTGAGATGAGTATGATGGGAGATCTCAATTACTTTTTGGGGCTTCAAATCAAGTAATGTAAGGAAGGGATCTTTATCCATCAGACGAAGTACACTAAGGACTTGCTCAAACGTTTTGACATGGGTGACTGCAAGCCAATCTCCACTCCCATGTCTACTTCGACTGTTTTGGATCCAGATGAGGAAGGAGAAGTCGTGGATCAACGCGAGTACCGCAGCATGATCGGTTCCCTTCTGTACCTGACGGCCTCAAGACCGGATATCCACTTCACGGTCCGCCTTTGTGCGAGGTTTCAGGCGTCTCCGAGGACTTCCCATCGCCAAGCCGTTAAGCGCATATTAAGGTATTTACACTCTACCCTTCTGTATGGCATTTGGTATTCATGTTCTTCATCTTTGTCCATTCGGGGTTTTTCTGATTCTGATTTTGCGGGCTGTCGGCTAGATAGGAAGAGTACCTCAGGCACTTGTCACTTCCTATGCACTTCTCTTGTTTCTTGGTCTTCTAGGAAGCAGTCTTCTGTTTGCACAATCCACTGCTGAAGCTGAATATGTAGCTGCTGCTAGTTGCTGTAGTTAGATTTTGTGGATGGTAACCACTCTTAAGGATTATGGG
Source organism: Hsuehochloa calcarea (assembly GCA_036346395.1). Lineage (NCBI taxonomy): Eukaryota > Viridiplantae > Streptophyta > Magnoliopsida > Poales > Poaceae > Hsuehochloa > Hsuehochloa calcarea. The sequence goes on along the minus strand of CM070603.1, from coordinate 28,347,065 downwards.
TTAAATTTTGCTAATGTTCCTCTTTTCTGTGACAACACTTCTGCCATTAATATTGCTAAGAACCCTGTGCAACACTCTAGGACCAAGCACATAGACATTCGCTATCACTTCCTTACAGACCATGTCTAGAAAGTTGATATTGTGCTACACTTTGTAGAGTCTGAGGCTCAACTGGCTGATATTCTCACCAAGCCTTTAGACCCAACTAGGTTTGCCACCTTGAGAAGCGAGTTAGGGGTAATTTATCCCTATGGGTTGGTTTGAGGGGGAGTTCGATCTTTTCTGATCTTATCTTGTTCTTTTGATCTTATCTTGTTCTTTTTCTGAACTTATTGATCGTTTTGAACTTTTTAGGTTTTTAGGCTTTTTGTTTCACTCATATGAAATCTCATTGTATCATATTGCATTCATATGAAAAATACAACAAGTGGTATGAAAAATCCAAAAAAGATGCTGACGAGGATTAAAACCTCGATTTATTATTTAGTATATAAAGACCATACATCTTCATGGTTGTAAACCCTAAGGCTAACGACCTCACTGGTCGTAAGCATTCCAGAGGTTACATAGTACCCAATCTGGTCGGACATGGTTTCAAACCTAGTCTCCGACCAGTCAAATGCTCACACAGTTTTGAACTGATGTCTGGATCTACGACCAGACATATGTTTTACCGTGTGATGAATGGAACATGTGCTATATATTCCATACCACGCGATGCTACGATACTGGAGTACGGTTACATGGCTCATTGACATATAACCGCACAACAGTTGATACATTATCAACTGACACCTCTCTTCGACCAGACGCGTTGCTTCCCGAACAGGCGTCTCCTCTAGAGACAACTGTCAACCCTTCATCAACTACATAAGGAGGAATGCGAATGAAGTTAAGGAGGCCGGAACAGTGAAGATCATTTGGGAGACACCCTCAAGAGCCTTGTACTCCCGAATTAGTCTTTAGTCTAAGTTATATACACCCTTTGTAATAGCCAGTTCAAAGCAATAAAGAGTAGTCTCACTACTTTCTAGAAGATACGCGTTATTTTCCTCTTTTTATTTATATATTCATAAGATCGGCGATTTGATCGTCGACAGATGCATTGTAATATAAGATTTTCTGCTTATCTTTTAAAATTGATGAATCTTTGCCTATTACCCTTTGGAGCTTTAGTATTTCAATTTTTGCTTTATGCCATGTCTAGTTCTTTGACTTGCTAGAATTATCATGTTTTCACATATACAGATAAGTTTTTGCTGTATGAGCTAGAACTCTAAAACAACTCGAACTAAAAACTGCAATTTGTGGATGTTTTAGCTAGTTGCGCAATTAGTGCTCCTTTTGTGACATTGACCCTGTCAGAATTGCTTTGTTAGCTCTTGAATCTAAAATTGATCATTACTTGAGCTTTTTGTATTCTTGAGATTCTAAAACTGCTCTTGTGAAATATGAAAAATCAAGATTGTCTTATGTTTAAATTGTGCAAAACTATTCTTACGAGACTGCTTGTCAAAGACATGAACTTGGAGATAGTTTGATGATCCAGACGATCTCATAGGGACTGCTCGTCAGAAATGACATGAACATCAAGATTTGTCGCCCTGGTAGAAGCTTAGGAAGAGTTTGTGGATGGCTCCTAGTCTAGGATCTTCTTCACTAAGATATACCTTTAATTAACTTCTGGTCGAAGCTTAGGATGAGTTTGTGGATGGCTCCTAGTCCAGGATCTTGTCACTAAGTTAGATCATTAGTCAACTTCAATATTCAGTGCAAATGAGAAAACTATTGACAAATGAGCTTTTGAGATATCTGAGCAAAATGATTCAATACAGGACCTGATTGACTCTTAATGTGGTCTTTGTTAGATTTTTTATCTCACTTTGACATTTTGACATAGCCAGTTTCACTTTAGGATCCATGTTGATGAACTTGCTGAATTTGAAACTTTGCTTAAATTGATTAAATCTACTGCTTTACTTTTGAGCCTTCGTGCTTAGCTTTGATATATATATATATATGTCTTATCATGATCTTACTAGCGCTGTTAGGCTTGATATGCTGTTTGTGCAATATTAGAGATGCTAGCTTGTTCTTTTGGGTAATCTCCAAAGCTTTTTGTAATCAAAAATTGAAAATACAAAAATGAAGCCACTCCATTGCACTTCATGCATACTCCTTTTTATGCTTATTTCTTCATTCTGCATTTGTTATCTCTGGATGAGACGGAGGCGTGATTCCTTGATGACTCCATTGTCAAAGGGGGAGAAGATATTTCAATGCTGGAGGAGAAAATATATCATTATTGAACGAAGAGGGAGAAGATATATAAAAATGATAAAAGGGGGAGAAATTAAAAATTTGAAAGTTTCTGAAATTTGAGGATCATGGTGAGGGGGAGTTTTTGAATTGCATTCTTATTGTTTTATTGACTCTTCTGAACTTGAATTGCATTTATTAATACTCACAATGATCGTAGGTCAATTGAACAATTGTTCTTTCATATGGACCTTAAGTGAGATTTTTGACTCTTTTCTAGAAATCAAAGCTTTTATGCTTTCTTTTGCCTTATCTCACATGCCTATGCTATTATGATGCCAACTTGGTCATTTCCATTGCTTTTTCTTGCTTACGGACCAAGTTGTGCCATTGTGTGAAAACGAAAGTATTTTACTTTTCAAACCTCCAAATTACATTTTCTGAATTATTGCCAATGTGTTCATCAAGGGGGAGATTGTGGATATCATGGGGATATGCTCCAGATCTTAAGATGATGTGGCAATTGGCAGTGGCGTTTACGGTTTGTCGTTTCATGTGTTTTCGACAAGTTTCAGAATTGTAAGGTAGTAACCGGTCTAACCGGTCGTAGCGTGGCGGTCAGACCGGTCCCAAATCGGTCCGACCGGCCATAGGCGGCGGTCGGACCGGTGAACTTAAAAAGTTTTATTTTGAGCTGGCCTAAAAATAGAGGGTGTAGACAAGAGAGGGGATTCTATTGCACTTGGTCCCATAGTTTTGGAGTCACCAGTCAAAAGTTATATTGGTTTGAAAATTCCAGTAGGTTTCGGTTTTCAGAGGTTGAAAATCGGCTAAGTTTTTTTCGCGGTCGACCGCCGATGGTGGTCGATCGAGAGCCCGAAGCGATCGGCCGGTTTTCACTTTGTTCGTCGCCCGGTGTGCCGGCGATATTCGTGTGTTAGGTCAAAGTCATGAGTTTCAGGGCATATATGGTGCATGATGCATATTTTGACTAACATTGGTCAAGTTGTGAAGAACTTATTCTTAAATTCGGTTTACTTGTCTATTGTTGTGCAGGTTGCTTGGTGGTCAACGACGGTCAACGGCAAGGATGATTGAGACTAGGCTTGGAGAGATGAGGCCCAGAACGATCGACGATGCCGGGTGAGGTCAATGTACTCAAGCGTGACGTAAGATGGACAAGGGTGATCTTTTAGCTAATCCGAGGCGCAAGATGGCGCAAGGGTAGCTAGTTAGGTCAAAGGGAGATAAAGACGGCGCATTAAAATGCGTGCGTATGTGTCCCGTTTATTTTGGGCCTTAACGGGAGCCCAATAGGATCAAACTTCTAGAAGATCTAAGCCTCCACTATAAATAGGAGAGGGTGTTGGCTGCACCCCTTCTTCGCCTCTTTTGCAATTCTTGTAAACCATAATTTTCTTAGGGAGAGCTTTTGTGGAGGCTAGGGTTCTTGATGTTTGATATGATTTTCGTGCTCTTGGATTGAGCATTGTCCTCCATTGATGGAGTGGCTGTAAGCCCTGATCATATCAATCAATCAAAGGAAAGTTTGATCAATGTTTTGTCTCATTGCGTTCTTTCTCTCTATTTGATGATTTTAGGTCTTTCTTTGATCCGTGAGTTTTTGCTTGGTTTCTTCATGTGATCTAGCTTGCTGTGACGTGTGGGGATCTATCTAGGATTATCTTGATCATCAATCACCCACGAGCAAAAACTTTAACCTAGTTTTCGTTTTGACCCGATTTTGAACCCTTCTTTGATCAAACGGAAAAGGATCTTGATTCTTCCAAGAATTATCATAATCTTCGATTGGAATAGGTTTCTGATATCATAGAGAAGGTGTGTTCCAAGTTTAATCAAGTTTGGATTCGTAGATCAAAAGTTCATCTATTTGCATCTTCGTCATTGGGTTTTTCAATCTGTTCTAGAGGCCGGCGGTCAGGCCTCCCATAGCCACCGGTCGGGAATCGATCCGACCGCCAGTTAGGTAGCGGTCCGACCGCCAGTAGATTGTTTCACTGCAATCTTTGTTGATTTTGTCCTATTGCTTTGTGGTTTTTATTGGATTCAATATTAGTCTTCCGCTGTACTGATATATCGATCTTCATAGCTTCTATAGCTACTGGAGTAAAGTTTTATTGATCCATTATTTATGAAAAAGTGAGCGTGCTCCTATTCACTCCCCCCTCTAGTCGCCTTTTCGGTCCAACAAAACTCTACTATACTTGACTTGTAGAACGTAAATTTTTTTTGTTGAAACTCTATGATACTTGGCTTTAGAACCTGCAAGTCTCGTTAAAGCTATATAATACTTGGCTTTTGGAACCACCAAAATTGTGTGAAACTCTTTTATTACTTAGTTGTGGAACCTTCCAAAATTTTCTGAAACTCTAAGATACTTGCATATTTTAGGAACCCTAAATTTGTTGATGAAACTCTATGATACTTGTGACTTTAGAAACCCCGATTTTGGTGATAAAGCTCTATGATACTTACAGCTTTAGAACCTCCAAATTTGTGTGAAATTTGTTACTTGGCTTGAACTCACAAATTTCATATTTATAATGGTTAAAACCATTGAAACTTGAGATCACATTTGAATTTTAATCCAACATTTGAATTTTAAAGTTTTGGATTTGAAACTTGAAACACATCTAAAACTTTAAGCTTCATTCTTTTCAAAATTTGAATACTTGTGAAGCTTGCTTGAAACTCGTAAGTTCCATCCTGCCTCGTCCATGATTGAAACTTCCCTTAAACCTTTTTTGAAACTTCTTGAAACTTGCATTCCTTTTTTGAAACTTCTTGAAACTTGCATTTTTTTTAAATAAGAGTTACATGAAATATTTCTCAAACTTAATGAAAAGCGTTGAAAGTATTTTGAAACTATCACAAAATACACTAAAACATGCTTGAAGCATTAAACTCGTAACATGAAACCTTTTTGAAACTTTTCACGAAATGCGTTGAAACCTAGTCAAAACTTCATACTCGAAAGATGTAACTTTTAAGCAATTGAGACTTCACGAAACAGTATGAAATTTCTATACCATTGGAAATGCATTCCAACGGTATAGCGTGCACTAACAGCTTAATATTGTTGTAACTTTCAAATAATGATGTGTTGAAACAAATTGAGGTGAGTGGACGGATCACACGATTCACACATTACCCAGACTCCGATTCTATTGTTCATATTCTTATTCGTTAATCATCTCGAAAGCCCAAAGCTAAACTTTTTTCAAAAAAAGTCTTGAGCTAAACTATATTCATATTTGAAAATCCAATAGTAATTCAAGTGATTTACATCAGGTCGGCCGAGCATGGCCCAATTAAACAATATTAGACCACTACATTTCGTACTATTGGACTATGAATGGGCCAACTTAGGTGGATAGACTATACAAGTGAGCCTGAATTTCACATGCATGGCACGAACCAAAACTGGGCTGAGCCGTAGTTTTCTTATGTGAGGTGTGTTGGGCCGAAATCCCATCTCTGATGTGCTTGTAATTTCTGCTCGATTTTATGTGTTCTGATGCAGACCTTATATCGAAAGATAGCATCGATTCATTCCACGGGTCATATTTGTAGGGTTTAATTCTGTACGATTTGTAAGTCATATTTGAAAAAAATTGTCCCATTTGATCCATACAAAGGTGTGTGATGTCAATTGTTGACACCCATAATCTAGGGAAAATTGCCAAAATGCCACACCTTTGTTCTGCCTTCTGAAAAATATCATTAAGTTCGGTGCAATAGATTATTTGTCACAACTTATATTGGCTCTTCGTTAATTTTTCCTTTTCGAATATTAAATTCATATCACCGGTTTAATGGCTCTGGCCCACATGCGAAAGGTCATTTTTGCCCATCCGGTTGGTTCCGCAGTCCCGAACATGGCTAGGTCTAGCCATCCGGACCAGAGCCCCAACGCGCCCGTGCCCTTCTTCTCTCTCTCTCGGCCACACCCTTTGCCCCTCCTCTCTCTCGCTCACGACCACCCTTTGCCGGGGGAATCCGGCAGCGACAAGCCCAGCTACGATGTCTGAGGGGAAATCCTATGGTAGCCGTTCCACCCCAAGTCGTGCGCTGTTGCCAGGGCACGGATGGCACTGACTTGGGTTAGATAGCGTCAGGCTAGGGTTGTATGGTTAGGCGATTTTGGAGATATTAGGTAGAAATTGGTACTTATTAGGGGTGCACCGTGGCTAGGGTTTTTGTGTTGGGCGATTTTTAGGGAGAAATTATGACTGAGTAGGGATGCACCGTGGCTAGGGTTTTAGCATTGTCCAATTTTGGAGAAATTAGGGAGAAATTGATACTGAATAGGGCTGAACCGTGGTTAAATTGTATTCATTTTATGCTTTGTAGGTTTCAAATGGTTGCAATTTTTTTTCTTGTAGATCGACAAGTACCAGCAGTACCTGGTGGTTATGGGGCTTCTTCATGAGGACACTACATGCCTTGAGGATGCCATTCCAGATCTGCTTGAAGTTACATCTAACCTCAAGGAAGGCTACGATTCTGTGAAGGGTGAGTTGGACAGTCTGAAGGCCAGCGTTGCCTGGTTGAAGCAAGATATGGCTGCATGAAGGCTTTTGCTTCCAACGGGGATGCAAAGCTGAGCAAGCTTACAAAGATAGTAGAGATGCAAATGGTTGTGAGTGCAGTACTTGTTTTGTTCCTTTGCCTGGCAATGTTCGTTGTGTTAGTGAAGTAGCCAGTGCCCTATGTAATGGATGGTAGTATTCGTTGTGTTATGGTGGTTGCTTTTGTCTAGTTGTGAGGGATGCTTATGGATGGTAATGTATGGTCATGGATGCTTATGCAATGCAAACTTATGGATGGTAATGCTTGACCATGTATGGTTATGGTGGTAAATAGATGCTATTGTCGATTATGTCTGCTTATGGTGCTAAATGGATGCCATGGATAGAAAGACTTTGTTGATATACCCTGAATGGACTGAGTGACAGAAAATAGTTCTTTTTTCAGTTTTGAAATGGTTTTGTCAAGTTTCCAACGAAAAAATGTTTTGAGTTCAATCGGTATTATCAGTTTTCAAGTGCTTCATTTTGTCAGTTTTCAAATGGTTTTGTCAGTATTTCAATCCTTCAACCAAAGAATGGACTGAGTTCAATTGGTATTACCAGTTTTTAAGTGCTTCATTTTGTTAGTTGGTACTGACTATTGACAGACTGGAGTGAGTTCAATTGGTGCTGACTACTAACAGAAAGCATATAGCACAAGAATGGATTGAGTTCAAATGAAACACTTCTAACATAATAGAGAATCCCAACATACAGAATCCAGTAGTATAGACTCAGTACATCCATAATACATCCAACATGATAGAATGCAAAATACATAACTTACCAAAATATCATAAATACAACATGCAACCCTAATACATAACTTTTCCTCCCAAAATACATAACTTGCCAAAATATCCAAAATGCAACTCTAATACATAACTTCTTTTAGGAATTCTGTTTCTTCTTATTTGGGGTCATCTTCTTGACTGGTCTTACTGGAGATACTTCACCTCCCAAAGCCAGTACAAGTTTCCTGGAAGAAGATGATTTAGTTATAAATGCATATGGATACTAAAGTGCAACAAATAAGAGTTTTTCACCTTCCTGTGATAGGACTAGGGCTTTCATTCAGTACAATAGGCATGGTGATCATTGACCACCTAGGTGATATGCTAGGACCTCCCACTGTTGAAGTGCTTGGACCTCCCTCTATTGAAGTGCTTGCACCTTCTGTTCTTGCTGCACTCTTCCTAGATTTTCTGGACTTCCTATGTGAATGCCACAATTACAATAGTTCATGTATCAGTTTGAAAAAACAAAAACATTGAATTTAATATACATATACCTTTTCTTTGTCCTACTCAGTGGACATGTTGACTGCCTATGCCCCAGCTCCCCACATCTCTTGCACCTATTTAGGCTTTCCAATTGAACTGGTTGCTTTCCTTTACCCCCTTTTCCAAGCAGCTTTTAATCCTGAATTTTCTAGGTCTTCTAGAAGATCTTTTGGCTACTGGAGGAAGCAGCTGAAAGCCAATGTCCACCTTCGGCCATTGAGACTTGTCTGCAGTGGTTCAATTTCCCCTTCATAAGCAACTCTGATCCTTTCTAGTGAGTAGTACTCATGTACATAATCCTCCATATTGACATTCCTCAGAGATGTTAGGAATGTCAATACATGCTCACATGGCTTACCTGTGTGCTGCCACTCAAGGCAAATGCACTCATGAGTTGATGCCTTCACAACATGCCTAAGGTTGCTGTTGTTAGTGTCCCTCACCGAGCACTCCAATTGGTAGATGCTTGAGCCTTCAGGTGGACTAATCTCCTTCACTAGATCCTCAATTGTTGTAAGAGAGATGGTAGAATCCTCCCCTGCAGCCTTTTCTCAATTCTTCTCATCTTCTCAAAAAGCACCATTACCATCTCCCTTAACTAGTCTACAAGTTCATCCAGAGGTAGGTCTTTCACATATCCCACCCAACTGTTGAAGGACTCGATTATTGTTAATATAATCACACTTGATGTCTGGGTTGAAAGCACATCACATCCACATTAATTTGTGATACCTTTGAACATAGTCAACCGTCTGAGGGCATGCTGTCAAAACTTTGTTCATGTGGTAGTCAAAAACATCTTGCTTATGTGCCATAGCTACAGGTCACATATGTCCAAAGCAGTCACCATTGAATTTTTCACAAATTTTTTACATGAGATGACTAAAACACTCTCTTTGCTTAGCTTGAGGAAAAACCTCCTTCACTGCATTTCCCAGACACTTGAAAGCATTTGTGCACATAGCTAGGTTAAGACGATCACCTATTGGCCTCTCGATCTATCTCATGAACCATGTCCAGTTATCCTCACTTTCTCCATCAATGAACCCAAATGCTATTGGGAATATCCAGTTATGATCATCTAGAGTTGTACAAGATGCTAAATGCTCATTCCACTTGCCATTAAGATAAGTTGAGTCTTTACTAATGTATAGTCTACACCCTCTAAAAAATCCCTCAATGTAGGGCATAAATGTAATAAAGAATCTGTGGAAGTACACATTATCTTTCACCCTCTTACTGTCAATCTCTACAATGCTTCCTGGGGACCTCAACTCAATCTTAGCCTTGAAGTTGTATAAAAACGGAAAGCTATGTTCCCAGCAGCCGTACAGTTCATCTACTGCCTTTTGTCTCCCCTTCCATACTGTTCCATATCCCATGGTGACATTGTAATAATCTTGCAGCTTTTGTTGCATCTCCTTGGCTTCCATGTTGGGATGGTTCCTCAGTACAGTTAATGCCCTGTCTGCCACCCAGGACTAGGATGTCATACTAGTCTTGATCCTGCTGCTTGAATAATATAGGTGGTCATTGACTATCTTGGACACCTGCACAAACAATAAAACCAGTAAGTACAAACAAATAAGGAAAATAGTTCATGTATGCAACATTAAGATTTAGCAACAAAGTTAGTACCTTGATAGCTTTCTTATCTACAGTCCTACGAGCTACAATTCTCCAATGGTATCCTTCAGCCCTACATTTCCCAATGAGCCTTGTAAGGTCAGTTTTCTGGGTGAAGATGTCAAACTGCTCATTTATAGCATACTGCCTAATGTCTAATCTAAAATCTTTCATAGATGGAAACATGTTGCCCATCTCCATCTTGGGATGATCCCTGTCATACTTGATGTGCTACTCCTCGAGTCTGTGATGCATCCACAGGAATAGATGCACCTTTAGTGCCATACACAGGAATAGTTGCCCCTTTAGTGTTATCCATAGCTGCAGCACAAGAATCAGCCCCTGCCATGCCTATGTCAGCCCCATGCCTGGCTATGTCTGACTCATCCCTCAAGCCCAAAAGAACAAACATGTCATCCCCAGTCATAACAACATCTCTGTCCAATTCATTAGGTCCTTGATCAATATTAATAGTAGACCAATCCAGCCTAACTGGTGAGGACGAGTCATTTACTTAGTCCTCAGCCTCATCCACTACTACTACTGCTAGAGCAACATCTGGTACTGCTGCTGCAATGGTAGTCCCAACATACTCATTCACCAAGGGGTCGATTGTAACACTAGACAAACTAGACATATATAAAGCTTTGTCCACTATTTCTACTAAAAAGCAAACCCATTTGGTTCTGTTGCGGCTGTTGAATACATCCAACAATTTAAAGGTGTGTTGAACCATTTTTATCCCACCACCACACTTCAAATCATTGCAGCAAACATGGGCCTCTTGAGATAATCCACAACTTGTCTTCTCTCCCAATTGCTCCATCAACTTATGAAAGTAAACCCACGCAAATCAACAACTCATTCCAGATCTTGTCGTTCACATCTATGTTGGCTACTGTCATCAAACCTGGCAACGTATGGTGGAACTCTAACAGCTACTGTAAAGGCTCTTTCAGGTTCAATAAGAGGGGGAGGGGGACGCAAAAATAGTACATCGAAAACAACCGAAGAGGAAGAGACCTACCCCTTTGGGTCCACTGCGGGCGCTCCTCCAATAACCGACTCCTCCACCACGTACGCTCCTCCACCAACCGGAGCCTCTATCAAGCTCAAACCGGTCCACCCTCAAAACTAGGGTTGATGCATTCACCACATCTATCAAACCGAATAAACAAACGAAACAAGGAAAGACGAAGAGAAAGGGCTTCAGAAGGGGAGTATACCTGCTGAGCCCTTCGCCGCCGCCGAATTTCTCCCACCGCATTGTTCTCCGAGACGCTCACGCTAAGAGAGAGGAGGGGCACAGGGTGGGGGCGAGTGAGAGAGAAGAGGGAATGGGAGTAACATGGGTTGCTCGAGCGAGCGCATTGGAAGAAATGCTAGACCCAGCCAGGTTCGGGACTGTGGAACCGACCGGAGGGGCAAAAACGATATTTTGCATGTGGGCTAGGGCCATTAAACCGGTGATATGAATTTAATATTCGAAAAAGGTAAATTAATGAAGAACCAATATAAGTTGTAGCAAATAATCTATTGCACCGAACTTAATTACATTTTTCAGAAGGCAGAACAGATGGGTGACATTTTGTCAATTTTCCCCGTAATCTATCCCTAGCATAAAGAAAAACAATCATCCAATACTCACAATATTTCTCAAAGGGAAAAAAGGAAAGAAGGAAGAAGAAAATTCATACATTGCTCAGAGTTCTTTGCTTTCTACTTATTAATTAGCATCCATTCATACATAAACGCCACAAGAATTAATGTAGAATCTAGCTAGCGAGTATGCCATGACAAATTAGAATCAGTTCGCATTTCAGATTTCACAATGGCATGAGGCTGATCCTCTTGAGGAGGCAGAAGTAGGCGAGGAGGCGGTAGGCGACGGCCATGGCGAGCAGGATCCAGACCTCGCGCATGCCGCCGTCGAGGTCGATGGTGTCGAACGACGGCGACGACTGCAGCCACCGGCACCCGGCCCGGCTCTGGCAGTTGTATGTCAGGTGACCGTGGTACTGCGCCTTGAGCAGCAGGTTGAACCCGTAGTGCATGAACGACCCGTACTTGAGCCACCGTATGAACTTGGGTATGTGCTGCACGCGATCCAACGTTTAATCATGGTGGAAGTCACGGGTTCAAACCACGCACGATGATTTCAGTAGAAATCGGGGTTTTCTGTTTAAATAAAAGGGAAAATGCGCGCGAGATTTCGCGCAAGTATTCGGGAAAATGCTGTACCTGAACGTAGTATCCTCCGGTGAGGAGGAACAGCATGAGCACCAGCGACGCCATGACCCCTGCTCTCTTCACGCTCAGGATCGCTGCACCAAGCAGCTCCCCGGTCCCCTGTAGAAACAAGCCATAAAAAACACCGACAATTTAACCGGTTAACTGCCACGATCAAAATCCATGATATATAGAAAAGAGTTCATCATCATCATCAGAATTCAGAAGTTGATTGACGAATTAACCTGGCTAGTGAAGACGATGAGCAGGGTGGCGAGCAGAGTGAGGAAGAAGCAGGGGACGGTCCTCCTGAGGTCAGCCATGAAATAGAGGATGGCCATGAAGAGGACCGGGTACACGACGTGCGGCACGGCGTCGCACAGCGTGCTGCTCGCGTAGTAGGCGCTCAGCCGGTACATGTCCGCCTTCCGCTCCTTCACCAGGTACAGCTTCTCGAACGGGAACACGTACACCGACCCGAACAGCGATGACGACGTCCAGAAGATGCAGATGTAGAATATCAGCCCCACCTGCACCAACCAAAGCAAAAATCTTTTTCTTTCGTCCGTTCGTTTCTCGTGGCAGCTTGATACCTAACCTTGATGACCGCCATTGATGGGCAATGGTAGCTCTGAAGAAAGTATTACTACTACCAACCTGGTCTCTGAGCTGGGCCTCGTTGCCGGTCTTCGATTTCCACCAGAGGAGGCCGAGCAGCAGCGCGACGCCGACGGCCTGCGCGAGCCGCATCTTGTCGAGGTAGTCCGCCGCGCGCTCCCGGAACGTCCGCCTCGACAGCACCGCGAACTGCTGGAGCCAGCCGATGCCCCGGTCCTTCCTCATCCGGATCGCCAGCCTCAGCTGCTCGGTCGGCCTCCGCGCGAGCTCCCTCTCCGTCAGCTCGCTCCCGCCGGCCTTGTATTTGAGCTGGAGGTGCTGCACTTGCACCACCGATCACAACGCACTCAGCGACCGGTCAGGTCAGACACTAGGAGTGGATTGATCTTTGTGTGATTATAATTTACTTACCTTGATGACCTGGGACCTGAATTCCTGGGGGTTGGGCGAGCCGCGCAGCGTCTCGGGGGCGCTGATGTCGGCGAGGTTTCCGGTGGCCAGGTCCAGCAGGAACTCGGCCGGGTTCATGGGTATCTCGGGGATGAACCCCAGGGAGGAGAAGTGCTGCATGCAATCCCTGGCCTTGCCGTGGTATATGGCGTGGCCCTCGGCGATGAGCAGCAGCTTGTCGAACATGTGGAACATCCTGCTCGACGGCTGGTGGATCGTCGTGATGATCGTCCTCCTCGTCTGCGCCGAGATCCATCAAACACAACAAATACACAATGTCATGTAAAAAAAACATCGTAGAGACGCGCGCTTTTCGCAGGTGAGATCACCTTTGCGAGGCGCTGGAGGATCAGTATGATCTTGCTCGCCGACGTCGAGTCCAGGCCTGACGTGGGCTCGTCGAGCAGCAGCAGCGAGGGGTCGACCAGGATCTCATACCCGATGCTCGTCCTCTTCCTTTCGCCTCCCGAAACTCCCCTCACAAATGCTCCACCTATCTTGGTGTGCCGGCACCTGTGATCACAACTTATTCATCATGCACGTGGAAAGTAGAAACTGAATTGATATCCTTTTTTATATAAAAAAGAAACTGAATTGATACTGAAACACAATTCTGATAGAACTATTGTCAACAACAGATCAAGCGATTGATGCCAATTATAACTTATTTATTGGAATATCATTCTGTCAAAAATACTATTTGTTTCAGGTGGCTTATCTGAAATAACATATTGCTGTTTTGACAATTTATTAGTAAGGATTGTATCTACTAAAAGTCTAAAACTAAAACTGTTACATAGATGACTGAAAATGACACTTGCTAACCTTTCAAGATTTAGCTCGGTTATGATGGCGTCGACCCTGTCGCGCTTCTGCTGCTTGGACATGCGAGCTGGGAGCCTCAAGAATGCAGCAAACACAAGGGTCTCCTCCACTGTCAACTGAGGGAAGAGGATGTCGTCCTGAGTCACAAATCCAATCCTGTAGTAAAGAAACACAAAGAAAAGCAAGGCTTAATCTTTTCAATCTTCCTTACCTAACTGATCAATGACTGCACAAGATTGTAAGCACAGTATTGTTTGCCAGCTGAAGATTTTACAGTAAATAGTTGGTAAATTATTTGCTTGCCTCATTTAAATCCACCTTGAAGATATATTTCTATTACTGAATCTACTTCATTGTTTTCTGAGAAATAGCATAACTGTGCAATAGCATAACTGTGCACAAATTCTGGCTTATACTGACTAGTATACTATCCTATTATATTGACAAAATTCTTATTATTACAGTTACCTCCTTTTGAGGCAGGGGCTGTAGGGAGTGTCATTATAGGTTATCTGGCCCTTGATGCCACCACTAAGCCTGCCTCCCAGTATCTTCAGCAGTGTGGTCTTGCCACTGCCAGATGGTCCCATCAGTGCCAGGACCTCACCAGGGTCCACACTCCCTCCTATGCCCTTCAGGATGTGCTTGCAGCTGCCCTGGTCCACCCTCATGCGGGATGCAAAGGCCACTTTTGCAGCTGTTAGGGGGTTCTTGGGAGTGATCTTCACCTTGTACTCCACATTCTCAAACTGCATTTTTTTGAAGAAATAAGCGAAGATTTCACATTTAGAGGATGTTTTTGTGATAAGCTTTGCTGCATGCCATAAAGAAATTCCATGCAAGTGTATCTTACACTCCCCAGTAGAAAGTAGCTAATAAAATGTTGGAGCAATGAGTCATGCAAATTGCCAACCAACAAACTGTTACCTTCCTTAGCTATTGTCTAGTTGAGGATTTTTCTTTTGTTTGGCAAATTTTTATAGTTCTCCAAGGAGGTAGCTGGACTTGTAACTAAGTGAAGAAAGGTAAATTTATGTCAAATACATAGATAATCAAGACTGCAAACATGTTCTTTTGAATCATATTAACCAGTAACCATGATCATGGTTAATTGAGGCTAAGTTTTTTTTTAATTAAATCTACCATTGTCAGTAGTAATTACTCAGTTGCTACTTGTATTCACACATGTATCTAGGGAACACCGAGATAGTTCAATGCAAACATAATCCATGTTTTCCTTGTGGCAAAATCCTTACACATCCTCCACATCCACATAGCCTAAACATGCATGCAACATGAACATGCTAAAAAAGAAAAAGGAAGAAGAAAACAAGATATACCTTGAGGAATATAGGAAGAGGGCCATCCTTCGTTGGCCACAGATGATCCTCCTCCATGTCAACCTCTACACTGGCATCTCCATTGCGATGGTGAGAGGAAGGAGGGAGGTGCTCCACAGTGGACAGCTCCACCCTCTCCTCATTGTTGATCTCCATTACCCCTTAGAGAGAGAAAATCAAACAGGTTCAGGTACAGAAAGAAAGCCAGGCACATGGCCCCTCTCTTCTTTTTATGAAGTAGTAGAAAATGGAGGCATGAGAGCATGAGCAACCAAAAGCATGCCTACTTTGTTATGTATGGTTCGGTTCTTTTTGCCTTGTTTGGTGACCCACAATCTTTCCAAGGGGCTCTGGCAGAACCTTCCGCTCCAGAGGATAACAGCTGCTAATTAACATTCATTATCTGCTAATCTCGTCATGCATATTAATAACCTTGTTAGCACCCTAAAAAATAACCTTGTTTGCAAATGATATTTTGGGATGCATATCGTAAGAGGTCAAACCTGTCCGATTCGCTTCAACTTACACTTCGTTCTTGTATTCATTCTTGTACTCCATCTGTCCACAAATCTAAGTTTTTTACTTTTCACGGTCTTCCAATGCAAGACTTTGACTGTGATTTTTTTTCCGTAATATACTAGAAAAAAGTAATAAAAATTATAGATTATGAAACCGAGAATTGAATAAATATAACATAACCTGACTACAGATCAAAGGTGAGAGCCATGCTCATTTTCAAGGAGTTTGGTGAAACCATGGGTGTAAGGATTTTTTGTGATATCACGTGTGAAAGTACTACTTTTTCAGAATTTTCAACCTTGTATTACTACCTCCTTCTGTTTGAAGAATTACGCAATAGATGCCTGAAAGTTTTTCCGACGGAGTTCAATGTGTTGAGCAACTCTGATTTAAGGGTTGATGGGCGTAATACTGAAATTACCCCAGTGGATTTTAGTCTTTAAATAGAATATCATTGTACTCCGTAAGAAATCAATCTATTAATAAAGAGCCTCTCCATATTGTGTCTCCATCTATTCGTCTATCTGTCGATTGTCTATTATGTGATGATTGGTTCATACGACTATTACGTTCTTCAACACGTTATCAACACAAATCGCTCTACATGGCCGAATGGTATGTCACCGGAATTCCATCTTTCAATCTCTAGTTTTGCTATGAATTAATCTGGTAAATTAATTTACATGAGTATGTTTAAATCTATTAACTGCTAATTAGCCATTGTATTAATTAGCAAGATTAGTCTCGTAAGATGGATTTACATATCAATTACTGTTGGTATTGTTTATCAAAAAAAAAAATCAACGCCGGCCGCCGGCCACCAAGACTATCGGCCCGAAGCCACGCAACCGCTGGCCCAACGCCGCCGACGGCCACTGCGCTGGCATGTGAGCCGCACCACTGTGCTCGCCTAATATGCCGCCAGCCCTAGCCACACGCGCCTAAAGCGCCACGTCGTCGCGCTCGCTGCGTCGCCACGCAGCCTCCCCGTCCTTCATGCCGCTGTGCATGCTATGCCGCTCCGCCGTGCCCGTCGCGCTGTCGGCTGCTTGTTGCGCACCGCCGCCACCACAAGTGGCACTAGGGGAAACCCTAGCGCCCCATGTGTAGCTAAGCGTTTAGGCCGGATTGGCCATGCGGACCAAAAGGAAAAGAAAAAAAAAAGGGCCCGACCCAAGAAAATTCTGGGGAAAAAAATAAAAACTCAAAACATTTGCAAAAATGCCCTCGTAATTCTGGAAATTCTGAGGAAAAATTTGCTGATAAAGAAATTTTGTGAAACCCCCCTGGAGTTTGGGAAATTTACAACTGATTTTCGATTTATATATATTCTTGCAGAATAACCCATCAAGAATCCGTTTTTTGCGACATATTAGTATATTTCATGGTTATTGTGTATTTTAGACCCTCGATTTATGGTTCTTTGCTTTAATATTTTTCATTTTTTATGCAATAACTTTAAATAATCCTAGAAATATGGTTTTTAGGCATATGAGTTTTCATAATTTTGTGAAACCTTAGACTTAGCACACCCTGGAAGCTTCATATCAATGGGTTTTTATTTTTCCTAGCTTTATTTGCTGAATTGTTTTTCTGTCATATTGATAACTCTAAAAATTATCTATATGCCTCATTAATTAGCAGGAATTCATAATAATTGCTAGGAAATTTTTGGAAAATTCATATAAATATATGCTAAATAGATGTTAAACCAATATTTACTGATTTTGCAATGTTCATGCTTTAGATTCTATTTTACCTATAGTAAAACTGAATAATTGCATGAGCCTAATGTAGGAGATGGCAGACATTGTAAAGAGAGAATTCATCGAGCTTGCTCTGAATGGCGACAACTACCTCACCTAGTTGATGGACGCAAAGATCATCCTGAAGTCTCGATATCTTAGAGCTACCATCACCGTGGCAGAAGCTGGCACCCCTGCCATCCAAGAGGCCGCTAGGTATGCAACTATGCACTTCCTGAGGCACCATCTCCATGAAGATCTAAAGTCTAAATATTTAATGGAGGAGGATCCACTAGCATTGTGGAATTCCCTGATGGAACGCTACAGCCAGCAGAGATCTGTCCTTCTCCCAGAAGCACAACGAGAATGGACTAACCTGCGCTTTCAGGATTTCAAGACCGTGGCAGCATATAACTCTATCATATACAAACTTATCTCCAAATTGAGGTTTTGTAACCAGTCAGTTATAGAAGTTGATATGACAGAGAAGATCTTGTGCACCTTCCACCCCAATATGCTGATACTACAGCAACAATACCGCAATACGAAGTACTAGAAGTACTCTGAGCTGATGTACACTCTGTTGGAAGTAGAGAAACATACATAACTTCTGATGGAAAACCATCAGATACATTCCACTGGGACGATGGTTGTGCCTGAAGCACATGCAAATGCTCAGCAGGCTAGCAAAAGCCAGGACTGCGGAAAAGGTCCAAAACAGAATGGGGGCAAATTGAAGAAGGTTGGGATGCAAAGAGGCAAGGGTAAACCCTATGGTAGAGGATCAAGCAAAGGGAGGCCCTAGAAGAAAGAATCAGGCAGCAAAACTGCTCATCCTCCCCAGACGTGCTTCGAATGCAGTTGCACTGGCCATTGGTTGAGCACTTGCCGCACCCTGTAGCATTTGGTGAATCTCTACATACAATCCACGGGAAGAGTCAAGAAGACTCAGGGGAACAAAGTTGAGGCTCACTTCGTCACTCAGTCTGCTCTGACTAGACCGTCTCCTAGCCAAAATGTCACAAAGAATAATTACATGATTCTTGATGATGTGGCTCACGGAGAAGGCACCTCCATGGATCGCGATGATCTTCTTAGGTTGGAGCTCCTAGACCTCCATAAGGACAACCATGAACCATTTTTTGCATATCAGTTTAGTTCCAGTTCCGGATGAACATTGGTTTATTCATGCTTATGTTGAACATTTATCTTTCATTATTTGCTTAGGCTGAACTCTTGGCATTATTATCTTTCCAGATTAATTCAATTCATTATCTTATTGGTCTATGCTTGTTCTATTTCATTTTTTGAACTATATTTCATGTTGAATGATTGTTTGATTATAAATCATGTTTTAAATATAGAACAACCCGGTATGATTCAATGGCGGAAGAGAAAATATGTTTTGTAAACAATTGTACCACTAATTTGATTTTTAAGGAAATTAAATATTTCCAAGAATTAACTAAGAAAACTGGGAATATCATGACCATCGTCGAAAGCGATGCTCTCGCAGTCGGTACTGGAAGGGTCGTCATTGTTCTCCCTATGGGTACATGTATAACAATCGAGGATACTCTTCTGTATCCCGAATCTAAACATACCCTCAGTTTTAAAGACATTCGTCTTAACATATTTCACATTGAAATCAATCATGAGAATGGTACATAATACCTACTCATGACTAAGTCTAATGGATGCCAGAAGCAAGTGGTCGAAAAACTCCCATTTTTCTCATCAGGATTGTCCTACACTTATATAAAACCTAAAGTTTATGTTGCGATGAAAACAATTATTAAACACCCATAATTTTTTAAGTTTTGGCATGATCGTCTGGGCATCCTAGTTTGGGTATGATGCGAAAAGTTATTAATAATTCTATTGGTCATAACATAAAAACTATCGGTTTTCCTAGACCTGCAGATTTTATGTGCCCTGCTTGTGCCAAATAAAAATTGATTGCTAGACCCTCTTATGTGAAATTAAGAGATGAATCACCTAGTTTCTGGAGAGAATTCAAGGTGATATTTGTGGACCTATCCAACCCCTGTCAAGCCCCTTTAGATGGTCCTATGTTTGTCTACTGTCTACACAGAACCATGCTTTTGCAAAGATAATTGCCCAAATAATCAGATTAACAGCCAATTTTCCAAATGAACAGATTTAGTCCATTCAAATGGACAATGCTGGCGAGTTTACCTCAAAAGTATTTAATGATTATTGTATGTCTCTGGACATTAAAGTAGAGTATTCAGTACCACATGTCCACACTCAAAATGGTCTCGCAGAGTCATTAATTAAAAGAATAAAACTTATTGCTAGGCCACTCTTACATAATTGCAGGTTGTCCACCAGCTGTTGGGGCTACGCAGTGTTGCACGCTGCTACATTAATCCAACTCACACCAACTGCATATCATCCAATTTCCCCCCTTACAGTTAGTGTGTAGAAAAGAATCAAGTATTTCCCATCTACGAAAATTCAGTTGTGGTGTATACGTGCTAATTTCACTATCGCAGCGTACAACCATGGACCCTCACCGAAAGTTGGGGACCTATGTGGGTTTTGAATCTCGTCAATTATTAAATACCTAGAGCCAATGACAGGGGATCTGCGCACAGCTCAGTACGCTGATTGTATTTTTTATGAAAACAATTTCCCAGCTTTAGGGGGAGAAAGGTACCACTCTAAAGAATGTTGATAAATAGATTGGAATGTTACTCACATTCAATCCTTAGATCCACACACCAAAGACTCAGAACTAGAAGTTTGGAGAATAATATATTTGCAACAAATAGCTAATAATATGCTAGATGTCTTCGCTAATATTAAGGGAGTGACAAAATCACAAATATATGCAGTAAATGCACCGAAGAGAGTGGAAGTGCCCCAGAAGAATACTGAATCCACCCATGTCCCTCATGCAAAGAAGAGGGGGAGACCTTCGGGTGCACAAGACTTAATTCGGCTGAGACGTCCACAGAAATAAAGAACATGTTGGACCGAAAAGGCGACTAGAGGGGGGGTGAATAGGAGCACGCTCACTTTTTCAACCAAGATCAGATCTAATACAAATTTCACTCCAATAGCTATGGAAGCTATGAAGATCAATATACCAGTACAGCGGAAGACTAGTATTGAATCCAATCTAAACCCCGAAGCAAAACAACCAAAATCAACCAAAACTTAATTTCCAAGTGAAGGGCGGTCTGACCTCTATGTTAATGGCGGTCTGACCTCCAGCCTGATGAACAGTGAAATCAGCACGAAAAACGAAGTTGCAAATAGATGTAACTTTTGATCTACAACTCCAAACTTGATGAAACTTGGTACACACCTTCTCTAAGATGTCAGGAACCTATTCCAATCGAAGATCGTGAAGATCCTTAGAAAAATTACGACCTTTTTCAGTTTGAGAGGTGGATGGTTCAAAACCGAGTCAAAACGAAAACTAGATCCAAAAACTTGCTCGTGGGTGATTGATGATCAAGATGATCCTAGATGTGTTCCCACATATCACAGTAAACTAGATCACGTGAAGAAATCAATAAAAAAATATGCGAATCAAAGAAAGACTCAAAATCACCAAATAGAGAGAAGAAAGGCAAAGAGACACATCTTTGAACAAACTTTTCTTGGATTGATTTGATAGGGTTTGGGTTTACAGCCACTCCATCAATGGAGGACAAAGCTCAATCCAAGAGCACGAAATCAAATCAAAACTCTCTAGAACCCTAACCTCCACTAATCCTCTCCCTAAGCCAAACTAGGGTTTCAACAATAATGAAAGGGTTGGAAGGGGTGCAGCCACCTCCCTCCTCTATTTATAGTGCAGACTTAGACCTTCTAGAAGTTTAACTTAAATGGGCTCACGTTAAGGCCTAACACAAACGGGTCACAAACGCACGCATTTTAAAGCGCCATTTTCAACACCTCTTAACATAAACCGCTTCTCTTTGCGTCGTCTTGCGCGCGGGTTGGCAAAAGGTCACCAAAGTGGTATTTGGTAAGATTACCAAAATACCCCTTCTCGATCCTTCTCCGAAGACCGAGTCCATCTGCGTGAAGCACTTCGCCTGCTCCGCCATGTGTAGGTTGATCAACGGCTCTCTCCACGTCGGCAAGTCTCTCCCATCCGGCTCCCACCAAAACCACCATGGCACTTGCACCGACTCCCGCGCCGCTTGATCAAACCAGTCGCACCGAACTGTCTGTTCGGTCATCCATGTCCATTCTGCACCATACTTGAGTTTATTGACCTCACCCGGCATCGTCGATCGTTCTGGACCTCAGCTCTCCAAGCCTAGTCCCGATCATCCTCGCCGTTGACCGTCGTTGACCACCAAGCAACCTGCACAACAATAGACAAGCAAATCGAATCCGGGAATAAGTTCTTCACAACTTGACCCACGTTAGTCAAAATATGCATCATGCAACACATAAGCACTGAAACTCATGACTTTGACCTCACAAATTAACATCACCACGAAGTTGGTCGATGCATAAGTGGACATCGGTCCGACCGCCCCTCTGGCCGGTCGGACCGCGCTCCGCCATCGGACCGCTCCATCGTCGGTCGGCCGATCGCCTCTGGCCGGTCGGACCGCTCCTCGTGAGTCGGTCGGACCGCCACAGGACTTAGCCGAATTTCAAGCCACAAATTCAAACCTTCTGGAAATTTAAAACGAATAGAACTTTTGCTTGGGGACTCCAAAAATTATGAGACCAAGTGCATTGGGATCCCCTCACTTGCCTACACCCTCTATTTTTGGCCCAACCTGTTCTGACCATTTGTGGTCACGGCCGGTCCGACCACCGCACATGGCCGGTCCGACCGATTTGGGACCGGTCGGACCGCCATGCTATGGCCGGTCAGACCGCCCCTGTCCAGAAAGCCTGAACTTTGTCGAAAACTAGTGAAACGACAAACCGTTAACGCCATTGCCAATTGTCACATCATCCTAAGATCTGGAGCATATCCCCATGATATCCACAAAATCGAACAAGACAAATCACTCCATAAGATAGTTGAAGAACCTTAACCTGATGTTGAGAAAATTCATGAAGTGATCCATCCCGAGGATGGTAACCCTAGCAAAAATTTGCACACACAATCTGACGCTGGGAGATCGGAATACCTAGACTCCATTGTTGTGGGAAGTCACGAGGAGTTGGAAGAAATAAATAAAGAATTTTTCACAAATTATGTGGATTTAAGAGAGTCCTACAAAAGAAAGACTACAGTTGTCGATATATACTTTGCCTCTAAAATTGCTAAAACTCTTGAACTGGATCCAGAACCTAAGTCCATGACAGAGTGCCAGAAGCGCTCAGATTGAGTCAAATGGAAAGAAGCAATTGAGGCGGAATTGCACTCGCTAAATAAAAGAAAAGTATTCGGTCTTGTTGCCCGAACACCTCCTAAAGTGTTCCTTGTAAGATCCAAATGGGTTCTCATCTGGAAGAGAAAATGAGAACAACTAGGTGGTAAGATATAAAGTGAGGCTTGTAGCGCAAGGGTTCACGCATCGACCTGGCATCGATTACGATGAAACCTACTCACCGGTGATGAGTGGAACCACGTTCCAGTATTTAATATCAATGACAGTTTGCATGAATTTAACAATGTAGTTGATGGATGTAGTGACCGCATATGTATATGGGTCACTGGATACATATATCTATATGAGAGTCCCCGAAGGAGTCAAAACTCCCGATTCTAATAATACTAATCGCAATACGTATAGCGTCAAACTACAGAGGTCGTTGTACGGATTGAAATAGTCGGGAAGAATGTGATGCAACCGACTAAGTGACTTTCTCCTGAAGAAGAGTTGCTCAAATAATAATGATTGTCCCTGCATATTTATAAAGAAGTCACAGAATGGATTTTGTCTCATCTCAGTTTATGTCGATGATCTGAATATCATTGGAAATACAGAGGACATAAATAAAGCAAGTTCTTACCTTGTGACGGAGTTTGAGATGAAAGACTTTTGTAAAACCAAGTATTGCTCAGGTCTGCAGCTAGAGCACTTCCCTGAATGAATCCTAGTACACCAGTCTACCTATACCAAGAAGGTATTGGAGAAATTTAACATAGATAAATCTCATTCTTTAAAGACCCCCCATGTTAGTAAGATCCCTAGATATGGATAAAGACTCTTTCAAATCGAGGATGGAAAATAAGGAAGTTTTATGATCATAAGTTACATACTTAAGCATCATATGAGCACTAATGTACTTTGCGAATTGCACCAGGCATGATATTGCATTTGTAGTCAACTTATTGGCTAGACACAATGCAGCTCCAACCAGAAGTCATTGGGCTGGTGGTAAGACTCTTCTCAAATACCTCAAAGGTACATAAGATTTTAGCTTTTTTTTTTTGGAAGAATCAAAACTTGACCTTGGTGGAATTTATAGATGTTGACTATCTATCTGATCCCCACAATATCAAATTTTAAACTGGATTTGTATTTTTATATGACAGTGCACCCATCTCTCGACGGTCATATAAGTAGTCTCCGCTAGAAACCAGATCCGCATCGTGATAAACCGGAGAACGACTTGCGCTACAGCTACAGCTACAGCTACCGCTCCTCCTCGCCGCCTTGCAACCGTGGCCACCAACTCGGTAGCAGGCCCCACCGGGGTAAAACTACCAGTCTTTTATTGGGTAGGTTCCCATGTCGTGACTACCCATAATCACGTGAGGATCGGCCTCGTACAGGTATTTTCCCTCTAGTTCATGGAGATTGATCGATTTTATGTAAGCATGTGATTTAACCGTCCAATTGCACACATGAATACGTATGAACTGGATCTCGATGCTGAGAACATTTTGTAGGGCAAGGTACCTTGCCTGTTTTTGGACTCTTTCGTGTTCAATAAAGTAGATGTTGTTCATTGAGATTGATCAGCCTCCAGATTACTATACCATAATGTCTGCTTTTAGGCTATACTACATTACTGCTGAATGTATCTGAAAGATAATTTACTACACATTTCAGCTTGCTTGTCCTTTGTCCTCACTGTTGTCCTGAATCGAGTCTTCTCTTCAATTGACAGCTAAGGCTTTGGAACTGGAATTATTTAGGGAATATTCCCTCGACTCAGTTTAAATAAAATGTGTGTGTGTGTGTGTGAGAGAGAGCAGCGTGCCTTGACAAGATGGCAATGGCATGCTTGTGTTTCACAGGAATTTTGAATAAACCTAGAACAATTCCTCTAGAGTTTTTAAAACGGTCCAAAATTAATATCTACAATAGCTTTTACGAGATCGATTCTGTGCTCGAGTTGATCAAAGTAGGGGGTGCAAACAGAGCGGATAGTTTCTAACCGACCGAATAAATTTGGGTACTATTTGGAACGTTTTTTCGGATATTCATTTTTCTTGTCGAATTCGAATCCGAATATTTTTTTGTCAGATACGTATTCGAATTCGGGAAGGAGCTATCTGGGAAACTATCCTATTCCTATCCGAATCGGGGCTACAGGCCTACACGCTATGCTGGCTGGATAACAGCCTAACACAGCCCGAGTGGCCGAGCCTAGTCGCCTCACAGTCCACATCCACACTCCAGTCCAGACCCCACCCCGCCGCCTGCTCACATCTCACATCCCATCCCCTTCCCCAAATCCTAACCTCCCAACCTTCACCGCCGTGTTCCTCCTCCCTCGCCGCCACCACCTCCCTTCCCCTCCTGCCGCCCCTCTTCAATCCTCATCTACACCTCCCCGGCTCCTTTCAACCGCGCCCTCCTCCTCTGCCTCCCTCCTCCCTCGTAGCCGCCGCCTCCCTCGTGGCTCGCTGCTGCTAGGCAAGTTTTTTATGCGGCCAAGGACCTGCTACTTACTTACTTAGCACTTACTATTAGTACTTGCCTATTTGTTGTGCAACTAGTGATGTACTAGGCTATGACTATTGGCTAATTGAATTTTGGACTGTGTGAGAGTTGTAACTTGCTACTTGCTAGTTAGTAGCTACTACTTGCTTAACTAGTTAACTACATTTTGTTATCGTGTGATGTATTTGGATTTGCTTGTTAAACTACTAATCTAGTTGCATTTTGGACATATAGTATGTTTGATTGATCTTTATTTGTGCGGCATATATGGTTTCTGTTTTCGCGCAATATCCGAATAAGTATTCATGACCGAGACAATCCGTATTCGGTTCAACATATATTCGCTCCGTATTCGTGACCGAGACTATCTGTATTCGTATCCAGCACTGTCCGTGCCTGATTTTAATTTTTTTAAAAAAAAAATATGAAAAAAACACGGAATGAGCCGTTTGCACCCTAGATCAAAGTAGTACTGGCCGGTCATAAGAAAAGCAAAATAAAAGAAAACTCTGCAATTGCTCGTTACTCACACCATACTCAACTAATATTCCATTGCTGCTATAAGATCGATGAGCATCGTATCATGTGCTCGTGGACACATAACCATGAGTCAACAGTGTGGAACACATGGAAAAATAAAGTCATGAACACATGGAATATACTCATGCAGTCCTACTCGACATGCAACTTGACCCCACACTAGCATATATAGCTCCAACAGTAGTGCACTATCCTATAATCATATACTTTGTATATACTCTTTCAAATGACAACTCCCCAGAGGATCTACATTATCATGTATTAAAGGACGATCTTCACTATTCAATAAAAAAACAAAAGTTAAGATCAGTAAGTACAATATTTTGTTATAGTAAGTATTCATTGGCTATAGTATACTCACACATCATTATTCACATAGTGAGCATCTGTTCGGATCCCAACTTTGCAGCTAGAGCATCTTTGCCATTTTCAAACAATGTTAAAAATGGACTCGAACAGATTCTCCTTGCCTACTTTACCAAAATTATTTAAAAGGAGCTTTGCTTTGCTCAGCATGAGTTGCACGAGCCTAACTCGACTCAAATTTCGAAGGTGGCAGTCACCTAACCCGTCAGATTTTAACTTAGCATGATTACATGTAAAAACCGGCATGTGTCTAGCCAACTCGAACATTTTAGAGTTGTTGCTAGTTTAGCATACATCGACTCTTTGTCTAATCTAGGTACATGTTCCAATCAACTCTTTGTGTGGCAAGGAAAAAAAAAGATAAATTATCAACAATTCAATCTTTAGCCACTCAAAAAGTCTAGAGTTCATTTGGAAAATAGAAATTTTACACGAAAAGGTTCGATTCCCACCCGAATCTAGGAGGGCCATAGAGTCCTACTTGAATTGGAGGTTGTCCGAAGGATTTGCCTTATTTCATAGGAATTTATGTAAAATTCACATGGAATTCTTAAGATTCACAGTTGGGCCAGAGAGAGAGAGAGAGAGAGAAGGGCTAATATAGTTATCTTAAGATTCACAGCATACATGACAATATATCAAATTCAAATCCGAGGGTAGTCATCGACCAAGAAATCAATGTACGAAGATATCACACACACTGCTTGGACTAAACAATGTCACGGTTCCCTTGACGTAAAGGAATAACAACAATTACACCAAAATTAGAAAAGTGGATATTCGAATTTTTAAATTATCCTAACAGGAAAGCACCAGGCAGTTGCAGAAACGGCTACTATATAGGACACTGAACAGGCAGCCTGTTAGAAGTGACCTTGCGCAGTTGCACCTGAACTCCCGAAGTCACCCGCAAAACGACCCAACTGACCAAGAACTCTGACGACTCGGGGGAGACCATCTCCTCTCCTTCCTGACCCCGCGAATCTTCCCCCCGTGACCGCCGCTCCTAAATCGGCGCCAAACCCGTCAAAGCGGCCGCTCCCGCCTCCCCTCCTCACTCGCAGCCCGAGCTCCGGATCGCCCGCCGCCGCCGCCATGGGAGCCGCCTGCAACGCCGCCGTCGAGCAGCTCACCCGCCTCTTGGACCAAGGTGCGCGTGATGCTCCATATAGTGTGTTCTAAAAAAAGATACTCCTTAGAGTGCGCAGTCTTTTTTGTATTTCACAAGGGCGGGGCCTGCTCGGTTTCGCGATTCTTTCTGGATTTTTGGTGGATTTTATGTGCGTTTTACTTGGTGCTAACTAATGTGTTTTCTTTGGTTTGGGTTCTTGCAGTCGAGGCGCCGCTGCAGAAGACGTTTCAGGTACGGATCTGTGGTGTGTGTTTTTTTACCTTGGATAGTTCTTAGTGTTAATAATATTATGATAAGAAAATACAAAAGAAATGTGGCGGCGGCTAAGAAAGCGGCGACATCATAACGACTTCGACGATCTGCACGCGGCTCAGAAAGAAGAGAGGGAAAGGAACCTACGTAGGAATTGTGTTGGGAAGCTGCTCGATGTGCTGGGTTTGCTGCTGCTCTTAGATGGCTTAATTAGTGATCTGCTGATGCTACTAGTTATCCTTAGGTGTTTCCTTTTTGTGTCGTTTCTTCCGTTGCGTCCATTCAAGTCCGTATCACTCAATCTTTGAGTTTGTCTAAACCATGCGAGTCCACAAATTTATTGTCAGTCATAGAAGCATAGAAATTGCCTTATGCATGGCAGCAGCCGCCGCTCTCACTCTTTTTTCTGAGCCGCGTGCAGATCGTAGAAGTCGTTATGATGCCGCCGCATTTCTTTCGCGCCGCCGCCGTCTTAGGCTTCGATCTGCGCTGTCATGCTTCCACCTATTCCTATTCGGCTTGATTTGACAGCTCTCTCTATTCATATCGGTTTCATCATCTTCTTCGTCGTGTTGCCGTTGTTGACTTTTTCAGCCCCTGCATCTTGTGCTTTATGAGCTGTTGCACGACCCCGGATGGGAAGAGTTCTTTTGATATTCGATATATTTTCCAAGAGCTGCATGCTACGATGACATTATCAAGACTCGCACTTCGGATTTTCCATATTTTAGTGTCAACCCTTTCCAAATGCAATGCTATTGTATACGTCTTGCATTTGAGGGAGGGTGTTAGAATAAGAGTTAGAATAGGGACTATTTTGTATTTCCTTATCTGTCTTTTGTATTACCTTATCTGTATATGACATATACTTCTTGTACTCCTATATATATTCATCATTGGGGCTTTTCAATATAAACACAAAAGACACACAGTTGGATTCTTGGTTCTTGTGTGAGGTTTGGATCTTTTTGCTGTACAGTTGGATTAGACCAGTGCTTAGTTCAATTCAGTAGCTTTCAGAATCAATTTGGTTCAGATGAACGGAGTGAGATACTTGAGATGTGTTGGATACTTTACTACTTTTAGTTTGGAATAGAGCATTTCTGTTCATGCCTGAGCTGTTCTTTGTTATAAACTTATATATAGTTAATATATGCTTGAACTAGGGTGATGTATTGGTGTACCCAGTGCTAGTCAATTTTGTGTCTGGACTATGGAGAAATTTGCGGTAGGGAAAGTTGGCCCACAATTGACTCGATGCAAGGTGTTCTGTTGTTGTTTGGTGTAGGCCACAAATTTGGGATTTTTGGGGGTAATTTGGAGTGGTTTGACAATGGGGTGAGGTATGTGTGAGCTGTGCTGTTTTCCACAACAGATGGTCTCAGGGAATTGTTTTGATCTCAGGTCCACTGAGTCAACTAGTGGACATTGAGGTGTTCGGCATTCGAGCCTCCTGATCTTTTTTTATATAAAGGAAATCGAACCTCCTGATTTGTTGGTAATAATGTATTCATCAGTAATTTCTCCTTTTGTTTTCTCTGTTACACATTCTTCCAGCAGCTCCTCCAAGTTCTTTGGCATCATTTCATGTTTGGATTGCTTTTTATGTTTTGGCTCTTTACTTTGTTAATATGATGACACTGGACACTTGTAGTCTCAAGTTGATGGGATGACACATGCTGATACGCATCCTAAGCTCACGGCACTTGTGGATTGCTTTTTATGTTTTATCGGTTAATGAAATGCTCTCTACTTCTCTAAAAGTAAGGCTTTTGCATGCACTGAGTGCTGAGAAGGAGATGTCAACTTATTCCAGAGCAGAATCTCTTGGCTAGTGGAGTTGGAATCAAGATGGGTAGTGCTACTTGCAGCGGAATTATCGTGTACTCGTATATATTATGAGTAGGCAGTCAAAGTATTATTGGAAGGAACTACTTTTTTCATTGACATGCTACAATATCTAAGTTATTTAACAGGACAAATGAATCAACTCTGGCGCATCTTCCCCTTTTCTATCTGTTTTAGCTTTTGAAGAATATCTCTGGTACTATTCCTTCTAGTATTTTCGTGATCACTGAGAGAGCTTGCAGATCTATAATTACCTATTATGCAATGCACATACTATGTATAGTCTATTTTTGGAAGTTTTGTATGAGAAAAGAATACTGATTCCTTCTTTGATAATAAAACCTGACTTTTAAGGCCTAAGATTCTAGGATGGAAAAAGAACAGAAAGCAACTCAAGATAAGCATATACCTAGCAGTTATTCAGCTATTTTTGAAATACTGTCTTGCTATGATTGAACTAGTATCTGATCCTACCTGGCTTACCTCTATTTGCAAAGTTTATGTCTACTTTAAAGAGAACACTTAATGCTATCCTTCTATTTATTGGGTATGAATAACCTGTTTTTTATATATTTCAAATTAATCTCATTGGTACCATATCGGGAAGAACCATGAAACAT
This sequence comes from Hsuehochloa calcarea, assembly GCA_036346395.1. Classification (NCBI taxonomy): domain Eukaryota; kingdom Viridiplantae; phylum Streptophyta; class Magnoliopsida; order Poales; family Poaceae; genus Hsuehochloa; species Hsuehochloa calcarea. The sequence goes on along the minus strand of CM070603.1, from coordinate 28,316,971 downwards.
ATTTGGTACATTTCAGCTGTTTCAACTTTCGAAAGAATTAGTTACTATTAGAGGTTGTGAAGTAGCTTTTGTGTTACCCTAAGGAGTTTGTCTAGGGAGTTGAATTCCTAAGTATATGAGTTTCTTTTTCAGAATGTGCACCAGGGATATCCAACAGAGACACTAGTGCGCTTCCTGAAAGCTAGAGAGTGGCATGTGACTAAGGCTCATAAAATGGTAATATCTTACATTACAGTTTTCTCCCCAGCTTGATGAATGATGGAGTAAATGCTTCATGGATTGCTTCTTTTCTTAAGGATATTTTGTTTTTTCTAGCTTGTAGATTCTTTGGATTGGAGGATACAAAATGAAATTGATAGCATACTGGAGGTGAACGATCCTTCTAGAACAAGCTTGGACATTGACTCTGAATATATTCTTGTGGCAGAGATAAAGTGGAGTTTCTGTATTGTTTTACATTTTCTTATTACTGATCATCTACATGTGTTGGACAATTGCAGAAACCTATAACACCAGCAGATTTGTATAGATCGATACGTGAAACACAGCTTGTTGGGTTATCGGGATATTCAAAGGAGGTATATTAAGCTAGCTATATTTTATATGTTCCATTACTGAGTACTATCCTTTTCATTTCTGTTATCGTATGATTCTGCCAAATGACAGTATATTATGATGTGCTCTTCATTTGGTGCAACATCATAGACCAGATGCAGGCCCGGTAATAAGTTTTGTACCTAACATTTCCATGTTTGCTTTACCAATTAGTCCTTGTGGGACTTTATGCGATACAAGTCTTCGCGTCCAGGTCGTAAGTTAATGTAATTCAGATAAACTTAACAAACTTATTTTATACTCTACGCTTCCCTTTTTCCTTTGCCAGGGCCTCCCAGTATTTGCCATTGGTGTTGGACTGAGCACATATGACAAAGCTTCGGTAATTGCTCATACACTTCTTATTTATGCAAACTGGATGTTTGTTTTAATAGCTTGTCAGGTTGCATCCCTGTCAATTAGAGATCACGTAATACTCCTGCATTACCAACTTGCAATATTAATAGAATTGAAATGTCTTTCTACTGGATTGATAAACATGAAGATTGAATCTGTCGCTCTTTATGTGCATTAAAATGATAAATAAATTGCATTTTCAGGTCCATTACTACGTGCAATCTCATATTCAGATCAATGAGTACCGTGATCGAATTATTTTGGTGAGTGCACAACTGAACAACTAATCTTACATGCTCAATCAGATATCTTTTTTGAGATTTCATAACACATGTATTTGCTTGCTTATGTTCCATCTAGCCTACCGTGATGAAGAAGTTTGGGCGTCCTATTAGCACCTGTATAAAGGTTCTAGATATGACTGGTTTGAAGTTGTCAGCACTGAGCCAAATGAAGGTACGCCTACATGGGCATGGCATTGTTTATTTGTGTCCCATTGTTTATGCTTTTGTGGCTACAATTGCCAGTGGAAATAGTATCCTGTTCTCCGGATTATAAGCGCAAAAAGATGTTTATAGCATTCAGAAGTGACTGGGACAAGAATGGGCCTATTTAAATAACTCAAGTTTTGTATAAGATCTGCATGTTGTGTATGTTAGTTCATTATTTATGCTGCTACTGATTAGATACCTGTTGATGGATTACAGATTTTGACTGCAATATCTACTATTGATGATCTGAATTACCCTGAAAAGACCGAGACCTATTATATAGTAAATGCTCCATACATATTCTCAGCATGTTGGAAGGTACAGCGCCTAAGATTGTCATTGTACTAGTAATTAACTAATTTTTATTTTGAAGGCTCATTAACATTTCATTTAATTTTGCTACTAGGTTGTGAAGCCTCTGTTGCAAGAGAGGACGAGAAAGAAGGTTCATGTTTTGCACGGTTGTGGGAGAGATGAACTTCTAAAGGCAAGATTTCATGATACTAGTATTTTTCTTTGCAAATTGGCATAATTCCACATTGATCATTCATTACTGAGCAAGATATTATTGCATTCCTATAAACCAAGTCAAATAATGGAACTTGATCAGAGTAACTCGTACCATTTTTCTGCTTAGGCGTTCACAATATGATGATCAGTACATGCATTTCTGGAACCATGCAGATTATGGACGATTCTTCCCTTCCCCATTTCTGTCGACGGGAGGGCTCAGGCTCATCTAAAAATTCATCAAGTGATGATTGCTTCTCTATTGGCCACCCTTTCCACCAAGAGCTCTACCATTTCATCGAGGAGAAAGCATTGAACCAGGAGCTCATCAAGCAGGGTTCCTTACATGTGAACATTCCCGACCAAGACCCTGGGGACGCCAAGATCGTGGAGGTCATCGAGGCCGAGTTCCACAAGCTCGGTGAGCAGAACGGTTCCGTCAATGGCGATCCTAAAGATTAGGCTGAGTTCCGCACGTTCCACAAGCCACAGATTACCCTGACGTCGCTGGCCACTTCTGATGAAACTGATTTTCGATGTAGCTACGTTTGCTTGGGCACCCCATTGTTGTTTCCTCGGGTGATACGTGGTATAGTAGCCCAATTCTTGCAGTTCCATGATGCAAGCCTGAGCTAAAAGAACAAATCACTTATCAGTGTATACTAGATAGGTAGACATAATCACATATTCACCTGTTGTAAACTTGCAATGCATTGTCCTATATATATGTGCTAAACTGCTACGAGGAAATCATCCTAGTAACTGGATGAAGGATCAAGGAACCATCTTCAGAGAAGTACCACTATTCAGACAGAAATAAATGATGCATCAAAACCTTCTCATCTGTTGCTAGCCTAGTTCGTGTGCAGATTCTGTCTGATCCTCTTGTACTTATGGCATCTCAGTGGTTAGAGATAATTTTATCTTTAATATATATTATATTATCTTTCAAGAATATCTCTAGTATATAATATCTAGCATATTATTTAATATTTATATTTTTAATTTTTTTTGAAATAAACTAACATGTGTTCTCTCCTTTATATACGATTTTATTGATGTGATATAACTAAGAGATGATAATAAATACACTATTAAAGATGTCTTTAAAACTTATTATCCTTTCATTTCATAGGATGTTACAGCTCACATGAAACAAGACAAACAATGCTTGTACAATCACGCATGGGTAGGTAGCATTTGATTTCTCTTGCATAAAAAAATGACATGGATTAATGCCCAAACAACTGCCGTATCGGCCATTGATGGCTGGGACCTGGGTTCTATGATGTAAGCTACTGTGCGAAGAGAGCCTTGTGGCAGCTGCTGCAGCAACGGCTCTCGCCGCCGTCGACGTTCTTGCCGTCCAGGTACCTGCCGGCGAGCATGTCGAAGAGGAGTCCCGCGCCGACGCCGACGGCGAGGTCGATGGTGTAGTGTCCCCTGCACGCGAGCAGCCTGACCCCCTGCATCAGGTTGAGCGTGTCGTAGAGTCCCGCCAGCCCGCGTCGCCCCACGCGGCGCATGTCTGCGGCTGCGATCACCGCGCCGGCGACGTGCCCGGAGAAGAAGAGGAAGAAGGAGACGTTCCCCACGGGAAAGTCCATCCCGGACCCCAGGAACTCCCCCGGCAGCGGCAGCTGCGTGGAGCAGCCGAGCAGGCCGCGGCAGGTGAACATCATGAGCGCGGCCACGGCGGCGCGCGACCGCCCCTCGGCGAGGATGGCCCACAGGATATAGGCCGCTTGCATGGCCACGAACACCTGCACATCACACGATGACAATCCGTCAGTTCACGCACGTCCCATTCAGCATGGATTCTGCCATAACCAACGTACGGGAACCAGCTGGATCATGGACGCAGAATCTTATCAGGAAATCCATGGGTACGTGAATGCGCGATGCTGACATTGTTAAATGTGAGTTCTTATCCGAAAAGATTGGACTTTTTGTTTGTTTGTTTGGTGGTGTTACTGTTGGGTGACCCAGCACCATCAGTTTCTCCCTCCTGTGCTGTGTGCCTCTGGCTAGCTCTTTGCTTGTGGCCAACTTGCAGGAACAGACAAAGCTGTCAGGCTAAAGTCTAATCAAACACAGACTTGTGGAGGATCAGTAGTATGGTTCAGTAGTATCGTTCGCTGTTCAGAACTTCCATTCTTTTTTAACTGGCCTGCTAGATTCCATGCTGTAAAATATTCTAAAGTTTCACCGGTCTGCAATTATCTTAACTTGCTATATAAAAAATATGCCATTAAATTTGTCGTTAACAATACTTTTACAATATTACAATTTTACTAACATATTTTATTGTAAATATATATATAAATGACGTTTATAGTCACATCTCGTCTACTGTAAAAAAGTAAAAAAGCGTAAGTAAAAAATAACGGAGGGGTATTGTTTGCTGGGAAGTGCGAGCCACGTGCAAGCGATTCACTGCACAGATGGAGCCGAGGCTTGTCTGTCCAAAGATTGACCACTCGTTATCGCAAGAAAGAACCTAGGCATAAATCTTTCAATCAAAACGAGAGACGGTACTATGCAACTATGCACCTTACTTAAAACCACAAATTTGTGCACGGCGTTGTAGTACATATGATTTACTACTACTGCTAGTACTTGGCTTCGCGTGTGTGTGTGTGTGTTTTTAGGGGCTTCGTGGTATTGAAAAAAGTGCTAAATTAATACTACTATGATCCTATTGGTGGTTTTGACGAGCCCATAAAATTTCAGAAAGTGGAAATTTAACCAAGAATGTATGGCTAGTACGTATTCCGTAGTACTCATCCGTTGAGAGAGCAATTTCCTACACGTTCGGTCAATGTAAGTAACATTGGGATCTGGGAGGTCAAAGCAGGGAAAATAAACTGAAAATTACTACTAGTACGAGTGGTTGTGGGCAGAGCAGCAGGTTCATTGAATATGGGTAGGGAGGCAGGTGCTCACCGTGTTGAGCGCGGCAAGAAGCGAGTTGAGCCACGGCCGGGCGGCCAGCCCGGCGTGCAGCGCGGCCGTGGCGGCGAACCCGAGGTCCAGCGGCGGCGCGGAGGGCGGGACCATGGGGATGGTGTACTCCACGCCCATGAACAGCAGCACCCCGCACCCGAACAGCGCCGCCAGCGGGTGCCGCCGCAGGATGCCGCCCACGCCCGCCACCGACAACCACTCCGGCCTCCTCCCCCACTCCCCACCACCGCCCGTTGCGCCCGTCTCCGCAGCCTCGGCGCCGCCCGGCAGCTGCGGCACCGGATGGACCTTCTTGCCCCCGCGCCGGCGCGCGGTGGCCGCGCCCGCGCCGGACTCGCTGGCGCCGCCCAGGGAGGCCTGGTCTTGCGCCGCGGCTACGCTGGGCGGCGGCATGCGCGCGCGCGCGCGCGCGTCGGCTGCCGCGGGCGTCGGTTTTGTTGCTTGGGTTGGGGCTCGGCGGGTCGGGTGGGTTTCGTACGCGCGGACGCGGTCGGTCGTGCGAAAATGCGCCTGATTTGCGATTTCGCCGTGTTTTTGGTGGTTTTATAGCCGTTTTTTTGGGTGTTGCGGTGTGGGCGGATATCCCAAGGGGCGGTGGAGTTAATGCATCGATGGGAACGGTGGGGTTTGTTTGCGCTGCGTTGCGGTGTGTTTGAGAGTAGTTAATTACGACGACGATGATCTTTGCACGATTGATGATGATGATGATGATGCGTGTTAATGGGTTTGTAGAGCAATTTATGGGCATGCAGTACCGTGGTGTTTCAAAACGTATTTGTATTTGTGACGTGTGCAAAGACAAGTACATTTCTTGTGATTTTTTAGTATGACCCGTGTAGAAGAACCTGTCCATTTTTAGCATAAAACACTGGCAGTATGATTTATCTTTTAGAGAACCGGAAGAACACAAGTAGGTTTTCCTGTTTTATGACCGGAGGTTTCGTAGTAATGCCGACGTGGTGTCCAAATGACTCCAAGAAATGTTTGCTCACAAGGGGAAATCCAACAACCATGACAAAGACGAAACCACACTTGGAGCGTCTCTCTCTCCCCCTCTCCCGGTGTGTGTAGCATCAATGCATCATACGTACCAAGGCGGTGAGGTTAACACACAATTATGGAGGTTGTAACGGCGAAAGACGTGCACCTGGTGGTCCTCGGGGAGAATCGAAGGACATTGTGCACGCAATTAAACTGGAAAACCACATCGAGTCACACACTAACACGAACACGGAAGAAACAGCAATTCCAAATTCCAGCCAAGTTAGTCCGAGATGGAGTGCTCCGTTGACTTTGGCAACTAATACACGTGTGGCTGAATGAACTAAATTGCCGTATAATATTCCAAAATGCAAGAATATGAGCATGTGTATACAGAATTCGATAATTTTCTTGGTAAAAAATTATCGTATTTTGAAAGTTTATTTATAACTACATTATACATAAATTACAATAAAATATTTATGTAATTTTTGTTCTTAGTCACTGTAATTATTCTTGAAAGTTTTAATAACTCATATTTACTTTCTATGATTCAAAATCTCGCATGTACTTTGAGAGGTAGAGCAAAAATAAAGATATAAAAAATTATATACCAACAAAATACGGCAATATAGAGATCACGTTATGTTCTTCACATGTATTTTGAGATGTTGAGCAAAAATAAAGATAAAAAATAAAATTATATACCAACAAAATACAGCAATGTGGTGAACCCGTTATGTTATTCACATGAACTTTGAGAGGTTGAGCAAAAATAAAGACACAAAATAAAGTTATATACCAACAAAATACGACAATGTGGTGAACGTTATGTTCAAAAAAAATCATAATAAATTTGAACCTAATTCATCCTATGGTAAAAGTGCAAATCTTAAAACATATCGGACGAATAAAAATTCGACTATTATAATTGTTTTGCTTATAACACATTAATAGCACGAATCTTATAGCAAATCTAACGACAAAAAAATGACAGTTTTAGCTTCAAAATACTGACAGCAATTCCCCAAGAATATATGTAACACCCCAAATCTCACTTTCGGTTCAGTTGTTTAAATTATGGGATTTTTAAAACCTTTTGTTGCGTTTCGGCAATGTTCGAATTTTTCAGTTGTTATTTGAATCCTTGACTCGAAAAACAAAAAATCGAATTCAAAACCGAGTTTAAAAAGTGAAGAAAAAGAAAATAAATTAAAACCACATAAGTGTGGTCTAAGCCGAAACCACTCGGCCCAGCCCGACTTCTTTTTCTCCTTTTCTTTCTCCTTTCTTTTCTCTTTCCTTTTCCTTCTTAAGCCCACCTGCCAGCCTTTTCCCTTCTCCTTCCTCTGCTTTCTTTCCTCCTTCACCTGGCAGCATGCTTGCTATTCACCACGTCTCCCTGGCGCTACGTCGCTCGCCTGTCACCGCATTATATTGCTCCCGCGCCACTAGCCACTCACTGCCAACTACTGCTACTCATCACGTGCCTACCCCCATCCCGCCAGCACGCTAGCACCCATGCCGTCGCTCCACCACCCTCTCCCGCCTATTTAAGGGCATCATCGAGCTCGCCTCCCTCCCTCCCTACCTCACCCTTCTTTTCTCTTCGCATCGAGAGCCAGGCCAGAGAGCCCGTCATGCTGCCAAGCTGCCCCGGTAAGCTCCACGCGCCCCACCTTGATAGTCACCACGCCTCGGCATCGGCATCCTCACGCCCACCTCCATCTCCTTTCGCCACAGCCAAGACGTCGAGAACACCATCGTCGTCTCTACCGGTGCCCACTGCCCGACAGAACACCGCCGCCTTCCCCTCGTCGCCTTGGCCTACTCAGTGACCTCCTCCCCGAACCAACCGCGTCACGTCATGTTCCAACACCGCAGGTTCGGTTCCCTCAAGTGATTCCACATTTCCTCCACCGAGCACGCACCAACTCCGTCTCCCTTCGCTCCGGCCGAAAGCCGCAGACGCCATCATCGATACGGTGACCCATTTTCCAATTCCTCACCCACGGAGCATCCTTCGACCACCCTCTTCTCTCCCCCACTATCCGCTCTGGCTCCCCTTCCCCGCAGTGTCGCTGCCACATCGAGCCCACCGCGGCCGCAGCTCGGCAATGGTGGCGTGGGGGCTCGTCGGCATGCGGGGCGGTGGTCGTCGCGAGGGCGATGGTGGCGCGGCCGGCCGGTGCAGCGGCCGGTCGGATCGCTCAGTAGGGAGGGCCCGTGTGGGCGGTCTTGCGGCTTTGGGTGGCGGCCGAGGGGAGCCGTCTTGAGGCGGAGCCGATCGGCCGTGGTGCTGTTCTAGGCCATATGGGACCGGCGTCAATATTTTTTTTCTCGTTGCCTCATGCGGGAGGACCGAGCGGTGCTGGCAGTGGCTGAAAGATCTAGACCGCCATTATGAGTTAATGGAGTGTTTTGGTGATTAATGATAAATCTAATTGTGAGACTAACTCTCTTGTTTAGTATTATCTTGTGTAGTCTCATTTGAATATAAAAGTGAAATTCAAACGAGGTATGCATTCAACTTGCATTCTTATATAATGTTGCATTCCTCGGATCCAAAATATAGGAAGAACTCCACCATAAGTATATCTTGAATATGTGCATATATTTTCTTTACACATATGTGTATGCACACATTTAGGGGGGCTTTGTTCTATATTTTGTGGTTTCATTAGTATTGATCCATATTCCACCTTCCACATGTATTTGGGATCTTTACTTTGAAACATATCCGTTTGAGTATATAGAACTTGTGTAGTTTGAGTATACTCATGTTTTGAATATATAAACTTGTGTAGTTTTATATATTCATGTTGTGAGTGTATGGGACCTATGTTGTTCTCGTATACTCCTGTTTTGAGTATCTAGAACTTGTGTAGTTCTCGCATACTCATGGTGTGAGGATATATATGACTTGTGTAGTTTATATATACTCACATCGTGTTACATTTATCAAATCAATTTATTTGTGTTTGAAGTGGTTATCATCAATTACCAAAGAGGGAAAGATTGAGTATCTTGTCCCACCATTATGAGTTAATGGTATGGTGTGGTAATTAATGGTAATCATATTTTGGAACTAACATTTTCCATGAGTTGGATGAATAGGTTATGTTCCAGGATGATGAAGACTTGGGATGATCATGAGTTGATTATCAAGTCAAGAGCTTGGTGTAAATGATGCATCATGAGTTGATACTTACCAAGAAGAGATGATCATGAGTTGATCGTCAAGACAAGAGAAGACCCATCATGTGTTGATGGAGGTTAAGCAAATGATCATCATGCGTTGATGATTGTCAAGTTAATGACCCGGACTTGAAGTGTTGATGTGCGTCATCAAGCTTCAAGAAGATGCAAGGCAAAGGTATGACTAGCTAGGGCTAAGGATGTGTTCCTAGTCTTTTACCGGTCTTGGAGTTTGGTTGGTAGACCGGATTGCTAGTATATGATTGTCGTACTATTAAGAGGGGTCTTGACTAGTAGCATGAGTTAGTCATGTGTTGATAGCTCATTGTGTTTACTCTAACTCATCTATGCATGGAGCTATTATCTGCGAATATATTTTGCAAATGAATGATGCTCATGCATTTAATCTTTGTGGTATGGGATTATAATTTGCAAATGTGTTTTGCAAATGGTTGAAGTCCATGCACCTTAGCCTTGTGGCATGATGCTGTTATTTGCGAATGTGTTTTACAAATAGTTAAAGCTCATGTTTTGATTTCTTGTAGCATGTGACTTAAGTTTGCAAATGTGTTTTTCAAATGGTGTAAGTCCATGTACCTTATTCCTTGTGGTATGATTCTAAAAGTTGTCAAATGTGTTTTGCAACTTGTTGGGAATCTTCCTTGTGATCCTTGTTGGCATGGCTTATCAATTGGCAAATGTATTTTGTAATTGAAGTTGTTGAAAAAGCTATTGTTGTTTTCTGTCAGGATAATCGAAGTTCCGGCAGTATAACTGCGGAAGTTCCGCAGGCCGGACGATCCGATTTTCGGCGGAACGTTTTTCCAGAGAAGCACCCGTTTTGGGAGTTAGCCGATTTTTTGAAGTGCGGAAGTACCGCCATGTTGGGCGCGGAACTACCGCATTGGCGGAAGTTCCGATTTGGCGAGGTACGTTTTTTTTCCATAAGGTGCCATGTGTTGGACCTGAGTGGAAGGGGAAGTACCGCCCATCATAATCGGAACGTCCGATAATCGAAAGTACCACGTGTTGAACGACGGAAGTTCCGATTTCATTTCCAACAACTAGTTTCTCGTCTGATATAGCCGTTGATGTGCTTGTCGCAGAGGTGCGGAAGTTCCGGACTTTGTACGGCGGAACTTCGATTTCCCGGATTTTTCAGGGGTTTGTCTTCCAACTGCTAGTTTTTGTGTGTGGGCTATAAATAGCCACCTTGGCCGGTTGGGAGAGGTTGCTGAAGTTATTGTTGAGTTCCATACTCATTCTTTGAGCTAAGAGCAAGGCTCTGTTCTCTTTTGTGCATGTGTTGCACTTAGTAAGATTTGAGAGCAAACCCTAAGTGCATGTGTTGCTTTAGGTAATGGATTGTGTATCCACTTGAGCGTTGACACTTGATTAGTTCAAGTGAGCGTTGAGTCTTGTTACTCTTGGTGTTTGCCGACACCTAGACGGCGTGGGGCGTCGTGCCCGGTGATCTTCTCAAGAAGCTTGTGAGAAGGCCCGGCGTGGTTGTGAGTGGTTGGTGCTCGCCATCTCCGGAGTGGAGGAAGAGCAACCCGAGTGGAGCGAGGTGTTGGTTCGGTTAGGAACCAGTCCAAGTGTTTGGACTTACCTCGGAGGTATTGGCTTAATTAGTGGAGCCGGTCCAATTTGTTTGGGCTAACCTCAACATGGATTAGGGGAGACCGGCAAGTCTCCGAATACCACGGTAAAACATAAATGTGTCCATCTTGTTTTTACTTGTGCTTTACTTTGAGCAATTTACATTACATACTTTAATTGTTCATATATCATTGTGTGATTGCTTCCTTGTATTGTTGGTGCACTTAGTTGAGTCTAGTTGATTTAGGTTTTAATTGTGCAAAACTAATTCGCTATTAGCTTCCGCATTTATATATTGGTTTAGCGCGAAAGATTTTAAAAAATACCTATTCACCCCCCTCTAGTCGGCCACCTCGATCTTACAGTGGCGCCTCGTCTTTGGAAGGCAGCGCGTTCACGCGCAGCGGCGATGGGAGGCGGTGGCGCGCGATATGTGGTCGGCGGCATCACACCGATCTTGGTCGAGCGGCGTGTGTGCATGGTCGGCATCGCGCGCCTCGTCGGGAGGCCAAGGCTGCGACGACCGTTTCTTTAATGTTCATTGTAACTACTGTTCATGCACAATTACTGTTCATGCGCAATTCACCGATTGGTTTTTGCCAGTGACTTCAAGTTGGTTTGCGGTATATTAGAATGTCTTTGTAATCCACAACGCAATCATCATCTACTCTTCCATGCAATCTACCGATCGGAATTGTGTCGACAACTTCAAGTCAACTTGCGGTAGATTAGAGCATATTTGCACTGTAGAAAAACTAATCTAGAAAGCCAAATTTGCATTGAAAGTAGTCTATAAAATATGATTCGATCTACGAGCGACATACTTCGACGGTTACCTTTTCGATCCGAGGAGAGTCGATCGTGCTGATAACGTGCTAAGGAATCGTCGTTGGCGAGTCCAGTCCGAACGACCACCTCGTAGACAAACATAGAATCACATTAAACAATACAAGAACACGAAAGTAGAATAGTAGATTGAACACAGAGATGTAGGTGACTTCTTACTTCTCTTTATTGCTCTTCATACGATCAAACTTTTACAATAACTAGTAATCTCTATTTATAGACTAGAGATTCTGATATAATTTTAGATGGGACGTCCATACATAAAATGACAGTTAGGCTAAACCCATAATTTTGCAACACAGCGGACGACCTAACATGACTGACCTGCTAGGATTAGTGTTCTGACCAGTTGAACAAATGGCGTACATCTCCGGCCAAAGTATTCTCCGTAATTTTCTCCTATTTCGAAAGGTCGACACAGGTCAGGTCCAACCCCCGTCTTCCCTACACGAGCTGCTCTGTTTTACTAGCTGCTTATATAAGTTGAAATTTTCTTATATTCATGTAGAAATCGAACCGTTCCTATGTTTCTTTCTTTTCAAAAAATTTTGTGTCTGTGATACTGCTCCATGATTCTTGCATTCCCAGTAGGCCTAAACTCTCAGCGTACCGTAATACTAGGAATTAATAAAGCGTGAATCTCATCACTAAGAGCATGTACAATAATATAAACAACTATTGTCTATAGTATCTCTTTATATTATCTATAGATAGCACTAAAGACAACTTCTACAATGAGTTGTCTTTTATATATCTCTATAGACAGCTCTCCATATACAATGTATCTTGTTTCTCGTGTTATAATTGACTACTGCACGAGAGACAACCTAACTCTTTATCCTCTCTCTTTCTCTTTCGCATCATCTGGTGTCCTACATGTCAAGACTTACAGACAGCAGACGTTATACTATTATACATGCTGGACTCTGTATTAAATTCCCTTCCCATTGAGCTGACGTTATACCATTATACATACCGTAGGACTCCGTATTAAATTCCCTTCCCATCAAACTATTTTTGGCTAATCTAGCACGTTTTCATATCGTATTTGCAGATATAACCTACTCAAACCGTATTAGCAAAAATAACAACGTTGGCGCACGGTGGCCATGCGCCAACGCGAGAGAGGCTGCCACCTAGTGTCGACACGCCCACCGTGCGCCGCCCAGTTGGTGCATGGCTATCATGTGCCAGCTAATTAGTTAGCTAATTAGTAGTTAGGTTAGTTAGGGTATAAAATTTGGAGGAATTTTAAAATATAGCAAATGGGTTCAAAAAATTATATAAAAAATTTGGAGCCTCCTGACACCGTGTACTTGTTTGTGTAAATTTTTAAAATTTTATTCGCTCAGAATTTCTATCGTTATTTCGTATAAGTGTTATGATTGTCCGAATCAATAAGTGTCATGTTCCTCACGCAGTGGATTTAATTGTGTAATATTTTGGCAATTTTATATGTGTTCTGGTATTATCTAAAAAATTTAGGATTTAGGTCACAAAAATTTTGATTTTAGGTTTTGGAAATTGGGGTTTCATGATTCCATGTGACTTAGAATGTATTAAAAAAACTTCATTGCAACTCTATTGGAGATGTCGATATACAATATGGCGCTGGAGTACACACGTAACAACTAAAATACGCGTCAAATATAGTCAGACAAAATCGCATAACACGCGATACTATATGGCTCACTCGTTTGAGCCACTACTCTCTGCTTGCTGCGATTGTGTTCGCGCGCGCGTCCTTGTTTTACGCCGAGCATGATCCGTGGAATACGTCCACCGATCCGAAGAACGTGTGTCGGTTCGGAGGAGGTACGGAGACGGTTGAGGTGGAGGTGGACCAGTAGGCTGACTCTCGAGTAGAGTCTGGTGGGAGTACATGTCGTCGTGATGAGCCACGCCGACCTGGGTGACACCTCCGAAGAATTCATCCACGATGGAGGCTAGAAAACCACTCTGAGGGTATGATGCTTGCAACTCTGGTGCGCGGATGAGCTCTGGAACGAATAAAATTTTGAAAAATTTACACTAGCAAGTACACGGTGTCACGAGGCTCCACAAAAAATTTCATAATTTTTGAACTCATTTGTCATATTTTAAAAATCTTTCAAATTTCAGCATACACTAAACCTAACCATAACAAATCTAACTAACTGACCTAACTAACCTAACTACTAATTACCTATCTAATTGGTTGACGCATGGTGGCTATGCGCCAACGGCTAGCGCATGGCCACTGCGCGCTAGCGCGCCGCACGGTGGGCGTGCGCCGACACCAGGTGGCGGCCTCCCCCGCGTTGGCGCACGGCCACCGTATGTCAACGTTGCTATTTTTGCTAATATGATTTGAGTGTGGTTATATCTGTAAATACAATATGAAAACGCGCTAGATTAACAAAAAAAAAATCCCCATTGAACTGTTTTTTCCTGCTACTGCACGCCGCACGGTGGGTGTGCGCCAACATCAGGTGGCGGCCTCTCCCGCAGTGGTGCCGTATGCCAACGTTTTTATTTTTACTAATATGATTTGAATATAGTTATATCTGCAAATACGTATATAAAAACGTATTCATCCGATTCTTCAGCAGTTCCGATCCTCTTTGTACAGTTAGAAAAACCTGTGTGTTTTGATTGGTCAATGCATGATTAAATAAACAGGCTGACTCGTACTGTAAGCTACCCTTCTCTTCTCTGACTAGCTCTTGCAGGCTCATAACTAAGCACTGATTAAATGGTCCGCAAGAGTAGGCAGGACAATAGCCGATGGCCTGGAATCCGGATCCATTTGCATTACACTGTAATGCAATGCAACGGTGATCTGTCAGCGACTAAACAGTAATCAACAGTAAACTGCAGCAGATGACGTGGAATCAGGAGAGAAGAGGAAAAAAATTGCACTGTAGCGATTTTTTTATATTTATTTACCGGAGCAAACCACTGTATCGATCAATCTTGGTCTTTGCTTTTCGATCGCGTACCACTGTCAACCGTCCATGCGTACGTGTACCAGCAGAGTCGCAGACAGTGCACGTTGGGTTTGATCCTTGTCCAGATCTTTTTGGACTCGAGGTTGCCAACTTTACCGTTCTAGGGCTCTCTGGAACGCGGTAATTTTTCTTGTTCATGCGGAATATTATTAGTCTCGCGTAATTCATGCGTTCTAACCAGGCTTACACTGCCCTAAGAGGGAGAGAGAAAACAGACCCATGCTATTCTACTTAAACCGCAAAATACCTCCCTGGATGCACCTGATGTAGCGTTATATTTTTGCCAGCTCTACTGCCTCTTGTGAATTGTGATTCACTTCCCTACCTCAACCTCCATTGGTCTAATCTAGTACTATAATAACTCGGGCTATTGGCCCTAGCCCAGAGCCTTCTGAAAGCTGTTTCCTGCTTGCGGTTGAGCAGGTGAGATGGCCCGTGAAATTGTTGGGCTTGCTTAAACTACATGTATGGGCCTAGGTTAAGGACAGAAATATGTGTGAGGTGGGGGAAAGAAAGCTAATTAGTTAAACATTAAAAATGAGTCAAGCTCGTCCGGCTCTTTAGCTTGGTTATAAAAAATACTTTTAAATTATAAATAAAATATTATTAAATCACGAAGCTCATTCCAATTTCGAGAAAAAAAAACTTATGTCAATTATGAAAAATCATCTGCCATGCAAGAAGGCACAATTTTTAAGGACACTGCCATGCGCTAGATTTTTTTTTTTTTGGTCAAGGATGGGTTTTTATTCATTCATCACATCCTGACAGGCAATCTGAGAGGCACAGCCACACCTACCTGTTGTTTTTCTGGGACCGAATATCGATGGTACCTGAGGATACCATGCCGACATCCTTTACGCATTATTTTTTTCCTTTGATTCTTCAGAGTTCAGGTACGTGGCACCGATCCATTGTAAACAACCTGAATTAGTATAAATTATTAGTACAACGACGCTGCAAGTCCAGAGTGTACCTTGTATCAACCACGTTGAAGGCCAGTACACAAAAGTAAGGGACCCCTTGTGTAAAATAACCAAATAACCTCACATCACATGATAATGCAGTGGGATCCAAAGCTTTGCGCACTTATTAAACGCGTGCATAGTAGTACACTAGTACTACTAAACAAGCAAGAGAAAGCATCAGAGATTGCATGAGGAGAAAAATATGTTGCCTAAAAAGTAAGGATATCCAAAAAAGATTTACCTTTCTCTTTGCTCTCCCTGATACATTCTTCTTTATACCAAGATAAAAAGTTACAAGAAAAAGGACAGGGAGAATAAAGGAGTGATCACTACAGCAGTAGACCTGGTAAAAAAGTTGATGAGAAAAGGATTGTTAAGATATGATTGCTTCAGCAGCGACCGATCCGAAAGGACAGAATAATTCAGTGAATCAATGACCGTACCTGTGCCCCATTTGCTATTGCATGGACCTTCGTTTTTGTTGTTTTTTGGTAAATCAATGACCGCGAATAGATGATGAGTAGCAAGGACATTTTCCTCTACACAACTTCCATCAATGGATTATAACCGCTCAGCAGCCAATACATAACACATCTTAACAGGGAAAAATTGCAGATCACATTATTCATAATATCGCAGTTCTGCGGTTTCCACAATTAAGAAAATACTATTCCATATCTGCATGTTCGTGTTTAGAAGCTCTGCAGTCACTACTTTTAAGACTTTGGTGAGCAGACCACAGCATAGGTATGCATGTAATCCTTCAGAGACTCCAGAGTCCAGACCACAGCATAGGTATGCATGTAATCCTTCAGAGACTCCAGCCTAGTGGTTCTGATCTTTCGGCTGTAGCAGCAGATGCTTTGAGTGCAATGTGTGATACGTCTGAGATACACTACTTACTGGGGAAGAAACAGCAATGATTTGTTAATCCTGTCAACCAGCCAGTTTTACATACACCATCCCATAAGAAAAAACAATCAAATCCTTCCTTTTGTCATCAAGCTGGAGCTACAAACTGATGGCTAAAATCAAATCCTTAGAAGTTGACATGACAACCAATTAGATTTCACAGGATTCTTAGCTTGACACAGTATTTTAACAGCTAAAATAAATATATATAACGAAAATTTAGAACTGAGTTGTCTTTTTCTAACAGCCGAGTATGATTTTTAGTAGTAAAGGAGTGAAGGACGTCATGAAGAGAAACTAACAAAAGCACACTGGAATGCAGGGAACAGTTATTTGAATTTTCATTGTGAATTTCTCAATCACAACGTTCTAACTCTTTTGCTCGATTGTACCTTTAGAACAGATGTGCTCTTCTGTAATCAAGTCACTACGGCTAAAAAAATGAAAATATATAAAGTAACTGTAGCCGAATAGTGTACAAAACAACCCCCAGCTCGAATTTTCTGCAAATAGAAATAACAACTTCAAGTCAGGTTACCTTTTTATGGTAATGCTGTGGTATCAGAAACCAAACATAAGAAAGAAATAGATAGCACTCGAATTCATCAAAAAAAATTAACAACACAAACTAGACAAATATATTGCAACTGGGGATCATTTTTTATACGCAATGGCCAAAACCAAGGTGATTTCAATAAAAAAAAAACTGTGGCCAATTATTATATCAGGGTAAAGTACGTGGAGCCAGAATAGAGTATTAAACGCATCAAGGCTCTTCTAGTAAGTTTAACTCACAAATGTAGTGATTTGAGGGACAATTTTAATTCAGCACTCCCAATAATAATTTAGCATAGAAAATAGATTTAAAAAGGTCATCCATAATTTTTTGCTAGTAATTTATTGAAGGAGCATAATTGGGATAGCCCAACTCGTAGGAAGAGGTCTCAGAACAATATAAAAGGAAAGGAGAAGCTATTGGCATTAAAATCATGGAAAAAAAAAGTCAGCCAAGTTAATTTTTCATAATTATCTACTTTATTGAGGATCTCTGTGTTTACTACTCGGCCCGTGTCATTCTATTTGAGAACAATGGAAATAAGAGTGGGTGCTCAAACATGCCAATTATCTGACAGAGGTGACGGCACAGGAACCACAGAGGGCGTTCATGCATGGATATTAGTTGAGCTCCATACCCGTCATCTTTATCAAAATGATCTCTATCGTACAACTTTCTAATACCAAACTTGTTTGCTAAGGATATAAGAAACCAGACTTACGAGTAAAACCTAACATATGTTGCCCTCCACACAACACTTTTCTGACAAAAGGCCCAGCATCTCTGTTGAGAAACTGACATGTTGCGTGCAAAGTTGCAATAATATCATAGATACCCAACAACTACATGTTGTCTAACACTGATACCAACCTAATAGTTATAAATATAATATGGTCGGCTCCTAAATTGGATTATGGCTCAACAAGACAACAACTTGGCAGGCTCATCCTCACTTTAATATAAGCCAATAACCATCTAATGATGAAACACAATAAAAACGAGGACAGATGGGCAATAAGGCTTCATGAGAGACAAACTGCAGCAAAAAATAGAAGGGTAAGAAGCAAATGCTTACCGTCATGGACAGCAAGGATGAGGGTGCAGATGAAGGCAATAGACCTGAGTAACCAATATCATATGAAATCCTTCCATCAGCGTTAAACAGCCCATAGTGCCTCTCAGAGTCAGGTCCAGGCTTCAAATTCTCATTAAACAAGGCAAAGATGTATGCTTTGACTGGTCTCTTTGGCTTCAGAGGAGTTCCCTTCCTCAGAAAGAGCCGCTTACGGAGGTTGAAATTGTAAGTTCTTGCATTCTCAACTGAAGCACCTGCTTCGGTTTGATCTCCGGTAGAAGCCCAGCCAGTCTCTGCTACCCGCACCTCCATGTCATTATACCCAGCGGCCTGCAGGGCAGCATAAGCTGCATCTATCTGAGCGTCAAACATGTTGTCATAGTGCAGACTAGTATTCGGATCATCGATTCCAGGGTTGGGTTTAAAGAGAGCGTAATTAATGTCGATATGTTCCGGATCACTTATGTAAGCCAAAAAGGGATATGCATTGACATAGAAAGGAGAGCCAATCTGTGAAAAGAAGTCCAGCAGCGGTTTCATATACACCATGAGGTCTTCCTTGAAAACACATGCGGAGGGTGGATAGGAAGTAGCAAAAACAGCCTCTGAGTGAGGTGTGAAAAGCTCAATTCTGTCTTCCAAATGGAGTCTCTTGAGTCCATTGTACACATTCTTCACAGCTGTAACGAGGGGCTCGGCCAAGCTCAGATCCTGGCCTCCCAGCACCTCATTCCCCACTGTGATCCCAACAATGCGTGTCTGAGGAAGATAAGACTTCACATTCTCGTTCAGCCAATCCATCGACTTGCTCTCATTTGCAGCAAAATCCTTCAAATATCCATTGGGAATAGCAATGACCAGGTTGAGCCCAGACCCTTTGAATGCATCAAGAACACTGTGGTCGGCATCATATATCTTGACATTCCTTAACTTTGAAGCCCTCAGGAGCGCCACTACTTTGTCCGGAGAAGGGATGTTGTTCGCTATTCTCCCGTAGTTTATCCCATAACCCCCAACGAACGCTTCCACCGCTAGAGGACCTTGTCACAACAAACACCACCAATCAAATTTCAGTTTGACAATAGTAAAGCAGGATATTTTGCTACGATTTACAAAGGAATGTCTGAAGTTGGCCATTTCGTTAACATAAGATCGTATAGCGCAGTCAAATGCATGTAAAGCTCATTAATTGATCATGACAACAAAACTGAATTGAATAGGATAAAAACTGTCAGTACCATGTGAGGGGAAGGCGAGGAGGCAGAAGCAGAAGAGCAGCGACATCCAGTGAGCACGCCCGCGCCGACTCATCATCATCATCATAGCAGCCCCGCAGTCCGCTGGTCCGGGGCAATAACCAAGCAGCAGACCGCTACGACCACGGGCACCACAGCCAGCAGCACCGTTAGAGGGACAGTAGGCAAACCGCGCCATCTTACAGGGCACTTTGCTTCCAGGCCGGGGCATGGCGCCGGGGCGACAAGTTCCATAGACGGACCGGGGAGGCCGCTCCACGGCCGGGTACCGGCGGCTGCTACCCCCGCGCCTCCGGGCAATCTTGTAAGCCTTCTCCACGCCCCGACGCCGCTTCAGCCGTGGCACGGACTTGCCAAGAACGGAAAAGGAATCCGCAAGAATCGTATCCCCACACCGCCGCAATCACCAACCACCACAACTAATCAAGCCAAGAAGTCGCACAAACCCAATCCGAGCTAAGAAGGAATCCCGATTCTTACAAGGCCTCTTATACTCCACCCCACCCAGTGCCAGTAGCAAGCACTCTACTACTAGTAGTAGCAGTACCAAGCATCATCAGCAAAGAAAAGCAGCACCGGGTAGTGGGATGCCTAGCGCAAAGTGGGGAGTTTTTGGGTTAATCTTTGTGTTAATCTTTGGTGGATGGATGGATGGGTGGGTGGGGGGGATAAGGGTTTGCTTAGCGAGGAGGAGTTTGGGGTAAAGTCGGGTGAGGTGGATTGGCGACCCGACGAAGGGGACGGGAAGGAAGGAGGGGTCGATTGGGGTGGAGGAGGAGGGGACGGAGGAGCTCGCCGCCAGCGCCGCGTCGACTCCGCGTTCCACTCCCGATTCGCCACCGCAGAGAGAGAGAGAGAGAGAGAGGTTTCGGGGTTTCGATATTTGAAACGCAAAGCGACGAAGTAACCGGGCGCTGGTGGTGGTGCCCTGTGCGTGCGCGCGCATCGTGGACCGGTGGTGGAGCCGTGGAGGGGCGTTGCTTTTTCTCGGAGTTTTTTTTTTGCAAATTGCACCCCCAAAGGTACCTTGTGTTGCATTTTCTTTTAGTTACCATGTAACTAATATGATGCAGTTTCAAAGATTCGATTTCAAGGCATTTGTGTACAAGGAGAGGTTTCGCAGGAATTTTTATTCTCCTCGTAGGGATTCAAGCCGTGGAGGGGCGTCCGTATCTATTTTTGTCTCCGTTAGTTGGAGAGAGAAAATATGAAAGATGGTTAAATTGTATCCTTATGACTTGCGGGGTTAGATGCGAGATTAGAACAGATAAAGGTAATTTGATCATATTTTATATTTTCTCTCCCCAATTGAGAGGGTAACAAGGATTTCTCCCACCTTCTCTCTCGTCTCTCAATCAAATATATTATTTTAATAGTTAGAGTGTTCTCCGGCAAATAACTACGATTTTGCAGTGTATTTGAACAAAGACACAGAAAAAACTAGTATTCTAGAGTAAACACCACAAATATTCAGTGTGTTATAGCCAAATTTGCTATGAGCGTGTGTAGCCTTACTAACAGAAAAGAGTATGTACCATAGCAATACAGTACACTCACACTTACGTGGAAAAGAGGCTCCATTATGTACCATATCTATCTTAAAAAGGGACTCACGCCCTACTAGATTATCAGTTTGGTTTGATCAACTCCACGGCGTGTTGATAGGCTAAAAAAATTGTTAAATTTGTATGATTTAGTCTCACCTCTTAGTGCTTGTGCTACATGCTCTTCGGTTAGCCAAAGTTGTCATGCCAAGGTGAGGTGGCGCTTTAAGCAGCGCAGTGGTCATCACTCCCCCAAAAGTTCTTTCAAACACAAGTGGCTTTGCAAACCGAAGACTTGCCCATTGACTGAAAGTCTCGAACAGAAGCTGTTTTTTCTTGGAAAAAAAAAGATACTACAAGACAAACGAGATAAGAAAAATCCGAAAAATCCTATAGCCACTAGCCCACTACTATCTTGTAGTAAAGTTGTGCATGGTACTTAATTTTCCTATTCAACCACTTGATCAAAATGCAGCGCTTGAGATCCTTTTTAAAAAATACGGTGTACAGTACAAATATAGACATTACGGCCATTTGAAGTATAGGAATTTCAAAAAAGGAAAAAAAAACAGTTCAATTCGTACGGGAAATAGGGGGAAAATCGTGTTTTAAACAGAGCCTAAATCTTTCGGACAATATTGGCTTTTCAGAGTCCGTACCAATTCTTCTTCCTTAACGCAGGGGATGATCTGCTTCCTACAAGAAAGGGGGTGCCAAGTCAGAAAAAAAAAGTGCTACTGCATCGTTGTGTCTCCCAGAAGATTGGAGGGCTAGAGAGTAATTAAGGGAGCATAAATAAACCCATAAAAAGTTGTTAGAAGCGCAAAGTAGAATGAGCACGCACACAGCAAAGTGCTGAGCTAGCAGTTCGTCATTTCATCACTTCGTGCTGGCAGATGCGTCAGTGCCGAAACGGCTGCAAAGGATCGGAATATCTTGTAGGCCATATTAGGGTTGCTTCCTTATTTTCTCTGAAGAATACCTTTGAGCTTACAAGTACTCCATTACATGTGGTTTTCCTTGATAGCTGAGGCGAACATGAGCAACTCAAAACCTTTCAGGCAGTGTTCAAGCTCGACTAAAAATCGAGAGAGTTACCTATAGAGATATATCGGGAAACTAAGCTTGGTGTTCGAAAAATGATGAATTAGAGAGGACTTAACCAGCGGTCTGCATCACTTCATATGCATTTAGTTCCAGGCATCCATACAAATTACATTAGCATCTCGCCTGCTTGTAAGTTCATTTAGTCCTACTCCTGGTGCCAAATCAGCATCAACCAATTGTCTCATACTACGAGATAAGTCGCAAATAGACGGCTCTTTACGAACAATACATACAAATACAGTACCGAAAATCTAGATGGTAAAAAAGGAAGAGCCAGGGGACTAAAACAAAACTTGAAACACCGTCATGTCTTCTTCCCACCCCCTGGAGGCCGGCCGACCGGTGGGTGCAAGCAATCGCAAAACCATAGTTGGCCGGTTGCTTGATGGCGACCAGTGCGTTGCACCGTAGCCTGACGGGCTTTGCGAAACTTTCTCCAACGGAGGGCCCAGATGCGATGGAGACAGGGCCACGTTGTAATCGGCAATTCAGCATGGGTGCACCGGAATTTCAACCCTTTATGTCAATCCGGGCCCGCAGGAGAAAGGGATTGCTGATCCTCCTAGTTGTGGCGAAAGGAATAGGAATCATCACATGATAACGATACTATTTCAAAAATCAAAAACAAAAATCACACGATGCCTACATATCGTTACTAAACTTAATTCTTGAACGGAAGGAGCCCCCACCCCCACCACCAGGTCCACCACCCTCTACGTCGCCCCGAGAACCTCCGCCGTCGGATCGCGTCCAGCTCGGCTCAGGATTGTTCGATCTGGTCCGCGCGCTCGCTGCCTGGTCCACCGTTGGATCGCACCCGATCCGTCCGATTGGGGCCGCACCGCGCGCTACGCCCGCTCGAGCCCTAGGGCCGCTCGCACATATCTGCCTCCCCTTCGGACCCCCTTCTGCGCCGCCACGCTTCCTTCTCGCCCTCCGCTCTCTCGCGCGTGCACCTGCACACCCGTCTTCTTCCCTCGCGCCGCCTAGCTAATTCCTCCTCCTCCCCGCTGCCGCTGCGCCTCTCTCTCTCCCATGACCAACCGAGCCTTCCTCCCTCGCGCTCCTCTCTCCCACGCGAGACTAGTCGCCTTGCCTCGTGCCGCCTGGACTCCCAACTCCTCTTCGCCTCCTCATCCTGTCCGGCGTTTCCTCCTCCCCTCCCGCCGCCACCACCATCCTCAAACGACACCAGAATCCTCTCGCCTCCTCGCTCATCTCTTCTTCCCCTCCGCCTCCCTCTCCACTCCCCGTCGCTTGCCTCAGGACTACTCTCTGTGTCCTCCTCCTCTCCGGCGTTTCCTCCTCCCCTTCGCCGCCACCGTTCATCCTCTCACCTCCTCGGTCCTCTCCTCTTCTTCTCCACCTCCCTCTCCGCTCCCCCATCACTCCGTGCGCCTCCCATGGGCGGTCCTCACCCCCAACGCCTCGCGCGCTTGCTGGCCGTCCTACTCTCATGACCTTCTCGTTCCCCCTCCTCGAGCCCCGTGTGGTCGCTCCTCCTCCTCCTCGCTCCTCTCCTCTTCCCCCTCGCTCCATCTGGGGAAACAATGCTACCACTTGATCAGCCTATGCACCCTCTTCTAGCTAACAGGTTCACCCAATCCGTCCCTAATCTCACAAGATTAGTTGTTAATGGAATATATCACGCTCACAATGCATATACTTATTCTGTACAGCATTGTCTCGTCGAATTATTCAACTTTTGCATGTATCAAAAGACCAGTAGAAGAGGTTGGCATTGCTACTACGCGAGTTTGTCATACCCATTTGCTTTGCATTGTTTGTTTCTAGAATACGGATTTCGGCTGAAAATCCTATGTTTGCTTCTTCCTTACCATAGTATTCTCTCTTGGTGTTTTTTTTTTCAAGTTTGTAGGACTCTCGGCTGACTGGAGCTACATGTGGCTACTACTTCTTTGTGAGCCGCCTTTTGTTTTGAGGTCAATTCACAGGCAAGTGAACATTTCTGGAAAGAATCGTAGTCAGGAAGTGAGCATCGATGGAAGAAATCGAGTTCAATGAGCTACTACACCTTAACAACGTGTATGTTCATTTACCTCATAGTCATGTATATTTAGCGTGTTTACACTAAAATTCTAAACAAAAGACAATCATAAGGTATAAATTAAACTAGGATGGCAAGGGAAAATTCACTGACCAGGGGCCCGCTTTAGCAAGGAAGCAATATCAGGTGTGGTTCTTATTTGCTTCAAGTGAACATTTTCAACCACATGGCTAATTAGATAAAAACATACAACTATTAAAAACAGAAATGCAACCAGAAGTTTGATCGGATATATATATGGCAACAGATACCTTGTAATTAACCAACGCAAAATGAGATTCAACGGTGTGAGCACCGTCTAACAGCAAACCTTCTGGAATGTTAGGCCTAAATGATAGGAAACCTCGTGCCAATCGCCTAGCCTTGCTACTGTACCTGACTTTTCCGCTTATATTGTGCCTACTTTGTTTTTACTTACAGTGTAGATACCGTACCTGTATCACAGCGCATTCGCAGGAGCCTATTTACTGGCCAAACATCAACAGAATATGATGCTGATCTGAAGGTAAAACTCAAACTATTATATTCGAATAGAGCTCCTGATCATATACTATCTAAAAACAAAGCTGCATATTTCCATGGTAGATAGCCCTTAAGTTCAGCCCATCCATGTATGTGCAAACATAGCTATACATGCTTTCTTTTCCTCACTTAATATAGTTTACAGGATGTGTTTCGGTATTGTTATCGTCAGGTACAGTGCCACGCCACCTACAATTGCACAGATAAACAAAACATAATCCTAACTTTCGTGTACAGATATATAACCGCATACTCCGCCACCTTATAGATCTATTTCTTGCTCGCTTATACCTAATTAAGCTAATTTGTGCGCACTGCTGCGCTTACTATGTGTGACGCCCCGTGTCATTACCCCTAGGGTAATCACACTTAAGCATACGGATTCTATTAAATCGCGGTGAAACACGCTCACGAATAGCAAGCCATTTTATCGAGGGTTGCAGTTGTGAGAACAATAAAATGGCTTGCTATTCGTTGGAGCGATGTTTCACCGCGCATTTAATAGTAATCCGTATGCTTAAGTGTGTTACCCTAGGGTAATTTCTGCATCACTGTGGTAATATCGAGCAATAAGATCGGGCCACGCTAATAAAATAGAAACTGTAGGAATACCATAAGTATGCCCTTCTTGCTTGCTATATTGCACTAAATATTTTATTAATCCTTGCCTTCATTTCAATTTCTATTCCAAACCGCCCTCTTTCAAAAAGATATATATTATGTTGAAAAGCTTACCTCTTCTTAAAAGTGACATTCCTGCTAACGTAGAACCATCTTTAAGTTAATTCTTCTTTCGAGAAAGTGCGGGGAAACGCGTTGTTGTCATAGGATCGGTGTGGTTGTCTTTTGTGAGTAGATGGTTAGATTCCAGCTCAACCTAGGATAGAAAATATAGGATGTGGGTGCAGTACCATAAGGTTTAGAGCCTAGTGCCTGGACTAGAGGCATGGAGTAGAACTCTGGTATGGACCTGCTTTTCCAATTTTGGGCAAGTCTGGACCATACTCGTTAGCTCCTTACCTTTTCTTCTATATCAAGGTGTCTTGTCTCACTGCACTGTGATTTCCGGACGAGTGGTTCGTGGCACTCCGAGCGTGTAGCTCTGGCGTACCCAGGAGCGAAATCCTGGGCGTACTCAGGAATGAACCCTGAGCAGTCCCAAATATGTGATTTGGGTGGACTCGAGCCAGATCTCGGCGTGCACAGGCGCGTGGATCCGAGGTAGCATAGGTTCGCACTCGAGGCAAGCTCGAGCGATCCCAAACTCGTGGATTTGGGCGGTCTTGAGAACGGGATCTCAAGCGTGACTGAGCACGAAAGACTCAGCTAGTATAGGGTTTGGATCTTTTTGCATCTCATTGTTTCTTGATTGTTATTTGATTACATGTGCATGTCATAATCCAACTCACCCGCGGTTAACCTCCTGCCAGATAAGTGTAACACCTTTATCTCTACCCCAACAGTTGTTAAGGAATATGGAAGGTCAAGGAAGTCAAGACCGTGCATTGAAATTGAGGCGGGACTTCGCGCATGGGCAGTCCACACGAGAATCCGGTGATGAACCCCGGTGAGTCAAGACTGATCAACCTCCATCTACTACCATCCCAGGAACCAGTCAACAGCCATCTACCAGAGCAACAGATCCCCTAG
The DNA here is from genome assembly GCA_036346395.1 of Hsuehochloa calcarea. Lineage (NCBI taxonomy): Eukaryota > Viridiplantae > Streptophyta > Magnoliopsida > Poales > Poaceae > Hsuehochloa > Hsuehochloa calcarea. The sequence goes on along the minus strand of CM070603.1, from coordinate 28,290,777 downwards.
GCATAATGGCTGATGTACTCATATTCTTAGAGAACTCCAGAAAAGAAGCCCAGGAGAACCAAAACCGTTTCATGGAAGCCCTATTAACTCGAGTAGCACCTACCACCTCTCAACGGTCAGTGGGGTTAGTGCAGGTGATTTTCTCCAAACTCACCCTACCACTTTTGCTAAAGCTCTTGATCCTTTGGATGCGAGTGATTGGTTGGTGGAGATAGAGAAGAAGTTGGATCTGATGGGATACTCGGATATAGAGAAAGTGCGGTATCGTCACACCACCGACCGGACCGGCTGACTACTTGGTGGCTTAACTACAACCATAGCAAGTGTCGGTGAGCAACCCATCACTTGGGTGAGTTCAAGATACGCTTCACCGAAACACATGTGCCTACTGGAAGAATGGAATTGAAGAAACGGGAATTCAGAGCTCTAACTCAAGGCGGGAAAAAGATGGTGGAATATTTGAGTCAGTTCAACGATCTTTCCCGCTACGCTCCAGCTGATGTCGACACCGAGGAGAAGAAAATAGAGAAATTCCTGGATGGAATGCATCCATATCTGAAAATGCTCCTATCCATCCATAAAATCACTGAATTCCAAGACCTAGTCAACAGAGCCATAATTCTGGAGAATGAATACTCCAACCTCACCGAAGAGCGAAGGAAGAAGTCCAAAACCGATCACCATTTTTCATCTGCTCCTAGACGTCATTCCTTTGTGTCTCAGCAACCGCCACCAAGATATGGACCACCTCAGCAGCGACCTTTCAACCCACCTTTTCAGACCCCAGCAAACCAACAGCAACCAGTACCCCTAGCAATTAAATGTGGGAAGTGTAGAGGAAACCACCTGACAAAGGATTGTCTGAAGAATACAGGTGCATGCTTCAATTGTGGACAGTTTGGACATCGTAAAATTGATTGCCCCAATCCCCGGAGGACACTTGGAACCCCACCACAACTAGCATTTAGGCCAAGACCACCTGCTCCAGCACCACCACAACTCACTTATATGAAGCCGACTGAAGACAACCAACTTGTCACGAAGGAAGCTGGAAAAGGAGAACCGGCACGCCTATCACCCATGACCGCCAAACAGATTGGAGAAGCATCAGGTGTAATAACGGGTACGTTATTACTTTCACTCTTCCCGGGTAGTATTCTTTTAAATGTTGGAAGAACCCAATCCTTTTTACCTTCTGCATTGCTAGCGAAGAACCTTGTAAATTCTGAATTTTTGGAAAAATCCCTGGGAGTGAACCCACTGATTGGAATAGTCATCTGCTCTCCAAATAAGTATAGATGTCGTATTCCAGCAAGCTTCCACCAAGAAGTCAGTCAGGACCCAACCCTAATATCTCAATATTTGAACCTAGAGGGAACCATTTGAGGTGACCCTCACCTTTCTACACACAAATCTCGACCCTTCTCTGAAAGACGTTCAACTTTCAAAGGACCCTCGTGAAGACTCTGGCTACAGAAACCCGTCAGTTAAGGAACCCGAAGTTTTGTCCAAGAAGAAAGGCAGTAAAAAGATCACCCCGTCAGCGAAGCTTCGTGGAAGAGGAAGAAGCGCTACGCGAGCCTAGCCCACACCCATCCGCAGTGATTGCAATTTCGGGGACGAAATTGTTTCCAAGGGGGGGAGGATGTGAGAACCCGACAAAATTAGAATCTCGTAATCTTAATTAAAGGCATGTATTAAAATCAATCTCAGTAACCACTCCTTTATTGCTGCTTTCAAAAGCTTGCATGATTTTCATTAAAGCATCGGCATAATCCATTTCCGTATTCGTTTACAAGAGTATTTTACATCCAGTTAAAGTATAGATTACATCGCATAATCAAAAGAATATATTACATCAGATCGAATCATAATTACAACTTTGAGTTCATTACAAAATGAATAAACAAAAATCTTGCATTACATATCTCTGAAGCCTTCCTTGAAGTATTGCTCGTCCATCGCCGTCCAATCGAACTGCCTTCCTCGACTCAACCCGAAATGCCTCCATCAGCTCCATTTTTCCGTCGACCAAACATAAGACTTTCCCAAATAGAAAACCATAGCATAGAGTTAAAATAGAATAGTTTGCCGTCAGAATACAGTAGGAATCACCGCGGTTCCCAGATCAACCTAGGTTAGTTGGCACCGTGAGTACCGAGGCTACCCAAACCGACCTGGATTAGCCGGCATCTTGATTCTCGAGTCACCAAGGCTAAACCAAATCAGCTGGCACCTGGATACCCGCGATACCTAAACCCAACCTAAGCGATCGGCGCCGTCTTATTACCGTAGGTTTCATCATTCGGCATTCTCAAATCCAACACCTACGAATACCAGATTGCCTCAGCTCAAATCATACGGCAAAAACCCCATAGATAGCACAAAAGAATAGTGGACAATAACCAGCCACAGGAAGCCACACTTCCCCATTTCAAAGACCACGATTGCTCGGAGGAAGGATAGGATCATTGTAAAAGTAGAAATGAGCAGAAGCTGGTAAAAACAATCTGCTGACCGAGGAGATAAGATCGTGAGCTCACACCACACCAGATGCAATCCCCTTGCCAAAACCTACGCCCAAAGACCACATACATTTCCCCAAGCGGTGCATCGGACGGATCAAGTGCAACCAAGAACCGGCAAAGCCGGCCCAGATTGAGTTCCTCAATCCATTCCCACTCAAGCGGATCTCAAGAAACCATCCCGATGCACCTCCTCCCGGTTTCTCCCAACAGAAGGAGCAAGAGCAAGAACCCAGAGCAAGAGGCCAAGCACCGGGGAGCGGGAGGAAGACCAAAGACAAGAGGCCAAGCACCGAGGAGCAAGGGAGAAGCCACAGCAGACGGCAGAGGCAGGGAGAAGAAGGGTGGGAGACCAGGCCGGGCAGGCCGAGCTGGAGAGGGCGAGCGCGGCCGAGGAGCAGCGGTTTGAGCCAGAGCGGTGGCGGCCGTGGCCGGGCCGCCAAACTAAAGAAAGCAGAGAGAGAGAGAGAGAGAGCGGAAGGGGGTGTGAATCAAGCCGGTGGAGCCTTAGGCGGCAAAGCGGCGGCCGAGGCAGTGCGGAGGAAAGCGGCTGAGGGAGAGAGACGGCGGGCTGGCTGGCCTTCGGCGCGCCGAGGAAACCGAGAGGCCAGTAGCAGGAGGAGGCCGCGCAGGAAAACCGAGCCGGTAACGGGCGGTGGAGCCGAGGAAGAGAAGCGCGGAGCGTGAGCGCCGAGGAGCCGAGAGAAGGAGAAGAAGCGGTGTCGGAGAGGCCGAGGCGAGAGAGAAGGGGAGGGAAAAGGCGGGAAGGAAGCAACAGGGGTTGGGTTAGGTTAGAGGGAAGGGTAGTTAGGTAATTTGATAATTAGGATTAGGGTTAGAGTTTTTAGGTAATTTAGTAATTAGGTTAATTAGGGTTTTGGGTGATTAGTTAGGATAATTAGGATTTTTGTAGGTTAAGTGGGTTTTGGAAGAAATTAGGGTTAATAGGGAAATTAAAATAGGATTTTAAAGGGAACTGCTAACTGAGTCGGGTTTTGGAAAATTTTTGGAAATTAAAATTGACTAGAAGTCCATTAGCAATTTATTAAGCAATATCACATAAAATCACTAAGTATTTCTCTCGTATTATTTGTATTCTTTGCCTTTGCTCAGAGGACGAGCTCCAGCCGACAGGAGAAGCTGATAAGAGATTCGTCATCGTCGACCTTTCCAAAAACTCTAAAGGCAAGCGATCCTTTGAACATAAATATAGTTATGTTAAATGTAAACCGTATATTGCTCTATCATATATGTACTGCATCAAAAATTATTTCTCAAAAACAATTTGGATGGAGATGATGAGAAAGATAAGAAGAATGAGAATAAGATGAGAATTATTATGTGGGTAAAGGGGGCCTTGGTAGAGAAAAGAGATGAAATGATGATGATAATGAGATAATGATGATGATAAGATGTGGGACCCTTTACCTACAACTATAATATAAGGACTAACAAAACTCTTACTCGGTCAGATGCCGTAAAATCAGTGCCAACCATTTCCCCGTTTCGGCGGGCAGAAAATGCTACCTGTTTACGTAATTACGTTCTCCCTAACGGAATGTTGGACACGGAGGATAGCCGGTCCAAGGTGGAGTGTTGGGCTCGGAGGATAGCGCCCAACCAACATTGTTGGAACTCGGTGGAGGCTAGAGTGCGCCAGGACACCGACGGAAAACAATGGGTGGAGACTTAATCACGTAACCTGGAAAACGTCTGTATTCTGAACTCGAAGTCGCATCAAAGGAAATGCGATGGACCCAGTTCACAGAGAGCTCAGAATAGTTATGGGTAAAGTGGCGCAAGCCTGCGCAGTGCTATACAAATCATGAATTCATGCCAGTCTCTTGGATTGGAGTCTACGGAACCATCGGGGTCTTTCTTCTTCCGAGTGACTAGTAGTATTTTCAGAATTAAAATTGCAACTTAATGTTTTAATGTTTATTTTCAGAATGAGATGATTTTAGAATTTGTGATAAAGACCAGAGATCAATCATGCAGTGCACCTTTTGCTATTAATGCTTGCTGAGTACTTTTTGTACTCAACCTTGTTAGTATTCTCCTTTGTTAGATCCTAGTCCGGCCGGGAGCTATCCCGAGCGGGGCAAAGGACTTGCAGGTACCGATGCAGCAGCAGGAGGAGAAGGCGCCAGCGGCGAGGACCTGAGCGAGATGGAAGCCATATTTGACTCTTGGGACGAGTAGGATGGCGGTAGTCCAGAGCAGACTCCAGAGCGGAAAAGCTCCCTTTTGAGTTTGTGTAATAGCTTTAGTAAGAACCCTAGTTTTATGTGGCTACGACTGTAATAAAGATGTACAGTTTCTATTTTATTGTTCTGCTGCGCAACTCTGATAAAATGGCTTGCTATTCGTCGGGCGGTGTTTCACAGGCGGGCGAATAAGAATCCGTATCTTTAAGTGTGATTCTGCAGGGGTAATGACACGGGGCGTCACACTATGCCATGTTGTACATGCGTATTAATTAATTGTTGTCTCGCTTTCGCCCTGAAAATTTCACTCGCAGCTTTCGCACAAGAAACACACACCTTATGAATCACAGCCTATTGAAGGTGACATATTATCTGAGAAAGCTACGCAACCTCTTCCACCTAAAAGGTTAGTTCATTACGTCGCTCCTCTCGCAAACTGTAGAGAACGTTTGTTCAGTTGCTTCCTTGAGTTTCCTTCAGCATAACGATGCATCCATCCAAATTTAACCTGCAGATCTGCAACAATTGCCGGGTAGTTCGCGCTTGATCCGCTTGCTAAAAAAAGGCCCGGTGGCTAAAACGGATAAGGAGTGATACCAATGCTCTATCCAAAACAACAGCAGTTCAGGTGTAGTGATTCGCTGATTCAACACAAGTAATTTACATTCCTGATCTCTTCGGATTAGCGCCCAACAATAGGTGCAGTCAAAAATGCACCAGCTTGCCTCTTTGAATCTATCGACGGCCATAACCGCGCCATTTGGTGCGGATTGGCATCTAGTAATACTAAACTCGATGAGAATGGCAAGCTTAGTGAGCGGTACGTTTAGTCCTCCTATCACCAAGCACCGCTTTTTTAGTCTCTTCATCGCCTGCCCACACTTTGAATGTTGGGCATCCACATCGTGACCTTTTTTTTGGCCTCTAAGAAGAGGTAACGCATCAGAGGCTGCCTCCAAACTCTGACTATGTACAACAGCCTCCAAGCATATTTTCTTAGCATGCTCTCCAAGGTTGGAAGCCCTCCAGGCAATAAAAAAATTGCATGACCCAATACTGGAAACCGTACATTTTGCGACGGCTGAAAGCCATCAAGAACAAGAGAATAACCGTCATGAATTATTTCCCTGACGGGTGACCGTTAGGCATTAGCCATGAGGAGTGTGTTGACGCATATGTCTTCAATGCCTAACGATTACCCGACAAGTAAATAACTCCCGACGGCTTTCCCTAATGGTCACCGATAGGGAAATTACCCTGTTGTCGAGTTTTCCTTGAATCCTGATCTCGAGTCCATGTCGGCGACCCGTCGGGGATATACCATGACAGATTCAATTTGTGATGGCCTCTACGAACCGATATCCCAGAATTTACATTGCACGGATCCAATTTCACACGTTGAAATATAATCAACTAGACACATAACACATTCCCAATTCAATATAAACCAATATTCCATCAAAATTAGGTTTCATCGATCAACTAGTAGTAATTCCAAATTAACAAGCATCAAAGTTGCTACCAAATTACAAAGCACCCGAGTGTCGACAAGTTCGCATGCATAAATAAATAGGTTCACACTATAAGCTAGGTTGCACAATAGGCATCATCTTGAGCTAAGCGATAAGTCTATCATCTACCAAGTTGCTATCATATTCAAAGACCAAAAGATAAGTCCAAAAGTGTGGATGTCACGTGGTTATGCTCCTAATCTCAGTGTGATTAACAATTGACAATAGCATCAAGACGTTTGGCAATACCCTCGTTTTCAACAAATTCAGGTTGTTGTAAGCCGTCAGGAGCTGCTTGGTATTTATGTTGTGATCTAGCTTGCTAGGATATGCAGAAATACATCTAGGATCATCTTGATCATCATCCACCTACGAGTAAGTTTTTGGATCAAAGTTTGAATTTCCTCGTTTCTTGTGCCCTCTTGACCTCATCCAAGAAATTCATGGAACCTTGGCCTCAATCTTCCCAATCATCGATTGTAATAGGTTTCCGACCTTCTTGATCTACAATTGAAGTGTTAGAGGATTTGGATCACTAGAGTAGAAGTTATGTCTTCTTGTGATCTTCTCGGGCTGCTCCCAGGCCACAGACGGTCAAACCGGCCACTGGTGCGAACAGACCTGCCACCCAGGGGGTCAGACCGACCGTGCATCACCTCTGTGAGGTTTTTGGTGTTTTTGGTCTTTGTCTTGGGGTTCATCGGTTTTAACATAATACTTATGTTGTGCTTGTGTTCTTTGATCCTCCTAGATTCAATAGCTATTATGGAGAAGAAGTTGGAAAAAGAGTATCGCTCCTATTCACCCCGTAATCACCGTTCTAGTCCAACAAGTGGTATCAAAGCCCGGTTAGTTCATTTTTAATCTTAACCGGTCGTTGAATATGTCGACAAAGAAGTACTCCACCAAGCCGCATATCTTCAATGGGCTTGACCATGCCTATTGGAAGAACCACATACGTGTCTACCTTCAGAGCAAAGGTCAAGCCATATGGAAGGTTGTTCAAGCCCCGCTTGTCTTGCCTGAGGTTGCTACGTCGGCTCCAGCGACCCTCTTGGCTAACAACCACAAGGCAAAAAAACCTCCTATATGTCGCGCTTGGGAGATAGGAGTATGACAGGATTTGTCACCTTGAGACTGCGTACGAGATTTGGCACACCCTCGAGACTTACCATGAGGATTCGTCCTAAATCAAGCAAGTGCATCAAGCAGTCTTCAAACGAGAATACAACAAGTTTGAGATACATCCTAGATAGAGCATTGACGATATATTCACTCGCTTCAACAAGGTGCTCAATTAGTTGAGAGCTATTGGCATTGAGTATTCTCAGTTCGAGAATGCAACCCACCTCTTGGCCCCAAGGAGTGGGAGATGAATGCTACCACCATTGAGGAGAACCTCAACCTGTCTGATCTTACTTTGGAGTTACTCTATAGCAAGCTCAAGACCTATGAAATCAAAAGGGTTGATCATCCTAAGAAGGAGAACATGACCTTGGTAGCCGACCCTCTAAAGAGATCTCTTGATGGCTCTTTTGACTCTTTGGATTTTTCTCCTGGGTGTCTTTATGCAATCAACGAAAAGGAACTTGAGTCTATATATTCCTGAGACTGAGTTAGCCCTCCTAGCTAGAAAGTTTACACGAGTCTACAACAATTTGAGGAACAAAAAGAGAGGTGATCGGTGACATACTATGAGTATGGTGAGCTCTACCGCATTCGGGCTAACTGCCCCAAGCCCAAGGGGAAGGGCAATCAAAAGGAGAAGAAGCTGTTTGGAGGAAGCTACAAGGGAACAAGGCAAAGTTCGATGCTTCCAAGATTGTGAAGGTGGCTCACTGGGTCCTTATTGCCTTTGGAGATCACTCCATGAGCGATGTGGACTCCGGGAGTGAGGAAGACAAGGAAATGGAGACTCCTCGAGAGAAGGACAAGGGCAAGAGCAAGGACTTCACCGGCATGTGTTCATGGCTGATTCTGTCGATAATGACCACACCGATGAGGTACCTCCCTGTTACAAAGTCCTCTCTATGTGATGTGATGGAATGTATGGACAATTGATTAGTCAGGATAAGCCGCTTGAGTACTAAGAGTACCGATCTTTTTACCCAGAACTCTCGTTTCACTCAATCTACATTTGTCTCTCCTATGTAGTTTTCATCCAGATACCAATGGGATCACCTTCATAATCCAAGTCCTTCACGGTGCCCGGGTATTCTCGTTTGAGAATAACTCCAAGTTGGGTGTTGTACTTGTAGTCTTTGGTGTTGTAATTTACATACTTGAATTGTCTGTACAGAATAATCATAATCCAAGGTAAGCACACTAGTAGTCTCTCTTATTCTAGCAATATGTAGTAACAAGTTCAATGCAATTCTCCTATTTGCAATTTAATTCATGTTGGCACTAAGATTGTTATTGAAACACAATTCAATTTTCAAAAAAATTTGGTCATTATGGTACTATGTAGTGCAATGTTTTAGCCATACATACACCACTATTGACAGTAGGATGCTAGGAAACCTGAAAGAACAAAACTTGCATGAATTGATGAACTGATGCTAGAATGATGGATGATTGATGTTCTCTACAGACAGATTTGGATAGCACACAAGCATTTTGCAGCACACACATTCAGTTCTTGGCAAGATTTCATACTAACATGATTTAGTCCTTAGTTGCAATTTGATGAAATGTTTTAATCAAGCAAGAACTGCACAACTCCTTTCTAGTAACATTGCAATGATGACAAAAAATATATAAATTGAGCCTTGCTAAATAATAGCATGATCTTATTGTAGCTTTCCAAAGGTTACATGATAAAGAAAAAGCATGAACTACAAAACTCATTTCTAGTAACATTGCAACTCCTTACACTGTATTGCATGAATGACTATGGGTTTACACTTATCATACAAAATAAAAGAACATGCATAAAAAATGAAAGGAAATGCAAGTTTACACTTACTCATCACCCTTAGGTGCAAGGGCACACTTCTTTGGGAGGTAGCACCACCACAACTGTTGTTGTTCGAGGAACGGTCGGTTGCATGCTACTTTGCCTCAAGATCGCTATGGCAAAGGTCGTTCATCACCTGAATAGCAAAGGCATATTCAGCTGTCAGTTCCTTTGTGTCATAACTTTTTGAGATCAATGGAATAAAGCTTGTAGCAAACAATTGACATTTCATACAACACCACATAGCAAAAACATAAAATTACAATAGAAATTTAGTGCATGTACAACTGTTTTCAGTTAAGGGGAGTACAACAAACTACATCAAACAAACCATCTAACATAGTTTGATCCATTCATTAGAGGGGGCACTACCACGATGCCAATTGGTATATATCCATTCACGGTCTGCCATTAAATTTTTCTGTATGTATAATAGAATTAATGTGTTAGTTTTACTTAAGTGTAATCCCTATGAGAAGTTGTGACAAAAAGAGCATTGACATGCAAAACCATCAAATATTAAAAAGTGTCATCATTGGACACAACAGGGTATGATTAAAACAATACCTACTGTAGGGATCATGTTGGGTTAACCTAAAGAAACAAACCAATCCTAGCTAGTAGCTACACAAAAAATTACATAGACACACAGATAACGATTCAAACATTTCAAGTGCCTAAGCACACAAAAAATATTACATTTGCAAGTAGCTTAAATTTAGGTCACAAACTGCAATTCCAAAATAGCACAACATGCGGCCAACCAAAGAATTATTACATCATGAAAGGTAGCATTGCCATGCCATGTAGTACCTCACCCGTGCTTCGTACGCTAGCTTTTGGCCTCGTAGCGTAGTTTGAACCACACCACAATAGTGTTATTGCCCACCTCGCGGACGCGCCACCACCTCGGGCCACTTCCCGATACGCTGCCACCACCCATAGCTTCGCCTTAACCTCGCAACCCGTTTTGCCCCTCCCAGGCGGTCGCTGAGCCTCGCCTCGTTGGTGGCGAGCTCCTCACCGAGCTCCCATGGCCGCCCCTGTGTCACTGCTGTGATCTGGAGGGTGATGATGTGGTGCTACCATGTGGCCGCCACATAAACATCATTAGCAGTTAAACCAGTAATTAGTGTTAGTAAATTAGTTATCTAATTAGTGTATGGCAAGTGGGCCTGACACGTTTAATAGTTAAGTTAACCATTAGGTTGGTTTAGAAAGTCTGTAGACCGAGTCCGTAGATCACGGTCTCTGACCAGTGAACCACAGCCTGGTGCACCGTTGCGTGGACCTCATCCAGTGGACCAAGGCCCCACCTATCAGCCTCTCGGGATTTCCCGATTAAAAAATAAAGAGAAAATAAAATAAAACCCCGATGGACCCCACCACTTAGTCACAGTGGGATTTCATAAATAAAACAAATTAAAAGGAAAAGCAAATCCCAGTGGGACCCACATGTAAAAAATATCAGAATTTCCTCTCGGGTCAAACTTTGGAGAGCTTGTTCTCCCTTGTTTTAAATCCAAATTAAGTAATTTTGTTTCTAAATTTATCTAAATTCAAGATATTTCCAACATGACCAAAAGCATAATTGTTGGAGTTAATTTGAATATATTTCAAATTTATTTGTGTTTTGGATATTTATTTGAAGTTGTCATTTTCGTGTTAAATAGATTCGAACGTTGCCGAAGACCTCGTCACTGCTTTAAGTCAAGACTAAGACCCATCCACATTTGAGCAAGGCAAGTACTTACCATTGATCATATTAAATTACATTTCAAGTGTAAAGCATTTTGATTTAAATTATTACTTGCATGCTTATTATTATTATTTATGAAATGCTATGTTAAATATTCATGCTTAGTTATATGAAAGTTGATTATCAATACAAATCCCTTCCTTGTTTATTGACTCTACCTGATATCTTGTCACCCTAAGGATATATATTACATGAAGTAAACTCTCATGTTAAATAAATGAACTTGACTATTGGTTGTGCTTAGACACTACTTAGTGATTGAACATGAATATGACACAAACATTGCTACAACGAGAACTTAGATACTTTGAACAGTAGAGTGGTGACATGGGTTGCCACTAGAAACATGAAAATGTATTTATAAATGGTTGAGACTTGGGTAAGTAGTTGATTGAGATTGGTGCTATGAGCACACAGTTAATTGGTGGATTGTCTTGCCTGATTCGATTAAGGGCCAAATCATTTGTTCCATTCACACTTACTAAGTCGTACAACCATATATCTATGGGTAGACCTGGCCTATTACTCTACTTAGATTCGATGCGAAGACTCGCGATCCTATATTATATTAAGTCAAGAAGGGTCGTGACTCCCTAACAACGGCGGATCCCTCATGTATAATGTCCTGCATAAAAAGGACGTTCTGTGAAGTGACCCGTATGCTGGCACTGCCTCAACAACTGAGGGGCTATTGTTGGACCGAAAAGGCAACTAGAGGAGGTGAATAGGAGCATACTCACTTTTTCACAAATAATAGATTCAATAATATTTCACTCCAGTAGCTATGGAAGCTATGAAGATTAGTATATCAGTACAGCGGAAGACTAATATTGAATCCAATTCAAACCCCTAAGCAATACGACAAAATCAACAAAGATTGAAATAATTAAATGCACTGGCGGTCTGACCTCTGGCCTTGGGCGGTCTGACCGATTCCCTGGCGGTCTGACCTCTGACCTTGGGCGGTCTGACCTCTGGCCTCCAGAACAGATCAAACAGCCCGATGACGAAGATGAAAATAGATGAAACTTTTGATCTACTAATCCAAACTTGATGAAAATTAGAACACACCTTCTCTATGATATCAGGAAGCTATTCCAATCGAAGATTGTGATAATTTTTGGAAGAATAAAGATCATTTTCCGTTTGATCGAAGAGGGGTTCAAAACCGGGTCAAAACGAAAACTTGATCCAAGAACTTGCTCGTGGGTGAATGATGATCAAGATGATTCTAGATGGGTTCCCACACGTCACAGAAACTAGATCACATGAAGAATTCAATCAAAAACTCGCGGATCAAAGAAAGACCCAAAATCATCAAAAAGAGAGAAAGAACGCAATGAGACAAAACATAGATCAAACTTTCCTTTGATTTATTGATATGATATGGGCTTACAGCCTCTCCATCAATAGAGGACAATGCTCAATCTAAGAGCACGAAAATCACATCAAAACATCAAGAACCCTAGTCTCCACAAAAACTCTCCTTAAGAAAATTAGGGTTTGCAAAAATAGCAAAAGGGACGAAGAGGAGATGCAGCCACCTCCCTCTCCTATTTATAGTGGAGGCTTAGACCTTCTAGAAGTATAACTCAATTGAGCTCGCGTTAAGGCCCAAAACAAACGGGACACATACGCACGTATTTTAAAACGCCGTCTGTATCTCCTCTTGACCTAACTAGCTACACCTTGCGTCATCTTGCACCTCGGATTAGCTAATAGGTCATCATTTTTCCTACACCTTGCGTCATCTTGCACCTCGGATTAGCTAATAGGTCATCCTTTTTCCATCTTGCACCTCGCTTGAGTACATTGACCTCACCCGGCATCGTCGATCGTTCTGAACCTCAGCTCTCCAAGTCTAATCCCGATCATCCTCGCCGTTGACCGTCGTTGACCACCAAGCAACCTGCACAACAATAGACAAGTAAACCAAAATTTGGGAATAAGTTTTTCACAACTTGACCCATGTTAGTCAAAACATGCATCATACAACATATATGCCCTGGAACTCATGACTTTGACCTAACAACCGAGCAACGCCGCCACGACGAGCGACGATCAAAGTGAAAACTGGTCAGACCGCCCCTAGGACCGGTTTGACCGCCCACCCTGGCCGGTCAGACCGCCAGCTGGGACTTAGCCATTTTTCCTCTCTGAAAAACCGAAACCTACTGAAAATTTCAAACCAATAGAACTTTTGACTGGAGACTCCAAAAATTATGAGACCAAGTGCAATAGAATTCCCTCTCTTGCCTGCTACCTCTATTTTTGGCCCAGCTCAATCCCTCACTTACTAACATTGTCGGTCCGACCGCCGCTAGGGCCGGTCAGACCGATCATGGACCGGTCAGACCGATCATGGACCGGTCTGACTGCCGCCCTGGCCGCTCCGACCGGTTATGGCCTGACAGCACTGAACATGTGCCGAAAACACGTGAAACGATAAATCGTAAACGCTATTGTCAATTGTCACATCATCCTAAGATCTGGAGCATATCCCCATGATATCCACAGTTATAAACCCGATAGAGTTGTAAGGTCGAGGGGGCCAACTAGAGGAGGTGAATAGGTGGTTTTAAAAATTCTTTTGGCTAAAATCGAGTTTTATAAGAAATTATAAATCAAATCAGTTTTGCCCAATTTAAAACCTAAAATAATTAATCTGACTATGTGCACCAACAAGCTAAGTCTAAAACAAGGAATGCAATCCTAAGGAGATAGACAAGCAATTTAATTCTACAAAAGTAAATTTCAAGAAAGCAAATCATAAGAACACTTCATATTTTTACGTGGTGATCGGAAACTTACCGGTTTCCCCTAGTTCACGTTGAGTTAACCTAAACGAATTGGATTGTCTCCACAAATTAAGCCTCCACCTCGAATCCACTTAGGGTTGCTCTTTCTCCACTCTGGAGATGGCGAGCACCAAGCCACTCACAACCTTCTTTGAGAAGATCACTAGCGCAACTCCTCCAAGTCAACTAGGTGTCGGCAAACACCAAGAGTAACAAGCTGGAGACGCTCACTTGAACGAATCAAGTGTATAAGCTCAATGAATACTAAATCCAACATCTAATGCAACACATACACTAGGATTTTACTTTCTATGCTCACTAAGTGTAACACATGCACGAAAGAGAGTAGATGGCTTGCTCTTTGCTAAAGTGAAACGAAAATAGCACCAACACTCTCCCACAATAGGCCACAAGGGATATTTATACACCCAAACAAGAAAAATAGCCGTTGGAGAAGAATTTGCAAAAAAATAGGGAATCCTAGTCTAACAGCCAACCAATGTCCGGTCAGACCACGCTAGCTCCAACAGCTATATAAACTAGCTGTTGGACACTCAACCGGACTGACCTCCCTCACAGGGGTTAGTCAGACCACTAGGGGCGGTCAGACCGCTCCATAGAGGAGCCAAGCCAACTAGAGCAACATGCTTATCTAGAAAAAAGCTAACTAGGAGACTGACCGTGGGGCCAGTCAGACCGGCCAACATATGGTGGTCAGACCGGGGTCCCACCGATCAGATTGATCAACAATGGTAGTTAGACCACCAGGATAAATGGACCGACACTTAGCCCGGTCACACCCCTCAAGGGTCGGTCAGACCGCCCAAAGGGTGCAGTCAGACCGCCAGAGACTTGGAAAAACAAAATTTTCGTTTCGCTTCAACTCAATTTTGCAAAAAAAAAACATTTGCTAATTGATGCGCGATGCAAACAAGGGATGAGAGCACGATTCCCAACAAGTTACAAAACACATTTGCCGACTTTTAGAATTGTGCCATAGAGAATTTGGTATATGGACTTAAACCATTTGCAAAACACATTCGCAAACTAAAGTCACATGCTACAAGGATTATGCACGAGCCTCAACTATTTGCAAAACACATTCGCTGATATCGGCAACATGTCACGGAGGCTAGAGCAAGCACTAAGAGCTATCAACACATGACACACTCAAGCTACTAATCAAGACCCCTCTTAATAGTACGATAACATATAATATCAATCCGGTGTCCACACCAAACACCGAGATTGGTAAAAGATTATAAACACATCCTTAGCCTATACTAGCATACCTTTGCCTTTGAGCATCTATCTTGAAGTGATCACTTGATGATGGACATCTCCACTCTAAGTCCGGGTTCTTGACTTAAATATCATCAATACATGATGATCTTCTTTACTTTGAGATCTTGTCTTGATACTCATCAACACATGATATACTTCATTCCAAACTTAGACTTGATGATAATCAACTCATGATGCCATCTAAAGTCTTCATCATCATGGGACTCAACTTGTTTCACCAGCTTATGAAAAATGCTAATCTACATGACGATTGTCATTAATTACCAAAATACTCCATTAACTCATAATGATAGGTCTATATTCTTTAGGAGCGAGCTTAGTATCGGAACTAAAGATTGTAAAAGCTTTGTTATGATCGTCTCCGTCGCACGCCCAAGGAAGTGTGCCATGGCCGACATTACAAGATTGATCCTATTTTGTGGGTAAAGTTGTACAACCTCTCCAAAGTATCTTTTAACCTATTTGAATAATCGTTCCCCTGGTTATGGGCAAATATGTGAAGTTCGCCATCACTGGTTAGTTTTTTAACTTAAAATTGTGAATTAAAATATGTTGGGTAAACATGGTGGTTGAGATGTGTGACGTGCTAGTTTAAGCATGATCGTTGGGTACGGGACATGCTGGTTTAAGCATGGCCGCTAGAGTTAGGACATACTGGTTTAAGCACGGTCTCTGTGATTTTGCAATGTGCGGGTTTAAGCACGGTCGCTGGGAACGCGATATGCTGGTGTAAGCATAGTCGCCGGTAAATTAAGGCATATCGGGTGGATTTGCGACATGCTGATTTAAGCATGGTCGTGATAACAACTGCTTATACAAAATAACCTTTGGTTTCAAAGTTAAAAATGCTAAGTCACATGTTTGTTAAATAACTATAGTATTTGAGTAAACTAGCTTTGTGCTAAAATAAACATAAAACCCCTTCCTTGGAAGCCTTGCATCTATATAAATGCATTTGTGGTAAGGGCTTGTTGAGTACTTTTTTACTCATGGTTGCTCAAACATGTGGATTCATACTATGAAGTTGAAGACCCGATGTATGGGTATTTCTATGCATCTGGCTACATAGACAATGGAGACGGCGTTAACTAGGTCCTAGCCCCAGTCTGTTGCCTGTGGAAATGCATGGAGGGCACGCTCTTATGAAGTCTTTCTGCTACTATCTTGTTTACTTTTCGATGCTACTCTGAACTTTTGAATTATTTGAGCATGTTATGTAAACTTTGGCCTTAAGGCCTATTTACCTGTTCTGTAATAATATTTAAGTATTGTTTATGTATGTGATGTATGGATGTGATATTTGCCAATATATGTACTATGTGGGCTAGTTTCTGATCATAGGACTAGCTCGGAATACACATAGAATATGGATGCAAATCCGAGTACCCGCATGTTCGCTTCATTGATACAAAGCAAAGGTAGTCACTTGGAATGGAGCTGCGTGCTGTGGTGAAGGCAGCAACCGGATCCGGGCAAGGTGAGGTCGGCGGCGGCGATGCTGCGTGGGCGGAGGGCGACAGGGTCGAGCAAGAAATGGGGGGGCGGTGCCGGAGTCGAGCGTGGGTGGCAACGCCGAGGCTGAGCAAGGGTGATGCCGGACTAGGCGAATGGCACGATGACCATCGGTGCTGAGGAGGTTTGGGTGTTTGTGAAGAAGAGGAAGGTCCGGGAAAGTAGATAGAGAGGAATCAGGTAGGGGTCGAGAAATAACGCTAATAAAACTTTGACCGGTGAGCCCTGGATTTGAGTAGGAATTGTTGTAGGGTTTTTACTGCAAAATTTTGTACTACAAAGTAATTTGTAAAATTTTTAGGACAACAATAAAAAGGTGAGGGCTGAAATGCAAAAAGAAAATTATGGGCCCATTTAAGGTACCATAAGGGCTAGTGGCACTTTCTCTCGTGAGACCACCACCCATGGTGGCTGCATTGTACACTTGTATGTGCCCTTATACCTTGGGGTTTTTATGTGCCTGCCTACTTGCCAAGCTATTTCTATGCCAAAGTGTTTGGTCGAATGCCTACTGTATATGCTGTCTGTTTAGGTCCTGTCCCATTACCTGATGAGCACACATATTTTCCTTTAACTGGAGTTATGCCCATCACTTCATTCTGAAAAATACCATTAACGTCAACACAACATATCAATTACTTGGCACGAGCCGTGCAGCGCAGCAAGATAAGAGTACATCATCATCACCATACAAAGAGAGATAATTAAGGGTAATGATGCGAGCCGTGTATCCGATACATCGTTTTTGTTTCGTACACTCTGCCTTCAATATTTTTTCATGTTGCAATGTTGGATAAAGAAAACGGGCTCTTGACTGGCTTGTCTTCTTCTAACCTCCTAGTCCTCCCCATCGTATTTTCCAAGAAACCAAAAGCAACTTGCAAATCCCCCATAGCTGCCGCGTCCTTCTGGGTGGGCCTCCGTGCCGATCTCCTCAAACACGTTATCGCCCACCTCCCCTGCCTTGCCCATCGCGCCACCTTTTGCCATCGCCTGCTTCAGTTGGCACTCTGTCACGCGCCAGGACCCACCCACAGCGCAGCTTCCGTGGCCGCTCCACCGCCGCGCTTGAGCTCTTCTCCTTCTGCGTCCTCTGCGGAATCACCCACCGCGTCGCTCTCCTCGACGATGTTCGTGCCGCGGCTCCTTCCCCGGCAGCTAGCTTGTTCTCACGCTCCACTAGTTCTGCGACACGTGTTCCACGACTTCAACCTCGGCAATAGCAGACCAGGTGGAAGCTCCTCGTCCTCGACCTCTGGTGCCGACGGCCACACATCAACGGATAGCTGCAGCCCTGTCATCTTCGCCTTCTAGACACCGTTCCGGTTGCTGCACCTGGGTCCTTTCGGAGATGATACTCATCCACCAGAACCTCCGCACCAACCTCCAGCTTCAACTAGGTATGTCTTGTTGCAAGCGTTACTCAATTTTGTTACAATAGTTGACTCGAAATGTTGTGTGAAGTGTTTTTTTATTTTTGCGATGTTGTATCAAATATTACGGCAAGATGTGTTTTTTTGTTGCAATGGTATTTTTTTATTTATTGCACAAGAGTAAACATTTTATTGCAGTCTTCATCATTTAGTTGTTGCATCGTTGTTCAAAAAATATTGCAACAGTTATTTTTGGATGGTTTCACTGTTATTTTGAAATATTGCAATGTTGTAACAACAAAATTTGTTTGTTTGGGATGTTTGAACTAATTTTTAAAAGCGCAGTCTCGTTCCATATTGATTGTTTTATGTATTTTTTCGAGAATTTGATATATATTTTTCAATTTTTTCTTGCCACTGTATTTATCATCTGTGTATTTTGTTGCACATACAAGTTAATTTTGTTGCAAATGATGTCTTCGGATGTTGCGTAATCTGGTCCGATCTCATGGGAGGCGCCGTCCATCCAAAACAGAATGGATGATGGAGTGTACGAAAAAAATACTGTATCGAACGCACGGTTCGTTTCATTACCCGATAATTAAACATACAGCGAAACGTCGTTGTGCCGTTGGATTATCCAAACCAAAGCACGACGCACGCACCAAAAAACGAGAAGACGAATACTATAAATTGGATGGAAGCGCGCGCGGCACATGCACGCGCTGTGTTTCAGTTTCGATATCGAGTTTCAGAAGGGGGAGCCGAAGAAGGCGTGGCCGAACCCCTGCAGGTCGACTCCGGCGAACCCCGGCGGCAGCCCCCCACCGAACGCGCCGAGGTCATACCCACCACCGGCTATCACCTGGGCCGGCCGGCTCCTGCGCCCAGCGAGCAGCGCGTCGCGCAGCAGCTGGTCCGCGCGCGCCGCCACGGCGGCCTGCACGTCCGCTAGCGCGGCCCCGAACGCCACAAGGTCGTCCTGCCCCATGTCACCCACCTCCGCCTCGACCCACGCAGCCGCGGGGCTCCTCGCCGCGCGTTCCTTCCCCATCGCCTCCTCCGCGCGCTCCCGCCGCGCCTTCTCCGCGTCCAGCAGCGCCCGCAGCTCGCCGTACTGACGGTTCAGCTCCGCGACGGCCCTGGTGTCACCGCCGATCGCGAGGCCCGCCCCAGCCCCTGTGGGGGAGGAGGATAACGAGGCGAGGAAGCGGTCGAGGAGGGACTCGACGGAGGGGTGGCCGAACGAGAAGGCCTTGCCGGCTGGGGAGAAGACGACGGCGGCGACCTCCGCGCCGCAGAGGATGGAGAGCTCGCTGGCTTTCTTGAAGAGGCCGGCGCGGCGCTTGGAGAAGCACACCTGCCGCGCCTCCTCGCTCTCGATGCGCCGGATCTCAATCTTCTGCCGCCCCATGCTCGGCCGCCGCCGCGCCATTGCCACCTACCTAGCTATGTACGTTCGTCGCAAATGCACTACGTACGAATGCTGGATCGACGGATGTGTAGTGTTCCTTTCGCCCTGGATCATAGAGCTATGTATCCCCTTTGTTTATATAGGCGAGAAGAGATGAGATGATGGAACGCGTATGAGTTGTCACGTGAGAGGATATACACTGCAGCTGAATTGGGTATTAGCTAATGCATGCAAGCTGGAGTAATTTGCTTGTGGTAAATTGGCAATAGTGTATTGAAGGAAGGGCTTAACGAGTAGCTATGTATTGCTGCTAGCTATAGTATTACTGCATATTAGGATGTGCATTAAATTGATAATTCATTCCTTGCTTCTTTTTTGGAGATGCTCATCGGCTTGATGCATTCATGCTGGCTGGCTTGTTGGATTACCGGGCACTGCTAGCTGTTCTCATGTGTGTTTTTAGCTATAAGCATTCATGCCTTCCGTTTCTCTGAGCAAGTTTTATTTATTAATTTGTGTGTAGAAACTAAGAGCAAATGCAACCTTCTACAAGACTCCAAATAGTGCAAGAACAAGGATATTTCCTAGGGAATGTCCTGTCAGCCGCTGGTTAGCCTTACCACATCACTAAAGTCCTACGTGGAGGAGAGAGAAGGAAGGTCGTCATCTCCTCCCGCGATGAGCGCTACATGCGAAACAAGGTAGAAGGGATGAGTGAGCGCACTTTTGGAGCGACGTTGTTCACTCCCCACGCAGTTTTGTGGGGCTCACGCGATGGCGCGACCCGAATGCAACGAAGGGCAGCGACTAGCTCAGTGACGAAGGGCGATAGAGAGAGATGTTGCCATGGCAACCCATCGGGACAGAGACGGCCAGGGCAACACACTGAGGGTCCGGGGCCATGTCCTAATCGGATCCGACAACCACAACTTCAGTCCTATTGAATCCGAGTGATGACGGGCCGGATCAGGGTTGATTCAAATCCGATCC
The DNA here is from genome assembly GCA_036346395.1 of Hsuehochloa calcarea. NCBI lineage: Eukaryota > Viridiplantae > Streptophyta > Magnoliopsida > Poales > Poaceae > Hsuehochloa > Hsuehochloa calcarea. The sequence continues at coordinate 28,270,424 of CM070603.1, read as the reverse complement.
ATACGTTCTGGTGGCTATCTTAGAGCTTGGCGGCAACAAGCTCAGAGATGGCGACCGGCGGCAGCGAGGGAGGAGGGAGCTGGCGGCCGACAGCAGTGAGGGAGGAGGGAGCTAGTGGTGGAGATTGTTAGGGTAGTGCACAAGCTTGGGGATGGTGGTTGTCGGATGTGAGGGAGAGGCGGTGATGTTTGAGGTGGTGAGATGTGTCGGTGGAGAGTAGGGTTGGACGGTGATTTCATTAAACAAAAGTGATATGTGGACCCACTGCTAAGAAAAAACCGTAAAAAAAATGATGTTGTAGAATGTATACTAGAAACAATGTATGAAGATGTTATCTGTAGATGACGTGAAGACGTTAGAGGTGACCTTAAGGGCTAGGGTATTGCACATGTCATATTTGAAGAAGAGAAAAAACCTAGGATGCTGAAAACTGATGAATACCGATAGGTGGCTGCTATTATGGGTTGTAGAGGTTTTGCAGATGCCAAAATTTCAAAGAGAAAAAGAAAGAAAAAATGAGTTGGCCACGACAATTCTGTAAACAAGACAGGTTTTAGCATCCAAACCAGACCAAACTTTATATGCAATCTCGCAAAAATTTCCGTGACGGTTGTCTCAACTCTTTGATGAGAGTCGGACATATCTCTTGTATCATAGTAAGCGGTTTTAGCCACGGAACTGATTTGCGGGACACCTCGCTGGCACCCAAGTGGGCTATTGAAGCTAAGCATGTGCGGAATCAGTCTCTGTACACTGTAGCTGTCGAAATCCAACTTTTAAGCTCACAAACAGCGACCTGCACGACTGCACGCGACTTGGGCCGTCCATTTCCACGATCGACAGTTCGGATTTTGTGCTACAGTTTCTTGCCCCTATTTGCTACGGTGCATGAACAGCGCCTCGTCGAACCTCGGCCCTCGGATTCGAATCCGGCAGCCGGCAGCCGGCAGCGCAACTGCTGAAGTTACCGACTGCAGGGTCACGACGAGGCATCTTTTTCAGAAATCCAAGCAACTTGCAAAAGGTTTGTTTTGCACACAACCTAGGCCCCGTTTTATAAGTGAGTATTTGTTGGACTTTCATAAGAACTAGTTTGTTTTCAGCAAAATTCCTGCGTTCTAACACGGCCTTAGTTTAGCTCAAAATAATATCAATTTAATCACTTTGTATCACTAGCTTTGGGCAATTTGCACCGAGCGATTAGTCGTTGGGACTTAGCATCAAACCCCTTTAATCGGATGATTTGACGCTTCAATAAAATCATTCCGGCGGCCTGCAGGTGCCGGGGATAACAATAATGGTACGGACAAGATTCCCCATTCTTCAGGTCTCAAACGCAAGCAACGCCACTGGCACGACGGCGACGCCGCCCCCACTCTCTCTCTCTCTCTCTCTCTCTCTCGACACTGCCAGCCATCACCGGTGACCAGCAACGCCACTTGGATCAGTCTAAGTCTCTGATGGACTTGTGTCAGGCTAACCTTTTTCACGTGTCAGTGCAATCATACTACAAAATATACTGGTGATGTGTATCTACACCATTCTTTGGTGACAATTCCCCACGCTTAGTTCAAAGGCAGCATCAGCCCAGCCTTTGTTTGGCCCCCGTGGAGATGCAAGCAATTAGACAATTTCTTTCAGCAGCAGCCGGTCACTTTCATGACTACGTCAAATTGGGCAGGATCGAGCACGGCTTTAAGGAGAAAAGCAGGGTTTTTTTTAACAGATTAGGTCATTAGATCATCAATGCCATAACTTGGACCGAAAAGGTATGGCTTTGTGAGGTTTTATAGAGAGCAACTTGGCCGATGCCTCATGACTCACAGGCACGCTGAAAACCACTGGGGAAAGATCATGGTAATGGGACAGGCGTCAGGACTTAGGAGCGCGTAGGATATGAAAGAAAATAGAGAGATAAAATACTAATAAAGAGACCGATGTTTTGGTGTATATGTCGAATATAGTCTGTTATAAATGGCGCTGCCCGCACAATTGCCACACCAAATAGCAAGCATGACTGGTTTCAAATGGCAGAGATGGCATGTCTCAAAAGCAAACTGCATCTTTGCCAGCAATATTGAAAGACAGTTCACGCTTCTTATCAGACCCAAATTTGAAGGTTGGGACCGTTTCATCTGCATCGATAGAGCTGCCCACCGAGTCGAAGGTGAAAACGAGGTTATTGGTAGAACTTGATGAGCCGAAGGTAAACTTGGGGATATCTTCAGTGTCACCTGGCAGGCTCCTTGCTGGTGGTGAAGCCAAAGTAGGTGTAGGTGGCGGTTCCAGGAGAGAACTCGAGGATGTAGTAACTGGAAACGTGAAGGTGAAACCGTTGTTTTTGCTTTTATCCACGACCTCAGCAGCGGATGCAGATGTCGAGTCAGGTTTCAAAGGATGCCGAAAACTGAGCATTGCAGTTACTTCTGAGTTGGATCCACCGTTCTGAATCTTTGGAGTTGACTCAGCATTTGAGCTGCTTGGAGGTGCCTGAACCAAAACAAAAGTAAGCACAGCTAACTGATTAAATAATTGATCATAATTAGATGCAGGCAAGCATCTGCTAAATAGACTATTAAATCCAGTCAATACTGAACGATTAACAGATAATAGACGGATAACTAGAAATCTCCCATTGCAAACTCAATAGATACATTTAGCAAATAGCAATTGCAGCAGATTATGCTAGAAAAAGCAAAGAGAAATATACCTTATTCACATCTGAAATATCCTGGTGAGTACTACCACTGTCATTCATGCTGCTCTGTCTATGACCATTACTAGTAACGGAATCAGGCACTTTATACTGGCTGTTGGTGACAAAAGAATGAGCCGTTCTCTTTGCTGAAGTCTGTCTTAGCTCTAGTGGTTTTGCGGTAGGGGACGGAATAGTTCTCTCAAGATGCTGTAGTATTTTGTGAGCTGTTTGACTTGACTTGGGATGAACAGATACAGCAGCACGTTTGGACATATTGTCTACCACTGAAACACATCCGACAGTTGAGCCACTTTCTATGGTGCCTTTGCCATGAGGCCCTGGCAGGCTGAATGTAAGATTCTTCATAGAAGCAGAACCATCTCTTGGAAATAAGGTAGTAGTAGCACCAACAGTATCTGTATATGCTCCTTTGGAAGAGGTTGATGGTTGCAATCCAAGAACGCCGCCAGTTGATGCCATTTTATCCTCTAGTATTGCCTACATTTTGAACAGGGAGATGAGAACAGGAGAAGCTGATGTGTATACGCCAATTATAAGTTGTAATGAAATCAAAATGGCTGTGTTGACACCTCAGCACTATAAGTTCTAAACATAGCAAACAATGTTGTAACTCACTTTCAGTTGTGAATCGCAGTTCAAAGTTTTTGAGGATGCAGTGCATGAACTACATGAATGTATTTATACCGAGTCTACAGGTTGAAACCTTTGAAAGGAAAGACAGACGTCGCTAAATTCCATAGACGGATAGAAGTTGAATAACCACCGGGATGAGTTTTAATTGGTGGGAAGGTTGGGCTGGGAAGCCACCAACAAGTACTGCTGTAGCTGGTTCGGCTTGCTAACTGACAGGGAAGGTGACAAGTGTGGGTCCTGTTCAGGAGAGTTTCAAAGGGGAAAGGACAAAGATAAGAGGGAAAGAGACAAAGGGAAAGACCGCTTACTAAACTTATAGGGCAAGAGTTGCCAGTTTTGATTCAAAATACGAGGCTATGGATATAGTGACATCTGGTCTGGAAGGGAAAGACAAGTTAATCGTTCAATTGATACAGACTCGGTACTGGTAACCAAAGCAGGAGGCTATAGACAATAGACCTAAGGTGTCAGGGGGTGAGCGTTGGGAGTGAAGACGAAACGGTAGGATTAAGTCGGGGATGAGGATCACGCTTGGGAGCTGTAACAAAGTGCGGCTAGGAGGAACCCTAGCCGCCAGGAGGGTTTGGAGGGGGAGGCGCAGCCGCCAGGAGGATTTGGCAAGGGTGGCGCAAGGGATTAGGTAATCACTTAATCCTGTGCTGGTTTTTCATTAATGTCATATGCTCCTTATATAGGAGTACAATCTGAAATAGAAGGTATTATCCTTCCCTGGACTAGGACTCTACTTGAAATCTTCCTAATACAAACTTCCCTAATGTAGACCTCCCTAATTTAAACCTTCATAATTGCAACTTCCTAATGCGATACAATGGACTCTTAAGCCGCCTCTAGGGCCGGCTGCTCCTGCGCCTCTAGGTCAGAAATAGACGTGACCCCACATGGCATCTCTCCCTCTGTTGACGAACAGCTCGTCCTTGAATTGAAAAGAGGGATACGATGCCCTAAAAGAAGTAACATCTTTCCATGAAGCATCGGCAATGGGAAGTCCCTCCCATTGGACAAGAATTTGCCATTTATCTCGAGATGGGCATGCACGGAGCATCGTGGCCGGTGCCGGAATGATCCGACCATGAAGACGAGGTTGCAATGGCGGTTGAGCTTCAGGAGGGATGCCTTCATACTTCTTAAGGAGATTCACATGAAACGCATCATGTAAACGTGCTGATTTGGGCAAGTCCAATTGATAAGCAAACTCATTGATCTTGGAGAGGATGCGATACGGCCCGTAGTATTTAGGGCCGAGCTTCCCGCGCCACGCGCCTGGCAAAGTGGTCGTTGCCCTATGATGAAGGCGCAGCCACACGAAGTCTCCCACTGCAAAGTGAACGCTGCGGTGTTTGCGGTTGTAGAATTTTTTGTGAAATTCTTAAACATGTTGTAAACGACCACGAACATCTGACAAAAACAAGTCACGGTCTTGAAGCCTGTGATCAACTACAGAAGTGTGTGCTGCACCAGGCTCATAATCACGAAAAGAAGGGTGATCCCGCCCATATACCAACCAAAACGGGTAGTTCGAAGCGCAGAATGGTACGATGTATTGTAGACGAATTCAGCCCAAGGCAACCAACGAATCCACTGTCGCGGTCGATCTCATGTCATACAACGGAGGCACATAGCAATGATTTTATTGACCACCTCAGATTATCCGTTAGATTGTGGATGGAAGGCCGTGCTCATGCGGATGTTGGTGCCACACTGTGAAAACAGGTTTTTCCAGAAATTGGAAGTGAACACCGGATCGCGGTCTGAAACAATAAACATCGGTATACCATGCAGGCGGACAATCTCAACAAAGAAAACTCGTGCGACGGACGAAGCAGAATAAGTACGTGCCAATGGAAGGAAATGAGCATACTTCGAGAAGCGATCCGCAATAGTCAAAATAATGAACTTCCCGCCTACCTTGGGCAATCCTTCGATGAAGTCCATAGATATGTCTGACCAAATACGACTGGGTACCTCCAAGGGAAACAATAACCTGGCCGGTTGAAGCTGCGCATGCCTGGACAAACGCTTGCACCACTGCTCGATCCTGAAGGCAGGCGATGCAATGTCTTCTAAATACCCTCATGGGGACCATCGTGGACGACTGCCGGGACCGTCGAGTCGAGAGTTGATATGGTTGGAACATGTGCATGCCGGTTGAAACACACGATGCCGTCGAGCAGGGACCATGGGGCTGTGAGCTCGCCAGCCTTGATGCGCGCACGTAGGGAAGACAGTGCGGGCTCCGTGAGTGCGGCCTGGCGGAGCTCTTCAAATAGGTCGAACTGGGGTGCGGAAATGGCGCAAGCGGACACCGGTTCAACTTCCTTCCGTGAGAGAGCATCGGAACGACGTTAAGGCGCCCTGCCGCCCTAGTTTGAACTCAACAGAAGAGTCAAATCCGAATAATTTGCTCACCCATTGGTGTTGAGGTATAGTGGGCAGCCTGATCGAGGAGAAATTTGAGAGCGTAGTGATCAGTGCAGACCGTAAACGGGCGGCCCCACAGGTATGGCCGCCAATGCTGCATGGCCTGGACAAGCCAATTAGTACGCTCTCGTATGCCGCGAGCTTGGAGTGACGGGCGGCAAGTGGGCGACTGAAGAAAGCGATGGCACCAGCGCCTTGGTGCAGCACCGCACCGAACCCCATGCCCGAAGCGTTGCACTCGACCACGAATGGTGCGTCAAAGTTTGGCAATTGGAGCATGGACGCCGCGGTCAGGGCGCCCTTGAAGAGCCACGAATGCCGCGATGGCCTCCTCGAACCAAGCAAAGCCCTCCTTGCAGAGGAGGCGGGTCAGTGGCATCGCTATGGCGCCATAATCCTTGATGAAGCGCCGGTAATAGCCGGTCAACCCCAGGAAGCGCGCGAGAGCACGCACCGACTAGGGTCGTGGCCAGTCCAGGACACCCTCCACCTTGGATGGGTCCATGGCGACGCCCTCGTCCGGATGACATGGCCAAGGTACGTCACCGACGTGTCTCCAAACAGGCACTTTGATTTCTTTAGAAAGAGCTGATGCTGTTGGAGACAATGGATCACCGCTTGAACGTGCCGTTAGTGATCCGCCCATGAGTTGTAAATCAAAATATCATCAAAAAACACCAGTACAAAGCGGAGAAGGTATGGTTGAAGAACCTCATTCATGAGAGCCTGGAATGTCGCCGGCGCATTGGTTAACCAGAAAACCATGACCAAAAACTCAAATAAGCCCTCATGAGTTCGAAATACGGTCTTCTCCACGTACTCGAGGCAATCCGAACCTGATGATAGCCCGAGCGGAGATCCAGTTTGGTGAAAAACCCCTGAGTTCTTCCAGGAGCACCTCGACCACCGGGATTGGAAATTTATCCTTGATGGTTTTATCGTTCAATGTGCGGTAGTCGACGCAGAAGCGCCAAGAGCTATCCTTCTTCTTGACCAAAAGCGCAGGCGTGGAAAAGGCAGAGCTGCTGCGCCAACATAGCAGTGCATTGACGCTCTAGCTCGTCCTTTTACAGTGTTGGGTATCTATAGAGCCGAACCACCACTGTGCGCTGGTTCCAGGATGAGATGAATGCGGTGGTCGCGGCCACGCGGCGGTGGGAGCCCTCGTGGATCGTCGAATACCATTGGGAATTCCACGAGGAGCTCCTCCATGAGCTCCCCCACAGCTGCTGCCGCGTGAAGGTGCGGCTCTGGTCGGACCGACGCCACGCCGTGCCAAGTGACCATGCGGTCCTGGCGGTGGAGACGCATTGTCAGGCTACTGAAATCCCAGATGATCGGTCCCTGAGAGCGCAGCCACTGGACCCCGAGGACGATGTCGAACCCGCCCAGCGGAATGGTGAGAAGGTCGAGGATGAAGTGCTCGCGATCGATGGAGATAGGAGTAGCGTAGCATACGCCGCCGCTGGCAACCTTATCATCGTTGGCCACAGCCACGGAGAGGCCTATGTGTGGCGCAAGCTACAATCCGACCTCGTCGACGAGCTCAGTGGCGATGAAGTTATGTGTGGAGCCTGAGTCGACGAGAGCCATCAATTGAACGCCATTGATCAGCACGGGGAGCTGCATCGTTTGAGCTTTGTGGATCCCTATGAGAGCGAGGGAAATTGTGGTGTTCTCGTCCACCTCGTCGGCGTCTCTCGTCGAGTTCAACCTGCAGCAAAAAAAGACGCTTGTAGAAACGTTGGTGGTCTGGGACGAACTTCTCGTCGCAGTTGTAGCAAAGACCTTTGCTGCGACGCTCCTCCATCTCGAGCGGCATGAGCCGCCTGAACGGCTTGACCGAGCCCGACGCACCCGTGGTGGTCGTCGAGCCGATGCCGAACGTTGTCACCCCGGAAGCTGCTACCGTGGGCATGAACTGCTTGGTGCTGGCGGCTTTGGCGGATGCTGGGGCCTGGGGCAATAGGATTAAGTGTTCGTAAGCTCTGGCGAGATCCATGGCGTCTTCCAAGTTGTTTGGCAGCTGGAGTTCGACGTGAGTTTGTAGGGGCTCACCCAGCCCGGCCGTGAAGAGCATCACTTGTTGTTCCTCGTCAAGGTGGCCGCAATGAGCTAGCAGGTTCAGAAAATTTTCGGTGAAATATGCCACCGAGGTTGTACGCCGAATGCTCGTCAGTGCGCCCTGCGGGTTGTGACGTGTGGGCGCTCTGAATCGACGATGAACCAGGTCGGTGAAGTGCCGCAAGTTAGGCAGCCCGTCCATGCGTTCCACCCGCATGTACCACAGGTGTGCCATGCTTGACATGTGATATGTCGCGAGCCACACCCTATCATCCATGGGCGTCTGCTTTGCGCGAAAAAAAATTTCATAGTGGTTGATCCAAGGCAGTGGATCCTCCTTGCCGTCGAAGGTCGAGAAATTGAGTTTGATGTAGCGCGGCGGATTCCTTTGGTAGCCAGTACTACGGCAGGAAGGTGCGGTGGCGGCAGGCGAGGAGGGAGCGCCGCGGGGCGATACCCTCGCCCTCGCTGGGAAGGTTCTAACTTTGCGGCAACTCCTCGCCAGCCCCTGTCCGTGCGGCGGTTTCTCCATCTTCTCCGCCCTCCTCGCTGGAGGCCTGTCCCTCCATGCGCGTCAGGCGACGATCGTGCCGGGCTAGCTGGTTGATGTTGGTTTCAATCAACCCGGCGTGCTTAGCGAATTGGTCATTGATACTAGCAAGGGATTTCGCCTTGTCCTCAGCGAATTGGGGCATCACCTGTTGGAAATCCTCGTTACCACCGTTGCCTGACATGGTGGATGGAGCAACGGTTGCCTCGATACCAAGATCTCAGGGGATAAGCATTGGGAGCCTAGACGAAACGTAAGGATTTAAGTCAGGGGGATGAGGATCGCACCTGGGAGCCGTTACGAAGTGCGGCTAGGAGGAACCCTAGCTACTAGGAGTGTTTGGAGGGGGAGGCACAGCTGCCAGGAGGAGGCGCAGCCGCCATGAAGATTTGGCAAAGGTGGCGCAAGGGATTAGGTAATCACCTAATCCTGTGCTGGTTTTTCATTAATGTCATATGCTCCTTATATAGGAGTACAATCTGAAATAGAAGGTATTATCCTTCCCTGGACTAGGACTCTACTTGCAATCTTCCTAATACAAACTTCCCTAATGTAGAAATCCCTAATTTAGACCTTCCTAATTGCAACTACCTAATGCGATACAATGGACTCTTAAGCCGCCTCTAGGGCCGGTGCTCCACCTCCAGGGCCGGCTGCTCCTGCGCCTTGTGGCACCGGCCATAGATGCGACCCCACATTACATAAGGGGCTAGTGACCGAGATGAGAGGGGAAGAAGAATCACACCAGTGATTAGGAATAATTAAAAAATAGCAAATGGACTCAGCAATTGGAAAGTAAGTACAAAAAGCCAGCCATAACTCACCTTTTCACCCTTAGTGGCTGGGTGGGGAACCACCTATTTCCAAAAAAAAAAACACAATATTTCCAACATGAAATGCAGCTATCTGGGCTTCAATCTGCTGAGGTTACTGGACATTTGGGGTGTTTGGTTTGAGGAGTGGGTTGGTCTGGAATCATCCGATCCTAACTTTCTTGTTTAGTTTGGGAGTGGAATGAGTTGGTCCATCACTATTTCATTCCATATGGCTCTAATGTCAATAGAAGATAAGCAATAATGTCATGCCACAAAAATCGTAGGATGACCTCATGATGGACCAATCCATCCTAGATGAGGCTATTCCTCAAAGCAAACACTATGAAGCAAAAGAGAGAGTGATATATCATTGTGACAACGAAAAACCATGAACCTAATTTACAATACCTTACTTCCAACAGGAAAAGAAGTTGAAAGTTGTGCCCGTCCAGATGAGTTATTGTAAGTATCACGATATCCTGTGTGCTGCAATCACAGACAAAAATAAACAGTACAATTTATAGCACCCGAAGATGACATTTCAATGCATGTACGTAGTGATAGACACAGTTGATGACAAATGAGACACATGCCAGAGCTCACATAAAAATCAAGCACAATCATAGGAAAGTTGACATAGACCTTGATAGATCTTGGGAAAACTGAGCCAGTATAAGGTGTGTGAGAGGAAGTTGGAGGCAGAGTCCTTCCTTTATTACTTTGTGGTGTAAGATAATTGGGATAATCTCGGACAACTGAACCTGGCCAACATACAGGAGAGTCTGTAGCTACTTTAGGGAAAAAATTTGACACTGAATTGTCAACCTCAACCCCATGACTCAAAGCTCTGAATTTTCTCCTTTGAGACTCATGTACAGATGCTGAGATCTGTGCTTCCATATAAGCTTTTGCAAGTTCAATTGGTGAAGAACCAGCATCTTGCACCTAGCATGCCAATGAAAAGCATGAGATCAGAGAAACAACAAATCAGGCAGGTGAGGAAGGAATAATTTGGTGTCTCTTAAACACTGCATGAATTTTGCTCCTGCACGCTCTAGCAGTTTGCAGTTGCAGATTAAATCACAATGATTTTCACAACTGCAGCATAAATCAGGAAACTATTATACACTTACATACATAATTGAATTTCAACAGCATATAGCCGAAATTCACACCCCATACAAATAACAAGGGCAATAGCCTTGACAGGTATGATTTTCTTACATTTGACGGTGCAAAGATACCGGTTCCCCAAGATGATCGAAGATCAACTGGTTTTGCGGGTGTTGACAATTTGTCTGAAAATGTTGTGGCTTCAAAACCTTTTGCAAAAGACCTTGGAGCTCTCTGATCTTTGTCACAAAGATCAGGAGTCCTCAAACGCATGATCTCTATTAGGTGTTCCGTTTCATCCCTGTAAGGCCAAAAAGGTTCACATTTAGCTGAGATTTCAAACTTCAATGAAGAAAAGCAAAACTCATGTGATTTCAGTCAATAAGAATTAGATCAAACACCAAATAACCAACTGATATGTGCTAGAAAGCTAGTGCACAGCTCAAGAAACCTAGATATTTCTCCAATTAATGTGTGCTTTGTCCAATTAAGAACTTCCGTGGCAAGAAAAAGATTATATGAAAAGTGGGTGAAACATTCCATCCATATAGCTCTCTATTATAAGATGTCTGTCCTATGATGTCAAGATGTTGTCTTAAAGTCGACAATCAAGATGTTGTCCTTAAAGTCGACAATCAAGATCTTTGTCCTTAAAGTCGACAGTCAAGATGTTGTCCTTAAAGTCATTGTACAAGCCTACCCCACAAAGACCATAGTACAGGACTTATTCATCATTCTCCCCTAAGTCTTGTGCGTCGTCTTGTGGGAGAGTTGAACCATCCCGATCCTAGAACAGAGCTCGAGGAATTTTACCTCCCAAGAGGCTTGGTGAGCAGTCCCAAGTCGATCGATGGTGTTGATGTAGCTTCGCCTTGATGTTGCCTTCATCCAACGACCTCGGATGAAGTGGTACTTCACCCGGATATGCTTGTCCGCTCGTGGAAAGCAGGGTTCTTGGCGAGCGAGCGGACTTGTCATCCACCTCGAGCCACCGCTTCCGGTGTCTCTCGCTGAGGAGATCACTAAGCGATCGAGCGAGCAGGCGCTACCGAGTCGAAGCGGTGGAAGCCGCTATGTACTCGGCCTCACACCGACAGTGGCCACCACCGCCGCTTGATCGATCGCCACTAACGAGGCACTTGCCGAGGAAGAAGAGAATCCGCTTGTGCTCTTGCCGGTGTCGATGTCGCTGCGTGGTCGCCGCCATCGCATTCGATGAAGTACGCCACGGGACACCTCGGGTAGTGCAAGCCGTAGTCGGAGGTGCCCGCAACGTAGCGGAGGATCCTCTTCACGGCCTGCGATGCTCCGCCGCGTGCCGTCATTGCATGAACCGATCGACGAGCCGACGGCGAACGCCAAATCTGGACGCGTGTGGACGAGGTAGCGAAGGTCGCCCACGATCGCGCCGCTTTGCGTCGCGTCCGCCCACCTCCTCCGCCGTGCTCTCACGACTCGACCACCTCTCCATAGGAGTGTGGGTGGGTTGCGATCGGTGAGCCACCACTTCGGCAGTGCGCTTGGCGTGGCGGTCCGCCAAGAGAGATACGGAGCCGCCCTGGTGGACCTCGATCCCTGTGTAGAAGGAGAGAGCCCCAAGTCGCTCATCCGAAGGCGGTCTTCATCTCCGCCTTGAACTCCTCGACCTCGGCCTCCTTGAGCCGTGATCAACAGTCGTCGGCGACGAGACGCCCACCGCCAGGTGTTGCCGCCTTTGCCCGCCGCAGAGACCGCACCTCGTGTGCGCTCTGCATTGGAACCCCATTTGCTTGAGGTGGAGTCCGACAGCGTTCCATGCTCGTGGTGCTCGCCGCAGCCATAGAGGCCTTGCGCAAAGCGGAGAACCTTGCCTCCTGCAGGGATGACGAATCCCGTGGTGACGGACGAGGCCTCCTCCTTCGTGTCACCGTTGAGGAAGGCGGACTTGACGCCCATGTGATGGACGCGCCAATCCTCCCGGGCCGCAAGTGCGAGGAGAAGACGAACGGACTCCATCGCGCGCGACGGCGCGAAGGCGCCATCGAAGTCGAGCCCTCTCGCCGCATGAAACCTCGTGCCACCAAGCGAGCCTTGTGCTTGATGATGGCGCCGGCCATCCCGCTTCACCTTGAACACCCACTTAAGGGTGATCGCCGGTGACCGGCAGAAGATCCGCCAGCCTCCCACGCGTCCGGTTCGCGCCGACGGCGTCCATCTCTCGCTTCATCGCGACACGCCATGCCGCGCGTCTCCCTCCGCGCCGGCGAACGAGGCTCGCCGTCGCCGCGACGCCAAATCGCGCCCGCTCGAAGTCGTCTGGCCGCCGGCCGAGATGGACGGCTCGCCGAGAATGTTGTCCATGGTACGATAACAGAGGCTCGTCGTCGTGGTAGGCGCCGACGCGGTCCTCGTCGTGAGACAGTGAATAGCGAACTCCACCATGCGCCGCTTCGTCGTGGACCGGCTATTGGGGCCGATCCCGTGGTGTGGCCTCTCGTGCGGGAGAGTGGTGGCCGGTGCGGGAGGCGTGGCGAGCCGGCGGCCGGAAGGTGGTGGAGCTCGCCGGCCGGTGGCGAGCAAGGTGTCGAGGTGGACGAGCTCGATGAAGACGAGCCGCTAGCTCCCGCGCTCTCGAAATGGACGAGTCGACAACAAAGTCCTCGAGTCAAGTCGAACCGTCGCCCACCGCCTTGTCCCACGCCCACCGCCTGCGCCGCCGAACACAACGCCACGCGAGATGCGGACGCCAGTGTGACAGGTCGAGGATGCGAGGCCTTCGAGCCCTCCGCAGAGCCGATGAACACTGAGTGCTCCCTGCTGCCGAGCTTACCGATGTAACCAAGCTCCTTGGCGAACGCGAGGGAGCCAAGACCCGAAGTGGGAGACCACGGCTTGCGCCCATGCTAAGCCTCGTGACGGCCCCGCCATCGAGCGCCTTGGTAGCGAAGCGGTTGAGGATGTAGACGGCCGTCACCACCGCTCTCCCTGAAGATACCGCATCCCTCTCGCTGGAGGAGGCCCGAGCCATCCCCACAACCGTCTGGTTGCGCTGGCCGACGACACCGCTCACTGCTGCGGCCAGCATGCGGCGTGAGTAGCGGTATTGAATGCCTCATCATCAAGATCGACGACGGAATTCACCGCCGTGAATTCGCCGCGCGTCAGGCGCAAAGACGCTGCGCGGCTGCGGCACGCGCTCGCCTCCGCAGCGACTGCGTGCGCTGATGGCGTCCCGCACCTCTCCTTCCGCCGAGGACCATCACCCCATGTAGCGGAGAGATCGTCGACAAGCAACAGGAAGTAGCGCCGTCCTCTGGTGTGGCCGGCGCCACCGCCACACAAGTCCCGCACGAGCTCGAGCCTCTCCTTGGCTCTAAACTCGCCTTCGGGGAAAGGAGTCGCCCGCTTCGTCAACACGCAGACGCCGCAGAATCGCTCCACATGGTCAAGGCACGGCGAGCCTCGCACCATTTCCATGGCACCGAGCCGCCTGTGGCCTCGGGAAAAGGTGCCTGGCGCTGTGTTATCGCCACGCCTCGTCGTCCGGACGAGCAATGAGACAGAAGGGTTGTGCCACCGTACGTGAAGAATGTAGAGGTTTGTGCCTCGTTACCTTGGCAAGAAGGCGTGGCGAAGATCCCAATCCGCAAAGACTCGTGCTCGATCTCGACATCATGAGCCGTTCTCATCCGGTATCCCAAGTCGATGATGGAGTTGCGCAGATCGGGGATGTAGACGCCGGTGAGCAACTGCGCTCACCGTGACACGTGGTGAAGATGACTGAGCCGCGCCTTGATTTCCACGGAGGCGCCCCCAAACTTGACAGAGCCTCGGACGCTAGAGTCAAACTCGGCGAAGAACTCCGTCGACCGGTCATGTGATGGGTGGCGCGGTGTCGAGGCACCACCCGTCGGCCTTGTCGTTCTGTCGGAGTCGTAGTCGAGGAGGCATGTGCTTTTGGCTCTCACAGGTGGAGAGAGCCATCATGGCGGCGTGCCACTGGAGGTAGTTCGATGCTCGATGAGCAATGAACGAGCCACCGCTCCTCCTCCTCGCTGCGCTGGCGTGGGCTCGGCGCGTCGTGGTATCGACAAACCGCCCAATGACCAAGCTTGCGCGCAGCTGTGGCAAGAGTCGTCTCGTGCGGCTTTTTGCTTGCCGGTGGCGCCATGCGGGCGCCCACGATCATTACCTCTAAGACGCCTCGCGCCCATGCTTGGCGTCTTTGCGCGGCTTGCGCGCTTGCCATGCTGCGGCGCTGTCGTGGAAGAAGGCTCCCCTTCTTCCCCGTCACCTTGGCGGCGACCCACCGCTCCCGAGCGAGGAGGAGCTTCCGCCAACGGAGACGGGTCCCGAGGCGCGTGGCTCATCGCTGCCAACAACCTTGAGGCGACCAACGCCTCCTCGATCGTCATCGTGGAGAGGTCCAAAGAGACTCGATCGAGCGGCCGCTCGCTTGTACTTCTCGGGACGCGGCGGAAGAGCTTTTCCTCTCTCCTCGCCATAGGTGTCGCCGCCGAATCGCACTACCGCACGCTGTGAGCGTTGAGACGGAGAACAAAGTCATCCACGCCCTCACTCCCGCTTGAAGGCCAAGTGCTCCCACTCCGCGCGCGCTCGCAATGTAGACTTTGGCGCGATCACGCCGATCGTCTTCGCAATGATGGCGTCCCAAGCCTCTTTGGCGATCCGCTTGTTGGTAAGCGAATCGCATCTCGGCGGATCTGCGGTGATGAGAGCATCCAGCGCCGTCGATCCCGGTCGTAGTCGACGCCGCCGCACCGGGTTGCATCCCACATATGCCGCGACTGAGTTTTACCTCATCGCGCGACCGCTCGACATAGTTGGTCTTGGTGAGGGTAGGCCACGCCCGCCGCCGCCGACGCCGTGCTGACGACGACTGGTACCGTGGTGACCACGTCACCGTCTGCGAGAGAAGCCGCGTTACTGTGAAAGCCGTCTTCTCCGTCGACCCATCTGCCGCCAGCCGTCTTGCGCCCTCCTCCGAGGCGCCATTAACTTATCAAGTACGCGCCGAACGCACTATAAAGCAAAATTCAGAGACCCGAATTCTTGGAGGGACCAGTAGGTTGGCTTGTAATGGAATAAATTGGCTTGGTCGCAAGCTACAACAACGTTGTAATTTTAATTTAAAAAAAAGTTACACGAAAAAGGCCCCACAGTAGTGATCCAAACGCGATTTTCCCTTTGAGTAGTGCAGTTTAAAGAAAAAGAAAAAAACGAAAGCGGAAAAAAAATCGACACTCAGGCAAAACTACACCCAGATAACCGGGGTGTGAGAAACGGGGTGGCGCCCGAGGGGTAAGAGAAGGGATCCGGAGCCTTAAGAACAATTCCCGTGGGGAATGGGGCCGGCACGAAATTGGGGGGAACCTCACCGCCCAGCAATTGGCGCACGCGCCACAAACGGGGTGCATGGAACAAACCGTCCCCCGGCGCCGGCACCGTAATTTTTTAAGGAAGCGCCTAAAAAAAACAAGAGGTAACTCAGCTTTCCGAGTGAGGAGGAGCTTCCACTTGATAGAGCGGGTCCGGCGGCATGGCTCATCGTATCCAACAACCTTGGCGACCGCGCCTCCTCGATCGTCATCGTGGAAGGTCCGGCGAGAGACTTCGTCGAGCGGCCGTCTGCTTGTACTTCTCGGGGCCTTGGCGGAAGAGCTTTTCCGACTCTCTCCGCGCCATAGGTGTCGTCGCCGAAGCGCACGGCTTCGCAGCGAGTGTTGAGGCGGAGAACAAAGTCATCCGTCCTCACTTTGGCTTGAAGGCCAAGTGCTCCCGCTCCGTCGAAGTGCACGCAATGTAGACTTGCGAGGCGCGATCGGCTGCCGATCGTCTTCTGCGGCGATGGCGTCCCAAGCCTCTTTAGCGATCCGCTTGTTAGTAGCGAAGCGCATCTCGGCGGGGCTGCGATGATGAGAGCGTCCAGCGCCGTCGATCTGATCGTGGTCGGCGTCGCCGTCTGGGCTGCATCCGCATATGCCGCGCTGGAGTTTTACCCTCATCGCGCAGACCCGCTCGACATAGTTGGTCTTGGTGAGGGAGCCACCCGCCGCCGGGGCGGCGCCCTGACGACGACTGGTACCGTGGTGACCACTGCCGTCTGCGGGAGAAGAGCGCGTTACTGTGAAGGCCGTCTTTCTCCGTCGACCCGTCTGCCGCGCCGCGTCGCGCCTCTCCTCGAGGCGCCACCGCGCGTCCATGCTATCTGAATTGCCGCGGCGCTCGTAGGCGTCTTAACCGCCCATTCTTGTGCGCTTCGCCTCTGTTATCTCCTTTCAGTGACTCGAGTCCGCGTCGGGCGCATCATCATCGAGCAGGATTCTTTATTTGCCGCGCATAAAACCTTGACCTCATGCCTTCTGCATACGCTGCAGACCTCTGCCGCCGCCGCTCCGCTCTCTTCCGCTGCCATTGCCCGACTCGCCATTACCGACCTTGACGCCCTTCCGGCATTGCATGTGTCTCTGCCGCCCTTCATGGCTTGCTGCTGCATGGCAATGACTCGGTAAATCTCACGACGCAGAAAGTGCTTTCGAAGGCCGCCTGAGGCGCCTGCGGACATGGCGCGCATCTTGAGGGGTCATTGCGTGGAGAAAGGGTTGCTTCGACAGCCTTTGCCCGTCTCGGAGAGCGAGTGGCGAGGGACGGTGGGCTGCTTCTTGCTTCTACATTTGGCTGCGAGGTCGGAGAGAGAGATGAGCAAGAGATGCTCAAGCTACTGAGGATAGTAAGGCTCGATACCACTTGTTACTCATTTGGACTCTTCTTTGTTGGTGTTAGCAAGATCCTTACTCTCATGGAGAGGATGACACTTGGAGATGAGGCAATTTTTCTTTGTTTATTTCTAACACAATGCCATGCCAACTTTGAGGGTTGGGGATACATATTTATAAGTCGCCAACCACCAAGTATATGCTAAGATGCTAGTCTAAGATCTTTGTCCTATGATAGTCAAGATGTTTGTCTTAAAGGCGACAATCAAGATCTTTGTCCTATGACAATCAAGATGTCATCCTTAAAGTCGATGATCAAGATCTTGTCCTTAAAGGCGTGATCAAGATGTTGTCCTTAAAGTCGACAATCAAGATCTTTGTCCTTAAAGCTGCTGTACAAGCCTACCCCACAAAGACCATAGTACAGGGACTTATTCATCATATTATCCATCAAACATATCATCTATTATAGCTGTTGTAAAAAACTAAAAAACGAGTTTTAATCCAGGATCAATTACCCAAACATTTCATCAATTAGATTAGTTGTAAAATTGAGTATTTTTTAATGACTCAGCCCTATTATTATATATTTTTAATTTTATTGTCACATGCAAACAACCCATTGCGAAGCATGGTTCTAATTCTATTGTTTATTGCTTCCCCATCTTACAACTATAAGGAGGTATTTATATTACATGAAAAGGGAAACATGATTTTGTCTCCCTACCTTTCAAGATTTACTGGTGGCTCCAATGAACACTATTTGAAATTTCGAATTAAATCAGACTACAGAAAGGTCTAAAAGTAATAAAAAATACATGCCTAGAAAAATGATTCTGTTTGATGATCTTCTCAATTTCAGCAAGCCCACTGCCATCATTTTGATTTCTGTAATCACCTTCCATCAGCATGTTGACTTTATTGCTCACAGGTGTTGGATATGCGTTGGCTACAGCATTGGCATTTGTTTCCATAGACTGACTCTGCAGTTTAATTTAGACAGTAAGTTACCAAAAAGTCACCAACAGATCCATCTTTATTTGAAATGAAATGTAATACAAATGACCAACCATGCTAACAGAGTAAAGCTAAGATGATATAATTGATTTTGTAGTTTTCAAGTAATACACACTGCTCAAATTTGAAATACGGTTATCATCCTTTAGTTCCACCAGTATATGGACTTGAAAGGATTAATTGATTAGAACATTAACCAGATGAGGGAAGCGTAAAATGGACTCTCTTCTAATGAGTTCGACAAATGGGGAAAAGGGATTTGAACATTGGGTTCTTTTACTATGAAATTAAACAAAAACAATTATACCTTTTAGAGATACAATATTATATTAATTCTTTTATAGCAAAACATCTACCTACCACTAATTCAATTGATCGGTTTGCACATCATTTAACATGATCCACATTTTCCTGTAACTGGTGCAACATTTCATTTGAGATAATGTAACAATTTATGAAAAACAAGCTCTATATGTAGCACATCCCATAAGTTTACAAAGAATTAAAAGGCAATTAATGCATTCAAGAAAAGGTACTCTGCTTACTTCATGTGTTACTTCCTGCGATTCACACTGATCCATTTGATTATTGTCTGCAAACATTAGAAGTGCCAAAAAGGGATCCATGTCAAAAGTTGGACATGTTTTGCAGAAAGAAAAATGGAAGTGGCTTTGCACTAATTCATTTCAATGATCATTCTATTATTAACCGACAAGCATAGCGCACCATCTGAATTTCGGGATCACAACATAAGTGAAAATTATAACAATGGTACGAACGGAAGTAGCTTCTTCAATACCCAGATCAAAATAAGAAACCACTTCACTGATGCACACGAAAAACTGAATATAGGATGAGTTCACTAGTGAATGGCGGTTGATGAAAAACTACTCTTCTTAATCCAATACTCCTACTACAATAGTGGTTGGACACCAGCACAACCTTATACCCACAACAAGGATTCTGCTCCCCAAACTCCCCACACCCCCATGTTGACCATGCACTATCCATTATGCCCATCCCAAAAAGCAAAAACATACGATCCCAAACCACATGGCATACCTCAAAATAATATGAAATTTTCAAGACCTACACATCAGCTCAACTTGACCGCATCAGTAGACTTTTGCGACGCTAAGACCTTGAATCAAGCAGAGGCTTCAGCAAAGCAGGCCATAGTTAGACAATACAGCTAGTGCAACACGCTCAACCCTAGGTTGATGCATTAGTACGAAGTGGTCGAGCAAGTGCCATTCACTAACAAGTGCGTCGACCCTAAACCCTAGACTAGTGCCGATTGCTGAAGCAAAATGCGAGCCAAGCTAATCCCATTCTACCAAATACCAATGGCGACAGATTTGCAAGGTTAAAAATCGCAGATCCCCCCCCCCCTCTTGATTCCAACTTCTACACATGGGTATTAGCAGCTGCCAACGGGGGAGAGAGGGGAGAGGAGATAGAGGGGGCGGGGGATCACCGGAGGCGGTGTGGTCGCGGGACACGGTGGGGAAGATCCTAGAAGCCACGGGAAGCTTCGGGAGCCACCGCCGGGGCCCCAAACCGTAGGGCGACGCGCGGTGCAGCCCGCGGCGCGGCGGCCGCCTCGACGGGCCCCCCGCGCCGCCGTAGCCGGTTACGCCCGCGTCCTCCTCCGCCGCCTCGGCGGCCGCGGCCTCAGCCGCCGGCGACTGCCACCGCCGCGCATCCATCATCCCCGCCTCCCGCTTCGCCGGTGCGGTGCTCCTCCAGTCCTCCCTTTGGTCCCGCTCTCGCTGGGTTTTCGTGTTGTGCCTGCGGCGCCTGGGAGAGCCGCCGGCCCAGAGCCAAGAGCGGTCAATTAGAGGAGCAGGTAGGCAGACGTGGGCAAACAGCAGGCCCAATCGGGTATAGCCCGTGAACTGTTTGTACTGTGCTGGGCTGACCAGTTCAAACATGGCTTGGTGCGAGTGTATTTTGGCCTGTCGGGACTGCTATTTAGCCGAAAAATGTATTTAAAAAATCAAAAATCTGAAGAAAAAAAATTAGGAAAATAAAAAAAAAACAGAAATATATGTAGAATTCATAAATACATATAAAATTTATAAAAAATGAGATAAACATATTGAAAATGTAATAAATAGTTTTATTAATATTGAAATAGTTGCCTAGTTAAAACATTTACTGAGTAAAAACTCAATATGAGAAAACATTGGCAAAGGAAAAAGAGTACATCCTATAGCTTTACATACATATCTTATTCTACATGTCTAACAACTCTGTATTTTTCAAAGAGTGTTATGTTCGCGGATCAACTTGTTTCTAGTCCTTCACGATTAGAAGTATCTCCACCATCTCACTCGTGAGACATATTCTTTTCTCCTCCAATATTCTTCCAGAAAGACTGAAAGCAGGCTCAGAGGAAACCGTCGAGACAGAAATAGTTAATACATCAGGTGCAAGTATGGATAGCACGGGATATGTTGACTTATGGTCATGCCACAATTGCAAAATTTTAAAGCTTTCTGAGTTAAAATCTATTGTATAAAATCTATTGTATCGCTGTCTAGATAGTGAAGGGATACGAGTAGGCTATGCTAGCTGACAAATAAAAAATTCTATCACTTAAACCAAGATATCATGTAAGCAAGAGGATCACAGATCGTTACCACCAGACGCGTAGTGCAGCAGAAGAAGAGTTGAAGCAGCCTGGTCCAACGAAGAGCGTGTCGATGTAGTAATCATAGTTGATCGTTCAACATAGTCGATCGTCTTCTCCAGTAACCAATCGAGTTCCTCGACAAGGTCGTGGATCGTCCTAAGCGCAATAGCAACCGCAGTAGCGCATCTACAGTATCCACACATCTAGAAAATGAACAATCGTACGCCGGTGTGGTAGCACCAAGTCGCACGAGAAGACTCTTTTAAGAAGATGGCGGCTATGGTTTGAGGCAACTCACGTCAACTCGTCTCGTGTGTCTTGTGTCTTTTCCAACAACCTCATGCATCTCCTTATATGGAGCTTATGACGGATCCTATCCGAACACGTTTGTTCCAACCCGTTAAGTGTGTGACCCGTTAGGTTCATGCGCATAATCGGATGTGACTCGAAAACTCCTTTCCGATCACGAGTCATTAGCGACTCCTAGCAGAACATAACGATTTTTGAATACACACGAATTATATCGGACGGGCCTTAATGCAATATGATCTACGACAAGTCCTTATCACTAACGACCAGCTCATATTTGGTCTTGACAAGTTTGTAACTCCTTACGACCGGGTTTCGACCACATAGTGATCATATTTGACCAGCTTACGACCAGCTCGTATCTCCACACGACTAGTCCGTATCTGTTCGAACTGAAAGACCTGCTCATGCATTTTTCCTTTGCCTCACGATATCTGGTTGAACTCA
Source organism: Hsuehochloa calcarea (assembly GCA_036346395.1). Lineage (NCBI taxonomy): Eukaryota > Viridiplantae > Streptophyta > Magnoliopsida > Poales > Poaceae > Hsuehochloa > Hsuehochloa calcarea. The sequence continues at coordinate 28,248,964 of CM070603.1, read as the reverse complement.
AGGTGAGATGTTATGTCATCCATGGACTGTTTAATACTTTCTCGATCAAGTGTCGGATAACTTCACGTGGTCGAACTCTTCGACTACTAATGACATGGTCATGCACTTTTGTTATCCGACCACATTGAGGGGCCAGAGATATCTCTCCTATTATGTTGCGTAATTTATTTAAAATTCGGGGGCTAGCTGATGAGGATTAAAATATATATGTATTACTTTAAATACATAATTAAAAGACCATATGTCTTCGTGGTCGTAAACCCTAAGAGTAACGACCCTCGTGGTCGTAAGAGTCGTAAACCTTAAGACTAACGACCCCTGTGGTCGTAAGAGTCGTAACCCCTGAAGCTAACGACCTCTGTGGTTGTAAGGATTCCAGAGGTTACTTATAAGTACCTTGGTCAGACGAGGTCCTATACGTAGTCCCCAACTAGATGAGATGATTGCTTGTACAAGCAATGAACTGGTATCTGAATTTTGTTCTAAGTATATTCTTTACCGTGTGATGAATGGAACACATGTCATATTGGCTCCATACCATGCGGTGTTTCATGATCCTAAGACACTAGCGATAAACTACCATGCGGTTTAGTGTCTCACAGACATTAAATCGCCAAACGGTTGACACTTTATCAACCGTTGCCTCTTTCCGACCAACCGCGACACTTCCAATAGGCGTCTCTATCAGAATTAACTGTCGCCACTTCATCAACTACTTTAAGGAGGAACACAGGAGGCGGAAAGGGGAGAAGGAAGCCAATTCGAAAGATCAACAGTTGATTGAATTTCATCTAAAGTATTAGCATAGCAAGTACTACGCTGTGTGTAATTAGGATTAATCCACTATCTTGTCAAGAACACCTCCTATAAAGGTTCCAGTTCATAGCAACAAAGAGCAGTCCCATCATCTTCCAAGGACTCTTTGTCATTTTCCTTTGTTTTATTTCGTAAGATCAGCGACTCGATCGTCGATAAAGATGTTTTCTAGCTGGGCAGCAGATCTTTAGAAACTTGATGTTTGCCGGTCTAGCTTTAAGTTGGGCTGTCTAGCTGTTCTAAGCTGGAAAATATATGAAATACCCCTGAGCCAAATGATGGCTTGTTTGATGTCGATTTTTTTTTTATCAGTTTACATACAAATGTGCTTTAAAATATCAAATGTACCATCATTTTTGCTAGTAATTTGTCAATACAAATAGAACCGACATATTTCAGTTGAAGGACACAATTTGTAGTTCATTGTTAATACAAAATTTTAATGTCCAGATAGGAGAACATATAGCAATCAACAACTAGCATTCAAGTTCTTGAACTGCAAAAAAAGGCTAATGATTCCATTGAACTACAAAAATGTCGCAAATATTCTGCAAACTACTTCAAATATTCATTCTTCTGCACATGACAACATTTTGCAAATATGAACAGATGCTCATAATTTTCCATCAAATTTAAAATAAAAAATCAGTTCACTGCAATTGCAAATTTGATTCTACTGCACCAAGAACATCTTTCGAACAAAATCCTCACTCGTTCTCTCCCTCCTGATTCTGGAGACGGATCGGCGGTAGTCAGTCTCACAGACTGGACGCCAACTGCACGGCATCTCCGCGCTTGGATGAAAATCGGACGGCTCAGATTGCATGAGGTGGAAAAATATGAGACTGACTTGCGCCGGCCGCCGGCCTCCCGAGTCCCGACCAAAACCGGTCACCCTCCCCTCACTCGACCTCCCGCACTGCCGTCGAGGCCTCCTCTCCCCGACCTCCGGTGTCACCTTCTCGCCGCAGCCCCGCGCCTGCGCACCAACACGCAACCCACGCCGCGCGCCGCGACGCCTTCTTGGTCCCGCGACGCCGTGTGGCCACGCTGCCGCAGCCCCGCCCCTCTGCGCCGCTGCGAAATCGACGCCCCGCGCTGGGCTCCCACGCCTCAGCCTCCCCGTCTCTCCAATCCCCGTGGCGTTGGAATATCCTTAATCTCTAGACTCCCGCTTACCAGTTAGTACCCACCAGGTCCGGATCTCGAACCCAGTCCCAGACCCCGCCGCTCCGACGGAGATGGGGCTCGACGCCTTGGCGGCCGCCGCATGCTTTGCCCTTCCGGTGTTCCTCTCCTTGCTGGCCGTACGCGTCGTCTATGTGCTGTTTCGCAGCGGCTGCCCGCCGTCGAAGCCCTCTGCTGCCGCCGGAGTACGGTGCCTCATCGTCCTCGGGTCCGGTGAGTACGTCTTGGCGGCCCAACACATGTAGTTTTCTTTTCCCGTTGATCTGGTGATTTTGGTGCAGAAACATAGCCAAAGTACATTCTTACTAAACATTAGTGGGTAACTGCAGGTTCTTATGGGAATTCTCTACCTGTATGCATTCCTTCATCACGAACTTGATCATAATATGCAGTTATGTTCTTAATCGTAGCTCAAATCGTCAAATCTTATCTTGTCAAACAACAAAGCAGCACCACCGGTCCACCAGGACATTTCTGCTGCGGCAGCTCTGCCTCCTGAGAGTAACTGCTACTGCGAGTTAGTTTACTGATACAAAATGTCAGTTATTACAAAATGGTCTATTGCACATTATAAGTTACTCCTGTGCAACTGCATTTGTATTTTATAGGAGATTCAAAACATAATTTGTACAAACCTGACGTGGGATCAAACTCGGTTGTATATTAATATTATGCATTGCCACGTGCATGGTTCATAAGACAGATCAAACAATCAAGATCCGGGATATGTGAAATACTGAAACGCCAGACCGTTTTGTCAGTCAGAGCAAAGATGGTGTCTATTAACTAGCTCTAGGAACATCGTGGTCCTTGTGCAACTCTAGTGAACACACCACCATCCAATGTGGTATACTGGTATCAACTGATCCCTGACGGCCTGACCTGAATTAGGAGGTCACTTCTTGTAGCCTTGACTGGTGCTTTTACAGCTCCAGTTTCCATTCTAGATAATCTGTCTATCGTCTTTTTGTTTGTATGTTTACACTTGGGTAGGCTGGCAAGCAAAATGTTCCTTCCTCATCATGTGCAAATGATGTTGTTGTTGCCAATGCTGGTATCATCATGTCTCACCTCAGGATTCATGTCATTCTAGCCCTATGTGGCTTGCACAGGTTAAATTTTGATTGTAGAGTAAATATTGCCTAAATGGTTTGGCAATTTGATCTTTCTGGGCATCTCTTCTATCTGTTAGTAATAAGCATGTGTATGCTCGTTGTCAGCTTTATCTTTTAGGGGAATTCTATTCTATTCTTATTTACACATTTTATCGCAGTGTATACTCATAAAAACACAACCAGAACTATCATTTAGCATATCACTAACATTATGGCTTTACTGGACTATTGTCCATCCGCAGTCTTGGGGAAACATTAGGTAGGTATGTAATCATAACTTCCACAAGACTGTTGCACTATGGAACGCCTATTAATTTCTAAATTTGATTCGCAGGAGGGCATACTGCAGAAATTATGAATATTATAACCACGCTTGAGAAGGATAGGTTTACACCAAGGTACTATGTGGCTGCACTAACTGACAACATGAGCCTTCAGAAAGCACAGGTCTATGAGCAGTCACTGGTTCAGCTACAGGTATGCTGCATGGGTTTATGATATGCTAGAACTTTCTTAAGTAGTTACAGTTGGGGTTATGATTCTAATTGTTGTCTTTTCAGAGTGACAAAGAGAAGATCCTCAAGAATGCCCAGTTCATGCAGATATACCGTAGTCGTGAAGTAGGCCAGTCTTACATTACGTCCATTGCAACAACACTGCTCGCTATGTTGCATGCTATGTGGCTAATAATAAGAATCAGACCACAAGTGGTGTGTTTTTCATTCAAATTTTAGTAGCACCCATTGCACAGCATGTGCTCAAAATATACTAATTGCTTATAATATTCTTGCAGATATTTTGCAATGGTCCAGGCACATGCATTCCTCTGTGTGGCTCTGCTTTCTTGCTGAAGGTAGTTTCACATCATTGCTTCTATGCTGGTTAAACGGAAGTAATTGATGCAATATAAGATTTTACCTTCTTGTTTGTTATAGAACAGGAACCAGGAGGTCAATGTTGCCATAAATCCAACCACCACAACTATTTCTGCCCCAATTTCAAGTCAAAATGCTATGCTTTCTAGTTTTCTACTGAGTTCTTGATTGCTGCATTTTTTTTGTAGGTGCTTGGTTTGCGATGGTCCTCGATTTTCTACATTGAAAGTATTGCAAGAGTGAAGAAGCTTTCCTTAAGTGGTTTACTGTTGTACAAGCTACGAATAGCTGATCAGTTCTTCGTGCAGTGGCCCCAGCTGCAGCAAAAATACCCTCGAGCACAGTACGCTGGCCGTTTAATGTGAAGAATTCACCCGTTAGTGATATTGGAATACAATCTTTTCCAGCTCTGAAGTTTCTGAACAATGCTGAGAAACAATCTCTGTGCACCTCGACAAATACATACTGGTGTAGTTGATACTTGATACAGTCTGTGCGCTGGTTTTTGCAGAATTTTTCATTTCATTGGCATAGGATAATCTTTTTTTATGAGATGAATACTACTCAACATTTTTCTTCGGATGATCGACGCTATTGGAGCGTACATAGCAATGCTTACTCGCTGATATGCTCTGTAAGTATGTGAAAACGAATCAAAGTAAACCGATATGAAGTAATGCAGAGTGTAAAACTCATTTTGTAAGTGACCGACAGATTCTATCAGTAAGTATGGTTGTCGATCGTCGAGTGTTGATGGGTTTTAATATGGAAATTGGAATTTTGTATTATAGCATCATTGCATGTGTGTTCCTTGCCAGCTTGGCATGTGGATATCAGTATATGTTGAGTCATGCACCATATACAGCAGTGGTCAACTTGTCGTACCATATGATGGCTAGTTCATCTTTCTTCACAAAATTTGCATAAATGCTTGTTGGTTCAACGCTGATCAGAAATGCAGCAGCCAAGATAGATGAGTGCAACATCATTTCCTCGGCCTCGTTTTGAACGTGGAATTTTTTTCTCTCTAAATCCTACAATAATATGACCGGACTGGTTAAGAATCCTCGTTTGTACGTGGCTCACCCTAAAAGTTTCGTGTTCTTGAAATTCAGCACTTTGGTTAGAGCTAAACACTAAGTTGACAAAAGACAACATTCGCAAAAACTCAAACAATGAATTATATGAAAAATCACTGTCACCTTTTTTGGCAAGACTTAAAAAAAAGCAGGCTAATTGAAAAGCGGGTTTTACTCTTAACTGTCTAGCAACATTGTCACCAAATGCTATATATCCTAACCTGATAACAAATTGAAATACGTATTGCTAAAGCTTATACAACACAAAAAAATGTTTTCGTGAAATCTTTTAACAAAATCTAATATCCAAACAGCTACTTAATGCATTATGATAACAAACATAAACAGCAGGAACAAACAAAAACCATATTGCAATTTGCAAGACGAAAGGAGAAATCGGAGGCAATAAAAATAGAAATAAAAAACTGAAAGCAGAAAGTTAGCTTTAGAGAAAAGCAAAAAAGTTATAAACAGCAGTTTGTCTCAAAGCCACACCAGCCCTCTTCGCCCGAATACACCGGACAAAGCAACCTTCCACCATCACCACTTCGCAACTAGGGGTGAAAACGGATCGGATACGGACGGATAATGGCTCTGCCATATTTGTTTTCATATTTTTTTTCGGATCCAGATACGAATATGAATATTCCGGATACGAATACAAATACAGAGCGAATACGAATTGAAACGAATACGACCGCATATATTTTTTGAAACATGAAAACCCCTTAAATTGTATACTAGAAATTAACGAAAACATATAACTAGTTTATTTGATACAAACATTCATGAATTGTTCATATTTTGAGCAACCACACATAACATTGGCACTAGCAAGTTGCATTAACTAGTTCATCACAAATATAACACTTCATTTACCATATTTAGCTCATAAGTCATAACTCACAAAGTCACAAGTCATCACACTTAGTTCATCACATACATAAAAGTTAGTTCACACTAATATTGATCAGGCTAGATGGTTAATCTATACATAAATGACTGTAACATCCCAAAGTATGTTACCAAAAATAAAATTAATAAAGTTATTATTTTTATTGGATTTTCTGAGATTTAAAAGAGTTTTATTGGTTAAAAAGAAAATAATAATAAAATAAAGTTAATTATTTAATTTCCTAGTTTTCAATATCAAAAATAAAATTTATTGATATTTCTGGGATTTTATTGGATTTGAAGTGAAAACAAGAAGAAAAAAAATGATTTCTCGAATTTTCTGAATTTTAAAAAGGTTTTTCCTATTTTTCAGGAATTAAAAATAATTTATGTGCAAAAATAAAAACCAACTTTAACTTTGAATTAATTTTATTAAGTTAAAAATAATTCAAAGATTTTTTGTGATTTTTTATAGAATTTTTTTTAACTCTATTTGCTATTTTCTAAAAGGCTATTTGATTTATTGCATTTTCTGATATTCGAAAATCAATTAAAATCTCATTTTCTCTTTTGGGCCGAAATCCTCTTCTTTTGGGCTGAAATATGGATATCCGGATAATCCGTATCCGTATCCGCCGGATAGCATGCCTACCGTATTCGTTTTCGTTTCCAACAAAAAATCTGAATCTGTTCCTGATTCGAAAATTATCCGAGAAAAATCCGATCCGAGACAATCTGAATCTGTTTTTGTCCGGATCGGTCGAAAACTATCCGATCCGTTTTGATCCCTACTCGCAACGAAGGTTAATCGTTCTCTCTCTCCTCACTCGCTGGGCTGGCGTCGATTGGAGATCCATTCGGATTGATTCCTCCTCCTGACCATAAGGAAACCCTAGTTTGTTTGGATTCATTGCTATCAGACCTGGATTTCATAATCCAAAATTCTCTATGAAAAATACTACAATATTCCTTGAATCAGTAAATAGTGCTCACATGTACATCACTTAATCATTTCATACATGATGTAACCAAACCATTCATTAATTAAACATTTCAGAGCTTACATATACCATATCGGGCCAAGTTTTACAATAAGGCCAAACATGCCAAATGAATACAACACAAAAATAGCAAAAGCGGTAGGAGAAGTAAAAAGGTGAGATCACATCTCTCTACAAATAAGCTACTGAGGAAACCAATGTACGACCGATATTATTCAAAGACTTAAGGAATATTGGTGTACACGAGTACCGATTGAGTCAGCTAAACTGGGGCGAGTTCTGGACTACTCTTCAACACCGTCTTGATCACCAATATTTTGATCCTCATAGTGCACATAATGTTCTTGATCCATGGCTTTTGAGAGTTGGGGGAAAGAGCGAGGATGAGCACAAACAACCGTGCTCGCTAGCCAACACACAGAGAATGCAATATATGCATGCAAGGCTTTAACAAGGAAGGTTTGTGTTCTTTTATTTGCTCAAAGCAGTATTTTCAACTACAATATGTAGAAAGTCCCATCACTTAGCATTTTAACCGAATCACATTTTATTAAAGATAGTAATTGTGCAATATTTATAACAGTGAAGGTTACCTCCACCTTATACTTATTTTTGTTGTTGTTGTTACGTCTACCTATTAACATCACTAGGTAAAACTACACGGGAAAAAAATCCAAATTCAGGGTCACATTGGCCCGACACTTTTTCATCCCACCCACAAAGTTTTATAAATAGAACTAACTCTAGTAAGTTATCATGTCCGCGTTTGACCATAGGCACGGTTGTTCGAACAATTTATTACTCTGCAGAGGTTTTACATCTTTACCCACAAGAGATAATGGTGTTGATATGTACACATATTTTATTAGACATGTGAATCAAGGGGGATTACCACAAGTCCTTTTACAATATATCCCCAGTATTTGTTACACCCGCTAAGGTTTCACCTGAGAAGGGTTACGCTCCCACACTTGCCCCTTACCCAGACCCTCTCTTGCGCCTCACGTTGACTTTCGACGTGCACCCCAACACATAGCCACGAAGGTTTACGGCGTAGCGGGTCCTCCAATGGTGCAATTCGTACTAATGGATACAAATTATTTAATTATGTCGACACCATTATAGACTTGTGGTTGTATTATTTTACATTGAGAGGTCATAACAGGATTAAGTTCTTAGAGTTATATTGGCGGTTCATTCCACATACCAACCACATACCAATTTTTTTTGGGGCTATATTAGCACCCAACAACATACCATCCATCATATCATCCGCCTAGATGTGGTAACAATAGTTATTACAGTTTTTGAGAAGCATAAAATAGATTATCTCAAACATTCCAGCCATTTACCCAAATGACTGCCCGAATCTATTTTCATGATTAAAAGATGATAATTGGGGCAATTTATGCCCCGGTACTTAAGCAAAGACTAGCATGACGCTTAAGTACAGCTATAGCTAGTAGGTTACCACATAATTATTTAGGGTGACAAGAATTAAGGAATTCGATTTCCGAAGGATGGTAGTATAACAATTTGGCATTTAACTACCTTAAGCATTTAACATACATTTGCATAATCAATTTAGCATGCAATTTGATTTTTTTAAGAATATAATTTGCATAAAATATAGGATCAATATGATCAAAATGTTGACTCGTCTGGGTCTAAGGCAAGAGGGTCTTGATATTCTTGAGCATGATCAAATTGGAGATCTTCCGCTTCTTCGAACACTACTTGGATGAACGTACTAGAAAAGAGCAAACAAGCAAGCAAAACAAATAAATAATAAATGAACTCCAAATTGAACAAAGCTATTGCTAATAGAAAGATACTAAATTTAGAATTTTTTAGAAACAAATTTCGCTAGAATCGGAGTTAAAATGAGAGAGAACGGATCCTCCGAAGTTTGAGTTTGAATTAAAAACAATAAAATAAAAAGGGGGAGAGAGAACTTGTCTCTTTGGTATGCGGGACCTAATGCACAGTGATGCGGTTCACCATACAGGGCCTGGACCTGCGGTCCATGCTCATGGTTCTCTGGTCCACCAGATTCTCTAAGCAAATAAAGCTTCAGACCCACTCGTCATTCGCAGAGGAGAACCGCAGTTAAAGCAGGTCATTACTACTCTCGAGTCCACTTGGCTGTGAAACCTCAGCAGCATTAAACAACAGCTTAATTAAAGCTAAATACTACACGACCCAAAAAAGATAGGGATTTGGAGGATTAAAGATGCTACAGCGCCTGCCCTGAGCTCGGACAACAAAGGAGGTCCGGGGGGGGGGCATCTCTGGCTAAGCTCATCGCTAGCGAGGATGGCGATGGAGGCGACTGCCAAAGCCCAAAATGGGATGCCAAGAGGATGGCGATCACAAGGGTACCGACAGCGGGGCTTGCGGTGGTCCACGGCGGTGGCACGACGGCCTTTGGCTGCAGCCGCGCTTTGGCAGCAAAGACGACTAGAACCCAGTGGCACTCTTGGCCATCCAAGGCACACACCAGCATCTATGAGGCCTAGGGAACATACCGAAGGGGTTGGTGCGGTTCGAAGGTGGTCAAGGCAGCACGACGATGGGAGTCGGGGCAACACGAAGGAGTGGCACGGTGCCGGTGAGCTTCGGTTGGCGAGGGTCAGAATTGGCATCGGGGTTGTCCTGAAGATGGAAAGGGGGTCCTGTAGGGGGAAGGACTTGGCGGAGATGGTGTGAATCGCAGAGGCGAAGGGGTCGCCGTGATTGGGGAAGAGTGGGATTCCAGCGGTTTTGCGCTTACCTTGGTGGTTCTCAGTGATAGAGAGGAAAGGGGAGGGACAAGGGGATGCAGGGGCTTCTTATAGCCGAAGGGGGAGAGAGATGGGCGTTGAGGGCACTCCGGGCATGGGCAACTGTGGGACAGGGCAGGTGCTCGAGCGACGACGAAGCGACATGTTGACACAGGCGGTGAGGACGAGCACTAGCGTCGGTGCGATGACTTGGAGGGATGGGGCAGGCTGTAGAGCGACACCAAAATGACACGCTAACGTGGGGGCATGGTGCAGTGCTGGATGGGTGCGCTTTGGCAACGCAATCGGGCGAGGTGAGCAGGTGAGGCTTGGCAGGGGACGGGACAAAACGGGACCGCGCTCTGGTGTCTGGGTGACGACTTGGGGGCCAGGGTAGAGAAAAAATTGGGGAGAGTGGGGCTGAGTCCACTGGGAGGTTTAGGGAGGACTTGGAAGAGATTCAAACCGAAATTTGAACTTTGTGAGACTTTTTGGTTGCAAACTTTTGAAATCCAAATGAAATTTTGATTTAACTTTGAACTCTTAACAAAACTCAGAAAATGGGATGTTACAAAACCTACCCTCCTTAAACAGAATCTCGACCTCGAGATTCGAGCTACTCAGAAAATAGAAACGTGAAGTTTAACTTTAGCTGATCTTTGCATTCCCAGATGGCTTGTCTTTTCGAGTGGTTGCTCCACTGAACTTTGCAAAAGTGGATGATCTGGTGTCTGGTTTGCTTCTCCATGACATCTAGGATCTTAACCGGATTTTTGGATACGACATATCTTTCTGGAGTACGATGGCTCCGACTCGAGTTTGCTCTTTTGGTACTCTAAGACACTTCTTGAGTTGAGAGACGTGGAACACGTTGTGGACATCTGATAAACTTTCTGGTAATTCTAATTGGTAGGCTACTTCTCGATGCTTGGCGGTTATTAGGAACGGGCCTATGTATCTTGGTGCAAGCTTACCTTTCACTTTAAATATCAGCATTCCTCGAAGAGCTGACACTTTGAGATACACATGATCTCCAACTTCAAATGTTAGCTCACTGCGACGATTGTTAGTATAACTCTTTTGTCTAGACTGAGATGCTTGAAGACGATATCTGATCAGTCGAACTTTCTCATCTGCTTGCTTGAGGGTATCTAGTCCAAAGATATAGCTTTCGCCGGTTTCTGACCTATGCAGAGGGGTTCTACATTTTCTGTCATAGAGGGATTCGAATGAGGACATCTTTAGACTAGACTAAAAACTATTGTTCTAGGAGAACTCTGCATATAGTAGATATTTTTCCCACTCTACGATAGCATGTCTTCCAAAATCTGATTTACCCTTTCTGCCTGTCCGTCAGTCCGAGGGTGATACGCTATGCTGAAGGCAAGATGGGTTCCGAGTGCGTCATGCAGACTAGCCCGAAAATACCAGGTAAACTGAGAACCTCGATCTGAGACTACCCTCTTGGGTACTCGATGTAGACACACGATACGAGCCATATACAACTCAGCCAATCTGTCTCTTTTGTAGGCGGTCTTCACTGGAATGAAATAGACAACTTTTGTCAATTTATCAACTATGACCAAAATTGAATCATATTTGGACTTGGTTCGCGGTAGACCGGTAATTAAATCCATTCTAACTTCTTCCCACTTCCACTGAGGGATCTGTAGTGGTTGAAGCAACCCCGCAGGTCTCTGGTGTTCGGCTTTGATTCATTGGCACACATCAGAACGGGCTACAAACTCGATAATGTATCTTTTCATTTGCGCCCACGAATATAGAATCTTTATGTCTTGATACATCTTAGTGCTGCTGCGATGTAGGGCGTACGCTGAGCTATGAGCTTCTTTTAACATCAAATCCTTGAGCTCCTTTTGGTGGAGAACAAAGAGATATTTCCCATACCATAAGATTCCTTGTTGGTCTTCAATCATCTTAGAAGCTTTTTCTTTGGCCATGAGATGCTTAAATCTCTGGACTCCAGGGTGTCCTTCTTAAGCGGTCTTGATTTGCTCTTCTAGAGTTGGGTGTACTTCCATAGCGGCAACGGTGTCTTGCTTTAATCACTTAGATATTTCTAAGAATTTTTGAATTTTTAAATAGGATAATCTAGAATCTTCTCGTGAAATTATCTTCCTTTCGATCCTTGAGAAATTTGATGGGTGCATACAAATTGCAGGGAATATCATTAACATGGTATGGTACATGCTATAATTTTCCATAACAAAAAACATATAAAATAAGAATACAATAGTTCCTAGAAATTATGTAATGGAACTAATTAAACACAAATAGAGCTAATAAGATAAATTAGCGCACACTATGTAGAAAACAATATGAGAAATATCGTTTATCTTAATCAACTGCCAAAACATCATATCTGCAATTTTGGAAAGAAGACGTAGAAAAGATATATAACATGTGCATTCCTTTCTCGGGCTCTTAATGTTGTGGTACAAGGATTTCAATATTACTATATCCAAATGTGTGCTTATGTGTGCTTTCATAAACTTATGTGCTAGACTCTAATATATAGTTAAACAAGAAAGAAACATAATTATCTAACTTAATTAACTATATGATGTTTGTTTATATTTGTTTTATATTTTATCTATATAGTTTTATAGTTGTTGGGCAAAGAAGTATATAGATGGAATTGTAGGGTGAGATGTTACTCTATTTGATAAAAATTGTTACTCTATAATTTAAGCGGAATTGCTACATAATACTCAACTAAAATTTTAAGGAAATCAGTCAGTTTTCTCATCATTCGATTTGCACCCACAATCCATGCTCAGGCCGAGAGGTCTTTGACTTCTCCGATGGCCATGATAAGGTTAGAGTTCAGATTCACCCATTTAGGTTTTAGTTCATCGGAATCCCCAACTATATAGGGAGGAGAGCAGCGACGGATCAACGTTGGGTGACAAGGTGGCGGTGACGCCACTGGTCATGGGCACATAGGAGGGCAACGGACAATGTCAAGGGGAGGGGATGATTGTGAGTAGTGAGTTACGTGTTGAGGAGGCGACAGGTGGTGGGGGCGATGGATGCAGCGGTGGGGAGGTGGCGGAGAGCCGGAGAAAGAGGTTATTGTGACTTACGCTAGGATGGAGATGGTTATATAAATCAAGTGCATAGAAAATCTAACTATTTTTTAACGATCATTGACCAGTCATTATCCAGTTCACAAAAACAAGTCGATTTGGAATACATGTAGTCAAACTTTTAAAACTTTGGTTACCAATACCTTTTCAAATATTTATATTGGATACATGAAAATCATATGTATAGATTCATCTCGAAAAATATTTTTATAATAATATTATTTTATTAGATTTTATAAATATATTATAATAGTAATTAGTGATCAAAATTGTATTTTTGACCATATCCAAAGTATTTTTCTACCGTATCATGTCTTTTTTTTGCACCTTCCCCGTCTCCAGCGACTGATACGTTTCTCCGCCTTCTCACGCAAAGTCTCGGAGAAGTCAAATATCCTGATTCACCTCACGCAAAGTCCACATCGTGCCTCGTTGGTAGCGGCGCCCCTCCCCCTTCTCCAGCGGTCGATACATTCCTCCGCCTCTTCTCTTCGTTTCCACCGTTCGCGAGATCTAGTGACCGATACGTTCTCCGAAGGCAACTCTTTGTTTCCACCGTTCGCCAGATCTGGTACCCCTTCTCCGGCGGCCAGCGCGGTGAGTTCTTCTCGTCCTCTTCTCCCCTTCCTTCATTTCCACCATTTGCCAGATCTGGCACCCCCTTCTCCGGCGGCCGACAAGGTAAGCTCCGGTGAGATCGCCCGTCCTCGTGAGGTATCTTTTCTTTGTTGTATCAATCTCATCCAAATATTTCTTTCTAGGATGGATACTCCAATCCATATAGTTTGTTGCGTGGTGGAGTACTAATAGCGGTATATTTTCCAAAAAAAATTAGGGTTCGGCTGAAACCCCATGCCCCATCAGGCCCTGCTATGAGTGCAATGGGCGTTGGCAATGGGGCTGGTGGGAAGTTGTCGTCTAATGACAGTTTAGAGGATCATGGAGAAGAACACGAAGAGCTGGCCGATGGGGCGCATTCGGGCAAGAGCGAGGTGATCAACCCATTTGAAGAGGTGGGTGGGGAAGCCACCTCGCACTTAGAGGGCGTAAAGCCCCGTGTTTCCAAGGTAAGAGTTTACCATATTGACACATTGTCCTTGCTATGGTCTTATATTGATGGTTTGGTGATAGTTGCGCGCTTTCTGCCGTTTTCATGTGTTGTAGGGAAGCCAAAGCCATTCCCCTAAGGATACTAAATCTAAGTGCCAAAGCCCTCGAAGTGGAGATAAGATTCAAGCTAGGAAAAGCACTCCCAATTCTTCCTATCCTAAGGCACCCATCGCACGAGTGTCTGATCTAGATTTATTTGATAGCTCTTCAAGCAATGGTGATGCTGCTGTTAAGAAAGTAAGTTATTTTCCATGATCATATACATATTTTCCATAGTGCTGAAATGCATAGCTCCTGCTATGTGCAATGTTAGGAGACAACTTTATGTCTAATTGAAGGACCATGTGAGAGGGTCTTGGGTATGTTGTGATGAACCATTGCAATTTGGAAAGGTCAGAAAATTGATTTGAAATTTACCAGAGTTTATAGGTTGCATGATAGAAGTTACTGCTAACGTAGGTCAAGTTGTGAATAACTTGTGCCCGGAAACGATTTCTTTGTTTTTGGATGTGCAGGGTCGCCTGGAGTCAACCACATTCAACGGCAAGGATCGAGGCTAAGCTCATGGAGGAGCTGAGGCCCAGAACGATTAAGGATGTCGGGTGAGGTGGTGATCTCAAGCATGGCAAGATAAAGGCGGGAAATGTTGAAGGGAAGTTCGAACGGTGGGATTACACCATGTGGCTTGGTCGATCCAAGTGAGGTGTGGTCCGGTGGAACCGGAACGGGAGAGACTTGCCGACGCGCAGCAAGCCAGTGGTGCATCTACACGTGGCAAGCATGGCGATTGATTGCAATAGATGGAGAAGACCGGGTCAAGGAAGGGTATTTTGGTAGTTTAACTAAAATACCGAAAACTGCTTCAGAAGAAAACCACGGCGCTTGAGCAGCATTTCAAAAGGTGATTTAGGTCATGGAGAAGCTGGTATGATCATGTTGGATCAAGACTAAGGACTTAGCGGATTCGGGCTTATGCACTTTGAAAAACGTGCAAAAGAGTAGAGTGTGAGTTAAAACCTATGTGTGGGGTTATCGGGTTTCCCCTATTGTGATAAGTGGATAGTATCCACTAAGAATTGGATGTGGATGGTTAGTCCATCTATTTAAGGGGTTAGGATGGAGACTTGTGGTCATCCATCCAATCATTCTCTCTTGAGACCAAATGTTCATGAGTTCTAGGGTTAGGGTTTGAGAGAAGTTGAGTGCTATGGTGTGCTCTCTTGTCCTCCAAGTGGAGTAGCTGTAAAACCTTCACCCTTAAGTAGCAATACATCAATATTTGTCCATCTCCGTGAATGTCTTTGGTGTTGATTGATTTGCTCTTGATTTGGTTGATTTTCCCCCTTTTCTCTTCCCTTCTTGATATTGTTGTGTCAAGAATTTGTAAGAGATGGAGATAACCTCTGGAAATCAATCTCCACCCATCTAGACACTTTCATGACAAGTTCATGAAGAAACCCGATTTTTGCTATCTTTGGCCTCTCCGAGTGATTTTTTGATCTAGCTGTTTTTGTCGTGATTTCTTTGGTGGTCTTACTTGCTAATATTTGTGGGAACACATCTAGAGCCATCTTTTCCATCATCCATCCACGAGTAAGTCATATTCACCATCCTTGGTTTTTGCCCCATTTTTGTGCAACTTTCATTCAAATAGGAAAATGTCATAACTTTGGCAATGATTTTCTTGATAGTTGATTGGAATAGGTTTCTAACATCCTAGAGAAGGTGCATACCAAATTTCAAGTGATTTAGAGCTTTGGATTGGGAGTTAGCTCATTTTTAGGTTTTGACCCGGTTTTGGTACAACAGAGCTTCATGAACTAAAAGATCCTATTTCTCTCAAGTTCTTTCAATTTTTTTGGTTGGAATACGTTCTTAAGGTCATGACCCAGCCATGGTTCAAGTTTTAAGTCTTTTGGATCTACGGATCAAAAGTTACATGGATTTTGGATTAGAAATAGTGCTATTTTGGCACTGTTGGCGATCTGAAATTATTGTAGTACTTTGATTTTTAGAATTTTTTATTCTTGATCTTCACATCTTCTCATAGCAATTGGAGTGAAGAGTTGGTGAATACTGGGGAAAATTTGAAGGCACCATTCACCCCCACCCCTCTGTTGCCATACCTGTCCTACACTAATGCAGTTTGATCTTACAAGAATTGATTGGTGATGTTTAGATTCAGAAGGCTGAAAAGAGCAATTTTCGTCCATTGGCCAAGGAGAGTTCACCACTCGAGGAAGTATGTTGTTTGTTTGTTTATTCTCACCTTCTCGGTGTATTTATTGTTGGTTAGCTGTACCTATTTTCTCAAGCTAGATTTAGCTTCTATGATATATATATATATATATATATATATATATATATATATCCAGTTAGGCTAGGCTGTATTTGTTAACAAACACATTAATTTGAGTGAAAATAATGATATGTATTTATTGGTACAACTGTGTGGATATCATGGGGATATACTCCAGATCTTAGGATGATGTGACAATTGGCAATGGCGTTAAAGGTTTGTCGTTTCGCGTGTTTTCGGCAAAGAAACAGTGATGTCAGGCTTCAGGCGGTCTGATCGACCTAAGCGGTGGTCAGATCGGCCTAAGATCGGTCCGACCGGCCTAAGCAGCGGTAGGACCGGCGATGTCAGAAAATGGTATATTGAGCTGGGCCAAAAATAGAGGGTGTAGGCAAGAAATGAGATTCTATTGCACTTGGTCCTATAATATTTGGAGTTTTCAGTCAAAAGTTCTATTGGGTTGAAAATTCCAGTAGGTTTCGGTTTTCCAGACAGGAAAAATGGCTAAGTACCAGCTGGCGGTCTGACCGGCCCATAGGTGGCGGTCAGACCGGCCCTAGGGGCGGTCTTACCGGTTTTCACTTTGATCGACGCGCGTCGTGGCGGCGTTGTTTAGTTGTTAGGTCAAAGTCATGAGTTTCAGGGCATATATGTTGCATGATGCATGTTTTGACTAACATGGGTCAAGTTGTGAAGAACTTGTTTCCAAATTCTATTTACTTGTCTATTGTTGTGCAGGTTGCTTGGTGGTCAACGACGGTCAACGACGAGGATAATCGGGACTAGGCTTGGAGAGCCGAGGTCCAGAACGATCGACGATGCCGGGTGAGATCAATGTACTCAAGCGTGGTGCAAGATGGACAAGGGTGACCTATTGGCTCATCCGAGGCGCAAGATGGTGCAAGGTGTAGCTAGTTAGGTCAAAGGGAGATAAAGATGGTGCAATAAAATGCGTGCGTAAGTGTCCTGTTTATTTTGAGCCTTAACGGGAGCCCAATTGAGTCAAACTTCTAGAAGGTTTAAGCCTCCACTATAAATAAGAGAGGGAGGTGGCTGCACCTTCTCTTCGCCTCTTTTGCTATTTTTGTAAACCCTAATTTCCTTAGGGAGAACTTTTGTGGAGGCTAGGGTTCTTGATAGTTTGATGTGATTTTCGTGCTTTTGGATTGAGCATTGTCCTCCATTGATGGAAAGGCTGTAGGCACATATCATATCAAATCAATCTAGGGAAAGTTTGATCATGTCTTATCTCTTTGTGTTCTTTCTCTATATTTGATAATTTTGAGTATTTCTTTTATCCGCGAGTTTTTGATTGAATTCTTCACATGATCTAGCTTGTTGTGACGTGTGGGAACCTATCTAGGATCATCCTAATCATCAATCACCCATGAGCAAGATCTTGGATCAAGTTTTCGTTTTGACCCGGTTTTGAACCTTTCTTCAATCAAACGGAAAATGATCCTTATTGTTTCAAGAATTATCACAATCTTCGATTGGAATAGCTTCCTAATATCATAGAGAAGTTGTGTTCCAAGTTTCATCAAGTTTGGAATTGTAGATCAAAAGTTTCATCTATTTGCAACCGTTATCGATCATTTGATGCATTACGGAGGCGGTGGTCGGCCAAGCGAGTCACCGGTCGAGCCGTGAGCAATCGGTTCGACCGCCTTGATAACAATGATCGGCCGGTAGTGCATTGATTTGCTTTAATCTTTGTCGATTTCGTCGTTTTGCTAAGGGGTTTATATTGGATTCAATATTAGTCTTCCGCTGTACTGATATACTGATCTTCATAGCTTCCATAGCTACTGGAGTAAAATTTGTGTTGAATCCATTATTTATGAAAAAGTGAGCATGCTCCTATTCACCCCCTCTAGTCGCCTTTTTGGTCTAACAAGTGGTATCAGAGCCCGGTTAATTCAATCTTGATCTTAACCGGTCACTGAACTTGGCGATGGATAGATACTCCACGAAGCCGCATATCTTCGATGGGCACGACTATGCCTATTGGAAGAATCACATGCGAGTCTTCCTTGAGAGCGAAGGACACACTATATGGGAGGTAGTTCGAGTCCCGCTCTTTGTGCCCGAAGTTGCTACGCCGGCTTCAGAAGCCCTTTTGGCTAACAACAATAAGGCTAAAAACCTCTTGTATGACGGGCTTGGGAGATAGGAGTATGATCGAATTTACAATCTTGAGACTGCGTATGAGATTTGGAACACTCTCGAAACCTATCATGAGGGTTCGTCCCAAGTCTAAAAAGTACGCCAAACAATCTATAAGCGTGAATATAACAAATTCGAGATGCGTCCTGGAGAGAGCATCGATGACATTTTTAGTCTCTTTAATAAAGTGATTAATCAGATGAAAGCTGTTGGTATTGAATATTCTCAGTCTGAAAATACCACCTACCTCTTGGTTGTAATCAACACCAAGGAGTGAGAGATAAAGGCTACAACCATTGAGGAGAATGTCAATCTTTCTGATCTGACTTTGGAGCTGCTCTATAGCAAGCTTAAGACTCATGAGATAAACAGGATTGATCATCCAAAAAGGAAAATATGGCTTTGGTAGCAGACCCGCTCAAGAGAGCTTCTGATGGGTCTTTTGAGTCTTCTTCTGGATTTTCGCTTGCTGGTTTATCTGCAATTCATGAAGAAGAGTTTGTGAGTCTTCCTGAGGCTGAGTTGGCCCTCATAGTCAAAAAGGTCACACAGGCCTACAACAATATGAGAAATAGAAATCAAGGAGGTCCCGTGACTTGCTATGAGTGTGGTGAGCTTAATCATATCCGGACAAATTGCCCCGAGCTGAAAGGTAAGAGCAACCACAAGGAGGGAAAACCAGCTTGGAAGAAGCCTCAATGGAACAAATCAAGGTATGATACTGCCAAGCTGACAAAGGCCGCTCACCGGGTGCTTGCCACTTTTGAGGATCAATCCTTAAGCGATGTTGACTGTGAGAGCGAGGAGGACAAGGATGAGGAGATCTCTCAAAGCAAGAAGAAAGGGAAGGCCAAGGACTTCACCGGCTTGTGCTTCATGGCCGACTCCGTTGACAACGACAACGATGAGGTACCTCTTTCCTATGATGTTCTTTCTGATAGATGTGAATCTATGTTTGAGCAACTTATGAGTCAGGATAAGGCATTAGAGTTTGTCATGGCCAAGAATAAGGACTTAGAGTCACAAGTAGATAATTTAACTTTAGAACTTGAAAATGCTAAGACTCTTGAATCTGATGAATGTTCATCCTGCCATGCTATGCACTCAGAATTTGTTAAACCGCAATCTACTCATGATATTGCTTTGCAAGAACTTTAAAATGTTGGGACTGAGCTTATTGAGGTTAAATATGCTCCATGTGAAAAATGCTTAGAGTCTAGCAAGTTAGTTGCTTCTGGTGTGGTTGATCCTGACATTTTCACTTTCTGCTTAGAACACGAACATGAAGTTAAAGATATCTTAGAAGCAGCTAGAGCTAAATATACCAAGCTTAAAGACAGTATTGAGTATTCTTCATGTGCTTCATGTCCAGCTCTTAAACTTGAAGCTGCTTTATATAAGGAGAAATATGCTAGAGTCATTAAGGGTAAAACCTGTGAATCATGTATTAATCTTGAAGAAGAAAATGCTTATATTAAGAATACCTTAGAAAAATTCTCTAAAGGTAAGAAACAATTAAACATGATTCTGGACAAGTTTAAAACTCCTTATAAGAAGCAAGGATTATGATACAATCATGTTCAAAATAATTATAACCCAAAAGTTACTCAAGTCCTGTAAAATGGGTTAATTGAATTCAAAAACCAACTTGCAAAAACTATCTTTAAATCTGCAGGTGTTGCCCAACCATCTGTTAAGTCTAAGGGTGCTTCTCCCAATGGTATTAAGTATCATTGCACCTATTGCAAAAAAGATGGATATTTGATTAAGTTCTGTTGGCGTAGGTTGAAAAATGATAAGAAATTTTTTGCTAGAATTTCAACTAATCAACCTAGAGCTTTTATGAGACATGATAACATAGAAAAGAAGAAACCTGGTTTAGGATTTGTGTCACGTGCTCATCATCATGTTCCTAGACAGGATAACTCTTGACGAGGATCTAATAATCCTCATTTTATCTTTTATCTATAATTCTTATTATAGGTGAATATGATGTTACATAGTCCCCAGAAGTACCCCTTATATTTATAAGGGAGAGGCCTACCAAGTGATTGTAAGATCTTCTACAATCACCCCATAATCGTCGATCTTACTACGACTATGTCATGGTCGTAAGTCTTTCTCGACCACTACATGGTCGTAAGTCCTTCTCGACCACTACATAGTCGTAAGTCCTTCTCGATCGCTACGGTCGTAAGTCCTTCTATGACCAAGTAAACCACGACCACCTTATAATCAAACCTACGGGCAAGTGGGTCCAATTGATTAAGGAATGAGCGGTCTACGCACTATTATTCGCGTAGTAATGGTGCGTAAATATCCATTACCTCGGAAGATAATTGCGGACAGGCGTGAAGAAGCCAATCGCGGTAATTCTGCCATCATGCATGAATTCTTTGGATTAATTAGGCGCATCTTCCATGAGACAAAGCACTACTCCTTCACGACTATATAAGGGCATCAATCGGAGGGATGGAGGAGAGAGAGAAGAAAGATAGAGCGAGTCAGGAGAAACACAAGTACTATTCTTTGTAATAGTCTTAGCTTCTTACTTGATCATCAAAATATCATACACACGAGATTAGAGTTATTATTCTCTCGGAGAAGGCTGAACTGTCTAAACATCCCGTGTCAACCACTCTGCGTGATTTCATCTTTAGGAGACCCCCCGAATCAAATAATCTTTACGTAAGATCGGTTCTAATACACCGACAACTCTCATGTTACTTCAACCATTGCTCAGAACAGAACTTCAAATAAAATCAAAGATAGCACTTCTGCTTTGCATACTACTCATGAGACGTGTGTCTCGATCTTGGGTTCCTAAGTCTTGTTTAACTAACTTGATGTTGAGACATATCGTTCTTCTATTCCTTGATTTTTAGGATTACTGCGGGAAGAGGAAGGACACATGGTTCGTCGACTCCGGCTGTTCACGCCACATGATCTGAGAATCAAGATGGTTCACCTCTTTCATGCGGTCGACAGGTGATGATTTCATCACCTTTGGAGATGATAAACAAGGGCGGATTGAAGGACCGAGATCGATCAGGGTGAACGACAGTTTCATCCTCAAGGACGTCGCCCTTGTGGACAAGCTAATGTTTAAGTTGCTTTCTGTCTCTCAACTTCTTGATGATGGATATGAGACTAGATTTAATAAAAATGCTTGTCGGGTGCTTGATTCAACTGGTGAGCTTGTTTTTGGAATTACTAGAGTTGTTAGGATCTTTGGAGTTGACTTTTCTGAATCTCTTGCTGGTTCTCTAAAATGCTTGATTTCATCATCATCTTCTGAGTTCTAGCTTTGGCACCGTCGTTTGGGGCACATTGGTTTTGATCATCTGACGTGAGTAGCAACCTTGAGCTCATGAGAGGTTTGCCCAAACTCAAAGTCGTCAAAGATGTTGTATGTGCGCCCTGTAGGCATGGCATGCAAGCTGCCGCCTCACACCCTTCAGTGACTATGGTCATGACTGAAGGACTAGGACAATTGCTTCATATGGATACTGTTGGTCCCGCTAGGGTTTGGTCAGTTGGTGGAAAATGGTACATTCTTGTCATAGTCGATGATTTTTCTAGATACACTTGGGTGTTCTTTCTTGCTTCGAAGGATGAAGCTTTTGAGTATTACCATGATCTTATTCTGCGTTTGGCTTCTGAACTTCCGGGTGCCTTGAGAGCGATCCGCAGTGACAATGGCACGGAGTTCAAGAATGCCTCATTTGCTTCCTTTTGTGCTGAGCGTGGAATTGAGTATCAGTTCTCTTCTCCACACGTCCCTCAACAGAATGGTGTTGTGGAAAGGAAAAACATGACCATGGTTGAGATGGCTAGAACGAAGCTAGATGAGTATAGCACACCGAGGAGATTTTGGGTGAAATTTGTTGCTCTTTGCTTGCCATATTGCTAATCGTGTCTTTGTGAGACCTTCTTTGGGTAAGACTACTTATGAGCTTGATTTTGTAGAAAACCCCACATCTCGCACTTTAGTCTTTGGATCTAAATGTTTTATTCTCAAGACAGGAAATCTAGATAAATTTGAGTCAAGAACTTTTGATGGTTTATTTCTAGGTAATCCTGCACATTCGAGGGGTTTTCGGGTTTTTAATGCTGAAGCTAACCTTGTTCAGGAGACATGCAATGTCACTTTTGATGAGACTAGCCCTAGAGCTAGATCAGATATTTCGAGTGATACAGTGTGAGAGAGCATATTCATAGAGGAAGATGATGAATGATTTGATGTTCTTCCACCTGTTGTTGTTGACGCCCCTATTCCAGCACAAGAACCTGCTGTGACTACTTCTCCTTCAGATGAGGCTCCTCCTGCATCTTCATCGTCAGCAGTACCTGCGGAGGTTGAAGAGATGCTTTCCTCTCCGGGTGCACCACTTCACATTCAAAGGCAGCACCATCCGGATTAGATAATTGGTAATCTTCATGAGCGAGTCACTCGCTCCAGGTATCATGATCCAAATCTGTACTCTCATTCTGCATTTGTTGCTTCTTTTAAACCTCGCGATATATCACATGCTTTATCGGATTCTAGATGGGTTAATGCCATGCATGAGGAGTTAGTGAATTTTGAGAGGAATAATGTTTGGAACCTAGTAGAACCTCTGAGTGGCTATAATGTTATAGGAACCCGTTGGGTTTGCAAAAATAAACAAAATGAGGATGGTTCTGTAATTAGAAATAAAGCTAGGTTGGTAGCTCAGGGCTTTAGCCAAGTTGAGGGGTCAGATTTTGATGAGACCTTTGCTCCTGTTGCTAGACTAGAAGTCATTCGCATTCTGCTTACATTTGCTGCATCTAAGGGCTTTAGATTATATCAGATGGATATTAAAAGTGCATTTTTAAATAGTTTCATATAGGAGGAAGTTTATGTTAAGCAACCCCTAGGATTTGAGAATCCCAAGTACACACATCATGTATTCAAGCTATCCAAAGCCTTGTGTGGTCTTAAACAAGCCCCTAGAGCCTGGTATGATAGACTTAAGACCTTCTTGCTTAAGAATGATTTTAAGATGAGTAAGGTAGACAAGACTTTGTTCATTCTTAGGTGTGGTAATGACTTCCTACTTGCTCAGATTTACGTTGATGATATTATCTTTGGTGATTCTTCTAATACTCTTGTTTCCAGCTTTTCTGAGACTATGTCCAGGGAATTTGAGATGAGTATGATGGGAGAGCTCAATTACTTTTTGGGGCTTCAAATCAAGCAATACAAGGAAGAGATCTTCATCCATCAGACGAAGTACACTAAGGACTCGTTCAAACGTTTCGACATGAGTGACTGCAAGCCAATCTCCACTCCCATGGCAACCATTTTGGATCGGATGAGGAAGGAGAAGCCATGGATCATCGCGAGTACCGCAGCATGATCCAACAAGTGGTATCCAAAAAGATGCATTGTAATATGAGTTTTTCTGCTTATTTTTTTAAAAAAATTGATGAATCTTTGCCTATTACCCTTTGGAGCTTTAGTATTTCAATTCTTGCTCAATGCCATGTCTAGTTCTTTGACTTGCTAGAATTATCATGCTTTCACATATACAGATAAGTCTTTGCTGTATAAGCTAGAACTCTAAAACAACTCGAACTAAAAATTATAATTTGTGGATGTTTTAGCTAGTTGCGCAAGTAGTGCTCCTTTTGTGATATTGGCCCTGTCAGAATTGCTTTGTTAGCTCTTGAATCTAAAATTGATCATTACTTGAGCTTCTTGTGTTCTTGAGATTCTAAAACTGCTCTTGTGAAACATGAAAAAACAAGATTGTCTTATGCTTAAATTGTGCCAAACTACTCTTACGAGACTGCTTGTCAAAGATATGAACTTGGAGATAGTTTGATGATCCAGACGATCTCATGTGGACTTGTCACCCTGGTAGAAGCTTAGGAAGAGTTTGTGGATGGCTCCTAGTCCAGGATCTTCTTCACTAAGATATACTTTTAATCAACTTCTGATCAAAGCTTGGAATGAGTTTGTGGATGGCTCCTAGTCCAGGATCTTGTCACTAAGTTAGATCATTAGTCAACTTCAATATTCAGTGCAAATGAGAAAATTATTGAAAAATAGGCGTTTGAGAAATTTGAGCAAAATGATTCAATACAGGACCTGATTGACTCGTAATGTGGTCTTTGTTAGATTTTTGATCTTACTTTCACATTTTGACATGGCCAGTTTCATTTTAGAATCCCTGTTGATGAACTTGCTGAATTTGAAGCTTTGCTTAAATTGATAAAATTTATTGCTTTATAATGAGCCTTCGTGCTTAGCTTTGATATATATGTCTTATCATGATATTGCTAGCGTTGTTAGGCTTGATATACTGTTTGTGCAATATTAGAGATGCCAGCTTGTTCTTTTGGGTAATCTCCAAAGCTTCTTATAATCAAAAATTAAAAAAATACAAAAATGAAGCCACTCCATTGCACTTCATGCATACTTCTTCTTGTGCTTCTTTCTTCATTCTGCATTTGTAATCTCTGGATGAGAGGAAGGCGTGCTTCCTTGATGACTCCATTGTCAAAGGGGGAGAAGTTATTTCAATGTTGGGGGAGAAAATATATCATTATTGTACAAAGGAGGAGAAGATATATAAAAATGATAAAAAGGGGGAGAAATAGGAGAATTTGAAATTTTCTCAAATCTGAGGATCATAGTGAGGGGGAGTTTTTGAATTGCATTCTTATTGTCTTATTGACTTTTCTGAACTTGAATTGCATGTATTTATCCTCACAATGATCATAGGTCAATTGAACAATTGTTTTTATATGGTCCTTAAGTGAGATTTTGACTCTTTTCTAGAATTTAAAGTTTTTATGCTTTCTGTTGTGGAAAGGAAAAATATGACCATGGTTGAGATGGCTAGAACGAAGCTAGATGAGTATAGCACACCGAGGAGATTTTGGGCCGAAGCTGTTGCTACTGCTTGCCATATTGCTAATCGTGTCTTTGTGAGACCTTCTTTGGGTAAGACTACTTATGAGCTTCGATTTTGTAGAAAACCCCCTGTCTCACACTTTCGAGTCTTTGGATCTAAATGTTTTATTCTCAAGACAGGAAATCTAGATAAATTTGAGTCAAGAACTTTTGATGGTTTATTTCTAGGTAATCCTGCACATTCGAGGGGTTTTCGGGTTTTTAATGCTGAAGCTAACCTTGTTCAGGAGACATGCAATGTCACTTTTGATGAGACTAGCCCTAGAGCTAGATCAGATATTTCAGGTGATACACAGGTGACAGAGAGCATATTCATAGAGGAAGATGATGAATGATTTGATGTTCTTCCACCTGTTGTTGTTGACGCTCCTATTCCAGCACAAGAACCTGCTGTGACTACTTCTCCTTCAGATGAGGCTCCTCCTGCATCTTCATCGTCAGCAGTACCTGCGGAGGTTGAAGAGATGCTTTCCTCGCCGGGTGCACCACTTCACATTCAAAGGCAGTACCATCCGGATTAGATAATTGGTAATCTTCATGAGCGAGTCACTCGCTCCAGGTATCATGATCCAAATCTGTACTCTCATTCTGCATTTGTTGCTTCTTTTAAACCTCGCGATATATCACATGCTTTATCGGATTCTAGATGGGTTAATGCTATGCATGAGGAGTTAGAGAATTTTGAGAGGAATAATGTTTGGAACCTAGTAGAACCTCTGAGTGGTCATAATGTTATAGGAACCCGTTGGGTTTTCAAAAACAAACAAAATGAGGATGGTTCTGTAATTAGAAACAAGGCTAGGTTGGTAGCTCAGGGCTTTAGCCAAGTTGAGGGGTTATATTTTGATGAGACCTTTGCTCCTGTTGCTAGACTAGAAGTCATTCGCATTCTGCTTACATTTGCTGCATCTAAGGGCTTTAGATTATATCAGATGGATATTAAAAGTGCCCTTTTAAATAGTTTCATATAGGAGGAAGTTTATGTTAAGCAACCCCCAGGATTTGAGAATCCCAAGTACACACATCATGTATTCAAGCTATCCAAAGCCTTGTGTGGTCTTAAACAAGCCTCTAGAGTCTGGTATGATAGACTTAAGACCTTCTTGCTTAAGAATGATTTTAAGATGAGTAAGGTAGACAAGACTTTGTTCATTCTTAGGTGTGGTAATGACTTCCTACTTGCTCAGATTTACGTTGATGATATTATCTTTGGTGGTTCTTCTAATACTCTTATTTCCAGCTTTTCTGAGACTATGTCCAGGGAATTTGAGATGAGTATGATGGGAGAGCTCAATTACTTTTTGGGGCTTCAAATCAAGCAATACAAGGAAGAGATCTTCATCCATCAGACGAAGTACACTAAGGACTCGTTCAAACGTTTCGACATGAGTGACTGCAAGCCAATCTCCACTCCCATGGCAACTTCGACTGTTTTGGATCCAGATGAGGAAGGAGAAGCCGTGGATCATCGCGAGTACCGCAGCATGATCCAACAAGTGGTATCCAAAAAGATGCATTGTAATATGAGTTTTTCTGCTTATTTTTTTTAAATTGATGAATCTTTGCCTATTACCCTTTGGAGCTTTAGTATTTCAATTCTTGCTCAATGCCATGTCTAGTTCTTTGACTTGCTAGAATTATCATGCTTTCACATATACAGATAAGTCTTTGCTGTATAAGCTAGAACTCTAAAACAACTCGAACTAAAAATTATAATTTGTGGATGTTTTAGCTAGTTGCGCAAGTAGTGCTCCTTTTGTGATATTGGCCCTGTCAGAATTGCTTTGTTAGCTCTTGAATCTAAAATTGACCATTACTTGAGCTTCTTGTGTTCTTGAGATTCTAAAACTGCTATTGTGAAACATGAAAAAACAAGATTGTTTTATGCTTAAATTGTGCCAAACTACTCTTACGAGACTGCTTGTCAAAGATATGAACTTGGAGATAGTTTGATGATCCAGACGATCTCATGTGGACTGCTTGTTAGAAATGACATGAACCTCAAGATTTGTCACCCTGGTAGAAGCTTAGAAAGAGTTTGTGGATGGCTCCTAGTCCAGGATCTTTTTCACTAAGATATACTTTTAATCAACTTCTGATCGAAGCTTGGAATGAGTTTGTGGATGGCTCCTAGTCCAGGATCTTGTCACTAAGTTAGATCATTAGTCAACTTCAATATTCAGTGCAAATGAGAAAATTATTGAAAAATGGGCGTTTGAGAAATTTGAGCAAAATGATTCAATACAGGACCTGATTGACTCGTAATGTGGTCTTTGTTAGATTTTTGATCTTACTTTCACATTTTGACATGGCCAGTTTCATTTTAGAATCCATGTTGATGAACTTGCTGAATTTGAAGCTTTGCTTAAATTGATAAAATTTATTGCTTTATATTGAACCTTCGTGCTTAGCTTTGATATATATGTCTTATCATGATATTGCTAGCGTTGTTAGGCTTGATATGCTGTTTGTGCAATATTAGAGATGCCAGCTTGTTCTTTTGGGTAATCTCCAAAGCTTCTTATAATCAAAAATTAAAAAAAATACAAAAATGAAGCCACTCCATTGCACTTCATGCTTACTTCTTCTTGTGCTTCTTTCTTCATTCTGCATTTGTTATCTCTGGATGAGAGGAAGGCGTGCTTCCTTGATGACTCCATTGTCAAAGGGGGAGAAGTTATTTCAATGTTGGGGGAGAAAATATATCATTATTGTACAAAGGAGGAGAAGATATATAAAAATGATAAAAAGGGGGAGAAATAGGAGAATTTGAAATTTTCTCAAATCTGAGGATCATAGTGAGGGGGAGTTTTTGAATTGCATTCTTATTGTCTTATTGACTTTTCTGAACTTGAATTGCATGTATTTATCCTCACAATGATCATAGGTCAATTGAACAATTGTTTTTTTATATGGTCCTTAAGTGAGATTTTTGACTCTTTTCTAGAATTTAAAGTTTTTATGCTTTCTTTTGGCTTATCTCACTTGCTTATGCTATTCTGATGCCAGCTTGGTCACTTCCATTGCTTTCTCTTGCTTATGGACCAAGTTGTGTCTTTGTGCGAAAACGAAAGTATTTTACTTTTCAAACCTCCAAATTACATTTTTTGGATTATTGTCAATGTGTTCATCAAGGGGGAGATTGTGGATATCATGGGGATATACTCCAGATCTTAGGATAATATGGCAATTGGCAATGACGTTAACGATTTGTCGTTTCGCGTGTTTTCGGCAAAGAAACGGTGCTGCCAGGCTTCAGGCGGTCTGACCGGCCGAAGGTCGGTCGGACCGGCAATGTTAGAAAATGGTATATTGAGCTGGGCAAAAAATAGAGGGTGTAGGCAAGAGAGGAGATTCTATTGCACTTGGTCCCATAATTTTTGGGGTTTCCAGTCAAAAGTTCTATTGGGATGAAAATTCCAGTAGGTTTTGGTTTTCCAGAGAGGAAAAATGGCTGAGTCCCAGCTGGCGGTCAGATCGGCCCATAGGTGGCGGTCATGAGTTTCAGGGCATATATGTTGCATGATGCTTATTTTGAGTAACATGGGTCAAGTTGTGAAGAACTTGTTCCCAAATTCGTTTTTCTTGTCTATTGTTGTGCAGGTTGCTTGGTGGTCAACGACGGTCAACAGTGAGGATGATCGGGACTAGGCTTGGAGAGCTGAGGTCGAACGATCGACAATGCCGGGTGAGGTCAATGTACTCAAGCGTGGTGCAATATGGACAAGGGTGACCTATTGGCTAATCCGAGGCGCAAGATGGCGTAAGGTGTAGCTAGTTAGGTCAAGGGGAGATAAAGACGGTGCATTAAAATACGTGCGTAAGTGTCCCGTTTGTTTTGGGCCATAACGAGAGTCCAATTGAGTCAAACTTCTAGAAGGTCTAAGCCTCCACTATAAATAGGAGAGGGAGGTGGCTGCACCTTCTCTTCGCCTCTTTTGCTATTTTTGTAAACCGTAATTTTCTTAGGGAAAGCTTTTGTGGAGGCTATGGTTCTTGATAGTTTGATATGATTTTCGTGCTCTTGGATTGAGTATTGTCCTCTATTGATGGAGAGGTTGTAAGCCCATATCATATCAAATCAATCTAGAGAAAGTTTGATCATGTATTGTTTCTTTGCGTTCTTTCTCTATATTTGATGATTTTGAGTCTTTCTTTTATCCACAAGTTTTTGATTGAATTCTTCACATGATCTAGCTTGTTGTGACGTGTGGGAACCTATCTAGGATCATCCTGATCATCAATCACCCACGAGCAAGATCTTGGATCAAGTTTTCGTTTTGACCCGGTTTTGAACCTTCCTTCAATCAAACAGAAAATGATCCTTATTCTTTCAAGAATTATCACAATCTTTGATTGGAATAGCTTCCTGATATCATAGAGAATGTGTGTTCTTGATTAGTTTCCTCTTATTTAGGCGAGCATTGCTTCTTGTTTTGTTGAATTGTCATCGAACGTTTTTAACACATGGCTATTATTTTAGCTTATTCATGTTGCCAAATGCCAACTTGCCATATTGGAAACCATTGTTTGCTGGCATTTTCCATCTTGTGAAACTGAAACCTCAAGCAGTTCAACACTGTCAACTTTAGTTTTACGCGAATCTGTTTACATTCTTTTCCAACTAAATATTATCTTAAAAGACTTGATTTCTTTTTTGCCATAAACTTTTGTACTATTTACCTAGTGTAGTTGGATTTTAAAAGAGGTTCTTACACTGTCATATTCTCTCTTAAAATCTAGGGAAAAGAGGAAAACTCATAAGGCAGCAAACTAATGTTCTGTCAAAAATGATGAAGAAGAATCTAATTGTGAAAGAACAAAACCTCAAAGGGTTGGCAGCACACCTGTTTATGGGTTTAGTTTCAAATGTGATGAAGAGAGCTGAAAAAAGAAGAGAGGTAACTTGTTGATATATAATTTTTTCTGTGCTGAATGTAGTTTGAAAACATATGGATATCATCCCTTTGTTTACCAAGTTCTACTCAAAGCTTGAGGAGAAAGTTCATGCATAGGAATTGGAGAAAAGCAACCTGCAAGCGCAATCAAAGGTTCATGTTCTCATTTCTCTTTTCATGGAAATGAATCAATGATTTTGTTCAATGCTACATTGCATATAATGTTTGCTTTATTTGTTTCTTTGTTACTGTGCAGGAAACAGAAGAAGCTGAACTTAAATAGCTATGGAAGAGTTTGAATTTCAAGGCAACACAGATGCCCAGCTTTTATAAGGAACCACGTCCTCCCAGGGTTGAGTTGAAAAAGGTAATTCTCTTAACCGCTACTCAGGAACTGCTTTCTTCATCCTTTTCCTCAAGTGAATTCATGGGTTTATATATGTTGTGTATATGGCACAAAATATTATTGGGCTCTTGGCAATATGAACTCATCATGAAAAAATTTGGTTGAACATAATCGTCCTTGTAGTATTCCTGTTAATATAACTAAATCCTAAACCTGTAAAGTAGGGAACTGCTCAATGCAACTTTGTTTTACTGTCAAGTAAAAACATCAGTGTAGAACTGGAAAGGTGACTAGAGGGGGTGAATAGACGCTTTCTTAATTTTTATCTTAATCAAATTCAACATCAACTTTTCTTTAATAGCTATGAAAGCTAAGAAGATTAGTAAATACACAGAGGAAGTCTTGTGCTGAATCCGATTAACCCCTTAAGCAAAAGATCCAAAATATGGAGATTAAACTCACAGGGGCGGTCAGACCGGTGGCCAACTGGCGGTCTGACCGTCATTGTGAAATCGGTCTGACCGGTCCTGACCAGAACCAGTGCAGACAGCTCGAAACGAAAACAAAAATCGGTCTAACTTTTGATTTATTCAATGAAACTTGACCAAATTTGGAACACACCTCCTAAGAATATCTGGAACCTATTCCAAGCAACGATCATCCAGATCCTCGTCAAAGCTTTGACCTTTTTAAGTTTTACCAAAGGAGGGTTCAAAACCGAGAAAAATTAAAAACTTGATCCAAATCTTGTTCGTGGAGGATTGATGATCGAGATGATCCTAGGAGTATTCCCACACATCATAGCAAGGTAAAAGAGGTCAGGGGACCAACAAAAACAACCGGATCAAGAAAGCACCAAAAATCATCAAAAGAGAAGGAAGAACACAAAACCCTCATCTTTGAATAATCATCCATAGATTGATTCATGATGTTGAAGGTTACAGCCACTCCCTCAAGGAGGACAAGAGCTCAATCCATGAGCACACACTCAAATCCTCTCTCTAGGACCTAGCCTCTCCTCTCCTCTCCAAACCCTAAAACAAACTAGAATTTTTGCAAATGAGGTGTTTGGGGGTTGTTTGGCAACCACCCCCTCTATTTATAGTGAGACCTAGGTTCTAGAAGAGTTCACCTAATGAGCTCCCGTTAAGGCCCAATACAAACGGGACACATACACACGCATTACAGTCGAAGCAATCGCCTGCTTCGCCACGTGTAGGTTGATCAGCAACTCTCATCATGTCGGCAAGTCTCTCCCGTCCGAATCCCATCGGAACCTCCAAGGCACTTGCACCGACCCCCGCACCGCTTGATCCAACCAGCTGCAACAAACTGCCCGTTCGAACCATCTTGTCCATTCTACGCCATGCTTGAGTCACACGACTTCACCCGGCATCCATGATCGTTCTGGACCTCAGCTCTCCAAGCTTAGTCCCGATCCTCCTCGCCGTTGACCGTCGTTGACTCGCAAGCCACACCGCGACAATAGACCAAGAAATCGTCTCAGGAATAAGTTCTTCACAACTTGACCCACGTTAGCTCAAAACATGCAATATGCAACATTAAAACATTGAAACTCATGCACTAGACTTAACCAAAACACAAAGCGCTAAGATGGCCGGCGAACAAGTGGAAGCGGTCGACCTCCATACGGCGGTCGGACCGATCTCAAACCGGTCAGACCGATTTGTATGAGCCGGTCAGACCGCCCGAAATGACTTAACTAAAATTTCACCCTGGAAATCCGATAACTCTCTGGAATTTTCAAATGAATATAACTTTTGACTGGAAGCTCCAAAAAATATGAGACCAAATGCAGGAGACTCCCCTCTCTTGCCTACACCCTCTATTTTTGGCCTAGCTCCAAACTCACTCAAAAGTCCTGGCCGGTCGGACCGCCAGAGCCGTCGGTCGGATCGCCACACTGCACCAGTCTAACCGCCCGATGCCACCGGTCCGACCTTTGGTCCGAACGACATTGGAGCTTTTCCTAAAACGCGAGATTCGGCAAACCAACAACGCCATTGCCAATTGACCTATCATCCTAAAATCATGCACATATCCCCATGATATCCACAATTAGTCTTGCTAGAATACCCCTTGACATATTATCAAAGGAAATTTTAATTACCCCGTTAGATCAAAATTTTACCTTCTTGATTTACAACATAACTTTTGTGGTCTTGTACTTAGATCTGATATCACACTTCACTATAGCTAAAATCCAATTCCAGTGTTGCTTGTAGCATAATGTACAGCATTCACACAGTCATGTGCATGGCTCTACGTTGTTCAACAATTTTGGAGAACTTTCTTTTAAGGCAGCCAATTTCCATGCCTAAACAACTATTTTCTGTAGCTAGTGCAGTTTTAGTAGAGGTAATAGTTACTTGTTGATCAACTGTTCAGGAGATTTTATTTCTTGTCTATACTATGCAGTTTTCAGCACCACATCACATGATTCATGTATTCTTTTAGCCCATCTGCTGTAATGAATTTGAAACTTAGTTGATTTGTTTCTGTGATGAGTTTGTTGCAAGTTCACCATCCATAATTTGTTAAGCAGTTAAGAGCATTTTGAAAAGGAGATCCTCAGAGTTCCCAGAAACAAAGTCATACAAGCCAAACATTACAAGGTTTCAATGGCCAATTCTTGACTTGTTTCACCGAATGGTTGGTTCTGAATAATATATTGCACTAGTACTTTTACCTGGCAACATGTCAAAGATTTACTTATTGGGGTTTCCCAGCTGGCAACGTGTCAAAGATCTACTTATTGGGGTTTCCCAGCTTGTGAAGGATACTACTTAATTACTGTCATTTCTCTTCGATCCCTACCACCAGAGCTAGATCACCAAAGCTTGGTCGTTCAAAGAACACAACCTCAGCAGGCACTGAAGTAAATACCAATCCTTCAAGCCGTCCAGCTCGTCTGAGCCTCGACGAAAGGGCCCCCCAAAATGGCATCAAGAAAGCACCTGCTGCGAATTCAGGGAAGAAGCCCCAGCGGAAGTCTCTCCCCAAGTTGCCGTCAGAACAAACAGGTTCTGTTGACACCACAGTGACAAAGTCTGATGCAGAATAGCTAGAAAACAGCAAGTCAACGACAGATCTCATTCGGGAGCCGATCCGTGCTCAAGTTACTCCCAATGAGCATGAACTCAGTGGTTAGAATACCATCAAGTCAAGTCCTATGAAATGTGAGAGCCGTACCTCAACTTCCTATGTTTACATTTTGCTATTTATGTAGTAAACTGCCGGCTGATATTATGTACTAAAGTTAGTCTCATCACTAGGAGTTTGAAGAATGCAAGCAACGATCATCCAGGATCCTCGTCAAAGCTTTGACCTTTTAAGTTTTACCAAAGGAGGGTTCAAAAGCGAGAAAATTAAAAACTTGATCCAAATCTTGTTCGTGGAGGATTGATGATCGAGATGATCCTAGGAGTATTCCCACACATCATAGCAAGGTAAAAGAGGTCAGGGGACCAACCAAAAACAACCGGATCAAGAAAGCACCAAAAATCATCAAAAGAGAAGGAAGAACACAAAACCCTCATCTTTGAATAATCATCCATAGATTGATTCATGATGTTGAAGGTTACAGCCACTCCCTCAAGGAGGACAAGAGCTCAATCCATGAGCACACACTCAAATCCTCTCTCTAGGACCTAGCCTCTCCTCTCCTCTCCAAACCCTAAAACAAACTAGAATTTTTGCAAATGAGGTGTTTGGGGGCTGTTTGGCAACCACCCCCTCTATTTATAGTGAGACCTAGGTTCTAGAAGAGTTCACCTAATGGGCTCCCGTTAAGGCCCAATACAAACGGGACACATACACATGCATTACAGTCGAAACAATCGCCTGCTTCGCCACGTGTAGGTTGATCAGCAACTCTCATCATGTCGGCAAGTCTCTCCCGTCCGAATCCCATCGGAACCTCCAAGGCACTTGCACGACCCGACGCTTGATCCAACCGATGCAACAAAGCGCCGTTCGAACCATCTTGTCCATTCTGCGCCATGCTTGAGTCACACGACTTCACCCGGCATCCATGATCGTTCTGGACCTCAGCTCTCCAAGCTTAGTCCCGATCCTCCTCGCCGTTGACCGTCGTTGACCTGCAAGCCACCTGCACAGCAATAGACCAAGAAATCGTCTCCGGGAACAAGTTCTTCACAACTTGACCCACGTTAGCTCAAAACATGCAATATGCAACATTAAAACATTGAAACTCATGCACTAGACTTAACCAAAACACAAAGCCGCTAAGATGGCCGACGAACAAGTGGAAACCGGTCTGACCTCCATACCTGGCCGGTCAGACCGATCTCAAACCGGTCAGACCGATTTGTATGAGCCGGTCAGACCGCCCGAAATGACTTAACTAAAATTTCACCCTGGAAATCCGAGAACTCTCTGGAATTTTCAAATGAATATAACTTTTGACTGGAAGCTCCAAAAAATATGAGACCAAATGCAGGAGACTCCCCTCTCTTGCCTACACCCTCTATTTTTGGCCTAGCTCCAAACTCACTCAAAAGTCCTGGCCGGTCGGACCGCCAGAGCCGTCGGTCGGACTGCCACACGGCCGGTCTAACCGCCAGTGCCACCGGTCTGACCGCCTGAGGTCTGAACAGCATTGGAGCTTTTCCTAAAACGCGAGATTCGGCAAACCAACAACGCCATTGCCAATTGACTCATCATCCTAAAATCATGCACATATCCCCATGATATCCACAATTAGTCTTGCTAGAATACCCCTTGACATATTATCAAAGGAAATTTTAATTACCCCGTTAGATCAAAATTTTACCTTCTTGATTTACAACAGAACTTTTGTGGTCTTGTACTTAGATCTGATATCACACTTCACTATAGCTAAAATCCAATTCCAGTGTTGCTTGTAGCATAATGTACAGCATTCACACAGTCATGTGCATGGCTCTACGTTGTTCAACAATTTTGGAGAACTTTCTTTTAAGGCAGCCAATTTCCATGCCTAAACAACTATTTTCTGTAGCTAGTGCAGTTTTAGTAGAGGTAATAGTTACTTGTTGATCAACTGTTCAGGAGATTTTATTTCTTGTCTATACTATGCAGTTTTTCAGCACCACATCACATGATTCATGTATTCTTTTAGCCCATCTGCTGTAATGAATTTGAAACTTAGTTGATTTGTTTCTGTGATGAGTTTGTTGCAAGTTCACCATCCATAATTTGTTAAGCAGTTAAGAGCATTTTGAAAAGGAGATCCTCAGAGTTCCCAGAAACAAAGTCATACAAGCCAAACATTACAAGGTTTCAATGGCCAATTCTTGACTTGTTTCACCGAATGGTTGGTTCTGAATAATATATTGCACTAGTACTTTTACCTGGCAACATGTCAAAGATTTACTTATTGGGGTTTCCCAGCTGGCAACGTGTCAAAGATCTACTTATTGGGGTTTCCCAGCTTGTGAAGGATACTACTTAATTACTGTCATTTCTCTTCGATCCCTACCACCAGAGCTAGATCACCAAAGCTTGGTCGTTCAAAGAACACAACCTCAGCAGGCACTGAAGTAAATACCAATCCTTCAAGCCGTCCAGCTCGTCTGAGCCTCGACGAAAGGGCCCCCCAAAATGGCATCAAGAAAGCACCTGCTGCGAATTCAGGGAAGAAGCCCCAGCGGAAGTCTCTCCCCAAGTTGCCGTCAGAACAAACAGGTTCTGTTGACACCACAGTGACAAAGTCTGATGCAGAACAGCTAGAAAACAGCAAGTCAACGACAGATCTCATTCGGGAGCCGATCCGTGCTCAAGTTACTCCCAATGAGCATGAACTCAGTGGTTAGAATACCATCAAGTCAAGTCCTATGAAATGTGAGAGCCGTACCTCAACTTCCTATGTTTACATTTTGCTATTTATGTAGTAAACTGTTAGTCTCATCACTAGGAGTTTGAAGAATGGCAAGTAACCCCTGTATTGTTTGTCTTCTCAGTTTTTGTTCACAATACAAGGGAGGGGGGCACCTATTGTTATTTGTAGTTGGTAACAATTGCACGTGACTATCTCCTATTATCAGGGCTAGAAGTTTCTTTTTCCATATGAATTTTCTTGCCTTTCTTTGCTGCAAATTATTGCGAATTTTGCGACTAACTCTGTGCACGCGTTCTATGTAATTTTGATTTCTGTTCTGCATGGAAGATGGATCTGCTTTTGCTGAACTAGCTGCAGCAAACGGTTCTGACGCTTAATTCACAAGTGATACTGAAGTCTGATACACCCAGTGACCAAGAACATTCTACATGTACAAGCACCGCAAAACCTTAAGCTAGATATATGTCATATAGGCATGCAGATTCTACCGATGGTGACTTAGGCGCGTAGTGCTCCTTCCAGATTCATTTTACAGGTAGCCGGATTCAGTTTACAAGCTGCGGCGAGCCGAGCCGAGCCGAGCCGGCGACGGCGGTTTGCCTGAGAGAGGCTGCCGTGATTCCAACCATGTTGCTCTTCCAGATCCAGTTTGTTTACAGGCGGTGAGATCGTTTCACCTAAGAGGCCGCTGTGATGGAAGGAGGCTGAGCTGCCTCCAAGAACGGTGGCGTCGGTGGCTGCTCGGTGTTGTCGTCGTCTTCCTCAGCGTCCCACAGGAAGCCGGCGTAGGAGCCCAGGACATAGCTGCAGCAGAAGCACAGATATTGTCACACATCTGAAAGTGTCTGAAATCTGAAACTCTGAATTGCCAAAGAAGGGAGGTGATGCTGCGCGCTGACTCACCAGTCGTCGGGCGCGGCCTGGACGGCGCGGGTGAAGTAGGATTCGGCGCGGTCGGCGTCGCGGCTGGTCTCCCAGACGAGCCCCGCGTAGAGCGCGAGCGCGTCGCCGTCCCCTGGGTTGGCGACGATGGCGCGCTCGCAGTACTCCTGCGCCCTCGTGACGTCCCTTTCCACCTCCTTCAGGAACCTGGCGTAGTTGCCGAGCAGCAGCGAGTTGCCCGGGTCGGCCTGGATCATCCGGCGATAGTGCGCGTCGGCGGCGCCGCGGCTGTCGCCGTCGCCGCCGCGGTCCCCGCCATGCCCGCCGCCGCACACCCTCCCGCCGCCGCCGCCTCCCCCGACGCCCTCGACGAGCGCCAGGGCCGCGGCCTCCCGCCCAGCGACCGCGTCCAGCCCCGTGCTCGTCAAGAGCCGGCGCAGCGGGACGGCCGCCCCGAGCACGTCCTCTTCCTCCTCCTTCTCGACCTCCTCGTCGTCCTCCTCGACGGAGATGGAGGCGGACGACGACGCGGAAAGCGCGTGGCCGTCGTCCTTCCTGGCCCTCACGGCCCGGACCGGCGCCGCCAGCAGGTCCCCCTCGGACAATGCACGGCACAGCGGCCCCTGCCTCGGCGTCTGCCCCGCCGGCACCACCAGCGCGAGGTGCCCCCATACGCCTCCATGCTCCGACCCCGCCGCCGCTGCCGGCACGCGCACCGCGTAGCCGTAGTTGAGCAGCGGGGAGGACGCGCTCCGCAGCAGCATCGCGCCTGTAGCTCTCTCTCCTCTCCCTCCCGAAAATATCTCAAGTGGCGCTTTGCGTCTCACTGACACGGTGGGGGACGCCAGTATTTATACGGCGCGCGGGCGGGCGATAGATCTCACCACGGGCACGTGATGCCCGCCGACGTGGCGGGTGCGCAGTGGGCAGCGGGTGATGCGCGGTAGGGCCCTCGGGCCCACTGGGTAGTTATCGCTGCAGTGGGGTGGGACCGGGGGAGGGGAGGGACGGACGGACCATATCAGCTGCGGCCCGCGGGCTACGCGACAGAAAGCGCGGTGGTGGGCGAGCGCGACGGCGGTTAACCGGGTTGCGGCTGGCTCCTCTGGCCACCTGTTTACAGCAGGCACAACCGCACAAGTTGGGTAAAATGTGTGTACGGCAGGAGAGGGGCTTCGTGGAACACACCTAGTTGTGTGAAAAGAATGGAATGCCAAGACAAATCCAAAGATGATCTTCTTCTCTTGGAACATAGGTGTGGTCCTGATTCACTGTGCGCCACGTTTTATTTCTTTGTATCACAGCATGGTAACGTTCGTTTCTTGGAGAGAGAGAGAGAGAGAGAAGACAATGCTTGAGATCGATACCACGGTGGCTAAGAACGTGAAACCGAACGATATTGCTTACCTCTGGCCATTATCAGTGCACATGGCATGGTGCCCCCATGTTGTTTGGTCTTGGTAGCTTTGATCTTACTTTCTATTGCCTGTAGCCACTTAAGTGGCATTCTAGACAGGGTTTGCGGTACTAAAGACATATATAATAGTGTAACGTTAGCTGTCTCTAAGTCTTGTCATGTAGGACACGAGATATTGCGGATGAAAAGAGGGGATGATAGAGAATTGTGTATTCTCTCGTGTAGTAGTTGACTATAACACAAGAAACAAGACACACTGTATATGAATAAGCTATCTATAAAGACATGCAAAAAAAAGATAACTCATTATAGGAACTGTCTTTAGTGTTATCTATAGATAACACGAAGAGGTACTACAGACAACAGTTGTTTATATCACTGTGCATGCCTTTAGGGCATATACAATAATGTGGCAGCAACTATCTGTAAAGTTTTTCACGTAAGACACGAAATGATGTGGATGAGAGAGGTGAGTATAGAAAATTGGACAGTCTCCGGTGCAGTAGTCGACTGTAACACGAGAAATAAGACACATTGTATATAAAAGAGTTGTCCATATAGACATGTAAAAAAATAACTCATTATAGAAATTATCTTTAACACTGTCTATAGATGACATAGAGAAGTACTATAGATAACATTTGCCTATATCATTATAAATGTCCAGATGTTTGGCCGATTACCACTAGTACTGACTAGATTATCCTACTAACTCCTTGGAATTACGTTCTCTGTGGAATTAGTGCAAAGCTTCCTCTTAATTGGCTGAATCACCTAATGGAATTAATGTCACCAATTTACTGAAGCAAGCTGGTGACTTTTGATATCCTTCCTCCTATGAGAACAGTACTCCCTCCATAAAAAATGTAGGGTATATTTTTGTCCTGCACGTAGACCAAAGAGATATTGAAAATGACTAGATCACCCCTAATTATTATCTATAAGTACTATATTCAATGTAATGCATATATGGAATACAAAATAAAACTAGGTATTTGTTAACCGTATATAGGATATATATTAACTGTACGTAGGAAACAACAAACTTATTTTGCATTAAATATACGAGATACGCCCTATATTTGTGAACAAGGCCATAAAAAAAATACGCCCTACATTTTAAACAGAGGAAGTACAAGCCTTTATGGGGACTTATTAATAAGGGCATTTAAAACTCGTAAAACGTCAGCCTTTCTTGAACATCAAGAGGAAGGCTAAGTCGTCATTGTAAGTGACTGGAGGGACTAGTAGATGATAGTAATACTTCGGTTACATGTAAACTTTTCACAATACACACTGGTACAAACTCGATGTAGATGATCATTTTAGTTCATGAAAAGAAAAGAAAACCAGACCAAAACAAAAGGACCTTGAAAGAAGAAGATTGTTTTCTCCATATTTACATCCCGAACTCCTCAAAGTCTCAAAATTAACTCTCAACTTGAAAACCAGACACTCGACACACTCAACTATCAAAACCACCTACTTTACCCTCTTAATCCAAACTGTAGTGTTTTTGTCTTACGTGGCACCGGAATTGGCGCTGATGTGGAATTTTTTTTCTTTCCTTTTATTGTCCTTCTCCTTCCTCATTTCTTTTCTTCCTCCCCGAGCACCTCCTTCCCCCTCCTCCCGGGCACTGATAACGAGTTCTGCTCCCACCCTGGCCTTTGCCGGCCCAGCGCAACCCTCACCGCCGTCCATGGCCGAGGCCAACCCCCTCCTCATTGCCGCCTCAGTCGCTGCCACCGATCCCCCTCGCCGCTTCGACCATTGCTCCGCTCCTCCTCGCCTCTTCCCCCTCACCTCACCACTTCCTCTCCTTCCTCGCCGCAACCCGCTCTCCCTCCCACCGCTCTCACTCCTCTCCCAACGTCCATGGCCACTTCTCATCCAGCCTCCTCTCCCGATCTCGAGGTAGGTGGTGGCGGCGCGATTAGGGCAGGCGCGACGATCGCGATCGGGGAGATGGTGGCATGGCTATGGCCGAGGGAGGCGGCCATGGCCGTTGGGAGAGAGAAGAGGAGAAAAAGATGAAGCTCAGGAGGAGGTGGTGCTCGGGGGGAGTGGACAGTGGTGACGAAGGAGGCGGAGGAGGAGGGCATGGGGAGGACGCAAAGTAGTTGTATGTAGTGCGGGGCGAAAACGACACAACGCTGCTCTCAGTGTCGTGCGCGAAGAGGCCCAAGGAACTGAGGTCGATCAGCCATTGCCACAGTTCGAGGCCCAGGAGCATCATCACTATCGCTGCCTTTGGCGCCGACGGAGACAGAGGAGAAAATGGGAATGAGTGACGGATGCAGCTATTTTGGGCGGGCTGTGGGTGACGACGATGCTCATGGCCACCAGTCATGGAGGAGGAGGTGGGAAGGAGTAGTGGAGGGCTGGAGGTAGTGGAAAGGCGTGGAGGAGAGGCAGCTATGGTGGCAGTCGAGAGGGAGAGAAGAGGAATGGAAGAGTAGGAGAGGAGAGGGGGCTGATGACATGTGGGCTATCGTCTGTTTTTTTTAATGTATTTGCTGATCAGACTGCCATATCAGTTGGCAACTAGTGATGTGGTCGAGCATGACAAAAATCATTAACGAAATCGGCCTAGAGGTGAAAGTGAACGGTTTTGATAGTTAAGGGTGTTTGGTGTTCGGTTTTCACGTTCAGAGTTGATTTTTAGATTTTGAAAAGAGTTCAAAGGTGTAAAATAGATATTTTTTTCTTTCTTATTCCATCAAACACGAATCACCCACCAGAAAGGCCAGATTTGCGTGGCCCTGGCGAGTCCAGCCGCCATATTTGAACCCATTTCTGCTGTCCTATTCACGACCTTTATGCACGGATATCCTTTTCTACCCGTGTTGCCCACGAATGGTAGATAGATACTAGCAACTTAAGCAAGTGCAGAGAAAGAGGCGGTCTGAAACTCTGAACGGTCATGGCGCAGTTTCACCTGAGCTGCAATTGCGAAATGCAGTGGTACAAGAGGCTCTCCAGACGGTACACGCAACAAGGATGGCACGAGGAAAGAAAACATCTCACACGGAGATATGTGAATGACTGAATGCCACGCGAAGGCAGTGTGCCATGTGCAGGATATCTGGCGTGAGGTACAAGGGATTTTTCTCTCCTTTGTTTTGCTCCTCGTGGCGAACTCGATCATTCACGTCACACTGGTGCTCACCGGCAAAGCCCAATGAAATCCTCTAGAGTTTGTTTGGATGGAGAGGGGTCAGAACCAATCCGAAGAGATTTTAATTCAAATTCTGAGTTAATCCGAATAAAGCCCTTATGTTGATAGTTAATGGTTAAACCAGCTAAGATGAGTGACAACGGTGACTTAGCGTAAGTGGAAAAGTGCTTCGATGACTGGCACTATTTGCACAGCATGGTTATTTAGCCCTTATAATAGAAAGCACAATAAAAGATGCTGTACATTTCTTTTATTATGCATTTTAGTGATATTGGACAAAACCTGAGCAATGAAAAGAATGCAACTACCTACCAACCCTAGCAAGTGTGCATTATTTTTTCAAGTGGAACACCATGTCAAAGTGCATCTTTCTCTTCAGCTGTTATGGCATAAGCATCTTTGAGTTATGGCATTACACTTCACATAAGACTAGGATTAACAATCTATTAGTAGCCATGTTCGATTGAACATCATCATATCTAACAACAGGAAAGAACATCCTCTTAATTCTATATCTCAATAATACAATTATGTCTGTTGTGCTCAACAGGCAAAGAACAATATTTGTTGTCAGCATAGGAAAACTTACACAACAGCTTTGATTTCATTCAAGCAAAAAGGAAAGAAAGGTGTGTTTATGCAATTCAAATTGGGAAGAAATTCTGGCACAGATATAAAAAATCGGGAAGAACTACCAGCAGGCGTGCACATGTTGCTATTCTGATCTGGCATAACCAGGAAGAATCATGCAGCCAATCTCTTGCTACACTGTAGCACTTCATCAACAAAATACGAAAAGAGAAGTCATCACAGAGTTGATTGAATCAAATATGTGTTCATATGTTCCAGGGAATTATGGGGTCTGGAGTGGGCTACGTACTGATGACATGGTACGTTGAGAAGAGAGGGCCAGTAGTCACTCCAGCCTTCATTCCTGTCATCCAAATCATGGTTGCCATGATTTATTTCTGCTTTCTCCATGAAAACCTCTACCTTGGAAGGTAGTCTTTGCCTCAATTATTAAATCATGACATGCAATCTCATGTTTGTTACTTCATTCCTCTTCCTGAAATAATGCATAGCCCTGAACATGCATACAAATTACTAACAACATGGTAGCCGCGCGCCGCTCTCCTCCCGCGCTCTCTCCTCTCCCAACGTCCATGGCCACTTCTCATCCAGCCTCCTCTCCCAGATCCTGCGCGAGGTAGGCGGTGGCGCGGCTGCGATTGGGGCAGGCGGGCGGCGGACGACTGCGATCGGGGGAGATGGTGGCATGGCTATGGCCGAGGGAGGCGGCCATGGCCGTTGGGAGAGAGAAGAGAGGAAAAAGATGAAGCTCAGGAGGAGGAGGTGCTCGGGGGGGAGTGGACAGTGGTGACGAAGGAGGCGGAGGAGGAGGGCATGGGGAGGACGCAAAGTAGTTGTATGTAGTGCGGGGCGAAAACGACACAACGCTGCTCTCAGTGTCGTGCGCGAGGAGGCCCAAGGAACTGAGGTCGATGCAGCCGCCGTTGCCACGGTTCAGGGCCCCAGGAGCATCATCACTATCGCGTTGCCTTTGGCGCCGACGGAGACAGAGGAGAAAATGGGAATGAGTGACGGATGCAGCTATTTTGGGCGGGCTGTGGGTGACGACGATGCTCATGGCCACCAGCCATGGAGGAGGAGGTGGGAAGGAGTAGTGGAGGGCTGGAGGTAGTGGAAAGGCGTGGAGGAGAGGCAGCCATGGTGGCAGTCGAGAGGGAGAGAAGAGGAATGGAAGAGTAGGAGAGGGGCTGATGACATGTGGGCTATCGTCTGTTTTTTAAATGTATTTGCTGATTAGACTGCCATATCAGTTGGCAACCAGTGATGTGGTCGACAGCATGACAAAAATCATTAACGAAATCGGCCTAGAGGTGAAAGTGAACGGTTTTGATAGTTAAGGGTGTTTGGTGTTCGGTTTTCA
The DNA here is from genome assembly GCA_036346395.1 of Hsuehochloa calcarea. Taxonomy (NCBI): domain Eukaryota; kingdom Viridiplantae; phylum Streptophyta; class Magnoliopsida; order Poales; family Poaceae; genus Hsuehochloa; species Hsuehochloa calcarea. The sequence continues at coordinate 28,205,065 of CM070603.1, read as the reverse complement.
CGTTCAGAGTTGATTTTTAGATTTTGAAAAGAGTTCAAAGGTGTAAAATAGATATTTTTTTCTTTCTTATTCCATCAAACACGAATCACCCACCAGAAAGGCCAGATTTGCGTGGCCCTGGCGAGTCCAGCCGCCATATTTGAACCCATTTCTGCCGTCCTATTCACGACCTTTATGCACGGATATCTTTTTCTACCCGTGTTGCCCACGAATGGTAGATAGATACTAGCAACTTAGCAAGTGCAGAGAAAGAGGCGGTCTGAAACTCTGAACGGTCATGGCGCAGTTTCACCTGAGATGCAATTGCGAAATGCAGTGGTACAAGAGGCTCTCCAGACGGTACACGCAACAAGGATGGCACGAGGAAAGAAAACATCTCACACGGAAATATGTGAATGACTGAATGCCACGCGAAGGCAGTGTGCCATGTGCACATGATCTCTGGCGTGAGGTACAAGGGATTTTTCTCTCCTTTGTTTTGCTCCTCGTGGCGAACTCGATCATTCACGTCACACCGGTGCTCACCGGCAAAGCCCAATGAAATCCTCTAGAGTTTGTTTGGATGGAGAGGGGGTTAGAACCAATACCTTCGGATTGAAAGAGATTTTAATTCAAATTCTGAGTCAATCCGAATGAAGCCTTTATGTTGACAGTTAATGGTTAAACCAGCTAAGATGAGTAACACCGGTGACTTAGCGTAACTGGAAAAGTGCTTCGATGACTGGCGCTATTTGCACAGCATGGTTATTTAGCCCTTATAATAGAAAGCACAATAAAAGATGCTGTACATTTCTTTTATTATGCATTTTAGTGATATTGGACAAAACCTGAGCAATGAAAAGAATGCAACTACCTACCAACCCTAGCAAGTGTGCATTATTTTTTCAAGTGGAACACCATGTCAAAGTGCATCTTTCTCTTCAGCTGTTATGGCATAAGCATCTTTGAGTTATGGCATTACACTTCACATAAGACTAAGGATTAACAATCTATTAGTAGCCATGTTCGATTGAACATCATCATATCTAACAACAGGAAAGAACATCCTCTTAATTCTATATCTCAATAATACAATTATGTCTGTTGTGCTCAACAGGCAAAGAACAATATTTGTTGTCAGCATAGGAAAACTTACACAACAGCTTTGATTTCATTCAAGCAAAAAGGAAAGAAAGGTGTGTTTATGCAATTCAAATTGGGAAGAAATTCTGGCACAAATATAAAAAATCGGGAAGAACTACCAGCAGGCGTGCACATGTTGCTATTCTGATCTGGCATAACCAGGAAGAATCATGCAGCCAATCTCTTGCCACACTGTAGCACTTCATCAACAAAATACGAAAAGAGAAGTCATCACAGAGTTGATTGAATCAAATATGTGTTCATATGTTCCAGGGAATTATGGGGTCTGGAGTGGGCTACGTACTGATGACATGGTACGTTGAGAAGAGAGGGCCAGTAGTCACTCCAGCCTTCATTCCTGTCATCCAAATCATGGTTGCCATGATTTATTTCTGCTTTCTCCATGAAAACCTCTACCTTGGAAGGTAGTCTTTGCCTCAATTATTAAATCATGACATGCAATCTCATGTTTGTTACTTCATTCCTCTTCCTGAAATAATGCATAGCCCTGAACATGCATACAAATTACTAACAACATGGTAGCCGCGCGCTCAACTAATTACCTGATTGTTTGCTTTAGCATGACGACGGTAAGAACCCAGAAAATTAAAACTAATTTAAACAACGTTAATTCGTAATTAGCAGTAAATTAAAATTTTGTAATCAATAACAAAACATTAAGCTCTGAGTATTATCTAACACATCACCAAGCGATCTCATATAAAATAATACAATCGGAATTCAACATCAAATTCCACAACATAAATTATTACCGCATTAAAGAATCATCAATATAATCTCGGAGTCAATCACAAAAATCACTTGCAAGCAAAAGTAAAATATTACATCTCAAAATGATCTACAAAGAATTCATTGCAAACAGAGAGAAAACAACAGTCCAATCTCTAAATTAATTACAAGAATTAATTACAGCAGAGCAGAATATATAAATTACAACTTTTATTAAATTATAAAAAGAATAAAATAAAATCTTGCGTTGCATGTTGCGAAGCCTGTTCTTGTCCATTTATCGCCATCCGTCGAATACTTCCTTGATCCACATTGCCAGCGTTCGCCAAAAATTCAGAGAACGATTAGCAAACCAAATGCAATAAAATAGAGTTAGGGTAAAGAAGGGTTTGCTGTCAGATTTCGAGTGGATCACCGAGGTTCCCAGACCAACATAAGTTAGTCGGTGCCATCTCACATCCAATGGGTATCATCACCCAACAATTCTATAAATCCAACACCCACATAGGCCACTTACCTTAACAGCAGAAAATCCGACGAATAGTGACTTTTAGACCATCGGACAATACCCAAATAGCGCCATGTGAGGAGGGAATGGATAGGGCAAGGGCAATTTAGGAATGCACAGTGCAAGGGAAATGCCACAGCCGAAATCCCCCTGCCTCATAAGCCACCCCCCAACTTCTTACCACACAAGCCTCATTCACAAAAGCAAAGGCCAACCAAGCCTTGTTCCACCTCTGTGGATATCGTGAGGATATGTGCACGATCTCAGGATGATGAGTCAATTGGCAATAGCTTTGTTGGTTTGCAAAATCTCGCGTTTTCGGGGTTTGCCTCAGTCTGTCAGACCACAGGCGGTCTGACCGGTGGTGTGGGGCGGTCAGACCGCCTGTGGAGAGGTCGGACCGGCCGTGGGTGCTGGTCGGACCGGCCTGACCTAAAAATGGATTTTGGGGCTAATCCAAAAATAGGTTGTGTAGGCAAGTGAGGGGAGTCTCCTGGATGTGGTCTCATCATTTTTGGAGCTCCCAGTCAAAAGTTCTATTGAGTTGAAAATTCCAGATGGTTTCGGATTTTCAAGCTGGAAATTTGGCTAAGTTCTTTCGGGCAGTCCGACCGCAGTTGTGGATCGGTCGGACCGGCCCGAAATCGGTCGGACCGGCCTTGTGGGGCGGTCAGACCGCCGATGACTTGGAGGTGAGCCAAGTTTGCATTGATGTGTTTTGATTGTGGTTTATGTATGGAGTTCAATGCTTTATTGATGTATATTGCATTGCGGAACTAACGTGGGTCAAGTTGTGAAGCGCGGTTCTCGAAGCGGTTTGTTTGTCTATTGCTGTGCAGGTGGCTTGCAGGTCAACGACGTCAACGGTGAGTGGATCGGGACTACGCTTGCAGAGCTGAGGTCCAGAACGATCATGGATACCGGGTGAGGTCGTGTGACACAAGCATGGTGCAGAATGGGCAAGATGGATCGAACGGGTAGTTCGGTACAGCTGGTTAGATCAGGTGGTGCGGATATCAGTGCGAGTCTCTGGGAGGTTCCGATGGGATTCGGACAAGAGAGGCTTGGCGACGTGATGAGAACCACTGATCAACCTACACGTGGTGAAGCAGGCGATTGCTTCAACAGATGTTGTTTGTGGGTCCCATGTGTGAGTGGGTCCCAAAAGTGAAACCCTAAGCCTCTCCTATAAATAGAAGGGGGAGATGTAAAACCCCCTTGAAGCTTCATTTGGTATTTCCTTAGCCTTTTCTAGGGTTAGGGTTTGGAGAGGAAGAGAGGGGAGATTGTGGTTGCTTCTTGGTGAGCTCTTGTCCTCCTTGAGGGAGTGGCTTTGTAAGCATCTTGTGAGATCAATCAATCTTGTGATGCTTGCTTGAGAGATCATTTGTCCCCCCTTTTGTGTTCTTCTCTCTTTTGGATGATTTTGGTGCTTCCTTGATTCAAGTGTTTAAGCTTGGTCTTTTGACCCTTTGTGTCTTGCTTTGATGTGTGGGAATACTCCTAGAATCATCTAGACCATCAACCCCCACAAGCAAGTCTTGAATCAAAGTTTTTCATATTTCTAGGGTTTGTGCACTTCTTTGTTAAATCCTTGAGAGATCGATTCTGCGAAGTGGATCTGAAGGATCGTCGCTAGAAATAGGTCTCCAATATCATTAGGGAGGTGTGCTCGAAATTTGGTCAAGTTTCATTGGTTGAATCAAAAGTTGGATCAAATTTCGTTTTAGATTTGGGCTTGATTTTTCAGTACTGGACCGTACCGGTCTGACCGGTCTTGTAACGGCGGTCCGACCGCCCGTGTTTCAGACCGCTAGTGCTGCCGGGTCGAACCGATGTCCACCGGTCCGACCGCCAGTTAGTTGCCGGTCCGACCGCTCGTTGAACGTCGGTCTGACCGCCCTTGCTAGCCGGTCCGACCGCCTGTGTCCAGATCAGCCCCTTGAGATTAGGTCTCAACTTTTGTGTCGTGTGGTTGAGCGGGGTTATCGAATTCAGCACAAGGCTTCCATTGTGCGCTTACTGATCTTCTTAGCTTCCATAGCTAAAGGAGTAAAGTTCGTGTTGAATTTGATTTAGGCGAGAAAGTTGAGAAAGTGCCTATTCACCCCCCAAGTCGCCTTTACGGTCCTACAACCTCACAGCCGAAGGAACACAAGGAGGCAAAGCCAACAAGCTCTCATTCATTCCCAACCGAAACCAAGCAAAACAAACCACACTGAGCTTCCTCAAAATAGCAAGCAACAAAGAACAAGCAAGGCCGGCCACCACATCCAAGCAAAGCCACCATTCCACCATCCACAACCCACCACAGAGAGAGCAACCGGAGAATGGGAGTTAAAGGCGAAGGGGAAGGCCGACGGGGCTGGAACAGCATCAACGACGGTTTCGAACCATCACCGAACATCAGGACCGATGCCAAGACAACGACAAGTACCAGAAACACGAAGGGAGCAAGGAGAGCATTAGTGCACGATCAGAACCACTATAGCGATGACCAGCACTACTGGCACTACCATCCCATCCCTGAACCAAACCCGACAAGGTAGCCCCGTTCACCCTATGTTATTTTTGTCCCAAAAATGGACCCACTCAGTATGAACAAAAATGCACGGAAGGTGCTCATGCCAAAATAGCCCACAATATCAAGATCACCAGGATTAAAAGAGAGGAGTGAAGAAATGGGGATGGGGAAGTGAAGGACCAAGAAAGAAGAAGAACCAGGGGCTCGACATTCGGTCATGGGAAGGGATAAGGAGAGAGAAGAGATATGGAATTAGCCAAATAGGGGATTGAATTAGCCAAATAGGGGATTAGGTGAGAAGGGGATGAAGGGTGAGAGGTTAAGTGGAGAAGGATTAGGAAATAGGGGTGGAAATTAGTATGTAAGAAATGGGTTGGTAAATAAAATCTTATGAGAATTAGTAGTAATAAATTAAGCACTAGAAATGAGCATTATAAGTAGTAGGTGTCAACACTGTGTAATCATTGGACCAAACAAATTTGAATAAGTCGCGTACAATTACATAGTCATATACTAGATCGGGAAGAAAAGGAAAGAAAATAAGAGGGGAAATAAGAGTAAGAATATTATAAAAATAGAAACAAATAGAGGGAACGCATACGTAGCATACCTGCAAGTTTCAGGCAAATCGCCGGAAAAATAGAATTTTAAACCGCGTACAGATAAATAACAGTAGCCATATCGGTAGACAATAAAATAGGAAAAAATGTAAAATAAATCGGGGACTTTATAAATAAAATCACTAGTAGCACTCACTGAATTAGACAATTAATCTGTTGCATTAGAAATAATTTAATCACAGTAGAATAATTAAAATAAACAACCTGAGTCTATTTAGAGAAATAAATAAATGCGTACACACATAAGTAAAATCAATTAGGCGTATTTGCACGAATAAAATTTAGTAGACTCAGTGAAATGCGAGTACGATTAATATTTTATTTTCATTCGATAAAATGCGAGTTTCAGCAACCTCGGTCCTAGAGCCAGTAGACCGTAGAACAACCGTAGTTAGGGAGTGCTAACCTAACGGGGGTGTCCGAAAAATGTTATTAAACTAAAATCTGCTAACGAAAAGAATCAACTGACTAATGTACGCATAATAGCACCAAATGTCACTAAGTATTTATTTATTTATTATTCACACCGTCGTATAATTGCAGCAGACGAACCAACGCAGACCAGAGTAGCTGATCCAGATTTCTTTGACGCTGATCTTTTCTACAATTTCAAAGGCAAGCTTATCTCTTAATCACCAACATAGTTATATTAAATGTAAACCGTACTTTGCTATATTATTATACATATGTGCATGAAAACTATATCTCAAAAATCAAATCGGATTAGTGAAAGAAGAAGATGATAAAAGAGATGATGAATGAAAAAAGAGTTAATATTATGGCTGGTAAAGGGGACTCGGGGCAGGAAAAAGAGATAAGAAAAGATGATGATGATGACGAGGCAAGAGGTGGGACCTTTACATATGGTTAAAATATAAGGACCAACAAAACTCCCACCCGGATCAGAGGTCATAAATTCAGTGCCAACCATTTTCCGTTTCGACAGGCAGAAAATGCTACCTTATTACATGATTATACCCTCCACATCAGGTAAGTTATTATGTAGGATGAAGAGATGCTATAGCGCTAAGTGGAGTGTTGGGTGAAGGTAGGATGGGCCCAACCAACATTACTGGAACTCATTGGATGATGAGATTAGCACCGTGATGAAGTCAACATCGACGGAAAGTAATGGGTGGAGACTTAATCACATAACTTGGAAAACGTTCTGTATTCTGAACTCAAACCCGCATCAAAGGAAATACAAGGGACCTAGCTCATTTAGAGTTAGAGTAGCTATGGGTAAAGTGGTACAAAGCCGGCACAATGCTAAATAAAATCAGGAATTCATATCTGTCTCCTGGATTGGAGTCTGCGGGAACCGCCAGGGGTATATCTTCTCTCCGAGTGACTGGTAGTATTTTCAGAATTAAAATATGTCACTTAAAGTTTTAACGAGTTGTTTATTTTCAGAAAAGAGATGATATAGAAAATATGATAACGAACAGAGATGAGTCACCCAGTGTATCTTTTGCTATTAATGCTTGCGGGGTACAATAGTACTCAAACTTGCTATTATTCTCCTTTGTTAGATCCTAGCCTGGTCGAGAACTATCCCGAGTGGGACGAAGGACACGTAGGTACCGATAAGACCGCAGGAGGCGAGGGCACTGACTACGAGGACCAAGGCGAGATGGACACCATATTCGACGCGTGGGACGAGTAGAAGACCGGTGGAGCAAGGAGGGTGTAACACCCTGGCTATTCAGAAACCAAGATGCTACTTAAAGGATCTAACATGTAATCATCAAGCGGAAGAATTCAAAACATAACTCATAGGAGGACATAAAGAAGTCAAACTTTCATAAAGTAATAGCAGTAATAAAGGTTGAATCCAAACGATTAAAACAAGGGAGTGATCAAGGACCACAAACAGTACTAAGCAACCATGGCATCGGGGGAATCATCAACTACATCAACATTATTTATTACAGTCCAACAATCTACGAATGAAAGATATAATCAAATCTTATTATTAAAACTGAAGGAAGGTGAAGAGAGTGAATAGTGTGGGTGTGACTACTCCCGCCCGGCGTCATCATCAATGATCACCTAAAATAAACAACAAAGCAAGAATGAGTCGAAACTCAGCAAGTACCATACATGATAAATCAAGCATAGAGTGGACAAGCCAACTACAACCGAAATATGAATAATTCTCGGAACACATACATGAATGGATGGAATGAAAGAATGCATTGAAGGAATGGACTGCTCATCAGCTTATACTGGTATAGAGAGTGACACACCCGTCGGTGTTCACTTAAGCTTGTACTTAACAAAGTCCGGGGATCCCAAATACCGTATGAAGAACGTTTCATACGGTTGTCCAACATTGCCCACATTGGAGTGGTGGAACTTACGTGCCCATATTGGAATTGATGGGACTTACAATTTCCACTACCGTGGTCCAAATGAAACGAATGCGTGAACGGAATGAACCTCATGCTATGAACTCTTATCACATAATAATGAAGAAATATACATGGCATACGAACATGAATAGCAAATCTAGCAATACATCCACACACAATCATCTTCATTCATTACGATAAGACAAAGTACTTGCCTCCCGCGCTGTGACGTGTTAGGAGACAGCGAAGGTGCCCCTCCACTCACCGCCTACACAAATATATAATCGGGATAAGGATAACCAGATATGACAAAGCTACAAGTGTCCTACCATAACCCTCTATCTATCCAACACAACCCACGGCTCAAATTGATAATTACACTAATCAGCCAGCTTACAGCTCTCCTGGACAGCAGTACGAGAAAATCATAATTAATTATCTGAAACTCTAAATGACATGAAACCAATGCCCAATGAAACTTAACGCACAGAACTACGAAACTCTAGTTGACGGGGTTTATCGATTCAGCAAAGACAATTGGCTAACCAGCAGTTGAAAATGTCTGACAGACATCTGTCCAGACCACAGAACAACAGTAAAGAAAATGGCATAACTTTCATTCTACAGATCCAATGAAGGTGATCTTTATCAATATGGAAATATTATTAAAAATGATACAATAACTTAGTTGGGTGGAGGTTCTGAATTCTACAATAACAAGGTCAAAATTGAGGAACAAACAGACAGTTCCTTCTTGTCAGACAGACATAACAGTTCGCAAAGAAAAATTCAAATCTCCTAAACCGTAAGGCGGAATTTCGTGATCTCGGTGGCTATGGAAAGATAAAAACCAGGGCTATAAAACTCTAGGATACGAAAATACCATATTCTGCTTCTAAGACGCCGAAACTAGGCGCACAATCTACTGTACAGATTGGATCTAACAACAGAGGCAAAACGATCCAACTAATCGAATCGAATTCTCATCCCTTATGAATCAAACAACAAGGGAGGTCATTTTTACCCTTGTAGAACCTCAAGAACGACGTGGATCGATCTCCCGAAGAACTCACCTCTTCTCCTTCTTCCTTTCTTTTTCTTCCTTCCTCTCCTTCCTTTCTCCTCTTCTTCCTTTCTCCTCTTCTCCTCATCTTGGTAGAGCAATACGGAGGGGGGGTGCTATAGTGGCGGTGTGCACTGTAGCTACAGTAATATTATGGTTTCCCCCTCCTTTTATACGTGGCCGGCCCCTCATGGGCCTCCTGGGCCAAGGCCCGAGGCCCAAGTTACCAAAAAACTGTAGAAACCCCCTTTTTCTTATGTCTATTCTCTCTTTTGTGAGCTTTATTTCTTATAATAAATCGGAGTATTACAGAGGGCAAGTAAGGGGACTTAATCCCATTTAACAGTTGTGAATTACTACTTGTAAGAAAGACCATAGCCTTGTGTGGCTACCGCTGTAATAAAGATGTATAATTTCTATCTTATTGTTCTATTGTGTAGACTCTGGTAATAGCTTACTATTCGTCGGAGCGGTGTTCTACTGGGCAGATAAATAGTAATTCGTATTGTTAAGTGTGATTACCTTCCGGAGAAATGACACGGGGCACCACAATGACCATGACGTCATGGTAGTCGCGGTCTAGAGCGTCCTCGCCGACGTCGACGGCACAGTGTAGCATAGCGAAGGCGTCAACGATGCGCACCGTGAAAGCGTCCACCGCCTTGCATAGGAATACCCTCATCACCAATATCGGCGCGTCCCGTCCCGTTGCAAGAGGGCACGCGGGCACACATGCGGGAATGTGACACAATCCGCATCAAGAGTTCGCAGCAAGAAAGCGTCAGGAAAGGGCGTGGGGCCAGGGGAGCGAGGGGGGAGATGTGGGCAAGACCGAAGGGAAAAGTAACCATGAGTAAAACCAAATAATGGAACTAAGCAAGAGGGAAACCAAATTAGGCACTGAATGAACAGAGGCGAGGAATAACAAAAGGAATAAGCATGGAAACACCATACACAACCAACTAAGAAAACCAACAAGAAAGGGTAGCACCGATTCAGAAGGACGACGAAAGGAAACCGTCGATGGCCACAACCAAGGAAGAAGGGGAAGTTGAGAAAGACAAGGTGACGGACAGGAGAGGCGACAACAAAGTGGGGAAACAGATCTAGTGCAATCTAACAAAAAGAAGGGAAGGAAATACACGAAGAGCAGGACGACAACAAAAAACAAGATAAATTGTAGAGCAAAGACCCGGTAGAACACAAATCCGCACAAATCCATCGGTTATAAACCCTGGCCGGAGTTGGGCGAGGCGAAATCCATTAGAGGGGAGACCGGAGGGGAGGTAGGTACTCCCGGGAACTCACTAGTGCCAAGGGTTCCGCCTAGAGCCGAGGAATGTCACCATGAATCTGGCAGACCATCCACACAACCGCTGCAGTCGCTCTCATGCCCGCTCCATCAAGCATACCACCATCTCCTCTCCGTCACAGGAGTGCTACCACAAGACATCGCTCCATCCACCCCGAGCAACCCTGCCACCAACCACAAAATGCATCACCGCAGACTGCTAATCGGACCACCACCGTCCACCTCTCCTCTTCCTCCTCCACCCCTGCTGTCTGTCGGCCATCTCCGTAGTCTCTTGTCCTCCTCCGCGACTCCACCTCCCTTCTCGACGCCAACGGCATATATCCATGGAGAGACACCCCTCCTCCCAAAAAAAGGGAAACGGAGGGGATGAGAACCGCATAATATCATATGCGGATCAGGACTAGAAAATGATACTCTAGATATTTTTTTTTTCCTATACGGCATAGGATAGGAAGAGAATTATCCCCTGTTTTCACCCCTAGATAGAGTTCACATTCTCCATCATGCATGGAGTCGCCTGCTTCCAAATCAAAACAAAAACATTTTAGTAAGCTCTATTACTTCCCAAGCCATGTCCACTACAAGTTACACATACAATTGAAGTAACATTCCCCCGAACAAAGTGAAAAAGGTGCAAAATCTACCTTTTTTTCCACAGAATCGCACATCTCTGTGCAGCATTCCGGTCTAGTTACACAAAATTATTCAGATTAAAAAATGTTTACTACCCTCATGTGCAGCGATGGCGGCGTACTGCTCCCGACACAGCCGAGGGCAGGTTTTCGGCCCTTCCACGTATATAGACGGGGTGGGAGTCATGCTTCATCACCAAACGACGGTGGTGGCACCACAGCGGCGACGAGAGGGTGGCTAGTGGAAACGGCGGCGAGAGGGGGATGAGTAGTAGGACCTTGGACTGACGGGGGAGGAAAGATCGAAGGAGTTTGGGTCTTGAAGCGCTGGTGTGTCTGCACAGTGGGACTCAACCCCCCGGCCTTCCGATTGTAGATGGACGGACAAGATGAAGGTAATGGTAGCTCATGACATTACAGCGTAATGTCAGTTATCAAGATGCATCCGTTTTGAACGCATGTCACTTTCAAAGATGGCAACTGAGAGCATACCTCTCCAAAGCTGAATCAGGGGAGAACATATCTAATGCATCATACGTTATGCATTTTCGCGCATCCTCTAAAAACATGAAACAAATATCAAGAAAACCTAACCATTTGAGGATACACCAAACCGTAGGACGAGCTACATATGTCGCCCCAACTAGGGTGCTAGATGTGCACTAGCACCCCCATTTGTTTTTAAATTATGTATATACCCTTGTTTGTTATATGTTCCAATTGATTTTGGGCTTTGTTGCAATTTAATAATACTTCAGGAAATTATATACAAATTATATTCCATACCGTCTGTTCAGATTTTGTAAACAACCTGGCATTTTTTTCACTTTACCGTGTTAATGGTACACTTTTTTATTTAGCTTTTAGGAACTTTTTTGGTTTTTAACTCAAAAATCAAGTCTCTGATTCTCTATCTGTTGCGCTATTTGCGACCATCATGATGAGTGCAATGATGCAAAATTAATATTCGGTATCTTATATGCTTACAAAATTTGAAGGCATATGTAACGTTAATATACCACACCAATAGTATATGATTATACATGGTTTACTAGACACTATCGATAATCACTTAACAGCTATCCTGTTAGCCATCGTTTAACAGCCGTCCTGTTAACCCATCTTTAAGTTTCAATAATGTATGTCAACATAAATTTTTAGCTCCGCCATTGAGTTGAATCAAGATAAATGCCACACCAAACATAGTACTTCAAATGAATGCCACTTCAAACCTCGTATATTTGGACAATTTTACATCTCCTCTTCCTCTTGGCTGGGCGTCGTCGTGCCTCCGCTACTCACAACCGTGGCCTCCTTGAGTGACTCCGACGATCCACTCAAGTCCAAAATCTGCACATAGCAAACGACGCTTGTGTTGCCCCTCGCCCTCTCCACTACCACTCTACCGGTCCTCGTCGCTGGCTACGAGATTGGGCTCAGACCCATGCCTTCTTCCATGCATGGACCCATGATTGGGCTTAGTGTGGGTCTCGGTTTCCTCAATTTGGGCTATGGTCCGCCCCGCCTTAACCTAGCCCGGCCCATGTTGTAACATCTTCTTCCCTCTCTTTTTTAGAATCGCCCATGATGATGATGTAACATCTAATATGTAGAAAGTAGTCGACAGCTACTCAAGCTAGCAAAAAGACTGAACATCATCTTCTTTTGACAAAGGGGCCTATGATCATGTTTACAAAAAGCTTTGGCATCACATTATACAAATCTCATCTCGATAAACCATTGGAGTTTTTTGGCATGGACTATTCAATACTTTAATTAAATTCTAGAAAAATCCTAAAAGTTTACTTATTTACGGTGTAAGATGAGAAATTTTGTACTATATTACTATACTAGCGCAGTGTCTATTGTTTAGAACGCAACATGATACCTACTTGTTTATCTCTTAAATGTAAAACTAATCAGAGTAGCGCAGTTGAAGCATAGAATAGTATCCATTGCCTTTCACCCACTTTACTTGACTTTGTGTTGGGAAGGTGAAATTTTATCATAAGAGCCAGTTGTGCAATTTGAAATGTGATTTCGAGCTATCGATTGGACAAAACAACAAGAAAAAGACAATAATTGATTCATACATATACCATGCATATACATTGTTTTCTTTGTCTAGCACATTTTCAGACTATCAAAAGCCGAGGACGGTTTTTTTTAAGAAAGGGAGGATGATGCGGACATCCTTAGCTATGTTGTTCCATATAGTGTTTTCAATTCATCAAGTACCTCAGAACAACATGAGCTTACTAAAAGAGTTGAAAAACAAGAGAAGCTTATCCAACAGGTGAATCTGTTCCCTGAATTTCCTTTTAAATTAGTAGAGAATATTATACTACCTAATAGCGGGTCATCACTTGTTGTCAGGTTTCAAGGGGAAGGTTTATTGGAAGATAAAGAACACGATGCTTCTCAGGTTCACGATGATCTTCGCAGAAAATCCAAAGTATCTAGCATACACAATATATATATTTGGAAAGCTTATCAAGTATACTTTCCACTATATCAAACGACATGTGATTTGAAGCATTCTATAACAAGTTATGGCTATTCGAGTACATGCTACACATTCAGACCGACCAATGCGCTAGAGTTGACAAAGTTGATGATTCCGTGGCATGTACAACATCTTGGGAGGATATCAAGCTATGCTATAACTTTCCAAAGGTTCACAAGAGTCTCTTTCTCAAGTTTCACATGAATTCAAGTCGTTTCAATTAATGAAATTGAAGATAGGAAGGTTTGGATTCAATTCGGATTCGGAATCAGCATCAAATTCAGATTCGGAATCAGCAGGACAGCCGGAGTAAAATGGTCATAACTTCACAAACGGAGTCCGATTTGGATGTTCTTGTGCTTGTTGGAAAGATAACTCCAAGACCGATCCAATGGATCCTCTCTCAGTCTGAAATTCAACATGCATCAAAAGATATGCCCGAAACAATGTGATGGTTGTAAAATTAGAGTTTCTTTTTTTTTCTAGATTGTGTTCGAATTGGAGTAGGACTCCTAATCCAAAATAGAGTAGGTATAGGGCCTCTTGGCCAGCCATAAGGTGGAGAAGGACACTATATATTGAGGGTTAGACCCCCATTGTAACCTCAGACCACGATTAAAGATTTTGATTACTTTTTGCATCAACGCTTGATTCTTCCAAGAAGTTTGGTGAAGGCCAACGACTTGAAGGCGAATAGAGTGTTTTCTTCCAAAGACCGTTGTATCTTTCCGTTGGGAATTGAGGGATCGGTAAAACTGCACTTGGTGGTCAGGTGGAGTACATGTGAGATTAGACGAATTAAAGAGTTGCAAGTTCATGCAATGGCATCGGGTGAGCAACTACGATTTGTCAAGTCAAGCGTGCAAGTTATCTTCGATCCTACGTCGAGAAGATCGGGCACCCCGTATCATCTTGGTATCAGAGCTCCATTGACTCGGCATGATCTTTATCCAGTTATGTAAATTTTTTCCTATACACGAAAAAGCCATACAAAAAATTTTCTTTCAGCCGTAGTATTTAATTTGTTATTCTAGTGAGTTTTGTTAAATTTTTGTCTGTTAGAATCAAGTTTAGTTTGCTGATCTTGAATTCTTTTGTGTTGCTTTTTATTTGAGCCTAGTTTGATTTTTTTTAGTCGTGTTTATAAAAAACACAAAAAAATTGAGACACCAATTTATTCTTTGTGAACATTTCAATCCTTTTGCGATTACTTTGAACCTATTTAAGACTAGCTAAAGCGTTGCTTAGGGCTGCATATTAATATTTGTGTTCTTGCAATTGTTCAAAGATAAAAAAGGTGGGAAATAATTTTGTCTTGTTTTGGTAGAGCAAGAATTTTGGCCATAGTTCAAAAAAAGGAAGGAAAAAGAGAAGAGAAAAAGAAAAGAAAAGAAAAGAAAAGAGAAAAGGAGAAAAGAAGAAAATGAAAGTGAAAAGCCGAACCATAAACTTGAGCGAAAATCCCCACTCATTCTTAATTCAATTGTTATAATATCAATATTTTGTGCAATCTTGTGCCCTAGTTTCATTATTTGCAATTAGCTAGCGTCTTTCTATAACTTATGCAATACATGCTATTTTGTTCTTCACTTATATGTTACATAGCTCATTCCTTGATTGCATTAAGTTCCAATATCTTCGCGTGTGAGTTGCTTTGATTTTTTTCACTTATATCTTTGTGATCGGCAACTAGGCATTGAATTCTAGTTTGGATAATTACTTAGCTTTACAATACCTAGAATTTTTAGATTAAGTAGGTATCCATACCAAGCTCCACATAACATCCATTGTCGTGCTTTGACTTGCTCTTGAAATTCGCTCATTCTCACGGTGTGTTAACCTGTAATATCAAGTGTGAGTTTGTCACCTCAATTCACTTCGGAAAGGTAAGAATGTAATTTGGTAAGACAAGTGAGTTTGAGAGAAACACATACACCGACATACATATTCTTTGCTTTGCTACTAACAAATGGCAGATCGCGAGTATACATATCTTCCCTTTTATGGTAGTAATGATCTAGAGGAGTATCTTGAGTGGGTACAAAACATGGAGTTCGAGCTTGAATCCCAGAAGTTCGAATTAGAAGCCAAGGAAGTGAGAGTGGCCACTATGTTTTTACGGACTATGCCTCTAGTTGGTGGCAATAACTAAGTGAAAAATAATTCATTACATCTTGGGTCTATTTAAAAAAGGTCATGAGAAGAGAATTTGTTCCATCCTATTATGAGCGAGAACTACTACGCCACGTGGAGAGCATTACACAAGGATGCAAAGTTGTCCAAGATTACTATATTGAGTTGAATCATGCAATGCGTCATGCCAATATCAGTAGTACATATCAAGAAAAGACATACTTCAAAGCAGGCTTAAATTAATATATCGTTGCTGCACTTCAGGATGAATATTTTCGTAGTCTGCAAGATCTTGTGAAATATGCTATGAAGGCGGAAAAGAGACTTAAAGACATGCAAGCACATCAATTAAATCTGCACCGACTCTTTAGTTCTTATTCATCCACTGGTGTGTCACTTGAGAAGAAGATCGAGCATGAGAATTTTTCTTCGACCGAGGTGATGAGTAGTGCTGCCCTGCCACAACCCGCAACACGTGAGGACGTCGTGGTTGGTGGTAGTTGTGTCATTGCTGGCCCACGGTCTTACAAGGATGAAATGTATCAAAACCCATGTGAGAATGAGAGCCACATAGCCAAATTGCGTGAAAGTGATCAAAAGAGTGAGCTGTGTGATTCCACCATATGCGAGGTTGAGAGCATCCCAATTGAGAGTATGAGAGATACACCAAAAGAAATGAGAGAGATAGATGATATGACCAGTAAGATTATTTTTGAACCTAACAACTTACCCTCTATTTCTAGTGTTGTATCTCACATTGTGCAGGTGGACCAAGCAAATAAGAAGTTGGACATTCAAGAGCCCTCACCATTGGAAGAGAAAGATGAAGAGGTAACCATGGTTGGAGAGGGAATGCCTGCTACCCCGTGGTTACATGATGACATTACGATACACACGGCACCTACATCAACTGAGGAGGACGATCAAGGTAACACTATTGGTACTAAATCGATAGATCATCAAGATAAGGAGCGTAAAACTGAGAACTTCATTATTACTTTGATGATTCCAAGTTCTCAATTTGATATTCTTAATTTGCATAATATGGAATTGATTACTCATACAGAAGTTCTTACTAGAATATCCCTTAATGATTCTTTGTGTTATATCATATTCGATAAACCTAAAGAGCTAGTTAGTGTTATTAAGAAGGTTCTTGAAATTTCACACTTAAGATCACTAGTAAATAGCTACATATACACATATAAATTCAATTTGATTGGAGATTTTGGTGTAGACAACATGTTTCAATTTTATCGAATATGCATTACCTGTGATAATCTTGTTCATTTAAAATTACATATTTTGCACAAACCATCTATTGAGTAATGCCATGGTCAATTTAAGATAGGTTTAAATACAAGTGTCTATTGTTTAGAACGCAACATGATACCTACTTGTTTATCTCTTAAATGTATAACTAATCAGAGTAGTGCAGTTGAAGCATGGAATAGTATCCATTGCCTTTCACCCACTTTACTTGACTTTGTGTTGGGAAGGTGAAATTTTATCATAAGAGTCAGTTGTGCAATTTGAAATGTGATTTCGGGCTATCGATTGGACAAAACAACAAGAAAAAGACAATAATTGATTCATACATATACCATGCATATACGTTGTTTTCTTTTTCTAGCACATTTTAAGGCTATCAAAAGCCGAGGACGGGTTTTTTTTAAGAAAGGGAGGATGATGCGGACATCCTTAGCTATGTTGTTCCATATAGTGTTTTCAATTCATCAAGTACCTCAGAACAACATGAGCTTACTAAAAGAGTTGAAAAACAAGAGAAGCTTATCCAACAGGTGAATCTGTTCCCTAAATTTCATTTTAAATTAGTAGAGAATATTATACTGCCTAATAGCGGGTCATCGCTTGTTGTCAGGTTTCAAGGGGAAGGTTTATTGGAAGATAAAGAACACGATGCTTCTCAGGTTCACGATGATCTTCGCATAAAATCCGAATGATCTAGCATACACAATATATATATATATATATATATATATATATATATATATATATATATATATATATATATATATATATATATTTGGAAAGCTTATCAAGTCTACTTTCAATAGATGGGCATGTGATTTGGAGATAACAAGTTATGACTATTATACACTACACATTCCACCAATGCGAGAGTTCACAAAGTTGATGATTCCGTGACATGTACAACATCTTGGGAGGATATCAAGCTATGCTATAACTTTCCAAAGGTTCACAAGAGTCTCTTTCTCAAGTTTCCAAAGACCCGGTTGACCTGATTACGAGGATCAATTCCTGCAAGCAATCGAAGAACAAGCAAGAACGAGGTAAAAAGCAATCTGAATTGCAAATATATGATTGAGTTCAAAAGGTGGAATTATGCAGAGGTCCTTTACGATTGGTCTAGTGGACACAAACGAAGAACGAGAGTTTTCACAAAGGAGAAACTAATCAAACGAAATCCAAGTTCTAACGAAAGGAGACGGCGGCTCCTATATAGGGAGATGACCAGGGTGGCGGCCAGCAAAGTGGACGCACGCCCCTAGGGTTACAAGGCCCATGGGCCCAAGTGAAGGTGGCACAGCAGCCTTTTGACTCGTACTCAAAACTAACGTGGACTCTTTTAACAATTGTGGTTGGCTCAGATGGAGTTTGATGATTATATTGGATCCGTTGGAAAGTAGACTTGATAAGCTTTCCATGAAGTCCAGAATCGCCCCAAACGGAGTCCGTATGAAGAAGTTATGGCCGTTTAAACTTAGTACTGTCGCAGCAGTCCGAATTCGAATCCAGAACGAGCCCAACTCGAACTCTTGCTTGACATGGACCCAAAGTGACGTGGTGACCTACATTATGCCTTCCATGCATGTCCATGACTCCACAAGCCTCTCCTTGGTCCGTTCCCATGTTCCTAATCACGATTAAATCATTTGCATTAGGTAACGGTTTATTCTCAGTAATATATAAACATATGAACGAATTCACCTGGTAATTAAGTTGGCGAGCATGAGCTCGGGTAAGAGGTCCTTGTATTAGTTGTGGATGAGTTATGTGTGTAGGCATGGCTGTATCCATAGTAGGGATGTCCTCATCACTTACGGTCTTTCCTCGTCTTGACTTGCCACAGTGAAAATCTTGTATCTCGATCCAGGAGTGGAAGATCATACTCCAAAGCTACCATGAGGAATAAAACCTTAAATTTGCTAGTACTGATCTGTGTAAACCTAGCAAAAATCACGATCTCTTTGGAACACCTTATGTGTACGCGAATCAAAGATCTTTGAAACTCCTGGTGCACTTATTGGGTGGCCGAAGCAAAGATGTCCAGAATTTGATCACACCACGTGAATCAACAAGAAAAGGTTGCTCGGTAGTTAATTAAAGAAAGGTTACCACTTTCACTTTGGATGTAGCAAAGAAAATCTCCAGAGAAACGCCAAGCCGACAGCACTGCTACTCCTTCTCGGGCTTCGTGCTGCTGGACTTGTCTTCCGAACAGAGCTATTGGTTTTTGGTTGGACTTCAATCGCCCATGCTACACAAATCGAGGTGGCACACGAACCAAGGCGACACAAAGAAGCGGCGCTGGCTGCTTGGACTCTAGGCGAGGCCGCGCCGCTGCGCGTGACACCTTCAAATGACGACACGCTGAAGACATCTGTCGATGATGCGCTGAGAAAAAAAGCGAGGAGTGAAGCGCTCGGGATGATGTGCACGGGAGACGAAGACGGCTACGCGAGACGACGGTGGCGGAATCGGATCTGATATTTTTTTCTTCGTATCTCTCTCCAAACCCTAATCTCCTGTGTTCTGATACCACTTGTTAGAAAAAAAAAGAGGCAACATGAGACACAAATTTTACGTGAAAAACCCTTGCGGGAAAAAAATCACATGCACCAACCGGCGATGATCACTATGTGAGGAGTGTTTACAAATCGCAAGGTATTATAATGAGACGTTTCACTTCCCGTGCAGCATCAAGAGGTATATAACAGGATAACATGAGTTGAACTCTAAGTAAGAATACTAATTCGCTAATATGGTAAGCTTGAATTGAATCATATTAAATATTCAAATTACATATCTCAGCAATCTGGAGGACAATGGAGGTTCCTGCAAAATCTACATTGCCGAGGACGACTACTTGCTAGCCTCGCACTAATGCAGTAACACCTACGACGATGGGATTTCTTGGTGTCATTGTGCAATGGTGATCCCGTGCATTAGGGACCTCGTTTTTGTTAGACATTTCAGAGTTTAACGTGAGGCAGGGGTTAGGCGGTGGGGTTGTGCTTGTTACAAATCATGTGTGTGTATTTAAGAGGGTATAATGGGCAATATATAGGGAGTACAAAAGGGGTTACAGATAAGGAAACATTACAGATAAGGAAACCGAAATAATATCCTATTTTAGAGTCCTATTCTAACAACCCCTCTCAAACTCATGGTGGATCACACATAGAGTTTGGAGAGAAAATACAAATGTTGTGTCCTAGTTTGTGACTTCGTTAAGCAGTCAGCAACTTGTAGTTCTGATGGCACAAACTGTAAAGCAAGTACTCCCTCCTGCACCTGTGAGCGAGTGTAAGAAGCATCCACACCAATATGCTTGGTGAGCTCATGCTTCACTGGGTCTCGAGCAATGCTGATAGCACCTATACTGTCAGACAAAAGAGTTATAGGTCTCACCACAGGTACGCCAAAATCTGCAATTAGCCACCTCAACCAAGTAACATCTGTTGTCACTGCTGCCAGCACTCGAACGGGAAACTGCAGTCTGCTTCTTAGTCTTTCAGGCAATTAGAGAGGAGCCAAGAAAAACACAGTAAGCAGAAAGAGAACGACGATCAGAAGGATCACTAGCCCAGGTCGCATCGGAGTACACCTGAAGCTGTAATGAGGTGGAGCTAAGGAAAAACAAACGACGAGAGATAGTCCCACGCAAGTAGCGAAGAACACGAAGAAGGTGACTATAGTGAATATAGGTAGGCTGAGCCATGGATTGACTCAAGATATGAACAACATAAGCAATATCAGGATGAGTGCTCACAAGATACACCAAACTTCCAACAAGATGACGATATCGAGTAGGATCCTCAAGAAGATCGCCATCAGTGGCACGAAGCTGAAGGGATAGCTCCATGGGAGTCTCAGCAGTGCGAGTATTAGTTAGACCAGACCGGTCAAGAAGATCTTGGACATACTTCTACTGAGAGAGATAGTAGCTCTCAGGCATGGAAGAGACCTCAATCCCAAGAAAGTATGTAAGAGAACCAAGATCAGTCATTAAAAACTGCTCACCAAGATGCTTCTTCACATATGTGACAAATGAGGAATCATCACCAGTGATGAGCATGGCATCAACATACAGAAGAAGCAGTGTCCTACCTCAAGATGAGACATGGACGAAAAGAGCAGGATCGTGGGAACTGATAGTGAAACCAACAGCAGTAATCACTGAGGTAAAACGTGCAAACCAGGCACGAGGAGTCTGTTTAAGGCTATAAAGAGCACGACGAAGACGACAGACATACCCATCAGGAACAGAATACCTAGATGGTGGCTGCATGTAGACCTCATGCAAAACACCATTAAGAAAATCATTCTTAACATCCAGCTGAGAAATAGACCACCGGCGAACAGAAGCAACCGCAACAAGAGTGCGAACAGTAGTCATATGGGCAACAGGGGCAAAAGTCTCATCGTAGTTCGATCATACTCCTGCTGAAAACCGCGGGGCACAAGGCGAGCCTTGTAGTGCTCAATAGTAACATCAGACCGGGTCTTAATCTTGTACACCCACTTGCGCGTGATCGGACGAGCATGCATAGGGGTCAGTACAATATCTCAAGTCTTTGTACGTCGAAGAGCATCAAGCTCTTCTGCCATAGCGAGTTGCCACTCAGAATAAGGAGCAGCCTTATGATAAGAACTAGGCTCAGTGACAGAGAGCGCATGAGCTATTGAAGCAAATCCAAGGCGATCAGGAGGTCGAAGGGATGCCCGGTCACGAAGGATGTAAGGAGGATCATCACCAGGAGGATCAGATGTGGGTGTCGGCATGATACCATAAGAGGAGACTGGTGAAGGACGAGGACATATGGAGTAGTGAACACCAGAGAAACGAGATGATGGTGCTGTGGGAACCAGAAACGGTGTTGTAGGATACACCACCGAAGGCAGAGGTACAGAAGGAACCACTGGAGGTAGACCAGGGGAAGACTGTGATAGTGGAGAAATGGGTGAAGAGTCCGAAAAAATCAACCATGCAATTGACTCAACAGTGGAAAGAGGAGAAGAAGCCAAATCTCGATAGAAGAAAGGTCGAGATTCGTCAAAGACAACGTCTTGTGAAATCCTGATCCGTCGAGCGGAAGGATCCCAGCAGCGATAACCCTTATGCTCAGAACTATAACCAAGAAACACACTCAACTGACTGGGCCGATAGTTTAGTACGCTCACGAGGATGCAGCAGAACAAAGCAAGTACAACAAAAAACACGAAGATGAGTGTACTGGGGGGCTCGAGAGTAGAGACTCTCTATAGGACTGGCACCCTTAAGAGCAGTGAAAGGTTGCATATTGATGAGATATGCAGCCGTAGAGACAGCCTCAGTCCAGAACTGTGGTGGGTAGGGATGGCAATTGTGCCCGATTACCCGCGTACCCGCGGGCGAATACCCTAATGGAGGCGGGTATGGGTGTCTTTTTTTGCCCACAGGTATGAAAACGGGCACAATTCCTTACCCATCGGGTAAACGGGTATGGGCATGGGTAAGCTCCACCGTGCACTCGCTTCGCCTGACACCGTAATCTACCCACATGTGTAAGAAACTATGTCAATTTATATTTGTATTTTATTTGTTAAACTTAATTAGTTGTCTTGTCGAACATGATATGTGAATTGTGATGAACTTTATTAGTTGTTGAATGTGTGATGCACCATTGATGTGTGAATTATGATGAACTTGATGCATGCATTGCTCGTGGGTGAAAGATCTAGACCCGCCATTATGAGTTAATGGATTGTTTTGGTGATTAATGACAAATCCAAATATGAGACTAACTCTTTTATCAAGTATTATCTTTGTGTAGTCTCATTTGGATATAAAGGTGAAACACAACGAGGTATGCAATCGACATCTCAATCTTATATATTGTTGCATTTCTCGGATCCAAAATATAGGATTGAACTCAACCTTAAGTTAAACTTGAATATGTGCATATGACCTTATTACACATTTGTGTATGCACACATTTAGGGGGAGTTTTATCCTATACTTTGTGGTTTCATTAGTATTGATCCATATTCCATTTTCCACATATATTGGGATCTTTACGTTGAAACAAAACCTTTGAGTATACAAAACTTATGTAGTTCGTAAATACTCATGTTATGAGTATATAGAACTTGTGTAGTTCTTGTATACTCATGTTAGAGTATATATAACATGTGTAGTTTATATATACTCAATTGTTCTCTCATTTATCTTCATTAAATTTATGAGAATTTAAGTGGTTATCATCAATTACCAAAGAGGAAAGATTGAGGTATCTTGTCCCACCATTATGAGTTAATGGTATAGTGTGGTAATTAATGATGATCACATTAATGGAACTAACATTTTTCATGGGTTGGATATATAGGTTATGTTCCGGGATGATGAAGACTTGGGATGATCATGAGGTGATCATCGAGTCAAGAGCTTAGTGTAAATGATGATCATGAGTTGATCATCCGGACAAAGAAGACCAATCATCATGTGTTGATGGAGGTCAAGTGAAGGAATGCATCATGTGTTGATGCATGTGAAGACTCGGGATGGAGAAATCATCATGTGTTGATGATGTTCAAGACAAGATCGAAGTGAAGAAATCATCATGTGTTGATGATTGTCAAAGTTAAAGACCGGACTTGAAGTGTTGATGTGCGTCATCAAGCTTCAAGAAGATGCAAGGCAAAGGTATGACTAGCTAGGGCTAAGGATGTGTTCCTAGTCTTTTACCGGTCTTGGTGTTTGGTTGGAAGACCGGATTGCTAGTATAGGTTGCCGTACTATTAAGAGGGGTCTTAACTAGTAATTTGAGTTAGTCATGTGTTGATAGCTCATTATATTTGCTCTAGCTCATCTAGGCATGATGCTATTTATTTGCGAATGTGTTTTGCAAATAATCGAGGCTCATGCATAACCCTTGTAGCATGTGACTTAAGTTTGCAAATGCGTTTTGCAAATGGTGTAAGTCCATGTACCTTATTCCTTGTGATGAGTATTCTAAGGGTTAGCAAATGTGTTTTGTAACCTCGAGAATATCATCTTTGAAACCTTGTCGAAGATTGCATTCAAATGGCGAATGTGTTTTGCCATTTGAAGTGGTGCAATTGGTTATGGCTCAGGGTCCACGGCCGGTCGGACGGCGGTAGTCACCGATCGGACCGGTGGCAAATCGGTCCGGCCGGTGTGCTACGGGCGGTCGACCGGTTTGACTTAATTGATTTCTTTGTGCGGAAGTTCGCGATTGTAAATCGGAACTTCCGTGGTGAGGAAGTTCGGAGATCAGCGGATCGTTTTTCGAGCTCCCTTTTGGGACTTAGCCGAATTCGCGATGGGCGGTCGGACCGCCATCACGGCGGTCGGACCGATATCTGCGTGTCCGGCCGGTAAGTGTATGGCGGTCGACGGCAAGGCCCAACGGCTATTTTTCTAGCCGTTGGCGCATGGGGCGTCCGACCGCCATTGGTTGGCGATCGAGACCGGCCTGGTCGTTTTGATGGAATCTTCTCCCCAACGGCTAGTTTTTGTGTGTGGGCTATATAGACACCTTGGCCGGTTGGGAGAAGTTCTTTGGTGCTATTGTTAAGTGATACACTCATTCTTTGAGCTAAGAGCAAGTCTCTATTCTCTTTTGTGCATGTGTTGCACTTGGTGAGATTAGAGAGCAAACCCTAAGTGCATGTGTTGCCTTAGGTAGTGGATTGTGTATCCACGTGGCGTTGACACTTGATTAGTTCAAGTGAAAGTTGGATTTGTTACTCTTGGTGTTTGCCGACACCTAGGCGGCGTGGAGGCGTCGTGCTCGGTGACCTTCTCAAGAAGCTTGTGAGAAGGCCCGACGGTTGTGAGTGGTTTGGTGCTCGCCATCTCGGAGTGGAGGAAGAGCAACCATAGTTGAGCGAGGTGTTGGTTCGGTTTGGAACCGGTCCAAGTGTTGGACTTACCTCGGAGGTGTGTGCTCATTTGAGGAGCCGGTCCAAAGCGGGTTGGGCTTACCTCAGCGTGGATTAGGGAGACCGGCAAGTCTCCGAACACCACGGTAAAACATAATCGTGTCATCTTGTGTTTACTTGTGCTTTACTTTGAGCAATTTACATTCTTGCTTTAATTGCTTATATACCTTGTATGATTGCTCATATTGTATTGTGTTCATATTGTCGGTGCACTTAGTTGAGCCTAGTTGATTTAGGTTTTAATTGTGCAAAACCAATTCGCTATTAGCTTCGCATTTATTTATTGGTTTAGCCGATAAAGTTTTAAAACCGCCTATTCACCCCCCTCTAGTCGGCCACCTCGATCTTACAAGTGGTATCAGAGCTTGGTCTCTCATTTATTAGACTTAACCGTCTAGAGAGTAAAGGATGGCGACTAGAGATTTAGTGCACCTAGGTGAAGCACCTATATTTAATGGCACAAATTATGCTCAATGGAAAATCCGCATGTCCTGTTATTTTAGGGCCATGAGTCCAAAAATATGGCGGATTGTAGATGTAGGCTTTTCTCCTCCATTGGATCATTTTGCTCCAACCATTGAGGAAGAGAAATACTTACATCTCGACGCTCAAGCTACTAACGCCTTATTTAGTGCTTTGAGCGTAGATATATTTGACAAGGTATGCAATCTCAAGAACGCTCATGAGATGTGGACATATATTCAAGATCAATATGAATTGTCCACTTCAACTAGTGATGATTGCACACAAGAATGGATGTCGGAAGAAGAATGCTCAACTTCAAGCTCAGACAACGAAAATGAGGACTCCTCAACTCCTCCACATCAACTCAATGCTTCATGGCTAAAGGTAATAATGAGGTAAATAACAACGATGAGCCTTCATATGATGAGTTGATGGATATGCTAGAAGAGCTCAATGAATATTTAGGAAAGGAGAAATTAAAATTCAAAGTTTTGAAGAAAGAGCATGTCTCTCTTCAAAATGATTATGATGTTCTAAAAGATGAACATGAAGCTCTCCTCCTAAATAATTTAAATAGCTCTAAGGTGGATATAGGCATTGAATGTAATTTATTAGATGATTTGCTATGTATAGCTTCTACCTCATGCATTTCATCTAAGATTAGTGTATCCACCTCATGTGAGGATTTAATTGATATGCCTTGTTGCTCCAAAATAGATGCTCCTATTTCCTCCATATCTTGCAATACTAACATTGTAGAGGAAAACAATGAGCTCAAGGCCCAAGTCAACAAATTGAAGAATGACTTGGAAAGAGGCCTAAAAGGGAAGGCCACTCTTGACGATATATTGAGCAAGCAAAGACGCTTGCAAGATAAGAGTGGAATTGGCTTCACTTCTAAGAAAAAGGAGACAAGCAAGACAAGGCACAACGCAAGGCACACGAAGAATATCAAGTGCCATGGATGCAAAGGAAAGGGCCACTTCGCCTCGGTGTGTCCTAACAAGGTGAATGACAAGCAATTGTCATCAAAGAAGAAGCGAACCGCAAGGAGCAAGTAAAGAAGATAAAAGATGAATACAAACTTGAACTTGCTACAATTGCGGAAAAGGGACATATGAGTAAGGATTGTCCCAAAGGTATCACTCCTAAGCCCATTATTTATAATGATCATTATTTGCTTAGGAAGGATATTAATGGCAATGTGTTTGCTAGAATAGTTAGTTCACATAAAACTAGTGCTAGGGCCATTTGGGTGCCCAAATCCATTGTGACTAACATTCGTGGACCCAACCTAGTTTTGGGTACCAAAATGCGCTTTAATGCTTAATAGGTACTTGGAGAGGCATTGGAGGCTTGGCTTATTCATATAAAGATGGATTTCATCATATATCAAAATTGGAGCCAAGCTTGAGGATTATCACTTCATATCAAGAACCAATGCCCTTACGGTAACAAGTACTTACATTGAAGTATCTAGCCCCTTATGCCTTGTGTAGGTTGCATCTCATGAAAATTATTTTTAAAAAAAGGGGTGTTCTTGCTCTATGTTCATAATGTTCATTATTAATATCTTGAGCAAGTTGTAGTGGCACATTAAGGGGGAGTGCTAAATCATTATCATGTATTTCACATCCCTAAGTGTGCCCAAATTGATTAAGTGCTAGTATTGTTTTTCAAAAATGAACCTTTTAGCCAAAAGTCAAAAATTTCGTAATTATTAGTAATTCTTTTAAAAACTAGTTGCAAAAGGTATACAAATACTTCTCAAAGGTTTACCAGAGGTTTTGGCTTTAGAAAAACCTATTTTAAGTGAAAATGAGTTTCTAGCCAAAATCCTACATTATAGTATCTTGTTTTTGACATAAACTAGATTTTTGTGTAAAATCTATTCTAAA
This sequence comes from Hsuehochloa calcarea, assembly GCA_036346395.1. Classification (NCBI taxonomy): domain Eukaryota; kingdom Viridiplantae; phylum Streptophyta; class Magnoliopsida; order Poales; family Poaceae; genus Hsuehochloa; species Hsuehochloa calcarea. The sequence goes on along the minus strand of CM070603.1, from coordinate 28,177,962 downwards.
AGGAATTTGAAAATCTTGCCAAAAGGAAAATCCTAGAGTTTGTTATTCTAAATATTTTTGGTATTCAAAGGATTTTCAAAAGACCAACCTAGAAAAAGATATTTGTTTTTCAAACTCGTCCAAAATACTACTATGACCTAAGTGGTCACTATCTAGCACTTAAGTGAGTTTTTCCATATGAACCAAAATTCTTCATATGAATATGTTCATAATGGTATTTATGACTCATACATGCAATTGAATGCTTTAAATTTCTTCATTTGCTTCTTTTTGCATGTTTTGATTGAAAGTTCTTGGAAATATGTTTCATTTCCGAAAACCAAAAGCTAAATTTATAAAAACTATTTTAAATGTTATTATTATGGGCTATATAAGTTGGAAATACTTCAAAGATGTTTATTTGATTGATTGTGCAAAGATTTGGAGTAAAATACAACAAATCTCTCTTTTCCTCTCCTCTCATTGGCGTGTGTGGGTTTCTGGTTTCCGATCGGCCAGGCCTCTGTCAGCCGATCCGGTGGAATCCCACCGGTCCGGCCGGCGTTGGCAGTGGTCGGGACCGTTTTGCGTGAAGGGCATAAAAACCCTTCACCCGAGAGCTTCTCTCTCTCTCCACCTTTCTCCCCAAACCGAGTTCTTCTTCTTCTCTCCTCTCTCAAGCCGACAGCAACTCCTCCCCTTCGGATCTCCTCCTCCGGCCGTCCATTTGGGGATTCAAGGTATCTACTTGCTCTCCCTCATCTCCTCTTCCATTCCCTCCAATTACTTTGTGGATTGATGGGCTATCTCCCACATTTTGGAACCCTAGGTGAGGAAGAACTTGCAAGCTTTCAGATTTTGGCTCTCCCCTCTCTTCAAGGAGGCATCCCCTGTGTTACTCCTCTTCATTAGAGCCAGTAAGCATCCTCGATCTACTTGCATTACCCTCATTTTGTGATTTGCCCCAAATTCTAGGGTTTGTCAAAAATCCTATCTTGTACACTAGATTTTGTGGCAAAGCTTTGTCCTGCAAGTAGTTTTTGAATAGACAAATGAATGCACTTGATGCCATTGCTTGAATGATGAAAACTTGTGAAAATCACAAAGTTCATCTCATCGTTTCGTAACCGCGGTCCGCCGGTGCCACATGGCGATCGGACCGGCCTCGATGGCGATCGGCCGGCGCCACAATGGCGGTCGGACCGGCCTCTGTGGCAGTCCGACCGGCCGTGGACAGCAGTCAGACCGCCTGTGTCCAGAAAGCATGATGGCACCATTGTATATTCATAAGTTTATTATCCATTATTCCTTGAATGATCCTTTGATTGTCTTCCGGGAGCTATGCCGAACAAGCGCGTGGCGATCGTTGGTGGACCCCTCCTTCTCCTTCTCCTTCTTCATCCGGAGGAAAGCTCCGATTGAGGGCGACATTGAGGACATTTCTATGGAAGAAGTGGAGGAATCAAGTTCGGATAACAACGGCAAATGACAATGACTTTGATGAGAACGCTGGAAATGATGTTGAGGAGGATGAAGATGATAATGAGGGCGCTCGGATGAGTCTCAATTCTTTGGTCTTGATGTCTCAAGGTTAAGAAGTGAAGAATATACAATATTGAGACATGTTGATCAGTATCAGTTCTCAGAATCTGCAACAATGGGTATGTTCCACACCAAGTTTCAGCAAGATGTATTCAAGCTCATCTATGCGAAGAAAAAATTTGCTAATCACAGATATGTCAAATGGAACTACCTGGCACAGAATCCAACCTACAATGGACTTTACAGACTTTTCAAATATGTAGGTTTGGATTCCTTGGTTTCTCTAAACTGCAGCTTTCACTCTAAAGTCATGAGACAATTCTATGCAATGAGCCAGATCTCCAGACACGACAAACTTGTTTGGATATTTGAGCACGAAAGTTAAAGGCTACAAGAAAGCGGTTCATGGATGCCTTAGGTTTGAAGGAGTCAAGGGTGTAAGGATCCACTTGCAGGAACCCCTAAACCTTGCTCAAATAGATGAGTTCTATGATCAGAATAATCCTCATTCTTGCGGTAAGGTGACAGGACTCCTTCCCCTCCCTAGTATTATTAACAGGATCATGAGATCGTCATTCTTCCCTAGGAGTGGGAACAATGATGAAATACATGGGAGAGCGTGGAATGTGATACAGTACATATTGGAGGGCACTCGCTTCGATGTCATAGATCTTATTTTCAGAGAGATTGACACCTCCAAGGGAGACAAGACTAAGAGTATTTATTATGCTCCCTACATAATGAGGCTTATCAAGAGCATAATTGAATTCAATGCTCCCTGTGACATAGAGCATAAAGAATACAGACCCAGGGACGCTCCTCCTCCTCCTGCTCCAGCTGCTCCTCCTGCTCCTCCTGCTCCAGTGGCTCCTCCTCCACCTCCTCGATGTCGGGGATGTGGCTCCTCCTCTCGGGATCCCGGGCTCAAGACCTGTCCCTAGCAATGATGCTTAATCTTGGTGAGTGTGGATCGATTCGCTCATCTCGGGAGGCTTTTCAGCGTTGCATTTTCTCGATTGGATGAGTTTGAGGTGCTACCACATCGAGGTTTGATGCACTGTCTGCTCGGATAGCGGATCTGCGGCGATTTCACGCCTTCCAGCGATGCAGCGCCTCTTTATTATCAACGATCCGGCGTGGACCTCACTGCCCTCCTTCTTTTGGCGAGGAGATCGACCTTCATCCTCTCAAGACCCTCCTGCTGAGCAGTAGCCGTTTGTTTTATTTAGGTCATTAGACCTTGTATGCACAAAAATTATAATATCTTTTATGACTACTTGGTTGTATGACTCTTATTTTGGCTATGCTATCTTTTGCTACTCTGTGTGAGAATGTGATTTTTATGTCATGATTTATGTTTGCATGAGATGTGGATGAGATGTGATTATGAATGAATATATTTGTGGTTGATTATATCTTCTTGTCTCCTGTCGTGGATGTCCTCTTTACAAGAGAAATTCTGTCAATTTTTTTAAAAAATCTCTCTCAAGCATTGTTCTTTATGTTCTCTCAACATAGGTTGTGAAAATTGTTAAAAAGAGAGGTTATCTTTATTTCTTTTCAAAAGGGGAGGTTAGTTGAATATGTTTCAACTATCATTTCAAGTGGTTCTCAATGTTTTGATTTAAAATGGGAGAATGTTATGATCAATAGGTTTGTAACCTATCTTTGTTTCTACTCTCACATCTTGAGAACAAAATTCCATCTTGGTCATATAAGTTCAATTCATACTTTTTGTGACCAACCTCATTTTTTTTTTTGCAAGTGGTATCGATTTGCAAAGGCTCCCTTGGCTAAGATTTATTTTGTGTTTTTGAGTGATTTATGCCAAAAGGGGGAGAATGTTTATCAATACTCATTTGGATGTTTGATTTGTTTAGACATGCCAAAAGAGGGAAAATGCATGAGTTGTGTAAGCATATATTTACATATGTATTTTGTTTAATGCTTTATGTTTCACCTCATATGATGCATAGACATAGTTCATTAGTTTAAATTCTTATCTTATGTCTATGAATATCCAAATGTTGTTATTGATAATGGATTTGTCATCAATCACCAAAAAGGGGGAGATTGAAAGATCTAGACCCGCCATTATGAGTTAATGGATTGTTTTGGTGATTAATGACAAATCCAAATATGAGACTAACTCTTTTATCAAGTATTATCTTTGTGTAGTCTCATTTGGATATAAAGGTGAAACACAACGAGGTATGCAATCGACATCTCAATCTTATATATTGTTGCATTTCTCGGATCCAAAATATAGGATTGAACTCAACCTTAAGTTAAACTTGAATATGTGCATATGACCTTATTACACATTTGTGTATGCACACATTTAGGGGGAGTTTTATCCTATACTTTGTGGTTTCATTAGTATTGATCCATATTCCATTTTCCACATATATTGGGATCTTTACGTTGAAACAAAACCTTTGAGTATACAAAACTTATGTAGTTCGTAAATACTCATGTTATGAGTATATAGAACTTGTGTAGTTCTTGTATACTCATGTTAGAGTATATATAACTTGTGTAGTTTATATATACTCAATTGTTCTCTCATTTATCTTCATTAAATTTATGAGAATTTAAGTGGTTATCATCAATTACCAAAGAGGGAAAGATTGAGGTATCTTGTCCCACCATTATGAGTTAATGGTGTAGTGTGGTAATTAATGATGATCACATTGTGGAACTAACATTTTTCATGGGTTGGATATATAGGTTATGTTCCAGGATGATGAAGACTTGGGATGATCATGAGGTGATCATCGAGTCAAGAGCTTGGTGTAAATGATGATCATGAGTTGATCATCCAAACAAGAGAAGACCAATCATCATGTGTTGATGGAGGTCAAGTGAAGGAATGCATCATGTGTTGATGCATGTGAAGACTCGGGATGGAGAAATCATCATGTGTTGATGATGTTCAAGACAAGATCCCGAAGTGAAGAAATCATCATGTGTTGATGATTGTCAAAGTTAAAGACCGGACTTGAAGTGTTGATGTGCGTCATCAAGCTTCAAGAAGATGCAAAACAAAGGTATGACTAGCTAGGGCTAAGGATGTGTTCCTAGTCTTTTACCGGTCTTGGTGTTTGGTTGGAAGACCGGATTGCTAGTATAGGTTGCCGTACTATTAAGAGGGGTCTTAACTAGTAGTTTGAGTTAGTCATGTGTTGATAGCTCATTATATTTGCTCTAGCTCATCTAGGCATGATGCTATTTATTTGCGAATGTGTTTTGCAAATAATCGAGGCTCATGCATAACTTGTGATGAGTATTCTAAGGGTTAGCAAATGTGTTTTGTAACCTCGAGAATATCATCTTTGAAACCTTGTCGAAGATTGCATTCAAATGGCGAATGTGTTTTGCCATTTGAAGTGGTGCAATTGGTTATGGCTCGTGGTCTGCCGGTCGGACCGCAAGATGGTCACCGGTCGGGCCGGTGGCAAATCGGTCCGGCCGGTGTGCTCTGGCGGTCGACCGGTTTGACTTAATCCGCGCGACGGTATGGCGTAGTGTGAGTATGGCGAGGTTTTTCGCCTCGTCGTCCTTCGCGGTATACCCGTGGGGAATTCGGTCGCGGTGCGGTATGGGCGAGCACTACCCGTACCCGCCGCGCCCGATTGCCATCCCTAGTGGTGGGGCATGACAGGCAAGAAGAAGAGTGCGAGTAGTCTCAATCAGATGACGATGTTTGCGCTCAGCAACCCCATTCTGAGCATGAGCACCAGGACAAGAAGACTGGTAAAGAGTGCCCCGCCGTAAAGAAACCGACTTAAAAGCACCGTAACAAAGACTCGCCAATGTAATCACAACAAAAATATGAATGGCAGAATCAAACTGAGTACGAACCATCATTGCAAAGCTACGATATATCGCAAGGAATTGACCACGATTAGAGATAGAAAAAATCCATGTAAAATGGGAATAATCATCAATGAAGATAACATAAGATTTATACCCACCTTTAGAGACAATAGGTGCATGTCCCTATACATCGGAATGAACTAAGTCAAAAGGGCGAGAAGACAAGGACTCACTAGAATGATAAGGAAGTTGTAGCTGCTTGCCCAGCTTACAACCCTGACAAAACATGGCCGTGTCAACAGTAACACGTCCAAGAATACCCTGACGAACTAATGAACAAAGGCGGGAACCACACAAGTGACCTAAATGGTGATGCCACTGTGAAAATTCGCCAGAGGTGGTGGCAGCAGTGGCGGGGGAAGTAGATGTAGGGGTGACAAGAGCAACTGAAGTAGACGGAAGATGTAGGCGATCAAGGATGTAGAGACCCTGACGATCCCTACGGCGCCGGCCAGTTCCAAGTATCGTCCCTATCTGTTGATCCTGAATGAAACAGGTGTGAGAGTCAAAACCAACCCTACAGCCGAGATCGGTGAGTTGACCCACTGAGAGAAGCTGTATGGTAAGTTGGGGAACATGGGAAACAGCTGGAACAGAAAAATTAGTGGACAAAAGAGTGCCTTTACAGCTGACAGACAGAGGAGTACCGTCAGCTGTCTGAATAGAGATGGAAAAAACAGGAGGTCCTAATGAAGTGAGAGATGTAGAATCTGGTGTCATGTGGAAAGAGACACCAAAATCTAGAACCCAAGAGGTACCTGTAGGAGACGTCTGAGCTAGACTGGCAGAACCTGCTGAGTTGTGAGAGAGCTGCTGAAGTAGAGCCTGACAGAGCTGCTGTACAGAGTCACCTCGCTGAGAACATCCTGACGTACTGGTCTGTCCTCCAGTCGAGGAAGGGCCTCCATGCCCTCCCTTGGAGTGTGGACCTCCACGTGCCTTGTTCTGCTTTTTTCGCACAGCACACCACTGATAGTCGTGCCCGAAGTTCTTGCAATAATTGCACTGAACCCCAGTTGGTGCAAAAACAAGAGCAGAAATAGACACCTGAGAAGGAACTGTAGTCAAAGCAGAAACCGCTGGTGTAGTCGAAGAAGAAGAGGTAGCAAACATTGCCGAAACAAGCTGTGCTGCTAACCCACGGCGAAGCTCCTCAGCACGAAGCGTCGAAAGAGCCTCAGTGACTGTCGGTCATGGTGAACGGCTCAGCAGTTGAGCCTTGATAGGCTCAAACACTGGGTGAAGACGACATACGAAATCATAAAGGCGAAGGCGATCATGATCCGTCTTCTGCACTTTATGACATCCCTGGAAGAGCGGAGAAGCCAACTCATCCAGCTGGCGCCAGAGACTGGCCAGGGTTTGAAAGAAATCGTCGACAGAGAAGTCCTCCAGGCGAAGCGTCTCCAACTCACGCTGAAGCGAAAAGAATTAAGCATCGCTGTTCTACTGGTATCGCTCACGCAAGTACTCCCAGATCTGACGAGTGGCATGCAGACCAACAGTGTTTGGCTGGATGGAGTCGTCGACGCTGACCACCAGGATGGCTCTAACACGAGCCTCATCAGCACACCAGCGCTCAAAAGCATCTATGACATATTGATAAGCCTCATTAACAGCATCAGCAGCAGCAATAGCGGCCTCTGTCTCCTTCTTGGCAGCCTCATCTTCTGCACCTCCTGCAGAAGTAGGCTGTCTGAGAGAAGGCTGAACCGGCGACGGCGGACAAGGTTGGGCGCCAGTAACATGTCCCCAAAGATGAAGACCATCGAGCGTGATCTCCATAAGTGAAGACCACAACCTGTGGTTCGTTCCATTAAGCTTTGTTCCCGAGAATGAGATCTCAGCTGATGGAACAGAAGTCATTGGTAGGCGACGCTAGACGACGCGGCGACCAAGACAAACGAAGTCTAACAGGCGGCGCTGGACGGCACGGCGGTTAGATCGACGTGCTATTTTCTCTTTCCTTTTTTTCTCTCTTGGCAACTTCTTAAGCCGGCCAGCCCGGCCCAAAAGCTAATCGCGCACGCGCAAACCTCGCGTAGGTAGGGGAAACCTAGGTTTTCCTCCTCCTCCTGGCGGCGGCCTTGGCGACGGGGCGGCGGTGGCCTTGCTGACGGCGGCGTCGGCTGCAGCTGCTGGCGTTAGTGACTCGATAACGGCGGCGGTCGACGACGGCGACATCACTGGCGGCCGAGTCGGCGGGTACAACGTTGGCTCGAGGATCTGTGGCGGCGACCGAGCGGTGCGTCGGCTTAGCGGCAGCAGCTTCGGCAACGGCGGTCGATGGCGGCGGTCGACGATGGCGGTGTGGACTGGCGGCGGCGGAGATCTGGGCGGGATAGCGCAATCACTGGCGGCCGAAAGACCGGCGGGGGCAACGTCGACCGGCGGCGGCGGCGTCCTAGAGGCTGCAGCGGCGACCCGAGCGGCGGCGGCGACGGTAGCTGTGAGGGGCAACCTAGCTATTACGGGCTCGGGCGACCACGAAGCCGGAGGTGGCGGCGGCTGTTAGGGCTGGCAACGGCGGCCGGATGGCAGCGGAAGGAGAGCTAGGCTAGTACCCTAACCCTAAGCTCTGATACCATGTTACAAATCATGTGTGTGTATTCAAAAGGGCCCAATGGGCAATATATAGGGAGTACAAAAGGGGTTACAGATAAGAAAACTAAAATAATATCTTGTTTTAAAGTCCTATTTTAACAGTATTGTCTTGGCCTCGGTTACGGTGTTATTGCGTGCATTTCAGCTGTTTGGTGTTGCGTGCGTTCCAGCTGTTTGGTTTTTTGGTGTGCCTTTAGGCTGGTATTGTGGTGCTTCCGACGGAAATTCTTCCTTCTATGGGATAGCCGAGCTCCGGCGTTGGTTGGTTTCAAAAAACTCATTCTGCCGCCTAGATTTCAGAATAACTTGTGAACATCCAATCCTTTGAAAAAATGGAATGAAATGGCAACACTGTAGGATAAAGTGAAGCATACATTGAAACTGTGAAAAGTGCTAGCTACATAAAAGGATGATATTGTCATGAATAGCGCTTGTATATTTAGAGGCCAATGGGTCGGTATATATACACGAATAAGGGTTACAGATAAGAAAACCAAATCATATCTAGAATCCTACTCTAACACAAATATATCTCTAACATATATATATCCAACACATATATCTCTAACACCCCCTCAAACTCATGGTGGATCAACAACACTGAGTTTGGAGAGGTAGAAGTCGTGCTGTACTCGAGTCTGGGCCTTCGTGAAGAAATCCGCTATCCAAGCTCTGAAGGCACATACTGAAGAGCAATCACCTGATCATGCACACAAGACCTCATGAAGGAAGCATCAACACCAATATGCTTGGTGAGCTCATGCTTCACAGGGTCACGGGCAATACTGATAGCACCTGTACTATCTGACAAGAGAGGAGTCTGGTGTAATGCGAAACACTAAAATCCTCAAGTAACCACCATAGCCAAGTAATCTCTGCTGTCAAGAGAGCCATAGCTCGCAACTCAGCCTCTGCACTCGAACGGGACACTGCAGTCTGTTTCTTCGTCTTCCAGGCAATAAGCGAACCACCAAGAAAAACACGAAGGCAGAGATAGACCGACGATCGGAGGATCGCCGCCCAAGTAGCATCCGAATAAGCTGAAGTCAGAACGAAGTGGAGTGTGGAAAGAAGAGACGGCGAGAGATAGTCCCACGAAGGTATCGTAGAAATCGAAGAAGGTGGCTGCAATGGACCTGAGTGGGAGCAGACACAAACTGACTCAGAATGTGAACTGGATAAGTGATATCCGGACGAGTAACAGCAAGGTAGACAAGACTCCCAACAAGATGACGATAGTGAGTCGGATCAGAAAGAGGCTCGCGATCAGAGGGTCGGAGGTGAACATTGAGCTCCATGGGAGTCTCAACAGTACGCTGATCAGTGAGGGATGCGTGATCAAGAAGATCCTGAATATACTTCTCTTGGGACATAAAGAAGCCATCTAGAGTGGAAGTAACCTCAATCCCAAGGAAGTAACGAAGAGGACAAAGATTCGACATAAGGAACTACTCACTAAGACGAGCCTTGACAAAGGCAATGTACTTAGAGTCATCTCTGGTAATGATCATATCATCAACATACAGAAGAAGAAGAGTCCGACCACGAGACGAAGTGTGGACAAAGAGCGCAGGATCATGATCACTCGCTGAAAAACCAGCAGCAGTGACCACAGAGGAGAAGCGCTCAAACCAAGCACGAGGGGCTTGCTTAAGGCCATAGAGAGAGCGACGAAGGCGATAGACCATGCCCTCAGGAGCAGAATACCCAGGTGGTGGATGCATGTAGACCTCCTCACACAACTCGCCATTAAGAAAGACATTCTTGACATTAAGCTGAGAAACAGACCAGTGGCGAACAGACGCCACCGAAAGAAGAGTGCGGACAGTGGTCATGTGGGCCACAAGAGCAAAAGTCTCATCGTAGTCACGACCATGCTCCTGCTGGAAGCCACGAGCAACAAGACGCGCCTTATAGCGCTCAAGAGAGCCATCAGAGCGAGTCTTAATCTTATAGACCCACTTACATGTGATGGGACGAGAGTGAGATAGAAAATGAATAAGATCCCAAGTACCAGTACGCTCGAGGGCAGCAATCTCCTCGGCCATGGCATGCTGCCACTCAGGATGAGTAACAGCATCCCGGTAGGAGGAAGGCTCACGAGTAGCTGTGCCAGCAAAGGAAAAACGGGCAGGGGGCCGAATCGACTGGCGATCGCGGAGAGCGTAGCGAGGAGAAGACGGCCATCAGAGGAAGATGAAGCATCAGAAGATGATGAATCAGCAGTAGAAGAGGGCTCATCTGGAGGATCCTCAATACGAGGTCGACGAGTGTAGACGAGTGTAGTGGGGGGAGCCTGAGGAGCCGCAGGGGACGAAGCAGGCGGCGACAATGGTGGAGAGGCCACAGAAGAAATATGTGGAGACTCAGTGGGACAGGTGGACGAGGGCAAGACAGAGATAGATGTATCTGGAAAAGTCAAAAAAGATAGAGACTCCACAGAGGAAGCCGAAGGAGAGACAGGACGTGGGTAGAAGGGACGAGACTCGTCGAAAGTCACATCCCGAGAAATCCGCATACGTCGACCAACAGGATCCCAGCACCGATAGCCCTTGTGCTCAGATCAGATCCCGTAAAGACACACTCAACGATGAGCGATCGGTTTGGTACGTTCTCGAGGGGCGAGTAGAACATAGAAAACGCAGCCAAACAGACGAAGGGCAGAGTAGTCAGGAAGGAGACCACAGAGACGCTCAACAGGGATTGCGCCCTGAAGAGCAGAAGAAGGCTGGATGTTGACGAGATAGGTGGCAGTGGAAACAGCCTCGGCCCAAAAGTGAGGTGGAATAGAGGCGGCAATCATCAGGGCACGAGCTGATTCAAGAAGGTGACGATGCTTGCGCTCAGCAACACCATTCTGAGCATAAGCACCAGGACAAGAGAATTGAGCGAGAGTGCCCTGCTCAGCAAGGAAGCTGCGTAGGTGATGAGAGAGGTACTCGCCAGCAGAGTCAGCACGAAAAACACGAATAGGAGTGGAGAACTGTGTGCGAACCATGGTGGCAAACTGTTTATAGATAGACAAGACCTCACTACGAGAAGACATGAAATATATCCAAGTGTGGCGAGAGAAATCATCTATAAATATGATATAGTATCGATGACCCCCTTTCGAAACGAAGGGAGCCGGACCCCAAACATCAGAATGAACAAGATCAAAAGGACGCTGAGACACTGACTCACTATGAGGATAAGGAAGCTGAATCTGTTTGCCTAACTTACAGCCCTGACAATCTAAAGATACGTCACATGAGACAGATCCCAGAAGACCAATGACGAACTAAGGATGACAGACGAGATCCACACAGATGACCAAGACGGTGATGCCACTGCTGGAAAGAGCCGGTAGACGGAGTAGCCGAAGCGGAGAGACTGGCGGCGACGGGGGCAGCGGAAGGAAGGTGAAGCCAGTCAAGCTCCCAGAGACGCTGTGAGTCAAGGCGCCGAGGGCCAGAACCAACCAGAGCTCCCGTGTGGCGGTCCTGAACACAACAAGAGTCAGAGTCGAGAATGACCCGATAACCAAGGTCGATGTCATCCAGCAGAAAGAAGTCGTGCATGGTTAGGCGAGGAACATGAGCAACTGAAGGAACATGAAAAGATGAGTTGCTAAGAGGTCCTCGACCAGAGACAGAAAGAGAGGTACCATCAGCAGTAAGTACACTGACAGGGGAATCAAGAGGTGTAACAAAAGATAGAGTGGAAGAATCGGAAGTCATGTGGAATGATGCTCCGAAATCAAGGATCCACGGGGAGGTACCTGACTGTGTAGGAGGTGGTTCTCGAGGTTCAAGAGTCGACCGCAGAACCAGCGTAACTCGCCGAGGAAGAACACGCGGCGGCAAGCGGCCAAGTCCGCTATCTCCGCTTTCGCGAGAGAAAACGCGAAGTAGTCGATGCGCACGCCGATGTAGAAGTGACGGTGCGGTGCTAGGAGAAGAACGGCGTGAAATATGCCGCTGTTTCTTGTAGCACTGGGACTCAATGTGGCCGATCTTGTCGCAGTAGGAGCAGCGAGGACGACCACCGCTAGATGGAGGGCGGCCACCACCACCTGTGGCAGCCGCTGGAGGAGGCAGTGTACTGAAGCGTGAAGCAGTCAGTGTAGCAGGTGTACGGGCGGCGAGCACGGAGGGGAGTGACATCGAGCCAAGACCACTCATACGAGTCTACTCGCACGATCTCGGTAAGGGCCTCGGAAGAGTGACACGAGGTGGCGTGCAAGTAGCCGGGCATGCCTCGCCGAACTCGGGGACGAATGCGAGTAAGGAACTCGAGACACGCTGAAACTCGGTCGGCCGACGACGACCAGCAAAGATGAACAGAACGGCGGCCGCAAGAAGCGAAGAGAGTCTAGTTGACACCGCATCGCGTAACTCGAGCGTAGAAGGCGCCAACAAGAGCATCACCTGCCAAGAGAGTGCTCTGGCGAACTCATCGATGTAGAGGGCATCTCCGGAGGGTTCAGAGCGCCGTCGAAGATGAGTCCACATCCGACAACCGAAGAAAATCCCACAATCTCAGAAGAGAACTGAGGCCGACATCGGCGATGAAGACAAAGAAGCACCGAGCGTCGTCGTCGCACCACTGAGTGTAGGTAGTCAAGCGATCCATGTAGAAATCCAAAGCCTCTTGGTAGGCAGAGGCAGCCTTCTCATCAACAAGACCAGCAGCCCCAATAGCAGCCTTGTCAGCTGTCGGGGGAAGCGCAACGGACGTAGGCTTCGTCGGAGGAGTAGGGCATGGCGGGCAGATGACATCGCCAGAGAGGACGCCCCAGAGACGAAGACCACGCATGTGGATGCGCATGTGAGACACGGTCGGTGTAGTTAACACCGTTGAAGATCACCGGCAATGAGGGAGGGAAGCGGTACTCATTGGTGGCGGCTACCGACGGCGCGGCGATCAAATAACGTAGTCTAATAAGCGGCTACCGACGGCGCGGCGATTAGACCAACGTTTTTTTCTTTCTTTTTTTTTCTTTTCTCTTTTTTTCGGCTCCTTTAAAAGGAACCGTAGGCCGCTCTTACCCACCATCTGCCGAACGGGAAACGACTAGGTTTCCCCTTGTGTGACGGCGGCGGCGGTTCGTTGGTAGCCGTGGCGGCGGCGGCGGGGTCAAATCAAAGACGACGCCGCTTGGCGATGTGGAGGCGACGGCGGCGGTCGTCGACAAGACGCAGCGCCGCTCTAAGATCGAGCGCGCGCCCGGCGTGGCGTGGCGGCGGCGATGGACTCGCGGCGCGGTTGGCGGAGGCGGAGGCGGCGGAACTCCGGCCGCCCGAGGAGCGCGACGGCAGCAGATTGTGGATTGGGCGAAGTTGCGGTTGGCGGAGGCGAGAGGCGCGGCAACTCCGGCCGCCCGAGGAGCGGCGATGAGCGATTGCGGATCGGCGAGCCCGGACGGAGCGCCGAAGGGAGTCGGGCTCGGTTGTGGCCGCATGCGACGAAGATTACAGCGTCGTCGGGTCCGAGGCGCGCGTCGGGCCCGATCGACACGGCAGCGGCGAGCTCCCAGTTGGCTTCAGGCACAGCGGCGGCTCTGAAGACGAGGACACCGCGGCGACGGTGGTGGAGGCGACGCCAAGCAAGGCACGCCGAGTCCGGGTCCGGACGTCAAGCAAAGTCGGGCGACGGCGTCTCGACAAACCCTAGGTACGCTCTGATACCATGTCATGAATAGCGCTTGTATATTCAAGAGGCCAATGGGCCGGTATATATACACGAATAAGGGTTACAGATAATGAAACCAAATCATATCTAGAATCCTACTATAACACAAATATATCTCTAACAGATATGACCGAACAGAAAGTCATGTATTACAGCTATAATCAAATTAATGGCTGATCTTTTGCAACATCACTAATTCTATATGGCCATACTGCCCATGCATCTTGCTTCAAACAAAAGTTTCAATATAGCCAAACAAGACCCTCCACAGTGCAATATTTCATGTCATTCTGGTCATCTATCTGACTAGTCCAAAGTTCAGATGAACCTGGCCTCCTCCCCAAAAGGTCAAAAAGCATGGGACGCAAAAGCATCGGCCTTTGTTCAAAGAAAAGACCAGTAATTTCGTCACTCCTATGACGTGAGATTAGGAATCGAAGTAGGGGTAAGTGCATGAACCGGTGTACATGGGGGAATAAAAGCAACAAGAAAGGGATAGAATCATATAATAGAGAGGATGAACATGCTCACCAGTTGCCAGCCTGTGCAGCAGACTAGCAACTCACCGGGAAAAGGAGGAATCAGCCAGCGAAACTTCATACTCAGGAACGTCGAATGGTAGGGAGACACATTCATCAGGGGCTGCTTTCGAAGTCATGGCACAATTTTGCCTGCCTTGGACCCTACCTGATGGTTGTTTGGTTGCCTGCGTGGAGAGTTTGTCGGAGGCGTGCGGCGCGCCTCGCCCAGAAACTCGATCGCAGGAATTTTACATGAATCTTACTGGGAGGAAACCCTTTGTTTCGAACGGGACCTCACCTGAGTTCCGAGCGCCTAGCTCTGCCAGGCAGCCTCTCAAGCATACAGCATACACTGGCAGTTTTCGAAATTTGTTTCAGCCTGTTTCAGTCAGGCAGTACAGATTTGGTACAAAAATTCAATCAGGTCTCACACACTCACCAGGTGAAAATCAGGGAAATTCAGGCAGGTGTTACTTGTAGCTTCTAAGGCATGCCTGCAAGCCAAGCATGACTGAAAGATCTTGATATCAGTGAAATCAAGCGGCAGCTCTAGTCATCACAGGGTCACAACATATTTCTCAAGACTTGAGAGCTGCACCTCAATACGGTCAGGGCCAGCTTACATTCTGAGACAGCACAAGGCATGTGATGATAACATGATATAATTACAAAGCACAGATCTTGGAAGGGAACGCAAATTTTATTTATTCTGGGAAGATTGCAAAGATTACAGTAATCAACCATCTGCCTGCAAAACCAGGGATCTGGAGAAGAAAAACAACCACACAAGGTTGTCCTGGCAAGGCTATAGCATGCACCTTGCAAAGGCCAGATCCCCAAGGACATCAGGCAACCCCTACGGTCACTGTAAGAAAGCAACCATCCATGACCAGCACACACACTAGAGACCATACCACAGACTCGAATGACACTGGAACTGGAACAACCATACACACTGGAAGAGATTGCAGAGACCCAGACATCGAAGAACTGGAGCTAAGCATCTACAACAGGCGATGCCGTCAAATAGAACGTGCTACGAACCGTAGCACCCAAGAGTGCTGATGTCTGCAACTCTGTAACCAGAAGTACTGGAAAAGAAGACACACTTGACGATATTTGAGCTCCACACACGACTTAAGGAAAAAACAGCATGGTGTAATGACTGTAATCACAAGGACCTAGGTTGGGATAGAGGGACAGGCGCCACACTGATGGCAGCCAAAGGCTCAAGGAACAGACATCCTCCCAAGAGGATGGCTGCAAAAAACAAGCGCTTGGCTAAAATGTCCCCCTGGAAAACAACCGGCCCTAAGACAAGGGAAAGCCCACCATGACTCAAACGCGAGCCAAAAACCCGACTGCTATGAAGCTTGACTGAAGTACTACCGCTATGGTCGTATATTTGCATCTGGAGATGGATGACCCAGCATCTCCAGCAACTAATCACCTTCTTGCTCCTCTAAGCCAGGATATCGCACCACCAAAGCTGCTTCTCCAGCGACGCAATGTTGTGGTTGCCAATGAAGTTGAACTGGAGATTGAGGCCCTCCAAAGATGCAGACAGCATGCCCAAGAAAGGAACACTCTTCTGGGTGACCTTCAAACAGCCAGACAGTGAGAGGACACGAAGTTTGAGCTGCGTCGCCGATGCCAAGACCGCAACACCATAGTCGCTGACCATGCATTTTGAAAGATCAAGCTCGGCAAGCTGACTGCAGCCCTCAGAAATGGCAAACAGGCTTGCATCGGTTATCTTGCTGCAGCCCTCAAGACTAAGGTGCGCAAGAGAATTGCCATGTGCCTTCACCAGGGCAGAAACAGCCACATCTGTGAGATTCTCGCAACCATTCAAGTCAACATGGACCAGGCCACTTTCGGAACTCTTGATCAACGGAAGGAGCCCATTGTCTGTAACTGCGCCAAGACCACTTAAGTCAACATTCTCCAACTGAGGGCAGATCATGCCGACCACGGCCAAGCTGGCATCAGTGAAACCTGGGCAATCCTTGATGGTCAGGGAACGAAGAGACATGCACACCGGAAGCTGTGCAGGTGCAGAGCAGATGTCCTTGATCCCGATGCACTTGACCAAAGAGAGAGCCTTAAACTTTGGACTGCAGTTAAGGAGGAAAGCAAGAATGCCCATGAGTGAGACCCTGTTGCATTCCTCAATCTGCAAATTCTCCAAAACCTTCGCTGATTCCGCAAAATCCTTGAGACAACCATCCAAGACCTGGCTGCACTTCCTGAGGTAGAGCTGCTTCAAGCTTGGGCAGAACTTGGCAATAGACGCAAGTGCCAGATCCGTGACTCCTGGGCAAGAGGTGACACTCATACACCTGAGCTTCTGCAGGCCAAGGGCATTGGCCATCACCCAAAAACCCCTCTCACCAACAGCAGGGAGGCGAGCGAAAGTGAGGTCCGTGATTGCCTTTCCATAGTACCCGATCACAGCAAGCGAAGCATCAGTAATGCTCAAACCCTGGAGGCGGACCTTGGCAAGCGACGCGGTCGCGGAGCAGACAAGGCCGGACACACCCTGGTCACCAACACGTGCACAATTCTTGATGTTTACCGCCTGCAGCTTCAAGCAGCACCGGCCGATGGCCTTGAGGCCCTCGTTGGCAATACCAGAGCATGCCTCAATAGTTAGCGTCTTCAAGTCCGGGCACCCCTTAGCAACCGCGGTGAGGCCCTTGTCGGTGATCATCGGGCAGCCAGTGACGTCGAGCCTCTCGAGCGAGGGGCACCCGGCGGCGATCTCAGCGAGGCCCGCATCTGTCACCTGCGGCACATCCCATAAGGCGAGCGAGCGGAGCGATGGGCAGCCACGGGCGACCGCGGAGAGGCCGACGTCCGTGACGCCGCGCTTCGGGTGGCCTCCCCGGATAACAACGCTCTCCAGGAGGCCGCGGAGGGCGTCAGCGACGGCCACCGCCGTCAGAGCGACGTCTGTGGCCTCCTCGCCCTCAAGGCTCCTCTCGGGGCAGGCAGGACGCATGGAAGCGTCCTCATCCTCGCCGACAAACTCCTGGTTGAGGTCCGGCACGGCGGGGGCCTCCGCCCGCTTGATCTCGGACACGCGGATGCCGCCGAGGAGAGCTAGCCAGCGGCGGGACACGCACGCGGACGCACCCCGCGGGCGGGCGCCCTGCACGCGGCGCAGGATCTCGAAGAGGCACTCGTCTGGGAGCGCGTCGAGGGACGGCACCTCCATCCGCTTCTGCTTCTTGGCCGCCGCCGCCGTCACCCGCTCCTCGGCTGCAGCCGCAGCCGAGGCGAAGGCGCAGGGGGGCACGGCCGTGACGAGCGCGCGCTTCCGCGACCGGGCGCCGCCGCCGAACAGAGCCACCGCCGCCGGTTCCAGGACAACCAGCCCACCATCTGTTCCAAGAAACGAAGACTTACATAAGCACACAGCACCAAACCCAACCACACAGCCGCAGCTACAAATTTTCCAGATCCAACACACAATTCACACTCAACTCGGGATCTTTACCTCGGCAGTCATGGAAGGGAGGCATGTCGATTCGCCCAAGAACAAGAACGCAACAAACGAAGAAGCGGACGACGAAGGGAAGGAAGAGAGCACCGCAAGAACCGAAGACAACAACAAGAGAAACAGCAGCACCGCCGCGGGTTCGGAGAGCATCTACTACGGGAGGAGCCGCGCCGCGCCGAACCCTATCGCCCGCCGCGACAGGGAAAAAATGGAGGAGTTGGGGTCTTGGCGAAGGGGAAGGAAGGAGGGAGGTGTCGTGGTGGTGGGAGAGGGAGGGGTGGGGGAAGGGGGTTGAGTTGGGGTGGGTTTTATGTGGATGGGCTCCCTTGGTGCTCCCAAGGGGCAGATTCTTGCTCCCCTTCCCTCCCACTTGTGCAACTTGGGCTCGTTTTCGGCCTCACTGTCACCAGGATTTTGCTGGATTTGCTTGGATTCATTGAATCTCTCGGGGGGGTACACTGTATTGCTGCTGTGATGTGCTGTGCATCAGTTCCTGTGCCTGTGCCTGCGCCTGCATGCATGGACCTGTTTTCTTTTTTTCTTTTTACCGGCCAAAGGAGTGCCATTTGAAATTTATGAGGGCTTGTGGTGGTTTTTTACCCTTTCGAACGAGGAAAACCTTAGAGCCAGAACAAATTACTTGCTAAAAATTGAATATTATCTGACGTTTTAAAGAGTATAGCTGGTATTTGGATGGTTAATGTTTTTGAATGGCTAACTGTGAACACCGTTCTAATTCGTGTGGGTAAAGTTTATAATCAAACACAATCTGCTTACTATAAATTGAATATCACCTGACATCACTACTACACAAAATCTCATCACAGACGGTTCTAAACCATCATCACATATGGATTTTTGAACCGTTTGAATTTATATGTATGTGATAACCGTATGTGTAAAAAGGTATCATAGACGGTTCTTGTTCAGAACCGTCTGTGATATGATAGTCTATTTTCACAGACGGTTCTGACGAACCGTCTGTAATAGTTTTTTATATTGAAAAAAAAAATCAGATTTTGATTGTTTCATAGTTGGTACTATCACAGTTTATATGAGTTTTTTCATCTTCAGATACTCTTAAAATACATGAAAAAGGTATCACCCCCATACGAAAACCTTCTTAACCTCTCCCTTATGGCCTGTGAGTACCCTGATGTTGCTCATCTTGACCATGGCGTCGGCGAAGAGAGTGCTGAGGAGGCCCGAGTAGGAGTCAACGACGTCAACGATGGAGGTGTTGTTGTAGAGCACAGCGTCGGAGGCGATGACGACGAAGTTATTGCGGATGTGAGCCGCTGCACCCATTTACCATTTACGTACGTGCACCCATAGGTTATATACCATGATCGATCAAGTCATCGAGGAGGAAGAAGTTGTTTGCTTACAGTTGAGGAGGACGAGGTCCTTGTCGTGGAGGCCTGCGGCGGTGAACTTGGACCGAACACGTCGACGGAGACGAAGTCTAGCAGCACGTCGGCGACCCGCGGGTTCGACACCCTCCCCAGCACATCCCTCCTCGACTCGGCTATTATTTATAAGGACAACGCCAAAATATTTTGCCTCCCGCGCACGCGTTCAAAAAATTTCAAACTCCCGCGCTACGAATCACAGACGATTTCACACAAAAACCGCATGTGATGACATATCACAGACGGTTCATATCATGAACCATCTGTGGTAAGCATCTCATCACAGACGATTGTTTGTATTAAGAACCGTCTGTGATGTGATTTTAAGACATAATAAAATTAGAGAGTAAGAAAAATTACAAGCCATAGTAAAATCACATCATAGACGGTTCGTAATAAGAACAAATGCAGTGATGACTTAAGTATCGCGAGCGGTTCAGCAAGAACCGTCGCGATACTCTAAATCATCACGTTGACGATTTGTGGTCGTAACTGCTCATGAAGTATCATGACGTTTGTATTTACAAATCGTGATAGGTTCATATCACGACGATAGTGATAAGTCTATATCATGACGGTTTGTCTTGGAACCGTCTGTGATTATTTATCACAGATCGTTGTGATATGAACCTATCACAGACGGTTTGTAAATACAAACGTCTGTGATTATTTATCACAGACGGTTTCAAATTTAAAACCGTTTGTAATGAGACGTCTTTTATGATCTATTTTGCAGTAGTGCGTTTTAAAAAGTGTAGTTGACATTTAGATAGAATATTTTGGAATGGTTAGCTGTGAGCACCGCTCTGATTTACGTAGCCTATGTTTACAATCAGAACAAATTGCTTGCTATAAATTGGACATCACCTGTTGTTTTAAAAAGTATAGCCGGCATTTCAAAGGTAATGCTTTTGGAACAGTTATCTGTGAACACCACTCCAATTTGTATGGCCAAGGTTTCTTCCTAAGCTCCGCAGCTGTTCGATAAATTCACGAAACTATGATACGTGTGAATGTAGTTCGGATTTAATTAATTTGCCTTTGATTTAAGTTTTGTGTGACATCGCCGTACCAACAACCGAGCAAATACCTCGTAAAAAGTCAGAAACACCGCGTCCCGTTCTGTATCTACATACATAATGTGAATCTCTTTTGTTCTAAACAAAACTTCACTCGAAATTTTCTGAAACTGCAATGAATTCCGTTGTGCTGCACGTTTAGCTCGGCAGGTCCGAAAGCTAGAACGGCAAAGCCGGCTGGCCGGCCAAACCACAGGAACAGGCACGCGACCATGCACCCAAATCCATCGAACCGATAGAGATTCATGTCATGTACCCACCCACCCACCCCACGCGTAGCACGTACACGCACTGCGTGTTCCGTGTGCAGCGAACTTGGACGTCCCCAATCCATCCGCATCCGGGGCCGGATGGGACCCACCCAGCACCCACCGTTTTTTTTTTCTCTCTCTCTCTCTCTCTTTCTTAATTTAATAATAATTATATGAATATTAATTACCCAAACTTAACCAGGTGCATGCATACACGCACCTTTTCCTTCTTATTCTTCCTCGGGATCTTATCTAATCTTGCTCATCAACTAGTAGTGGTTTTTGTTTTCGTTTCTTCTCTCCTAACCGGCGCTTTACTTTTCTCATCTCATCATATACGGCCATCTTATCTTATAGACTACGTAAATCAGAGGGTGTTGGAAAACTAAACTGCGGCTGTATAGAGGGCCCGCGTGTCAGTGGCGGCTCGTAGCGGTCTCGCGCGAACCGGATCATGTTGTTGGTGATCCGTTCTAACAAAAAAAAAAAGACGTACTGCAGGTTCCAGTCCACCGTGGGCCGGTCACGCATGATGACGAGGCTGTGATTTGTTTGACCGACAAGTTGATCAATTATGTTTGCGTTCTTCAACGAGCTAGCGAGCCTCGTTAGTGAGGTTTAAATCCGAATAATACTTGTACATGTAGACTCTACGTACGTACCTTCGCGGACAGTACAAGAGACTAACTAGTACTCTAAATAAAGAAGAGCTCATGAGTGCATGCATCCAGATGTTTAGCGTGTGAATCCATGCAAATTAAGATCCTGTCTGTTACAGCTTTCGCTCCTAACTTCTCAATCGATTCTCATAGAGTTGTATTAAACACTCTGATTTTCAAAACCATTATATTCTACTTCTAAACATCATGAGTTCAAACCATTAGAAACGAACTAACGAAAATAAACTAACCGAAGAGCTTGATTCGTGAGAATCTCAACCTTCGTAAACGAAATACCCTTTGAAGTTGAAAGTTTTTACCCGCAAATACCACTGAGTTACACAAATACAATCGAAGTATTACACCCAGGGTGACATGGTCTATTTGCCTCTAATCTAATCCTCCCTCATATGGTTTTTAGAGCCAACCTACCAGTTAAACGGTTTCAATAGACAACTCCAGATTCTTAGAGAAGTGGATTCTCAAAAAATCAGGAGCAGAATCTGAAAAATGAGAATCTAAAGCTGCACCAAACAAAGCCTAAGTGATCCAGGTCGCGGGTTCAAATCCTGACTCACTCGATTTTTTATTTGCATTGGTTTGGGGTGAGTCGAGGCCTTTGTTGGACAACATAGCAAATATATACTATTACTACGTGTGCTTGTAAGCAGTTGTCTAAGAAGGAACTACCTAGTCCCAAAATTAGTGAGGAATGCTATGGCTCCTTTAGTAGTATACAGTAATTAAGTTAGGGTGGTTTAAGAAGATGCCAACAAATAAGCATGAAATTAAATATCATGTCATTTTGTCCAAGTGAAGCGTATTTCTGCGGTACGTGCCCTTGTGGTGTGTGTTGTCCAAGTAAGCTGCACTATGCACAGGTTCCGCTTTTCTCCAATAGGGAAATTCTTGAAAGAGACGCCGAGGCGACTCGTCAAATCCTCGTAGCTATTTCCATCGCCATAGGCCTAAATAATCGAATGCCTTATTATTAAGAGCTGTCCAGATCCTTAAGTAACAAACCACCCAAAATCGAGGACTTGTGGCTACTAGGACTAGTACTTGCTTTTCTATCCTGGTCTGCGAACCTACACATAAGTTTAGGCTTTAATTTGTTTGGAACGCACACCGGAGTTGAACCTTTGTTGCAAAATTATTCTTGTTTCCTAAACGGGGTCTTATTAAGTAGAAGTTCTGTCGGGGGTGCATATACATCATTACTTATATTTTATACCCTTTTGTACAAGTAGAAGTTCTGTCGTAGAGCCTTTTTCAGTTTTTCTTCGGATTCATTTTGCAAAGAGCATTTGATTAGGTACCGTGCACGTATTCTATACATATATATGGGAAACAATAAGTTATTCTAAGCCACCGCATTCCCTCCAAAAATGCTAGAATTTATCATGTTAATTGGTGGAAAAAAGATAAAGATTTACACTGTCCATCGTAGTGGGTACATATTATTACAGAATAGATTAAAAAGAAAGAGTTCATACCAAATACAATAAAACTAAAATTTAGAATAAAAAATAAAATAAAATCAGCAGTTTGATTTCCATTTGAATTCCTAAGTAAAATCCATAAATTATTATAATTCGTAATAAAAATAACAAATACAAATTAGATTCGTATACAAAATCCAACAAAAAACCAAAATTCGGAATAAAAATAAAATAAAACAAAATAAAATAAAATAAAATAAAATAAGCAATTTGATTTCGATACGAATTCAGATAATTTTAATTCAGAATAAAAATTAAACAAAAATTAGTAATTAGATTTGTATACGATATCCAACCAAAAAATAATTAAAATTCTGAATAAACATAGAATAAAATTAACAATTTGATATCAATATGAATTCCAAAGGATAATCTATAAATAACTGTAATTCAGAATAAATATTAAAGAAAAAATAGCAATAAGATTCGGATATTATTTCTGATAAAAAAAGAGCTTAAATTCGGATTAAACTAAAAGAAAATTTTCATTTTGATTTTCATACAGATTACAAAATAAAATGCCAAAATAAGTACAATTTGGAATAAATTTAGCAATTTGATTTGTACATGAACTCGAATAAAAATAACTGAAATGTTGAATAAAAAATTATAACGAGAATACCACAAATGGTGTAGGAGGAGACACAAAAATAAGTCACTATGTTCGCTCTCATGATCATTGTTTCTATTGTTGCTTCCTATGGAATAAAAATAAAAAAATAACTAAAATTTTGATTAAAAAATCCAAGTTATAATGAGGATAATACGAATGGTGTTGAAGGAGACCACGAAAGTATACAATGACATCGATCTGTCCTGTAAGAAGATATTGACCAACAGGGAAGCGAAGAGCCGAGGCGGCGATGACAGAGATGAGGGCAATGCCGCACCGCTCGTTGGAGCTATTGGAGAGAAAGTCCAGTGTTGAAGGAGCCAAGGGCCGCGATGACAAGTGGTGAGCATCGGTATCGTTGAAGAAGTTAATGACCAAAGAAGCGCGATGACGGGGAAACCCTAACAGAGAGGAGATGAAACTTTGCATTGAAGGCGAACTATGGATGATATAGGGCCATTAGATAGCTAGGAGTGTGTTATAACTGGTGAGGGGCACGTCGTCGCCAGTGACGGTGAAAAGATTCTCTATATGGTTAGACAATAACTAAAGTAGACATATCGACATTAGTGAAGACGGGATGTTGCCACGATTAGTGAGGAAGACACAACGTTGAATTGGCCAACGTCGAAAAGGAGGAGCGACCAACACGAGAGAAGAGGGCATCGAGCATGAATAACATCATTGACCCATACAAATAGAAGCGCTAGCGTACAGAGGCAGAGAAGCAACAAACCTTGGAGTAGAGATGACGCAGTCGTAAAGAATATGCCCGGGGTCACAAGAGAGAGTGTGGCACATATCCCCAGCTGAGATGGGCAACGGTTGCATGTGTATGTGTGTTGATATCGCAATGATTATTAGTATTAAGCAATAATTGGGGAGAAGTAGAAGATAACTACATGGTAAAGTATTGCATTGGAAGGGTAGCAACTGAGAGGGATTGATAGTGAGAAAGCCGCAATGTTAAGTTTGCCAACGTCAAAGAAGAGGAACGACCAACACGATACAAGAGGATATCGAGCATGTATAACATCATGCATCCGTATGAATAGAAACATAGGTGTACAGAGACAGAAGAGCAAAAAACTTAGAGTAGAGATAGCGCAGCCATAGAAAATATGCTCGGGGTCACCAGAGAGAGCATGACACGTGTCCCCAGCTGAGATCGGCGATGGTTGCATGTGTATGCGGTTTGATGTCGCAATGGTTAACATTAAACAATAATTGGGGTGAAGTAGAAGATAACTATATAGTATTGCATTAGAAGGGATAGCAGCTAAGAGGGATTAATCAAGAATTGGACTTACTATTGGAGATTGAAGCAAAAAAAAATTGAGACGGCGGGGAGAGATAGAAGCCACACGATTAGGTGGGGCAGCAGAAGTGTGAGGGAAGATAAGTTCAAAGTAAGTCACCCAAGGTGCATCGATGTATTTGTGAGCAAGGTACTCTAATAAATCATAGTATGTAAATTAATAAGATAATTTATCGCACACATAATCAACATATTGCTTGAGATTAAATAGAGGTAAATGTGCATGCATACAATTTATAAAAAAACTAATAGCATAAGAATAGGAGCATGCAACTATATAATCTATGTATGATGGAGAGTAGTTAATTTCTAATAACCCTAACAGTTTATTATGCTCAATGACTTTATTCCATCAAAGCACATACTTCAATTGTGTTTCTCATATTGTAATTTTCTTTAAGCTTTTATTGGCATTTCCATCGTTTAGGATATTTTAAAAGTCTAAATAACCTACAAGATACGTAAATACACTCTCAAGCATTTATATAAACCTCGAAACAAATCTAGCGCAGAGATGGAGATCACGCTTCTAATTCTATACATATGGCCGCTTTGGAGTTTGGACCGCCAAACTGGGTCAATTAGGTTCACGCTGTAATCAGTCTAGCAACAGGAGGTATTTGTTTTGTCGATCTTTTAGTTGATATGTATGGAAGATCCATTCTATTTTGCATCGTTTATGGCCTTAAATTACTAAGGATCATTTGTAATACTTGGTTTGACAAATTGTTCTCGATCTTAATGTCATTATCAGCCACGTTGCCTCGTTTAGTTTCGTGCGCCAACCAGTACACCCGTTTCCATGTTCATCTTCCGAAGAACCATGCCTGCAACTCTAGATCCAAACTCAACTTGTAACTGCCTGTGGGTGTTGATCTAAAACAGACAGTGAAAAGTGGCGAGCTGAACACCAATCATCCAAATGCATGCACCATCATAGCAAGCATTTGCAACGAGGACGCTACTTCCAACTCCTATTTTTTCCTCCATGCCCTACCATGCACCCACTTGGGTTTTATTTTTCTCTCTTCACCTTCTTGGACCAGGACCTTTACTCTGCTCTTGCATTGTGGAGTTGAATTCATGGATTGATATGTGCTATAGTACGATGATGGCCAAGGAACCACTTGATCTAGTCCTAAACAATGAAATTGTAGCTGGTTCTCAAGCTCTGCTCTGCCCTGGCTTGCATGTTGCTCAGAAAAAAATACTACAAAGTTGCTAAGAAAGGAAAACTAAAGTACCAATATTTCTAGCAAATTGACAGACTCTAGACTATTCTCATCTTATTGGATTATTATATATGGCCTTCATTTGGGTTGTCCAGTGCATACATGCATGAGATTTGCTAAACAACGTTCGGATGTTTTCTTTTGTCAAAATAATTGAATTTTTATCCGTTAGATATACTTTGAGATTTGCACTTCTTCTCGTATGATGAATTGTGTTCAAATTTATTATGATTTTTTTTCAACATATCGGGTTCACCACATTACTGTCTTTTGTTGTTATAGAATTTTTTTTTTTGGTCTTTGTTTTTGCTTGATATCTCAAAGTACATGTTAGATTTTGAATCATACGATGAAAATATGAGTTATTAAAACTTTCGATAATAGTTACAGTGACAAGAACAAAAAATTACATTAATAAATTAATATAGTTTATGTATAATGAAGTTGTAAATAAAATAAAATACGGAAACTCGAAGGGTGATTTATTACTTCCTCAGAAGGGTGATTTATTACTTCCTCAGAAAGGCGGGTAATTTGTGTTATGCTTGCCGTTATTGCGTAGTCGTAATTAGTTAGTCTTTTTGTAATTAGTTTAGTGAGAAAATAGTCGAATCTTACATAGACGGATTAAAATAAGGGAGGTCACATGGAGATTGTCTCCCGGCGAGGCGGCCATTCACGGAAGCCTATGGTGTTCAATTTGCGGAATGTCTTGCCTCGGAGGAAATCCGTGCCTAATTTTGAGCCAAATGAGGGGCGGAAACATGGTGGTCGCCCGCATCGATTGCCACGAGTATCTGGGACGAGACTCTCGGGTTGGAGTCAAGCGAGGACAACCCAAGCTCGGATGAATGCAAGCGAGGGCGCACACGGCGGTAGTCCTACGTGGCATCGAGACTTGATGATATCGCGGTGCGCTTAAGCCGTACCGCAAGAAGAAGGCTCCCGATGGGGGTTTGGTCGACACCCTCTTAGTTAGGCGGCGCTTCCGAACAAGGTGGCCGTGCAACAAGCTATAGCACGGTACGCTTTGTCCATCAGCCGTGTGTACCGAGTGCACCGGTCCAACCCATGGAAGTACGCAGTGAAGTGCATAGTAGAAGGCTGCCCTGGCAAGGTCAGCGCTCTCCGAGCAAAGATCTTTGGCTCGGTCTTCCGGCCAAGGAGCCGATCGACCACACTGCGAGCTCGGCGAGCCTGCATGCGACACGTCATCAAACCCCGCGTTACATAAACAAAATTGGGCGTGAAGATCTTTGAAAAAGGGCCCAACCACTTCATCTTGGATAGGGTGTTACGGGCTTTCTTTCGAGCCATCAGGGCTTCAAGTTACGCCGTCCGTGCTAACGATGGATGGCACTTTTCTCCTTGGGAAGTACAAGGGCACCATCCTCACGCGGTGGCGGCGATGCGAATGACCAACTTCTCCGGTTGCATTTGCCATTGTCGAGGCGAGAACACATCGGTGGTGTGGTTCTTGGAGAGCGTGAAGAGGGTCGTGGTGGGAGGCACCGCCAGACGCGTCCGCCTAGTCACGCACCGCAATCTTTGGGTTGTTGGCGGCCATCAACATCATGCGGCGTGGGATGGATCCATCTCACCGATGGAGCGACGTGCAATCCGGTGGTGCATGAGGCATCTTGCATCTAACTTGTTCACGAAAAATAATATGACAGTGAGACATAGTGTGATAAATCATCAAATACACATCTTTATAGTGGCAAATCCTTAATAATTCTTTAAAATAGGCCACGGTCTAGGAGCGGAGAGTTTCACTCGTATGGTTTGGAAATGAACTACAAGGATCTTTGGCCCGACATGGTGCCAATGGGGTCCCAACAGGACTTGAAGAGAATAGGGAAGGCGACGGCAGACGCGGCGCTTCGGAATGACATGGATGCTAGTCAACGTACAAAGATAGCCGCATGGTGAAGTGCGGGATATGCAAGACCCTGGGCACTCAATGAAGGATTGTCCCAAGAGACCTAGTTCGTCCGTCGTCACACCGATGTCGTAATTTAAAGTTTTTCTGTCTTGCTTGTTATATGCAGTGCAAAATTATACGAGACCCGCTATGGACTCTTGACAAACTTCTACAAGAGGATGTTGCGAAGCACAAGCGCTTCTGCAGAGAGAGGAAGCGGCTAAAATACGGATTTTTCAATGAAAGATGCTCCAGTGCCACCACGTTTGCGGTCCCCGAAGTGTGTGTGGTGAGCCGCAGAGATCATTGATCCACACACGGCAACCACGCCGCCTTGGCGTCTACAGTCGCGGCCACTACATGGTAAGCGTTTCTTTTCGCGCATCGATTTTCCTCCCAATGTTTAATTCCTTCAATTTTAACTTCATCCCCCGTAATGCGGCCGAGATGCGCCGCCACTTCTTCCGAGTGGATTGACGGCCCGAGATGTGCGACATGGCATTCATCGGCGGGAGTACATGCTAAACTACTCGGTGCGGGCGAGAACTTCTCACGGTGGAAACCTTACGTACGGATGAGGAGGCAGAAGGACCCGATAAACTCCGGCGTAATCCATATCGGCGACAAAGGAAAGGCTCATGCAAGCGTCGATTATGAAGAAATTACATCCTTCTTATGATTTTCACTATACGGTGTACTTACATCATGCAAACGCGGAGACATGGGCGACTTGACACACCGACCGACGTGGACATTCCGTAACAAGAGCAAGGGAAAGGCTCATGAGGTGAGCCCGGCGCCCACAGCGTATCCGATCGCCGGCGTCATCCGTATCCACGACGTCGATTATGAAGAAATTACATCCTTCTTATGATTTTCACTATCACGGTGCACTTACATCATGCAAGCGCAGACATGGGCGACCGACACACCGGCCGGCGTGGGCGGTCCGTGACAAGGGCAAGGAAAGGCTCATGCGGTGAGCGATCGCCACAGCGTATCCGATCGTCGGGAGCAATCTACATGGACGGCGTGAGTTATGAACAATTGACATTTTATTCACGTTTTGTCATCACGATGTACTTACATCATACAATCGCAGGTGCGGGACGACTTGACATACCGGCCCGGCGTGGAGAGTGCAGCGATAAGGGGAAGGCTCCTTCGACCGAGACCCACCGACGTCGAGACAAGGCTCCCTTGCTATGGCGCCATGAGACAAGTAGCACACATCGTTAAGTAGTTGCTACCCACATGTTTATGCAGCATCTTCATAATCGCAACAAGCGGTCTCCCGAATTTTAAATTATAGCAAATGAGGTCAAAAAAATGAAAATTTTTGTGTTTGACAAAGTGTATTTGATTATGTAATTTTTCTATTATTTTATTTGTTAAGAATCTTTTGATATAACGTTGCTTTCGTGATGATCAATTAATGTACTTCATACAAAGGAGGTCTCGGGAGGCCACGAGAGGTCTCGAAGGTTTAATGTAGTGGAATCATTATACAAAAAGTTTATGCGTTTATTGATTAGTACGAACAAGACACTCATCTGAAATAGCGATAACAAGCATGTAGTACAATTAAAATAGCATAACACGTGAAACTATACGGCTCACTCGTGCGAGCCACTACTCTCTCCTCTTTGCTTTGCGTCGCGTCATGCGTGCCTTGTTTTGCGCCGAGCATGACCGTGGAATCGTCCACCGCTCACGGAGAGCGTGTCGGTTCGGGGGGTGCGAGACCGTTGAGGCGGAGGTGGACGATGGTGAGTGCGGGGCAGTCCGGTAGGCGTACATGTCGTCTTGATGAGGCGTCTTGGGCACAGGGGACACTTAGAGAATTCATCCACAGCGGAGGCTAGAAAACCACTCAGGGGGCCACTGCAGAAGTGCGATGCACGCAACTCGATTGCGCGGATGAACTCTCGCTGGAGTATACAGTGGGCACCGAACGGGAGGAGCTCGCCTGCGACGCTAAAAACCACGGCGCCATTGTCCTTGCCACTGGCGTCGTGTCTTGCTCCTGGTAGGAGTTGGGAGGCCCGTATCGTCGTCATCGGTCGATGTGAATGGCCGTCACCCCGAGTGAAGGCGCAAGGCGAAGCGATGTTAGTACAAATGAACACTCGGATGTAAACTAAGAACCTCGTACCTCCGGATGTGCGGTCACGAGATGACCGAGGCAGGCGGTGTGTCTGGTCGGACGACGAAGTGATTCATCCCGAGCGGACCTCTGGCGAGAGAACGGCATGATGTTAGCGGGCGTAAGGCATAATTACAAAACTTGATGTAAATTTGTACATAGCGACTTACTGTGCGGCGACGGCGCGAGATGACCGACGAGGGAAGCGCTACGACGCTGCCGGTTCGCTAGGTCGTGGTGACCTAAGCGGGTGAGCACGCGGCCCCGCCGTGCCGTCATAAGGCGTCGTCCCTCGAACGACCTTTGCTCAAGTTCTTTACTATCTTCTTCATCTCCGCGATATGTGCTTCAAAACTTTTTATATGCCAGCGGGGTTCTATACAGTCAGAGTTGGGCCTCGTCCATTGCGCTCCGACGCGCCGCCCGCTCAAGCTGTAGTGACATATGTAACGAGTTCATTAACAAAAATCACGAATATCGTCAACAAAGCTGCGAACCGAGAGGTTGTAAGTGTCGTCTGGCGTCGTCATGTCTTGAAGCCTTGTGGCGGTCGTGCGTGCGTGGAGGCTCTCTTAGTGCGTCTGAAATGTCACCTCCTCTGGGCGCTCGGAGGAGGAATGGTGAGTCTTGCGCTGCGTTCGTGGCATGTACCACTCCATGTACGCAGCTGTGTCGATTGAGGGTCATATGGGCGCGGCTCATGCCATACATCCACGTGCACCACAGTGAAGCCATGTCTCAATCCGCTGGTCTTTGGTGCATTTGCGACCCAAAATATGCCCACCCGAGCCTCGATTGCTGCATTTTCGGAAAGATTAATGTTACAAAAGAAGGCGTAAATCTTGCAAAAATTACTTGGATGAAATTTGACTCACGGGTGTACACTCGCTCCGGGCCCGGCGTTCGGGAGCACGGTATGTCTGCAGCTAAAGCAAAATCGTCGCAGCATGCATTGCAGTAAGGCTCCACCATATGTGAGAACACCGGTGGCGGTCGTCGTCCACAAAAATCGATCCACGAGGCATGAAACGAGACGGCCCGTGCTGCGTAACCGCGAGGAGAAAATGAGCATGCCATGGACACCGGATGATGTCGCTCTCGTGCAATTACTCGAACTCGTTGTGGTACAGCGAGTAGCACCTCGCCGGTCTTGTTGGCCCAGTACGACGACCGGCGCGCATCAATCGTAAGCCCATGGTGGGCGCGTCTATGGGTCGCCATGCGGGAGAGAGCAGCGCTGCCATTGTCTCAATGGTCGGACGCCCAGCGGGGAAGTGCTCCCAACTCCACGGTGCAGGAGCACGTAGCACACGACTAGGTTGCTACCAGAGCCGCCGCGCATGGCGTCACACAACCCTCGGTATGTAAGCGCAAGGGGCGGTGATCCCGGTATGTAGTCGCGGCATCGGCTCGGCCGCGTCGAAAGACTTCGGCGACGCGGATGAAGTGGGGTTCAAAATCGCCCTTTGTGGTTGGAAGCAGGACCCAACCAAAGAGCTGGAGAAGGTAAGCAACGAGATCGTCCTAACGGCGCCCTCGTGCACCTGCGGCATTCGAATATTGCCTCGGCCAAGCCGAGGGCGCCCGTGCACCCTCCGGCAGAGGTTGGCCAAACCATTTGCTCGGTCGACCTTCGATCCGCTCTCGGAGGGCGGAACAAGCGGCACACCGGATCGGAGACCGATCAAACGAGACATCCTCTAGGGTGATCGTCATCTCACCCCACCAAAATGGAAGGTGTGCGTCTCGGCCACCGGTCCACAAGTCCGGACAACGGTGGCGTCTAGGTGAACCCGTTGGAAGGACACCATCTCGCAAGTGGCAACAAGCCTGTCTCCCGGAGGAACAGGGGCGTAACGATCGTCTAGCGCCCACCGATCCTCCCCGCCGGCGCCCGGCGGAGGGCCATCCACGCCCGTGTGAGCCTGACTTGCACGGTGGTCCTCATCATAGAATTGTTCTAGTAGCTCCGGTAGAGACATGACTAGCAAAACATACATAGCGAACATTACCGACAATGTGGCTAATTAAACATAGAAGAATGTAGCTAAATTAAAATTACGATAAACCTACTGCGACAGCGGCGACGGTTAATAACGTTGAAATATAATCGAGAACAAGCGAATGAAAAGAAAAGAATGAGCAGAGGAGCGGCGAGTGGTGAATATGAACTTAGCGAAAAACATTGCGAAATGAAATCGCTGCGATCGCTCTCCAATATATCTGAAAGCGTGCGGCTGTGAGTCTTGGCTTGCGCAGCGCGTGCAGCTGTGCGCCACGCCCAATGTAGCGCAGGCTACAAGTGGTGGGCGGCCAAGCGTGCTACAGTGGCCATGCCGTGTGTGCGCCCATGGCGGCCAATGCAGGCAGCGTAGCGCCAATGTATCATGCATGTGTGCATATGAGGCAGTCTTGGCATAGCACTTAACATTTTCCCAGCATTGTGTCTACTTGATAGGAAGTATGGCAAGAGGGGGCGAGCTGGCGGAGAGAGAAAAAAAACTTGCCCTCCATCTCATTTAGACCTCATTTAATTAATTAGGGTATGCTTGGAACTCATGAACTTCACATTAACTTCCGTTGAAACAGATCAAATGTAGGAACCCAGGAGAAAAAATCCTACTTTCCAAAAAGATCATAGAATAGAAAAATTATAAAATTTTATACAAAATTCTTGTATTCCAAACATAGCCTAAATCCCGTAAACAAATTCTTGTACACATCGGTCTGAGGCCACACGGAGTACCGAAAGAAAACGAGTGATACACGCGTAGAATTTGAACCATGCGCAAGGCCGCCAGCAAGAAAAGCAATACATGTTCAGCGTACGCACGACGTGTCGCCATTCGGGCGGTACTTTTCTCGGGCCCCCGGCCGGCGTTCAATGAACCTGCTGCGGCGCCGTCGTTTTCTGGGTGGTTCTTACCGTGTGTGTCTCTTTCCTTCGTGCCACCCACGGACACGGTGTAGTTCGAACAGGGCATCTCGATCCACGCACCCGTCGCGGGCCTTTTTTCTCCGTTGTGCTGCGGGTCGTTTTCGGTGCCGGCTACGTACGAGACAGCGTACGAGGTTGGTTTACTTGCCAGTGCTGCAACCGATTGGAAGACTCGGTAATGAATGCATGTTGCCGTGAGGGCACTGAGTGGCCATTTGATCACGAAAAATCAACCAAAGTGAAAGGAAGAAATGAACCACGCTTAATATTAGCAGCACGTGCATGGGGAGGGGAAATGCCATTATGCTTTAGACCACTAAAATTTCAAAAATAATCTCCCTAACATCAAAATTTTCAATTTAGCTTTGTCCCCGCACATGCTACCGTGTGGGATGGCAGCAGATGAGCTGTTGCCGTCCCGCACGACAGCAACTTGCTACTGCCGTCATGGATGGCGCAAGAAGAACTCGTCCGTCCGTCGGAGGCCGCAGCAAAGAGATGAGTTGTTGCCGCCCCTGCAGGGGAGGCTCGCGACGGCAGCTCGGTGCGAGGCCCCCTCTTTGCTGCCGCCACGACGCATGCGTGGGGTGCTGGGCCTCTGCGTGAGCGCGCGTATTGGCCACAAAAATATATTTAAAAGTAAAAAAAATAATTGAATATTTTTATTCATTTAAATTATTTTTTTAATAAAATACAAATGGGAAAACTAAAAATAAATAATATGTTGGTCACATTACTTCTGTATGGTGGAGTTAAAGCAAACTACTTTGTGAAGTTTGTACATAATGCAATTGAAGGTGCTTAGAACGCTCGTTATGATTATGAAGATGCCCTAAAATATGGAGGAATCGCTGTCGGTGCGAATGGTTATTTATGGGATTCCACTAGAAAAGACATACTTCCAATATATGCTTGCTTTGATGGCTCAAGGGAAGCACGGAATGGGAATTACATTAGAGTTCGCGGACAAAGCACGTTACACATGATTACATGGTATGATGGTTCGGCTAATTACTTTAGTCATCCTCGCTACTACTACGGTACATTATGACACAAGCATCCGAACCATGTTAGTATACATGCCATTAAGGGATAGTACAAAATAAAGCGGGTAGGACGGGGACTATTATGGAATGGCCGAACCTACTGTGTAGACCGGGGGCATTTGCCTTTCCTTCCGAGCTCAGCGTTGTACTCCTCGCCGTTCGCCTTGGCCTCGGCCGCTATTTTCCTCTTTTTTCGCGCTCCCTGCGCCTGCACGTCTCGAGAAGTGCCTGCGTCTCCCGCCGGATACGTTGGTTGTGTTCTCAGTGCGGCGTTCGTCCTGCCGGATCTCGCGTGCCCATTTGGCATCCCACTCCTCGTAGTCGATTTGTCACTGATCGTGTAGGTGCATCTCTAGGTCGATCCACTTGTGGTAGCCACATAGCGGATCCGGGGACTGCGGGTAGACGGGAGAGGTTGTTAGTGCGTACTTTGAAAGAGAATTGGTAGGGGAACTTAGTGTCGCTAGTCCTTACCGACTGCCGAAAGCTACTCGTATCCCAACGACGGTCGGGATAATCATAGGAGTAGTTCGGACAACCCCAGTAACGCATACCCAGGCTGAGCTGCTGCTTGGATTTAAAGAACTTGCATGTGTCCCTGCACCAACAGAGGGGTGCCTTCTCCCCCTCTAGTGGGTGTTGCGGCGAAGATTCAATTGGAATGTTCTAGTAGGGGTTGCTGCTTCAGGGGGCATCATTGCAAAGAGCTGCCATCCTGGTAAGCTCCTCTTGCTGGACTCGGGCCGCATCAGCCCTTGCTTGTTCGTACCGTGCCCCAGCAGCCCTTGCTAGTTCGCGGATCTCGTCCCATTGCCTCTTCATCTTGTCTATCCCGGCGTGGTGAAGCAAGCACTGGTGTAGCGTTGGGTTTGGTAGTGGCACTGAAGTAGCTTGCGAGGCAGAGTGTTGTCTTATTTTTTTGCAAACCTGCGGGCGGGCCACTAGAGGAATTGTCGGGTCACGTCGATGCGTAAAGCTGTCTCGTTAGGTCACGTCCTGCTTTGCAGAGAGAAGTAATGTCCTGCTTTGCAGAGTGATGTATTTTTTGTCTGAAAAGCTGGCGAGGTAGTGTGTTATCACGTGTTACTTTGCAGAGGGTAGTTACGTCCTGCTTTACAGAGTGCTGTATTTTCGGACTGAAAAGCTGGCAGGCAGAGTATTGTCACGTCTTACTTTGCAGAGGCTGTCACGTCTTGCTTTGTAGAGAGAATTCATGTCCTGCTTTGCAGAGTGCTATTTTTTCTGAAAAGCTGACGAGGCAGAGTGTTGTCACGTCTTACTTTGCAGATAGTTGTCACGTCCTGCTTTGCAGAGAGAAGTCATGTCCTGCTTTGCAGAGTGTTGTATTTTTGGTCTGAAAAGCTGGCGAGGCAGAGTGTTGTCACGTCTTACTTTGCAGAGGGGTGTCATGTCCTACTTTGCAGAGAGAAGTCATGTCCTACATTTTGAGTGCTATTTTTTTGTTTGAAAAGCTAGCGAGGCAGTGTGTTGTCACGTCTTACTTTGCAAAGGACGTCACATCTTGCTTTGCAGAGAGAAGTCATATATTGCTTTGCAGAGTGCTATTTTTTCGATCCGAATAGCTGGCGACGTAGAGTGTTGTCACGTCTTACTTTGCAGAGGGGTGTCACGTCCTGCTTTACAGAGAAAAATTGTGTGGTTTTATCATTGTGAAAACTAAGTGTTCTGAAATCGTCTCCAACATTACAGATTTAGGTCTCCAAAATTTGGATTAGAGGTTTTTGGAAATTAGGGTTTCATGAACTTCACAGAAAGTACTAGTAACAAAATTAGTCATAGGCATAGATGATACGAAGAAGCACAATAACGTCGCAAAGGCTTACATCATGTAATGCAGGATACACGACAGTTGATCCATGGATAGATAATGTTACTAGTTCATTCTCGTTCCTGACGTATTGTGATGCATAGATAAAGAGCAGACATTACAATCTCATTACAACTGAACTTCTACTTGGCAAGAACAAGAAATAATAGAAGAAAGACCGTGAAACCAAAACTTGAGCCAAGAGCTTGCTCGTGGGTAGAAGATGGTCAAGATGGCCCTAGATCAATTCCAACAAGTCCTAGCAAGCCAGATCACAGCAAAAGACCCAATCAGAACCATTGAAACACAGAAAACCCAAAATCATCAAAGAGGAACAATAACAAGATATAACTTATCTTTGGGGCAAACTTGATTGAATTGATTAGAGAGATTGTAGGTTTACAACCACTCCACCATGGAGGACCAAAGCTCACACTTGAACACCTAATTTCTCAATCCATTTCTCTCAAACCCTAGCCTTGTATATTTCCTCCTTGTTCTCTAAATCACAAATTAGGATTTCCAAGGCTTGGATGGATAGGATAGAGGTGCAAGGGTTGGGTCTAGAGAAACAATTCTAACGGGTACCCGTTAAGCCCACACATAAATAGGTCTACACTCATGCACATTTCTCAAAATGGATGACGACTCGGGTCTCTCGAAACAACCTCTTTGTGATCTCCGTCTTCTCTTGACATAAACCGCATTTCCTTTGTGCCATCCCGCACTGTGATATCTCCAAGGTCACGAACCCGTATTTTGGCGAAGATACTAAAATACCCCTTCTTGATCCTTCTCAAAGGCCAAGTCCAATCAACGTGAAGCAATCCCATACTTCGCCACGTGTAGGTCCATCAATAGCTCTCTTCATGTCAACAAGTTCCCAACGGAACCATCATGACACTTACACAAAGCCCTAAGCCACTTGATACAACCCGTTGCACTGAACTTTTCATTTGGTCATTCTTGTCCATCTTGTGCCATACTTGAGTCCAACCACTTCACCCGATATCCTCGATCGTTCTGGACCTCGGCTCTCCTAACCTAGTTCCAATCATCCTCGTCATTGATCGTAGTTGACTCTAAGCAACCTGCACAATAATAGACCAAAAAATCGATTCTGAACACAAGTTCCTCGTAATTTGACCTACGTTAATCAAAACATGCATCATGTAATACCTATGCACTAAATGCCATGACTTTGGCCAATTCCTCAAAGATCACCACCTTACTAGTGTATGAACTCCCTTTGACCGGTCTGACTGCCTCCCTTGGCCGTTCTGACCGCCCATCGGGCTGATCGCCCAACAACGACCGATCAAACCACTCCCAAATGTTTCCCCAAGTCTTGGAAAACACACTCTCATGATATTTAGGAAAAAAATTCTATCTAATTTTGCCTTGAAACTCTATTTTCCATTAGGCCTAGTGTAAACACACCTACAAACACTCCCACATAAGTGTTTGATCACATTCCTTAAAAATCCACCATTTCATCCCTAGCCCGGTCGATCGCACTTGACCTGGCCTAACTCGCCTCCATCCTTTGGTCGGTCAAAACACCTCCTAGGGCTGGTCGGACCTCTTGCAACCTAGATAGTCAGGCGACACTTCGCTAAACCGGAGGGTTTTCCCAAACCACTTATGTCAATTGTTCAACACACTAAGATTAGGTTCATATTACATTATCTCCACAGATCTCATGTTCATCTTCTGAAGAACCAAGCATGCAACTCTAGATCCAAACTCAACTTGTGGGGGCTAATTGTGTACTTGTACATTGTTGGAACTCCATGTGGGTGCTGATATAAAACAAACAGTGAAGAGAAGTGGTGACCAGAACATGAATCATCCAAATGTATGCACCATCATAGCAAGCATTTTGCAACAAGGGCACTACTTGCAACTCCTATTCTTCCTCCATGCCCTACTAGACATGGGAGTTGGTTCGTGCTTTTCTGGACTTGCCCGAGGCCAGTTTGGCATAGCATGACCCAAGCATGGCACACCACGTGGAGGGTCGAGCCTGCGCTGCACAAACGGTTGGGTCAGGCCTGAGAACGGCGGCCGTCGGGGGCCCACAATGCCGTATCCTTTCCTTTCTTTCATCTCTTTCCTCTTGTCCCTTGCATTTCTTCTCCCGAGAGGCACCTTCCTCCATCGCCCCTCCTCCCTACCATGCGCCCGCCCCGCCTCCCTCCACCGCCTCCTCCTCCCTCCCCATGTGCCCGCAGTGCCACCCTCCCTCCTCACAAGCCACCTCCCTCCCCACGCACTGCCGATCGCTACCCTCCCTCCAGCTGCCTAAATCCCTCCCTCCTCACCAGGCACCTCCCTCCCCACGCGTCGCCCCCTTCCTTCCACCGGTCTAGCCACTACCTCCCTCCCTCCACGCGCGGTCGATGAGGGCGGCTGCCGAGGCCAGCCAACGATGGTGAGCTATAGGCGTGGTGTGTCGTGCTTGTGCTGACATTACCCGACGGCGGCCCGACGTTCCATCGTGACGTGCTGGGCCTCATTGATGGCTATCTATGTGCCGACACGGCATAGCCCGACGAGCTCACCGTGTCATGCTGCTACGGCCCAAGGCCCGTCTTGCCTGTGCTATGCCGCACGACACGACCGGATCCTACCTCTATGCCCTACCATGCACCCACTTGGGTTTTATTTCTCTCGTCACCTTCTTGGAATAGGACCTTTATTCTGCTCTGCATTGGGGAGCTGAA
Organism: Hsuehochloa calcarea; assembly: GCA_036346395.1. Taxonomy (NCBI): domain Eukaryota; kingdom Viridiplantae; phylum Streptophyta; class Magnoliopsida; order Poales; family Poaceae; genus Hsuehochloa; species Hsuehochloa calcarea. The sequence goes on along the minus strand of CM070603.1, from coordinate 28,139,585 downwards.
TCCATGGATAGATCTGTGCTTTAGTACAATGATGACCAAGGAACCACTTGATCTAGTCCTAAACAATGAAATTTGTGAGCTGTTTGTCAAACTCAGCTCTGGTCCTCTAGTTTCAAGTTGCTTAGAAAATGCTAGGTAGTTGCTAAGAAAGAAGAAAAAACACCAATATTTCTAGCAAATTGCCATACTCTCTAGACTCTTCGCATCTTCTTGGATTATTATGACCTTCATTTGGGTTGTCCTCGTGAGCTGTGTTAAGTTTTCAGCAAACCCTGGATTGATTTTGTGGAGACTTTTCGATCTACCCTCTATCCATATGTCTTTTTCGTGGTGCCGCTCACGATTGAATAATGAGGCTAGTGTTAGTGATGTGTCCTAGAGGCAATCATAGAGATGATTATATCACATCTATGTTTATGAGTTATTTAATAAGTGTTATTCTATTTTTTGAATGAATCATAGTTATAAAGATTAACAAGTATGTGTCTCGTTGGTGAAGCTCTTTTAACTTATGATTATGTTGCTCTAAATGTATCCATGGTCGTATGTCACTGGTCGGAACACCAATGATCCTACCGACCAACACAAGTATTGATTGATGACCATATTTCACCGGTTATGGATATATGGATATCGAATCAATAATGCGAACACATGTTAGAGAATATGGTGTTGGATTGACCCACCTTGAGACACTGTTGAGATTGTTATGATTTCATGTGTCTTCAGTTGGTCTCAAGCAATGATGATGTATAATACCTAGTCCTGAGATCAGCATGGTTTTCTACATATGTAAGAGTACACTTTGGGGCTTGCTAAAGGCTACTCGTAACTGGAAAGTCATAAAGGTAGCTTTCGAGTATGCTATGAAACATACGGAGGAATGTGACTGGTCGGATATGAGATTTGTCTCTCCTAACATAACAGGAGAGATGTCTTTGGGCTCCTCAATGTGGTTAGATAAGGAAAGTGCATGGCCATACCACTGGTGGTCGAAGAGTTCGACTATATGAAGTTATCTGACACTCGATCGAGAAAGTATTGAACATTCCATGAAGGTTTTGGAGCAACCTTCACTTAAACGGAAAAAGGTCGGAACTTTGGCAAAGATCTTGTGATCCTTTATTGGAATAGGTTCCTGACATCCTAGAGAAGGTGTGTTCCAAGTTTCGTCGAGTTTGGAGCTGTGGATCAAAAGTTGAGCCGATTTGTGATTTTGAGTTCGTGCTGATTTTACTGTTCATCGGTCTGGAGGTTAGACCGCCCCCTGTGGGAGGTCAGGCCGTCCATGGAGAGGTCCGACCACCCAACTCATTTAGAATTGAGCCTTTGGTTTTTTTAGTTATTTTCCTTTGAGGTTTCGATGTGATTCAACACAAGTCTTCCGCTATACTTGTACATTGATTTTCATAGCTCTTGTAGCTATTGGAGTGAAAAAGGTGTTGGATCCGATCAAGGTGAAAAGAAGATTGTGCTCTTATTCAACCTAGTCGTCGTTTCGGTCCAACAGAATGTTTCATAAGTTATGCTCAAATGCTGCAGCACCTGGTCGTCTGTTGCAAACTGGTGAATTCTTCAGATGTTATGACCCATTGAAAAAATATTACGCCCGTCGGGAAAAAAATATTGTAACCTCTTTTTTGATATATTGCATCACGTTCTTTATTTTTGTTGCACATGATGTTGCAAGATGATCTTTTAACGCGTCCTTCCTATTTGAGATTTTTGATATATTGACATCCTTTTCCATATGTTTATTTTAAATCTGAGATTTTTGAGATAGTATCTTCTTCAAAATGTTGAATATAAATATTTGATATATTATAATAAGTGAAAGAAATATAATTATACCAGGGAGAAGGAAGTGCTGTACTAACACTCGGACCGTACATCCGACTGCAGTGGCTCTCCGGAAACCATTCGCTTGTACAGACAGGGCTAAGGCCTCGCACACAAGGAAAAACAACAGTGACGCGCATGTAGAATTTTACAAGTTTAAACCATGCTCTAACAAGGAAATCTTTCTTTACTTTATTCGCTGTCGCGTTCTAAGCACCTCCCTTGCCCGTTCGCTTCGACCCGCGAGAGAATTCGCTCATGGCAAGCCGCTGAGAAACTGCACCTCACGGTGGGCGCCGCCGCGCATGCATCAAACGACTGGACGGATCTTTTCGGCCGCGTGTCGCTCGCTATTCGGGCGATCTTTTCTCGAGTCCTCCGCCGCGCACGTAGGTACGTACGTACGCCCCCCCGGCGTTCAATGAACCTGCTGCGCCGTCTCGTTTTCGGGTGGTTCTTGCCGTGTGTGCATGTTTCTTCTCTCCGTGCCACCCACGGACACGGCGTGGTTTCAAACGGGGCATTTTTATCCACACACCCGTCGCTGGGCCTTTTCTCCGTTGTACTGCAGGTCGTTTTCGGTGCCGGCTACGTACGAGACAACCACCAGGTTGGTTTACTTGCTTGTGTTGCAAATCGATTGGAAGACTAGCTTGGTAATAATGACTCTTCAGTGAGGAGTGCGAGACAATTAATTACTCCCAGCAGCATGTGCTGGTACGACCTTCGTATGTTACGTGGTTTCCTAGTCAGACGAGTTGGCCGGAGCTAGCAGCCCATAAAAACCGCAATAAACAGATGAAAAACGAATGACAGCCTCACACCGGGCATGCATATACATCGGCATGAGGGCATTGAGTGCCATTTGATCACGAGAAATGGACGGCCTAAATATATATCACCGGAAATAAACCTCCCCGACCGTACGTTGTCAGCAATGAAACTCAGGGGAGTGAGATATGGGAAAATGACTAATAATACCCCGTCATAATTTGCCTTGTAAAGGTTGCTGAGCTACCTATAGGCCAGCAGTACCGATTATAAAAACAGATAGGGTGTGAGTTAGCATTGAAGCACCTCTCAACTAGAAAGCCACGTCCCTTCCCATTTTTTCTTCTTGGTTCAAAGAACCACTGGAGGAGCCATGCAAATCTCGATCCAAACTCAACTTGTGGGCTGCTAGCTCCAATTGTTTTTCTTACAAATTGCTGAGCTACTTATAGGCCAGCACTAGCAGTACTGATTATAAAATATATAGGGTGTGTTTGGTTGCCTGTATATTTCCAGCCTGGTTCATATGCCATCCTGGCTGAATCTAATCATGCTGAGTGGATGCAATGATTTAATTGTTTGGTTCTGCATTTACTGTTGGACCAGGCTGTATTGAGATGTTGTTTGGTTGCCTGTAACTAGCACGAGAGAAGGTGAATAGACTCACGAACGCTGGCCAGCCTACATGCGCTCAGCCTGGCTGAGGAGGGAAACTCTAATTAAGCGTTTTCCTCGGGTCTGCCCCGACAGGGAATCTTGCATCCACTCAGTCAAGCTCACTCACCTAACTAGGCAACCAAACACTCAAAAACTTATATCTACTCATGCGAGCCAATCTCATACAGGCAACCAAACACACCCATAGTGCACATAAGGCACCAACACCAATCATCATCGTACCAAGCATTTGGAAGGGCACCACTTGCAACTCTTCTTTTTTCCTCCTTACCCTACCGTGCTGGCCACTAGGGTTTTATTTTTCTCTTCACCTTCTTGGACCATGACTTTATTCAGGTTGCACTGGGAGCCGAATCCATGGTTAGATTTGTACACTACTCTAGTGCAACGATGACCAAGGAACCACTTGATCAAGTCCTAAACAATAAAAGGGGGTTTTTTATATATATAAAAAAACTAGTCCTAAACAATGAAATGTTAGCTGTTTCTCAAGCTCAGCTCTGGCTTGCAAGTTGCTCAGAAAAATACGAGATACTATAATCGCTAAGAAAGGCAAAATAAAGTACCTCTATTTCTAGCAAATTGCTAGACTCTCTGGCTTCTTCATCTTCTTGTGCTATATATGACCTTTATTTGGGTTGTCCAGGTGAAGTGTACCAAATACGTACCAATGGATACATATGCATTGTACTTTTTTTAGGATGACGGGGGAATCGATCATTTGATGACCTAGTCGTAAACAATGAAAGGTGAGGTATTCTCGGTTCATGCATGTAAACCTTTAATTAGGATCCTACCCAAACAGGCACTTGCCGGGACTTTTAGCCCGTAGCTTCATCAATCAGTTTAATTATATATGTGTGTGCATAAATCTTTGATCGACTGGCAGCCGCCGCCGCGGGAACACCCTAGTCCGGTCACATCTCCGTCCGTCAATCGCTGGCCCTTCTCCTCTCTTCTCCGGGCGTTGAGTTGGTCAGGGACGTTGAATTCTAGAAGTAATTTTAGATTATTATTTTTAGTTTCTTCTGTTTTGTTTCTTAAATCAATTTGTTCTGATTTTATTCTTCTTCGGTGAGTTTTTAGCTGGATTTTCTTTACCCACGATGACTTTTATCGGACCGACTTACTTGTACGGCGATGACGACGCCTACTTCGTAGATCACGATCAATCGAATATTTCACCGCGTAGAAATCGGCGTGGCCATAAGCGCATCGATCCCTACTGGAGAAATACATTTCGATTGTGATGATCAAAACCCCTCGGAGGTGATCATTCACCGCCGACAAAGAAACCCACAGCGGATGGAGTGCGAGTATTCCTCGTGAAGTGAAGCCTACTACGGGACGGTCGACTGTTCTTGGGTATCGTCGTATCGATCACTGGTGACATTAACCCTTCTTTCCGCAAAGAAGGCGTCAAGAATAATTACTGGATGTCGGGCATTTCGCACGACCTTGGCGATTCGTGCCACCTCATTTTCGACCGGTGAACATGGAGAGTTTGATGGATCTCAAAATCCCATGAATTTCTTGAATCAATACAAGATTGTCCGGCGGCGGGAGGAGAGCATGTAATGGCAAATTACCTTCCGTGCTGAAGGATCCGCTCGATCGTGGTTATTAAACCAACCACTCAGTCGATCTACTCTTGCAACACCTCTGCGATCTTTCTGAGCGAATTTTCAAGATACATACAACAGCCTGGAAAGGAAGGCGACTTGCCTTTGGATAAAGCAGAACAACAACGAGACTTTGCGTCGATTCATCAAGCGCTTTAGTCGGGTTAAGTAACTCAATTCGGAAATTTCGACTCATCGTGATCGGGGCTTTTAAGCAAGAGTCAGTAGTAGAAGGATAACAGAGGATATTGCTTTGAATCCTTCTAACACTGTTCGAGCTCTTGAGATGGCCGATCGATATCGTGCTTACGAGGCGGTCAGTGGAACAACACTATTGATCGGAAACGTACACTCCTCGAGAGACATGTGAAGTTGGTAAGGACAAGAAAGCAAAGAAGACCAAGAAGAAAATAAAGAGTCAAAAACCACAGACCAGTGGTTTCAAGGAGGTCTTGGCAGTGAAAGATAAAGAGCCCCAAACCACCAAGTCGTCACTGATCAAGGCAAGGTAAGCGCATCGATCGTAGGAGCGACAAACCAAGGTGGTGTCCTTTTCATAAAAGGAAGGACATGACCTCCAAGCGCGAGTTTTCCAAAGAAAGCTCGAGGACTACTACAACGACAAGGGCCACTCCCCTCTCGAGCAAGTAGAAATACGAGTGGCCAAAATCATCGGATGATGAAGAGATGTCGTTCAAGATCCACAACATCTTGTAAAGCATATCTACGGAGGATCATCGACATCGAGTTGAAGCGACAACTCAAAGTCTCGGACGAGAGGTAAACTCTATAGATGCTCCTCTTGTCAATAATCTACCAAAGTGGTCGGAAGTTACCATTTCTTTCGAGAAGGGTGTTGCCGATCACTTCGAATCGATCAGTCGTTATCCGATTGTGGTCGAACCCACCATCAACAAGCTGTCGGGTCAATCGAGTGTTGGTTGATTGTGGCGGTTCATGAACATACTATTTACTAATGCCGGGCGAGATGCAAGTACCGGGACAAGGTAAGACGATCGATACTCCTTTCATGGAATCGTCGGGTTTTGACCAAACCCATTGGCCAAGTTTCTCTTCCTTTAACATTTGGCTCACCAAATAATTTGGACGAGAAAGTTTCCTTTGATGTGGTCGATTCGATACGTATATAACGCCATACTCGGACGACCAACTTTGGCAAAATTCTTAATGGCTACTCATTATGGGTATCAATGTCTTAAGATGCAGTCCCAAAGGAGTGATCACAATTCATTGTGACAAAAGATGGTGTATAAGCTGCGACGTCGATCCCTCGAGATGGTTGGCCAAATACCAACTCGAGATGAAAGTCGACCTGACTAGCAAGTCGAAGCCTAAAAAGGCACCAAAGCCGAGCGACCAAGTCGGAGAGGTTCCTCGGCGTGAGAGAAACCCTCGAAGCGCTTCGCGATGGGAACTTCCGACCCCAAATAGGAAGCGCCCTCATTGCCTTCCTCGAGCTAACGGATGTCTTGGCGTGGCAAGCATCCGACATGCGAGTCCCGGGATGTGATCGAGCACAAGCTAGCTTCTACGGCTGATAAAATACGTAAAACAAAAATTACGGAGATTTGCCGATCGCGAGATACTATTAATCGAGTGGATAAGCTACTTAAGCGGGCTTTATAAGAGAAGTCAACCACCAGTGGTTGGCTAACCTATAATGGTCAAAAAGTCAAGCGGCAAATGGTGTATGTGCGTAGACTTTCTGATCTTAATAAAGCTTGTCAAAAGATGATTTTCCTTTACCTGTGATCGATCGGTTGGTTGATTCTACTGCGAGTTGTGAAATATTAAGTTTTTAGATGCATATTCGGATATCACGGATCAATATGTGTCTAAGCGATGAAGAAAAGACGCATTCATTACACCATTTGGTACCTTTTGCTATGTCAAAATACCATTTTTCGAAGAATCGGTGCTTCTTTCAGCGCTTGATGCAATCAACTTTTCATCTCAATTAGGCGAAATCTGGAAGCCTATGTTGATGATCTAGTCGTAAAAGCATTAAGAAACTTAATCATATCACGACACGCAAGAAACATTCGACAACCGAAAGCACGCTTAAAACTTAATCCAGAAGTGTGTGTTTGGAATTTTCTGGAAAATTGCTTGGATTCCTAGTATCCGAGCGAGGAATCGAAGCAAATCTGAGAAAATAAAGGCCATCCTCTAGATCGCCCTCGACCACAAAAAGGAAGTCGAAACTCACTAGGTGCATGGCGGCTTTAAGTCGTTTCATCGCTCGACTAGGAGAAAAGGACTACCCTTCTTTAAACTTCTCGGGGAGACATGAAGGTTTTGAGTGGTCGAGCGAGGCAAACGCCTTCGAGGATGTCAAGAGGTACCTTTCGAGTGCTCTGTTCGGTTTCTCCAAAGCGGAAGAGGCGCTCTTAATTTACCTATTGCCGCCACGAGCGACAAGCGCGATCTTGGTCGTAGAGCGTGGCGTACAACGACCGGTTTACTCGTCGACAAAGTTTTACGGGCCTAGGGCGTTACCCTCGGTCCAAAAACTTTTATATGCCCTCCTCATGTCTTGAGAAGCTGCGGTATTATTTTGAGCGCACAAAATAGTTTGCTCGAGTTTCCTTTGGAACAATCCTCCATAATAAGGAAGCATGGGAGCGCATGGCAAAATAGTCGGTCGAACTTGGGAGTTCGACCTCCATTCGTGTCCCTATGACCATAAAATCCCGATTTTGGCGGACTTTGTCGCCGAATGGACAAATCTGAACTGTTCGGGATCCCGATCTGATTCCCACGACCGTAGATGATGTACTTTGATGGGTCACTTACTCTAAGTGGCTCGAGTGAGGTGGTCTGGTATCTCCTCAGGAGAAACCTTAAAGTATGCCATACAATTAAACTTTGGGCCACTAACAATGTGGCGAGTACGAAGGTTTGCTAGGCGGCATACAGTGCAAAGCACTCTCGATTAAATCGACTACTCGTGAGAGGAGACTCTCAATTAGTCGTGAATCAAATCGGGAAAGAGTACGGTGCTCTAACTCAACAATGGCTCGGTACTTATCGAAGTCGTAAGCTAGAAAAGCATTTTTAGGTTTGAGATACAATTCATCCTCGAAAGGATAATTTCCTCGGACCAACTTGCTCGGATGGCTTCTTCCGATCTGATGCCAAAGGAGTTTTCTTGGAGCAACTCCAAAAACCGTCTGCAGTCGAAGAACGGAGACATCTCCTATGAGATGGCCTCATTAGATTACGAGGATACGGATGACTCCCATCTACGAGTATCTTCACAAGGGTTCGTGCGAAGATGATCTTGAGGCGGATCGTTTATCCGAAAAGCCAAAATATATACTTTGGTGAAGAGTCCTCTACAAGCGAGGAACCCAAGGGATACTCATGCGATGCATTCATAAGCGAAGGAATAACACTCCTTCATGATATACGGTGGCATCGTGGGGCGCATGCTTCTCTGAGAACATTGGTCGAGTAAAACCTTTCGACGGGTTTCTCTGGCCTACTGACTGCATGCGATGCCAAAGAGGTGGTTAAAAGTGTGTCCAATGCGGTTTCATGGTGAGCAGATACACCAACCGGCTCAAGCATTACGACAATACCTCTTTCCGGCCTTTTGCGACACGGGGTCTTGATATCCTAGGACCGTTTCCCAAAGCACGAGAAGGTTTGAATTCCTTTTGTGGCCATTGACACGTTCACAAAGTGAATCGAAGCGAACACATGAACGGGATAACAGCAGGCGACAAAAGGTTCATGATGAGATGCATAATTAGCGATTTGGAGTTAAGTCGGATAATTACGAACAATGGTAAACAATTCGCAAGTGCAAAATTTGGGAATTTTGCGACGAGTTAGGTACCAAGTTATGCTATGTATTGCACATCCCAAAGCACGGGCGGTCGAGCGTGCAAGCGGCCAAATAATGCGAGAATTAAAACCGAGTCTTGACCCGACTTGTTAAGCGCTCGGGGCTTGGGTACAAGAATTACCTTACGTATTATGGGCGATTCGTACAACCACTAGTCGGCGCGGAGAAATCTTAATGCACCACCATACTAGCATTGCAATAACACAACTTGCAACTCAATAGTGAACAGAAGGCGTGAACATCAATAATCTAAAGCCCCGTTTGGCCGAGCTCCGGCTCTAGGTTGTTTGGGCTTAAGAGCCAATTCCGAAAGAAGCTGGCTCCAAAGGAGCTCGAAGCTCAAAAAATTGGGGCGTTTAGCGTTTTTTTTTTGGACTTCACTTCCAACTCAATAAAGTTTCCACCCAAGTCCTCAGAAGTCGTTAAAGTGTCACATGGGCAGCTTCTCTCGTAGTTCATTTTGGAAGAACCCGTGCTAGGATTCTTCGTAGTCCGGCTCAGGAGCTCAGGGCGTTTGGCCGAATTCTGACTCTAGTTTTTTGGGCTTAAGAGCCGATTTTGAAAGAAGTTGGCTCCAAAGGAACCTAGAACTTGGTGGTTTCTAGGCTTCAGTTCCAACTTGGTAAAATTTCCCAAAGTCCTCAGAAGTCGACGAAGCGTCGCATGGTTAGCTTCTATCTCGTAGTCCATTTTTGCAAGAACCTGACCCAAGATTCTCCGAAGCCAGGCTCAGGAGCACAGGTCGTTTGGCCAGATCTTTTTCAGCTCCGGACTAGAAGCCCGGCTCTAGCGCTGGGCCAAACGGCACCTAAATGCTCCACCGTACCGAACAACAAACATTGCAAGGACACACCTTTCTTTTTTGAAATTTGGCCAGAAGGGCTGGCCATTCACTTAAGTAAGAAGGTACCACTTGATCAAGTCCTAAACAATGAATTATGAGGTGTTCTTCAAGCTCAGCTCTTGCAAGTTGCTCACAAAAAAAAACTTGCAAGTTGTTCAGAAAGGCAAATTAAAGCACCTTCTATCAAATTGCTAGACTCTACACTATCTTCTTGGACCATGTCCACGTTATTTGTCCTGGTGAGCTGAACCCATGGATAAACATGTATTTTAGTACAACAACCACGGAACCATTTGATGACCTAGTGTCCCAAACAATGAAAGGTGTATTTTTAGTTTGCCGATGCTTTAATATGGATATTATGAAATGAATGATGGGATGCTATGATTCATACTACGCAATAGGAGACATGTTGGGTTTTTAGACAGGCTGTGATCTTCTCAGAGAGAATAACAATTATACTCTTATGTTTTTGTATTGACGGTGTTTACAATAATAAAAAAAGAAGACACCGAAACTAAGACTAATGACTTATGTCTCTTATCTCTGTGTGTGTCTATCTCCCTCTGTCCACCAGCGTTGCCCTTTATACAACTTCTAAAGGGATGACAGTTGTTAAATGTCAAGAGGCGGCTCGATGGTTGATTGATTGCGCACGTTGGTGGTGGTTGCTGTCAGTGAAACACTCCCCCGCACGTTCGTCATGCAGTTATGCCAGTGACAGAGAAACTTACGTGCGGCTATGTTAGAGACAAATAACACATGTATAACTACCACGCTGTAATGAGCGTACTGTATATAATCTCTAGTCGATTGAGTCCACATGTCTATGGATTTTACCAACTATAGAGTGGTCGTAGTGGACTTAGTAATAGAAAGTCTTACGACGACAAGGTAGTTGTAGTAAATCTTACGACTATGAAGTGATTGTAACAAAACCTTACGATTGTAGGATGATTGTAGCAGATTTTACGACCATAAGACGCTACAACTATAAGATGATAGTAGAATACCTTACAACCACGAAGTAATTGTAATCTTTTTTGTCATTATAAGCTAATAACAAGGGTACCTCTGATAGTTATTAGAGATACTATTATCTATAATAAGTATTATATATAAATAATTTAATTAAATAAGGATTACTAATTACCGTGTAACCTTTACCGGCTGTTTAATCTCAAGTCACATCACTTTAATTATTTGTGTTAAAGCCTTCGGTTGGTATAAGATACTAGTAATCTATTGGTTGCAATAAACTACTAGTATAATTTAAACAAATATTTCCTTGCATCTTGTTTACTCGAAGCAATAAACTTCGGCACTAAGAAAAAGAACGGTACTTTCCTCAAAGAGAGACAGAGAGCGGCACACCTTTATTTTATCAAGTTTAAATGAAATTCATAGAACATGAGTTAAGATATTTTCAGCTGAAAGTTTATACGGTTTGTTGGATGCTTTCGCGGTTTTGCTACTTCAAGGTGTGCTTCGAACGAAAGAATTTTACAGAAAATGTATGGTTTTCTTCCGTTTTCTTCTGTTTTCTTTGGTACAAACAAGACCAGAATGCATAAAGTTCGCAAGAATTTTGCATAAAATATTTTGACTTCCTCAGACTTATTTACATGATCTCCTTGTTTTGTTTGAGACATTTTTCGCTAGATGATTTTCGTGTTCTAGATACAGCCTGCTTGTTGCCGTCATGTCCTGCTAGCGACCTGCGAGAATATTCACGCAAGTCAGAGAGCAACAGGTTGCGTAGCTCTGCGACTGTGGTCACATCCACTGGTCTGTCCGTCTACCGTCTACGGACGTGTCGTAGTTTGGTTGCACTTTGTCCCATCGTTGGAGCACACACGTACGTGGTACACTGGTATACGCACAAGAAAGCACACGCGACGTCCCCAATGTTCAACGAACTTGCTGCGCTTTTCGGACGGTCATTAGCCGTGTGTTTCTACTGACCAATGCAGTGCACCAGGACACTGCCATGGACCTTTCCTTCTTCCTTCAGGTCGTTGTCGATGCCTGCTACGTACGAGACAGCTAGGTCGATTTATTTACCTCGAATGCCGCAACCGATTGGAAGACTGGGTGCTACTAGGAAACCTACGGTTTTATGGGTAATTACCAAAATGCCTCTTGAAGTGTTCAACTCCATTAGTTTATAAATAGAGTTTTATTATGTAAAGAGCTAGGGCTTCGTTATGTAAAGAGATAAATTGATGACGGATAGAAGAGCTATATCTTTATATTCTGTGTCTCTAATGGGTGTTTATTGGTGTGATTGGATTGATCACCTCCTAACATGGTGATAGCATGTGGGAAATATTTGATTCCTCCAGCATGCACTAATTTCAACTAGGGTTTTGATAATTATATGCAGTGAGCTAGACTTTTATCAGTGCAGTGATAAAGAAACTGCATGATCCTAATATTATAAGGCAACAAGGGTAATGCAACTTAACGTGTGTTATGTACTCTATTCTTTTTTTCTTTTTCCCACTAGTTTTTCAAAAGAAGTTTTTGACGAGGCATACGCATGGCGTAGTATTTGCCCAAGGGGGAGTGTTATGAAACCTAGGGGTTTTATAGGCAATTACCCAAACGTCTCTTGAAGGGTTCCACTCTTTCAGTCTATAAATAAAACTTCATGATGTAAAGAAATAGATCGACGATGAATAGAAGAACTCTATCCCTATACTTCGTGTGTCTCTTTGGCGTTCATTGGTATGATTGGATTGATCGTCTCCCGACAATTAATTATCTTGTAGTGTATCTGTGTGTGTGGGTTTTTAGTTGTAGTTTTTGGGGAAATGACAAAACTTGCCGCTATTTGCATTAAAGATTGAGTAAAGCCAGACACAAAAATAAAACAAAAAACAAAAAAAAAACTTTCTTCTTCCTGGCGACTACTCCTATCATGTCGGTCCTACGACGTGAGTATCCTCCTCGCCTTGGAAAAATATTTGCAGCTTGGTTGCCCCACTTAGTGTCCATGCTCGCGCCTCTTCTTTGATGATCGACAATAATCCCGTTGGCACCTGCCTAAGATGCTGGAATATCTGTCTATTTCTATCCTTCCAAATGTGCCACAAAACAAGAACAATTAGTGAAGCTTGACCTTTTTTTTTACAAATTCCCTCCCGGAATGGAAGATATCGGTCCACCAGTCGACCATCTTGAGATGAGTTTCCCATTACGAGGGCTTTAAATTATCTCGACACACCCAGGTAGCCACTAAGGACCAGATATGCCTAGCAAAAGGACACTCCACAAACAGATGTATGGTTGTTTTCGGGTTATCTGTGCATAGTAGACACCAATAATCATTTTGCATATAGTGGTGAGATAGGACACCTGCTGTCGGTAGCTGGTGCTGAACTAGAATCCAAGCGAAAATTTTGTACTTTTGTGGCACCCAAATGTTCGAGAATAGTTTTTGAAAGGGAGCCTCCAATGCTCCCACAAACTGTGCCTCATAAGCCGACTTGGCTGAGTAGCTGCCTGAGGTTGTCCATTTCCTGGTGATGTCATATGGCATATTTTGGGATAGTGTGACGTGAGCAACCATAGTATAAACTCTGACAAAATCCAGTAGTAGATGCATCGTAATTCTTCTCCTCAGGTTGACTATCCATTTATCTCTGTGCAATGCCTCATGTACCGTACAAATTTTTCCTACGACGATATGAAATAACCCAGGGGCAAGATCTTTCTGTGATCTTGCACCAAGCCACCTGTCTTTCCAGAAGTTTTCTTTTTCGCCGTTTTCGATGCTAATCGTCGTGGATGCTCGGAATAAGGCATGATCTATCTCTGAAATCGGCAACGGCATGCCATTCCATTGCTTTTCCGATGTCTTCCATTAACGCCAGATGGCGCTGCTAAAAGGATCTAGACCCAAAACCCCCAGCCCTTCGAACTTTTTTGGACGGCACACCGTGCTCCAATTCATCCAGCACTTCCCTCCGGTGTAGATGTCATCTCCGGCCCAGAACCACGCTCTTCGACACCTGTCTATCTGCTTTATGACCCATGCAAGTAGTTCTGTGGCAGTTAAGTGATATGTTGGAATAGCTGTGATGACCGTATTTAACATCACAAGCCTCCCTGCACGAGATAGCCATACAAAACCACAACTAGTAGATAAGAACATGACACAATCGTTTCAAAAAAGATTTCCTACTGAGAAGAGCGGCGTCAAGAGTCAGGTGACATTTGATTGTGTGAAATGAACGGCACAAACCTATCTAACCAAATATTTCCTTACTTGGTGGAGTGGGTGGAGCTAAATCCAAGTCAGTGATCAGGAATAAACAGTGGAGGCCAGTGAAATCCACAAACTTTGCCGGAGGACCTTTTTCTTTGGATGGTGCCATGGTGGAGCACCGGATAGCTGTCACCCGGTAAGTAAACAAATGTGTGTGTGTGTTTTTTTAATTTATCATTGCCTCGATCGAGCCCTCGAGCATTTTCTGCTAAACTTGCTCGATATATACAGCAGTACAAAGCAAAGAAAAAAATAACACGCGTAACAATAACAACATGAGGGAGGAAAATGAAACTTGCGATTCAATTCATCGTTGGAGGTTGGACGTCACATGCATGCATCTGCTGCCGGTTGCTGTACCATCATTGCTCCGCGCAAGTTGCACGTAGCGATGACTGAACCGGGGCGAAAACCTAGTCTGAGCCCAGCCCCCGACGCGACGTACCCTTATTTCCGGCGTCGACGCGAAAGCAGCCGCGACGTCGGACGTGGACGCCGAAGCGAATCGATCGGTCGCGCTGTGCTGCAACACCGCACGCCTCCCATGATCCCCATCCCCATCCCCATCCTCCCACTTGCACGCTTCCTGGTAGGATCGGACGCCTGTGGCGAACCAACGAACGGGTCGGTCGTGAGGCTGACGCGGGGGCCTTGCATTTGTTTATGAATTTTTTTAATTTTAAAAACTTTTGTTGTATTCAGAGAATTTTCAAAAAATTTATCATGCTAGTCTTGCTTAACTACCGGGGCATTAAATACTCTAATCATCATATTTTAATTATGAAAGTGGTTTTGGACAGTCATTATGGATAAATAATTGGAATATTGAGATAATGTATTTTTCTCCCTAAAAACCCTATTAAATTGTTGTTACCACATCTGAACAGACGATATGATGGATGGTTTGTTGATTGGTGCTAATGCAACCCAAGGAATGTTGGTATGTGAAATGAACAGTTCAGATAATCATAAGGACTTAATGCGGTGATGACATCCCATTGTAAAATAAGTACAACCATAAGTTTGTAAATACTAAGGGATGCATTGTAAAGACCTTGTGATGATCTCTCCTTGATTCATATGTCTAAGGAAACGTATGTACATATCAAGACAATTATCTCTTGTGGGTAAAGTGTACAACCTCTGCAGAGTCTAAGCTGTTTAAAAAGTCATGCCTACGGTCAAATGCGAACATGAGAACTTATTAGAGTTAGTTCTATTTATAAAACTTTGTGATTGAGATGAAAAATGTGTCGGACTCACCTGGCCCTGAGATTTGATTTTTCTTGGGTCGTCGAGCTCAGTGTTGTTAATAAATAGGGATAGCCCCAATAAAAAATAAGCATAAAGTGGAGGGAACCTCTGCTGTTACAAATATTGCACAATTACTCTCTTTAATAAAATATGATTTAGTTAAAATGTTAAGTTATAGGATTTGTAAATAATGGTAATTGAAAATATTGCTTTTAGCAAATAAAAGTACCCGAGCCATCCTTGTTAAGCCTTGTATGTATATTATTGCATTTTATATCTTGGCCCGCGAGCACAATTGTTTGTGCTCATCTTCGCTCTTTTCCCCAAAACCTCATAAGCAGGAAATCAAGGACACTAAGCCTAATACGAAGATCCAGAAGTTAACAGACAAGGATATGATAAAGAGTAGTTAGTTCTATTACTCTAAATCTCGCCTCAGTCCAGCTGACTCAGTCGGTGCTTGCGTGCATCCAATATTAGCCAAGTCTTTGGTTAATACGGACGCACACGGGTTTCCCCAGTCGCTTGCCTGTGGTGATATGCGCTCTACCCCTTTTGCTTTCGCTTTTATGTAATGTAAGCATTTGACCTATTCTACTCTATTGTAAAACTCGATCCGATGCGGTCTATGTGACTCTGATGTTTGTAATATAATATTTGGTTTGGTCGATGTTATGTATGAATTGATTTAGTGATGTATTATGTGAGTGCTATCTACTAATTTAGAGAATAGTACAGTGTAATCAGAGAGTATTTAAATTTTTAAAATCCAGACCCGACAATGCACGGCAATCGATAGGTTTACGGTATGTTTGGAGGACTCGCATTAGACGCGAGGACTGGCACAGCCAACGGGCTGCGACATCATGTGTATATATAGCGTTGCGGGAGATTACAGTCGTGTCATACTCGTATACAACAGAGCATGAACCGTGTACAGCTCGCGCTTAACAAGTTACATAGTTTAGAGATTGATTACAGATACTAGAACATATATATCTTAACACTCTACACATCATCTTCTTGGGCCATGACCAAATTATCTGTCCGGGTGAGCTGAACCCATGGATAGACATGTATTTTAGTACAACGACCACGGAACCATTTGACGAACTATTGTCCCAAACAACTTCGATTGGTATAAGATAATCTATTGGTTGCAATAAACTAGTATGATTTAAACAAATATTTTCTTGCATCATGTTTACTCTAAGCAATAAACTTCCGCGCTAAAAAAAAAGAACGGTACACCTTTATTTTATCAGTTAAATTGAAATTCATGTTAGAACATGAGCAGTTCTATAAAAATGTAAGAACATGAGCTAAGACATTTTCAGCTGAAAGTTTACGCGGTTTGTTGGTCTTTTGTTTTTTTTTCTTCTTTCGTACAAACAAGACCGGAATGCACAAAGTTCGCAAGAATTTCACATAAAATACTTTGACTTCTTTAGAATTTTTGACGTAATTTCATTTTTTAGACATTTTTTGCCACATGGTTCTCTTTGTTCTAGAGAGGCTCTGCTGATCCTGCTTCTCGCCGTCATATCTATATGCATTTATCCTGCTAGCGACTTGCGAGAATATCCATGGAAAGCAGAGACCAACAGGTTGCGTCTCTGCGACTGTGGGCACATCAACTAGTCTATCCGTGTCTACGGACGTGTCGCAGTTTGGTTGCACTTTTTTCCCATCGCTGGAACACACACGGACGTGGTACGCACAAGAAAAGCATACGCGACGTCCCCAATGTTCAATGAACCTGCCGCGCTTTCCGGACGGTCCTTGTTTCTACTTGCCAATTCCGTGGACCTTTTCTTCTCCCTTCAGGTCGTTATCGGTGTCTGCTACGACGAAACAGCTACGTGGATGTATCTACCTTGAGTGCTGCAGGCCTGCAAACTCTGCAACCGATTCGGTGGTGACTTTTCGGTAGACGATTAATTACCATCTAGTGTACTCCCTTCGTTTTTTAATAGACGAAGTTTTCAGATCTTGCACTTTAACTAAGGTACGTAGTAATAACCAAACCGTCATCCTTCGTCGACTCACTTGTTAGTGTTAGATGATAGGTGGTACTATAATTCACAGTGGTAAATACTCTTCAAAATAATAAATAGTAGAGATATGCAAAGGAAAAATGATTAAAAATTATCTTAAAAATTGTAGAATGATATGTATTTAGAAAACAAAATTCGATAGATAGAATAACATGTATTGAGAAGCAGAGAGCCGTGTACGTGGTTTTCTAGTCAGACGTGTAGTTGTAGCCATACAAAAGTTACTCACCCACGCAGTAGATAAGAAACACAGTAGCTAGGCGGTTTCCTATTGAGCTGAGTGGCGGGACATTTGACTGTGCGAAATGAACGCGGCTCAAACCCATCTAGCTAAAGATTTCCTTACTTGGTGGAGGGCGTGAGCTAATTAAATCCAACAAGTAGTGATCGGGATTAAACAGTGGAGACCGCTGAAATCCGCGAACTCTACCGGAGGACAATTTCATTTGGATATATAGTGGAGAACCTGATTTCTGTCATTCAGTAAGCAAATGCATGTGCTATTGATCATTGCCTCGATCGAGCCCTCGAGCATTTTCTGCTAAACTTGCTCGAATCTATGCGCGCAGCAGTACAGATTAAGCGAAAGGAACATAGCACGCGTAACACTAACAGCAGGAGGGGAGGAAAAATAAAACTTGCGATTCAATTCATCGTTGGAGGTTGGACGACACATGCATGCATCTGCTGCCGGTAGCTGTACCATCATTGCTCCGCGCAAGTTGCACGTAGCCAGTGACGTGAACCGGGGCCGAAAACCTAGTACGAGCCCCAAGCCCCCCGACGCGACGTACCCTTATTTCCGGCGTCGACGCGAAAGCAGCCGCGACGTCGGACGTGGACGCCGGAGCGAATCGATCGGCCGCGCTGTGCTGCAACACCGCACGCCTCCCCCATGATCCCCATCCCCATCCTCCCACTTTGCACGCGCGCGTTCCGTGGGTCGTGGGATCGGGACGCGCGAGCGAACCAACGAACGGGTCGGTCGTGATCGAGGCTGAGGCGGGTGCGTTGCATTTGGCAGGGGGCCGGGAGCTGAGCTGTTTCATTCGTTCGGTTCGGGTGGTCACGCGCGCACGGGGGGAGGGGGCGGGGGATGGCCATCTGGATCTGGCCAATCGAGGACGTCAAAACCGTGCCGCGTGAGCTCGTGATCGCGTGGAAAGAATTGGAGCCGTTGCGTGCACAACTGTCAGAATTGCGTTCGCAAAACTCTCACGACCAGAGCCAACGAACACAAGAAACGGCTTCCAGGATGAATGGGGTGCTGCTATACAGGGAAGAAATGCTTTGGCTTCAGATATCAGGAATTTCTTGGCTTAAGGAGGGTGACAAAAGATACAAAGTATTTGCATCAAAAAGCTGTCGGGCCGGCACAGGAAAGCAAAATAAAACGACTTAGGAGAGTAGACGGTGCGTGGTGTGACTAGAAAGACGACATGGAAAGGGCTTAATAGTGGAGAACCTCAAAACCCTCCTCACTGGTGACTCGAACATACAGCATGAGGCGCTAGTTAATCTCGGGAAATAAAACAGAGAGAAATAAAAAAAAATTCTTAAAACAAAATGAGATTGCTCTTTGTTGCTATGAACATAATTTTTTACAGAACATGCCTTCGATAAGTTGGTGGATCATTCTAATTATACTGTGCGTAATACTTGCTATGCTATTGAATCAGAATTAAAACATTAATCTAGTGTTGATTGTGATGCTTCAATCCGATACCTTTGTTCCTCTGTGCTCCGTCCTTAAATAACCAATGAAGAGATGACAGTTACTTCGGGAGAAAACGCCTGTTACAAGTGACACGTCTGGTCGGAGGAACAGTTGCTGTTAGTGAAACAGTAACTGGTCGTCGGTTAGCGTCTGTGAGACACTCAACCATATGGTAGTTGTTATCAGTGTCTTAGGACCATGAACCGTCGTGTGGTATGGAGTAAATATAACATGTGTTTCATTCGTCACAGGTAAGAATATACTTGGAGTTATATCCAGATACCAATTCAAGACTTCTACGAGCAGTCATCTGATCGGGGACTGGGTACAGGACCTCGTCCGACCAAGGTATCTATAAGTGACATCTATAATTCGTACGACCATGGGGGTCGTTAGCCTTAGGGATTACGATCATAAAGACATATGGTCTTTTAATTATGTATTAAAGTAATACATAGAGATGTTAATTCTCGTCAACACTGATGAGATAAATGAAGTTCTATGTAGGCTTTCACATATTGGGAGATCAGTGACGCTCTTTTTCAAATTGGTCCTCTTAAGGCCCCAGGTCCGGATGGCTTCCCTGCCCATTTTTTCTAAGCGAAATTGGGGAGTGTTAAAGGAAGATGCTATAAAAGTCGACCGTACTTTTTTTGGAATGCCGTATGCTACAAGGTGTGAATGATACTTCCATTGTTTTAATTCCAAGAAGAGCTTTCCTGAAACATTGGCAGATTTTTGGCCCATCAGCTTGTGCAATGTTATGTCACTACTGCAAAAGGCTAATACTGGACGTATCATTACAGACGGTTGATCAAAACTATCTGTATTGCATGCAATCATGGACGGTTTCGGTTTAGAGACCGTCCGTGTTACTGGCTGCGATAAAAACCATCTGTGAAGATGTAATATTACAGACAGTTCATGTTGAAAATCGTCGGTGAAGTATCACAGACGGTTCTTTGTTAGAGTCGTCTGTGATACTTCACATACGGTTTTTAATATGAACCGTCTGTGACTTGCCGTCTTCATCACAAACGGTTTGTATTAAAAACCGTATGTGATAATCTTATTTATTGCAGACCCGACCCTCACAGATCTATCTTAAATTCCAGTTATGTTCTCGCTGCTGCTGCTTTGAGGCGATTTGGTGAAAGGAGACTGCTGATTTGGGAAGAGAGTGGTTGTAGATCTAGCTTGGTAATTTGTTATTGACTTTCGATGGTTAGTAATTTATTTCTTGCATTATATTCTAGATCTAATTTGGTAAAAAGAGAATTGAAGATGGTTTAGATCTAGCTTTTTATGATGTTTTGCAAGTGTTAGCTTCTTGCCATCTGAAGTTGGGTGGGCTGTCTATAATGCGTTTGTGATGAACAATCTAACCCTAGGGTGCATGGCCGAAGTTTGGATTTTATTGGTGTTGCTGCCATTGATTACACACATATTACTGCACTCCTATTGTAATGCATTGTTGTTTTTTAGTTCATTAAAAATACATATTTCAAATGATATATCAAAAGTTGCATCTATATTATACTAGTTAATTAACTCAATATTTAACACCAAATTGTTATATACGTCGCGTAGATGGACCGAAGCTGGATGTACGCTGAAAACCGTGTGAGTGAAGAGCACATTAATGGTGTGTCTGCTTTGACAAGAGCTACCGAGGAGGATATGTTGAATAAGGTGGTGGGATATATGTATTGTCCATGCATTGACTATGAGAATCTGAAGATGTTAAAGAACCGAGCGCAGATCAAAGCAAACTTGATTCTAAGGGGTTTCAAAAAGGGGTATATATGCTGGACCAGTCATGGTGAAAAGCAGATTATACAAGAAGGTAGTAATAACGACATCGCCGACGAAGTCAACAATATGCCGCCAGATGATGTCGATTGTGATTCTGATTCAGATAGGCTGAACGATGACAATCTGGATCAAATACTTCGCAATGCAGAAGTGAACTATGATGATAGGGGGTATGTTTAAATTCTGTGGCTTGATGGAGGACTCAGAGAAACCTTTGTTCTCGGGCTGTTAGTCGGAATACACATGGTTATCATCCTTACTTGAACTACTGAAATTGAAGGCAAGCAACAGTTGATTCGACAAAAGTTTCACAGCGATGTTAGGTCTCTTAGCGGACATACTTCTAGAGGGAAACGAATTGCCCAAAACCACCTACAAAGCCAAGAAGGTTATTTGTTCATTCGGAATGGAAGTAGAAAGAATACATGCATGTCTGAACGACTGTATCCTCTACCATAACGAGTATGCAAACATGCATATATGTCCGGTGTGCAACACATCCTGATACAAGCGTAAGAATCAATCTGATGACGATGAGGGGATCGAGGTGAAGAAAAGACCTCCTACTATGGTGGCGTGATATCTTCTTGTAATTCCTCATTTGAAGTAGTTTTTTACGAACCCAAATGATGCAAAACTGCTGCATTAGCATTCGGATGAGCGTAAGAATGACGGAAAGCTAAGACACCCTGCTGATTCCGCCCAGTAGAGAAACATCGATAGGAGGTTTGCAGACTTCGGTGCGAAACTGGAGAATATAAGGTTTTGATTGAGTACATATGGAATAAATCCTTTCGGTAACATGAGTAGTCGACATAGCACTTGGCCCGTGACTCTCTGTATCTACAACCTTTCTTCTTGGTTGTGTATGAAGCGGAAGAATATTTTGTTGTCGATACTTATCCAAAGGCCGAAGGAACCTTAGAATGATATTGATGTGTACCTAGCATCATTGATGGAAGATCTAAAAATACTGTAAATTGAAGGGGTACAGGTATGTGATGTGTACAAACGAGTGAACCTCATTTTACGCTCATTGTTGTTCTACACCATAAATGATTATCCTGCCCTTACTAACCTGTCGGGCCAAAGTGCAAAAAGGACCAAAGCTTGTACTCATTGCTTAGATGATACCGAGAGTGTGTGGCCTAAGTACTCGTGCAAAACCATGTACATGCGTCACTGCAAGTTCCTTCATATGGCTCATCCATACCGCAGGATGAAGAAACTGAAGAACCATGTGAGAGGGTCCTAGATAATGTTGTGATGAACCATTGTAATTTGGGAAGGTCGAAAAATTGATTTGTAAATTTATCAGAGTTTACAGGTTGCATGAGACATGTGACTGCTAACGTAGGTCAAGTTGTGAAGAACTTGTGTCCGAAAACGATTTCTTTGTCTTTGGATGTGCAGGATCGTGTGGAGTCAACCACAGTCAATGACAAGGATCGAGGCTAAGCTCATGAAGGAGCTGAGGCCTAGAACGATCGAGGATGTCGGGTAAGGTGGTGATCTCAAGCATGGTACGAGAAAGACGGGAAATGTTAAAGGGAGGAGCCGAGCCTTTGTCTTGTAGAGGGTCTGGTCAAAAGACCAGAGCTTGAGCTTGCTCCCTCTTTGTCGTGATTTTACAAGTCGGCGTCTCTTGGAGGGAGGAGCGAGCCTTTGTCTTTCGACAACCCGGCGCCAATAGTCATCGATCACGACTTCTTCGTCGTCCGACGATTTTCCATGCCTACTTTACGTAAAGCAAAGCGAGAAAAGAAGAATGACTAATTAGTCGTAAGTTTTTCTCGACAAGTGCCAAGTCGTAAGTTTTTCTCGACTCTTTCACGATCGTAAGATATTCTCGATCACCTTTAGTCGTAAGTATCTTCTCGACTATAAAGTCCTAAAGAAAGAATCAACTTTTTGATTACCTTTAGGCGCTCTATCCTTTCATCTGCGGACAAAGCCGCAATGACTTGAGGAAGCCCCTCGGAGTGGCGGAGACTTCGCGCAAATGAGTCGACTCTAGAGTCAACCTCGGCTGTGAAAGATGCATGTAAGCAGATAAGAATATTAGACAAGGTTGAGAAAGATCAAGCGAGAGCTAAGTCGACGAATTACTTACCCTCCTCATAGTCTCGGTTGGAGTCTGCTCTTCCAGAGTATCTCCACATAGGAGATGCTCGTTTCTTGAAGGACTAATTCGGCGTGTGATGAAATCCTTCACCACATGCCATCCGTCGACCCTTCTTCCTTCAAGTCCTTAATGGCTTGAATATAAGGGCTAATCCGTGAGATATCTTCGGTCGAATCCCATGAAGATTTCTTTTCAGTAGCCTTCCCATAAAAGAAAGGTGTCTTCAGAGGTGACCTTCGGTAGAACCACCTCTTTCTCGGCCGACCACGAAGCCGGGTGAAACTCTGAATATACTCCTTCGACTTGAGTCGTGGAGTTTGGACCACGACTTCAGCGATTCGGTTTGTCGAGCCATCCCATAATAATATTGGAGCAGCTCGAGATCCGCGGAATCCCAGTGCGCCGCATGCAGATACGAACACACTCAACATGGTAATAGAATTGGGACCTAAGTTCACGGTTCCACCCCAAAGTGTTCGAGTACTCTTTGTAAGAAAGGGATGGGCGAGACAATCGAAGGTCGCACTCACAATACGCTTGGAAGGCGGGATTTGCCAATTTTCCCCGATGGCGATCTTGCCCAATAGCGAATCCACTTTACGAGGCCTTCTGGGATCTTCCGACATCGACCAAGATCTTGATCTTAGCGCATCCATCTCCGATTCTTCCCATTCGAAACTCTCTTGGCCATTTCGCTCGAAGCAAGAAGTTTTTGATTGGGTTAGCGGCGGAGAAGATGAAACCTAGTCGAGGACGGAGAAAGCAAGAGCTCGAAGAACAACAGAGTGATTTGAGGAAAGGTAAAACCCAAGTCTACCTCTGGTAAGTTTTATAACCGCATGATCTCCGCCGCTTGAAACCGTCTCGGCTATAGGTCTATGGGAGTTGGTTGTGCCGCCGAGGAACCGCTTCATCGGACAAGTGCGTGAGGCGGTTGCAATTCCCCAGATGGTCCGATTCGAGAAAAATTAGGTGCGTATTGACACCCCCAAGTAAAATTACTTTCACGACCAAAGTCTTTCTGGTCAAAGGAAGTATCAATCGGAAGGGTTTTTTCTCCGATTCCCCTACTATGACCATCAGACGGTCGTAGGGGTTTTTACGACTTTTTAATAGTCGTAAGCAATCCTTCACGATTGCAATCGCTTTGGAACCGTTTTATCAACGGATCGTGGAATTCGTTTGCAATTCCCAGACGGTCTGTTCGATAAAGTTAGGTTAGTTTGTCACCTCCAAGCAAAATCACTTTCTTGACCAAGTCTTTCTGGTCGAAGGAAGTATCGATCGGAAGGGTTTTTTTTTCTCCGATCACCTTACTACGACCACTACACAATTGTAGAGGTTTTTATGACTTTCTGATAGTCGTAAGCAACCTTTCTGACCAAGCAAACTCCTGGTCAAAGTAATACTCAAATGTCGAAGAGTTTTTCCTTCGACTATGGTTCTACGACATTTTTCATAGTCGCAAGTCCATTTGCGAATCCTTCCCCAAGTAAGTTACTTTGTTGGACCGAAAAGGCGACTAGAGGGGGAGGTGAATAGGAACACGCTCACTTTTTCACAAAATATGAATTCAACACAATTTCACTCCAATAGCTATGATGAAGCTATGAAGATCAATATATCGATCTGATGGAAGACTAGTATTGAATCCAATTAAACCCCTAAGCAATGCGACAAAAATCAAGAAGAATCAAATCTTAACAGATTTGGCCGGTTTGACCATTATTATCTGGCGATCGACCGCACACAAATCGATCGACCTCCGGTGTGGGGCGGTCGGACCGGCACCAAAATCGGTCGACCTCACGGTGTGGGGCGGTCCGGCCGTGAGCTCGAGCGATAAAAACGGCCCGATGACGAAGTTGCAATTAGGTCTAACTTTTGATTCTCAACTCCAAACTTCACGAAACTTTGCACACACCTTCTCTATGATATTAAGGACCTATTCCATTCAACAATTATGATAATTCTTGGGCGAACAAATATCTTTTACGATCTGATTGAAGAAGGGTGCAAAGCCGCAAAAGTGAAAACTAGATCCAATCGCTTGCTCGTGGGTGATTGATGATCAAATTGATCCTAGATGGGTTCCCACATCACAGCAAGCTAATCCACGTGAAAGAATCAATCAAAAACTCGTGGATCAAAGAAAGCCCTAAAATCACGAAATTGAAAGCAAGAGCGAAAAGAGACTTATCTCAAGCAAACCTTGCATTGATTAAGAGCGTGATCGTCATTGGATTACACCCACGCCATCATGGATCGATGGTCAATCCAAGATCACGAAATTCTCCTCAAACCATAAAGAGCCCTAGCCTCCACCTCAACTCCCTAAGCCAATTAGGGTTTTGCAACAAAAGAGGCGAGAGAGAGAGAGCTTGATGGTGCAAACCACCACCTCCCCTATTTATAGTGGAGGCCTAAAACTCTTAGGGTTTGACTCTCTTGGGCTCCGTTAAGGCCCACTAACAAGCGGGTCACACACGCACGCTTCGCATAAGCGTCGTCTTTAACCTTTGACCTAAACCGCTTCACCATGCGCCATGGATTCGCCAATAGGTCACCCTTGTCCATCTTGTGTCACGCTTGAGTCGTTGACCTCACCCGCATCGTCGATCGTTCGGACCTCAACTCTCCAAGTCTAGTCGATCCTCCTCGCCGTTGACCGTCGTTGACCACCAAGCAACTGCACAACCACGGACAAGCAAACACGAATCGGGAACAAGTTCTTCACAACTTGACCCATGTTAGTCAAAACATGCATCATGCAAACCATATGCCACGATACCAATGACTTTGACCTAACCAATCAACATCGCCACGAAGTTGGCGGCGTTCAAGTCAATACCGATCGACCGCTCCTGTGGCGGTCGGACGCCTCTGGCCGGTCGGACCGCTCCACGTGAGCGGTCGGACCTTATGAGACTTAGCGAATTTCAACCCCGAAAATCCAAAACCTCTGGAAACTTTAAACCAATAGAACTTCTTCTGGAGACTCCAAAATCATGAGACCAAGTGCATTGGGATCCCTCACTTACCTACAACACCTATTTTTGGCTCGGCTCATTTTGACCACTTTGGTCACCACCGGTCCGACCGCCCTACATGGCCGGTCCGACCGATTTGGGACCGATCGGACCCGCGTGCAAGGACCGGTCGAACGCGCCGATCGAAAACACGTAGCTTTGTCGAAAACCGTGAAACGACAAACCGTAAGCGCCATTGCCAATTGTCACATCATCCTAAGATCTGAAACATATCCCCATGAAATCCACAATCTCCCCTTGATGAACACATTGGCAATTATCCGAGAAAATGTAAGTAAGAGGTTTGAAAGCGAGTTTACTCAAGTTTTACGCACAAAGGCACAACTTGGTCCATAAGCAAGAAAAAGCAATGAAAATGACCAAGTGGCATCGAATAGTATAGGCATGTGAGACAAAGCAAAAGTAAGCATAAAAACTTTAATTTCCAGAAAAGGGTCAAAATTCTCACATGAGGTCCATATGAAAGAACAATTGTTCAATTGACCTATGATCATTGTGAGGATAAAAGAATGCAATTCAAGTTGAATATTCAATAAAACAATAAGAATGCAACTCAAGAACTCCCCTCACTATGATCCTCGATTTTCAAAAACTTTTAACTTTTCAGTTACTCCCCTTTGTTTAATCTTCTCCCCCAACAAAGAAATATCTTCTCATTAACACATCTTCTCCAAATAAAAATAGCACATCTTCTCCCAAAGGAATATCTTCTCATTAATTAACACATCTTCTCCCCCTTTGACAATGGATTCATCAAGGAATCACGCCTTCCTCTCATCCAGAGATAACCAATAGATGATAAAGAGAGCGAAATAAAAGAAGCATAAAGCGAGTATGCATGAAGTGCAATGGAGTGGCTTTATTTTTGTATTTTTCAATTTTGATTACAAGAAGCTTTGGAGATTACCCAAAGGACAATCTAGTATCTCTAATATTGCACAAACAGCATATCAAGCCTGACAGCGCTAGCAAGATCATGGTAAGACATATATATCAAAGCTAAGCACAAAGGCTCAAAAGTAAAGCAGTAGATTTGATCAATTTAAGCAACGCTTCAAATTCAGCAAGTTCATCAACAGGGATCCTAAAGTGAAATTGGCCATGTCAAAATATCAAAGTGAGATCAAAAATCTAACAAAGACCACATTAAGAGTCAATCAAGTCCTGTATTGAATCATTTTGCTCAATATTTTGTAGCGCCCATTTGTCAACATTTTTCTCATTTGCATTGAATATTGAAGTTGACTAATGATCTAACTTAGTGACAAGATCTGGACTAGGAGCCATCCACAAACTCATCCTAAGCTTGACCAAAAGTTGATTAAAGGTATATCTTAGTAAAGAAGATCTGGACTAGGAGCCATCCACAAACTCTTTCTAAGCTTCTACCGGGGCGACAAATCTTGAGGTTCATGTCATTTCTGACAAGCAATCCCCATGAGATCGTCTGGTTCATCAAACTATCTCCAAGTTCATGTCATTTGACAAGCAGTCTCGTAAGAATAGTTTGGCACAATTTAAGCATAAGACAATCTTGATTTTCATTTTTCACAAGAGCATTTTTAGAATCTCAAGAACACAAAAGCTCAAGTAATGGTCAATTTTAGATCAAAGAGCTAACAAAGCAATTCCGGAAAGGCCAATGTCACAAGAGGAGCACTAATTGCGCAACTCGCTAAAACATCCACAAATTGCAATTTCTTAGTTTGAGTTGTTTAAAAGGTTCTAGCTCATATAGCAAAGACTTAGCTACACATGTAAAAGCATGATAATTCTAGCAAGTCAAAGAACTAGACATGACATTGAGCAAGAATTGAAATACAAAAGCTCTAAAGGGTAATAGGCAAAGCTTCATCAATTTCAAAAGATAAGCAGAAAATCTTATATTACAATGCATCTTTTTGGATTTTTCATACCACTTGCTGTAACCACTTGTTGTTACCACTTGTTGTTACCACTTGTTGGATTTTTCATATGAATGCAATATGATACAATGAGATGCAAATAAAAAGCCTAAAAACTTAAAAAGTTCAAAAAGATCACTAAGTTCGGAAAAGAACAATAAAAGATCAAAAGAACAAGGAAAGATCAGAAAAGATCAAACTCCCCCTCAAACCAACCCATAAGGATAAATAACTCCTAACTCTCTTCTCAAGGTGGCAAACCTAGTTGGGTCTAAAGATTTGGTGATGATAAAAACAAGAGACAAGATAAGTGACTAATGGGTGACAAGCGCCTGAGGTACTCTTCCTATCTAGCCGACAGCCCGCACAATTAGGATAAGAAAAACCCCCGAATGGACAAAGATAAAGAACAGAATATCAATTGCCATACAAAGAGAGTAGAGTGTAAGTACACGAATAAGAGCTTAACGGCTGGCGATGGGAAGTTCGGAGATGCTTGAGACCGTCGACCGCGTGAAGGAGGTGAACCATCTTGAGTCTCCGGCAATATGATGTGAGCGATCGAGTCGACAAAGCACGTGCCCTTCCTCTTTCGCGGCAATCACGAAAAATCAAGGCACGGAAGAGCGATGTGTCTCGATCTGGGGTTAGTTAAACAAGACTTGGGAACCCGATCTTGAGACACACGCGTCTGCGAGTAGTATGCAAAGCGAAGTGTTATCCTTGACTTCATCTAAAATTACTGTTATGAGCAATGTTTAAGTTAACATAGAATTAAAGCATCGGTAGTCGGCGGCGTTGTCTTTGTGATCGGGCCGGTGACCAAATCGGTCGGACCGGTGACCACCGGTCGAATCGGCCGTGACTGAAGAACATGAGAATTAGGATATGTAGAAGCATGATGATTAGCATGTGAGAAAATCCTAATCCGAGTTTATTCCTTTCGGTGTTACCATGTCTCATAAAAGCTCTAGGTTGCACGAATGAAATTCTATCAAGATTTTTCCTATCATTTTTCAACCTCATGTGAATTCAATTAAATGCCCACCTTTCTTGCAATAAGTGCAATGGTACTTGGTACCACTAGAAGAAGCACCATTGAATTAATACAAGGTTGGGCAAAACCTGCAGATTTAAAAGATGTTTTTGCGGTTGGGTTTTGAATTCAATTAAACCTTTTCCAAGACTTGAATGACTTTTGGGTTTGAATTGTCTTGAAAAGAATTGAATCCTAAACCTTGCTTCTTATAAGGAGTTTTAGACTTGTCAAGAATCATGTTTAATTGTTTCTTACCTTTAGAAAATTTCTCTAATGTATCATGAAGGTAAGCATTTTCTTTTCTCAAGTTAACACAAGCATCACAAGTTTTATCCATTGATTTCTCCTTATACAAAGCAATTTCAAGCTTAAGAGCGGAACATGAAGCACAAGTAGTATTTTCAATATTGTCCTTAAGCTTAGCATATTTGACTCTAGCGACTTCTAAGATATCTTTGATTTCACGTTCTTTTCTAAGCATGAAGTGCAAGGGCTAGAATCAATCACATCGAAGCAATCAACTTGCTAGACTCTAAGCATTTTTCACAAGGAGCGATTTAATTTCAATTAGCTCGGTTCTAGCATTTTCAAGTTGTTGTAAAGCAATATTATGAGCAGATTGTAAATTGGTAATTTACGAATGCATAGCATGACAAGATAAACATTCATCGAGTTCAAGAGTCTTAACATTTGCAAGTTCTAGTTTGAGTTTACCAATTTTTGACTCTAGTTTCTTATTTTTAGTCATGACAAATTCTAGCGCTTCATCTTGACTAAGCACTTGCTCAACTATAGAATTATATTTAGCGAAAGCTCATCATAAGAAAAAGATACCTCATCATTATCAATGTCGTAAATTGTCGACCATGAAGCACATGCCGGTAAAGTCCTTGGCCTTCCCTTTCTTTTCCTCTTCGCTCCGAGTCCACATCACTAACGGATTGCTCTCCAAAAGCGGCAAGGACCGGTGGCGGCCTTTATGAGCTTAATGACATCATACTCGAGTTGTTCTCATGAGGCTTCTTCCAAGTGTCTTCTCCTCCTGTGCTTACCCTTACCTTTTAGCTTGGGGCAATTGGCGGATGTGGTAAAGCTCTCCACACTCATAGCAAATGCAGGACCACCTCTCTTTTATTTCTCACATTATTGTAAGCCCGTGTGAATTTTTTTAGCTAAAGGGCTAACTCAACCTCGAGGATATTCTCAAGCTCCTCTTCATGAATAGCGGATAAACAAGCAAATGAAAATCGGAAGAAGATTCAAAAGAGTCATCAAAAGCCTTTTGAGAGGATGCGCTACCAAAGCTAAATTATCTTTCTTGGGATGATCAACTCTTTTAATTTCATGAGTCTTGAGTTTACTATAAAGTAATTCTAAAGTAAGACTTGAAAGATCAACATTCTCTTCTATAGCGATAGCCTTCATCTCCCACTCCTTGGTGTTGATTGCGGCCAAGAGGTGGGTGGCATTCAGTTGAGAATATTCAATATCAACGACTTTCATTTGATTAATCACTTTATTAAAGCATTGAAAATGTCATCGATGCTCTCTCGGGGCGCATCTCAAATTTGTTATAATCACGCTTATAGATTGTTTGGCGCACTTTCTTAATTTGAGGCGAACCCTCATGATATGTTTCGAGAGTGTTCCAAATCTCGATGCTTGATGCAAAATTGCAAATCCTATCATATTCTTGTCTACCAAGCGCACCATATAAAAGATTCTTGGCCTTGTTGTTGTTAGCCAAAAGAACCACGAAGCGGGAGTTTCAACCTCGGGAATAATGGCGGGTATCGAACAACGTCCCACAAAGCTTGTCCCTCACTCTCAAGGAATACTCGCATCGATTCTTCCAATAGGCATAGTCTTGTCCATTGAACATATGCGGTTTTGTAGTGAATCTATCCATCGCCAAAGTTGGTGGCCGGTTAAGATCAAGATTGAACTAGCAGGGCTCGATACCACTTGTTGGACCGAAAAGGCGACTAGAGGGGGTGAATAGAACACGCTCACTTTTTCACAAAATATGAATTCAACACAATTTCACTCCAATAGCTATGATGAAGCTATGAAGATCAATATATCGATCTGATGGAAGACTAGTATTGAATCAATTAAACCCCTAAGCAATGCGACAAAAATCGGCAAGAATCAAATCTTAACAGTGGCGGTTTGACCATTATTATCTGGTGATCGGCCGGCACCAAATCGATCGACCTCTGGTGTGGGCGGTCGGACCGGCACCAAAATCGGTCGACCTACGGTGTGGGGCGTCGGCCGTAGAGCTCGAGCGAGTAAAAACGGCCGATGTGAAGTTGCAATTAGGTCTAACTTTTGATTCTCAACTCCAAACTTCACGAAACTTTGCACACACCTTCTCTATGATATTAAGGACCTATTCCATTCAACAATTATGATAATTCTTGGACGAACAAATATCTTTTACGATCTGATTGAAGAAGGGTGCAAAAGCCGGGCAAAAGTGAAAACTAGATCCAATCGCTTGCTCGTGGGTGATTGATGATCAAATTGATCCTAGATGGGTTCCCACATCACATCACGACAAGCTAATCCACGTGAAAGAATCAATCAAAACTCGTGGATCAAAGAAAGCCTAAAATCACGAAATTGAAAGCAAGAGCGAAAAGAGACTTATCTCAAGCAAACCTTGCATTGATTAAGAACGTGATCGTCATTGGATTACACCACGCCATCATGGATCGATGGTCAATCCAAGATCACGAAATTCTCCTCAAACCATAAAGAGCCCTAGCCTCCACCTCAACTCCCTAAGCCAATTAGGGTTTTGCAACAAAAGAGGCGAGAGAGAGAGCTTGATGGTGCGACCACCACCTCCCCTATTTATAGTGGAGGCCTAAAACTCTTAGGGTTTGACTCTCTTGGGCTCCGTTAAGGCCCACTAACAAGCGGGTCACACGCACTTGCAGCCATGGCGTCGTCTTTAACCTTTGACCTAAACCGCTTCACCATGCGCCATGGATATTGCCAATTGTCACATCATCCTAAGATCTGAAACATATCCCCATGAAATCCACACTTTCACTTGGTGGGGGCTAGATGGCGAGGATCTAATAATCCTCATTTTATCGTTTATCTATAATTCTTATTATGGGTAAATATGATGTCACATAGTCCCCAGAAGTACCCCTCATATTTATAAGGGGGAGACCTACTAAGTGATTGTAAGATCTTCTACAATCACCCCCATAGTCGTAAGTCTTAATACGACTATGTCATGGTCGTAAGTCCTTCTACGACCACTACCTGGTCGTAAGTCTTTCTACGACCATTGCCCAGTCGTAAGTCCTTCTACGACTATTGCCCAGTCGTAAGTCCTTCTACGACTATTGCCCAGTCGTAAGCTCTACTACGACTTAAACCCAGTCGTAAGTCATACTACGACCAAATAAACCACGACCACCTTATAATCAGACCTACGGTGAGTGGGTCCAATTGATTAAAGAATCCGAGCGGTCGCACGTATTATTATTCGCGTAGTAATAGTGCTTAAATACCCCATTACCTCGAATGATAAGCGCGGACGGCGTGAAGAAGCCAATGCGCGGTAATTCTCGCCATCATGCGCCCATTACTGGCTTGATTAAGGCGCCTCTTCCGCAGGACAAAACGGCTACTTCTTCACGACTATATAAAGACATCGATCAGAAGGTGCAAAGGAGAGCGAAACAGAGCAAGTCAAGGAGAAACACAAGTACTGTTCTCTGTAATAGTCTTAGTTTCTTGCTTGATCATCGAGAATACAGTCAATACCATACACACACAGGAGTAGGGTTGTTATTCTCTCGGAGAAGGCTGAACACTGTCTAAACATCCGTGTCAACCACTCTGCGTGATTTCATCTCTAGGAGACCCCCCGAATCAAATAATCTTTACGTAAGATCGGTTCTAATACACCGACAGATCCTTGATTGGAATAGGTTTCTGACATCCTAGAGAATGTGTGTTTCAAGTTTCGTCGAGTTTGGAGTTGTGGATCAAAAGTTGAGCCTATTTGTGATTTTGAGTTCGTGCTGATTTTACTTCCGACCGCCCCCTGTGAGAGGTCAGGCCGCCCATGGAGAGGTCCGACCGCCCAACTCATTTAGAATTGAGCTTTTGGTGTTTTTGGTTGTTTTCCTTCGAGGTTTCGATGTGATTCAATATAATTCTTCCGCTATACTTGTACATTGATTTTCATAGCTCTTATAGCTATTGGAGTGAAAAAGGTGTTGGGTCCGATCAAGGTGAAAAAGAGATTGTGCTCTTATTCAACCTAGTCGTCGTTTCGGTCCAACAGAATGTTTCATAAGTTATACTCAAATGCTGCAGCGCATGGTCGTCTGTTGCAAACTGGTGAATTCTTCGGATGTTACGACCCATTGAAAAAATATTACGCCCGTCGGAAAAAAAATATTGTAACCTCTTTTTTGATATATTGCATCACGTTCTTTATTTTTGTTGCACATGATGTTGCAAGATGATCTTTTAACGCGTCCTTCCGATTTGAGATTTTTGATATATTGACATCCTTTTCCATGTGTTTATTTTAAATCTGAGATATCTGAGATATCATCTCCTTCGAAATGTTGAATATAAATATTTGATATATTATAATAAGTGAAAGAAATATAATTATATCAGGGAGAAGGAAGTGCTGTACTAACACTCGGACCGTACATCCGACTGCAGTGGCTCTCCGGAAACCATTCGCTTGTACAGACAGGGCTAAGGCCTCGCACACAAGGAAAAACAACAGTGACGCGCATGTAGAATTTTACAAGTTTAAACCATGCTTAGGAAATCTTTCTTTACTTTATTCGCTGTCGCGTTCTAAGCATCTCCCTTGCCCGTTCGCTTCGACCCGCGAGAGAATTCGCTCATGGCAAGCCGCTGAGAAACTGCACCTCGCGGTGGGCGCCGCCGCGCATGCATCAAACGACTGGACGGATCTTTTCGTCCGCGTGTCGCTCGCTATTCGGGCGATCTTTTCTCGAGTCCTCCGCCGCGCACGTAAGTACGTACGTACGCCCCCCCGGCGTTCAATGAACCTGCTGCGCCGTCTCGTTTTCGGGTGGTTCTTGCCGGACACGGCGTGGTTTCAAACAGGGCATTTTTATCCACACACCCGTCGCTGGGCCTTTTCTCCGTTGTACTGCAGGTCGTTTTCGGTGCCGGCTACGTACGAGACAACCACCAGGTTGGTTTACTTGCTTGTGTTGCAAATCGATTGGAAGACTAGCTTGGTAATAATGACTCTTCAGTGAGGAGTGCGAGACAATTAATTACTCCCAGCAGCATGTGCTGGTACGACCTTCGTATGTTACGTGGTTTCCTAGTCAGACGAGTTGGCCGGAGCTAGCAGCCCATAAAAACCGCAATAAACAGATGAAAAACGAATGACAGCCTCACACCGGGCATGCATATACATCGGCATGAGGACATTGAGTGCCATTTGATCACGAGAAATGGACGGCCTAAATATATATCACCGGAAATAAACCTCCCCGACCGTACGTTGTCAGCAATGAAACTCAGGGGAGTGAGATATGGGAAAATGACTAATAATACCCCGTCATAATTTGCCTTGTAAAGGTTGCTGAGCTACTTATAGGCCAGCAGTACCGATTATAAAAACAGATAGGGTGTGAGTTAGCATTGAAGCACCTCTCAACTAGAAAGCCACGTCCCTTCCCATTTTTTTGTTCTTGGTTCAAAGAACCACTGGAGGAGCCATGCAAATCTCGATCCAAACTCAACTTGTGGGCTGCTAGCTCCAATTGTTTTTCTTACAAATTGCTGAGCTACTTATAGGCCAGCAGTACTGATTATAAAATATATAGGGTGTGTTTAGTTGCCTGTAATATTTTCAGTCTGGTTCATATGCCATCCTGGCTGAATCTAATCATGCTGAGTGGATGCAATGACGAATTGTTTGGTTGTCTGTTTCTGTTGGACCAGGCTGTATTGAGATGTTGTTTGGTTGCCTGTAACTAGCACGAGAGAAGGTGAATAGACTCACGAACGCTGGCCAGCCTACATGCGTTCAGCCTGGCTGAGGAGGGAAACTCTAATTAAGCGTTTCCCTCGGGTCTGCCCCGACAGGGAATCTTGCATCCACTCAGTCAGGCTCACTCACCTAACTAGGCAACCAAACACTCAAAAACTTATATCTACTCATGCGAGCCAATCTCATACAGGCAACCAAACACACCCATAGTGCACATAAGGCACCAACACCAATCATCATGGTACCAAGCATTTGGAAGGGCACCACTTGCAACTCTTCTTTTTCCTCCTTACCCTACCGTGCTGGCCACTAGGGTTTTATTTTTCTCTTCACCTTCTTGGACCATGACTTTATTCAGGTTGCACTGGGAGCCGAAACCATGGTTAGATTTGTACACTACTCTAGTGCAACGATGACCAAGGAACCACTTGATCAAGTCCTAAACAATAAAAGGGGTTTTTTTATATATAAAAAAAACTAGTCCTAAACAATGAAATGTTAGCTGTTTCTCAAGCTCAGCTCTGGCTTGCAAGTTGCTCAGAAAAATACGAGATACTATAATCGCTAAGAAAGGCAAAATAAAGTACCTCTATTTCTAGCAAATTGCTAGACTCTCTGGCTTCTTCATCTTCTTGTGCTATATATGACCTTTATTTGGGTTGTCCAGGTGAAGTGTACCAAATACGTACCAATGGATACATATGCATTGTACTTTTTTTAGGATGACGGGGGAATCGATCATTTGATGACCTAGTCGTAAACAATGAAAGGTGAGGTATTCTCGGTTCATGCATGTAAACCTTTAATTAGGATCCTACCCAAACAGGCACTTGCCGGGACTTTTAGCCCGTAGCTTCATCAATCAGTTTAATTATATATGTGTGTGCGTAAATCTTTGATCGACTGGCAGCCGCCGCCGCCGGAAAACCCTAGTCCGGTCACATCTCCGTCCGTCAATCGCCGGCCCTTCTCCTCTCTTCTCCGGGCGTTGAGTTGGTCAGGGACGTTGAATTCTAGAAGTAATTTTAGATTTTTTTTTGTTTCTTCTGTTTTGTTTCTTAAATCAATTTGTTCTGATTTTATTCTTCTTCGTTGAGTTTTTAGCTGGATTTTCTTTACCCACGATGACTTTTATCGGACCGACTTACTTGTACGGCGATGACAACGCCTACTTCAGAGATCGACGCTTGGCTTAGTTGGGTATAAATAAATACCCTCTAATTTTCTTTCGACGAACAACACTGCCACCGAGGCGTAGGTCCTACATATCAATGGAGATCATCAAATTCTACTTCATGTTGTCATGATTGTCGATAATCACGATATTGCTGCAAGATACAGAGTTTACGATAAGGAAGATAAAGAAGTTCAGCATATTTATCGACTCAAGGACTCGATGGTGACATGTTCATCTAAAATCTTCTGTACTTATGTACTTTACCTAAGCTATTAATACAAATAGGTTTTTCAAAAAAATTATATATGTGTGTGTTGACATCTTCAATTGCTACGCGAAAATAATCTATGGATCGCAATATATAAGCTATGGTGTAGACAAAAAAAAAATCTTGTATAGATTTTGTTCACTTGATAGCAGGAGTAGCAACAGGGACGAACTAGCCGAGATGTGAAGCTTTAATTTCTTCCCCGTCTCATTTTGATCCCAGGACTGTTTTTTTTTCCCTAGCTTGTACACGGGGTTAATTAAGCCCTCACAAACCAAGGAGGCAAGGACACAGATAAAAGTAGTTCTACACGTCTAGTTTAATTTACAAGTTAATATCATATTACTTTTTTTTATATTAATTTACCCTTTTTAAAAATTTTATTTTAAAGTTAATCCCTTGCAAACTTTATTTCCAATTCTGACCTCTTTGGTCACGCTACCACCTGTGACGTGATAAAACAACATTGTTACGCTATATGATAAGTCTGTTAAAATAGCATTTTTTGTCACGCCACTAGTGGTGGTGTGACCAAACAACGCTGTCACGCCGCGTGACAAGAGTTTGCCCAGATACGGACTGTCGTGACACTATTATTTTGTTACGCTATGGGAAGTGATGTGACCAAAAGGGTAGTTCGCGGGGTTAACTTTAAAATAAAATTAAAAAGGGTTAATTAATAAAACAAAATAAATACTATAAAGATAAGATCGAAAATTAAGAAGGCCTGGCTTAACGGCCTCATTCCCGTTTGATCAGACGTAATGCCGCTTGGTTTCTTTGCTGTCCCATCAACCAATTCTAAGCACCTCACTTGCTTGGTTGCTTCTAGCTTGCTTGCGACTTGTGAAGTTGAGACTTGAGAGGGTTTCGTGGCAAGCAAAAGCTTCAGAGACACTGCGTCGATCTATCTATCCGTGTCAACGTACGTCTCCGGCGCGCGTTCAATGAACTTGCTGCGCTTTTGGGTGGTTTCTGCCGTGTGTGTTTCTTCCGCTGGCCCCCCAGTGGAGTTCGACAGGAGTACACGTACATTTCGCTGGGCTTTTGCTTCTTTCGTCGTCCACAGGTGGCTTTCGATGCCGGCGACGTACGAGACAACTAGCTAGGTTTACTCTTCTGCGCCGTATGCGATTGGATTTCTTGGCAATGGCTTTTCAATTTGATAATTGATTACCATGGAGTGAGTAGTAAGTAGTACACGCGGTTTTCAGTCTCATGTACGTGTAAAGTATCGGAGGCGCAGCCAGCTAGCTAAGCCCAACTACACCAGCTCTATAGAATTCAACGGTAATAAAAACATTTGTAAATTGTAACATTGACAACACACGGGAAAAAAATTTGCCAATTGCCAATCCATCGCCTCTGCCCCCTCTTTGCAACGCACCGGCAGCCGCCAGCCGGCAATTCAGCTGCGTACCCCGTCATCCCGTGCTAGCTGGCCGCACCGCATGTACCCGTCTTTCGATTCCTCCGCGCAATGCAAGTTGCACGTAACGTAATCGCGTAAGCGCCGCGCCGGAAAGAATCAACGAACCCCCCACCCAAACAAGCCCTTATTCCCGGCGCGCGAGAGCAGCCGCAGCCGCAGTCTGCGCCGCCTGCACGCGCGCACACTGCCGCATCGTCTCTCTTGGGTTTCCGTATTGATTTGCCGTGCGCGCTCGCGAGATTGGGACGCGCGAGGCAGGACGCGCGTGGCCAGCGTGCCAGCCGACCGGGTGGGCTGCATCTTGCGGCACGGCTGGGTGCGCGCATGATCGATTAATAAACGTACCGTCGGCAACCTGCGCGGACGAGCGGTCGTACATATCCCTTCTGCAGTGGGTGGGCTGGCTGGCTGGCTGGTCGAGGTATAGGTTTTAAGGTTTTGCTCTTTTTATGTTACCGCGCAAAACATACGACTTATCTTGATCGTGGAGTTCCAAGAAATAAGTTTATCGATTCAACAAAATGATATGGAAAAACAACTGAAGCTATCCTTCATAGTTGCCCTGGAAGTTGGAAAGGTCAGAGCTAGCGAATACCGCTCCTTCTGTCTCAAATTGTAGGTGGCTTGGTACGCATGTTGTAAAAAACATGTAACTTTGGAAATTTATATATATATATATATATATATATAGGATTAATACTTTCTACTCCCGGGTGTAGTTACTCCCACTTTTGATATACCACCTAAAACAACTTGACATACTCCTTTATCACTTTGGGTATACTCATATACTAATTATAAGATACTCCAATGTGAACTACATGAAAAATTTGTAAGAGAGTCCATAGTTTTTAGCATATTTTGTAAATACCTTCATATTCGCGCTAAAAAGGAGTATGTCCAAAAAATTATACATACCACCCCTGAAAAGGTGTGAATACCACCTAGGTGGTCTTATATACTCGTATACTACACATACATACTCTCGATTGCGCAAGATACTCCCTACATTGTGAGATACGGAATAGGGAGTAACTACTCCCGGGAGTAGGAAAAAGGCTTCCTATATATATATATATATATATATATATATATATATATATATATATATATATATATATATATATATTTTGGCCGTACGAGGGTAGTCCCATTAGATTTGGTATCAAAATATTTTTACAATATTATGATTTTACTAATATTATTATTATATATAATAGGGTCTGTCTATACAGAATTCGAGTGTTTTCTCTATAAAAAAAACTATCGCATTTTGAAAGTTTATTTACAACTCTATTATACATAAATTACTGTAAATTATTTATGTAATTTTGGTTATTGGTCACTGAAATTATTCTTAAAAGTCTTAATAATTCATATTTACATCAATGATTTAAAATCTCATATGTACTTTGAGAGGATGTGCAAAAACAAAGACAAAAAATAAAATTGCATACCAACAAAATACGACAATGTGGTGAACCGTTATATTCTTCGCATGTACTTTAAGAGGTTGAGCAATAAAAAACACAAAAAATTGCATACCAACAAAATACGGCAATGTGGTGAACTCGTTATGTTCCGAAGAAAAATCATAATAAATTCGAACCCAATTCATCATATAGGAAAAGATGTAAATCTCATCAACAACACAAATTTTATAGCACATCTAACGAACAGAAAAGTGATAGTTTTAGTTTCAAAAAAATGTCAAAAGTTATATCGCAATTCTCTATATAATATGGCCAAAGTATCACACAAAAGACTGAGAAATAAAAGGGTTGAGAGACGGAGGGACTGAAAATCGATTTATATTCAAAATGGAACAGCAAACGAGGGTGAACTAAGAAGAATGTCTTTTAACTTTGGACACACAAGTAACGTAGTAGTATAACTTGAAAAAACTAGGAACAAGTCCATTTTTCAACACTAAACTATTTGCTTGAGTCTGGAAAACAATCTTCAAGTTCAAAATTGTCTGCTTGCATCATTGTACTATTAAAACTGTTCACTTTTCACCATAGATTGGTTTCATGAGTGGTTTTACCATGTTGGCGGCCGACATCACTGATGTTGATTGATGTGGTATCCCAGTATGCAAGCTTATGTTGAGGGAGGAAGAAGAAGAGGTATTAAAGCATGATAAGCGGGACTCAAATTTTAAATATATTATTTACTTCTTAATTTGTTCTTGCTAATTAGAGTACCACGTTAACCTAAGCTTGCTTATTAACATACCACGTCAGCCAAAAGGAGTTATGTGGATGCCATTGTAGCGAAAACCACTCATGAAAACAGCATGGCGATGAAAAGTGAACGATTTTGATAGTTTGAAGATACAAAATGGATGGTTTTGAAGTTTAAGGTTGTTTTTCGAATTCATCCTATAGTTCAGATTAAAAATGGATTTTTTCCACACAAAAAAAACTATGTGCCTAATTCCCTTTTATGCCCTTCGTTCAAAGAATCATTTGACAAAACATGCGAACTTTGATCCAAACTCTTGTGGACATCCAATTGTGTACTTCAAATTTCTTGAACTCTTTGTAGGCCAGGCTGATCTAAAACAGATAATGCACAGAAGGCGTGAAAATCAATCATCTAAATGCACCACCATACTAGCATTGCAATAACACAACTTGCAACTCAATAGTGAACAGAAGGCGTGAACATCAATAATCTAAAGCCCCGTTTGGCCGAGCTCCGGCTCTAGGTTGTTTGGGCTTAAGAGCCAATTCCGAAAGAAGCTGGCTCCAAAGGAGCTCGAAGCTCAAAAAATTGGGGCGTTTAGCGTTTTTTTGGACTTCACTTCCAACTCAATAAAGTTTCCACCCAGGTCCTCAGAAGTCGTTAAAGTGTCACATGGGCAGCTTCTCTCGTAGTTCATTTTTGCAAGAACCCGTGCTAGGATTCTTCGGAGTCCGGCTCAGGAGCTCAGGGCGTTTGGCCGAATTCTGACTCTAGTTTTTTGGGCTTAAGAGCCGATTTTGAAAGAAGTTGGCTCCAAAGGAACCTAGAACTTGGTGGTTTCTAGGCTTCAGTTCCAACTTGGTAAAATTTCCCAAAGTCCTCAGAAGTCGACGAAGCGTCGCATGGTTAGCTTCTATCTCGTAGTCCATTTTTGCAAGAACCTGACCCAAGATTCTCCGAAGCCAGGCTCAGGAGCACAGGTCGTTTGGCCAGATCTTTTTCAGCTCCGGACTAGAAGCCCGGCTCTTGCGCTGGGCCAAACGGCACCTAAATGCTCCACCGTACCGAACAACAAACATTGCAAGGACACACCTTTCTTTTTTGAAATTTGGCCAGAAGGGCTGGCCATTCACTTAAGTAAGAAGGTACCACTTGATCAAGTCCTAAACAATGAATTATGAGGTGTTCTTCAATGTCAGCTTCTTGCAAGTTGCTCACAAAAAAAAAAATTGCAAGTTGTTCAGAAAGGAAAATTAAAGCACCTTCTATCAAATTGCTAGACTTTATACTATCTTCTTGGACCATGTCCACGTTATTTGTCCTGGTGAGCTGAACCCATGGATAAACATGTATTTTAGTACAACAACCACGGAACCATTTGATGACCTAGTGTCCCAAACAATGAAAGGTGTATTTTTAGTTTGCCGATGCTTTAATATGGATATTATGAAATGAATGATGGGATGCTATGATTCATACTACGCAATAGGAGACATGTTGGGTTTTTAGACAGGATGTGACCTTCTACCGAGAGAATAATAATTATACTTTTATGTTTTTGTATTGACGGTGTTTACAATAATAAAAAAAGGAAGACACCGAAGCTAAGGCCCTGTTTGGTACAGCTTCTGCTTTGATTTTTAGGTGAGAAAAGTTAAAAGCTGTGCCAAACAATTGACTTTTTTTCTGGCTTTCACAGGAAGCTCAAAGCTGTCAATACATATGGAAGCCAAAAGCGAAAAGCCAGTATTGAGGTGCTTCCAACAGCTTTCCACCTCCAGCGTTCCAAGAATACCCCCAGACTTCGCAGAAATTACCCACCTCATACCTAGTATTTAAAGCAATCTTACCTGTTCGTCTTCCCACTGGCATATTCGATTGAGTCTACTTAAAATTCTAAGTTACAATGAGCACAAGCAAAAGAAAATTATCATTGCAACAATGACTTTGCATAATTTTATTCGAGATAGTGCTTTGATTGATAATGATTTTGCTCGTGCAGACAGGAATGATGATTATGTAGACGGGGACATGTCCACTAACCTCAGCGCACATGATGATATAGCTGTTATGGATGATATTGATATGAACGGCCTCCGTGACGCTATTGCAATAGCTTTGGTAGCATGACGATAGGATAGATGGAAGATATATGCAGTATTTTGTATGTAGTACTTGCCAATTTAAACTATGTATAAGGGACTGATCTTCTAGTCCAGATTATTTTCACATGCTTTCTGAAGTTGAAGTTTTATTGTTAAATACTGTTAAATGTTCTTAAATGTCGTTAAATGCTGTTTAATGTTGTTAATTTAGTTAAACGATATCAAATAAGTCATTACTGTCCTCATGAGCATTTCAGACATTTCATATCTCGGAAGCTGCAGCCAACCTACCTAAAAGCCAGACAGCCAAACACCAAATCAGAAAAGCACAAACCATTCGGCCGTGGCAGGAAAAGCTTACAGCCTGTAGGAAGTTGCTTTTAGAAAAGCCACAGCTGTGCCAAACAGGGCCTAAGACTAATGACTTATGTCTCTTATCTCTGTGTGTGTCTATCTCCCTCTGTCTACCAGCGTTGCCCTTTATACAACTTCTAAAGGGATGACAGTTGTTAAATGTCAAGAGGCATTTTGATGGTTGATTGATTGCGCATGTTGGTGGTGGTTGCTGTCAGTGAAACACTCCCCCGCACGTTCGTCATGCAGTTATGCCAGTGACAGAGAAACTTACGTGCGGCTATGTTAGAGACAAATAACACATGTATAACTACCACGCGGTAATGAGCGTACTGTATATAATCTCTAGTCGATTGAGTCCACATGTCTATGGATTCTACCAACTATAGAGTGGTCGCAGTGGACTTAGTAGTAGAAAGTCTTACGACGACAAGGTAGTCGTAATAGACCTTACGACCATGAAGTGATCGTAGTAAAATCTTACGATCATAGGATGGTCGTAGCAGACTTTACGACCGTAAAACGCTACAACTATAAGTTGATAGTAGAAAACCTTACGATCACGAAGTAATTGTAATCTTTTTTTGTCATTATAAACTAATAACAAGGGGTACATGATAGTTATTAAAGATACTATTATCTATAATAAGTATTACATATAAATAATTTAATTAATTAAAGATTACTAATTACCATGTAACCTTTACCGGCTGTTTAATCTCTAGTCACATCACTTTAATTATTTGTGTTAAAGCCTTCTGTTGGTATAAGATACTAGTAATCTATTGGTTGCAATAAACTACTAGTATAATTTAAACAAATATTTCCTTGCATCTTGTTTACTCGAAGCAATAAACTTCGGCACTAAGAAAAAGAACGGTACTTTCCTCAAAGAGAGACAGAGAGCGGCACACCTTTATTTTATCAAGTTTAAATGAAATTCATAGAACATGAGTTAAGATATTTTCAGCTGAATGTTTATACGGTTTGTTGGATGCTTTCGCGGTTTTGCTACTTCAAGGTGTGCTTCGAACGAAAGAATTTTACAGAAAATGTATGATTTTCTTCCGTTTTCTTCTGTTTTCTTTGGTACAAACAAGACCAGAATGCATAAAGTTCGCAAGAATTTTGCATAAAATACTTTGACTTCCTCATACTTATTTACATGATGTCCTTGTTTTGTTTGAGACATTTTTCGCTAGATGATTTTCGTGTTCTAGATACAGCCTGCTTGTTGCCGTCATGTCCTGCTAGCGACCTGCGAGAATATTCACGGAAGTCAGAGAGCAACAGGTTGCGTAGCTCTGCGACTGTGGTCACATCCACTGGTCTGTCCGTCTACCGTCTACGGACGTGTCGTAGTTTGGTTGCACGTACTTTGTCCCATCGTTGGAGCACACACGTACGTGGTACACTGGTATACGCACAAGAAAGCACACGCGACGTCCCCAATGTTCAACGAACTTGCTGCGCTTTTCGGACGGTCATTAGCCGTGTGTTTCTACTGACCAATGCAGTGCACCAGGACACTGCCATGGACCTTTCCTTCTTCCTTCAGGTCGTTGTCGATGCCTGCTACGTACGAGACAGCTAGGTCGATTTATTTACCTGGAATGCCGCAACCGATTGGAAGACTGGGTGCTACTAGGAAACCTACGGTTTTATGGGTAATTACCAAAATGCCTCTTGAAGTGTTCAACTCCATTAGTTTATAAATAGAGTTTTATTATGTAAAGAGCTAGGGCTTCGTTATGTAAAGAGATAAATTGACGACGGATAGAAGAGCTATATCTTTATATTCCGTGTCTCTAATGGGTGTTTATTGGTGTGATTGGATTGATCACCTCCTAACCATGACGTTCGTACTTTTGGCCATTTGTTTCCCCTGATGCCAAGATTTTTATTAAATAGTATATTATAAAATTACACTATTATGGACACATGATTGATTAAATTTTAGATTCAACATGATCTCCAACAACTGATGATAGCCCAAAAGATGTATGCTATAATGGTGATAGCATGTGGGAAATATTTGATTCCTCCAGCATGCACTAATTTCAACTAGGGTTTTGATAATTATATGCAGTGAGCTAGACTTTTATCAGTGCAGTGATAAAGAAACTGCATGATCCTAATATTATAAGGCAACAAGGGTAATGCAACTTAACGTGTGCTATGTACTCTATTCTT
Organism: Hsuehochloa calcarea; assembly: GCA_036346395.1. NCBI lineage: Eukaryota > Viridiplantae > Streptophyta > Magnoliopsida > Poales > Poaceae > Hsuehochloa > Hsuehochloa calcarea. The sequence continues at coordinate 28,094,976 of CM070603.1, read as the reverse complement.
TTTTCTTTTTCCCACTAGTTTTTCAAAAGAAGTTTTTGACGAGGCATACGCATGGCGTAGTATTTGCCCAAGGGGGAGTGTTATTAAACCTAGGGTTTTATAGGCAATTACCCAAACGTCTCTTGAAGGGTTCCACTCTTTCAGTCTATAAATAAAACTTCATTATGTAAAGAAATAGATCGACGATGAATAGAAGAACTCTACCCCTATACTTCGTGTGTCTCTTTGGCGTTCATTGGTATGATTGGATTGATCGTCTCCCGACAATTAATTATCTTGCAGTGTATCTGTGTGTGTGGGTTTTTAGTTGTAGTTTTTGGGGAAACGACAAAGCTTGCCGCTATTTGCATTAAAGATTGAGTAAAGCCAGACACAAAAATAAAACAAAAAACAAAAAAAACTTTCTTCTTCCTGGCGACTACTCCTATCATGTCGGTCCTACGACGTGAGTATCCTCCTCGCCTTGGAAAAATATTTGCAGCTTGGTTGCCCCACTTAGTGTCCATGCTCGCGCCTCTTCTTTGATGATCGACAATAATCCCGTTGGCACCTGCCTAAGATGCTGGAATATCTGTATATTTCTATCCTTCCAAATGTGCCACAAAACAAGAACAATTAGTGAAGCCTGACCTTTTTTTTTTTACAAATTCCCTCCCGGAATGGAAGATATCGGTCCACCAGTCGACCATCTTGAGATGAGTTTCCCATTACGAGGGCTTTAAATTATCTCGACACACCCAGGTAGCCACTAAGGACCAGATATGCCTAGCAAAAGGACACTCCACAAACAGATGTATGGTTGTTTTCGGGTTATCTGTGCATAGTAGACACCAATAATCATTTTGCATATAGTGGTGAGATAGGACACCTGCTGTCGGTATCTGGTGCTGAACTAGAATCCAAGCGAAAATTTTGTACTTTTGTGGCACCCAAATGTTCGAGAATAGTTTTTGAAAGGGAGCCTCCAATGCTCCCACAAACTGTGCCTCATAAGCCGACTTGGCTGAGTAGCTGCCTGAGGTTGTCCATTTCCTGGTGATGTCATATGGCATATTTTGGGATAGCGTGACGTGAGCAACCATAGTATAAACTCTGACAAAATCCAGTAGTAGATGCATCGTAATTCTTCTCCTCAGGTTGACTATCCATTTATCTCTGTGCAATGCCTCATTTTCCTACGACGATATGAAATAACCCAGGGGCAAGATCTTTCTGTGATCTTGCACCAAGCCACCTGTCTTTCCAGAAGTTTTCTTTTTCGCCGTTTTTGATGCTAATCGTCGTGGATGCTCGGAATAAGGCATGATCTATCTCTGAAATCGGCAACGGCATGCCATTCCATTGCTTTTCCGATGTCTTCCATTAACGCCAGATGGCGCTGCTAAAATGATCTAGACCCAAAACCCCCAGCCCTTCGAACTTTTTTGGACAGCACACCGTGCTCCAATTCACCTTGCACTTCCCTCCGGTGTAGATGTCATCTCCGGCCCAGAACCACGCTCTTCGACACCTGTCTAACTGCTTTATGACCCATGCAAGTAGTTCTGTGGCAGTTAAGTGATATGTTGGAATAGCTGTGATGACCGTATTTAACATCACGAGCCTCCCTGCACGAGATAGCCATACAAAACCACAACCAGTAGATAAGAACACGACACAATCGTTTCAAAAAAGATTTCCTACTGAGAAGAGCGGCGTCAAGATTCAGGTGACATTTGATTGTGTGAAATGAACGGCACAAACCTATCTAACCAAATATTTCCTTACTTGGTGGAGTGGGTGGAGCTAAATCCAAGTCAGTGATCAGGAATAAACAGTGGTGGAGGCCAGTGAAATCCACAAACTTTGCCGGAGGACCTTTTTCTTTGGATGGTGCCATGGTGGAGCACCGGATAGCTGTCACCCGGTAAGTAAACAAATGTGTGTGTCTGTTTTTTTTTATCATCGCCTCGATCGAGCCCTCGAGCATTTTCTGCTAAACTTGCTCGATATATGCAGCAGTACAAAGCAAAGAAAAAAATAACACGCGTAACAATAACAACATGAGGGAGGAAAATAAAACTTGCGATTCAATTCATCGTTGGAGGTTGGACAGCACATGCATGCATCTGCTGCCGGTAGCTGTACCATCATTGCTCCGCGCAAGTTGCACGTAGCCAGTGACCTGAACCGGGGCCGAAAACCTAGTACGAGCCCAGCCCCCGACGCGACGTACCCTTATTTCCGGCGTCGACGCGAAAGCAGCCGCGACGTCGGACGTGGACGTCGAAGCGAATCGATCGGCCGCGCTGTGCTGCAACACCGCACGCCTCCCATGATCCCCCATCCCCATCCCCATCCTCCCACTTGCACGCGCGCGTTCCGTGGGATCGGGACGCGCGAGCGAACCAACGAACGGGTCGATCGTGAGGCGGTCGTGAGGCTGACGCGGGGGCCTTGCATTTGTTTATGAATTTTTTTAATTTTAAAAACTTTTGTTGTATTCAGATAATTTTTAAAAAATTTGTCATGCTAGTCTTGCTTAACTACCGGGGCATTAAATACTCTAATCATCATATTTTAATTATGAAAGTGGTTTTGGACAGTCATTATGGGTAAATAATTGGAATATTGAGATAATGTATTTTTCTCCCTAAAAACCCTATTAAATTGTTGTTACCACATCTGAACAGACGATATGATGGATGGTTTGTTGATTGGTGCTAATGCAATCCAAGGAATGTTGGTATGTGAAATGAACAGTCCAGATAATCCTAAGGACTTAATGCGGTGATGACATCCCATTGTAAAATAAGTACAACCATAAGTTTGTAAATACTAAGGGATGCATTGTAAAGACCTTGTGATGATCTCTCCTTGATTCATATGTCTAAGGAAACGTATGTACATATCAAGACGATTATCTCTTGTGAGTAAAGTGTACAACCTCTGCAGAGTCTAAGCTGTTTAAAAAGTCATGCCTACGGTCAAAGGCGAACATGAGAACTTATTAGAGTTAGTTCTATTTATAAAACTTTGTGACTGAGATGAAAAATGTGTCGGACTCACCTGGCCCTGAGATTTGATTTTTCTTAGGTCGTCGAGCTCAGTGTTGTTAATAAATAGGGATAGCCCCAATAAAAAATAAGCATAAAGTGGAGAGAACCTCTGCTGTTACAAATATTGCACAATTACTCTCTTTAATAAAATATAATTTAGTTAAAATGTTAAGTTATAGGATTTGTAAATAATGGTAATTGAAAATATTACTTTTAGCAAATAAAAGTACCCGGGCCATCCTTGTTAAGCCTTGTATGTATATTATTGCATTCTATATCTTGGCCCGCGAGCACAATTGTTTGTGCTCATCTTCGCTCTTTTCCCCAAAACCTCATAAGCAGGAAATCAAGGACACTAAGCCTAATACGAAGATCCAGAAGTTGACAGACAAGGATATGATAAAGAGTAGTTAGTTCTATTACTCTAAATCTCGCCTCAGTCCAGCTGACTCAGTCGGTGCTTGCGTGCATCCAATATTAGCCAAGTCTTTGGTTAATATCGGACGCACACGGGTTTCCCCAGTCGCTTGCCTGTGGTGATATGTGCTCTACCCCTTTCGCTTTCGCTTTTATGTAATGTAAGCATTTGACCTATTCTACTCTATTGTAAAACTCGATCCGATGCGGTCTATGTGACTCTGATGTTTGTAATATAATATTTGGTTTGGTCGATGTTATGTATGAATTTATTTAGTGATGTATTATGTGAGTGCTATCTACTAATTTAGAGAATAGTACAGTATAATCAGAGAGTATTTAAATTTTTAAAATCCAGACCGACAATGCACGGCAATCGATAGGTTTACGGTATGTTTGGTGGACTCGCATTAGACGCGAGGACTGGCACAGCCAACGGGCTGCGACATCATGTGTATATATAGCGTTGCGGGAGATTACAGTCGTGTCATACTCGTATACAACAGAGCATGAACCGTGTACAGCTCGCGCTTAACAAGTTACATAGTTTAGAGATTGATTACAGATACTAAAACATATATATCTTAACACTCTACACATCATCTTCTTGGACCATGACCAAATTATCTGTCCGGGTGAGCTGAACCCATGGATAGACATGTATTTTAGTACAACGACCACGGAACCATTTGACGAACTATTGTCCCAAACAACTTCGATTGGTATAAGATAATCTATTGGTTGCAATAAACTAGTATGATTTAAACAAATATTTTCTTGCATCATGTTTACTCTAAGCAATAAACTTCCGCGCTAAAAAAAAAGAACGGTACACCTTTATTTTATCAGTTAAATTGAAATTCATGTTAGAACATGAGCAGTTCTATAAAAATGTAAGAACATGAGCTAAGACATTTTCAGCTGAAAGTTTACGCGGTTTGTTGGTCTTTTGTTTTTTTTTTCTTTCTTTCGTACAAACAAGACCGGAATGCACAAAGTTCGCAAGAATTTCACATAAAATACTTTGACTTCTTTAGAATTTTTGACGTAATTTCATTTTTTAGACATTTTTTGCCACATGGTTCTCTTTGTTCTAGAGAGGCTCTGCTGATCCTGCTTCTCGCCGTCATATCTATATGCATTTATCCTGCTAGCGACTTGCGAGAATATCCATGGAAAGCAGAGACCAACAGGTTGCGTCTCTGCGACTGTGGGCACACCAACTAGTCTACCCGTGTCTACGGACGTGTCGCAGTTTCGTTGCACTTTTTTCCCATCGCTGGAACACACACGGACGTGGTACGCACAAGAAAAGCATACGCGACGTCCCCAATGTTCAATGAACCTGCCGCGCTTTCCGGACGGTCCTTGTTTCTACTTGCCAATTCCGTGGACCTTTTCTTCTCCCTTCAGGTCGTTATCGGTGTCTGCTACGACGAGACAGCTACGTGGATGTATCTACCTTGAGTGCTGCAGGCCTGCAAACTCTGCAACCGATTCGGTCGTGACTTTTCGGTAGACGATTAATTACCATCTAGTGTACTCCCTTCGTTTTTTAATAGACGAAGTTTCCAGATCTTGCACTTTAACTAAGGTACGTAGTAATAACCAAACCGTCATCCTTCGTCGACTCACTTGTTAGTGTTAGATGATAGGTGGTACTATAATTCACAGTGGTAAATACTCTTGAAAATAATAAATAGTAGAGATATGCAAAGGAAAAATGATTAAAAATTATCTTAAAAATTGTAGAATGATATGTATTTAGAAAACAAAATTCGATAGATAGAATAACATGTATTGAGAAGCAGAGAGCCGTGTACGTGGTTTTCTAGTCAGACGTGTAGTTGTAGCCATACAAAAGTTACTCACCCACCCAGTAGATAAGAAACACAGTAGCTAGGCGGTTTCCTATTGAGCTGAGTGGCGGGACATTTGACTGTGCGAAATGAACGCGGCTCAAACCCATCTAGCTAAAGATTTCCTTACTTGGTGGAGGGCGTGAGCTAATTAAATCCAACAAGTAGTGATCGGGATTAAACAGTGGAGACCGCTGAAATCCGCGAACTCTACCGGAGGACAATTTCATTTGGATATATAGTGGAGAACCTGATTTCTGTCATTCAGTAAGCAAATGCATGTGCTATTGATCATCGCCTCGATCGAGCCCTCGAGCATTTTCTGCTAAACTTGCTCGATCTATGCAGCAGTACAAAGCAAGAAAAAAATAACACGCGTAACATTAACAGCAGGAGGGGAGGAAAGATAAAACTTGCGATTCAATTCATCGTTGGAGGTTGGACGGCACATGCATGCATCTGTTGCCGGTAGCTGTACCATCATTGCTCCACGCAAGTTGCACGTAGCCAGTGACGTGAACCGGGGCCGAAAACCTAGTACGAGCCCCAAGCCCCCCGACGCGACGTACCCTTATTTCCGGCGTCGACGCGAAAGCAGCCGCGACGTCGGACGTGGACGCCAAAGCGAATCAATCGGCCGCGCTGTGCTGTGCGCTGCGGCCTGCAACACCGCACGCCTCCCCATGATCCCCATCCCCATCCTCCCACTTGCACGCGCGCGTCCGTGGGTCGTGGGATCGGGACGCGCGAGCGAACCAACGAACGGGTCGGTCGTGATCGAGGCTGAGGCGAGTGCGTTGCATTTGGCAGGGGGCCGGGAGCTGAGCTGTTTCATTCGTTCGGTTCGGGTGGTCACGCGCGCACGGGGGAGGGGGGCGGGGGATGGCCATCTGGATCTGGCCAATCGAGGACGTCAAAACCGTGCCGCGTGAGCTCGTGATCGCGTGGCCGTGTGCGTGTGCCATCGCGCGGCTGGCGTGGCCGACCACCGTCCTTTACTTCCTTGTTGTCTCTTTAAAGAGGAAAGACACGGGAGAGGCAATCGCTATCTCCGGCGGTATGAGATCATGTGGGAAAAGGGAGGAGTCGCTAGGAGAGGAGATCACACAGGCCTGGGAGAAAATCGAGCATAAAAAAGGATTTGGGGGGGCGTACGTACGGGTTTTAAAGTTGGTCATGCGGTCTTTGAAGAGTTGGAGCCAAGAAAAGTTTGGCTCAGTGCGGAAAGAGCTGGAGCCGTTGCGTGCACAACTGTCAGAATTGCGTTCGCAAAACTCTCATGACCAGAGCCAACAAGTACAAGAAACGGCTTCCAGGATGAATGGGGTGCTATACAGGGAAGAAATGCTTTGGCTTCAGATATCACTTAGTGGGCCTTGGCCCATTGCCGAGGCCCGAGGCCTAGCTCCGCCACTGCCATGAGAAGTATTGGTGTTCACTGTTCTCTCTGACACAATGAAGATCTTGTCAGGAAGGGCAAGAAAAAGTTGGGCCTGCAGCCTCGTGTTGTTGGTTCGGTGAAGCAAAGGAAGGTGGTGAAGTGGATTCCACCGGTGGAGGGCCGGGTGAAATTCAATGTTGACGGGGCTTTCTCAGAAGTTTCTGTAGATGGTGGCATTGGCGTGGTAGCCAGAGATGGAGATGGGAGGATTCTGCTGACATCTTGGCACTACCTTCCTTTGTATCTAGTGCAGAGGAAGTTGCAATCCTTGACTGCCGTGAAGGCAGGGGCGGATCTGGCCCTCGGGCAGAGTAGGCTATAGCTTGAGGTCCAGTAAAAAATATAATGATTTTTTGTGATATAGGTCTAACAAATTGAGTGATAGCATCTATTCTGAGGCCCAGCCAATCCACGTTGGCCCAGTCCCCACAGCCCACGCCGCCCTCCCAAGCCCCACTCCCACCACCAGACTCCAGACCTAATCCCATCACACCCCTGAGCCATGCCCCTCCAGGCTCCATCGACGGCTCGACGCCCTCGCGACCTCGCCCGCCCGCACGACCTCTGTCCCCGCTCTGCTCCTCACCCTTCCTCCACGCCCAGCACCATGCCCTCGCCTCGCCCTCCGTTCCCACCCGCCGCCGCGCCCACGGCCTCTGTCCCCGCCCGATGCAACGATCGCGCCCGCGGCTTCTGTCGACGATCAAATCACCGATCTTATGATTATATAAAGAAAAAAGAGGAAAAGTGTGCGTATCTCCTGGGAGTGGAACGGGCTTGCTCTTTATTGCTATGAACTCACTGTTACAAACACTAAGAGTTTCTAATCACTACAAGAACACAATGCTCAGCTATTCCTTGCTTGGTGTTGTTTCTGCAGTGATGTTCTAACTTCGACTTTGTGTATCTATGCTTCTTTGCGTGTCTCCTTCTCCCCCTTCCGGCCTTCTATGGTCCTCCTTAAGTACTTGATGAAGCGGTGACAGTTATCCCATGAAGAGACATCCGTTGGGGGATTGAAGCGTCTGGTCGGGAAGAGGTGGTAGTTTGACGGTTCCACCAACTGCAGAGGCAGTTGGTGAAGATGTCAAGCGCTCATGTTAATGGTTTTAAGAAACGTTACACCATCAACCGGATAGTGTTGTATTATGCGGAATATGAAACACGTGGTTCATTCATCACATAGTGAGTGGCGTGGTCGGGGACTCGACCCAGACGCCTGTTCATAGCTTTACGAGCACTTACCTGGTTATGGACTAGGTTTGGAACTTTGTCCGACCAGGGTATTTATTATATAACTTCTGTAGTACCTACGACCGGTTAGGTCGGTGGTCTTTAGAAGTTACGACCACGAAGACGTATGGTCTTTATCATATATTAAGATAATATATGAATATTTTAATCCTCAACAGCTTCCGTCCCCACCCAATGCCACGCCCCCGAGGATGCATTCCCCTCAATCAATTGCATCGTTCCATCATAGGAGCTCGGCGCCGACCTCGTCTTCCCCAACCACGGCAGAAGCCGCTGCCACAGCCGATACTCCTCGCACGATGAGCCATCGGTCTATTCCTCTCGGGTGGAGCAGCCTAGCACCCTCCAAAGTCCTTCCCCACCGCTCACCCACGTCCCCCCTCTGCACTAGCTGCGCCGCCATGGGTTCCCCTCGCTGGCACGCCTTCGGTCCCCTCAGCCTTCACTGACTGCATGGGTGAGTTCCACTCACCCCATAGATGCCTGTGCGCCCCTCCTTCCCACTATCCCATTCTAGCGCCCCCTCCTTTCCCGCACCTGACCGCGAGGTGCCGCCACAAGCTCGCCCTAGCGCCGCCTGGGCTGCGCCGCCACCACCCACAAGGCTGCCTCCTCCTCGACAACCGATTTTTGGGGTTGCGCACTCCTTCACCGAGCCCCCTCGTCGTCGGCGGAGCACACTCTTTGTCCTCCCCTGCTCCGGTTCAAAATAGAGGAGGCACTCTGTGCTTCTCTCTCTCCCTTTTCGTGTGAGTCCCCTGTCTATAACAACTGGACCCACTTATATAGGATGATATTATCTACATAAGGATGTTAGTTGCTAGATGTTCAGTTAGCAAGATGCAATTAAACTAACTAAGGGCTAATGAAGAATAGTTAGAGTTTAATTGAACAACCAGCTCAGTTATATACTTCGTTACAGGACAAGTTATATTTAAACGAATAGAGTTTAGATTTAATCATACCTCTGTTTGATTTTTGTTATATTGTCTTTGTGGGTTATGGTACTTGTGCAACTATTGATGAAGAAATAGTGGACTAGATTAGAGATAAAATCATCGTTATTTAGGTACTCAATTTGTATCTCTAAGATGCTATATTATTTATGTTTTTCTATGTTTTGCTTATTATATTTTATGTTGAAGTATTTTTGCTAAAGTTTCATATTAATGCAGCATTTGTAGTTTATTTATTTATTGCTATATCCTGCTGTGGGTAGAAACCAGCGTTAATTTTAAAATGTTAATCTATTAAAATTTAGTCCGAGTCATGATGCTGGAATCAGATTGTAGTGCTGTTGCGATTGATATCCTTAATTACCCTAGAAATCATCGTTCAAGATTCCATTTCTTAGCTCATGAAGCCACTGGACAGATTCAGTCGTTTGCCGTCAGGAATGTGAAAACATAGCAAAATGTAGTTGAACATGAGCTCACACAATTAGCAAAGTGTTTGCGTCATAGTATTGTATGGTGCCCGTCTTTTTATGCTTGTGTTAAGCGCCTTATTGCTCAAGATTGTAACCCAATTGTTTGGTAATCAATCAAGCTCTCTTTTCCTTGCAAAAAAATGCTAAAGCTCCGATGATTAAGGTGGTAAGCATGAGCTACCAACAGGGGTCACTCACTACACCAATCATTCAAGCTTTGCTGCAGGTACCTTTGTCAAGCAGACTTTTGTACACAATTACGAGGTGTATAGTGTTGGTAATATGCCTTAGAGTCAATTATAAAGATGATTGTATCACGTCTATGTTTATAAGTTATTGAATAAATGTTATTTCTGTTCCTTGAATGAATCATCATCGATAAAAATTAACAAGTATGTGATTTGTTGGTGAAGCTCTTTAACTTATATGATGTCGTTCTAAATGTATCTCTAATCGGATATCACTGGTCAAAACACTAGTGACTCTATCGACCAACATATGTATTGATTGATAACTATATTTCACCGGTCATAGATATAGAGATATCAAATCAATAATGTAAACACATATAGGAAAATATGGTGTTGGATTGACCCACCTTGAGACACTACTGAGGTTGTTATAATTTCATGTGTCATCAGTTGGTCTCAAGCAATGATGATGTATAATCGTTAGGCCTGAGATCAACATGATTTTCTACACGTGTAAGAGTACACTTTGGGATTACCAAACACTACTCCGTAACTGGGTAGTTATAAAGATAGCTTTCAGATATGCTATGAAACATGAGGAGAAATGTGACTAGTCGGATATAGGATTTACCCCTCCTAACATAACAAGAGAGATATCTCTGGGCCCCTTGACGTGGTCGATAAATAAAGTGTATGGTTATACCACTAGTGGTCGAAGAGTTCGACCACGTAAAGTTACCTAACACTTGATCGAGAAAGTATTGAACAGTCCATAGATGACATGATATCTCACCTGAAGTTCAACCTGATATCATGAGGCAAAGGAGAAATGCACGAGCTGGTCGTTTAGTTCGATCAGATACGGACTAGTCGTAGAATGGTTGAACATAATCACCAAATGGTCAAAATTTGGTCGTAAGAAGTTACGAACCGGTCGAGACTTAAAATATGATCTGGTCATATAGAGATACGAGCTAATCGTTAGTGACAAGGGCCTGGTCGTAGATCATATTGCATTAAGGTCCGTCCGATATTATTTGTGTGTATTCGGGAATCGTTATGTCCTTCTAAGAACCGTTAACGACTGGTGATCGGAAAGAATTTACGAATCACAACCGACTATGCATTAACCTAACGGGCCAAACACTTGACAAGTTGGAATAAACGTGTTTGGATAGAATCCGTCATAAGCTCTATACGAGGAGATGCATGAGACTATTGGGAACGACACACGATAGACATGATGTGAGCTGCTCTACCGAAACCCTAGCCGTCATCTTTCTGATAGCCCCACCGTGCGAGTTAGTGCTAGCACACCGACGTACGGTGTTACTTTCTGGACATGTGGATACCGTAGAGACACTACTGCAGTTGTTGTTGCGCTAGAAGACGTTAACGACACGATATCATGAGACAAAGGAGAAATGCACGAGCTGGTCGTTTAGTTCGATTAGTACGGACTAGTCAAAATTTGGTCGTAAGAAGTTACGAACTGGTCGAGACTTAATATGATCTGGTCGTATAGAGATACGAGCTAATCGTTAGTGACAAGGGCCTGGTCGTAGATCATATTGCATTAAGATCCGTCCGATATTATTTGTGTGTATTCGGGAATCGTTATGTCCTTCTAAGAACCGTTAACGACTGGTGATCGGAAAGAATTTACGAATCACAACCGACTATGCATTAACCTAACGGGCCAAACACTTAACAAGTTGGAATAAACGTGTTTGGATAGAATCCGTCATAAGCTCTATATAAGAAGATGCATGAGACTGTTGGGAACGACACACGATAGACATGATGTGAGTTGCTCTATCGAAACCCTAGCCGCCATCTTTCTGATAGCCCCACCGTGCGAGTTAGTGCTAGCACACCGACGTACGGTGTTACTTCCCTGGACATGTGGATACCGTAGAGACACTACTGCGGTTATTGTTGCGCTAGAAGACGATCCATGACCTTGACAAGAAACTCGATTGGTTGCTGGAAAAGACGATCGCCACCGAGGACAATCGATTACGCTGGACAGTCGACTTCGACCACTTCATCGACACACTCTACGTTTAATCTGGCTGTTTAACTCTTCTTCCGCTACACTGCGCGTTTAGCGGTAATAATATATGATCTCTTATTTATATAGTATCATAATTTATATGATAGAATTTTTAAATTAACAACTAGTATAATCTATATGTATCCCTTCATATAGTACTCTGAAACTCATCGAAAGATCTCTTAATTGTTGAGTGTTGCGAGTGCGTGGAGTCCGACTTGCATCACTTTTTAGAACACGCCTAGTATAAAATCTATTAGGACGTGCAGCGCACTTTCACAGTGTAGCAAAGCTCAGCGACGTACCAAGTTGGCAAGTCGGCACCACCCAATCCGTCAAGATCGGCTCAAATCCCATCGTGATCATCGCGCGAGATGCATGCGCATGAGCGATTAATGATGAGAGCAACTGCATTGCATACTCCGAGACTCGATTGTACAGTGAACCAAGCTCGATTCGACTGCCAAGTGCCAACCACATTAGAAAATTGTATATCCAACGCATCTATACCGTTCGATCTCCATGAAAACACGTTCCATCCAAAAATCTCTTTTAGAAGATCAACCGATCACAGCCTTGCACATTAAGGGGGCTGTTTGGTTCGTAACATATGCAAATAATCCTACCAATACCAGGGTACGACGAAAATTTTGGTAACGTAGGGGTGTTTGGATTGCAACCACGAGAGTTACCACATATTTGGCAAAAATAGCTAGGCTCACGTTTGGTTTTAAGCCAAATAGATAGCCAAAATTCTCTGGACTGTGACTATAACATACAGATCCCACATGGTATCTAATATTTGCAGCTTCAAAATATAGTCAACATGGATCTTGATTTGTTATTCTCATCACAAGAAATACGGTGGTTTAAACCTATTGTTAATCGGATATCCGGTTTAGAAGATATCAACGTTTCAAACTTGTTAATCAAAGAACTAAAGCATCAATTGCAGCCAATACTCAACTGCCACGTCACTTAAGCATGCCCTACAGCCCTGCCAAAATTTTGGCTTTATACTGCCTGCTACCAAACTTCCAAATGCTAGACAAATTTGGAAGGCATCACCAAATTTTGATAAGGCTTTTTGATGGCTACAAACCAGCCCCTAAATCTCACAAAAGAACTGCACAATAACGGCGTCCAATTCGTGGTATGAAGTCTCTGTTCACAAGTTGGTTTCAAAATGCCAAAAAAAAGTCTTTTGTTCACAGGTCCGATTTGGGCCTGGAAGCCACATTAACGGGTACAGTTTAGGTCAAGCAAGAAGATGGCCCAGACTCAAGAAATCGGATGGTTTCGGGACGGGCCGAATTCGCGAGCCCTTCCACGCGGCCGGTCGCTCCATTCGCGAGTTGGACCGCATACTGCTCGTGCGCCGCCGCCACAACAGCAGCAGCAGTCCAGACTCCAAAGTCCATCGCGACTTCGCGAGTCTCTCTCTCTCTCTCTCTCTCGCAAACACACCCCCTTCGCCGCCGCCGCCGCCTCCTCCCGCCAGCTAGAGATCCGTCCCGACAAGCATCTCTTCTCCTCGGTAAGCCCTGGCCCCATGATCCATCCGCCCCTGCTTAGATTGGGTTGGGTTGGATTTGATCTGCTGCAGGTTGAATTCGTTTTGGGGTTGTCACTGATGCGTTTGCTTCGTTGAATCCTTGCGGCTTTGCTTGTGCAGAATTGTGGGTGGGCGGGGGTCCTGTGGCCTCGCATCACGGGGCCCAAAATGAGGAGGGTGAAGATGGTGGAGCCTGCGCTAGACTTGCCGGAGCTGCTGATGAAGGAGACGAACTCGCCGCCGCTGTCGCGTAGCGATGATGAAACTGAAGATGACAGCGACAGCAGCGGTGGTGAAGACGAGCAAGTCGGGGTCGGGATTGGCGCCGGCGGAGGCGGAGGTCGTAATGGCGGCGCGCCCGCCCTGAAGAAGGGGCCTTGGACGCCCGAGGAGGACAAGCGCCTGAGGGAGTACGTGGAGGCGCATGGCGAGGGGAACTGGAACCAGGTCCAGAGGAACGCCGGGCTGAACCGGTGCGGCAAGAGCTGCCGCCTCCGCTGGGCGAACCACCTCAGGCCGGACCTCAAGAAGGGGCCCTTTGATGATGAGGAGGAGCAGAAGATTATGGAGCTCCATGCGATGATGGGGAACAGGTGGGCTAAGATGGCGACCTGTGTAAGTTTGCTCGCTATGCTCTTGCAGGTTTCTAGATTGTGCAGTGATTTAATCTATTACTCTATCACGGTAGTTTGGATTTATGATAAAAAGATTGATAAGGAGATGCTTTGGTGGATTGGATTGGAGGGAAATTTTTTTTCCCTAGATTAAAGCCTGCCGACAGTTTGGCTGGTGCATCGAATTTATGATGTTTTGTCCAAATATGGTACTTGTTTGCCAGTGAACATATTCAAAAAAATATCAATACCGTTATACTTCTCTCTCTCTCTCTCTTTATTGGAGACAAATGATTTATTCTATTCAATTTAATGGGCTTTATAAGTAAACTAGAGAAATATTTTTTTTTGGCCTTTTGCTGTTAGGCCTTGGTTGCAGGGAATTAACATCCTAAATAAACTTAAATGCTAATTAAAGTTCTGTAATTCCGTGTACAACTTTCACAAGCATTTACAATTCTTATTCCCTTGAGATCTGAAATACTATTTGGTTTGCTAACAAATGGAAAGAAAGTATATTCAGGTCTAATTGTACTTTGGCCTCTTGCTGGTTACCTATGTTGTACCGATACGTGATACCGGTACAACATACGGATACGGCGATACACAATTTCCTAAAAACAAGGATACATCAATACGTCGAGTATATTTGTATTTAAAAATTAGAAAGATGTATAGAGGGTACGAGAGATCGAGACAATGAGATTACCTTGATGAAAACAATGTATTCCTTGCCAATAGCCATTTTTTGGGCCGGTCGAGCTCCTCAATTCCTCCTCTGTCCATGCAAATAAATCATGTAGGCAATATTGTTATTAATCATTAAATTGCAGATTTGAAGTTGCAGACTATATGAGAAACTCTGAATAAAGAAATGATGACTTACCCAACAAAATGTCAAATTGTGACTTGACCTCATATCCTTGAATGAATCCTTGATGAGTACACAATAACCTTCAACACATCATTACCACTAAGAAATAAAATAACAGATGAGATAAAATTAAAGATAAGTATTTTCCAGCAACATGACATCAGGAATTCACACTACCAACACTACCACGAACTGCAGAGGAATTCACACTACCAACACTGTGAGTTCCTTGCGCATAAGGAATTTGAGAGCTTCCACTTTCCATCCTAAAGCAAAATGGTAACCAACACTACCGAGTACTAAGAACAAAAGAGACACTTATATGTTTTTCTCTTATATCTTAGAATGAATCAACTTCTGCTACTTTTTTTTACGTCAAAGATACAAATATGTGTCCTCAGTAGGGATGGCAATTGTGCCCGATTACCTGTGTGCCTGCGGGCGAATACCCTAATGGAGGCGGATATGGGCGTCTTTATTTGCCCACGGGCATGAAAACAGACACAATTCCTTGCCTATCGGGTAAACGGGCATGGGCATAGGTAAGCTCCACCCGTACCCGCTTCACCCGATTACCCGTAATCTACCCACACGTGTAAGGAACTATGTCAATTTGTATTTGTATTTTATTTGTTGAACTTGATTAGTTGTCTTGTCGAACTTGATATGTGAATTGTGATGAACTTTATTAGTTGTGAATGTGATGCACCATTGATGTGTGAATTATGATGAACTTGATGTATGCATTGCTCGTGGATAACGAGCATGGTTGGCGATGGGTACCCACAGGCGGTGATGCATTATTCGCGCGTAAACGGGCATGCCCGCCGGCGACAGGTATGTGCGAGGTTTTTCGCCTGTCGTCCTTCGCGGGTATGCCCGTGGGGAGAATTTGGGGTCGCGGGTATGGGTATGGGCGAGCACTACCCGTACCCGCCGCGCCCGATTGCCATCCCTAGTCCTCAGCAGTTAGCACACTTATGCGAGTTGGGACATACCTGGATCGAGAGGGAGGACCGGTGAAGGTGTCGGGAGAGAGAGGAGGAGGAGCTCCTGGCGGGGTCGGGCGGCGGGCGAGAGCGGCTGCTGCGGCAGAGAGGAAGAGGAGCTGCGGCGGAAGGAGGAGGAGGGGTGGCGGCGGAGAGGGAGGAGCAGCGGTGGGAGGAGGGGCAGCGGAGGGAATCCCGGCGGCGGCGCTTGGAGGCGTGGGGCGGCTACGCTGCGCCTGCGTGTATGGAGGACAGGAAGAGGAGGCTAAAGGGGCTAGGGTTACCTGTTATGACTTGTGATGTGAGATTGGATGTGGAGTTGGGCTTTTTGGAATGGGTTTTTCTTGGGCTTTCAAATGAATTGTTTTGGGCTTCGTGTATTGGAAACGTATCGCGGCGTATCGATGACGTATCGGGATTTTTTTAGTTTATTTTTGAACCTAAATTCCACCGATACTCCGCGATACTGTATCACGCCGTATCGTGTACGGGAACGGCAGATTTCTGGAGTATCGGGGCATCACAGCTGGTTACAACATAGGGTAAGGACTTTTTGGTTCATTATTACTCATTTTCTCTTTTGCCTTGCAGTCTTATTACATTGGTGGCATTTCGAACTCATGTTGCTGTAAGCAATTTGATATACCAATAAGGTGATCCGTTAGTTATACAAACAAACTTGAAAGATGTGAATTTTCAATCCAGATTTTTCTGAACCATCATTATAAACAAGTTCAACTTTGAAGCTGCATCATAGAGGCTGGTATCTAGGACCACAGTATAGGTACAGTGTGTCAAGGGTCTTGCATTTATTTTGCAAGTATTTCTTGCCATATTCATAACTTTTCTTCTTCTGTTTTTGTTTTGCCTCTTATCGAGAAGGTTTATTGCCTCTTGGCCAATTCATATGCATTTCCTTCTTCAGTAGTGTTGCTGTCACATGTTTTTTCTGTAGCCAATTTTTCTTCGCCTTTTCATTTGTGTAAGTACAATATCATGCATTGCTTAATTCTTGTTAATGCATTCTTAGTATCCCTGATTTCCTAGATACGTACTGTATCCTGCGATCTTATCGTACGCTATGATACATGCTGCTATGTACTATACATGTCACCATCCTAGCCTCCTAGCTATAATGCAAGTATCTTTGTTTGAGCTACTATCTTTAAACTCTTCAGTTTAATTGCCTGAAAAAGCCTAATAAATCGTATGTTCTTGGAGAAGAGCACATATCATATGGCTTGAAAACATGCACATTTATTATGTCTTCGCACTTGGAGGGGAGTCATGTACTTATAACTTAAATATCGTTGGTGAGATATCTTACCAGATATCAGATATTATTATGCCTATCAAACCTTTACGATATCAGTGCCTTTTCTTACCACAATTGCTGCTGCTGTTCTTCTAGTCTACAATAGTATTGGTCATGGCATGTACCTGGTTAGCCATTCCCTTATGCTTGTCAGTTGATATGATTGCTTGGACATTGCTCTTTTATTTTCTTACCAATTTGATTTGTGGATGGTACATAGCTTATGTGGCATAACTTATAACATTCATGTGAGTATGTGACTAATTATAAATCAGGATTTTCCGTTTGGTGGGGAAAAGACAATAAAAACTAGGAGAGCTGACATTACTATTGGCTAATTGATCTGCTAGTATGTAGATGACACGTCATTTACTGCTGCCTAATTTGAGATATGTATCTGTACTTTTACGTTCATTAGGCTTCAGAATATACATCAAGATCACATTTTGCAGTGGTGTTCTTGAATTGGACTTGATAATGATTCTTGGGATCTTAGCTTGTTTTTCTTTAATCTGGAACTAGAACCAGATGATCGGGTATTTTAGTATTTATCACATATTAGTAAATTGAAAAGGCATATGTCACTATGTCTTAAGCCAAACAAAGTGTATCATTGCATTGGGTATTTGGGTCTAACATTCTATGATGCATTAGTTTTCATCATTTCGATAATAAATGAAAGGGGCACTGTTGTTCTTGCATGTGGTAGCACCATATCAGAGGTTGCCCATTGCAGTCAAACTTGGATTATAGAGTAACCTCTTTGACTGAGATCGTCGCCAAATCTGGAATCCCTTTTTCTTTGCTTGTTTTGTCTCTTTGTTGAGATTTCAATATCTTCTGTCATATTGTTTGGCTTGTGATGGCATTTCTAGTTACCTTTCACGTGTTCACCTGCACTCTCAGTATCCAGTCCTTGCATTTGAAAAGCATTTTCTTCTACTCATGCCACTTGGCCTTGGTAGAAACTGAACTTCTATTGTTGTTATTTCAGTTGCCAGGACGCACAGATAATGAAATTAAGAACTATTGGAACACCAGGAGTAAGAGGCTTGAGAGAGCTGGTATACCTCTCTATCCAGATAGCGTGCTATCTCAGGTGTCAAATCAAGACACGAATTGTCACAGTCCTGACGAACCACATGGCAAGAAACGTCCAAATGAGTTGTCACAGGGAAATGGTCTTGAATTTGATGATATCGTATTTGTGAACTTAGACTATAAAAAACATTCAGGCAAAATCATCGTTCCAAATTTTTCTATTCCAAATACTCTTTCTGTTGATGCCATGAACCCTTTGAAGCGCCTTGCATCTTCTGACAGCATAGTATCAGGCTACAATGGCGGTCTCACATGTGAACAACCTCCTGGTGAGCCTGAGAAGACCTGTTACTCCACTGATTTCAACTCTGGAATTACAAAGAATCAGTCAGTACCTGTTGGTAGTGCCATCGCCAGTGGCCATCCAATATTAAATGGCAATTTCTCTACTTCTGGGACCATACAAAGTCCCATGAAGATGGAGCTCCCTTCACTCCAATATCCCAACTATGACCTTAGCAATAACTGGTTGTATAACTGCCCCTCAGGGTCTCCCATTGAACAGGTTGACACCTTTATTCAATCTCCAGCACCTGCCTCGCTGAAATCAGAATATATCTCTTCACAAAGCACTGGTCTGCTGGATGCATTGGTTCACGAGGGTCATGGACTAGGGGACCCTACAAAGTCCCAAGGATCATTTGAAGTTTCGTTCCCTCCTGCTTCATATATTCAAGTGTTGCAATCAAATGCTTACCCTATGAGTTCTTCCTCTTCAGCCCTTGGTGATAGTCTCTTCGAGAGCAGTTCTTTGGATGAATTTCAAACTTCAAAATCTCCTTCTAGTAAGTGTGCTCGCTCTTATTTTAATGTTGTCAACTACACATAAAACTTACTGTTGGTCTTTGCAGGTTTGGATGCTTTTTTTGTTGGCACTGGCAGCGAACATCATCCAGATACTGGATTTCCCAACAAGTATCTTTCAGCCTGGGTAGATTCCTGGAGGCCTGATGCATCACTAGAAGCAAGTTTTTTGAATGAAGAGTCACCACACTCAAACGACCAGTCCATCAATGATACATTAGACGTGCTCCTTCATGGGGATTCTTGCGAGGAGGCCAGGTTATCAGCTGCAGGTCATGGCCATCAACTTGTGCTTGAGTCATGCCCCTGGAAGAGCATGCCTGGTGCCTGTCACATGTCTGAATTTCCAAATCTATGACCAGCCACTGTTACAGTGCGTGTTTTTAATGCCAGCTTCTTTATAGGGCACATCAGGGCATTTCCTTTCAAGGAACTATGAACAATCTTTGTAACAACCTTGATTTTCTAGTTCGTCCAATAAATTTGTGGCGAAAAAAGGCACGCCCACATGCTCCTGGTCTCTTTGCATTGCTTTCCCCAGGAACTGGAACTAGAAGTTAATTTGCCTTGTTTTGTTGCCGTGAGTTGCTGAACACTGTAAATGGATATCATTGTCTGGTCGTGACCATATTTCATTCATTAATGTTACATTGTCAAAGGATTTATTTGGGATTATGTTGAGGTTCTCCTGCTGAAATGTTCGTTGCTAGCGCGTGTGAACCATTTGCCATGCTGATTACTACTCTTTTACCTGAAATGATGATAGCTTCATTTCAGGAAGTATCTTGGCAGTTATCATGTGGTATCTAGCCTCTTGATTGCCAAAGCATTTGACCCTCTCGTTTCGGGTAGCATCCATCGAACGGTGCTTACCTGTGATAGCATAGGTTTGCCCCTTTGCCGGCTACCGTCACGACGGATTAGGATCCTGTATCGAAGTAAGATCAACTGATTTCACTACGTTAAAATCGCCGTCATGCATGTGGCACTGCTGCTACAGGAGACTACAGAGTGTTATTGTCTTCTCGCACGACACTGTTTATATAGTAACCCTGGATCCCCATTATGACCCTGTCGTTTCAGTTATCATAAATGGAAGTTTGATTTTTACTGGCTATGTTTTGTTGGTGGCCACAATTGTGTCCTGTTATACTTTCTTAGCAATCATGTCCATGTGTTACTTTCTTAGATAGTCCACCTGTCATAGGCACAATGTCATACCAAAATTTGCCTTGTGTGGCAAGAGAATTGTCCGTCAGAAAACATGTCTTCCAACAAAGCAAACCCTTGGCACACTTCCAACCAGAGCCTTTATTTCCATTTCTCGCTTGTTTCTTTGGGAACATTGCGCCTTCTTTCCTTGCTTTCCTCTTCTAGTGAAACATATGAAGCCTATTCAATGATGTTATCCACACCAACTATATATTCCAGCTTCTTACCCTTCTGCACAATTTGATATTAAATGCTCTCATGAACATAACTTGATTAGAATATATATTGCAATTGCTTAAGATAAGGATGCCGTATTGTTTCAAGGATAATCGTGGAACACGAACGAGGTCAGGAAATATTACGCTTTCACCACACTAGAGCTCCTGACAATCTAAAGTTTTGAAAACACTTAAGCAATTAATGTGACTAAAGCAATGCTCTTTCCCTGCCTAATCATATAGGCCTTCCTGCTCCCACGCGTCCACAAGCAAGTCTACCACTTCCTGCGAATAGAAGTTTAGTTTCTGAGTAAATAAGTGTGAGAAAGAACATTCTAAAACAAAGGGAGACTCCACAATGGGAAAATGGGTAGGTTTAAGTAGAATGGGATCTTACAGCAAGAGGAATTGGTTGGGAGAATGGCTTATTGCTCCCTAGCAGACTCTCGTACGTTGCATTCCAACTGTATCACCAGGAATAATACAAACGATGGGGGAAATCAAATTTGACATAAAGTATATAGAAGTTACTAAAACATAAAGCATCCTGATTCTGCAAATTGTTACTTCATGGGAAGCACAAAAAACTGCTAATACATTGGTTACACAGTTGTATGAAAATGTGTGCTACTAACATCAATTGTCATAAGCAGTCAATGTATGAATTGTCATAAATTGTTACTAACATGGCATGTCTACTTTCATGAAAGTAGGTACTGCAACAATCTTCTTAGATATTAAGAATATAAAAAAGGACACTGAGATACTCTTTTGGTTCAAGTGCCATAGCATAAGAAATTCAACATATTTCAGGTGCCTTAACAGAAAATCACATATAACTCACCTTATTTTTGGTTCTCGAGGCTGTTGAGGTTGAGAGTTGTGTTTTTTGTTTTCAACCCACTGTTGTCTGGTCTGGTTCCAGAGTATAAGACCTGGAATACAGGCAGAACGAAACTTCAAATAAGATTGATAGAATATTAAATGGGGAACATTATGTCCAAATCTACTCACCATATGAACATGCTACAAAAGTACTAAGCTTGACAACTAATATTCTCGATAAATTTATCCAGTTCACTATAGTTGTGCATTTACATTCAGTGTGCCAAACTGCATAGAAGGCAACAACTGGAGTTATGATAAATGCAGACGGCGTTGGAGCCTTATCGACACTGATCACCTACGATACAAGGTTAACTTGTGCCTACGCATATTCATACATTTTCTGTTCTAGTGGCATTTTTAGGTTCTCATCCATCATTACCTTCCCTTTTACCTAGGCTAAATTTTGAGACTTTTTTTTAATCAGAACTAATAGTTCCCAGACTAGTCCCCACTGTGTATGGTAATGCAAGTTATGGTTTTGCACATATCTACAGCCTATAGCATCTCATCATATTTTAAGGGTCCACAACAAGCACTATAAATTCCAGAACACAAACATTCAGTGTTCGAATTCAACTTGCATGAACATGGATGATGGGGCTCCAATAATCAATGGTAGACTTGCATTTATTTGACACTATATTACACTAGCATGATGGAATAAAAGACCAAAAAGGAAATGGAACATGCTCCGCGACGCAAAGAATGATCTCAGGTGGATGCCGTTTACCTTGATTTACAAACTCGTTCGGGTTGCTGCTGCTTCCAGCTCCATGCTGATCGCTTGATTGTGCTGCTGTGCTGATCGAAGACATGCTCCTCTGCGATTGAATTCCGCTGTTCTCAATCTTGTGCGCGCTCGTGCTCCAAAAGTCCTCGGGCAAGCTAGCCTTCCTTATCGAGCGGCCTTGGATCCTCAAACCTTTTGAAGGCTCGTCAACCGCTATTATTGGAGTAGGCTTAGTACAGCATCCAAGGCAACCTCTGCTCTGTAGCAAAGCAGGATAAGCCAGTACATGATTAGCACCAGGTATTCAAGAGTTGAGATAAGTCATGTTGAATAACAAACTAGGAAAAACTAAAATTCATGACTATTTGTTTCCAGAATCACCAATAGAAGGCTTTCGACATCGGTCCAGCTAAAAAATCATTCTATGACCTCAGCAATCATAAGACAGAAGATTTTGATACAACGTTAATTTCAAAGTCAGACTAAAAGTGTCTTTTATACCAAAAATAGGTCATATAGATTAAACAAGGATAAGAAAACCATCACCTAAAGCGCCTCCTACGAGGCTACAAAATAACAGGTTCACAGACCGGCCGGTGTGTACACAGCAATCTCCACAGGGTAAATAAATTATAAACAGAACAGCTCTACCAATAAGCAAAGCATGCTTATTTATTTATTTATATATAAACAGCATCAGCTCAAGAATCGGAATCAGAACAATACATTGCGGATGAGCCGGAGCCAAAAGGAATAGAACCTCGCATCTACGAATCTTAGGCGCAACACGAACTCTCATCCCTACACCCAATCGATCTCGCAGCCATTACATTACAACAAGTACGGACAAATCGGGGGGAGAGAGAGAGAGAGAGAGGGCACGCACCCCATGCAAGCGACGAGGCGGCGCACCCAGGAGGAGAGGGACCTGCAGCTCAGCAGCATAGCAGCATCCGAGGCCGACCGGTGGAGGCGGCGGGGGCGGGGGCGGGGGCGGGGGCGTGCGCGTCCGGAGCCGTTGCGGCGGTGGCCGGCGAGAGCAGACCCTAACTCCCACGGCGCACGGGGGAAGGAGGAGGAGGCTGCGGCCTGCGGGGGCTCGGCTTTTGGGAGGTGCTAAACTACCAGCATGCCATTCATTATTCATTTTTTTTAGATCCCACTAATAATCAATTGATCATATAAAATCCGCTACTAGCAATATGCTTTGCAGGACTTAAACGGTATATTTTGAAACGTAAGGAAATTTACACGAAAAAGTTCAGCGCTCCCGAAAAATTCCCGTGTTCTAAACTAAGCTCTATAGTATGAGCCATTTAATGGATCCCACTTTGCTAATTGCTACTACTATTAAAAATGCCAGACAAAGTAAAGGCATGTCTACTGTGATTAGTGAGTTGAGGTGAGGGTGCGTTCAGTAGTTTGTCTTTTAGGTTGTGTTTAATACTTTCTATATCATTTTGAGATAATTTTAAAGATAATTATTCCAGTACATTGTTATTTTGATATAATTTTAAAGACAATTATTCCAGTATATTGTCTTCTGAGCTGTTTCTTTAAAGCCTCGTAAGCATTTAAGTTTTACATGAATCAAGTGGCTTGTTTCATGTGAATAAACAATGACTGTGCTCCAACAGCAAAAAAAAACTTCATCTCTAGTGTCTTGTTTCGCGTGATACGTCTGTTGCTTCGTAAGAGGACGACCTTATTCTCTCTCCTCTTTCACTGTTCCCCACGTCATCAAAAAATCTATGTTATAACCTTATAGACAGCTGAAGTGACACTGTTGAAGATGCCTTAAGGCCATATGTAATAGTGTATTTATTGTTATCTCTTAACTATGTTACGTTAATAAAATCTTGCATGGAGAAGAGGGGAGGCGAGAGAGCATATATCGTTTCTTCTTGAAGAGACTGTCGTGCACGCGAAACAAGATAGGATAACACGAAATAAAACATGATACATTAATATACTATAGTTGACATATAGACCTGTTTCAAAGCATAATTATAAAATATTAATGTTAGAGTGTATGCTAGAGACTATATATTGAAGATGTTGTCTCTAAAAATAATATAATATATATCAAAGATAAAATTATCTCTAACTATTAGAGATACGCTAAACTTCGAAGATGCTAGTAATAAAACTGAATTCTTCAAAGATGCCAGTAATAAAACTGAATTGATCGAGATCTGTAAGGGAGTCAAAGCGGAAAGAAAACGACGCCTTTTCGGTGGGCCAGAAACGATCAACCCGTCCCACAGGATGATTGATTTGGTTTTGGGCAGTTGAGTGGGTAATCCGGGTAATCAGTGCTCATGATGTGAGATTGTCCTGGTAAGATCGCTTGTGTGCTTCCTTTCCTTTTGTTTAATTCTGTTAAAGCTGTAACAGGTGACCAGCTCAATTATCTCGCTTTCATTTCCCCGGAAAGCAGACCGAGAAAGAAAAGCAAGATCGAGAAATGATCGAAGCGACATCACGCGTAGGTACGGCTTACCGCTACTCCGCTCCTCCGTCTTGAGTTTTTGTTTCTATTGGCTCCATCGTGTATATACAAATATAGCCGTATGAGCACCTAGCATCGATTGCACCACACAGACATCGTGCCGTGGAGTACTCTCGCATAATTACTGTGCGGTGGAGCCTTATGTCTTATGGCTATTGTGCGGTGACCAATTTTTTTGTTGTTTTTTTAATGTGTGGATAATTTTTTAGTTGTGAATAAACCCCTCCTGTATGGTCACCGTGCGGTGGGCCTCCACGTGGCAGCCCCGCCCTACACAACAGGTCTGGTTCTTGGGAGAAACAAAAAAAAATCATACAGCCTCCAGATGTTCTTTGGACAAGCTTAGGAATCCAGACCCCCATCCATCTGTTCTTCGGACAAGGCTCCGAATCCAATCGCCTCCCCTTCGTTTGTCCTCCGAAACCAGGCACCAAGCACCCGTGACATCCAGTTCCACCAGTCACCGTCAGTTTAATCGTCATCCCATCGTTGTCTGCTGCATGTATGCAAACTTCAATTGTATAAAGAGAGAGTGAGTGCGATATTGTTTCGCTCGCTCTATGTGAATTTCATTTTCGGAGACGTTTTAGTGTTATTAATCATCGTCATTAGAAGCCATATTAGCAATTAATTTTTCATCATTTGTAAATTCTTTATTAACTGCGTTGTTAGTAAATAAGTCGTAGTAATATTTAACCGGCAATCCAAAAAAAGAAATTCATGCATGTGACATTAAGACATGAATATGGTGATCTTTCTTGTATCCATTAAAATATTTAGATAGCAAGTAGTTGAAATCCATGCATGTTGCTAGCCCTTAACAAAATGTCATGCGATGTATGCACTGTTGGTCATGCAAGCAAGTAGTTGCTAGTTATTCATGTATGCATGCACCATACAATGAACACACATATATACAATTAATATTTATTTAGCAAATGGAAAGAACATGGGTTAACTTGTAAAATTATTGAGGCACCATTAATTGGTTATAAATTAATTATTCATAATTAATTAGTTTTTTGAATTAATTAGTTTTAAATAATTAGTTGAAATTAAGTTACAATATTGTTATCTATAGAAATTATGATGGTACAGTAAATTATTGCAGCATGATGATTATTTAATGAACCAATGACTACGTGAAGTTCGTGATTACTGCAAATAGAAAATAAAAAAAAAAGTTTTGGTTCAATGAAGATGTTACATGTATTCATTAAATATATCATCCATTGTATGTGTATGACTATGTAGGATTTTTGGAACAATATGTGCATGTTTTTTAATTGTCAGTATGTAACACAGGTTCATTTACGGTAATCAGTTAGCCCTAATTAATTTGCACTATTTTATCATCATTATCAATCTTCTCATTAATATTTCATTTATTATATCTGTTGTAAGCAATGTCTCTATCGGTGCTTTTGGAACCCTTCTACGATGAGGACCACCGGTGTAAGCTATGGATCACCGGTGACGCGGATGGCCCTCCGCCCCTACTGCTTCGGTCAGAGAGAGATTACTGGGAGCTAGACGCTCGCTACGTCCTAATCCTCCGGAACACGAGCTTGTTGCCCCTTGCGAGACTGCTCAACGTCGGACGTCGGTTCACCTTAGACGTTAGTTTGCCGTCGGTACATGTCGATAGGTGGAGGCTTGAGACGCACACCTTCCACTTTCGGTGGGGTGAGATGACGGTCACCCTGCATGACGTCTCGTTCTTGACCGGTATCCCGATCCGTGGTGAGGCACTTGTTCCAAGCCGTCTGCAGGCGGACTAGATGGCCAGGCTGGAACATCAGTTCGGCCTATCTGTCCCGGAGTGTGCATGTGTCCCCTAAACTTGGCTGAGATATTTCAGTCAATGCCCATAGGATACACCTGACGAGGTCGTTAGGACGCACCTCGTTGCTTACCTTCTTCAGCTCTTTGGTTGGGTCCTATTTCCAACCACACATGGCAATTTTGCTACCCCATCTTCATCCGCGTCGTCGAGTCTTTAGTTGACACGGAGGCTGGGATGATGCCTCAGTATAGCTGGGGATCAGCTGTCCTTTGCTTCACATACCAGGGGGTTGTATGACACTTCGCGCGTTACACCAATGCTACCCTAACCTGACCGTATGCTACATGCTCCTACAGATGTGGAGTTGGGAGCACTTGGAGGTCATATAGGAGCAACGTCTCTACGACGTTCGGACGTACGGTACTTGGAGTGGTACATGTCACGGCCGCGCGTGGCGCGCCAGACTCACCCTTCCTCCACCGGAGCGCCCGAGGTAGGCGAAGCATTACGAGAGCCTCCGCCACTCGTTTGATCGTCACAGCGCTTCGCGACGTGATGACACTGTAAGACACTTACTACCTCTGGTCGTTTTGTTGATGATATGTGTAATCTTCCTTACTGAACATGTCATGTATGTCACTTTAATTGGAGCGAGCGCAGCACATCGCAAACGCATCGGAGATCACCATCCGCAGCCCATACACCGGGGCTGCTAAAAACTTTGAAGTGCATCTTCGCGGAGTCGAAGAACGTAATAAACAACTTGAGTTGCGATCGTTCGGCGGATGACATCCTGCGCATCAAGCACCAAGTGGGGACCGTGCTCACACGTTTGATTATCACGACCTAGCGAGTTCGGCCGGTGTTGTAGCGCTTCTTGCCAGTCATCCGCGGGCCAGATCAGTGGAGAGGTAAGTTATGTACAAATCTATATTATACTTTTTGGTTATGCCTTACATTCCGCTGACATCATGCCGTTCTCCCACTACAGGTCCATCGGGATGTATCACTTCTACCACCCGTGTTCGGTACACAAACTAGTGCTCCCCTCGATCATCTGCATTGCACATCCGGGAGGTACGAGATTCTCAATTACGTCCAGAATATTTGTTTTGACTAACATTGTTCCGTCTTGCAGCCTTCGGTTGACCATGAGGGGTGACGGTCAGTTTACGTCCACTGATGATGATAGTGAGGCCTCCCAGCTCCTACTAGGGAGCAATACATAGAGCTAGGGTTTGGACAATGGTATCCAGGGTTTGGAGCATACGTAGGGCAGAGTTCCTTCGGGTTCGCTTGCACACCATACGTTAAAGACCGCAACTCCCCCGAGTTGGCTGGTACACCGTATGTCCAAGGCTGGAGCTCATCCGCACGACCGGAGTTGCGGACATCGTATCTTGGGAACGAACAATTCGGTAGTGGATTTATACATTTGTCTTTTATGACTTCATTGCAGGTGGCCCTAGTTCGGCATGTCTTAGTAGGTGGACATCGACACTTACTAGACTCACTTAAATCAGCTTACTAGTGCACCTCCGCCCACTCAACCTACTCAACGGTCTCCGTACCGCCTCCGATCCGACATGTGCTCTTCGAACCGGCTGACGTATCGCACGGGATATGCTTGACACAAAACAAGGCCGCGCACTCGGACGCAGACGTAATGAGCAGAGAGTAGTGACTCATACGAGTGAGCTATATTGTGTCCCGTGTTATGCGATTCCGTTTTGATATATTTGTATCCATATTTTACTTTACTATATTTGTATGCATATTTTGTAGCATCATATTGTATATCGACATTTCCAACAAAGTTGCAATGTAGTTTTTTTTCTATAGATAAAATTGATGATATTTTGAAATGGTTACAAGTATTGTATTTGTGTGGGAATTCATTGGAACTTTGTGTGATTCTGAAACCCTAATTTTGTTATATATGATTAAGCCTATTATGTTAGGAGTACTTTGTGTGGGAATTCATGAATCCCTAATTTTCGAAACCTCAAATCCTAATTTTTGAGATCTAAATTCTTAATTTTTGAGATAATTTGGAATACATATAAATTTGTAGAAACATTACACAATCAAGTCCACTATGTAAGAAACCTTCAAACAAAGTTCATAATTTTTGAAACTCATTTCTATATTTAGAAATTCATACGAGCAATATACTTAAATGAAATTACGAGAAAAATTCAGAACGAAAAAAATTATGAAAAAAGTACACAAGTAAGTACACTTTGTCGCGAGGCTCTACAAATTTTTTTATAATTTTTTGAGCTCATGTATTATATCTTAAAATTCTACTAACAATGCTACGCTAGAGGAGAGAAAAAATGGTCGTCGTGCGGTTTCTTCTCCCCTGCACGATTGTCGTGCGTTTTCTCTGTGTGTCGGCGTCAGGGCTCGTCCACATAATCATCGTGCGGCAATGTATTATTTTTTATAAATAACGAACGACGATAACTACATTTACACATACCCAACGCAAAACCGCAAATACGGGGGGAAAAAAAACTCCCCGGGTCGCACACGGCGTATGGCCCGTCGGACGTCGCGGTTTTCCGGGTTCCCGCGTTGCCACATTGCCCCGTGCCAGCAAAACCTTGCGTTGCACCACGTGCGCACCGTGCGCGCGCACCGTCTGGCAACGGCCGGCGCGTACGTTCCCGTTCGCCGACCACCATCTCGCGGCCGGCGCGCACGCACGACGCGACCAGCAGCGTTCGGCCGGATCCCCGTGCGCGACGTACGGCGCAATATCGTCGGCAACCGATAGATGCATTCTCCTTTGCGCATTGGCGCCTCCTCTGCTAGTCTACGCCCCATAAAGAAGAAAAACGAGATACTATCAGTGTTAGTACTTTAGCAGTAGCGGAAGGCACTGTTGTAGTTCAGCATTCAGATACTAGAAAATCTACGTGTGCTAGTTAGTGGCAGTTAGCCGGCTACCAGATTTAACGGATCGTGATTGTACTTGTTACTAAATCGGCACAAACTCTGCATCCACGTCAGGATGGCCGAGTGGTCTAAGGCGCCAGACTCAAGTTCTGGTCCTCTAACGAGGGCGTGGGTTCAAATCCCACTTCTGACATGCATTTTTTTTCCGGATTTTATGCCCAAAAGCAGCATAATATATACTTAATTACATAATTTATTTTGGATTGAGAGGGAGAGGATTCTGAAACACTCTTTGATTTGGTCTCTGCGAAATCTCATGACTGGAGAAGAAATAGTTTTGCTTTGATGAGAAAACGAAGTGCTTTGACCGGGCCATGCATTTTTGTGCTTCCACTCTGGCCGAGAAATGGGTTGGTTTGCCGTAATCTGAACTGGACCAAGCGGCCCGTGTAAAGTACCTTGTTTGCACCTGTATGCTCTGACCATTATGAGTTAGACGTTTCTTTTCATGATCTCTCTCTGCAAAGATCGAGGAATTTAGATCGTAGAAGAACAGAAATTTCATGGAATTCTTCTTCTTGGATGGCTCACCGCTCACATGATAGCCGGTTCATGATTAATTGGAGCTGTAATAATGTTTGTATATCTTGTGCCCCTAATCCACATGGCAGCATGATTCATGGCAGATTGGCAGCACAGAATATGCATTTGGTCATTGATTTATTTACAACAATAATAAGACTGGATAGAGAATCTCTTGTTCACAGAATATGATAGGTCGTCGAGCAATACAAAATTGTGCGATTGATCGATCAACATGGCACGGGCATGGGAGGGGACCAAGGTCGTTGATCAACAGTGAGAGGGCGCCTCCGCCTGATCGCCGCAACACGTGCATCGTACGCGCGTACGACAAAAAAACGTCGCGTGTATAGCAGCGCCGGCACAAGATAGCTTAATGAAGCGTGTATAATTTTATGTGCTCGTGAACTAGACACTAAAATCGGCTATGGACAAGAAAGGAAAGCCGATTTTCAAAAGAGCCAGGAAGAAAGGTTTGACTGATACGGGAAGGTTCCTTAGTGGAAGGAAATTCCGATGAAGAGGTAGAGATGGAGAAGAGGAGATCAAGACGTAGATGGAAAGGATTTTCTAGAAGACGGAGTTGGGTTGATACGGATAGGAGCTTGAAGCATAATCCATAATTGAGTCAGCCGTGTTTAGGAGTCATAGCATGCTATATAAATAAACCCTATACCGGTTGACAGGAAGACACACCTAATAAACTAAACACTTTTGTCTTTACCTTTATGTTTACTTTTACCATGCACTGTAGGAGTACTTTGTAGCTAGTAGAACCCTTCCTCTATAATTCGATCTATTTTCATCTACTGAATCGATTTCGAGTTACTACCGCCGGCTTCATTGTGTTTGTCGCACCTGGAACTCTCTTCCAGCAGCAGCATTTCAGTTTGCTAGAAAATCGGCTGGCATGTTGAATACGTCGCTAAGAGGCACCCTCCATAGGGACACGATGATTGCACGCCTGGAACACTTTTTCGGCGGCAACACACTGTTGGCGCGCCTAGTGGGATCCTGATAGTCGATCTTTGTCAAGATGCCTCCAGGGAATCTATCTGATGTCAGTGAGGATCATGTCATCGTTCCAGATCTTGAAGACATTCCTGCAGAAATTCAGGTGCAACTCATCGAAAACAAACATGAACTCATACTAAAGTATCGGCAATGTTTTGCCAAAAAGCGTGATGGAAGAGTCATCCCCAGGGAGGGGAATCTACCTATTATCACTGATCCTTCAGCTATTCTACATACATCGGCTTCTCAGCCAAGTATGTACACGTTCTCGCAAGGAAATATGAGTGAGATAATTGGTCAAGCAGTACAACAAGCGTTCATGAACAATGCTAAGGGATTCATCAGCACGCTGGATCCACTTCTGGAGGCATGCTTGAAGTATCTTATCGCCAAGCTTGTGAAGATTGGAAAAATATGGAAATCATCGCCACCACTACCCAGATTCCCAATGTTTTCAGATAAAGTGAGCGAGTACATCAACAATCTCATCCAGGAAGCTCATGTTGATAACAAGTCAGGGGCATCGACGTCTGCACCGTCTTCGTTACCAAAATCGTCGGCTTCTATACTGACGTATACATCTCAACCTACCGTCAAACAGATATTCAGATATCTTCAGGGGCAGCCATATGGCTTGGAACCAAGAGGACGAACGTCGATCTGTCGTAAGCCATACCCTAACTATATAGATATTGTTCCTTTTTATCCAGGTTTTAAAGTTTCAGATTTCACAAAATTTACAGGGCATGGTTCAAACTCTACCTTGGAGCATATCAACCAATTCGTTGCACAATATGGGGAAGCTGTTGTCAATGAAGCTTTGCGTTTGTGATTGTTTCCAGTATCATTATCTGCCATAGCTTTCACATGGTTTACCACATTACCATACAACTCGGTTCATGCTTGGGCTGATATGGAACGACGGTTTCATGAGTACTTTTATTCCGGAAATGTGGAATTATGCTTATGTGACTTAACAGCAATCAGACAATGATTCGGTGTGTCGGTTGTTCATTTTATCAAGAAATTCATGGATACACGAGGAAGATGCTTTAATCTTGCTATATCTGACAAAGATTTGTCCGATTTAGCATACAATGGATTATTACAGCCTCTGAAAGAACGTTTGGAGGGTCAAGAATTCTTTGACATCAATCAGCTCCTCCAAAGAGCATCGGCTCAAGAAATCTGATTAAGAGAAACAACGTCAGGGTTAGCTTCAAAGACAACAAGAATGATAAACCCGTTGTTCGCATGGCAGCTAACTCATAAGAAGAAGCCGATTTCATAGAAGAATTGGATATAGCAGTAGTTGAATGGACCAGATTATATAAAAATACACCCTTCATCTGTCCATTGTTGAAGCCGTCTCCTAATAAGAGTCGAGTTGAAGAGGTCAAGTTTTCGTTTGACATAACCAAGTGCGACCGCATCTTTGACTTCCTTTGGCAGGAAAGACAAATTCGATTACCCGAAGGATATTCTATTCCACCAATCGAGGAACTCAAGAATATGTCATACTGTAAATGTCATAATTATTGGTCCCATAATACCAATGATTGCAATGTCTTTAGGCATCAACTTCAATCGGCTACTGAGGATGGTCATTTGAAATTTGTCGAGGAACACAGTATGACAGTAGATACTGATCATTTTCCCATCAACACAACTGATCTCAAGGGGGAAAGAATTCTAGTCAAGACCAAAGAAACTGGTCATCAGAATAAAGTTATCATTGAGAGGTTGAGAGAGAAGAGGACTTCACGCAAGGTGACTCAAGCAAAGACCGATGGGGGAAAGTTTAAAGATCAGCTTCGAGTCATCTTCAAAGCCTACTGGTGATAGAAGGCCAAGGATGGTGAAACCTATAGGAGAGCCTGAGGTTGGCAAATGGTACACGAACGAGAGACGTTCATTGCGAGAACCCTAACAATTTAATTAAACTAAGTAACGTTAAACAGTATAACACAGTAAAATAAACTCATCAACACAGTAAGTACTAACGAATTAAACACATAACAAGATATGAGAACCCGAAATTTCAAACTA
This sequence comes from Hsuehochloa calcarea, assembly GCA_036346395.1. Classification (NCBI taxonomy): domain Eukaryota; kingdom Viridiplantae; phylum Streptophyta; class Magnoliopsida; order Poales; family Poaceae; genus Hsuehochloa; species Hsuehochloa calcarea. Next base: position 28,062,144 of record CM070603.1, on the reverse strand, counting down.
ATCTAAACGATGATAATCGATAATTAGCAGTACGTAAAAATTCATCTAAATAAGAACAAATTGTAAGCTCAGTTGATATCGAACCCTAACAACTTAAATTAATCTAATCGTCAATAAACAGTAATGAGAAACCGTAATATGCGGTAAACACAGATTAATCTTGAACGCATCAACAAACAATTTCATATAAGATTAGGTTATCGAAAGTTTACAACAAAATTACAGTATGAATTATTTCAACAAAAATATAGCGCTATCTCAATCATTGAAATAATTACATCGTCCAGAGAATACAACCCGACATCCAAATCAACATACAAGCTTTCATTTCAAGCAAATGTACAATAACAATACAAGCTCAGAATCAATTACAGGATTTCATTACCCAGAAAAGTAATACAAGAGTCCATCTCCAGAAATTACAATAGAAATTCATTACAAAAGAACATGCAACATTGATTCAATCTCTAAGTTAATTAAATAATCTATTGCAGACGAAAGTAAAAGATTATTACAATAATATTACAACATCAAGATAACTCAAAGTCAATTACAAGAACCCAAACCAGCACCATGTCTAGACACCGAAAATAACACTCAAGCCATCGACCAATCCACTCCCATAACCCACAAGAACCATCACTAAGCCACCACACAAACCAATCCCATGTCACCATAGAAATCACCAAATCAGCATCATGTCTGGGGACCAAAACCCATCAAGTCCAATAGGACCAAGCCACGCCGAACCAACACCGAAACCATCACTATGCTACCAAAACCCTAACCAATCAAATTGCCACAGGAGCCACAATCTTCGAGCTCAGGACCACCCCAAACCGTAACCAATCGAGCCACCATAAAGCCGCAAGCTCATCATGCCCTAGCCTAAATGCCATCTCCACCAAAAGCCCCCCAACACTCACCTCTGATTTCACCGAGGAATCCCCCAAAAGAATTAATTAAGAATAGACCGGCTCGAATCAACATAAATGGCAAAGTGAATTATTAAATCAAACCTACATCATCGTTATAACTCAGAGTCAATTACAAAAATCCTTTGCAATCAAAGGTAAAACATTAAAAGCAAACTAGAAATTAAATTACAATAAATATTTACATCAATGCAACATACAAAACTTAATTGCTAGCAAAAGTAAAATATTACAACTCAGGATTATTTACAATAATTCGTACAAGCAAGGTTATTAAGTCGGCAAGTCGACATTGAAAGCAATCGTATGGCACTAGAATTACTTGATGAGACCAATAGGCAGGGTACATATATATAACCGAACAGTTGGTGTGAACACAAGACCGAACCGAACAGTCGGTGTGAACATGAGGCAAAATAATCGGTGTGAACACGAGACCAAACGAGCGATCGGTGTGAACACGATCCCGAACCGAACAGTCGGTGTGAACACGATATTTGTCTAACACGCCCCCGCAGTCTGAGCGTCTACTTACAGACGTTCAAACTGGACCAAAACTCGATAAAGACAGACGTAGGCAATCCCTTGGTGAAAATGTAGGCATACTGGGATGATGTCGGGACATGAAGAACGCGGACAGCACCAATGGCGACACGCTCCCGAACAAAGTGAAGATCAATCTCAATATGTTTGGTGCGTTGGTGCTGAACCGGGTTGGATGACATGTAGATGGCGCTGATGTTGTCGCAATACACGAAGGTAGCCTTGCTGGGTGGGGAGTGGAGCTCACATAAGAGTTGGCGCAGCCAGGATGCCTCGGCCACGGCATTAGCCACACCACGGTACTCGGCTTCGGCGTTGGACCTGGAGATAGTGTTCTGGCGCTTGGAGGACCAGGAGACGAGGCGATCCCCGAGGAACACGACATAGCCCGAGGTGGACTTGCGGGTATCGGGACAGCCGGCCCAGTCTGCGTCGGAGTAGACAACCAGATCGAACTGTGATGAAGGTCGAAGAAGCAGCCCAAGGTGTAGAGTGCCACGAATATACCGCAGGATACGCTTCAAGGCGGCAAGGTGAGGCTCCCGAGGATCGTGCATGTGAAGGCAGACCTGCTGGACAGCGTAGGAGATGTCCGGACGTGTGAAGGTGAGATACTGAAGAGCACCAGCCAAACTCCAGAAATCAGTGGCGTCAGCGGCGGGGTGCCATCCAAGCGAAACCTTGGAACAGGTATCCACCGGGGTGGAGCAGGGCTTACACTCAGCCATGCCCGCGCGGTCTAGAATCTCTTGCATATACTGGTGCTGCGAGAGAAAAAGGCCATCAGACCGCCGCTGAACCTGCATCCCGAGGAAGTGATGGAGATCACCCAAGTCTTTCATCGAGAACTCCTGCTGCAAAGCAGTGATGGTGCGATGGAGGAGTGTGGTCGACGAAGCTGTGAGGACGATGTCATCCACATAGAGCAGCAGGTAGATGAGTTCAGCACCATAGTGGAACACGAAGAGCGAGGTGTCAGACTTGGTTTCCATGAACCCGAGAGACACCATGTAAGCTGCAAAACGGCTGTACCATGCTCGAGGCGCTTGCTTGAGACCGTAGAGGGAACGGTTCAGACGGCAGACGTAATCTAGATGAGAGGAATCCTCGAACCCGGAGGGCTGCACGCAGTAAACTGTCTCATCAATGTTGCCATGGAGGAAGGCATTCTTTACATCAAGCTGTCGAATAGGCCAGTTGCGGGAGAGGGCGGCGAGAGCACGATTCGCCGGTAGTCGGTTTGACGACGGGTCAAGGTTTCGAAAAATCAACTCTGGCGCTGTGAAGCCGCGGAGGACCCAGCGAGCTTTGTAGCGCTCCAGTGAACCATCAGCCTGAAACTTGTGTTTGAAGATCCACTTGCCAGTCACCACATTCGCGCCAGGGGGGCGCGGAACAAGATCCCAAGTGTTGTTCTGGAGAAGGGCAGCATGCTCATCTAGCATGGCAGCGCGCCAGTTCGGGTCGGCAAGAGCAGCCCGGTATGTCCTCTTAACAGGAGACAGCAGCGCGGTGTTGTACGCAGCAGGTTGTCGGAAGCCATGTTTCGCCCTGGTGGTCATGGAGTGTGTATTGACCACGGGGGGAATGGAAACTGCGCCCTTTGGAAGGGACGCAGGGGCACCGAGGCGCCGAGACGCAGTGGAGGCACCGGAGTACGGGCGAGGGCGCCATTGTACACTGAGTGGTGACGCGAGTGGTGATTGGGCACTGGCGGCCATGTGGGAGGCGATGCATGATTGAGTCAGCCACATTTAGAAGTCGTATCATAGACTTTATAAACCATATACCAGAAGACACACCCAATCAACCAAATATTTTTGCATTTACCTCTACCTTTACTTTTACCATATACATCAGGAGTAGTTTCTAGCTAGTAGAACCCTTCCTCGGTAATTCGATCTATGTGTCATCTGCTGAATCGATTTCGAGTTACTACCGTTGGCTTTGTTGTGTTTGTCTCACCTGGAGCTTTCTTCCGGCGGTATCATCCGTCATCAACCCTTTGTTGGTTTGCTGGAAAATTGGTTGGCACATTGCATACGTCGCTAAGAGGTACCCTCCATAAGGACGTGGTGCTTGCCGCCCTTGGAACAGTTTTCCAGCTGCAACAGAAGTTTAGGTCAAAATCTTGATGAGTGAAACTCCTTGAATTCGAATGTCTAACTGCGACGTGAAGAGAAAGACACCATGACCCTGTTGGAACCAAGGCCAACAAAATATCTCTAAAAAAATTGTGCAATTCTTGCGTTTCAAACGAACCAAAAACTTTGAACCACTCTTCGTTTGGGATTGCGATGCGTTGATCCACTCTATTATGGCAACATTAAGATGGTTAAGAAAAGACATTTACGGTATCAAATACTCCCTCCATCCACAAATATATGGCTTATTTTTTTAATGGTCTTGTCCAGAAATATAGTGTGCATTTCATTTTCCAATATAAAACAAGTGTGTTGTTCCCTCTGTACCCCTAATAAATATACAGTTTTACTTTGTATTTCCTATATGTATGCATTGAATATAGTACTTAGAGATAATAATTAGGGGATAATTTAGTCGTTTTTTGAGCAAATTTTTTGTATGCCACTTCAAATGTTTCGGATCCCTAATTTGCCACTGCAAAATAACGTCTCCCTTCCATGCCACTGTAAAGTCAAAACTGTGCCCTTTTATGCAACTGATGCCACCTCTGTTAACTTTTTCGTCAATTTTTTCCCCCCTAAAATACCCTCATTTCCCTCATTTCTTTCTTCTCCTTCCTCCATTTCTTTTTCTCCCTTCCTGCTTCTCTTTCATCTAGTTCACCCGACATCGTCGCCTCTTTCTGCCTGTGCAGCCATCGTCACCCTGGCCGGCGGGCGAGCTCCTCCACCCCCCACCTCCGTCAGCCTCCCCCTCCCCACCGCAGGCCCCTCGCCACGCCCCCTTCCTTCTCTCCCTTTCCCACCCTCCCCTTCGCCTCTGTGTTGCATCAGCCCCGGTGTCGTGGTGCCCCGCTGTGAGGGAGTATCATCTACGATTGCCACATAAGCGGTTAGTAGCAGGTGACCACATGACAAGTGAGAGTTATTGACTAAAATAGAAATATTACGTGACAAAATAACAAAAATAATTTTTCAAATGAACGGACAAAAATACCACCGTGGATATGACACGGCCCAGGACACTACATGGCAGCTGCAAAAACAGCATTTTTGCACAGTAATGAATAGTATTGCTACATTCATTGAACAGTATCGCTACTGTGATGAATAGTTCCATACTGCATGAAATCACTGGTTTTGTCACTTTTGCGGCTGCCGCGCGGTGGGCCGCATCCGGGCGGTGGGAACACACGACTTCGCAGAGTTATGTTTGCCCATTCACTCGCAGGAGAGAGAGCAAAAACTCCCGAGTGTCTGGCACACATGCCGAGGAGAGTTTTCAGGGACACACGCACCGCGACGCCCGTGGCGGCGACCGTCCCAGTCACGGGCCGATATGCCGTGTGAGGCGCAGGGGCGCCGCTCGTTCAATCCTGCGCTGCGCATGTGATCCCGATCGATCGCGCCTGCCTTTTTATCCACGTCCGTCCACCGTTGGCGCTCGGTTGATTTGTCGCTGCCGGAGAGCGACGCCAACCAAACCGAAGTGGCCACCGCTCGGCTCGGAAAGTCACCGAGCTTTCACAGCCATGAATCCAGAGCCCTGTATCTCTCGCTCTCCTCTGGCGCCGGGTACTAAAGCAAGGAAAGGGAGATCTAATGGGAAAATATAAGCCGGTAGTGGGTCGTATTTATGGCTGTTTCAAAAAAATGAAGAGACGAAAAAAAGTTGTATTTTCGTTGTTGTTTGGATCAGGACAGCAACGGCCGACCACAACTGCTGATATGATATGATGATACTCTCACGAAATCCAAATCCAGCTTTCCTGCACAGCACTGCACACAGATTGGGGAGGGAGAAGAATCTGTTGCCAAGAAACTGCTCACCAAGAGAGGAAAATAAAGTCATAAAGGAGAATAAAAGAAAATCACAGTGGAAACTGAAGAGCACGAAGAACAAGATCGAACTTTCTAGACCAGTTAGAATTTGGAACAATGCCAGAATCCTTTGTTCGATTAATTCACTGCTCACTCACTCAGAAATCAGAATGTACATGTGCAACAAGTAGAACAACAACGCGCACCACACTGCAGATCGCTCGCGCGGCGCGTAGCCGTACGGGATGGGATGCTCACTAATTACAAAACCTCCCAATTAGCGACGGCGTTAATGAACAAGAAAAAGCAAAGACAAGCTACAGATTAAGGCGGGTATTAGGGATTAATGGCCGATTAGGTGGTGGTTAGCTAGCTAGCAGCTAGCGCTAGTAGGAGCAGGCGACCCTGAGCATGGAGCGGCCGCGAAGCATGCCACGGTACAGCGCCTCCCGGTTCGCCGGCATCGTCCTCAGCGCCGCCGCGACTTGGCCCCTGCAGGACGGCTTGGCCTCCTCCTCCGGCGCAGGGCGGGCGGCGCCATTGTCGACGACGTCGTCCGCGAAGCGCACCCGCTTCTTGCTCCCGCGTCGCGCCTTCTCCCGCTTCCGCTTCTCTGCAAGCACGCAGAAACGCAAGAATCAGCAGACAAGAACTGCGCCGTCGGACGTGACGAGACAGCCAAGCACGACCAAGGCCGCGTCGTGCTCACCGGAGGAGCAGAGGCAGGGCCGGAGCCGAGCAGGAGACGGAGGAGTGGCGGCGGCGTCGGGGGCACCGCCGCCGTCGGAGGAGACCAGGTGGTGTTGGTGCGTCTTGGCGCGGCAGAGGGAGAAGAGGACGAGGGTGCCGGAGAGCGCCATGGCGGTGGCGGCGAAGGCGAGGCCGGCGTGAGAGCCGCCCAGCGCGGATCCCGCCGACGACGAGGGCGACATGGCACAGTGCAGAGATCGGAATTCGGAGGACCTGGCAGCTCGTCCGAGGCAGCGGCCAGCAGCCAGAGGGGAGAGAGCAGAGCTGCGGCGACGACGGCGACTATTGTGGGAGGTAGTTGGGTAGTTGAGCTGAGGGGGACCGTACAGTAGTGCCAGAGCCTGTAGGCACGCACGCTGCTATATTATAGGTCCTTGCTTGGCTTACCTGCCGGTCCGGTGGGTTGAGGTGGTCAAGTTTGTTTAGTAGATTTATCAACCTGCAAAAGATCTTACTTGGAAATATTTGTTTGGGCTAAAATCATTGGTGCAGGGGCACAATGGTCATTTTGCGATTCTTAGTTTGCACTTTGCAGTGACTTTCCAAAATTTTTTGAAAAATCAAGTATACTCGCCTATTATCAATCTTTTTTATTATTGAAAATCAGATAGTGCTTGTGCTGGTTACCGAGGCACTTGTAAAATTGTAACGCCACCGGGCAAATCATTAGACTCCACCTATAACTTTATTGCGTATAACTCGCTGCAAAAAATCCATACGAATTTTTACAAGAAATACAATCTCCATAGAATTTCTGTCAAATTCACATCTAAACACCGGTCTTCACGCGAGGTTTTACTCGTTAATTTTGTTCAACTTGTGGTCTATCGGCGGGGAGAAATCAATTTTGAACACACACAAAGAGAAGCTGGCAATAAATCCCCGTGGACCTGGACATCCTGACTTTTCACTACAGCAAGTGGCAGCAACACCAGTAAATCCTATTGCTTGTATTATCCGGCACGACACCAACCGCTATTGGGAGATGTCAGCCGCTAGCCTTGACATGAAATTAGACAAGATGGGCACCCAATCATATATCATCAAAAGAATTATGTTTTCTTTTTTCATCCAAATGGATAATGGCATAGACTAAGTGGCCTTTTTTTAAATCATAGGCAGGAGCAAGTGACTGCCCGCCTGCCCGCGTGGTCAGCAGTTCTCCTGCTGATTGTACTTGCTAGCAGTTTTCCTCGGCACATGGTAGCTTGCGATCGGTAGAATTCGCGGGCATAAAGGGAGTCGCACTTCCTGAAATAACAGGATGCATAACAGAGCAGGAGAAATATACGAAAAAGGTAATATCATTGGTCAAATATATCTTTATTAAATGGTATACTACAACTACGTATCTATTTTGTCATTATTAAAGGTGTGTAAAGTAAAAATATTATAATAATTATATATTTGATCTCCTCGATGAACCTATACTGTGAGACAACATTTCCGAGAATAAAGACTTATATTGCGAGACGAGAGAGTAATAAAGTATTACCTTTGACTGAAAAATACGCTCGTAACTAGATTACACAAATTTTAGTTGTTTCAGCTTAGTTATAGTATAAAGTACAAAGTACCCCGGAACGGATCTAGCTCATTTACAAGGGGCAGAAGAAGCTACACGCATGGTACTGATCCACACAAATAAACCTAAACTACGCAGAGGCGGGAAGAATATTTGATCCGGCACGGCAAGCGACACGGTTGGGCAACGTCGCGATCCGCCAACTCCCACCGTTCGGAAGCGCACGTTTCGCAGTTTGGGTCCACTCATCCATCCGCCGATCAGCTCGGCGCATGCGGCCTCTACCGTTATTTTGTCAGCTTTAAAGGTGCATACAGTGAAATATTATAATAATCACATATTTGATATCCACAATAGATTTATATTGCGAGACGAGGGAGAAATAAAGTATTACCTACCCTATCTAACGGTATAAATATCACTGTATATACTCTTTCCGCCACAAAAGAACGTTGTTTTTGGGTAAGTGTAGTCAAATTTTCTAAATGTTAACTATCTATATCTTTTTAAAATATTTATATTAAACACATTATATATATATATATACTATTTAAATCATATGATGATACCTCTTTATCTATTTGAGCATACTCCAATAATGATTATAAGATATCTCAAAGTGTGTTCTATGAAAAAAAAAATCATTAAAGTCCACCTTTTATAACTAAATTTGTGTATATACTTCTTTTATATATGAAAAAGGGTATATAGCAAAAATAAAGGACTCCAATAAAAAAGTTTTAATCAAATCGCATTGGAGTATATTATAATTGATATTTAAGTATACTGAAAATGATAAAAAAAGTATAATATATTTATTTAAATGGTATATTCAAAATAGGAGTATGTACTTTCAAAAGTACGAAATGGGCGTCCATATATATATATATAGTGCTTGTAATCGAACGGACTTTCTCGGTACTGCCGGAAACCGCTGTTTTGTGCGGTGGCTTTGTGTTGTTGATTATATAGACTGCAACTTGCTTGCATAGAGCGACAAGAAGAGGTGACGCACATTGATGGAGATGCCAAAAGAGCCCACATTCGCAGCTAATGGAAGATTTGTTGTGAGTAAACCAGATGGAATATCCTAGATTCCTAGAATGACGTAGGGGGCTGGTGTTTTTTTAAGAGTACAAGGCGCATACACATCATATTTATATACACACACATGCATGCTACATTCGCTAAAAATTTATCGAAAGCACTTAAGACTTTACAGAGCGTGAACACACATGTGTGTAATCCTAAAATCGGTAGATACCAGTATCAAGTCTAAGGCTTGAACCCTAGTGGATTAGGTGCACACCAGTACGCCTAGTCATGTAACCAAGGTTGGTGCTTCATATAGCTATTGTTAATTGTAACCGGAGTTATTCAACTAAAGTGGAGCCCTAACTATTTGCAGCCTAGCACAACCAAATTGTACTTTTGCCACACTTGTTTAGAATGCAAGGCTAATGGAGAACCAATTTGTCGTACTTGATGAACCACGGAGGTCTTGATATGGCCCGATCTTTCGATGAGAAGGTAAATTCGGTAGAAGTCACTCAACTCTCACGATTCTGGCTACGAACTCGCAATGCTCGAAATCACGCAATCGCTGAACTGCTCGATAAGTCGTTATCAACCGTGCATAAATATCTGGATGACCTAATCATGAATATCAATTCTTGCATACACTGAAGAAGCACGCAAGAATAAGATAAATAAGCAATCTGAAATTACGAATAGGAATTGAAATTGTATTGATAAGTGGGGTTCCGAAGATAATGTCGTTGTTGATCTCGTCGAATAAGAGAACAAAGTATAAAGCAACAAACCTAAAGTTAAATCAACAAAACCTAATTTTGCTAAAGGGGCGGCGGCTCCTATACGAGGAGTGCGACCAGGAGGTGGAAACTCTAGGGAGGGGGTGTCGGCCAATTGAGGAGGGATGGTACTATTCATATATAAACAGTACCACCTAACAGTATCATATGGGCCAAGTTGGCATCATATAGGCCAAATCGGCCAATACCATACATAACCCATGGGCTAACAATAGGTGACGCAGTACCATGGCATGTACACGTAGTACGACCCGGTGAAATAGAAGTAGCTCAGCGTGTAGGAGTGAAAGTAGCTCATTCTAATTTGAAAATATGGAATTGAAGTAGCCGAAAGTCCGTTTGGAGAAGATGTAGTTAAAATAGAGGATACAGTGCAGCAGGTCGAAATAGCGATAGCATTCTTAGGGTTGATGCCCTCATCGATACTTTTGGCATTTTTTTGTCTATCATCGTGATAAATATACTGCTAAAATGGGCGATGTGCATCTTTTCTTGTATTACAAAATTAAGATCAGTTTGTCGGTGCGATTGAATAACATGGTCTAGCATGGTAAATAGTCTTTTCTAAATTATTTCATAGGGCAGCCTTGACCTAGCACATATATGTTTTTTTTTGTAGATTAGCGTATATATGTTAACGAAAGTTGTTTTATGCTTCAGAATTATTTCGTATCTTTTGAGTTTACATAAGCTTATACATTCTACCGGAGTTGTTTTGAATTGGATGGATCATATGTTTATTGTCCAGAAATCCAAATACCCAATAACAATAACATAATTTCTCCACCCATTTCCTTGCAAAGCTCAGTTTGCACACACCCATCGTACCACACCAGGATGCTTTTTTTTTGTTCGAAGAAACACCACACTAGGACGATGGACACATGCTCTCCATTTTAGGTCGCTCATTAAAGTGCGCTGCGCCAGAAACGAGCGGTTCACGTAGCATCTGCTATTTTTTACTCCCAGAGTCCGAGGCGTCCTCCTTGCGCTTATCCATTCCGAGATTTCGCAACACAAAGGGGGTCTCTGATTGGAGAACATCGCCGACCAATGCATCCGGCATGTTCCAGCCAGTGGGAAAGAACGAAAGAGCCCAAAAAGCAGAGCGGAGCGAAGAAACCGACAAGGCCTCCTGCTTTAATTCTCTTCCTCCTCACCTTTGGAGTTTTTGGCTTAACCGGTATGTTTTTCATTTGTAGTAGTAATTTTTGCTTATATAAAATTATAAAAATAGCACCACAACAAGTTAGACAAACGTCATATATTACCTACAGCGTTTTCAGACCACGGTAGAAGATGGAACAACACGGAGGGCACATACCACGCTCCTAGTCCACACAAACCGAGCATGCTGTGCTCGGGCACCGGCATATGTTTTCTACCGCGGTGAGCCATGGCAATCTGCGGTGAGCCATGGCAGTCTTTTGGACACCGCTGATTTTCCTCGGGCTGTCTGACTGCCCACCCTGGCGGTCTGATCGATTTGGCGGCGGTTCGACCGGCCGTGAGTCCAACGGCTAGTTTTATAGCCGTTGGCGCAATGAGTGGTCCGACAGGTCATTAGTTAGCGGTCAGACTGGCCCTTGTCAGATTCAAGGGAATCTTTCCTCCAACGACTAATTTTTGAGTGTGAGCTATAAATATCCACCTTGGTTGGAGGAGGAGGTTGTTGTTGTTGTTGTTGTTATTTGTGAGTGCTATACTCATTCTTTTGAGCTAAGAGCAAACCATCTCTTCTTTTTTGTGCATATATTGCACTTAGTGAGATTTGAGAGTAAACCCTAAGCGCTTGTGTTGCCTTAGGTAGTGGATTGAGTATCCACTGAGCTTAGACACTTGATTAGTTCAAGTGAGAGTTGAGATTTGTTTCTCTTGGTGTTTGCCGACACCTAGACGGTGTGGAGGCGTCGTGACTGATGATCTTCTCAAGAAGCTTGTGAAAATGCCTGACGTGGTTGTGAGTGGTTTGATGCTCACCATCTCCGGAGTGGAAGAAGAGCAACCCTAGTGGAGCGAGGTGTTGGTTCGTGTTGGAACCGGTCCAAGTGGTTGGACTTACCTCGGAGGTGTTTGCTTAATTTGTGGAGCCGGTCCAATTTGATTAGGCTTACCTCAACATGGATTAGGGGAGACCGGCAAGTCTCTGAACACCACGGTAAAACATAATTGTGTCATCTTGGTTTGTGCTTGTGCTTTACTTTGAGCAATTTACATTACTTGCTTTAATTGCTTTTACATCCTTGTATGATTGCTCTCATTCAATTGTATTCATATTGTTGGTGCACTTAGTCGAGCCTAGTTGATTTAGGTTTTAATTGTGCAAAACTAATTTGTTATTAGATTCTGCATTATATATTGGTTTTAGCCGAATGAATTTTTAAAGCCTCCTATTCACCCCCCTCTAGTCGGCCAGCTCGATCTTACACAGAGGCTCGCTAAGCTTGAAAGTGTGGCCGGTCAGCATCTTGGCCGTGAAGACCAAGCCGAAGATCTTTGCTCGGTGAGCGCTGACCTTGTCAGGGCAGCCATCCACTACGCACTTTGCTGCGTACTTTTCTGGGTTGGGCCAGTGCACTCAGTATACATGCTAATAGACAAGGCGTATCATGTTATAACTTGTTGCACGACCTCCTTGCTAGGGAAGCGTTACCCAACTAAGAAGGTGTCGATATCAAATCCCAAATGGGAGCCTTCTTCTTGCGGTAGTACAAGTGAACGCACCGCGGTATCATCATACATTGATGCCACGTAAGGCACCTCCGATGCCACAATTCCCCGATTGGACCACCGGCTTAGTGTGCGTCCTCGTTGCTACCATCCGAGATTGGGTCGGCATCCTCGTCGGACTCCAACCCAAGAGGCTTGTCCGGTAGATACTTGTGATAGTCAATGCGGGCCGACCACCACATTTCCGCCCCCTCATTTCACACAAAAATATGTGCTGGTCTTCCTCCGAGGAAGCACATTCTGTGCTGCTGTCTTCAGGCTTGGGCTGCGCTTGCTCGCTTGTAGAGGCCTCGCGGGACCCTGCGTATGAAATTCACGTACACCATCGCCCTCCCGTGAATGGCCGCCTCGGGCTGGGAGGCAATCTGCATATACTGCCTCCATGCTACATTTTCATGCACCTTGACGAGCTCACACACATTATTCTGCATGTGATCCCCTCGATCACAACTTTCTTCGTCCTTGCCTCTGTGACGAACTCCCTCCGGATGCAGCTTCAAACTTGTGAATATTCATCACGTCGAGCCCCTCCGTCCGAACCACCTTGTACTGGTATCTCGACATATCCAACCCATCAGGTCCGCCCAGTATGAGGCCATCGCCATAAAACACAAACAACTATTGCATGCTCGAAATTACCTAAATCCACAACAACCATATCCGCGGTACATATTTGTAATTAAATACGACAAATTGCATGCAAGTGATGGATTACATATGTGTCATTAAATACAAATAATTAATTATTGGTGCTTAAATGCACCGTGCTTACCACTATCAAAGCACATGTTCATTGCCACTTAATTACTTACAACTAACCAATTTGCACTCAATGAGTTATGCCTAACTAATTAGAACTGATTAGTTATCACTAAATAAATTACGAGTAGTTCATTTCCACTAATTTAATATGTTGGACTGATCACCACTAATTTAATTATGACTAATTTATTCCCACTAAACTAATTTATTACTAGCAAAGTAAGTAATTACCTCTAAACTAACTAATTACGACTGATTAATTACCACTAAAAAATCACAAGTACTCCATTCCCACTAATTTAATATGTCGTAATGATGACTAATAAACTAATTACGGCTAATTAATTACCACTAAGCTAACTAATTACGACTAGCTGACTAAGTCTGATTAACTAAGACTACGGTAATAACGACAAAAGCATTCGACAAATTACCTGCCTGTCGGGAGAAAGAAATAAAAAAGGCTGAGCACCAAGCGACGAGAAGCAATAAAATAATAAATCTCCTAACAAAATTAATTATGTTACGTTCTATGAGTTCTCAGCGATGAGCACTAGAACGAGAATTGAAACGCAATTGAGATGAGCGAAGAGCGACGGCGAGAGTTCAATATTTAAAGCCAAGCGAAGGAGGAGTCGCGGCATTAGCGCCGGGAATTCCAGAAGCGTTGCCGCCGAAAATTTTAGACAAGGCGACATATGTGCGGAGGATGGAGGACAGGCGGTGGGAAAGGTAGCCACCACGCGGTTTGGTGTTTCTCAGCACAACCGAATGGGTGCGTGGCAAGAGGGGGTGGCTGGCGGGAGGGATGGGAGGGAAAGGCCATGTGGCAAGCAGCGGGGCTACCGCACGACGGCCGTGCGGCAGGGGGTCGTGTGGCGGGCGGGGAGAGGGGTGCTATTTTTGCAAATAATTTTGGAGATAGCATTTATGTAAATACGAGGTGAAAGAGTGCCAATACGGCCAAAATTCTCGTTTGGAACACGGGAATTTTTTCCCAATTCATACCGGAACTGAACTGTTTCATATGTAATTTGTATAAAATTCCATCTTTCCAACCAGGACCTCTTACTATTTATTTGGTTTGCTACGATCCTAGGAGGCTACGACCGGCGGAACCAACGCAAGGCATGTTCAAAATGGTCTCAGCGAAGCCGAGCTTAAGAGTATGTGAAGCTAGTAGAAAATACAAGCCTAGCTGACTTGGTCCATCTCTAGCCTAAGCTCCACTAGAGTCAAATAACACCTGGATTCTTGAACTGACTTGTCTCTTCAAGCGTTCTTGACTATGTATGTATGGTTCAACTTTGAATATGATAATTTTCTCTCTCTTTTTCCCCAGAAAATATGGCAAATCTTTCTAATTTATTCGCCTAGTTCCTAGGTTGCAAACGGGGCCTTACTTTGCACCTCTCGTGCCTAAGGCTGCAGATAAGCTTCATAATATCGAGTCGCGTAATGGTATACGTACCTAACTAGCGCCCTGGTGCCTAGTATAATACTAGATGGTGCTAGCATGTTCGGTACAAAAAGAACGACGACTCCGGTACAGTCGAAGGTCGCGTACAGCAAAAAAGTTATAAGCACGCGTACATCAGATAGTTCTGTCTGTGCCTGTCTGAATGGCCTAACACACGATCCGATCTAAGTAGTTGTTTGCAAGTGTACTTTACGTCTGTACCAGTTCATCGACGCCGTCACGCGAAAACACAAGATCTGTCCGGTCTGGGCATGTCAATTTGCCTGATGTGGCAGCCTACATTTGGAGGCAGTGTTGGTGGTCTCTGGTCCCCCTAAATAGTAAGTAAATTGTCCATATTGCCCTTGTGTTTTCTTCTCACTCTCTGAGTAGACCAAAAGCAAAAAAAAAAAAAAAAATACATTGCATTTTTCTCTCTACGAGTAAGGAGAGGCGGTCATAGCACGTGCCTGGGAAGTCAAGGAGCTCGCAGACCAAATCCAAATAGCATCAACAGACAATCCACACGTGTATACTGTGCCTTTGAAATTCTAACTTTCCAAACAGAGCCTTGACCACATAAACCAGATGCCACGCTGGTTGAACTCCCTGAGTACCCAATAATCACTCGTTTAGAATTTGTTTGGAAAATCCATTTCCGACCAACATCTACATGGAATGAAATGAGTAAGGATTTCATCTCAACCAAGCAAGGCCTTTAACATATATCACCCATTGCTGCTTTCCTAATCTCACGTCCAGTATAACATAATCACGAGACCTTGACCACAGCAGGTCAAGAAACAAAGAAATTTTAGTTCAAAAAAGGGAAACAAAGACATAAATCCACGTGGATAGTGGCGTAACTGCTGGAGGACGGAGTCCAAAGGCAGCATCAGCCACCACCGCTGCATCGCAACACCCACCCTCAAACGAAGCTTCACACCAGTTTCCTCATCTTTCCACCCTCTCCTGGGCTGCCCCTTTCAGTCCCCTTCATCATCTCTGCTTTCTTGGGATGTATCTTTCGACTATGAGAGCTTCTAGAAGACCATGACAACTCTAGAGACTGCGAACCATCAAACAACTAAACTGTCCCCTATTTTCCTACAATCCTAGTCTTATCTTTGCAGGAAGCTTCTTTTGAGAGCATCATACAAAACACATGGCTGCTTTGAGTCTCTGACAGTGAAATCCACAGCATCATGCCTCCCATGACCACCGATAACAAACAGGTAAAACAACGGGCAGAGCTGACAGCGCACCTTTCCTAAGAATACCATAACCTCTTATCATGCTTCTGGCAATGTCAATTCGGCAACTATGGAATAACCAGTGTCCAGTGGTAGTATGTGGCAGGAGCTGCTCTTCCCTTTCGCAAGAGCCTACCTGTGTGGATGCATCAACCAGCTGCGTACTCTGAACTGGACTTGCTTATTGAACAAGAACACGGGACTAACATGTAAACACCACAAGTGGAGACTTTTGCTAAGCAGATATACACACGCTTCCGAGTATTGTACCGTCTTTACATTACTCAAGCCTCCCAGAGTCCCAGGTCGTTTGCGTTGGCGATGCCTAATTTTATGTATGCAACAGGGTAACCATTTCAAAAGCTATAACGGGATTAGCAATGCAGGCAGATTATTACATACATCAGGCGTTGACTTTTGGAAAGTAGCCGAGGAAAACACATATATGTATAACCAGCACCCTTTCTGCAGGGCAATTTTGCGGTCAGTAAAGGTCACAGCTCCTGTCGAGTTCAGGAGCACAAGGAATCGTAAATTAAGTTGGAAGGGAATTTTCCCCTGTGTTACAGTTTGACTAACAAAACTCACCCCAAGACTGGGGGCAAAATAAGCCTTCAGAAATTCGCGATGAATAGCTAACTCGGAGCGGATGATGCCATTTACCTGAAACGTGGAAAGCGAAGCAAATGAGTCGTGAATTAAAATGACACATAATTTATCCAAATTGAACATGTATCAGAAAATGAGTTGCAAGTCCAAATAACTGCAGAAATTGTCCAGTTCGGCAAGCAAGTCATGAGCTGAAATGACGTGATAATTTAACCAGCACAAGGGGGTTCAAATAATTGATAATAGCAATGACTAGGTAGCATAAATCATTTAGAAGTGAAATGAAAAGGATTGTCAAACGTCAAGCATAATCATGTTCACATCAATTAAAGCCACAGAGAAACAAAAATATTATACACTTCCGGTACTAAGCTTATATAGCAGAAGTGAGCAAAACCACAAGTGGCGAAGTAGAGATAAAACCAAACACAGTGCACAGACTTAAGCTATTGACCAAATTTGAAAAACCTCATGCATTCTCTCCTACAGATGAGATGAAACAGTGACTGTTGTGCTGAATACTTAACAAACTGCTTAGGAGATGTTTTGGAGGCAAGAAAGAATGCACCATGATACAAAAATGAAATGGTAATACAAAGCTGAAAAGCATCCCATCAAGAGTATTACCCCATGGGTACAATACAAGAAAGAGTGACATCATGGCAGATGAATGCAGTTACCATCAGATGTCTGCTCCTAACTACAGTATTTAGCTCCAACAATACGGTTAGAACTAAACATCTGGGAAAAGCTAGCTGTATCCTTCACAACCTTTATTTGTTTTGTTTTTTTTTGTGGGAAGACAACCAGATCGGTTATGTAAGACACAAGAATTGTACGGGACACTGAGTGATAGTTAAAGATTCGTTGAACTCTAAACATACTTTCTACTAAACTACTACCGACTCCTGATCCCTGAACATCAAAACCCGAGGTTCACACGAAAGAAAAAATAACTAGGTGGCTCATCTTTATTCTACATTCTTTGAAGTATAGCACAGTGCAAGGCTAGCATCAAGGCATCTGTAAACCAGTTCCACATTACTTATTCCCTCTTCCATTATAACACACTATTGTATATAAAAAAATGTGAGCATAAACCTTTCAAGGACACAATACAGACAGCACATATCTGAAAGAAACACAATTGGACTGCAGGTTTAAACGCTCATTTAGGTAATGTCTTCAGGCCAATAGAGTTTCTTCAGTCAGAGCCTACAAGGCGACAACACTTCATTTCATTAATTTACAGAGGCAGTGCATTTCACATTTCATCTTGCACCTTTTCGAGATGCTAATCCTACACAAATATTCAATTTTAAACCTAATATCGGCCAAATTTTGATCTGATTTGGCCATTAGTATTTACACACCTTATCACAAAGACTAGATCTGATCCAATAATAAATTTGTTCTCTATGGGAAAGGTTCATTTGACCTTAAAATAACCATCTCATACCGGTACCATGTTTCTTTCTACACATTTGCTACCCTACAACTTAACTAATTAATAAAATAAGCATATTCCTTTAACTGTTGAGTGTTGAGTCTTTATTTATTTATTTATTTATTTATTCATGAATCATGAGACCTAGGTATATTCAGCTGTGGTAGATGACAATATGCGTATGCGATAACTTGTCACTTTAAGAATCCATGCCACTTCTAGAAGTCGAAGTATTATGGATTAATGCTATAATGCTATTCATATTAGCATTATCAAACTGTACACCAAAATTAGCAACATTTAGCTGCCACCGGCATTCTCTACTCTCTAGTACTCTCTATAGCAATAAAAAAGGCATACACAGATAATCAAGTACCAAGATGTCATGTACAATGCAAGTCTATTCCATTTGAGGCCGAAAATTGCTTCGATTCAACAGGAGTTCAGAGAATCAGTTTTAATAACAAAAGGTCCCCTCACAAGATATTGCCTCCATTTGTCCACAGCTAACATGATAACTAAGAATTATTTTTCATAAACCGACAATTTCTGATTGTTAACTCCCAAGGCCTTGCTGAGATATGCTACTGGATGTCCTTCCTGAATCATGACAGCACCTATACTAGTATCACAGGCATCGGTTTCAATAGAAAAAGGCTTGTTAAAATCTGTTAAGACCAAAACTGGAGTGATGCTCATAGCCTGCTTCAGGGCTTCAAAGGCTTCCTGAGCTTGAGGGCTCCAGTGGAACATTCTCTTCTGCAATAGCATAGTTAAAGGCTTTGCCAGAATTCCATAACCCTGAACAAACTTCCTGTAATACCCTGTTGGCCCTAGAAACCCTCTCAATTCAGTGATAGAAGCAGGAGTAGGCCACTGTAACAATGCCTTGGTCTTGTCTGGATCAGTGGCAACCCCATTTTCTAAAATAATATGGCCCAACTACTCCAATTGACTCTGAGCAAAAGAACACTTACTCCTCTTAACATATAATTGGTGTTGTCGCAACACTTGAAAGACAACATTCAAATGCTTCACATAGTCAGCCAGATTTTTGCTATAGATTAAAATGTCATCCATGAAAACCAAGACAAACTTTCTTGTATACTCAGCAAATATGGAATTCATTAAACATTGAAAAGTGGCCAGTGCGTTAGTCAAACCAAATGGCATGACCCTGAATTGAAATTGCCCATGATGGGTTTTAAAGGCAGTTTTATACTCATCTTGCTCCACCATTCTTATTTGATGGTAGCCATCTTTCAAATCCAACTTGGAAAAGGTTGTTGTTCCAGCTAGTTCATCAAGTAACTCATCTACTACAGGTATTGGAAACTTATTCTTCACAGTGCAAGCATTCAACTTCCTATAATCCACACAAAAACGCCAACTACCATCTTTTTTCCAAACTAGAAGCATAGGTGATGCCAAGGGACTCATACTTGGAGTTACCAGTCCAAATTTAATCATGTTAGTCACTTGTTTCTCAATCTCATTTTTCTGCAAAGGAGAATACCTATAAGGCCTGCTATTGATAGGAGTAATTCCAGGCTGCAAAGGAATAGTATGATAAAAAAACTCGATGAGGAGGCAAGTGAGTTGGATCATGGAACACATCACTATACTGTTGTATCACTGCTTGTACTGCTGCCGGTGCCATTTCAGAAGAGATGTCAGCAACTGGTTCCAGAAGAGCTGTGGCCCAAACCTCATTTCCTTTGTACCATTTTGCTAATGTATCTCCTGACAGCTCCTGTAATTCAGTATAGGGGCTGTCTCCCACCCCTTGTAACTGAAGGACTTTGCTGTGATACTGAAATTTCACCCATTTGTGAGCCCAATGGCAGACCATTTGTCCCCATCCTTCTAAACAATCCATTCCCAAGATTGCATCATAACCCCCAAGGTCCAGTACCTTCATATCCTGTTGGAATGTGTAACCTTGGATCCACCATACGAAATTGGGCACCTCACTCACACATTGAAGTAAATCTCCATTAGCCACCTTGACTGGCAATGGAGCAGGAAATACCTTCTGCCCAGCTTCTGTACTAAGGCAACACTCACAAAACTATGTGAACTCCTGAATCCAATAAAATGAGCATTGCTTGATTGCCCACCAAAGCTTTCAGCCTTACTGTTTTCGGGTGAGATTCTTCGGTTAATGCATTTAAGGAAATATGTATTCCTTCCTCGTTTGAGCCTTCAGTAGTCACTAAGTGATCCAAAACCTCATCTGTCAGTACCTCAATCTGGCTCTCCACCTCCATTGCTTGCAGCTGTGCAGGCTGTTTCTTTGGGCAGTCATGTTGGGGGTGAACTTCTCTCCACGCCCATAACAGAGCCCATGTGTTCTTCTGTACTCTTTCAGCTGTCTGGCTTTCCAAAATTCTCCTGAAACAAATTGCCCCTTTACTTCGGTTTTGCTCCCAACCCCATGATTATCTTTCCATGTGCCTCCTGTATAAGCCCCTCTTCTGGTTCTCTCCAGAACTCCCTCTTGTACCAGAGTATAAGCAGCTGCCTGCCTCACTGTCGCAGGGATTTGAATCTCCACCGCAGCTTTCAGCTCCTCCTTCAATCCCAAGATGAATTGTGTAACCAGCATGGTATCACTAATGGCGTTATCAAACAACCGGAGGTGATACACCAACTGTTCAAATTTCTTCTTGTAGTCCTCTACTGTTCCTTTTTGCCGGAGCATGAGCAGTTCCATCGTTTCGCTGCGATGAGTATTAACTTCAAACTCTTTCATGACTGCATGACTGAACTGCTCCCACCCCATAAACCCTGCTGTTAGCTTGTATGCATGATACCAATGTGCTGCACTATCAACCATATTCAGAGTTGCGGCTGTCACCCGGAAGTTGTCCGGTATCTGATAAACTGCGAAAAACGCCTGGCACTTATCCAACCAAATTCGGACGTCCGTACCATCAAATTTTGGGAAATCCATCTTTGGCATCCAATTTCTCCTTGGGTTCGCTTCCTCCTGCGACTGAGTAGCTTCCCCATAATCCCGCAAGGTTGCTGTCATAACCGATCGCGGTGGCGGCGGCAGTGGTGGTGGTGGTGGTGGTTGTCGATGAATCGTGTGGAACAGTCAGGCATCGCTCCAAGCACCCCATCTCCTGGAAACATCCGTGCTTGTGGCGGCGCCGCCTCCTTCAAAGCCTGCGACACCTGGACCTGTTCTTGGTGCACTTCCCGAGCGACGTCATCGACAGTTTACCTTGGTCTGAACTTGATCCAGTCTCTCTACTTGCTGTTCGAACCTTGCTCCTAACTCCTTTACCGAATCAATTACTTCCACCTTCTCTCGCAACACGTTTAGCACTTCCAACTGCTTCATCACTCTCTCCTCAAATCCCTCCATCACAGATACTATCTGCCTCACCTGAGCGTTCTACTTAGCAGGCGTCGTGGTGACTCCTCCGAACCGACCGAACCTAGGTTAGGACTTACAGCAATCACCCGAAGGCAATCGCCACCCTTTCCCGTGGAATTTTACCAGTTAAGGTCAAGAGTATATGGGGAATTTTCCACGAATCGAGCTAGCTCTGGTACCATATGTCATGTGCAATGCAAGTCTATTCCATTTGAGGTCGAAAATTATTTCTATTCAACAGGAGTTCAGAGAATCAAAGGTGCATTGGGGACGAACACAGAAGAACAGGAAAGAAGAACGAAGAGGAAGAAGAGACAGAGATAACAGAAAAAGATTCTCTTCATCGATGATTCGTTCAGTTACAACGTGCCAACCTATATGCTACGTATCCTTGACCCGGCCCAATAGCGCACTTGTCTTCCTTTCGGCCCACTTCTCTTTACGCCAATGCCTTCTTCGTTAACTCCTTCCTTCGCGCTTCCTTCTGATCTGCCCGACCTCTTACCTGACCAATAGCTGCCAGGAAGACCATGACACAAGATAGAAAATGCACACCGTTGCAAGTTTGTTGTTTGCTCATTATTAGCTTAAAATTACTACTAGAAAATATCACCATCTCTAGTTCCCAAAAATGATCTAAGGCTCACAACGTAATATAAATTCTTCACTGTGTTTCCCATATCTCAAATATGCGCAAAAATTTGAAGGTAGTTGTGTATGCACAAAAAAGAACTATTATAAGACAAAAAAAGACATATCAAGTATAATTGCTGTAATACAACTTGATGGAAGTGTTACCAGTATGCCAGCATGAGTGCCTCAATGATCTGAATCATCTTATAATTATCCTTTCATTGCTGCCAAATGAAAATTAGGAGAACATGCCACCATATCTTCCAATTCTATCTGGAAGGTACCATCTTTCACTTTTTTAAAAAGGAGCTATTTAACCGATAAATTCATGTGTCGTCATTATCTCTACAGTTAGCCATGTCAATAATGATGGCTGATTTGCAAAACAACTCCAGAATTTAATCAAGAGAGAGGTTTTTCTTCATCGCCTCATAAACTAGATAGGTAATACTTGCAGCAGGCACCACTTTAAGGAGATTTGGTAGGATTCCTTTGTAGAATCCAGAAATACCCTCATGTTGTAGGGTTCTCCAGAACACATCAGACATTCCTCTATATGCGGCCTCTGAATTGGCCCGTTGAGCTTGCAGTCTACAAATATTTAGAAACACAGTTGAGAGAGAGAAAGATTCCTGTCTGTACAATATACATTTCTTACCTTGTTCTGATGACCTGTAAAGGGTAGACACATGTTGCCCCCAAAGCCGCTGAGACAGTACCGCAGCCAAGTTGTACTAGAGGACCAGGATCTACATGATCACAATTATATTCAAGAATCAAGAACCACACAATTTATAAGAAAAACGATTAGAAATGCCAACAAAGTATGAGCGAGAGCTTACCGCTGTCCTTCAGTATATATGTCTTGGACACATCTTTCAAAGTCTCGTATACAGCAAGATCAATTCCAGCATAAGGAACAATACCAAGCAATGATGGAACGAGGCCTCTATAGAATGCTCGAGGACCTTCGTGCATCCATATATCCCTTGACAATGCACCAAGACTAGGAACTTTACCACCCACGCATGAATAAGTCTGTAGCCGTGTCTTTACTAAATCTATGGGATAAATTGATGTTTGTGCTACTGCACCAGCCAAACCACCAGCAACGAGACGTTCAGAAGCACCAATTTCATTCTTATTTTCTCCTTTGCTCTTCATAATGTATTCTTTTAACATTTCATATGCATAAAATTTTATTGCACTTTCTGGAGCAACTTTTACAACATTCAATCCATTCCCTCTAAAAAATCCCAATAGACCACCCTGAGTCCATATATCCTTAACTGCATGCATGACCGTAGTACGTGTTGTTTGTACTTGCATGATCACTTTAAGGCGATCAAGAGGTGCAGTTGCGGTACGAGATGCTGCACCAGCAATCCCTCCTGCAATCAGATATTTGCTTGCATTGACATGCTTACTTATGCCTTCAGGGATAGCAGCATGTTCGCCTATATCTACAAGGCAGACTCTTTCCCAGTGATGATAAATGTTCTCAATGGTTGCTTCATTAGGATAAAGCAAAAGAAAGTCCCTCCATTCTTCGAAAGTGATAATTCCATTGTTGTCCTTGTCCACATGCTCAACAAATCGTGCAAGCTCCTCATCATCAATCTCTATACCTGCAAACAGCAAACTGACATTGCTTGTAAGATATATTATGGATACAAAAATGATGAGCTCTAAATAACTTGATTGTGAAGATATTTAAGGATTCAGGCAAAGCACTGTCAAGAAAGCAAACTACGTGGGCTGCTTTCTAAAATCTAGACAGGGGTTTGAATAGAATTCAATTTTTTTTTCTTCTTTTTTGACAGAAGCTAATGGAGGAATTAGATCAATGTGTGTTCTCTACAAGATTGACAATCCACAGGAAAACACTCCTTGAACTTAGGTGATACTGGAGGACCAGAATCTGTGATAAAGTTGAGTCTAAATGAAGAACTAACAATCTAACATGAGTTGCTCCACAACTTGCTGCCTTGCTGGAAATTAAAACCAGCTTAAATCTTCCATGCACAAACATCCCCAAATCAAAGACCCAAAACCTATAGCTACCATTACAACCCCTTCAACCTATTTTCTCGTCCTTTCGGAAGTATTTGTCCTCTAAAGTCATTCACGTAGATCTTTGACCCAAAAAGGTATAGTTGAAATACCCGGTTGATCATTATTGGTTCCCATGTCAAGCTGATATATCAGCACAGCTCATAAGTATGAAGCCCACCTAAATTATATTGCTTAACTTTGTTCAGTATCACGAACTCCACTTAGGCAATGCATTGGCCAACTCGCAAGTAACTCTAAATTGAAATCCTAAACACCATGCTAGCAGTTAAAAAAAGGAATGTGAAACTTAGCATGACAATATTTCATAAATTAAGCAAAGCCCAAAGTTTGAACCCACTTGGTAGGCTGGGGAAGTTGCCTCAGCCTCCCTCCTTTCAGTAAGCTAATGGTTGTTGTTTATCATGTGGGGTTGCTTCACAACTTCAACTGAGGCACTCAATTTTGGTTGCCTATGCTATGCAACTTTTAGTATGGGGTATGTAGCCTTGGGGTTGCCTCACTAAGCTACAGCAGCATTGGATGCGGTATTAATTCAGACAATTAGTGATGAATAGTAGAATTGCTCCCTCAGATAAGGCAAGGATTGAAGCAAATAAATAACAGGCTAACACTCTAAACTGTCCTGAGTTTTTGGAACCTGTAATAATCTAATGTCTAACAAAAACTGGTAACATTTGAGGCTGTATGTTTTCTCTGAGAGCCACAAATTACCACATTAATTAGAGAACAAAAAAGTCCAACATTAATCATGAGAAAAATGGGGGAAATTTCTTCCACATATTTGGTGGAACCAGATTACAACAGTGTAGATTTATCTGAAGGAATTTGAAATACCCTGATGTGGTACACTAACTAATGCGTACCAATTGTAAATTGTAATATCATGCAGGAACATGTGCTCAAATGAAGGAGAGCATGCCACACGGATGACACCATCAGCTGTGTTAAGGATCATTTTGTGACCATGTGGAACTGTTTGATAAGAAATGTTTTAAGGCCATGCAAGGTATCAGAAGGATCTGATCTATATGATCTTCAATGCCTACATCTGGTGGATGAACACCTCCAACATGAAAGTCCTGTGAGTGGTGGGAAATATAATACATGGTCAATCCGTCAATATTATTTATAGCAACTGTTGTCATATGTCCAATGTCAACTCGTTTAGAGAGACAGACAGAAATTTGATTTAATGGTACGACCATAGTTACCGGATTCGCTATAAAACCCCGCGAATCGCGAACCGGATTCGTCGAACCCGAATCGGTTTAGGGTACAAGGTCGTGTTCGCAGTGGAAATTGGAATAAAAAGTGGCAAACTACGAACCCGAATCTCATACCGCGACTCAAACCGTGTTTCTGGTATCTATGGGTACGACCACGACGAAATGCTGATAATTAAGATAATTTCCGTAGTATTTCATTGCATATAACAGTCAAGCAATTATGAGAAACAAGATGGTTATGGACATTTGTGCAGATAGTCATATTAGAGGATTAGAAAAGCTGATGGTTGCATTGCACCAATGCAACAACTATTTTACTGTAAAGTTATTATGCACCATGCAATGCAGTCTAAAGCGCACAACTAGGCACTAAGTCGAGCCACAGGGAGACAAAAGCACCTCAATCTGCATAAGGCATGGCATGCTAAGCTAGGTGCGCACCTTTAGCAGCAAGATGCAAGGCACTAAAGCAAGGTACAAGGCATGCTAAGGCACACGCCTTTCAGCACAACATGGTTTAGAATCGAAAAATGGAAAATAAACCAAAGCCAAAAGGTTCTTGGACCAAACAATGGTCCAATCAGACACTCAAGTGGTTCTAACTCCTAAGATTCAGTAAATTATTAGCGGTCACTTGTCAGAGTCAACAAAGACAATCAGTGGAAGCTTTCTCAGTGGCAATGTTTAGTAAAGAATTAACTTGTATGTTAAACGTCTTGGATGTGCTATATATGTTATGAACATTGCAAATCTTTATTTAAAGATGACATGTGATGGTCCAACTTTTTGGTAGAATACTGTCGTACATATTAGCTAGAAGTATCAAGCGCACAACTTTTTTTTCTAAAGTTTCTTCAAAACTTCAATGGGGCTACAGGTGTTTTTAGCACTAATATTATTTGTATTTTTGCACCAGATATATGTCAGGCACTCAGGTGCAAGGATAAAAAACCGGTCCCAGCGGAAATCCCGGCCGGCGGCCGGTACCGGTAACCCGCCGGTTGCCGGAAAAAAAACCGGTCAAATTTTGAAAACCAAATTTTGAACTGCAGTTTTCCCGAAACCGGTAACCGGAAAAACCGGTCTTTTATGTTTTAATAGTGCTAAATATACTAAAAACTAATGTTTCAATACATAATTTAGTATAACAATACCTAAACCAACTGGAGAAGGACATTATAGTCAAAAATTCAAATTTGAATTTAAAAATCCTAGCTGGTTTTTTTTCTTTCCCGGGACCGGCGGTATTTCAATCTATGTTCAGGAGCATGGTTCTTTGGTAACTACACCTCAAATGATTTACAGAGCAAACGGCCCAAGTGAACCTTTTGCCTTTCAAGCCTTTTTTTTCAAGAAGCCTGCTAGCATATTGCAACATGTTAGTGTAGAAATTTCTTCACAACATTAGTGTCTAATTTTTCTACCCAAATAGATTAACCGAGGTACCATCTATATAGCAAAAGATGTTAAACTGATACCTAATTCAAACATTGCTTTGTTGGGATATTGGAATTCATTATTTTTCTCCACTCGTTCTCTCAAACCAAACATACGCTCCTTGCAAGTACAATTAAGAATAATTGGTATTGGTATCAAGCCCATAGCAGAGAATCCTCTCCATCTCTACACGACTACACATAACAAAACTCACATCCATCTACTCGTAAAGTAAACCAAAGGGGGGGGGACTCAACGGTTGGCTACTAATTTAATTTGCTGCAAGCATCCAACAACAATCAAGTAGTATTATGCTACCGCAACCACATTTCGCCCAACGGGTCGGAATCCGGACACCGCTGCGACCGACATGTGACAGCCGAGCACGAGGTGATAAAATTGCGGCGGTACAGGCGGGGGAAAGGTGAGGTGAGGCCACGACATACATACCAGCCTTGACAAGCGCGTCCCAGAGCTCCTCGGGGAGGATGCAGCCGTTGTGCTCGACGTCGATGGCCTGGAAGATGCGGTAGAGCTCGAGCTCTTTGTCGTCCATGTAGCGCCTGAAGTCCTCGTACCCGACGCGGCCGTCACGGTCGCGGTCGCAGGCGCGGAGCAGCTCCCGCGCGTACTTGTACTCGGCGGGGACCTGCAGCGCGGCGAGCCCGGCCTCGATCTGCGCGTAGTCGAGCTGCCCCCGCCCCGCCGCGTCGAAGAAGCCGAACATGCCGCGGATCCTCTCCTCCCGCTCCGCCTCCGTCTCGTGGAGAGCCAGTAGCACGTGCTCCATGGTCACGGGCCCCGCCTTCCGCACCGGCTCGCACCCTCCCGCCGCCGCCGCCGAGGCCACGGGGGAAGAGGAGGAGGCGGCGGTGGCGTCACGAGGACCCACCGCGTGGGCCGCCGCGCCAGGCATGGCGCCGGCGGCGAGGTGGAATGGGAGGGAGGTGGTGTGGTGGTGGTGGGCTGGTTTGGTTTGGGGAATGAAATGGAATGGAACGGAGTAGGAAAGGAGAGAAGGGGAAGAAGGCAGGCGAACATACGCGTGCGCTTGAGACCTACGAGATACCGGAATCCGTATGTACGTATGGGAGCGTGGCTGGATCGGTATGGGTTGCATATGCCGTGTGATGATGGGTGACGCACGGTGTGATCCACGTGGAGATCCTTTTGATCAAAATGGTGGGGAATTAGGGGCGGTTTCTTATTTTCGGCGTCTCACATCTACAATTTCCATTAACGCGAATGTCTTGAGCTCTATTGCATTAGATTTGTAGATTGTCCTTCATTCATGCAGACGTGGTTTTCTGAGCCATTGCTACTCGCTAGCGTGTGTTATTTTCTTCGGTAGATCACATCTTCTATGTGTCGAAAATTGACGGGTTTTTATACATAAAAACTTTCTCCCATGTCTCGTAAGATTTTCTTGTGATGTCATTGCCATAGCTGGTTCAGCTGTTGATCCCAATTGATGAGTTGGACAGTTATGAATACTCGTTGTTCAATACTACTCGTGGTATCAATGCTGATTGAGGTGGGGGCGGTGGCTGATTGAGTGATTGATTGCGATCGATTTGGGACCGATGGATGGATCCATGGATGCTGTGATCCACGTGCTTTGTTTTTCAGTTAAAATTCTACTAGTACTGTACTTGATGCCGAGCATCCTGACCAACCACCTCGTGCTTATTTTGTACACCTCGAGCCTTTGAAGATGAGCTGTGATGCCATGGTGGCTGGTACAAGAATCATATCTAGGTGTAGTGTAGGCTCAGGTACTACCAATATCATTAACATTTTTTTCCGACAAAATATCATTGACAATTTAATAGCACCAATATTGAAGAAATATATGCGAATATGATATGACCAATACTATTCATCGCTACCTACGGCATTAGAAAAACTTGTTTGCTAACACTTGAAAGAAGTATACATTGAAAAACAACATACACTGTGAGGCAGACAAGTTGGTCCTGTTGCCGCTTGCCAATGATCCACGTACGTTCGTTTTCCACCTTGAATGGCCTTTGTAGTGTTCCTGGCCAATTTGCCCCATGAATATATTTATATCAGCGTCTCAATCATGTCAGTGCTTGTTGTATGCAAAGGTCATTTTGTAATCTCTCAATTAGAGAAAAAGAAGAAACTGAAAAATAAGATAAAATAGTGGGACCCACCTATCATTGGGAGAGAAAAGATGGGATAAGGCTGCACACAGGATGGGATTTCCCCTCCATGGCGGCGGCGCAGGTCTGTGCTGGGGCGGCTTGAGCCGATTTAGCGCTGGCCGTTGGCAACGTCGTGGCTCCTCCTCTTCTTAAGGGGTTCCTTCTCCTCGCACGGTATATCGAGTTCTCCTTGTTTTGGTTTTCCTCTCATCTCTCCTGATTTGATCTCGAGCTCGGGCGTGTGGGTTGATGTGCTGCCGTGGTTATGCACGGTGCCACCGGTAGTGAGGTTCATTCCCCTGTCTCCTTGCGACACCTCCTTGTTGAGGTCATCGAGGAAGCTGGGGTGGTGCGCTACTATGGTTGGATTCGGCCGGTTCTGTTCTTGATTTGGGTGAGAAGAAAGGCTTCAGTGTGGTGGATTTGCTCCTTGGTGCATTCGGTCGGTGTATCTCGTTGTTGATTCTTGTGCGGTATTTTTCCCGCTACCTCGACTTTCACTTTTTGGTGTGTCCTGGATTGTGAAGAACAGTATTGTATCTTCGACAACCACGTCTGTTCACCGCGGCACAGCGGGTGCGATTGGTTTTCTGAGACAGCGCCTCGGCATGCCTTGTCGGCCAGCTCGGTGACTTTGAGTTCCATCCGCTTAATGAGTTTGTATTTTTTTTTCTCTATTACTGTGAAGAAGTGTGTCATGCTAGTATATTTCAAATTATATTGTCTTCGTTTCATCTCTAGCACAGGGTGACTTTGCATGGTAATATTGTGTGCTTGTGAATTGCTCAATGAGGATTGTTGTCGCTAGTGAGATTAGATTGACAATTTAGGTTATAAATCACACTTGAGCTTATTAATTGCATATTGTTAAGCTGATGATTCATCTCTATTAATAGTGTCAGATAACTTTGTTTTTACACTGCAGTTCGGCTGCTTCATTTATGAATGAATTTGATTAAGTTTAAACTCTGATCTTGCACTTTAATATGCTTGTTCTTCTGTTGACCAAAAGGATTAAGCGCTTTCATTGTGACTTATGAGATAATTCAACATTTGTTCTTGTCACCGTGGTAAGGCATTTAGTTCAGCTCAAGGTCTAATTTATTTCATAAAAATTGCCATATCTAATTAGTGAAAAGACTAGACAAAAGAGGCGAGGAGGCCAATATTAATTCTTGAGCAGCCCGACAACATCTGACAGCAATAAATAACTATTTAAAATCTGTGCAATATGCTGATTTTATTTGTTCATATGTTCTATCTTTTGAGCATATTATCCTGTTTAATTGACATAATTGATGGTTTATATGTCGTTTTTGTCTTTTTTATGTTGTTGGAAATATGTTCCAATGTTCATAATTATTGCTGAAATATTTTTTTGAATATTTGCTAAAAACCGTTAATTTTACAAGCCTAAAATGTTAGGAAAAAATGGATGGACACAGGAAATGGGGGAATAAATTGGTCAGGAGCAGGCTTAATGCACAAGAAAGGCAAAGGACTGAAAGAATGGCAAAGCCAGGAAAGGTGGAAGCATCAACTGGTCCAAAGCAGGTCACTGATCAGTGATCACCATTTCCAGAGCTTCCACCAAAGACCAGACCAGCACAAACTTAATAGGACAAGCGGCAACTGGATGTGACAAGAATGTTCCTCCATTTTGAACATGAGCTGCAACTTTAGGAGATGCTTCATGTAATCTCCAGAAGATTACATAGTCTGCTTACGATTTTCACGTATAGGCCTGGATATTGCCAGGAAAAGCATTCTGCTGAAAGTTACTACTATCTACAACATTCTTTAAAGTGGTTCAGTAAATTTTAGCTAACTGTAGCAGTTATTAGTTATTACTGTCTGTAGCATAACAATGTCCAAGTTATACCAGTAATTCTATAGGAAAAAGGAGCAGTTCAGGTTGCTACTGTTAGAGATATAGTTAGAGATATACTTGTGACTCAAAGAGGTGACGATACTTGCGCTCAGCAACACCATTCTGAGTATGAGCACCAGGACAAGAGAACTGAGCGAGAGTGCCCTGGTCAGCAAGGAAACTGCGCAGGTGATGAGAGAGGTACTCGCCAGCAGAGTCAGCACGAAAGACACGAATAAGAGTGGAGAACTGTGTGCGAACCATAGTGGTAAGCTGTTTATAGATAGACAAGACCTCACTACGAGAAGACATGAAATATATCCAAGTGTGGCGAGAGAAATCATCTATAAATATGATATAGTATCGATAACCCCCTTTCGAAACGAAGGGAGCCGGACCCCAAACATCTGAATGAACAAGATCAAATGGACGTTGAGACACTGACTCACTATGAGGATAAGGAAGTCAAGTCGCTTGCCTAACTTACATACGACAATGTAGAGACACGTCTCTGAGGAGACCCGAAGACCACGACGAACTAAAGACGACGATGAGAGCCACACAGATGGCCAAGACGGTGATGCCATTGTTGGAAAGAGCCGTAGATGGAGTGGCAGAGGCGGAGAGGCGGCGCGACGGTGGCGTGGAAGGAAGGTGAAGCAGTCAAGCTCCTAGAGACGCTGCGAGTCAAGGCGCCGAGGGCGAACCAACGA
Organism: Hsuehochloa calcarea; assembly: GCA_036346395.1. Taxonomy (NCBI): domain Eukaryota; kingdom Viridiplantae; phylum Streptophyta; class Magnoliopsida; order Poales; family Poaceae; genus Hsuehochloa; species Hsuehochloa calcarea. The sequence goes on along the minus strand of CM070603.1, from coordinate 28,030,820 downwards.
GCTCCGTGTGGCGGTCTGAACACAACAAGAGTCGAGTCGAGAATGATCCGATAACCAAGGTCGATGTCATCCGCAGAAAGAAGTCGCATGGTTAGGCGAGGAACATGAGCAATGAAGGAACATGAAAAGATGAGTTACTAAGAGGTCCTCGACCGAGAGCAGAAGAGAGGTACCATCGCAGTAAGAACACCGACGGGGAATCAAGAGGTGTAACAAAAGATAGAGTGCAAGAATCGGAAGTCATGTGGAAGGATGCTCGGAATCAAGGATCCACGAGGAGGTACTGTCGTGTAGGAGGTGGTTTCTCGGTGCAGAAGAGTCGATCGCAGAACTGCGCAGAACTGTCGAGGAAGAACACAAGCGGCAAGCAATCGTCGAAGTCCGGCTATCTCCGCTCGGTGAGAGAAAACGCGAAGTAGTCGATCGAGATGTCGATGTAAATACCGGTGCGGTGCTAGGAGAAGAACGGCGTGAAATATGCATTGTTTCTTGTAGCACCGAGACTCAATGTGGCGATCTTGTCGCGATAGGAGCGGCGAGGACGACCACCGCCAGATGGAGGCGGCCACCACCACCGTGGCGTCAGCCGGAGGAGGCGGTGTCTTGGCGTGAAGCGATCGGTGTGCGGCGGCGAGCACGGAGGAGTGGCATCAGCCGGCACCACTAAGACGAGTCACCTCGCACGTATCTCGGTAAGGGCCTCCGAAGAGTGACACGAGGGTGGCGTGCAAGTAGCCGGGCACGCCCGCTCGAACTTCGGGGCGGCGAGTAAGGAACTCGAGACACGCTGAAACTGTGTCGGACACGGACGATAGCGGCATGAGCAGAGCGGCGGCCAAGAAGGCGAAGAGAGTCCGATTGGCGCCATCTGCAGAACTCGGCGTAGAAGGCGTCAGCGGTAGCATCACCTGGCGAAAAGAGTGCTCTGATGAACTACCGACAAGTAGAGGACATCTCGGAGGGTTCGTGGCGTTGTCGAAGATGAGTCCACATCCGACGTACCGATGAAAATCCCACAATCTCGTAAGAAAAGCGAGGTGAACATCGGCGATGAAGAAGCAGCGGCTCGGCGTCGTCGTCACACCACCGAGTGTAGGTAGTCAAGCGATCCATGTAGAGTCGAGCCTCTTGGTAGGCGAGGCGACCTTCTCATCGCAAGGCCGGCCAGACTCAATAGCGACCTTGTCATTTGTTGGGGAAGTACAACAGACGAGGCTCCGTCGGAGGAGTAGGACATGGCGGGCAGGTGACATCGCCAGAGAGGACGCCCTAAAGACGAAGACCACGCATATGGATGCGCATGTGAGACACGAAGTCGGTGTAGTTAACACCGTCGAAGATCACCGTCTGTGAAGGAGGAAGCGGTACCCATTGGTAGGCGTATACCGGGCGGTGCGGCGACCAAATAACGTAGTCTAATAAGCGGCGCCGACGGCGGCGATTAGACCGACGTTTTTTTTTCTTCTGCTCCTTTAAAAAGGAACCGGCTGGGCCGATTAGAATCGGCCTAGTGCCGAACGGGGGAAACCCTGACTAGGGTTTCCCTCCTCTGATGGCGGCGGCGGCGATTTGTCGTAGCCGCGCGGCGGCGGGGTCGTCGTCGGCGGCTCGCGGTCGGGTGGAGCTTCGGGCTAGGGCACCGAGTGGCGTCGGGTGGAGCTCGGGCTAGGACTCGGCGGCGGCGTCGGCAACGACGGCGGTTGCTTCAAGCAGAAGTGAGCGGCGGTGAAGCGACCCTCGCGGCTCGGCGCGGCGGCGAGCAGAGCGGCTGAGCGGTATGTGGCGGAGTCAGAAGCGACCCTCGCGGCGGTGGAAGCGCGGCGCCTCGCGGCAGGGCGAAGCCGAGTAGCGGAGGCGCCGAGGCGACAGGGCTCCCGAGGGCTTCCCCAGCCGAGGCGACGGGGCTCCCGAGGCGACGCCGAAGGCGGCTCCTGAGGAGGGGGCTCGGCGTCTCCCGAGGCGGCGGCGGTGGTGGTGGACGCGGCGCGGTCTAGAAGATCCAAGCAAGATGACGAGGCCGGCAGCGAGACGTCGGTGATGAGATGATGCCGACGAAGCGACGAGACGAAGTTGCACGAGCGAGAGGAAAGCCGGCGGCAGCGACTAGAGATAACCCTAATGCTCTGATACCATGTTGGAATTGCAACTTGTATTATCAGGGGCCAATTGGCCAGTATATATACACAATACATGTTACAGATAAGGAAACCAAATCAAATCTAGAGTCCTACTCTAACACAAGTATATCTCTAACTATATCTGCTACATGTACCTCAGAAGCAGCAAAACTGGAAGGAAGACTGAAGACTACGAGTCTGCTTTGCATACTTCTCCAATTCAAAGATTGGAAAAAAGGACACGCAGTTCATGCACAAATGAAGTGGTGAACCAACCAGGCACATTGGCCATGTGTTTGCTGACAGGAACCTTTCAAAAGCTGTCTGGAATCCAAGAGGTCCATCCTAACAATAGTTGACACAATTGTGTCACACTAAGAGGATTTTAGAGTAATTAACCTAGCCGTCCAATTCTGAAGTCTGAAACAGCTAATGAACTAGTCAAATCTCAATTTAAAGCATTCCTAAATCTTCAAACTTCAGTACAAGTATGCATCATGCAAAGACTAGAACCAACTGAAATCTTCAGACTTCAGATTAGCTGATCAACCAAATTCAGACTAGAAACATCGCATAGAGGTAACAACAATAGAATAGCTTACACTGCTGAAACCACATACATATCTAGAAGCAGCACCTAACATTGCAGAGATTGCAACTTTGCACTTGCTGAATTTTCATGCTGTATGTGGTGAGAATAGGATGCAGTTTATTAGATTTCGCCCCGAGCACCGGAGCCTGCGGAACCTGTGTCGGGAAAGAATTTCGCCCCAGGCAGCTCTGTCACTGTACCGTCCTTCGTCACGGCAACCGGGTAGGTGAGCAGGTGGCCGGGGAGGTCAACGTTGAGCTCATCGCTAGCGTAGATGTCCCAGTACTTGTCAGCCGTCTTGTTCACCCCTGAACGCACTCCAGGCTCCCCGGGTTCAAGAAATCATCACGAAGCATGCCGAGGTGCTCATACCACAGCGACATCCTGAAACCGTGGACCTAACCTCTTGTAGCCTGGTCTTTGGTGTTCAGGTGGCATGGTTGGTACGCGCCCATGGCGATTCCGGAGTCCCTGCCTGTCGGATCGGATTTAGCTAATCTAGAATGCTACGTGAATCCATTGCGTTATTAATTTCATACCGAACATAAATTGTATCATACGTTAATAATAAAATATCAGAGTTTACATAGACCATATCGAATCAAATTTTACAATAAGACCGATTAGGCCAAATAGATACATTACATAAAAGCGGAATTAAAAGGGAAAAACACATCTCAACACAGACAAACGACTATGGTAACCTGTGTGCGACCGATATTTCCCAAAGACTTGGATAATAATGATGTGCGCAAGCACCGACTTAAACGGTCAGACTGGGACGAGACCTAGACTATTAGAGCATAATCTAGTCTCTATCGTCTTCTTTGCCTTCAACTCCTGGATCATCGTAATATGCGTACTGTTCTTGATCTATGGGTTCTAAGGGATTTGGGCAGCGACAGTGAGCACAAACAACAGTGCCCTACGGGTCAACACACGAATGCAATAATTATACATGCAAAGTTTAATAAGGATGACTCGGGTTCTTTTATTTGCTGAAAGCAACATTTTGAACAACAACAATTAGATACTCCTATGACCTAGCATTTTAACCAAACTGTATTTTATAAAAAGAGAGTAAAGGTGTGTAATATGCATAACGATGTAGGTTCCATCTACTATATGCTTAATTTTGATTACTAGGGTTACATCTACCCAACTAGCAACACTGGGTTACATCCACTTAGGAAAATCCAATATTAGGTTACATCCACCCAACGAGTTTTCATCCCACCCACAAAGGTTTTTAAAATAGAAACTAACTCGAGCAAGTTCTCATATCTGCCTTAGACCGTGGGCACGGCTGTTCGAACAGTTTATACTCTGCAGAGAGTGTACACTTTATCCACAGGAGACAATCAACTTGTTGTATTTCACATGTTTCCTTAGGCATGTGAGTTAAGGAGATAATCACAAAGCATTTACAATGCATCCCCTAGTTTAAGTTACTCCCGCTAATATTTCATCCGAGGGTGGTTACGTCTACCACACCGAGACCCCCTCTTGCGTCACACGACGGCTTACACTAGCGACACAACCCATGTCCACGATGGCTTAAAACCAGCGACACGACTCGTTGGCCACTCCAGTGATGCAACTCACACTGGTGGATACAAATTATTTAGACAGGTTGACACCATTATAGACTTGTGGTTGCACTGTTTTACATTGGGAAGTCATCACAGGATTAAGTCTTTAAAGTTACCTAGGCGGTGCATACCACATACTACTATTTTTTGTACTACATCTGCACCAACCACTATACCATCCGCCCAAATACGATAACATCAAATTGTTAGGGTTTTGATAAGCATAAACTAGGTTATCTCAAATATACTAGTCATTTCCCTCCAATGACTACCTAAAACAAGTTTCATGATTAAAGAGGATGATTAAGGCAATTAATGTTGTGATACTTAAGAAAGTCTAGCATGATGCTTAAGTGCGACCTATAGCTAGTAAAGTTACCAATAAAGTATCTAGGGTGACAAAGATCATGTGTTTCAAATATCAAGGGATGGTATAATAATACTAAAGTATCAAGTCGGCATGTATCTACCTTGAAATTTGGCATAGATTTGCATAAGGAATTAAGCATGCAATTTGATAATTTAAATGAATAAAATTTTGCACAAATGTAGGTTCAATATGATCAAAATGTTGACTCTCCTGGCTCAAAAGCAGGTGGGTCTTGGAATTCTCGTGATTGCTCGGACTGGTGCTCTTCCACGTCCTCGTACTCTACTCGGACGATCGCATCGGAAAACGAGCAAAACAAATAAATACGAAAGAAAATTCAAATGAACTCCAAATGAAACAAAGCCACTGCAAACAGATAGATCTTGAATTTAGAAAGCTTTAGAAATAAATTTCATTAAATTTGGAGCTAGCCGAGAACATGCTCTCTAAAGTTTAAACTTTAATTAAATAAAAAAACAGAGAAGAAAGAAATTCTATCTCTCACAGGTGGGGCCCGCGGTCCAACTCTTTTATTTTTCTTTTAATTTTCAGTTGAAAAATATTCCAATGAATGACAGGTGAGCCCAAGTATTTTTTTTCAAATAATTTTCTAAAGAAAAAACTATTTGACAGATGAGTCCCACAAGAAAAGTCTATGAGGTGGATATATCGTGCACTTAACACCATGTCAGTTTAACACAATATTAAATAAACCAACTCCTAATCATTGCTTTGCCATATTAACCTAGATTTGGTTTATACTACCAACTAGAGGAGCTCCAGGGTGCGCTCGTCGCCGGCTACATGACAAGGGGGCAGCTGAATGCCTAAACTGGAACCCCCTCCGCGGGATGATCCCAACGGTGGTGAGAGATGAAGTAGGAGATCTTCACGTCCATGATGGCGCTGCTGCCGGCGTCGGGGTTCCAGGGGCAGAGGACGCAGTGCACGCCGCTGCCGCAGAAGTACTCCGTCTCGGCGTTGTGCGTCTGCATGAACCCCCACGTCAAGCCGAGGGACTCGACTGAGGTGTGATCGTCCCACACAGCCACACTAGCATGAGCACGCGGACGCCTTCGCGCGCCTTGCGCTTCAGGAGCTTGCCGAGGGTGGCGTCGCCGCCGGGGCGCAGCCGGGCGCTGTCACGTATCAGCGTGATCTCGGTGTACACCGACCAGCCGGTGACGTACACCAGGTAGCGCGCATTGTTGATGGCGTCGAACACGTCCTCCCAGCACCGCCCCTGCTCGTAGTGCCCACCGCCGGCGAGCGGGATCCTAGGCGCGAACGCGTCCGCCGTGTGCGCGTCCTGGTACAAGGTGACCCTGCAGCCGGGCCGCTGCGAGAAGACGGTGTACGACACGCCAGGGTGCCGCGCGCTGCCGATGCCCCCGTCCCACTCGCGGCGGTTGCGGGTGACATCGCAGTACTTCAGCCGCACGTGTATTTTGGGCACACACGTGGGTTGGTTAGACGAATAGTATTGCTTAGTCATGCTGCGAGTCACACATATCATTCAAATTGCAATTATAAATTTGACTAAATGACTATGGAACTTTGTGTAAAACTGTGTGCTATGTGTTATTACTTTATGATAGCATGTGTTGCACTTAACCAATAGTATGTGAAAGGATTTGGACTGAGGCAAGTGGTTGATACTAAGTGATATGGTGGAGCTGTGTGAATCAGAGTGATAATATTTGTGGCATAGTTAGAAATTGGGAGTCTTGTCTTGGTCAATTAAGGACTTAACTTTGTGCGCCATTAAACTGGGCCTTCTGTATAACCACATGCCTGATGGGACAGGCCTAACTTAGTAATTTATGTAGTATTAACATTGACAACTTAGGTTGTAGGTTAGGATTTCAGTGATAGGTGGAGGTGTCGACTACGAAGTAGATCACATCGCGGGACGATTCGCCGCTTTCCTGTCCAACGGTGTGCGTCGTGTCGAGCGTTGTGTATGGGTTGGACGATGGTAAAGCATACCAGGAGTGTCAATGCTTGAGATGCAGTTTCTAAAAGGTTTTGTTATGATTAGTGCTAGCTACACTGATTGTATCATGTGGGTAAAGTGTACAATCTCTACAGAGTGTTAAACAAGCTATTCCAATACGTTCGCGGTCATAGATATGCTCGAGGATTTCACACAAGGGTTAGATTTCTATGAAAATATTTGGGCAGGGAGCTGTGTGATCTAAGTCATATGGCTATATGAAATAAATTGATTTTGCTTTGTGTCTTTGCGAAAACAACTGTCAAACTATTGATGTTTATTTGTTTCAAACATGTTTTTGAATAATGTTGCTTTCTGCAAAATAACCATAGAAGCCATTCTTTTGGAATAAGTTATCATCTATGAATTGCATTATATGGTATGACTTGCGAGTACTTTTGTATACTCATGCTTGCTATAAACAATCAACAGAAGTGGATGAATCTTCGCCTGTTTCGATGAAGAGTTCTACGAAGGTGTTGATCGCTAGGTCATGATCCCAGTCGGTTGCTTGTGGTAAATTGATGGGATCCCGCTGAAGTTTATTTGTTCCGCTGCTTATTTATTTATTGTTAGCCTGTGAGGTTTAATAAATGTAAACTCAACCTTAAGGTCACAATAATTATTTTTTATTTAAATTACTCGGCTATTCTGTTGTTTCATTTTGTGTAGATCGATATTCATCTATGTTGACACTATGTGCACTAGCGTGATCCTTAAGATCCGGAATTGCATTTTTGGGTCCCGGCACTCAGCTCCTACGCCGACATCATCTTGGAGGATGCTCACTATGACCCCAGGGAGTACGAGGAGTACATGGAGTGGTACACCAGTCGGACGAGCCATCGCTGCGTCTGGGTCGTGGTCGACCCACCACGACATGAGGCTGCGACGTCCGACATGTAACCCACACAGCCAGACTCCGCATTCCACATCGTCGTACGTATTGAACACTCTGTAATTTATATTTAATTTGCTAGATTTATGTTTCCAACTTGTTGATTACGTGTGTAGGTGGATCTACACTGGGTGGTCCTGAGTTGACAGCCTCCACGCAGCAGTTATCACTTGGGAGGGAGGTCAGAGGGATCTTACAGCGCATCGCTGAGAAGGCTTGGCGAGGGATTGAGATCGCGACTTGTCGCACGACGAGGGACCCAGTGGACCCACCAGTGCATGGACGAGGTGGCAGCCATGGTGGCTCACGGCCACGGGCTGCTCCCCCAGACATGGAGGGTAGGTCCTCGTGGCACTGTGGTGGGAGCTCTTCGGGTCAGTTTGTAGGTGAGCATGACACATTCACTTCTACTTCTTTATTTCAAACCCTACTAGTTACTAACAGCAATCTTCTCTTGCAGGTCCTCAGTTCCACCAATACACGGGGCAGGAGTACGCGGAGTTGTCCCAGCTGCCTTCGTGCCCCCTGGTATGACTACCTTGCTTGATTTCGTAACATCCTATTTCGTGGTTTTACCATGATTGCATGTGTAACGTAATGTTTCACAGGTCGTGCACCACGTTGGGATGAAGTGGACTTGTCATACGATGAGATATTCGCCGAGGACTTCTACTTCCCCCAGGACCAGGCCTCCGCGGGGGCTTCTCAGCTGCCAGGTGCGCTGGAGATGACCGTACCGACGTAGAACCTTGACGCGCGACACCACCTCCGGCTCCTTGCGCTGGTCGGGTACGTCGGTTGCCTGATCCTTTGACGTACTCGCACCAGCGCCGGGCACGGTCAGGGGCGACACGCAGGGTATGCCCCAAGAGGTGCCGCCAATAGATGTTTGTTCAGTCATGTCATGTAGATATTATTTTTTGTACAACTATAGTAATTGTAGTATAGTGTTTTATTATCTCTTTTTGGCGTGCACACCCCGCACCACCCTCTCTCTACGCCATGCAATATGACACAACGAGATAGCTTTGTACAGTGACGAGACCCAACGAGTCAACTTTGTGCAGTGATGCGACCCAACGAGTCAGCTTTGCGCAGATACGTGACCCAACGAGCCACTTTGCACAGAGACGTGACCCAACGAGACAGCTTTGCGCAGCGACGTGACCCAACGAGTCAGCTTTGCACAGAGACATGACCCAATGAGTCAGCTTTGTGCAGCGACGTAACCCAACAAGACATCTTTGTGCAACGACGTGACCCATCGAGTCAGCTTTGCGCAGAGACGTGACCTAACAAGTCAGCTTTGCGCAGCGCTACCTCGCGGACGCGTATTTTCATCAACCGAATTACAATTCAGCCACGTACGCAGGGCCGCCTCGGTGTATAACTAGTACCCATTTTACTGCAGGTTATCCTGCATCAACACTTCAACATAATCTCGCTAAGATGGAGAAGCAATGAGAAAAGATCCGCGAACTTGCAAGGCATGCTGTGGCTCTGGACAAACAAAGGGCACGTGCCAGGGGGCACCTCCCCGCAATGACACCGCCCCCCGTAGCAGCAACCCCGTCTAGAACATTCCAACCAAGCCTTCGCCGCAAAACCCGCCCAAGGGGGAGACATCGTCTCTCTATTAGTGGAGAGAGTCATGCAAGTTCTTCAAGTCCAAGCAGCGACTCAGCCTAGGTATGCGTTTCTGGGGTTGCGCAAACTACTCCTCACACTATCTCAACTGTTGTTAGGATAAGAGCAGCTATCGGCAGCTGGTAAGGACCAGTTACAGTATGTTCCCCTACCATAACTCTTTCAAAGTACGCACTAACAACATCTCCCATCTACCCATAGTCCCTGGATCCGCTATGTAGCTACCACAAGTGGATCGACCAAGAGATCCACCCACGTGACCAGTGGTGTGTGGACTACGAGTAGTGGGATGCTAAAATGGCCCACGAGATCTGGGAGGAGCACCGCAACGATGATCAAAATGAGCGTCGGGATACAAAAGCTCATCTCAAGGTGTGCAGCCGCAGGGATCGTGGAACACACGGCCATGACATGGGAACAGTGCATACGCAGAAGAAGAGACTTGTTGCAATTGCATACACAACTAGCGCGGTGTAATGTGCACTTGTCGGAAATCCTCGCGCGGTTTGTCCCGTGACATACTTTATCCCTACACATTACCTCGAAACGAAGCTCTCTTGTGCCCATCTTGAATACGCGATGCATCTCACCCCTTCTTGCTCTTCCCCTCTATGTACTTGGAGATCATGGCAGAGTAGAGTGCTCTGTCATTTGCCTTGGCGAGCGATGCGTTGTTGCTTCTGTCAATGAAGTAGTTTGTCGTACCGCGGAGAATTACCTCCACAATACCAACCAAAGAGAGACACCTTGCGCCGTGCATGACCCAGTTATAAACCTCGGCTAGATTGGTTGTCATGACACCATATCGAGCACCACCCCTGTCATGCAGTAGCGACCACTTCTTCTTAGGTTCGTGCTCAATCCAGTCCGAGAAGCATTTCACCTGCGTCTCGTCCTCCTTGTCAAACTGGGATGATCTGTGGGTAGCCGTGGTAATTCTTCGGGCGCCTGTTCAGCGCTTAGGGTGGCCCTTTCATTTGTCTCCTTCGTGCGTCAGTTGCTCATCCGAATATTCAGTACTTCAAACCTGCTGCTTTGGTTACGGTTGCCTGACCTCTTGAACATGTTCATTAGGTCCTTGTTGTGTAATTATTTGTAGAAGTTTGCCCCCAAGTGCCTCATGCACCACCTGCTTTCCAGAATAGCCCATGCAAATGGTTCGCTACCTCCTTGTTGTAGCTGGGTTATTACACTGAGCAGGTCGGCATGCCGATCATGATTGATGCATACGTTTGGATAGCTCTCTACCACAGAAATACTGACATTCTTCAGGAAACACAACCAGCTATCCGTGTTCTCGCTTTCAACAAAAGCGAATGCCACAGGAAGAACTTGATTGTTGCGGTCTATCGCTATTGCGGTCAGTATCTGGCCCTTTTATTTCTAGTCAAGAATGTGTCATCTACGCACAAGATTACAGCAGAGGCAGAATGCATTGATACATGGACCAAAGACGAAGAATGCTTGCTGCAGTACCCTCTTATCGGCCTACTTCGGATGTGTGGAAGCTTGAATGTCGACATGGGTGTCCGAATTTCTGTCTTGTATGAATTGGAATATCCCGGGGAGGTTGTGGTAGGAATTCTCGAACGTACCGAATATGGATTCCATCGCCTTGTGTTTTGCCCTCCAAGCCTTGGCCTAGCTGATTGTGTACTAGAACCTTTTCTCAATCGCACGAATGATGGATCGTGGCTCATAATCAAGATTATCCACGATATTACAGTACATAAGGTTGGCGATGAAGCCTGATGACAGGTTTCTGTGGGACTGCACTGACTCAACGACGATGCATGTGTGTGGGACTACTATAGAGCACTCCTAGTAGAAGTCTCATTTAGGCTGAAATGCGTGCACTCGCCAAGGGTATCCCTCTATTTTGCACTTCATGTCGTAGCATATTGGGTTAGACTTGACGACTGTGAATGTGCGCCACACCGATAAGGCCCAGAATTTGACCACCTCCTGCACGGTTTCCTTGCATTTGTACACAACTCCTTGCACGGTTTCCTTGCATTTGTACACAATTTAACTAAAAAGATCACAAAATAACCGATAATAATAATAACTGGACCTTACAATTAAAGTCTTGCAGCGGAACGGGAAAACTTGGAAAGGTCAATCAACATGCCTACATGCAATTGTGTAGAGAACGCATCCTAATCCGCAAAACCTTCAGTCATCCTTCTGAAAGAACTCTTGAGTAGCTTGGTATTCTTCAATTGGACAACAAAGGCTTGACAAAGGTTAGATGTATGGTTTTTTGTAGAAAGCAGCATTGACGATAAATACAATAAACAGGTTGAAATGCGTAGTTGAAAAGATTAGTAAATAAGTATACAATTGCTTTAGAACAACCAGTGAACTTCTCATTCACTCTCTAACCAAACCAATGATAAGTAAATCCCCATTTTACCAATCGACACAAACCACCAAGTGAATTGCTCGTTCACCGAGCAAACATTATATTCATCAAGTGAACTTCTCATTCACACTCTGACATATTTTATAAGAAACTCTACCTCTCGTGTGAAATCCCCGGACATGTCCGTAATCGCGGACACGACTATTCGAATAGTTTTACACTCTACAGAGGTTGTACAACATTATCCACAAGAGATAATCAACTTATAATGTCCACTCACACACTTCCGTAAGTATGCGACTAAGAGATTATCATAAGGCCTTTACAAAGTTTTGTTTTGACCTAGTTCTAGTCGCTAAGGTTTCAACATTGAATGTCTAACCGACCAGACAGCCCCCCTCTTGCGCCAAACACAACCCAAACAGAACCAAATCAAAACATCGTTAATTAATTAGCTAGGTCCCACCCATACAAGACAGGTGGTTGTATGGTTAAGGCTTAGTTCAATAGCACACAAGATTAAGTCCTTGACAAGTTACCCAAGCGATCTTGCCATAACCCACAACATGTTATAATCACACCCTGAATCCACCATCCACTCGCCCGAGTGCAAACCATTTTGTTTAACTAAGACCAATGACATACCCTGTCATGGTACATATATTTTAACAAGAGTAGCTAACCACCATGATTCTATATTTTATTAAGTCAAGATTAATCATTATGACACATGTGAGAATGAACCCATCGTAACTAAGCTTGACTAAGCATCTGCATGATACCATTTTGGTGATAGAAATATGTCCAACTAAAATTATCCATGCTAGGGTGACAAATGATTCATAGCATTCAAATAACCAAATGAGGCATAATGATAGGTAAGTGATAGCTAATCCCAAAACATTTTGTATAAAGATAGCATGCAATTGTATAAAACAATATACTTCTGAAATCATAGGTTCAATATGATCAAAGGACTACGACTTGCCTCGACATAAATCCTGGTACTAGTCGAAATCTTGGTGTATTCCTCCTTGCTCAAAATTCCTCGAGGATCAATGTCTACTCGCAAACAAAGAAAATAAATTAAATAAATATTAAACTGAGAAAAACAAGCTCCAAAAATTAAATAAAAATCTCAAATAAATAGACCTCAAATTTAGATGAATTTAGGAATTAGGATGGGCTCAATCAGAGTTCGGATGAAGACGATATGGCTTATGGAAGATTGACATCACATAAAATGATGAAAATGAGTATTTATTGCATTTACTGGAATTATTTTTCCAAAGGAAAAACAATTAAACGCGTCAGCTGACATCATCAAAGAATTTCAGCTATAAAGAAAAGAAAAAGAAATTGAATTAACAAGTGGGACCCACTTGACATTAAGAGAGGTCCATGGTGGAACAAGTTCACGAGCCTTGGTCTCAGGTGCACTCGAGTTCACCACATGGCATGCTGACAAGGACACCACGCAAGCAAAGGAGATGAGATGGCTCTGATGTGGAGGATGAGATGGCTTCCACATCAGCAAGAGACAAACCAAGGAGAAGGAGAAGCTCCAGAGCAAAGCCATGGCTGACGGTGAAGATGACAACGTCGACAACGACCCGCGGAAGTCCGACTGAGGAGAAAAATGGAATGCCAAGAACTTGGTGATGCTCTGGGAGGCCATGGCTAAGCACAGGAGACAACAAACCGGTGATGACGACGACATTGGCGATGAGGAGCTCCATGGTGATGACGAAAACAGCTGAGGAGTGGCGCCTGAGAAAAACCATGGGAGCACCACAACGAGGATGGCTCAAGGAGCACGAGGGACACCTTGAGGAGGACTGTAGTTGACCGGAGTGGCATCAATTCAAAGATGACTCGAGATGAGGATGATGACCGGTGGCAGCAATTCAATGACAGAGAGAGACCGGGAAGGGAGAGGATAAAGTGAGGAGGAGCTAGCACGCAGCATGATGCACACAAAAGGGCACAATGCACACCTGAGGATTAGATAAAAAAAAAGTGGTCGACGGTCGGATTTGATGACGAAGACGAAAACTGTGTTCCGATGATCCTCGGAAGGAGATGGTGAGAGCACGGCGAAGATCGGGTTGATGCGAATCCAACGACGATGGAAGCTCGGGCAGAGATGCACTGACGGTGGTGAATTTTGTGGGCGCAGAAGCTTCAATGGTCGGCGGTCCTTTGGCGATTGTGGCGCAACGAGGATGAACTCAGGCTGGAGATTTGAGGTTTTTGGTGGAGATGATTGGGGCAAAGAAATTGACGCGAGGAAGCGAGCTTAAATAGTACCAGAGGAAAGGAGTTCCAAGAGGACATGACGACGCTAGTGTACAGGATTTGGACTCTAGGAGTCTATCTTCGAAACGAAGAAGATGCTGACGAGGCCAAGGAAAAGAGAGGTTGACCTCCGGGCCCCACATGGCAGAGAGTGAAGGGAACGTGCGCGGCCGGGCTGTGACGGAAAGAGAAATGGGCTGAGGAAAGATAGGGTTGGGCTGGGATTAAGAGCTCGGTCCAAACTTTTTTTGAGATTTTTAATAGCTTTTCTTTTTAAAAAATACTGAATATCCAAATAGCAAATAGAAAATAGCAAATGAACTCAGAAAAAATCTAAGAAATATATGCAAGCACATAGAATCCAAATAAAATAATTTTGATAATAGTTGATGTTGGAATTAATCATATTAAATTATTTGGCTTTTGAAAGTCCATATTAAGCTTTATTTTAATGCAAATAAAACTTTAGTGAATTTTTCTACAGTGCTAAACTACTCAAAAATATTTTTAAACTTTGGAAAAATTGGGATGCTATAGCCCTAGGACATGCACCATTGATGTACTACCATACAGGGTGAGGAAAGGGACAAGAGCAGGTGGCAAGGCGAAGGCTGTTGTGGAGGGAAACACCGCAAGCGAAATGGAGCAAAAGAGGTGCCGACACTTAAGGCTCTTATTTTCCTTTCTTTTCTTTCTTCGTTCTTTTGTTCCTTTTGTCAACCTGTTAATCTATCACATATTTATGCATGCCGATGCTTTGCGCTAGTTTCTCCATAATGTACTCTATGAAACTCCTTTAATGCAATAATGGCAATTCTCTTGCCATTTAATCAAAAAAACAATGTTGACTTCATACTTGACTGTAGACCACCTCTATTTCACTTCAGCGTCCACATGGTCTATTTGTTGGGAAACCATGGGCTTGGCTCAGCAGCCGGCCCATGGGTAGGCGTCCCATCCAAAACTCTAGCAGAGTCTCTAGCCTTTAAATAGGGGTACTAGTCATTGTAAAAGGTTGACCACTTGAGGAAGGAATAAAGAAGAAATAATACTTCCTACACCTTTGTCTCTTTTTGTGTTCAATCTACCATGTTTCTGCAAAGCTAATTTCGTAGATAATTAAAATTTAAAAATAATTTTCCTGATCATCATGTGAAGTCCATCAGAATGGACAACACCACAGAATTTATTTAGGGGCATTTGATGATTATTGCATGACAATGGGAATTAACGTTGAGCGTTCCGTACCGCAGGTCCACTCCCAGAATGGATTATCAGATTTTTGCATAACTGTAATTTAGCAACTACATGTTGGGGACACGCAGTCCTGCACGCAACAACTCTCATCAATTTTAGACCACCGGCATATAACATCCATTCATCTTTGTAACTAGCGCAAGGGTCAGCATCAAAAATTTCTCATCTTCGCAGATTTGGTTGAAAGGTTTATGTACCTATGCCACCACCGCAGAGAACTGCAATGGACCCTCTTCGAAAGTCTGGGATATATGTTGGTTATGAGACAACATCCATAATCAGGTATTTGGACCCCATGACTGAAGATTTGCATACAGCCCACTTCGCTGATAGCATATTTGATGAGGATTATTTCCCGTCATTAGGGGGCAATTAACCTGTAATACCCCGGATTCGGATCGGGTAATTAGAAAAGCAGCTGGGGAGGGAAAATTCAAACAAGAACTGAAATTTCCTGAATCGACGGGGGGTTTTCAGCGATCTTCCGACAACTGGGCTCGGGCCGCACCAGAGGGGCCCATGAGAGGGGCCAACCAAGGGGGGGGGGTTTCCTCATCCCCAAACCCTAACCTATCCCCTCTCTCTCCCCACTCCCCTCCCCAAGCCGCCACCCCCTCCTCCCCCTCTCCAACCGGCCGCCACCCTCCTCCCTATCGTACGCCAGACTTGTTTGTCAGATTTGGGTAAGTTCCGTACGTTTTCTGATCTTCCCACCTCTTAGAAAGTTATATCCCTTGATCTTAGATTTCTTTAGGCACCGATATCATCTGATTTGGAGTTACGGTTTAGGAGATATGGTAGTTTTACCGCGACTGTCCTGGACAGCTGACGTGTTTTGGCAGATTTTCTTGTCGGGCCATTATGAATTACTTAGAGGCCGAATCTAGAGTTTTCTTATCCTAGAGTTATGTTCCTGGTTTCCATAGATTTCTTTTGGCACCGAGATCACGAGATTCCACCCTGTGGTTTAGGAGATATGAACTTTTAACCGCACACTACTCTGTCTGTCAGAGATTTTAGAGACTGTCGGTTGCTCGTCGGTTTTGATCTAGTTACAGTCAGATTCAGAACTCCCACCCAAATAGGTTATTGTAGACCTTTAAATTATATTTCCATGTTGATAAAGATCACCTCTATTGGATCAGTAGAATAAAAGTTACGTCATTTTCTTTACCACTATTCGAAATCGGGCAGATATCATTAGTGTTTTCAACTGTTGTTTAGGCCACTGTTTTGGCGAATCAGAACCCCGCCAACTAGAGTTTCGTAGTGTCGTGCGTTAAGATTCATTGGGCACTGGTTTCGGGTCATTTCGAATTCCAGATAATTAAATATGTTTTTCTCGCATCGCTGATCGGAAGGGTGAAATCGGTGAATAGTTTATTTTCAATTCGGTGCATGCGGTATATTGGGTAGTTAGGAGATATTGTAGAACACCGGTAGCAATGTATTTCCACATTGTTCTTATTTCGGAAACACTTGTGTAGGCGGTGAGGCATCGCGTGTGGGAACACCTTCATTGCTTGCTAGCGCGTCGCAACGCGAAAGGCAAGTACATTGAATCCTTTACATTGATGAATGATGTGTTTGTGTTCATGCTAATGTTTCTATGATTCATATTTTCAATCAACGAAGTTACTCAACATTCATATTCCAAAGAGGCAATCGCATATTAACTTGTGGTGTTTTCAATTGAATGCATGATAATGTGATGTATACGTGTATGTTCTTGCACTTGTTCATGATGTTGATATGTTTCAAATTGATAATTGAGAAAAGATGATGACATTCATATTACTTGCTTCATTCCATTCATACATGCTTTAATTTCCGTCCACGGGAGTGGAATTTTGAAAGACCCATCAATTCCAGTATGGGCATTTGAAAGACCCATCAATTCCAGTATGGGTATTTGAAAACCCATCAATTCCAGAATGGGTACATGTGATCCACCATTCCAATGTGGGCCACGTTGGACACCCGTATGAAACGTTCTTCATAAGGTAACTTTAAGTGAACACCGACGGGTGTTACACTCGCTATACCGGTATAAGCTGTGATTAGTCCATTCCTTCAGTGCATTCTTTCATTCCATCCATTCATGTATTCATTCCATTCAATCATGTATGTGGTGCAAGATTTGTTCATAATTCAATTGAATTGATTTATCCACTATTTGATTGATTATTCTAATATGGTACTTGCTGAGTTTCGACTCACCCTTGCTTTCAATGTTATTTAGGTGAACCACCCTGATGTTGATGATTTTGGGAAGGGAGTAGACCAACACGTTGCACACAGAACATTACTCGATAATTTTCATTAATGGTTTCAACTTTGATATTCCTTGATGAGAGAAGGACTGTATTAAGTAATGTTTAAACTTCATGTCATGTCGTTCCATGATTAGTTTCTTGATTATTCGCCACTGATGTATTGGCTGCTTTCACCTCGTTATCCTGTTATTGATATTTGGATAGATGCATATTGAATCTTATTCCGTAAATTGTTCATATGTTGTATCCTTAGGTGGCATCTTGGCTTCCGAATAGCCAGGGTGTTACATAACCCCTTGATAAAAAATATCAAAAAATAATATGGTAAGCCATGGGAATCCATACACATGACCCGCGCACTAGTGAAGCAAATAGAGTAGTCCAGGAGATAATTGAAGTCAAGAAGACAATTGAAGTCCAGAAGATAATTGATTTGAAAGCATTAGTGAATCAACTGCCTGACCACTTTAGTGATTTGAAGAGCGTGACCAAGTTACATGTGCCTACATGCAATGCACCGGAGAGGGTTGAAGTACAGAAGAAATTTTAAGGTATCCCTAATCCTGTCCAAAGGCATCAGAAATGGACGAGAACTCTGGCCCCTCGAATCCCAAGTAACCTGGGACTACTGGTGAAAAAGGATAAGAATGCTTTACACAGTCGATCACCGAAGTTCTCCAAAACCAGAAGGGGAGCGAGTTGAGACCTAGCACCAGTATGAAATCTTCAGGAAAAGGCATACCAGATTTGAATATTCCCATGAAGGGAGATATTAGCATGGATGTGTTCTCACACATCAGAGCTGAAAAAGCTAAAGGGACTTACCCCTGTATTTGGAAGCATCGGTGGGTAAGAAGAAGCGTTAGAAGCGTTAGAAGAATCGTCCTATGAAGAAATAGCTGTAAACTTTGTGACCACAGGAGAATCTATGAAAAGGGAAACAACCAATGTCGATATTTATTTTGCAAAGAAAATTACCACAATCATTGATCTTGATCTAGAACCTACATCGCTCCCTGAATGTAAGAAAAGATCAGATTGGGAAGATTGGAAGAAGGCAATAGAAAATAAATTATTATCTCTGAATAAAAGAGGTGTTTGGGCTTGTAAGCCATACGCCTCCCGACGTGCACCCGTAAGGCATAAGTAGGTATTTGTTCGAAAGAGAAATGAAAATAATAAAGTAAAGCAAGGCTTGTTGCACAAGGTTTCACTCAACGTCCAAGGGTTGATTATGAAGAAACCTATTCTCCGGTCATGGGCGGAATTACCTTAAGATATTTAATCTCAATAGCAGTAAATTTGAACTTAGAAATAAAATTGATGGATGTGGTAACTGCATATCTTTATAGAAATTTAGATTCAGACATTTGTATGAAGGTACATGAATGTTTCCCTGTCCCGAATTAAGACAGAGCAAATAGAAATCTGTACAGTGTGAAACTCATAAAGTCACTGTACGGACTTAAGCAATCAAGCAGGATGTGGTATAATCGCTTGAGCGGTTTTCTATGCAAGAAAGGCTACACGAACAATGAGAATTATCCTTGTATATTTATACGATGATCCCAGGATGGATTTTGTATAATCTCAGTGTATAAAGTTGATCTGAACATCATTGAGACCATGGAAGATATTAAGAAAGCAAGCTCTTACCTGGAGTCGGAGTTCAAAATGAAAGATTTGGATAAAACCAAATATTGCCTAGGCTTACAACTTGAGCATGCCCTTGAAGGGATATTAGTGTATCAGTCAGCCTACACTCAAAAGGTGTTATAAAGGTTCGGCTTTGAAAAGTCATATCATTCGAAAGTGACAATGGTCGGGAGATTTTTGCAGCAAGACAATGACCCGTACAGACCCAGAGAAGAGGGGGGAGGAAGTCCTGGGACCGGAATTCCCATACTTAAGTGCAGTAGGAGCACTCATATATTTAGCAAACTGTACTAGACCAAACATTGCATTTGTCGTGAATCTATTAGCAAGGTATAGTGCAGAACCTACCAAAAGGCTTTAGCAGGGAATAAAGAACATCTTCTGATACCTCAAAGAAGCAAAGACCTTAGTTTGTTCAACAGAAAGAAGCCGGGTACATGTCGGACCCGTATACAGCCAAGTCGCAGACATGCTATGTATTCATATGTGGTGGAATTGTAATTTTATAGAAATCGTCTAAGCAATGTCTTATATCGACTTCGACGAACCACTCGAAAATAATAGCACTGTACGAGGCCTCACGAGAATGTGCTTGGCTTCGACGGATGATTCACCACATCCAGCAATCGTGTGCATTGAATACCACGCAAACTCCTACTATTACCTATGAAGATAATATAGCTTGTATTACACAAGTGTAGATGAGTTATGTGAAGAGTCAATTCACAAAGCATATCAACCCCAAGTTCTTCTATGCTCATGAATTGCAAAAGATAGACAAAATTAAAGTACCGCATACTAAGTCATGTGAAAATCTTGCAGATTTATTCACTAAATCACTTCCGACATTTAGCTTTGAAAGGTGCATACGTGGAATTAGAATGATGAGACTTAGAGAAGTGCAGAATTCAGGGGGGAATCTTTACGAACTCATTATTGAAACTTGTTCACAGAGATCGAGTACCCGAAGAGTAAATCCTGGAGATTAAATTAAATTGGGTGGATTGTACTCTTTTTTCTGTTGATGAGTTTTTCCTTAAGTTTATTGGCTAAGGCTTTTAATTAGGTAATTCGTGCAATGCTGCAGAATGTGTATCATGTACTCTTTCTCCAATTTTTTCCACTAGATTTTTATGGAGTTTTGACGAAACATAAACATGTGAGAATGGGTGCCCAAGGGGGACTGTTGGGAAACCGTGGGCTTGGCCTAGCAGCTGACCCGTGGGTGGATGCCCTATCCAAAACCCTAGCAGGGTGTCTAGCCTATAAATAACTTGTTAAATTGCTTCACAAACCAGGTGGCACATAACCTTTCAGGACATGACTTGCGCTCTCGTTCCTTTCTGTACTAGTTTGCTTAGCACAAGATTTCCTACTAAAATATGGCTTAGCCCATCTGTGACCGGTCTCATATATTTGTGTGAGGAAAGGATGGTTCTCCAGTTTGTAATTCTCAAGTAGTTGCTGCCATGCAGCCTCAAAGGCTCAAACTCATCAACAGAGCATATAATTCAATACCTTGTGGAATTCAGATGTTGGAATTCTTGTTATACACAGGGACATATCCAGTATAGGGACATGGGTGTACAATTGTACACCCATTTTTTGGGGGCAGTATTTATTAGGTATATCAGGTATAAATACTAGTAAGTATACTTAAATACGTATTTCAACTGTGCTGCATTGCGACTCAGCGACTCCATCCCGATCGGCAATTTAGCCCAACGTTCTACCCATCTACGTAGGTGCACTGGTGCAGCCCACTCGGTAGCCGCCCCCACGCCACCAACCAAGCAGCAGATAATGGCCCAACTCGACCAAGTGTCGCGAGTGCAAGTGTGCGACCAAGCCGCAGCCGACACTCTGCACTTGGCAGCGCCAAGCCCCCAACCAAATGAGAGCCCGAAACGGCGAGGCCTAACCGGCTAACCCTATCCCTTTCCTCCCCTGTCTCTTCTCGCCCTATGGCGGTGGCGGCAGTGCAAGGATGTGCGGCGAGGTGCGTGAGCGATGGGGTAGGGATGAGCACCGAGCCGAAGCCAGGGATGGAGGCTGCGGTGCGTAATGACTCCGGTGAGAGGCAACGTCGGCAAAGGGAGGGAGGCCGCGCGGCAGCACCGAGCACAAGCCCGGGCAGGATCAGCCACCGGCACAGGTGCAAGGAGCGGCGGCGGCATGCGGCAAGGTCAAGGGGAGCTCCTCTGCTGGTTTCTTGACTCGTCTTGTTTCGCCTCCCGTGGCCGCTCCTCCTTTGCCGGCATCGCCGCCGTGATGGGGAACAGGCAAACAACAGAACAGGGGAAGGCCGGCAACCCGACAGGGTTGACGCCAAAGCGGGGATGGATTGGTCGATTGGATAATTGGATTGGACGCCTGACGCCTCCCCAGAATCTAGATTGGGCATTGGCACTGATTGTCTAATTGGCTCCTTAGACCATAGTTGAGTTAGTTTTGCACTTCTGATAAGTGGATGTGGTCCATGTGGATCAGTGGTCAGTGGACACTGGACAGTGGATGTGCATTGGATATTTGGCTCGTGGAATCAGATATTCAGATTGGCACTGATCGCTTACTTGTTAGCTTCGTACTTCATAGGCTCATAGCTTGTATAGTTGTATAATGTATAGTTGTAATGTTGTATGTATATGTGAGTGATTGAATCAGATATTCAGATTGGCATTGAACCACTGATCAATATTTGTTGGCTTCATAGCTTGTATAATTCAATAATTGTATGTATATGTCAGTGGATAAAAGAGAAGATTATTATGTCCAATTATTATGTAGCTTCAGTTGTTAGATAAAATAGAAGATTATTCTGTATAGTTCAATATAACTTTTTTATTAATTAAATTTTTTTAATTTTAAATTTAAATTTAACACCTGCGAACTATATTTCCAATTCTGGCCCCTTTGGTCACGCCACCACCCCGTGGCGTGACAAAACAACATTATCACGCCATGAGATAAGTCCGCTAAAATAGAACTTTTTGTTACACCACTGGTGGTGGCATGACCAAACAACACTGTTGGGTTTCAAATTATCATTTATTTTCAAAATTCTCTAGTTTCTAGCTATGCTCGGGTTTGTGTTTCAAATCTCTTCGCTATTCTCGAATTCAAAATTCAAGTTTGAATTCTCCTTTTCGATTTTGGGCCCCTTTTTCATTTAGCCCTCCTCTCCTTTGGGCTCAGCCCGCATTCATTTTTCTTGGGCCGGCCAAGCTCCTCCCGACCCACTCCCCATTCCCTGGCCCATCTCCTCTTGGCCTCTTGGCCCGGCAGCCCCCTCCCCCTTGCCCCTTTTTCTTCTTCCTCAGCCAGGTCACCCGAGTCTCCCATGCTCTTATCTCTCGTGCACCAGCCACGAGCTCCCTCTACGCCGCCTCATGCCTGCCTGCTCTCTATGCCGCACCAACTCTCGCCTGCACCCCCGACCGCCCGTGACTTCGGCGCCCTCCTCCTCGTCAAGTCCCGTCGCTGTGCCATCCTTCCTGTGTCCTCACCGCTCAGTCTGCGCTCAGCACTGCGATGGCGCACACGCCTGCGTCAGCCGGCCCTTCAAATCGCCACCCCCTTGTCATCTCCCTGCTGCGCCCACCTGCCTCCCGCCCCGTCGTTTCGCCCGGGCCACGTGAAGTCATCGCCCCGCTCGAAGCTTGCCAGTGCACCATGATGTCGCCTCGGGACCAAGCTCCCTCCCAACGGCTCCTCCCTCCCACCGGCGCCTATAAGAAGCCCCTTGTGCCCTCCTGAACTCCCTCCTTCACTCCCTTCTTCACTCCCTTTCTCACCTGGTAAGTTCCACCAAAATCGCCGCCCGTGCTCCATTTCGGTCGAGCCGCCTTCACCGCCAACTAGCCGCTCCAGCGCCGGCCCCAGCACGCCGCCCCCGTCACCGTGCACCCCCGATGCCCAGGACCACTCCCCCCAAGCCCCTTTGGTTTTGGACCGCTCCACTGCTGCACTCGGCCTTCTTCACCGCCTCTGGCCACTCCTTTCTCAACCATCGATCTACCTCCTCCAGCCACCTCCTGCTCCCTTCTTTGTCTTGGTGAGTCCCTTGAGTTCCCCACTAGCCCGTGCTCCCTTGAATTTTTGTAGTGCATTGCCAAACCGCTGTTGTCGGTTTTGGACCAAACGCCACCACTGCTCTCTGTTGTCCCGCCGCCGCTCCGACATCCTCCATTTGTCGCACTGACACCATCCCGTTTTGGTACTTGGTCGCTGCCGTCGTGAACGCCTCCACCGGCGACGAGCCGGGCCCCTCTCGGGTGCCCTGGCACCCTCGTGGTCTGAAGTGCCGACCGGCACTGTGCGCACTTAACCCCTGGGATTACTGTCGGCAATGAAGGCCAAGCAATCATTAGCCGATTAATTAACATTTTAAGTGCAGGCTTAAAAGCCTCATTGACTCACTGACCGGCAAGCTTGTAAATAGTAACTATCGGTTTTGTTTTTCAATGACTCAATGATAGGTGGGCCCGTATACAGTGTGCACCTGATGCACCATGGACCAGTGCATGTTGACCTCCGGTCCATGCACTGTGCACATGGACCAAGCACTATTCTTGGGTCCCACATGTTAGTGGGCAATTCTCTCTCCTCTTTTTTGAATTTTCTTATTTAATTCCAATTCAAACTTCAGAAGCTCTACTCTCCTCCGTTATAACTCCAGAAATTATGAAATTTGTTTCTAAAATTTTATAAATTCAATATCTTGCTAATGGCACTGGTCTTGTCTTATTTGGAGTTCATTTATTATGTCTTTAGTATTTATTTGCTCTCTTTACTTGTTGTTCCTTTTTCTAGTACATTCGTCCGATTAGGGTTCAAAGAAGTGGGAGATCTCCAACTCGATCAAGCACAAGACTATCAAGACTCTCTTACCTATAACCAAAGTGAGCCGACACTTTGATCATTTTGATCATACATTTTATGTAAATTATATTCATTTAAATTACCAAAATTGCATGCTTTAATTCTTTAATCAAATGTATATTAAAGCTTAAGGTAGTTAAATACTCATTTGATGATTAATTAATTATTATGTCATCCCTTGATAATTAAATCCATTATTCTATGTCACCCTAGTAACTATGTGGTAATTACTAGTTATAGGTTGTACTTAAGCGACATGCTAGTCTTGCTTAAGTACTTAGACATTAAAGTTCTTAATCATCATCTTTTAAACATGAAAGTGATTTTGGACAGTCATTGTGGGTAAATGACTGGAATATTGAGATAATTTGGTTTTACTCCTCAAAACCCTAATATCTTGTTATTACCACATCTAGGCGGATGGAATGGTGGTGGGTATCGTCGTGCACGAGAGTGGTTGGTAAGTGGTATGAACCTCCCGGATGAATTAAAGACTTAATCTTGTGTAAAACAAGTACAACCACAAGTCTGTAAAGTGCAACTTGGCTTACTAAAAATTTTAAACCCTGAATGTCATCTCGCTGGATGGATAACGTGAAACCGCGTGATACGTCCGACTTGAATGGGACACCGATGCAAGGTGAAGTTACCAGTCATCGTGATGTAGTCCAACTACGCTAGTCGCTGAGGTAGACATCCCGCACAACGTATGGGAGTAACTCCATATAGGTGGGATGATGGAAGGGGCGAAATATTTTGAAAGGTTACTGTGATGGTCGCTCAACTACATGACTATAGAATTATATGGGGCAACGAGTACGATTGTCTCTTGTGGGTACAGTGTACAACCTATGCAGAGTCTAAACTGTTTAAACAGTTGTGCCTAAGATCAAAGGCGGACATAGGAACTTACTAGAGTTGGTTCTATTTCAAAAACCTTTGTGAGAGGCATGAAAATCAGGTCGGGCTCACCTAGCCCTGAGATTAGATTTTTTTTCTGAGTCGTCGAGCTCAGTGGTGTCGTTAATAATTGGAGGAAGCTCCAATCAAAAGAAGCATAAGGTAGAGGTTCCAACGGAGGGAACTTTTGCTGTTATTTAATATTACACAATTACTCTCTTTAATAAATTACAAATTGGTTAAAATGCTAAGTGATAGGAATTTGTAATTATGATAATTGAAAATATTGCTTTAGCAAATAAAAGAACTCGAGCCACCCTTGTTAAGCCATGCATGTATATATTGCATCTTGTGTGTTGGCTCGCGAGCATGAAAGTTGTTCTCATCCTCGCTCTCCCCCAAACCCTTCAGATAATGTGGACCAAGGAGATTATGCGTATTACGAGGACTCAGAAGCCGACAGCCAAGGAAACGATGAAGAGTAGTCTAGTTCTATAGTCTAGATCTCGCCTCAGTCTAGTGGACTCGTTCGGTACTTGCGTGCAACCGATATTATCCAAGCCCTTGGTTAATATCAGTCGTACATAGGCTACCCCAGTCGCTTGCCTGTGGAGAGATGAGCTCTACCCTTTTAGTTCTGCTATAGTTTGTGTTGCTTTCATGTAATGTAAGCAATTTGACCTGTTTGGCCTTTTTGTAGAACTTGACTCGATGTGGTCTATGTCACTCTGATGTTTGTAATATATTTGAATATCTTAGTTCACGCCATGTATGAGATGATCCAGCAATGTGCCTATGAGTGCTATCTACTGATCCAGGTAATAGCACAGTGTTTTCACGGAGGATTTGGATTTACGAAATCCGGACCCGACAGGGTGGTAACGTGATAAGAGTTTGCCCAGATACAGACTAGCGTGACAGTGTTATTTTGTCATACCACGGGTGGTGGCGTGACCAAAGGGGTCAGAATTGAAAATAAAGTTCGCAAGGGGATTAACTTTAAAATAAAATTAAAAAGGGTTAATTAATATTAAAAAATCAGTTCAATAGGTTGTGTAGCTTTAGTTGTTAGATAAAAGAAAAGATTATTTCGTCTTAAATGACCAATTATTTATGTGAAGCTTATGTTTTTCATGTAGACCACAGAGCATTCAATAGCTTGTACTTTTTTTTTATTGTGGACCTTTATATTTTACATTGTATAATATATTGGTAACTCTGAACATTCATTCTAGAAATCCTTGATCTGTTACTGTGTACACAGGCCTAGCTAGCCCTCCTTGGGCAGTTGCAGCACATGCCACTTGCACCATCTGTGCGTTGTGTTCGGCAGCACCTTTTCAGTAGCAACCTCCATAGCACGGCACTGATCAGTATGTATCAAGAATTTACACAAAAGCACAATTAACCGCCGCACAATCAAGAGCAATTGAAAGTTTAGTACACTGAGGCCGTACCTGTTAGTATTGCCTTCGGCGCCTTCCCACCCATGAGAGAAACAAATCCATTGTAGACCCCACTCAAAACTCTGAATTGTTTCACGACGCAAACAGTCACCTACAAACAAACCGAACGCCATGCCATAAAGATTAGTTTGGTAGGTACTACTAGGTAGTGTCAAACGTAACCACGTCACCAAAGTAAGCATACTGCAGCTTACACCCTTGTGTTGGGAACAGTAAATTTGGCCAAAAGCTATTTTTGAGCTGAAAAGCACGTATAGCTAGCTTATGGTTATCGTTTTTACTGAGAGACTATTTGACAGTCTGAATTTTTATTAGGCTGTCTAGCTGAGAGTATGAAAAGTCTAATATACCATGTAAGTTATCACTTATTTGTTTGCTTAATCAGCTAATCATGGATCTGCAAACTTGAAACCAATTTAGATAACACAAGTAATTGATCTCTCATGTCGCCCAATGTCAAATCACAATCCTGAGCTGGGTTCGTTTCTCCCAGTTGCGTGCGAGTCCAGGCGCTCAGCTCCCCCAAGCCCAAGGTATCCTTCACCGCAAGCTGGAGACATGAAGAAGATGGTGATGGCTAGCAAAGCCCCGGCTTAATTGGTTCGGTTTTTCCCATTAATATTTTGACATGGAGGTGGTTGCTCCAGTTCCCGTCATGCAGGTGAGTGGATATAGGTTGATTGCTACCATTTAGAATTACCTGCTTGTGAAAGATTTGGTGGTGCAAGTGACTTTTCTTATTGGATCAAAGCAAGGATGTTTTGTTAATTGTGTCTTGGATTATTTCTATTTTACTCTAGGTTTGTTGTGTTATTGTTGCTGTATTCAACTGGTGCCCTCTAGAGTTGATGTTGTTACTGTGTGCATTAATTGATCAGCTGAGGGGATGACTGCTAGTAATGTTGTATTATTCAGGTTGATATATATTGGATATGCTTGTGCTATTTAAGATTCATGATAATTTATCAGACTATAACTAGCATCGTTTGTAAAATTTCTAGGATACTGTATTGTCATGAACTCATGATCAAATTCACACGCAGACACTAGGTTTTGTCTTTGGTGTTTATAGGTATAAATGTGTTTACCAGTCTAGGTTCTTTTACATTGGTTTTCGTTAAAAAATTGTGGGCTTCACATTGGAAGCTTGTTCTTCGCAGCCTATTCACAGTGTTTGCGGTTGGCCTTTGTCTTTGTTTTCACTTTGAGTTCTTTTTACCATTTTTTTTGGTGTCATTTGATTTTTTTTTTTGTAGGATGAGATGATGACCGAGGCTAAAATTGACTGAGGCATGGTCATAGAGATAGCTGGCTACTGGCTGCTGATAGACAAGTCTTTTGTGCGGCCAAGAAGCTACTTACTTATTTAGTACTTACTAGTTACCACTTGGCTACTTGTTGTCATGTTGTGCTATTGTCACGTATTGTGAACTTGTGATGTAATGAACTAGTGAGTAGTGATGTACTTGGCTATGACTAGTTGAATTTTGAATCATGTGAGAGGTGAGAGTTGTGACTTGCTACTTGTTAGTTGGCAGTTACTACTTACTTAATTAGTCCCTGTTATGTACTTGCTAGTTGCTACTTGCTTAACTAGCCTCTATCATCGTGTGGTGTAATTAAATTTACTTGTTAAACTACTAACGTAGAAAAAGTTGCATTTTGGACATGTAGTATGGTTGATTGATCTTTATTTGTGTGACATATATAGTTTGTCTTGACGCATTATCCTATTAGATATTCGTGATCGATACATTCCGTATTCAGTTTGGCATGTATTCGCTCTGTATTCGTGATTGAGATTATTTGTATTTATATTCGTATCCGGCACTGCCCGTGTTCGACTCTAATTCCGAAAAAATATAAAATAACATACAAAAAAAGTGATATTCATCGCTATCCGCTCCGATTTGCATCTTACCTGAAAGCAGAAGTAGCTCAAACTAACGACAACCACCAGAAGACGCAGCTCGAGCCTCCCAAACAAAAGGCCCAATGCAAAGACTGGTTTTGTTTTCTTCTGAGAACCAAAGACAAGGTCGGAGCTTATGAATTTGGTAAAATAGCCTAACGGGGGAGAAAAAGACAGAAGGAGAAGAATCTTCTCATAGCCCAAGGCCCAAACTAGTTTCATAGATTTGTTAAACAAGAACAAAAAAGAGAGAGAGATGAAGATGATGCTTTTCGGCTAGATGAACAACGCAAATC
Organism: Hsuehochloa calcarea; assembly: GCA_036346395.1. Taxonomy (NCBI): domain Eukaryota; kingdom Viridiplantae; phylum Streptophyta; class Magnoliopsida; order Poales; family Poaceae; genus Hsuehochloa; species Hsuehochloa calcarea. The sequence goes on along the minus strand of CM070603.1, from coordinate 28,002,301 downwards.
GGCAGTTGTCGCTGTTGCATCTTTTCTCATCATCGTGCGTTGTCCATCTCGATCGATCGGTATCTTGTGCATGCTTTTACCAGTTTTTCATGATGCGTTCATTCTTTCATTTGCACGAAAACACGCGAGACATGAACAGGGACTGTCGAATCGCATTCTCACCACTGAATAAAGCAGATGTGTTCGTAGCATAAAGAAAGGGACGAACTGTATATTCAATCTGAGCTTAGCCCGTGGAGAAAGGTACCGCTGCTAGTTCAGTAGTTTGCATGGACTGCTGTTAAGTGTTACCACACTCTTTCTACTACCAGTTAATTGTAGATTTGTTTCACCAAGTTCCTCTGTTTAGATTTGTTTCACCGATGGCTCCGTTGGAGATGCGCGCCCCAAGTCATCCAACGTAGAAGAGAGATTATACCTTCATTATGACTCATGAGGCATAGCTTCAATTAAAATTGGTAGGCCCTGAGGCAGGCCATTCCTGTTGAAAATATGGACAAAAAAATTAATTGTAAATTTTATTATGAGACAAAGATTACATAAAACTAAATATGCATAAAATAATACTAACAACAGACAACTCATTGCACAACCAACTTAGATGAAGAACAGGAAGCAGCAGACTCAAAGTAGTGCAGAACGTACATGAAGCAGTGAAGCGATCGGTCACGCAGATGCGCTACCCAGAAACCTTATTGTCCTCTCGTGCAGGTGAACTCTACGACAATGGTTTGGAGATATCCACTCACTCTCGTTCCAAGTGCACGCCGGGGAGAAGGAATAGTTTGGTTCGACAACACAACTCTTCAGCACAGTAGAACATAGAGGAAAATGAAGAAAATGAAAGTGAATCCAATCGTATTAGGTCTGGACGTATCCATATCTTTTTAAAGGTCGAAACAATTACTCTCTAGTAACTGCATAATAAAACACATATTAAACCACTGGTACCTACTAATTCAAAACCAATTAAAGATAATTAAGCAGTGTTTATCAGATCCTGATTACACACTCATCTGCAGCTTCGACCACTGATCTATAGCTTCGACCAGTGTATTTTGACCACACTGGTCTATGGATTCGGCCACTATTTTTTGTCACTGTGTTTCGACACTTTATTTCGACTACAGTGTTTCGACTACACTAGTCTATGGCTTCGACCATATTATTTCGACCAGTTTATTTCGACTACAGTGTTTCAACCACACTGGTATATGGCTTCGATCACACTATTTTAACCACTTTATTTCGACGGAGAGAAATACATGGTTAGCAAAAGAAAGGTGGACTAGGTTCACGACACGTTCACGGTCGCAAGTCGCATGTCACGCGATTGCCACGCGAATATACGCGCACATGTGCGTACGTGCGTGTGTGTGACTTTAGCTATAGTCCTACTCACGTCACCCCATATCATGTTTCATATATTTCAAGGTGTGGCAAGGACTCCATCTTATAAATTGCTCTCCCACCATTGGCTAAACAATATGAAACTAAACCATGCATGCTTTGGAATTTCATGAATGAATGACCTTTACACTTATGAGCCCAATTCTAACGTATAGAACCCGGGTACCATGTGACTATTTTACATTTGTTGGATCGAAACAGAGGCTAGAGGGGGGTTAAATAGGAGCAGTGTCTCTTTTTCACCTTAATCGGATTCAACTCAATTTTCTCTTCAATAGCTATGAAAGCTGTGAAGATCAACGAACAAGCACGACGGAAATCTTGTATTGAATCCAATTGAAACCTCGATGCACAACAGCCAAAAACACTGAAAACTCAAATCAAGGTGAGTCGGGCGGTCAGACCTCTCAGGTCAGGTGGTCGGACCGTTGGCCTAGCGGTCAGACCTCTAACTAGGGGCGATGTGACCTCCAGCTTGATGAACAATGAAATAAACATGAAATCAAAATCATAAATTGACTCAACTTTTGATCTGGTGATCTAAATCCTCTCAAATTTCAATCATAGCTCATCAAGAAGGTTAGAAACCCATTCCAATCGACGATCGGGAAGATCAAGGCTAAATCTCAATGAATTTCATAGATAAGGGAAGGAGAGCATAAGAATCTTGGAAAGTCCTACTTTGATCATAAAACTTGCCCGTAGGTAAGAGATGATCGAGATGATCCTAGATGCATTCCCATGTGTCACAGCAAGCAAGATCATAGCAAGAAACCAAAGAAAAACTAAGGGATTAACAAAAACCCAAAAGTCACCAAAACGAGAGTAAGAACAAGAAGAGACTCATCTTGGAGAAATCTTACTTGGATTGATTTGAGATAGAAGTTAGTTTATAACCACTCTACTATGGATGACAAAAGCTTAACACTTGATCACACAATCAATCCATTTCTCACAAACCCTAGCCTCAACTACACCAAAATCCCCAAAACACAAATTAGAGTTTTTCTCTAAAAAGAACTTGGGAACTCCACATCTGGATATTCCTTTTTATAGTGAAGGCTAGACTGAGAGAGAAGACCCTAATGGGCACCCGTTAAGCCCACACATAAATGGGTCTACACCCACACACGCTTGTCAAAGCGGATAATGAACTGAGCTTCCTAAATTCGTTTCTTCGTGATCTTTATATTTATTTGGCCTAATCCATCTCTCCTTACGCCGTCTTGCGACGCGGTTTAGCCAAATGAAAGTTCAGAAGAGAAACAACTCCCCCTCAAACCAACCCATATGGATAAATTACCCCTAACTCACCCCTCAAGATAGCAAACCTAGTTTGATCTAAAGGCTTGGTGAGGATATCAGCTAGCTGAGCCTCGGACTCCACAAACTCCAGCACAATGTCACCCTTCTCTATACAGTTTTTAAGGAAGTGACAGCGAATATTAATGGCAGAAGTGTTATCACAGAGAAGAGTAACACTAGCAAAAGCTAACCCATAGTCATTAAGGGTGGACACCATCCACAGAATCTGACTACAGCAATTAGCGGCAGCTACATATTCAGCTTATACAGTGGATTGTGAAACAAAGAACAGCTTTTTAGACTACCAAGAGACGAGAGAAGTGCCTAAGAAGTGACAAGTGCATGAGGTACTCTTCCTATTTAGCTGAAACCCACAAAATCAGAATAAAAAACCCCAAATGGACAAGGAAGATGAGCAGGAATACCAAATGATATATTGGAGGGTAGAGAGGAGGTACCTGAAGATGCACTTGACGGCTTGGCGATAGGAAATCCTTGGAGACGCCTGAAACCTCGCATAGAGGCAGACTGCCAAGTGAATGTTCGGTCTTGAGGCCATCAGGTAGAGGATGGAGTCGATCATGCTATGGTACTCACGTTGATCCACAACTTCTCCTTCCTCGTATGGATCCAAAGCAGTCGAAGTCATCATGGGAGTGGCGATCACTTGCAGTCACCCATCTCAAAGAGCTTGAGCAGATCCTTGGTGTACTACGTCTGATGGATGAAGATCCCTTTGTTGCATTGCTTTATTTGAAGCTCCAGAAAATAGTTGACTTCTCCTATCATATTCATCTCAAATTCTCTGGACATGGTCTTAGAAAAACTGGAAATAAGAGCGTGAGAGCAACCACCAAAGATAATATCATCTACATAAAATCTAAACAAGCAAGAAGTCATCGTCATACCTAAGAATGAACAGAGTCTTGTTTACCTTACCTATCTCAAAGTTATTCTTAAACAAGAAGATCTGAAGCCTATCATACCAAGCTCTAGGGGCTTGCTTAAGACCATACAAGGCTTTGGATAGCTTAAATACATAGCGTGAATGCTTAGGATCCTCAAAGCCTGTGGGTTGTCTAACATATACTTCCACCTTTATATAGCCATTTAGAAATGCACTCTTGACATCCATCTGATACAACCTAAATCCCTTAGACACAATAAATGCAAGTAGAATGTGAATGACTTCTATTCTAACAACAGGAGCGAATGCCTCATCGAAGTCTAATTCTTCAACTTGACTAAAACCCTAAGGTACCAATCTAGCCTTATTTTTACCATATAACCAACCTCACTTTGTTTATTTTTGAACATCCAACGGGTTCCTATCACATTATGACCACTTATCACAGCAAGTAAGATCACAGCAAGAAACTAATGGAAAACCAACGAATTAACAAAAACCTAAAAATCGTCAAAATGAGAGCAAGAACAGGAAGAGCCTCATCTTGGAGAAATCTTGCTTGGATTGATGTGAGATAGATATTGGTTTACAGCAACTCCCCCACTATGGAGGACAAAAGCTCAACACTTGAGCACACAATCAATTCATTGCTCACAAACCCTAGCTTCAACTACTCCAAAATTCTCAAAACACAAATTAGGGTTTTCTCTTGGAAGGACTTGAGAACTCCACATCTGAACATTCCCTTTTATAGTGTAGGCTAGGCTGAGAGAGAAGACCCTAACGGGTACCCGTTAAGCCCACACATAAATCGGTCTACACTCACGCATGCTTCTCAAAGTGAATGATGAACCGGGCTTCCTGAATCTATTTCTTCGTGATCTTTATCTTCATTTGACATAAACTGTCTCTCCTTGCGTTGTCTTGTGTCGTGATTTAACCAAAGGTCATCAGACGGTATTTTGGTGAAGTTACCAAAATACCATTCTCAATCCTTCTCCAAAGACTCAGAAGGGGTATTATGGTCAAATTTGGCCCATTGCTCGGCGGGAATTCAACTTAGGTTTTCAAATTTTCAAAATGTTTGATTGTTGTTCGAATTGCTAAACATAGTAACTGGGATCCAAAATTTATTAATTTTTTTGTGGAGGCTTCTAACACAGTATGGTTGCTTGTGTAAAATTTTCAAGATTTTATCTATTCTGTGATTTTCTCAAAAAATTCTTCCAAGTTGCTGCTTTCATATAAATTGATAGTTGCTTTTGATGAAAATTTTCAAAACATGCTCAAATAAAAATTTTCCAGATATAAACATTGCTTAAAATTTTATTTCCTCACTTGTTTTAATACACTTATCGAAAATAGGATTTTTGGGATGTTACAAAAGTAATATGAAACAGTCTATTTTCTATACGAATTGGGAAAGTTCGCACATTCCAAATGGGCCTAAGAAAAAAAAGTAGATCTTTCACATGCCCAATGGATTTGAAAATAAGATATCTTAGAAACAAAGTGAGATACGAGAATTATTAGTTTTTAGCATCTAGAGTATTGAGAAGAAGTTACTAGAGAGACTGATTGGGAACCGTGTTGAGCTTATAAGATGTGAGTGAAGCTATTTTTCCATGAAAGTGTATTTGAATATTATGTTTGTAAGGCCGTATTAGTCTCAAATTGACTTTTTTTAATCAAATATTCTCATTCAAATATGTTTCCTCAAAATGTGTTTTGGTTTAGAAAATTTATCATCATTTCAAATGTTTATCTTAAAAGACCTATGTATATCACAAAAATTATATATATAAGATATTCTTAATCATCTGAGTTGTATTCTTTGATACTAAAAAAGTTATAATAAACTAACTGTGCAAATGCACAGCCACCCCATGGATGGAGGTCGTTGTTGCTGGTTGTGCCTCCAATATCGCGGCCTACTTCACTGCCTCCACCTCAAACCTTGTTAACTGCCTTCTTCACTAGCATATTCACATGTTAGATAGGTTGATGGCGATCATGTGTTGACTATAAAGGGAGAAGGGATTGGAAAAAAGTGACCGTGACGAGGGTTTTCTTTTTTTTACTAGCAGAGTACCCATACGTTGCAACGGAAACACATTTTGCATAAGATGGGAAGGTGAGGGAGATGGGGTTGGGGGAGTGGATGGAGAAGCGGCGATAGAACCTAGGGTGAGTGTGGGAGGTAGAAGGGGGATGCGACGTGTGGGGCTCTGCAAGCGCCGAGGGATGAGGATGCATGCGGACGGCCGGTGGCCAGGGTGGTTCTAGCAAATTGAAGGCGCGTGAATCAAGGGTGGCGGCGCCTATGTGAGTGCGGGGGGTTAGAGGAAGAAGGGCGGGACGGCGATGGTGCAAATGCGAGGAGCGGCCACGTTAGGGACGCGTCGTGTCTGACACGGTGTCTTGATGTGCGTGAGGGTTTCATTGATTTTTTACGTACGTTGGTGTGGGATGATCCTCTCGATGCGCTGCGCGGGAGTAAACTCCAATTATTTGCTAAGAATTGTGAGGTGGACCCTGCTAACCGATGATGTACACTGAGCAAAAGAAGCTAAAGACATATCATCGCTCCTGTGTTCCACCTCAGTATCGGAACCGATTCAGACTCTGTGGATGCCCTTACAACACTCCATAAAATTAGGAGGACCAAGCATGGACCACACATTCATGCATGTGTTTAGAGAGAGGCCAAGAGGAGGCCATGAGATGGAAGCTGACATTTCACACCACAAATTTTATCATCGTCGCTACCAGGGATGTAGACTTTTATTAGCACTAGCAGCAAGGTAGCATAGCAGATCACATCCACACGTACACACACCCCTGTCTAGAGTTGGGATTTGGGCCATGATTTTTTGAACCGGTCCGAGGCCCGGTCGGCACTGCACGGTTTAAGCACGGCACGGCACGATACGTGGTGGGTTGGGCCGGCACGGCATGAACGGTGGGCTATGCTAGACCTGAGAATGCGACCCGTTGGGCGGTACGGCACGGCACAGCCAGTTGTGCCGTGCTTGGGTCGGCATAGCACAAAATAGGCCTAACATTCTCGTTCTAGCCTAATCTGTAATACCCCAAAATTTAATCGGGCAATTAGAAAGAAATTCAAGAGGAAGAAATTAATTAAAAATGAAATTTTCAGAGGATTAGAGGGGGTTTTCCATGAAATCCCGCTAACCTGGGCTGTGGGCCATGGCCTTGGAGGCCCAAGGGGGAACTGGCCAAAGGGAGGGGTGCCTCCCCACAAAACCCTAGCCGCCCCCTTTTCCCTCTCTCCCTCCACCCGACCGCCACCTCCTCCCCTCCTCAACTGGCCGCCGCCCCTCCCCACCTGGCTACCGCCCCTCCCTGGTCCTGGCACCCCATCTCCCTCCACAGCCGAGTGCCCCTGCTGCTCCCTCCTTGCGCTGCCGTCTGCAGGAGCCGCCGATCCCCCGCAGTGGTGGCCAGCCGTGGAAGGAAGAAGGGGGGAGGAAGAGAGGAGAAGAAGAGAGGGAGGAGCGCCTCACTGGGAACTCAGCGGGCTAGCAAGTCTCCAAGGGTAACCCCAATCCCGTTAGATTAATGTATAATTTTCGTGATTAGGCGATATCGGTAGTAGATTCATTCTGGTAGTCTGTGGAGATTGTCTATTTCGGGGTAGTTCATGAAGGATTTTGACCAGGGAGTCTCCTAGATAGTTGTAGGTATCGTCGTTAGATCTCCATAGAGTCCTGGATCACTCAATTTGGAGTTGGGGATCTTGAGTTATGAATTTTTTATTGTTTTTGTTCTATGTTTCTGTCGGGATTCTAACAGATCGTAGAAATTGTTTAATAGAAATTAGATAATGAATTTTTTAGAGGATTGCACCAACACGAAAGTTGTAGATTTTTCATAGGATTTCCAAAGAGCTAAAGATCACTTTTTTTGAATGTCTGTACTAGAAGTTACATAAGTTTTAGTCTTGCTGTCTAGAACCTCTGACGAGATTTAATAGGTTAAGTAATCTGTTTAGTAGGGGCAGAAGAATGCCAAATCTGGGAACCTTGCCAACTAGGTTTTTGTGAAAAATTTTGTAAGCTTTCTAGGGGATTAAAGAGCACTAAATTTGGCTCAACCTACAGAAAGTTATGATTTTTAGAAGGGGACTGTCCCGTTCTGGGATAGATTGTTGTTTTTGGGAGAAGGTGTTTTGGGTTACGTTAGTGAGTGTAGCTTGTAGTACATTTATTTTTTAGCAGTGTTAAATTCTGAATGATTCTCTTATTAAGATTATTAAAAAATGTTCAGACGGTGGTGTAGTCCTGGGGGCAGCGCCCTCTTCACGTTATCAAGCTTCGCACGGTTGAGGCAAGTGAAAATTAGTCGGTAGCATTATGGCGGTGAATGCTTGAACATCTATTTTATGATTATATTTTTGTGCTCATGAATGTCACCAATGGATTGTTACATGTTTATCTTAGTTCTTTACTCAAGAATGTCACCACTGAGTTGTTACATGTTTACATTGAATAATTGAGATGTCTCATATGCATCATATTGATACCCTTGAGACTTGGCCTTGCGGAGGCCAAGTATTTATTTTTGAGGTCCCCGTCATGATTGGACGAGCTTATGGTCCCTACACTCGTGGAGTGTAGGCTTATGGTCCCCGTGCTAGAAGGCACAGACATAGGTATGCATCTACAGATGCATACTCCGCATTACCAGTTTATGCAAAGAGAAAAAAAAAGATGCATTCAGTTGACATTTGCATTGCATAAATCATATATATTGTTTTTGAGATGATTAATGTGAATGATTCATGGTGAATAAGCTGCAAATTGTATTGTGGTGTTGTTGTCACTTGTTGAGTCATGGACCCACTCTAATTGCTTTTTTATTATTATTTTAGGTACCTCTTGTGCGGTCGTCATGCATGAGAAGGGCTAGTGATTTGATTTGTTACACACTTCCACAAAACCTCACGAATGAATAAATGTGGACTCTAATTTGATATTTGAGTAAACTACTAGGGTTTTTTATTGGATATGCCTTCATGTTTTGATATTTTGTAATGGAGCTAATTGTGGTATTTTGAAATCATTTACGTTTATGATGCAAGTTGGATGCTTAAAATCCCTGTTAATACTATTGTTAATCGACTCGACCTCTTGTATGGCTAACTCTACAAAGGAGGTGCTGTCGAAATTTAGTGTAGTGACTTAGGTTTTAAGATGGTTACTATAAGTTTTAAATTCTACCTTGCTGCTTTAGTAACATTCCAGACTCGAGTTGTGCTAGGGTGTTACATAATCTCTCCCTCTGCCTGGCCCAATCACCCCCACATTGGCCTAGCCCAACCAATCACCCCCTTCTGCCACCTGGTCTGGCCCAACATCCCTCCCGACCTCCCCAACCCCCATCCCAAACCCTTTCTCCCGAGCCCCAGCTCCCAAATTCCCAATCCCTAATCACATTCGCTGATTCTCCTCCCACCAGTTCCAACCGCCTCTCTCTCCACGCGCCGTCGATCGTCGCTTTTCCTCCCAACGCACCGTTGGCCGCCCCCTCCCTCCCTCTCCCTCCTCACGTGCTGTCGCCCTCCCTCTCCCTCCCCACGCGCCGCTGCCCTCCACCCTCCCTCCAGCCACTCCCGTCGCCGTCCTTCTCAGTGGCGTAGCCAGGATTTGTAGCTACGGTGGTCCATTGTCTAAATTTTTTTAACCGCTATAAATTTAACTTGTCAGTACACAAGTATATGAATTACAAAACACAATTAAGGAAAAAAGGACATATAGAGTTCATAAAATAGACGAGTATGGCAATTACCTGGAGCATTCTTCAATACGAACTTGTCCACCTCTTCATTATTTGCTGCAAGCCACTTCAAAAGCTCAATGAAGTTTCCTCTGTTGCTAGACTCTTCACTTTCATCATGCCCACGGAATGCTAACCCTTCTGCGCAAAAGAAACCTCAAACATCTAAGTGAATAAGTCAACTTTGATCTTGTAGAGACGCGCTCCTCATTATCCACCTTCACAATTTTATCATCGATTGCTCCATGGGGAGTCATAAATAAGTTATATCTTTCTTGAGCTGCGTTGTGAGCACTTGTTACACCACCCACATGTAAATCAAGTGCATCATTTCTATTCCAATTTCTCCAACCACCTTCAACAAATGCAGATTTCTTACTTTTCCCCTTCCAAACAAGTAGCACACAAAGCAAAATGTCGCTTCCTTCTTGACACTATATTCAATCCAAGGAAATTTATAAAACCATATGGGATTGAATTGTCGATCCCTATTTCCAATTTTCTACTTTCAAAATCATGTGCATAAGGTTGGAATGGACCTTTAATAATATATGATCGTCGAATCGCATCTTGATCATTGACCGGATAATTTGCAATGGGTTGTCTTTCCCGGATCAAGTGGAAGCCGATGATATCATAAATTGGTTCTTTCGGGCAAGCAGGAGGTGGACTTGGAGGCATTGGAGTTGGAGTTACATTTTCTTCAACCACTCTATCTTGATCGGTCTATCTTGTTGTTCTTCAATTTGATATGGTCCATCTTGTTCTTCAATTCGCTCTCTTCGGAGCAATGACCACGAAAGGATATTGAGAAGAAGCCTTCTTCTTTGACTCGTATTTTTGGAAAAGAGAGGCAATATCACTACTCTTCATTTTTTAACAAATCTGCAAGAGAAGTAAACAACCCCAAAATTAATGATATAATGTTTCAATTAATCATTCCACTAGTACAATAGAATCTTAAATTAGTTAAGATGAAATAAAACTAATTTATTTCGCGTCTGCATACTACCGTGGCTTTGTGCTTTTGCAAGTTGCGAGTTGCTGTGAGCCCGTGAAGTTAACTGAATAGCTGTCGGGCATGTACTCCAATTTAGGGCTTAATCAATTGAGAATTTGAGATATAGATAGAAAAAGAAATAGGACAGAATCTGGATAATAAAGAAAGGATATCAAGATCGTATAGATGTCGTGATGCGTTGCTAACCTGCTAGTCTGCTACTCTTCGATGTCCGGCCGGCGGCCGCTGCGGCGCTGCACTGCAGAGACCGTCGAGGCGTCGACTCGTCGAGTCGAGCGTGGGAGAAGAGACGTCGCTTTGACTTCGGCCTTTGCAGCGGAGCATCACAAACACAGGCTAACGGGCTGACAGGGCACAACCCAGCAGAGTTCGTGGCCGAAATACGAATCGCTAATGGACTTTGGGCCAAAACTCAGGGTGGTCCGCGGCCCACAGGGACCACCCTGTAGCTCCGCCCCTGGTCCTTCTCACCCCCTTCGCAAGCGCGCGACGCGGTCGAGGTGGGCCGAGTTCTTCATCGGCGTCCAGGAGGAGGATGCTATGACGAGGGGGGAGCAGGCGTAGATGACACACTGGTATTTTTGTGTTCCTGAGCGACGGTGGCGGATGTTATCTTTCCAAACATCTATAGTTATTTAAGGTTGGATTTAAGCCGACACGACACGTCCTGGTCCAGACACGATGAGCTTTGGTCAAATCGCCGGAATGGCCGAGCAGCAGGTGAGACCGCACGAGAGAGAAGCTGCGCTGTCAAGACCACTCAGGCATCAAATCACCAATCAATCATACAAAGATAGCACAAGTGAACGGAAGAGGGGAGCTAGCTAAGGGCCATCTGATCTGCCATCTGCGTGTCCGAGTGATTTGGTTTTTTTCAGAGTCCGAGAGACCAGGTCTCCAGGCTCTAAGCTAAACCAAGCCAAGCAACCCAAACCGACAGCTACCACCACACTCTCTTGTATATGTAACCACCCGGCGACAGCCCCATTAAGTCATTATTGTGCCCAGCCAACTCTGTGAACTTGGTGCCTTTTTCCATGCCTCCGCTTCCGTGTCCCCCATGCCGTTGGTCCCATGTAATTAGACGCCCTTTGAGCGTGTAGGACAAAATCTCAAAACCTCACTTTTCGTCTGACATAAATCAAATCTTAGTGGGTTTTGGCCAAACTACAAGCGAAATTTCTGCACTCCAGTACGCATCAGGCACGAATAATGGTTATGTGAGACTCTGATTGTCTCTGCTGTTCCTGAAAGAAGAGGCCGGAGATGCAAGTTTTCTCTTTTTCTGAGTTGGTCCAGGCGTTTTCATTTCATTGCGTCGATTGAGCCCGGCGAACGAGCTCTAGCGCGATGCATAGCTGACTGGCCGGCCGGGACGTCGGCCTGTATTCTTCCTTTCGCCTAAGAAACCTCGAACGAATGCAACACACCTGTACAGACCAATTAAGACGGTCCTTTACGACCATGAATAAGCCACTGACGCCGACTACTCACCGACAAATTGACTACGTGCCTGGACGGACAGCGTTGCGTCTGCATGCGATCGGCCTCGTCGATTGGATCTCCGATCCGGGTCCTGCTCCTGCAGGAGGACAGCAAGAGGGGCGATGAATCCATGAAAAGATCCCCATCAGCGATCACTTCTCTCACTTAAAATTTCCATCGGTGATCGATGGCTTGGCCGGTGTTGAGTGAGTGAGTCTACCTTGCCAGGTTTGGACTTGTCAGCGCAGATCTTCTACATCGCTTCGATTGCTGCAAACACGGCAATAACAGCGCCAGTCGGTCAATATACTGCCGAAATATCGGGTATAAATGCGAATTTGGTGATTAGAATATGAGATTTTTTAGAAACCTCTAAGTCAGGTGAAAAATAGAATTTGCCACATTTTCACCGAAATACGTCCTCATATATACTAGCAACAAGGTTGCAAATAGCCCGATATAGCGGTAATATGGCGTTATATCATCAAAATCAGGTCCGACGTTAACATTTAATGCAGATATCGCAACGGGTGATTTTTGGCAGTTTATCGTGTTTATCGGCGATATAAATATCGTGTGACGCCGTACTCGATATATCGGTGATATTTGCCAAATCTGTTTTTAGCTTTGTGGGGGAGTTTTGGCCTATCCTACTGTAGAAAATGAATGCAATATTTTAATTCCATATCTTAAAAGAAGACAGATATTGCAAAAGACTAATGATGCATAAACAAGTACTAACAACATACAACTCATTGTACTTCACAATATATGAAAAAACTGAATGTAAATAAGTCAATAAGTCAAACAAAAGACTTACTGATGAGTTCGATGAAGAAAAGGAAGCAGCGCAGACGCAGACTCAATGCAGTGCAGACTCGATGACGAATCAGCAACACGAGCGGTCGCGTAGATGTGCGCTGCCCAGAAACCTTATTGCTGCCCCCGTGCAGGTCTTCACGGCAGCAACGGCTCGAAAATACCGCTCTTCTTCACGGTGCACGCCAAAAAGAAGGGTCGACGAGGTTCAGACAGCACAATCCCACAGCACAGATTTTCAGAGGAAGAAGAGAAGGAATGGAGGCAGTTCGTATTCGTGCAATGCTCTGGACGTCTCCAGGCATATATATAGAGATGCAGACTGTGAACTGACTGGTTAAATAGCCATTTACCCACTGGTAACTGACACACTTAACTAGTTATTTACCAACTGGTAAATGACTGTCACTGGTAATGACATACTTAACCAGTCATTTACCCACTGGTAACTGTCTGTCATCATCACCCAATAAAGCCTCAAATTTAAACATTTGACTCTTATTCAAACAGAGAGAGAGATACATGGTTCAGCAAAAATAAGGTGAACTTGGTCTGCCAAGTGGCATGCCACGTCACGGCACGGTCACAAGTCGCAAGTCACGTGATTTTTCACGCGAAAATACATGAATGCGCCATGTATGTTTAGACAAAGCCCTCCTCGTACCACCCTCATCCATGTGTCACATGTTTCAAAGAGTGGCAAGGACTTCACCTTATATGTTGGTCACCTCCACCTTGCCTTAACAATATGGTACTAAACTATACATGTTTTGTAATTATAGAAAATGAGCATCACTCAAAGTGCATATTTTCAACACCTACTTAGTCCGATAAGGCCTAATAGCAATATATTTATATATAAGGTTAACTTCTCCTTTGTAACTCTAACCACTTCACTTTTCCTTGCTCCAACCTGATGGTTGCTGCATGCTGCTTATCTTCACTGCATCACACTAAAGATAATCATATTGCTGAGTCAGGGAGTGTGACATCCCATTTTCAACTCGGCCCGGCCCGTAATTTTTTTTCTTTTCTTTTCCCTCTTTTTTTCCTCCTCCGGATCGATTCTCTCTCCCCTTATCCCCTCGCTCATGTCGCCGCCGTCTTTCTCTCGCCTGCCGCGCCGTCTTCCCGGCCGCCTCTGCCCGGCTCCTCCTCTTCGCCGCTCAACTCGGCCCAGTTCGCCGGCCTAGATCCATCTTCCTCCCCGCCTCCAACTGCTCCGCCTGCAGCACCGCTCCCACCAAGCGTCACTTCCGCACCTACGCCAACGACCTCCACGCCTCCCCACCTCCACATGTCGTGCCGCCCCATCCCGCTCGCCCCACCATCGCGCGTGGCGTCACCTCCACCACTCGCCGCCGCCTCGTGACGCCACCGCCGGCCCGAAGCGGTGAAGCGCACCGGTCCAAGCCACACATCGTCCCCATCGGTGCCTCCGCCCGGTCCGAGCTATGCATCCTCCCCCGGGTCAGCGCTTGCATCGCTTCTGCCAACTGTCGTCTGCTCCACCGACTCCGTCGCCCGCCCCGCCTGCGGCGCCATCTCGTCGACCTCTGCGCCCATGCTGTGCCCACTCCGCGCCCACGCCGTCGCCCATACCGGCTCCCCTCCTCCGGGCTATAAATAGCCCGGCGCCCTCTGCCTCTTCCCCATCTCCTCTCTCTCCCTCGGGTAAGCCTCTCCCAAGAACCCTCTCGGCTTCTTCTTCTCCTTTCACTCCGACCGGAGCCCCTTCTCTGCCACCGGCCGCCCTCGCCGTCGCCTCGGTCCAAGCACCAGCACCAGGAGCCCCGCGGCAACGTGCCAGACCACGGCTGCAGCCCCGCCTCCCCATGACCGCCGTCATCGAGCTCCCCTCCCCGCACCGCTCTCGGCTCCATCGCCGACCTCCCTCGGCACCCCCTTCCCTCCAGCAGCTCGGTAATCTCTCCCTCCCCTCTCTACTACTCCTGTTGGTCAAGTGCTCCCCTCCCTCCAGCCGCCACCTGTGGCCGCCAAACCGGTCCATCCTCGGCCGCCACCAGCCCCTCTTGGCTCAATGCCACTCCGACCCCAGCACCACCTCCCTCAGCATCCTCCCTCCTCTAGCAACCCATTTTGGGTACTCCCAGACCCCCTCCAACCTCCACCCGCCGCCGCCGGCCGTCGCCCGGGCCTCCCCTGCTATCTGTGCTTTTCCCCTCTTGGCTCCATCTCTATGTGTGACTGGCCAGTGGGCCTTCTCTCCCCCAGCAGCAGTGGCAATAGGATGATCAGCATAGGCTAGGGGTTGACAGGGATCATTAGTAGATCAGTGACTATTTATCAGTGTTGTGGTGGTGATTGTCTTTGATTGTTGATTATTGATCAAGAGTTGTTGTTAGTGAACTGATTTGTTGTGATCATTTCTTCTGCGGTTCCTTGAAAGTTGTAGCAATGATCAACATTCGTGGAGGCATCAATGTTTGATAGCAATTTGATTATCGATATCGTTGTTAATTACATATGTTTTGTATTCGAAATATGTGTGTAAACCGGCAATGGGGTCATTTGTGGGTTATTATGTCATTTGACAAACTAAATTGATTAATTTGGCGATTATGAAGTGATGCATTAGGTTAATAGTTAGTATGGCTTGCAATAGGAAAATCTGTGATCAATCGATAGTTGAGGTTGTGTTAATCTGTCAATCGAGTTTTTGTGTGGTAGAGGAAACGATCAATTGTTATTCATCTGTCTCATTTGTCAACGTTTGATTCGTAGTGGCTTCCCCGGATCATAGCGGCAGCATTGAGGTTACAATTGATCCAACGATTAAGAAATGTTGCAATATGATAATAGGATGTTTTGCTGGTAATAAATTAATTATTGATTAATTGTCTGTGATTACTAATCCTCAGTATAAGTGTTTTGGCAGCAAATTGAATTGTTGATTGTGATCCTGATTATTAGGGATAGTTTTAATCTTCAGTGCAGTATTGTCTATTGGATTTGTTAATCAATTGTTAGTTGTTGGTTAGTGTTCGTTAGTAGGTCAATGATTGTTGAAGTAATGGTATTTGATGAAAGATGGAAGTATTGGTTTGATTGCTTTATCAATCGGTATGGTTTGGCAATGATTGGTGATCTGGCAATTGTAAAGTTGGTAGTAGAATCTGTGTCTTGTTAGGGCAGTAGGTTGTAGTAGTAAGTTGAGTAGCTAGCATTTGAATCAATGAGTATTATTTGTCAGCTGAGATTGGTATAGAATTGCCATTGGATTGTGTATCAATCGAATATCCTAGATTTGGTATAGAACCTGTAGTTAAGTTCCTTTGTCACCTGTCGAAGGACAGTCTTGCAGTCTTTCGAGCCCGCAGTAGAGCATTCCGGCAAAAGCTCATTCGACTTTACCATCCTTTGTATCCTCCCTTCGGGCAGAAATTCTCTGTCATTCCTCCTTTCGCCCAACTGGACGTTTGACTCTGTCAAACCTTCCAGTATCGCTCAAACCTTTCTCTCAAGCCCGTCCTCCGCAATCTTTCTGAGGCTCTTGTGTTTTATTTGGTCTCTTGGATTCTTTGGATTTATTTGATTTTTCAATCGTTATTGCGTAATTAGAAATTGAAGTCCAGAAGGAACGATGACTCAAGCAAATCCAAGTTTCAAGCAAAAACACCGACCAAGAATTCTAACCTCTATCTAATCAGGCTTTGAGTAAGATCAAGGCCACGGTAAAATAGCCCAGGCGAGTCAACACTTTGATCATATTGATCCTACATTTTACGCAAATTATATTCTTTTAAAATATCAAATTGCATGCTTTAATTTCTATGCAAATGTATGTCAAACACCCTAAGGTAGTTAAATGCCTATTTGATGATTAAATAATTATTATACCATTTTCTTGAAAATTGAATGCCCAATATCCTTGTCACCCTAGTAAATATCCGGTAACATACTAGCTATAGGTCGTACTTAAGCGATATGCTAGCCTTACTCAAGTACCGGAACTTTAAATGTCTCAATCATCACTTTTTAATCATAACTAATGTTTTGGGCAGTCATTGGGGAGAATGACTCGAATGGTTGTGATACTTTGTTTTTTCCACTCCTCAAACCCTAAAAACTTGCTATCACTACATCTGGGCTGTTGGACCGAAAAGGCGACTAGAGGGGGGTGAATAGGAGCACGCTCACTTTTTTACAAATTATGAATTCAACACAATTTCACTCCAATAGCTATGAGAAAGCTATGAAGATCAATATACCAGTACAGCGGAAGACTAGTATTGAATCCAATTAACCCCCTAAATAATACGATAAAAAATCAACACAAGTTAAAGCACAATCAAGATCTTGGCGGTCCGATCATTGTGTTAGTGGCGGTCGGATCACGACCAAATCGGTCGGACCGGTGCCCTCGGCGATCGACCAAGAGGCTCGACAAAGAAGAACAACCCCGATGATGAAGTTGCAAATAGATCTAACTTTTGATTCTCAACTCCAAACTTCACGAAACTTGGTATACACCTTCCAATCAACAATTATGATAATTATTGGACAAACAAGGATCCTTTACGATCTGATTGGAGAAAGGTCTAAAACCGAGCAAAAGTGAAAACTAGATCCAATCGCTTGCTCGTGGGTGATTGATGATCATGATGATCCTAGATGAGTTCCCACACAACACAACAAGCTAATCCACGTGACGATATCAAGCACAAACTCGTGGATCAAAGAAAGCCCTAAAATCACGAAATTGAAAGCAAGAACGAAAAGAGACTTATCTCAAGCAAACCTTGCATAGATTGAAAACGTGATTGATGCTGGATTACACCCACTCCATCAAGGATCAATGGTCAATCCAAGATCACAAAAATCCAATCAAACCTTCAAGAACCCTAGCCTCCACGCGTAGCTCACCCTAAACAAACTTAGGGTTTTCTAATATAAAGAGGGTTGAGAGGTGGTGTAGCAACCACCCTCTCCTATTTATAGTGGAGGCTTAGACCTTCTAGAAGTTTGATCCTATTGGGCTCCCGTTAAGGCCCAAAATAAACGGGTCACACACGCACGCTTCGCAAAGCACCGTCTTTAATCTTTTGACCTAAACAGCTTCACCTAGCGCCATCTTGTGCCTCGGATTTGCTAATAGGTCACACTTGTCCATCTTGCGTCACGCTTGAGTCATTGACCTCACCCGGCATCGTCGATCGTTCTGGACCTCAGCTCTCCAAGCCTAGTCTCGATCATCCTCGTCGTTGACCGTCGTTGACCACCAAGCAACCTGCACAACCATAGACAAGTAAACCGATTTTGGAAACAAGTTCTTCACAACTTGACTCATGTTAGTCAAAACATGCATCATGCAATACATATGCCCTGAAACTCATGACTTTGACCTAACCAACGAACAACGCCGCCACGAAGGCCGACATTCAAGTGATAACCGGTCCAACCGCCCCTCAGGGCCGGTCGGACCTCCCGCCTTGCCGGTCGGACCGTCAGCTATAGGCCGGTCCGACCGCCCAAAAGGACTTAGCCGAATTTCAAACACTGAAATTCCGAAACCTTATGGAAATTTAAAACGAATATAACTTTTGACTGGAGACTCCAAAAATTATGGGACCAAGTGCAATAGAATCTCATCTCTTGCCTACACCCTCTATTTTTGGCCCAGCTCATTTTGACACTTTTGGTCACTGCCGGTCCGACCGCCGCTCATGGACGGTCCGACCGATTTGGGACCGGTCGGACCGCCATGCTATGGCCGATCAGACCGACTGTCACCTGACAGTTCTGAAACTTTATCGAAAACACGTGAAACGATAAACCATTAACGCCATTGCCAATTGTCACATCATCCTAAGATCTAGAGCATATCCCCATGATATCCACATGGGCGGATGGAAAGAATGGTGGGTGCCGTCGAGCACGAGAATGGTTGGTATGTGGTATGAACCGTCTGGAAGGATTAATGACTTAATCTTGTCATGACCTCCTATGTAAAACAAGTACAACCACAAGTCTACAAAGTGCAACTTGGCCTAGTAAAATTATTAAACCCTGGATGTCATCTCGCTGGACGGAACGCGGGAATGTGCAAGCGCGTGTTGCGACCGGCTTGAAAGGGACACCGATGAAGGTGAAGTTTCCCAGTCGCTGAGGGGTAGTTTGACGACTGGTCAACTACTCCAGTCGCTGAGGGGAACATCCCACGCAACTTATGGGCGTAACCCCATAAGAGTGAGATGACGGAGAGGGCGAGGTAGTTTGAAAGGTTACTGTGACGATCGCTCAACTACATGACTACGGAATCATGTGGGGTAATGAGTATGATTGTCTCTTGTGGGTAAAGTGTACGACCTCTGCAGAGTCTAAACTGTTTAAACAGCCGTGCCTACAGTCAAAGGCGGACATGGGAACTTAACTTGAGGTAGTTCTATTTTAAAAATCCTTGTGGGTGGTATGAAAAACCAGGTCGGCTCACCTAGCCTGAGGTTTTGAATTTTTTCTGGATCGTCGCATCCAGCGTTGTTAAAGTGTGGAGGTAGCCTCTGCTTTTATTAATTATTACACAATTAATCTCTTTTAAAAAATGCAATTTGGTTAAAATGCTAAGTGATATTATTTTCTAATATATGTATTTATAAATGATGCTTTACACAAATAAAAGAACTCGAGCCATCCTTGTTACACCTTGCATATATATTATTGCATCTCTGTGTGTTGGCTCGCGAACACGGTAGTTGTGCTCATCCTCGCTCTTTCCCCAAACCCTCAGAAACAGGAACCCTGGAGATGTCGACTGCAACAAGGATCCAGAAATCTGAAGACCCAGGAATCGTTGAAGCGTAGTTTAGTCCTTAGCTGTTCTAGTCTCACCCCAGTCTAGCTGACTCCGTCGGTTCTTGTGTGCCTCCTATATTGTCCGAGGTTTTCGGATAATGTCAGCGTACACGGGTTCCCCAGTCACTTGCCTGTGGTAAGATGTGCCCTCACCTCCTTGCTTCCGTTGTCGCTTCCGCTATCTTTTGTAATGTATTCATTTGGCTTGTTTGGTCCTTATTGTAAAAATTGGCCCAAAGCGGTCTATGTAAACTCTGATGTGTAAATTAATGAATGAAATGATTTTACGTCATGCATGGTTTGATTCAGCATTGTGCCTGTGAAGTGCTATCTACTGATCCAGGGAATAGCACAACAGTTTCACAGAGGAGTCCGGACGGAGAAATCCGGGGTTCCACAGGGAGCTCATCTAATGAATCTGTTGGTGGCTAATTGGAGGTTTGATGTTTACAAACTGTAACTTAAATACTTAGTGGTTGCTCTCTAATTTGTTTGTGAGTTGTATTTCTCCTAAAATTGTTTTATCAGGTCTATTTGTATCAGAGATGCTATTTTGATGAACCTAAAACCATATTTGCTTATTTCATAATGATACAATGAGTTTGTAAGTTCAACTTCATTTTCTCGTATCATTCTTGCACTCTTACTATTGATAAAAAAATAGTCTTATATATTGTAGATGTGTTATGTCATCTCGTGCATTCTATTAAATTTTTAAAATTATGCAAAATTGTTGTAGAAATGATCTTATTATCATAATTTTCTAACGTTTATCTGCCGATTTATCATGCTAAACGCTAAGCAGAGCCCTGCCGCTATACGCTATTTGCAACCTTGACTAACAATGTTAAAAATCGATCAAAACCGGATTAAATAGTGCGATCGACAATGCATCAAAACCGGACCCATGAACAAGCCAACAGTTGCAGAAAATCCAGCCGAGGATCGATCGATCATCCCTTTTTTTTCGTGTGTCCAAGGTGGTGGTACTACTGCTGGTGGTGGTAGTGAGTGGCGTTTGGTGCTGGCCAATGCACGAGAAAGCCCCCATTGGAGCTAATACAGGCAGCTTAAATGTCAGTAAAACCACTACTACTAGAAGCTTTATCGCCCTGTCTCTAAACCTGCCCCACTTGGATGATAGATATGCCTTTAGAGAAAATAAGGATTAAGTCAAGAACAGCCATGGAAAGGGCAGAGTCACAGTGGAGAGCTCAGTGCGAGTACCAGTATGGCAAAACTACTCTTCCTTCCCCATCATGTGCTCTTCCTCCCCTCACCGAAACCTCGCTTGACGTTGAGTGCTAGGTACAGGACGATCGACCGCCTTCTAATTGCGCTGGAACAAGACAAGCCAGGGATTAACTCATACATGTAAGTTTGGGAAGCTGCCAACCACTCCATGTATGCAGCTTCTTGGAACAATGATGAATGCATACTAATACTATACCTTTTGGAGACTTCCCTGACCAGGATGTCACAGATCCGATCGTCTTCCATTTCCCGTAACGATGGCCGCCAGCTCGGCTTCGACCCCACCGTTGACGTACGAAATGTGAACTTGCAGAAAATGAGAAACCATCAATGATATTAGTAGCGCAATGTAAGCATATACAGATAAGAAATCACATGAAGCAAATTGCCAAGCGCTCTGTCCATGCTGATGATACTACTCTGCTAGCTAGACTGATCAATCATTAGAGGATGGAGTGCTGGCATTGTACTGCTAACTGCTAAGAGTGTGTAGCTGCTCACCTTTTTTTTTAACTGTGCTTACACGACAGGTCCTGATCGACAGTCCTGGACATCCACCTTAACCTGCCTGCACTTTCCATGGGGAAAAGAAAGGAGCGCGTGTGTGTAGTGTACGACGACAGATCGAGCGATCTCTGATCAGCAGCAGCAGCAGAAGCTTCCATCCTGCAAGAACTCACTGACACACGTATCTGAGAGGAGCCGATCGAACTGTAAAAGTACCGGGTGCTCATTCAATTCGGCTGGACAAGGGCAACGAACGAACGAACGCCGTCATCAATTCCGTTTCACCTTTCTACGGAGCTAGCTTCTGCTACCGATGCACCATGGATGGATGGATGGATGATTGGCTGCTTGATTGACTGATTGAGTGCCTGGTGGGTTGTGTATGGATGGATGGATCACAAGGCTGCAGTTATTGCCGACCAATATATTGCTCAGCAGTTGCAAGTGTCCCATGGACATGGCTTTAGAAGTAGTAAACCTGCAGTGCATGTCACAGATTATAGCCCTAGCGCTCAACTGCTTAACTTACCATATCCATCATGTTCAGTTCTGGAGGAAGAGTAGTAGTAGTAGTGTAATGTCTACACTCTTCAGTCTTTAGTCTTCACATCTGCAGCAATTAATGTACAGCCAAAATGTACGCAGCAAGTTAGATTCAGTTATTAGTTTAGCATGCATTCACCATGCATGCAGTGAGTGAGTGACGACAAGTGACAACCAGTTAGTTAGCAATAAGAGCTAGTGATGGATGGATCCATGGATCAGCTCAGCTCACTCAAAGGACTCGCTCGATCCACTGAGGGCTCCCGCGCCATAAATGAGGTCGCCAAGGGCGTAGGTGGGCGAGTTTATTACCGGGGTACTGGCAGCGGGGGTGGTTATGCCACTCGCCACAGTTCACCGACAGCCCACCCCAGCAGCCCACGAGAGGGTCCCTTCTCCTTCCCTCTCTCATCTCACCAAAGAGACTTCTTCTTCCTCATTCTCTCTCTAAGCTTAACCTGTCATGTGGGGGCGTACTTGCGTTCGAAGGCGTCCCAGATTGCAGACTCCTACAACAGGATTGGATGGTGCCGCTGGAGTAGCGGACATTCAAAATAAGCTGCGGTTTCAGCGTACTGTATCAATACGACAACGGTGTCCGAAGTATGGCTGAATACAATTGTAATAGATAGGATTATACGATTGCCTTGTTTCTTTTTGTTTCCAGAAATAGATTAGCTAGCAGACTATACGAGAGATATACATTGTAATTCAAGGGATATACAAGAATTTATCCTTTACAACTCAATTCTGCTATCTTCTGCTCTGTCTTCGATATTCTTCTCCTGCTGTCTTTTTCTTGTCTGAACTTCATGATTGATCCTCACGATCGTTCCGGGCAACCTTCGGGTGCACACAACTACAAGCTGCGATCACGAGATCAAAGTCCGTGACATTACCTTTCTCTCTTCCTCTCCGGTTCAGTTTTATCCCTTTCTACACGCCCGCTATTACTGGATGATGGCCACAGCAAATTTGACCAAAAACTTACAATGGCAGTACTGTACTCCAAGTTAGCAGTAGTAATTCAGCGTGTACTGGATGATGGCCACAGCAAATTTGACCAAAAACTTACAATGGCAGTACTGTACTCCAATGTCCTGGTAGAGTACAGCCAGCAATCTAGCATGCAAGCCCAGCCACTGACAGATACGAGGAACGCAGGTCAGAAGTACTCCCAGTTAAGTTACTTGGCCACCCCAATCTCGTCTCTTCCGCTTCCGCACGCGCGCGCACATGTAGCCATGTATATATATATATGTATGTATGCATCTATCCATCCAACCACATTTAACGCTGCACGTACTGCAGGGGCAAGTACAGGGGTGGGTAGTTTATATTCACTGGAACCAGGGCTCTACACCTCCCCACACCCCGGCCGATTCCTCTGGAGTCTGGAGGCAGAGGCAGGCTCACACACACACACTGCCTGCCGGCCTTCTCGTTCCCTCGCCTCTGCCTGCCTCCTCTGCTGTCCTTCCCAGCGAGAGAATCAACCTGCAGAGGAAGCATGGTACAGTCGAAGAAGAAGTTTCGCGGCGTCAGGCAGCGCCACTGGGGGTCATGGGTCTCCGAGATCAGGCACCCTCTCCTGTAAGTCTCACTGGCTACTCCTACTCCTGCGTACCTATCCCACTGTCTTGACAGATACATTTTGCCAGCTAGCTAGTTTGTTGTTGCTTTCTTTCTCTTTCTTTTTCATGCTGTGTTGATGGAGTGCTCAAAATGCATGCATGCATGGGTATGAATGGTTTGCAACGTCGTTTCAGTAAGAGGAGGGTGTGGCTGGGCACCTTTGAGACGGCCGAGGAGGCGGCGCGGGCGTACGACGAGGCCGCCATCCTGATGAGCGGGCGCAACGCCAAGACCAACTTCCCCGTCCCGAGAGGAGCCAACGGGGAGCTCGCCCCCGCGGCGGCGCGGGACGCCCGTGGCGGCGGCGGCGGCTCGTCCTCCGCGGCCGGCGGCAACCTGTCGCAGATCCTCAGCGCCAAGCTCCGCAAGTGCTGCAAGACGCCGTCCCCGTCCCTCACCTGCCTCCGCCTCGACCCCGAGAAGTCCCACATTGGCGTCTGGCAGAAGCGCGCGGGCGCCCGCGCCGACTCCAGCTGGGTCATGACCGTCGAGCTCAACAAGGAGGCGGCGGCACCAGCAGCGGCGTCCAGCGACGCGCCGACGCCCAGCGACAGCGCGGCGACGACGACGACGACGTCCATGTCCACGACGGACTCGCCACCGGCAATGGACGACGAGGAGAGGATCGCGCTGCAGATGATCGAGGAGCTGCTGAGCAGAAGCAGCCCGGCTTCGCCGTTGTCACATGGGATGCTGCAGGGTGGAGAGGCAGGTAGCCTCGTCATCTGAAGAAGAAAAAATTGCAGAGAATGCATGGTTAAAATGGTGTGATCAAGTCACCATCACAGATCAAGGATCTGGTAGGGTGGTTGGTGCACAAGCAGTTAAGAACTTAAGATTGCTCCATATGATAGGTATCTCTCTATTACTACGTACATCCAACTTAGGAAACAATTATAAGATTAATTACTACTGTGTGAAGCTCTGTGTATTTATTAAAGGCTTACTTGTATGTAACTATGTATACCCCGTCCCCGTCATGATAGTCACCACAAAGGTGAAAGCTTGGCTATGTATCAATATCATCAGTGGTATCACTTTCTAATAAATGGAAATAAGCTCCTTGTAGTTGTAGTTGTGTACCCTTGTGCCTTTTTCCTTTTGCTTTCAGACTACTGTTGGATTTTCATCAAAAGGATACCAGGAATATGGGTGAAGGTGATATTTGTGAATAAGACGTGTTTTTTAGAACACAATTAATCATCTCTAAGCACTGTTAATTATGTCTAGTAGTAGACTAGTAGTACCCCAAGATCGAGAAACAATAATATGCCTGATTTGTCATATGAACATAAGACTTTTTTTTTTTTGCACATGTACGCCATGTACATTTACAGCCGGAAGAAGGCACAAATGAAAGACAAACAACAGTCATCTCTAAGCACTGTTCATACTTTACTACTACTAGATTTGTAGTACCCCAAGATTGAAAAACAATAAGGTAGTGTTTGGTTGGACACTGTTGAGTCTCTGTGACTGTTAACGTAATGGGTTTCCAAATACATTCAAATGAGAAGGGAATGGACAAAAAACGAAATATGGTTGGTTTGACTAGGTAACGGTATGAAATTTCATTACACCGTTTGGTTCAGCTCAAACCACAACGTATTTGTTATCCAAAACAAAAACAAAAAAAAATTTGAAGAAAATCCAAGCCACGGCTGTTGCATCATGCCCGCCTCCACCGCGCCACCTCCTTGCCTCGCCGGCCGACGCCCCATCGACGTGGAGAGGAAGATGAGAACGTGGGAGGGAAATGGAGGTTGCGACTTGGGAGGGGGCGGCTGTCTCGGAGAACTGTTGCAGCCGGCGAGAGGAGGCTACGTGAGGGCTTCCTCTATGTTGGGAGGAGGAAGAAGGTGAGAGTAGGCGGGCGTAGGATCGCCGGCCATCCTCATGCACTCGGCGGAGGAGGGGGTTGCGATGAGCGCCGCCTCAACTCGCAAACGTGTGGGGGAGGATCGAAGTCGAAGCAGAGGAGGGCGGGATCGAGACGGGGGTTGGGAGACGGCGATCCGCGTGCGAGCGATAACGATTCCGAATACGCCCGACCTAGCGTGTAATGGGGCTTGTATTGGGCTGTATCACATTACGGGGAACCCGATTACGTCCCACGCTAAACCAAACAGAAACTAACGTAATTAGATTACAATGTAATCGGATTACGTAGGAAAACTACCAAACCAAACACCATCTGATATGTATGATTTTGTCGTATGAATATAAAACATTTTTTTTTGCACATGTATGCCATGCATGTACAGGCTTATACCGAACCATACTGCACACTAGCCTCACAAGCAATCTCAAACTGCCTTGAGTTTGAGGCATTAAATGGTATGCCACACTCATAGAACCATAAAGCTCATTGCTTATTCACATAATGTCTGTCTTCCTTAGTCCTTGTGCTGGCCTTCATGGTGCTTTGAAAAGATCCAAAACGTCTTTGATCTACGACATCTTCAGGTGTTCTCCGAAACATACCAGCAACTGACTTAGTCTCCCTTGCCTTTGCCTTTACATTGACCTTGAATGAAAAGGCAACATACCTTCTTTTGGTGGCTGTCCCTGAACTTGACTTCACAGTAAAGTCTTGGTCTTGGGACCCAATGCTATGTGCTACCACCTCCACATTTTGACCTCCCACTTCTTCTTCATCATCATCGTCTAGGAAGATTGGCCTACTCTTTTTTTTCAAATAATCTCCCATCTCTTTCCTGATTTCTGTGGTAGTATTAGGACACATTACCACATCTGAATAGCCACCCGCAAGAGGCTCCTTCAGCCTTTTAATCCCTCCTGTACTTGGGGTGTTACAAAGGATACATATCACCTTATCTCTGTTGCCAATTTTCGACCAATAGCCATATTTCCATCCCGGATCATTAGACTTCGCCTTCCGTTTTGGATCGGTCTTTGGATCATACCCGGCCTCGGATGATACAATACTTGCACTTGCGCTTGCACTTGCACTTACCATTTTTTTTGCTTCTGCAATAAAAAAATAGAATCATAGAAATAATAATCAGCAACAGTTCAGCTTCAGCAATCAACACAGTGGCAGGAACCCCACACTCTAGCAGCTGTAGCATAAAGCGACGGCCGACTCCGCTGCGCTCAGTGCCTCGGTCGCTCACGCGACGCCAACGACGCTCAGTGCGCACAGGCTCCTCCTCACCGAATCCGCCGAGGCTCCCGACGGCCACCCCTCCCTTCTCCTCGCCTCCCCCTCCCTCCCTTCTCCGCAGCTCCGCTTACTCCACCGACGCTCCTAATGGCGACCCGGGCGACTCGGCTCCCCCTTCTCCCCGCCGGCCTCCCCCTCCCTCGGGCGGCGATGCGGGGAGAAGGGAGGGAGGGGGAGGCGAGGAGAAGTGAGGGAGGGGAAGGCCGGCGGAGAGAAGGGGGAACCGGGGAGGTGGTGGAGGTGGAGACCAGAATGGGAGGGGGAGGAGGTGGAGGTGGAGACCGTGGAGGGAGGGAGGGAGAGGAGAGAGGAGGTGGAGGTGGAGGCCGGGAGGGAGGGGATGGACTATGGAGCAAACCTAGATCAGCACTGCAGAGGACGGTGGCGCAATAGATGGTCGCCGGCGCGCCGCTTCAGGGACGGAGGCCGCGATGGGGATGGAGGTGGCGCTAGGCCTTTGGTCCTTCGGCTTCACTCACGCGGCTACAAGTTTGTGCTTGCCGTCTCCATCCCATGACTCCCGTCTCTATATCACCTCCACCCCTTCTTATGGTGGTCGCCTCAGAGCTTCCGGACGCCTTCTTCCGCCTTGCAGACGCCTTATCCTTGAGGCGGACACCTCAAGGATCCATGGCAAGGCGACGGCAAGGTGACGACTGCCAACCGCCTTACCGCCTAAGCGTCGCTTAAGGTGACGCCTTGATACCCATGGGAAGAAGGCACAAATGAAAGACAAAAAAGCAGGCAACATGGATGTTCTCAACTTCATTAGTCAACTTGAAGCAAAAGTTTAACCCAAGTGCATCAGTGAGAATGAAAAGTAAACGAAATCCAAATATGGAAACCATTTGGTAAGACAAACGAGATGCAAAACATAATTTACTGAAAACAATTTGGCATAAAGGCCATATTCCTGGATGTTCCCTTCTGTCAGTCTCACTTTCATGTAATACATGAGAGCTGCCATCATCAGGGAACCATCAAATGCTCTAAACGTTGCTGTATAGAAAGTTAGAAACACCGATCATGCAAGAGCTAGTGAACTCAAATACTCCATACATGGACCTTCAACATATGTTAACAACAAATAACAGAAAGATACAAGACTAGTATTTTTTTTCATTCAAGACGCTAATGCAATACAGTTATACTTATACAGAGGTAGTAATTAATAAGTAGCCAAGTTAGCCTACGACCAGTACAGAGTACAGACCATTATGACCAGCGGAACCGTTGTCGTCAGGCTAAGAATCACTGATACGGTGATACCTGCCTAGGGGGCTTAACAAACAATTAAACACAATGATTATGCAATAAACAGATGGCCATCAACTAAACTGAGACAGTGCACCAGACCACATATGGGTGTTCACCCACGTAGCAGTATGCAGTAAAGCCTAAATGAGACCATGTCAGCTTCAAGCCATGGTGTCTTTAACTGCGATGCTAACCCAGCATGAGAACAAAAAAATCAAGATAACAGCATATATGAAATATCAAATGAAAAAAAGAGAGGAAGGACTGAAATGGATGACAAAGACCATTGTCCCCATATTCTTTCCCTTTCCTAATTTCACAACACACATATAGGAGCAATGAAGCGCGAATCAGCTACACGGTTGGTTCTATAAGGTTGGTAAAGCATGCAGTCAATGCGGAAGGGCCCAGTCAATTAGTTGGTCAGTCATAACGTGACATCGTGTCAGGAAAGGAAAGAATACTAACAACATGAGGATATTAGCTGCCATCAAGATGCTGATGCATACACTAGTCTGAGGTCTAGGATGTTGTTGAAAACAACAAGGGCACTAAATTTAGTAGTACACAAAAGGATAAAATAGCACCTGATTAAGACCTTAGTGAAGTTCAATGATGGCCAGAAACAAAAGCGATGCCTCTATAGTGAACTCCCTGTTTAATTTGGATGCTTAAAATAAACAAATCAGTTTTCCTTTTTCATCATGTCCTTATAGCAGAAAAGTGCGCACATTTGGGTCTCCGTCTATCAAAACATAATAAACTGGTTCCACACATTAAAAAAACACACAAACTGAAATATGACAAATAATGCTCCTAATATGTCCTGCAGAACAAATTATTAGATATATAATGTTCTCATAATTTTGGGAAGTGGCACTGCTGTTCCTAAATTTTGGAAAATTCAACTATTAGTTTCGCCTTGATACCTTGGTTTGTGGTGCCACAGTAGCTGGTTAAGGACCTCCCATGTTGCAAAAGCATGCATTAAATATGTCCAGTAGGATAGCTGTACTGGTCCCTCAACATTAACTTTGCCCTTTGCTTCAATCTCATTCGGATCAATCCGGAGATGTCATCTTAATTAAGATTGTAAAGCATATTGCATTAAGTTACTCTGCGATGTCGACACTGTCATCCACCAGATCTACCTAAAATGGCTCAAATTGTAGTACTTGTACATGTCAATTAATTGATTGATGACATTGCCAAGTGGATGGTAAAGGTAGAAGTATATTGTCTTGCGCAGAAGTTCCCCCCTGGCAATGAGTTTTAATTTAAGAAAGCCCCCTGGCAATGAGTGAAAAATGGAAAGCTGGTTTGTTTAAATTCTGAATACTGAGAAAGATACTAAGTACATGATTAAACAAAGAAAACTAAACACTCTTAGCTTGTAAAAGCGTAGAAGCAATTGAACTATTGAAGTGAACAACATTCCACTATTCGGCTATTCCATATTTTCTATTTAATCGGTAAGTTAAATTAATAAGTCTTACTTAAAAGCTGTTGATATTAGTCACAACTCACGAGTCCCAAAAACATGGTTAGATGAGTGGTCGGCTGAAATATTTGGTGAAGAAACTATTCTACTCAAAACTATAATGTAAAAGAGACACCATACAAGATCTATTCACTGGTCTATCAAAATTTGGGAAGATGCCAAAGAAATATGGTATAGGCATCAATTCGCAATGTACATAGCAAATGGACGTGCTGTGCTTGACAAATATCGGAATGGTCTGACCAGCACTCAATGTGTATGACACTGTCTGGATTTATTGGCATCAATACTTATATCAAATATAAATCAAGTCTGCCACAGCATTTCTGCAAGCAACTAGCTAGCTGTAGACCAGCCAACCACCCATTGCAAAGTGTTGGTAAGTATAACTGCTAGTGTATGATCAAACCCTTGCCCCTCTGAGGAGGGCTTAGTACCATGTCCTGGTGGTCCTAGGCTCCTAGCCAGTTGTTAGATTTTGACACTATTGCAGCCACTCGAAATGGTTAGATACTTGATGCCTTGATGTAGCAAAGCCTTGAACGACAACTATATCTTAGTTAATCCCTCTTTTTATAAATGTATATCACTGTGGTGCGCATGCAGACAAACTCCCCAATTTCGACCCCTGTAACTATCTACATTGGACACATAAAAATGATACAAATTGATTAGCTGCCAAAATACTTACACAATATATAACTACAAGTTTTTGCTAATATACATAACATAAACTAACGCCCAAAGGTGCACCTTAGGGACTGAAATTTCTAAAACTGCATACATTTTTAACGGGGGGAGTAAAAAACTATAACAAGCCCTGTACATGGAATATAATTTTCAAGATATATACTCATCTCTGATACATTTATAATGAATGCCACACCGTAAAACAATACAAGAAAAATGACAGGTGATCCATTACTTTTGTTCTCAAGTACAACGTTTTATGTGCATGAAAACAAATTAAACCAATCAAAACCATTACAGGGTTAAAAAGCAATGTGCACTGAATTTGAACCAGGTTTGATTTACATCTATTGAGCATAAATTGATAAAATTTAATGTGAAGAGTACCTAAAGTATTCACCTAAAAAAAGCACAAAAAAACTTTTGACTAAAACCAACCAACTAGCTTTTGGACAGTTCCAGCTGACTTCTGTACCTTTGAACATGAAGTGCCAGATTTCACTAATTCTAGCTAGTCTGGTTAGTGCACATTACCAGCAAAAATGCAGTACGCGCCTGCTAGAAATAAAACCAATTTGGAAAAAAAAAAAAGCCAAGTGATCTTAGTTTGGACGAATAAGTCTCATAGAGCTATAGGAAATAAATTATAAATCAAATCTAAAACTACGTTAAGAAAATATATACAAGTGTAGTTTGGTTTGGTTCAAGCTTGCCATTAATATTATCAGGCTGTAAAAAAAGGCCAAGCCCTAGTGTGGGCTTGGTACTTTTATGAATTGTTTAGGTTCAGTTTCACCCAAAGTTGTCAATACCGTTCCATTCCGGCCGGAATAGCCGGAACATTCCGTTTCGTCAAGAAAAACGGAACACAGAACCTTCTATCCCGTTTCGCCTCAAATTCCAGCTGTTCAGGTTAATACCGCCCATTCTGGCCGGAACTCACTCTCCTGGGCATTTCTGTACCAGCGCCGGAGTATGCAGATCTGCAGGCTGCAAATTAACTTTCCAATCCTTTGCACGGAACCCAAGCTTTTGTGCCGCTCGTCCATCCTTCTCACAGCTAGGAGGGAGCAAAGATGTAGCTTGCAGTATAGGAATCTGTAGCCAAGCATGATGCCCACAAGTATATAGTATTAATGTTGAGGTTTGGCTTGTTGGGCCAGCCCAGCTAGCCTCTCTGCTATTTTTGGCCTGAAAAACTTATTAGACAACATGGTAACTGGAATTAACATATATTTTTGTACATATTTTCATAACTATATATCATTACATTATACTTTGGAATGGTACGCCAGAATAGCCCGGTACCGGAATGATCCATTTCAAGAGCAAAACCGGAATGACCCTCGGAATGGAATTGACAACTATGGTTTCATCACTTCAATTCCTTTTTAAACTTTGCAAATGTTCATTTAGTCCCATACTTATTATTTCACGACCTAAATCATTGTGCCCATCCGCTATTTGACAATATATGATCCTTAAGCTAAACCTTGACTAACAGACTTGTGTGCATAGACCCATATACGAACAGTCAAAAACTACAAGGATTCAAGTGACGACATTTAGGGCACAAGAACCCAAGTGAACAATTTCAAAAGTAAAAGTGTGCCATGCCTGTATTGCTTATAAGTTACCATCAAAGCAACAGTAGAACCGAGTTTAAACCAACGTGTATTTGGCTATTTGCTTTCATATAATTAACAAATGACAAAGTAATCTGTTCGCATACTGTCCATCTCCCTCTCAGTTTAAAACAAGACCCTAGAATATCTTAGTTCCCAACCAACTTCAATGAATACCATATAAGCATATCATTTCATACGGGAAAAAACGTTCAAAAGAGCCCATATTAGCAAATGTAATCAACCTATACCACACATCCTGGTTGTTATGTTCTAGACATATCCAAGAGCATCAAGACCACAAATTTGACCCATGTGCAAAAAAAGTAGATTACTGCAACTCAATGAAGCAGAAAAAACAGGGAGAAGTCTAGGTAGAATGAGGCAAACTGTTATGAATATTATGTGTGTATTGAAGAGGCCCAAAGGGCGATATATATAGGAGTACAAGAGATATATGCCATATATAGATAAGGCATATAAGAGTCCCTATTCTAACTCATATTCTAACATATCTCTAACACCCCCCCTCAAATGCAAGACGTATGCAATAACATTGCATTTGGAAAGGGTTGATACTAAAATATGGAAAATCCAAAGTCCAACTCTTGATAATGTCGTCGTAGCATGCAGCTCTTGGAAAATATGTCGAGTATCAAAAGACATCCTCCCATCCGGTGTCGTGCGACGGCTCATAAAGCACAAGGTGCAGGAGCAAAGTCGACCGTGGTAACAGGTCGAAGAAGATGATGAAACCGACATGAATAAAGAGAGCTATCAAATCAAGTCGAATAGGAATAGGTGGAAGCATGGCGGCGCAGATCGTAGCCCAAGACGGCGGCGACGCAGTGCACAAGAAGCGCAACGAATGCACAGTGCAAAAGGAGCGCAACGCAATGCACAAGAAGCGCAACAGAGGCGCAGTGCAGAAGAAGAGCGGCGCAATGCACAAGAAATACAACGAAGACGTAGTGTGGAAGAAGCGCGGTGGCCTTGAAAGCTTGGAGCGGCGGATCTGCAGCGGCTCGAAGAAATAGCAACGGGAGCGGCGGCTGCTGCCATGCATAAGGCAATTCCTATGTTTCTATGATTGACAATAAATTTGTGGACTCGCATGGCTAAGACGAACTCAAAAATTGAGTACTATGGACTTGGATGGACGCAACGGAAGCAACGGACACAAAGCAGGAAAAACCTATGAATAACTAGCAGTAAACACCCGCCAGCAGAAGACATAACTAGCAGCGCCAGACTAGGCCATATCAACTCCACAGACACCAATCTTGCGACCGCGATCCACCGACGACGTCCACCGGACGAGACCGAGCGACCGGAACCGGACGAAACCGAGCGACCGAACGATTTCTACCGGACTTAAATCCACTGATGTCCACCGACACACCCGAGCGCCTCGCTGCACCCGAGCGTCCTCTGTCGCCCAAACACACCCACCCGAGCGGCTCGCCTCTCCTCCCCACGTCGATGGAAGCGGGGACCTCTCTGCTCCCTCTCCCTCTGAGAAAACCGAGCAGCGGCGGGCAAAGAGCGGCGATGGGAGTCGAAGAGGCTCGAGTGGAAGAACTCCCGAGAAAAATACCGGCGAGACGGCTTCGTCGACCTCAGCGAGTTCGCCGCCTTCCACTGCGGCCCCACCAGTAGGGCGAAGGCGGAGACGCCGACGCCAAGGAGCAAGAGGCCGCGACGGAGGCGGAGCTAAGGGAGGTGTTCCGGATGTACGATGTGGACCGCAACGAGCTCATCTTGGCGCAGAACTCCACCACGTGCTGAGGCGAGGGGAGATGGTGTGAGCCCTCGGCGGAGGGCGCCGACGCAGCGGGATCTGGCGACGGAGAGGCCGGATCGGCCGGATCCGGGGCTGGTGCGGCGCAGCGTCGGCGGCGGGAGGGAGCAGATCCGGCGGCCAGAGACGTCGAAGAAGAGGCGGCAGCTCCGGGCGGGGAGGCGGCGCAGTCGGGAGCTTCGGGCACGCATCTGGCGGCATCTGGATCGACTTCTCCCACACGAGGTGCTCTCCTCCCCCTTCTCCCTCTCTCACACGCAGCAGAGGAGACGTCGGGCAGACCGGGGCCGGCGTCAAAGAAGACGAGGCAAGGTGGTTCGCATGGACAAGAACCAAGCGGTGACGGCAAGAACCAAGCTCGGCGGTGACCCGGATGCTACTGAGACAGACCCCAGAAGACCACGACGAACTAAGGATGACATACGAGATCCACACAGATAACCAAGACGGTGGTGCCACTGCTGGAAAGAGCTGGTAGACGAAGTGGCAGAAGCGGAGAGACTGGCGGTGACGGTGGCGACCCGGATGCTACTGCTCGAAGGCGATTGGTGGGGCCGACAAGGAAGGCGCAGCGACCCGACTGTTTGCTGCTCGAAGGCCACCCCCAGGAGTGAAGATGGCTCCTCCTGGGGGCGGCGGCGGCGGCAGCCAGAGGCTAAGAGGCGGCGACGGTGGTAAGAAACCCTAACTCTAACCTAGGCTCTGATACCATGTTATGAATATTGTGTGTATATTGAAGAGGCCCAAAGGGCGATATATGTAGGAGTACAAGAGATATATGCCATATATAGATAAGGCATATAAGAGTCCCTATTCTAACTCCTATTCTAACATATCTCTAACACAAACAAGCCAATTATTGTTGCTCCCCAGCAAAGAGTGACTACTCAGAACAGGTTGATAACCAAAATAATTTAGAGTACGGAAGGAAAGTGATTCCATGCTTTTTGGGATTTTTTTTAAAAAAACCAGCAAATATCCAAAAGAAAATAAGGAGTTGAAGGGCTGATTTGCACCAAAGTGTTAGCAACCAAGATCTGTGCGGCGTTCTTTTGGGAGAGTATAGAGTCACTATTATGTTCCAAAACTTGATGGCGAAGATTGTATGAGTGTTGGACGGAAGAGTGTTCCCCTAGGCCTCGGCGGCGTTTGGGTGCCAGCTGAAGCAGGGAGGAGGTTGCGCACGGCGGCGCAGGGGACAGGGCTGAGAGGTAAACTCTCTTTTCTCCTTTTTATTGCTTGATCAAACAATCTGGCTGGCTGCCCCTTTATAGGGTAAACCCCCTTAACAACCATATCTCTAAACTTTTGGAATAATATCTCTAAAGAAGAAAAACTTTATCTCTAAAACATGGAAACCATATCTCCTAAATAAAGAAAGTAAATACTTATTTGCTATATTAAGGATCGGATGCCTAATCTGTAGTGTAGAGTCCAGCTTGGACTCTTCCTATGTTGCCGCGTCCCTCTGGAGTGCTCCTGCCGCAACTCCCTTTGGTCGGCGTCTTCTTTGGTAAGGTATGCCGACTATAACATCTCTTCCCTCGTGCGGAAACAAATTCTCCTTGAGCTGAAACATGGGAAATAAATTCTTGAATTCCGAAACGGTCTCCCATGTGGCCTGAGAATCTGGCAACCCATGCCAGGCTATGAGAACCTGCCACTTGCTGCAATAAAGATGCCCCGTTAACACCTCTGGTTTGGGAATTGCACGGCCATTAGATAACTCTAGTAGACTTGGCGGTGTCGACGGAGGTTCACCATGGAAAGCCTTCAATAACCCGATGTAAAAAACATCATGAATGCGAGCACCCAGTGGAAGTTGTAGACGGTAGGCCACATCACCAATACGTTCGCTAATTTGATGTGGTCTGAAATAGCAGGGACAGAGCTTGCTCCTAGCATGCGTTGAGAGAGACAAGGCCTGTCGATGGGAAATGCGAAGCCAAACCCAATCATCTACCTAGAAAGAGAGCTCATGATGGTTGGCATTGTAATAACGCTTAGCCAATTCTTGAGCTTGAAGAAGACACTCGCCGACGTCGGCGAGGAACACATCACGGTAAGCCATCACCATATCCACGGCTGGAACGCGAGCATCCCCACGTTCATAAGTACGAAGTGTATGTGGATCACGTCCATATACCACACGAAACAACGTCTCCTTCAATGTCATTTGGTACGAGGTATTGTAACAGTATTATGCCCATGGCAACCACCGCACCCACTGACGAGGGTGATCTCCAATAAGACAACGGAGATACATGGCAATGATTTTATTTGTTGCCTCTAACTATCCATCTGACTGAGGATGATAGGATGTACTCATGCGTAAGCGAACCCCCGCAAGCTTGAATAATTCTTGCTAAAAACACTGGTAAAAACTACATCACAATCGCTAACGATGGACGAAGGCATGCCATGTAAGCGAACAATCTCAATGAACAAAACCTGGCTTACCGTGACTGTCGTGTACGGATGAACCAGAGGTATGAAGTACACATACTTGGAGAAACGATCGATGGCAGTCAAAATCACTTATTTGCCACCGACACGCGGCAACCCTTCGACGAAATCCATTGCAATGTTGCCCACACCTGGTTCGGTATCTCCAAGGGTTGGAGAAGACCTGCAAGATGAAGATGCTATGTTTTCTTGCGCTGACAGATAGCACAGTTGCGTATGAACGCCTTAATCTCCTAGCGTGCACGTGGAACATGAAAATCCGCACGCAATCGATGGACGGTCTTCTGAACCCCCTCATGTCCCCCATCATGAATGATGGCGAGGATGGTTGTCAGCACAGGAGAAGTAGCCGACACATATACACGACGTCCAAAAAGAAGACCACCGTGGAACGACCATGGTGCGCCACACTGTCCAGAAAAAACTTCGTCACGGAGGACCACTAGTCCTAGATCCGTCACGGCCGCCTCCTCCGATTCATAATAAATAGCGAGGCGAGGTCCCGTAAGGGTGCACGCTGAGCCATTCTTGACCACGTCCCGTCTGGATAGGGCGTCATCCACTACATTAAGACATTCTGGCTTGTATTCAACTGCAAAATCACAATCCATCAGTTTACTCACCCATTGGTGTTGCGGAATAATCGAAAGTCGCTGATCGAGGAGGAACTTGAGGTTGTAATGGTTCATACAAACAAGAAAGGCGCGCACCCAAAGGTATTGGCACCAATGCCGTGCAGCCTGCACCAAACCAATTAACTCTCGTTCGTACGCGGCCAATTTGACATGTCGGGCGGCGATGGCACAACTGAAGAAAGCTACCGGCCTAGCACCTTGATGGAGGACGGCACAAAAACTCGTGCCCGACGCATCACACTCGACGATGAAAGTGGAGGCGAAATCGGGTAGCCGACGGGCAGGTGTCGTTGCCAATGCTTTCTTAAGTGCCTGAAACACGCTTTTCGTTTCCTCGGTCCAACGAAAAAGTTCCTTCTTGAGGAGTTTTGCGAGGGACGACATAATTGCATCATAATCCTTGATGAAGCACCGATAGTAGCCGGCAAGGCTTAAAAACGACCGAACCGTGCGCACCAAGTGTGGTATAGGCCAATCGGCCACGGCTGCCACCTTCTGCTTGTCCATCTCGCCGCCGGCCGAGATCACATGACCCAGATAGGCCACGGAAGACGCCCCAAACGTGCACTTGGATTCTTTCAAAACCAAGTAATGGCGGCAAAGCTCCTGGAACACCATGCGCACATGCCACAAGTGTTCATGCCATGACGAGCTGTAGATTAAGGTGTCATCAAAAAATACCAAGCCCAAGATATCGTTCATCAAAGCCTGGAACGTGGCTGGCGCGTTGGTGAGACCGAATGGCGTCACAAGGAACTCAAAGTGCCCATGATGTGTTTGGAATGCAGTCTTTGTGACGTTGTCTGGATGCATGTGAACCTGGTGATAACCAGAACGCAAGTCAAGCTTGGCTGGCGTCTTCTTTGGTAAGGTATGCCGACCATAATAGCCACTCCTATATATGGTAAGTCATCAATCAAAGTAAACCATATGCCTATGTTGGAGCTAGCCTACAAGTACAAAACCAAAAGTTCTAAAGCTATGCTATAACTCTTAACAGATTTTATATAACTTGAACAATAGAATCAAGGAAAATGCAAATCATACCGTTTGTAATTAACTCGTACATTGTTGACAGACATATGTGGCAGATAATTACATTTGTCATATGAATTTATGCTATAAAAATCCCTGTAAAAGAGTGTCCCCTGCAGGCTTCAGATCTTGAACAAGCTCTCTGAAAAAGCTTCCGGTCTTCCTAATTCACAAAGACAATTTTCATATCCTCCTCCCCCATTCAAGATATTCATACTTTCAAGATCCATGGTCCATACCATGACCCAAGACCTGGTAGAAAAAATAGCAGATATTTACCTTGTTAAGAGTCTTTTTAAACTGTCTTGTCTCCAGCTTGTCATCTTCTTACTGTTGAGTAAAGCAATTTTCAATGTAGTAGCAAGCATTTGCTTTAAATTTAGCAACAGTAGTTGCAATGTGAGATCAGCTCTTATTATGAAACCAATAGACATGATAGCTGGAGGCTTACAATGCAGCTTGCTAGCCACTCTCTCAAAACCTCTGCTTCTTCTGCCAAGACTCAACAATGGCAACTACCTGTTTAGCTGTTTACCTGATTTGTTCAGTCTACTTGGCTTCCCACAAGTACACATCATACTGTTACCCAGAGTTTGTCATCTTCCTGATTTCTAATTATAGTTTTGCTGAATGCTGAAATGACAACCTAGGCCTGCGATAATGTTCTGAAGAGTTACATGGCCTGATATATAATCCCCCTTGGCCGTAAGCAGTCTACATCAACCAAAAACACATGCAGAACTTTATAAGGGTCAACGTTGTACGATCAATCAGCGTATCAAACCTCCATGGTACCAACTAACACTCATTTCAAATTCTGTACTTTTAGAGCCAAAGGATCTCCTTAGAGCAGTTAAAAAGTAAATCCTTTTGAAGCACTATTGCTTGCCTTTCCGCCAAGAACAGGAACTGCAAATGGTCCTCACTGGTCAATAAGTGCTACAATTGCGCATTTGAACAACTAGAGATCATGTGAACCAGGAAGAGAACTGTTTCATTAGCTGATATCTAGCATTAACAGAAACAAAAGCTTCCACTATTTATCGCTGGCATCGCTGCATGGCTTGCTTGCATCTGCACGGGGTAGGCATAAAATATCCTGAAGTCTCAAGATTGAGCAAAACCTTCCCTGGGAGACCACAAGACGATACATACTTACACAGTGTGAATGCACTTCTCAATTAGGTGATATCACCATTATGTGAAATGGGTAAGGTAGGGAAGCTGCTGCCTCTAGTACAGAAGCTCTCATCACCAATTGGAAGTTCAGCATATTTTTCTGCTTCTACTGCTAGCTTTCTCTTAGTGGAAAGGCCAACGAGGGGAATGCTCTTGAATTCATCATCAGTCTGGCCACATGTGTACTTGACATATCACCCACATATAACACAATGGGGCTCCTTATGAAGGCTTCTCCCTCAAAATACTTTGGCAGGGAAGTCTTAAAAGTAGCAACCCCCTGAACCAGATGCATGAAGCAGGACGAGCACCTGCATCGTGCAAATAGTTTTGCAAACTTAATTATTAGCGACAATGCCAGAACGCAAATAATAGGGGAAAGCTGGAACAATAACAGATAAGCCAACTCTAGCCAGTAGTACCTCTTTGTTGTGGCATAGAACTGAACTAAGTTTTATATGAATACTAGTTCAATGCTTGTGCTTTACTACGGATTAAAAAAATCATATCTCGTCAACCGTCGTAGTACTCAGTCTACAATGCAAGTGATCCGCCGACAACCCGTTCTTAGAGCTTCTTGGGCATCAGCTTGGACAATTGGGTTGTAGAGGTGAAGAGGAGTTTATGAGTGGCCAACCGTATACACAGGAGGAACCGAGAAAGAACGAGATCCAACAGCTTACATCTCACGAAGAAAGATAGATTTAACGGTTCATATCATACGAGAGATTCTCACGGTTATAACAGAGAAAGCTTTTTTCTCTCAAACTTAACTACAAAAGGAGACGTTTCGGTTTACCTCGCGCAGCGGAGGAGAGCGAGAGGGCGGCAGCGTACGAGGCCACTGCTGCGCCCGCGCGCCGGGGCTCGTGGCCGGCGAGGGGTTTCGACTTTCGAGTCGCCTGCGAATGCGATGCGAGCACGGGGAGAGACGGAGGGGCGATGCGACTGCGAGCGACGCCGGCGTTGCGAGCTCTCGAAGACTCGAACCGTGGTGGGCTCGTGCTTGGGAGTTTCTCTTTGCCTTTGCGGTTATATTGTTGGGTTGGGCTCACTATGTGCTTATGCCTAATGTGTGGATGGTTGGGCCTGGAGTGGGCCTTCTTTGCGGCTTTCAAAGCCTTCTTTTTCTCTGTCGTTGGGATTATAACATACTCGCGGGCCGCGGCTGTCCGCCACTCCTAAACCTAACTTGCCTTTCAGTCTCCTTTACCAGCCACCCTCCAATGTCCGACGGTCCCACCTCTTCCATCGGACATTACCCCCCTGAACACCACGGTCGGTGGTCGCCGCGTCGCATTTTTTTTTCTTGAGGCTCACTCGGAGCTGAGCTTTATTTATCATAAACAAGGTTACAATCATGATAGATACTGGTAGTGGTAGACATAAAAATCATATGCCTATTAAGCCACATGCATCTCTGTCTATTCGATGATGTCTGTTTAGCACACAAATATGGTATAAAATTGTCACCTCGTTGTATGTTAGTGCCCGCTATTAGATTGTTGGATGCTCAGAATCTAAGGTTGAGTAAGCTAGTAAACCTCACGAATCCACCTATGAACTCTAATAGGGGCACTATTGCCAATGATAGTATCCAGAAGTATAATATGTCTACATATAAGACGTCTATAGTTTTGTTTTACTGAACTCAAAGTTCTTTTATAGTACAATTTTACAAAGTTATGCCGCTAATATTTTGAATTTTTCATTGGACAAAACCTCTCCCTAAAGTCAATGATGATTTTTCAAAGAAAGAAAAAACTATAACTTGAATCAACTAAAAAAGAAGAAGAAATAGGCAAGGTTATTCTTCTCATTATATTTTGTTCAGTCTACTTGGCCTGTTTACCTGTTTTGTTCAGTCTACTTGGCTTCCCACAAGTACACATCATACTATTACCCAGAGTTTGTCATCTTCCTGATTTCTAACTATAGTGTTGCTGAATGCCGAAATGTCAACCTGGGCCTGTGAAAATGCTCTGAAGTGTTACATGGCCTGATATCTAATCCCCCTTGGCCGTAAGCAGTCTACATCAGCCAAAAACACATGCAGAACTTTATAATGGTCAACGTTTTACGATCAATCAGCGTATCAAACCTCCATGGTACCAACTAACACTCATTTCAAATTCTGTACTTTTGGAGCCAAAGGATCTCCTTAGAGCAGTTAAAAAGTAAATCCTTTTGAAATCGGGCGAGGTCCATGCAAGACTATAACTTGAATCAACTAAAGGAGAAGAAAAAATAGGCAAGGTTATTCTTCTCATTATATTTTCTAAGGATTCATTCTAGTTATAGTTTCTAATACAGGTTATTCTTCTAATTATAATTTCTAAGGATTCATTCTAGTTATAGTTTCTAATACCATGTGGCTTTTTCGTTGGTGCATATTATTACCAATATTGGGTGTCAGAATATAACCCGCCAGTTGTGTCATTCTATTCGAGTGATGTATGAGTGTGGCAGAGAGTCTCGCATAATTTCTTACGTGTACATATCGTGACTTGCAATAGGATATATACTTATTGAAAAAAGGTAACCAATAAAACCGTCCACTTAGACCCCCTCGGTTTCGAACGAATCTTCCCTCCTCATATGTGGTGGCTTGTTATTCTAAATTCTAAGAATTATTACCTGAGCTTCGCCGCTACCAAAAGATTGTCCCTTGTGCATTGTCCCTCTGCAATGCAATTTGAAAATAGGGTAGGCACTAAATTAACAAATCTCGTTGGGACATAGGTAGATTATGCTACTCTTAGGGCATCTCCAATAGTTAAAGATAATATTATTTCTAACATATGCAACATCATTTTTAGAGACAGCATCTTTAATATATACTCTCTAGTACACTTTCCAACACTTATATTTTATAATTTTCATTTGAAATGGACCACATGTCAACTAGAGTAAATTAATGTATAATGTCTTGTTTCGCGTTATCTTGTCTTGTTTCACGTGCATAACAGTCTCTTCAGAAAGAAACGACATGTGCTCTCTCTTCTCCCCCTCCCTCCTCCACGTAGCATTTTATTAACGTGATATAGTTAAGATATAGAGGTACCCTTAGTCTAAAATAATTGAAAAACCCATAAGATATGGGGTTTTTTTAATGCAATGTGGAGATTATTGTTCCAATAAAATCATACCTGAGGGTTATCTTTTCGGGCCATCATTTTCCCAAGAATCCGTACGATTAGCCAAGATTTTCACGTCGTCTTCTCCAGGACCAGAAATTGTAACATCCCAAATTGGGTTTAAACAAATAATTCCTCCAAAGATCGGTTATTCAATTTCAAACCCTAACGGTTTTCACTTGTTCCTCGGGTTGGATCGGACTCGGGCTCGAGCCACTTGATTTGGTTCGATCACCTAAGCGCATCGGCTCGATCGTTTGGCGCGGCGTTGTGCGTCGTTGGATCGGCATCGAGCGGCTCACGATCGCGTGAGCGTTCGGACCGTCCGAGCGCCTCGCGCAAGCGTGAGCCGTAGGATCCAAATCAGCGGCGCGATGGAAGGGATGTTCGGACCGTCCGAGAGGTGCGGTGATAACCAACGTTGGATCTTATCGTGAGTCGACAAGCGATGGAGCGGTCGGGCCACCAAACTCAATAGCCGAGCGTTTGAGCGCGATAGCCGCACGATTGGAATCTATGTGATCGAGCGGCCGTCCTCTTTTCGTCTTCCTCTCGCTCACGTCGTCGGCGAAGTCAGCGAGAGGCGTGCGATGCGGCAACCACGAGCATTGTCACCTCCATCGTTCGCCAGCGTCTTTGAGCATTAAATGCTAGTCTTTGCCGACTGTTGAGTCGTCTTCTACCTCTGCACTGCCCCATCCCTTGGCCGGTTTAATGACAAGCTTTTGACCGAAAGTTGCATTGCTTCCTCCTTTGTTCTCTCGGCCTATATAAGCTTCTTCATTGCTTCCTTAGCCTCCTTTGAGCACCATGAGCTTTAGCATCATCTTTGGAGGTCCATTTGAGCTTTATCGCCTCGGTTCTTTGTGCATCGCCATTGCCGCCATTGCTTGAGTTTCAAGCTTTTCGGTGAAGGCGGTACCATTGGGCTTCATCCCTTTCATTCTTGCTCCCTCGATTCCTCTCACCTCGGTGATCGGTAACCCTTAATCAATTTGGGTTTCTCCATGGGAATCT
The DNA here is from genome assembly GCA_036346395.1 of Hsuehochloa calcarea. Lineage (NCBI taxonomy): Eukaryota > Viridiplantae > Streptophyta > Magnoliopsida > Poales > Poaceae > Hsuehochloa > Hsuehochloa calcarea. The sequence goes on along the minus strand of CM070603.1, from coordinate 27,959,273 downwards.
TATCAATTTGGTTTTCCCTCTTCGGCGAAAAATTGGTTATTGTCTTCTCCGACTCGGTAAGTCCATCTCGCCCAATTCCTTGCTTGATGGGTACTCCATGCTATTGCGATCATCGTAGTAGTTTTAGATTTCGCTATTTTTTTTCTTGAGTCGCGGCGCATCGTCGGGCTTTGCCTCTGTTCCTTTGTCGATCTTCGTTGTCGGACGAAAAGCGAGAGTTTTCGTTATCGTTGAGTTTGGTAGTAGGATTTTAGATCAATCTTTCGGATTCTTGTGGCCGTGATCGGACTTGGCGCTAGGTCATCGCGGCGTGGCCGTCCGATTTTCGATCAACGATCGGATCGGAGAGCGTTCGGACCGTCCGAGCGGTTCAATCGCGTGGACCGTTGGATCCAAGATCAGCGGTTCGCGTGCGTGTGAGCGTTCGGACCGCCGAACATCCTTGGCATCAGTGCGTTCATCTTTCATCAGCGGTCGATGCTTAGGGTTGGCGCGTTAAGCTCTGTTGTCTGCAGCGTGTGGGCTGTTGGATCAATGATCTTGACCCATGTTCTTCCACGTCGTTTATCGAGTTATATTTCTCGGGTAGAGTTATTTATCAATGAAAAATAGTTTTATCTTCCAAAATTCATAAGTAATTTTACGTAACTTCAAAAATGATAAAACCGGTGCCATTATTTTTCATTCTTAGTAAACTTATTTCGAGTATAGGTTGCTCATTTGTCGCGATAGCGAGAAAAGATTTATTTTAAAAGTAAGCTTTAAGCCGATTATCTTTACAACGGAAAAATAGTGGATCTTAGAAAACTCATAACTAATTATTGCAAGCTCCAAATGAGATGAATCCGGTGGGGCTGTTCATCTTATGAGGTGCTTGATTTATCATAAAAATTTCAGTAGCCGTGTCATTCTAGAAAATTTCACTAAAATCATTGCTTAGGTGAATAGTGATGTTTTTCCTTTTACGGCGATTGAAATTGTTTTGGCCATAACTTTTGCATTGAGAATCCAAATCAATTGGTTCTTGTTGCTTTAGTTCATAAAAATTATGTTCTTTCTACTGTAAAAATTTGAGAACTTTTTGCTGAGTTTTGCTGTTGCATCTTTTGATATTTCGCCTTTTTGGTTCTTGTTGGTTCTTTCGATAGGTTGCGACAATATTGATCATATCGAGAGTGATCCTCTGCAGCAAAACAATGAGCTTCAGCAAGGCAAGATATTTGACCATAAATGTCCCATTACTTTCAAAGTCTAATATCTTGTTTACAAACTATATGTATGCATTGCTTTTGTGTCCAATTATTTTGCCTGTTTAGAGTAGCTATTCCTAATGCATTGTTGCCATTAAAATGTTATCCCGCCACAACCATAAGTTATTATCATCATTTGGTGAATTAGAGCCGGTGATTTAATTATGCTCTTTCTTGTCTTTTGCGATGTCATGCTTAGAAATGCTTAGCTCTGGTAGAATTAGGCGGTTATCGACCTAGTCGATGACCTTGATCACACAAATCATTTTGTTTATTTTTGGTTCAGCACCTTATGCTTTTGTTTTGTAAAACCGAAAATGAAACAAAATGGTTTGACTTGGGCACAATGGCATGTTGGTGTGATTGTTGGGTGTGACAAGGAAGGTGCGGGTCCCTAAGGACCGAGTTACTTGTGTCACTAAGCCAAAGCGCTTTGCGTACTAACCACATGAGGTTATATGGGACCCTCTTGACCTAGTACTGATGTGCTATCGTGGGTCGGTAGAAGTCGATCCTTTGAAGTGAGGAGTTTTCTCGGTTTAGCGGGATACTATCGTCGCTTTATTGAGAACTTCTCCAAAATTGCCAAGCCAATGACCGAAGTTACTCGGAAGGGCGGGGCGTATGTGTGGTCTACGATTGCGAGAAGAGCTTTCAAGAACTCAAGAGGAGGTTGACCACGGCTCGATTCTTGTTCTTCCGATGTCCACCGAAGCTTGATGTCTATTGCGGCGCTTCGCGCCGAGGCTCGGTTGTGTTCTTATGCAAGAGGGCGGTGGTGGCTTATGCATCGAGGCGATTGCGGCCTCATGAGCTTAATTATCCGACCCATGACTTGGAGTTAGCTGCGGTGATCCATGCACTAAAGATTTGGCGGCATTACCTCATCGGTGTCGTTGAAGTATATTCGGATCACAAGAGTCTCAAGTACTTGTTCACCCAACCGATCTGAACCTTAGGCAAAGAAGGTGGTTGGAATTGATCAGGATTATGATATGGGTCTTCAATATCATCCGGAAAGGCAAATGTTGTGGCCGATGCTCTCGATCGCAAGGTTCATTGCAATTCCTTAATGGTCTTGGAAGCGCTGACGACCTTCATGAAGAATTTCAGCTGCTCAACTTGGGAGTGGTTGAGCGGGGTTCTCTCATTGCTTTGGTTGTGCAACCAACCTTGGAGGACCAAATCAAAGTGCACTGCGATCGGATGTCGGTGTGAGTCACATCAAGGAAAATATCGGGAGTGGCTCGCTAAGTGCTTTTCGAGGGCGACCATGGGGTCATTTGGTTCGGATCACGCTGGTTGTTCGAAGATCGTGGAATGCGGAACTTGATTCTCATGAAGCTCATGACTCTCCGTTGTCTATTCATCCTGGGGCCACGAAGATGTATCAAGACCTCCGGCAAAGATTCTGGTGGACCCGAATGAAGCGGGAAATCGCAAGGTTCGTTGCCGAGTGCGACGTATGTCGTCGTGTCAAAGCCGAGCATCGGCGTCGGCCCAAACAGGATCTTGACCTTTGCCTATTCACGAATGGAAGTGGGATTCGATCGGGATGGATTTTATCGCGATGCGCCTCGCACATCCAAGGGCAATGATGCCATCACGGGTTGTCATTGATCGGCTAACCAAGGTGGCGCACTTCCTTCCAGTCAAGACGGATCTCCGTGTAGGTCTTTTGGCGGATCTCTACATTGCCCGCATCGTGAGCTTACATGGTGTACCCAAGACAATTGTCTCGGATCGGGGTTCTCTTTTCACCTCTCGCTTTTGGCAAAGTGTGCAGAGGCGATGGGAACCCATCTCACCTTCAAAGACCGCATATCATCCCCAAGCGATGGCGGTGAAAGAGTCAACCAAGTATTGGAAGACATGCTCCGTGCTTGTGTTCTCTCCTATGGAAAGCATTGGGAGAAATGTTTGCCATTCGCGAGTTCTCCTACAATAACGAGTTTCAAGCTAGTCTTGGAATGGCACCTTCGAGGCTTTGTATGGCGAGAAAATGCGAACACATTGAATTGGGGCGGCGGTGAAAGACCATTCTTTGGCGAGACTCAATCAATGAAGCCGAGAGCGAGTTGATTGATTCGAGATCGGTTGCGCCTGGCTCGATCCGAGCAAAAGAGCTATGCGGATCGTCGTCGTCGTGAGTTGAGCTTTGGTAGAATGACTTTGTTTATCTCAAAGTCTCTCCTTTGAGGGTCATCGCGATTCGGTCAAGGGCAAGTTGGCTCCTCGATATGTCGGTCCATACCGAGTCATCGAGAAGAAGGGAGCTCGCCTACAAGTTGGAGTCGCTGCTTTGCACTTGAGGGGTGCATGATGTGTTCCATGTATCGGCTCAAGAAGTGCCTCGCGTTCAAGCGAGGAAGCTCAGTTGGAAACTCTTGATGTGCAGGAAGATTTGACCTACAAGGAGCACCACCGCTCGCATCCTTGAAGAGGTGAGCGAAGAGCGAGGAATCGTGCCATCAAGTTCCTCAAAGTTCGATGGTCGAACCATTACGAAGATGAAGCCACTTGGGAAAGGGAAGATCGTCTGCGTGCGGACTACCCTCTTTCTTTTAGAGTGAGTCAAATCTCGGCGAGATTTACGTAAGGGGAGGTTTTGTAACATCCCAAATTGGGTTTATGTTTCAAATGTAATAAAAATGAGGATAAATTAAAACTTTTCTTTGCCTCATGTGTTGTTACAGTGTTTGAAACCTCTTTCCTTTAATTGGTGGAAATTAAAACTCAAAATTTCCCCAATTAAATTCAAGTCCTAAATCTCCTCAATGGAAACCTGGTGCCCAACCCCTCAAAATAATTTTCATTGGACCTAGGAGAGATGTTTAACACCTCGAATTATTTCATAATTTTGAAATTATTTGATAATTTTTGAGGCAAGTCAAACATTAGTCAAACTCCTAAAATAGCCTTCTGGAATTTTTAGAGAAAAATGCAGTGCATAAAAGTCTCTGAAAATTTTATATAAGGTTCTTCCACTGTTAGCAATCTCGATTAAAATTTCATAAATTTTGGAGTTTGTTTGCTACCCCAAATAATTCCTCAAAGATCGGTTATTCAATTTCAAACCCTAACAGGTTTTCACTTGTTCCTCGGGTTGGATCGGACTCGGGCTCGAGCCACTTGATTTAGTTCGATCACCTAAGCGCATCGGCTCGATCGTTTGGCGCGGCGTTGTGCGTTGTTGGATCGGCATCGAGCGGCTCACGATCGCGTGAGCGTTGGACCGTCCGACGCCTCGCGCAAGCGTGAGCCGTAGGATCCAAATCAGCGGCGCGATGGAAGGGATGTTCGGACCGTCCGAGAGGTGCGGTGATAACCAACGTTGGATCTTGATCGTGAGTCGACAAGCGATGGAGCGGTCGGGCCACCAAACTCAATAGCCGAGCGTTTGAGGCGCGATAGCCGCACGATTGGAATCTATGTGATCGAGCGGCCGTCCTCTTTTCGTCTTCCTCTCGCTCCGCGTCGTCGGCGAAGTCAACGAGAAGCGTGCGCGATCGGCAACCACGAGCATTGTCACCTCCATCGTTCGCCAGCGTCTTTGAGCATTAAATGCTAGTCTTTGCCGAGCACTGAGTCGTCTTCTACCTCTGTGCACTGCCCCATCCCTTGGCCGGTTCGACGACAAGCTTTTGGCCGAAAGTTGCATTGCTTCCTCCTTTGTTCTCTCGGCCTATATAAGCTTCTTCATTGCTTCCTTAGCCTCCTTTGAGCACCACTGAGCTTTAGCATCTGTCTTTGGAGGTCCATTTGAGCTTTATCGCCTCAGTTCTTTGTGCTGTCGCCATTGCCGCCATTCCGAAGTTTCAAGCTTTTCGGTGAAGGCGGTACCATTGGGCTTCATCCCTTTCATTCTTGCTCCCTCGATTCCTCTCACCTCGGTGATCGGTAACCCTTAATCAATTTGGGTTTCTCCATGAGAATCTTATCAATTTGGTTTTTCCTCTTTCGGTAGAAAAATTGGTTATTGTCTTCTCGACTCAGTAAGTCCATCTCGCCCAATTCCTTGCTTGATGGGTACTCCATGCTATTGCGATCATCGTAGTAGTTTTAGATTTCGCTATTTTTTTCTTGAGTCGCGGCGCATCGTCGGGCTTTGCCTCTGTTCCTTTGTCGATCTTCGTTGTCGGACGAAAAGCGAGAGTTTTGGTTATCGTTGAGTTTGGCCGTAGGATTTTAGATCAATCGCTCGGATTCTTGTGGCGTGATCGGACAGCGGCGCTAGGTCATCGCGCGTGGCCGTCCGATTTTCGATCAACGATCGGATCGGAGGAGCGTTCGGACCGTCCGAGCGGTTCAATCGCGTGGACCGTTGGATCCAAGATCAGCGGTTCCGCGTCGTGTGAGCGTTCGGACCGCCGAACATCCTTGGCATCTGAGTGCGTTCATCTTTCATCAACGGTCGATGCTTAGGGTTGGCGCGTTAGCTCTGTTGCTGCAGCGTGTGGGCTGTTGGATCAATGATCTTGGCCCATGTTCTTCACGTCGTTTATCGAGTTATATTTCTCGGGTAGAGTTATTTATCAAGCGAAAAATAGTTTTATCTTCCAAAATTCATAAGTAATTTTACGTAACTTCAAAAATGATAAAACCGGTGCCATTATTTTTCATTCTTAGTAAACTTATTTCCAAGTATAGGTTGCTCATTTGTCGTGATAGAGAAAAGATTTATTTTAAAAGTAAGCTTTAAGCGATTATCTTTACAATGAAAAATAGTGGATCTTAGAAAACTCATAACTAATTATTGCAAGCTCCAAATGAGATGAATCCAGTGGGGCTGTTCATCTTATGAGGTGCTTGATTTATCATAAAAATTTCAGTAGCCGTGTCATTCTAGAAAATTTCACTAAAATCATTGCTTAGGTGAATAGTGATGTTTTTCCTTTTCTCGCCGATTGAAATTGTTTTGGCCATAACTTTTGCATTGAGAATCCAAATCAATTGGTTCTTGTTGCTTTAGTTCATAAAAATTATGTTCTTTCTCTGTAAAAATTTGAGAACTTTTTGCTGAGTTTTGCTGTTGCATCTTTTGATATTTCTCGCCTTTTTGGTTCTTGTTGGTTCTTTCGATAGGTTGCGACAATATTGATCATATCGAGTGATCCTCTGCAGCAAAACAATGAGCTTCAGAAGGCAAGATATTTGACCATAAATGTCCCATTACTTTCAAAGTCTAATATCTTGTTTACAAACTATATGTATGCATTGCTTTTGTGTCCAATTATTTTTGCCTGTTTAGAGGTAGCTATTCCTAATGCATTGTTGCCATTAAAATGTTATCCCTGCCACAACCATAAGTTATTATCATCATTTGGTGAATTAGAGCCGGTGATTTAATTATGCTCTTTTCTTGTCTTTTGCGATGTCATGCTTAGAAATGCTTAGCTACTAGGTAGAATTGGGCGGTTATCGACCTAGTCGATGACCTTGATCACACAAATCATTTTGTTTATTTTTGGTTCAGCACCTTATGCTTTTGTTTTGTAAAACCGAAAATGAAACAAAATGGTTTGACTTGGGCACAATGGCATGTTGGTGTGATTGTTGGGTGTGACAAGGAAAGGTGCCGAGTCCCTAAGGACCGAGTTACTTGTGTCACTAAGCCAAGCGCTTTTGCGTACTAACCACATGAGGGTTATATGGGACCCTCTTGACCTAGTACTTTGGAGTGTGTTATCTCAGTCGCGGGGAGGCGTTGTGTGTGTTGTGTGAAAAGGAATTGTGTTCTTGTGTTTGGGTGTGCGGTGGTGGAGTTTAGGGATGGACTCTCCACCTCGAGGGGCGTCCTTGATTGTCAGAGGCTTTACAGTGAGGAGTAGTTGTCGAGGTGGGCCACGACCCGACACAGCGTATGGGTTTCTATCCATATGGGCGACTCGAAGTTAATACATAAGATTGGAAGCGTCTCGTAGGACTTAGCCGTCTTGGCATACCAAAGGTAGTGTGCTTAATCATGTGGCAAAAGGCGATGCGGCATGTGGGTAAGTTGGTACACCTGCAGGATAAAACTATTCGAATAGCCTCGTCTAGGTTATGGACATGCTTGGTAAGGTCGTGCAAGAACTAGACTACAACCTTTTAAATTAAAATTTGACATGGTTGGCATGAATGGGTAATTCATGCTATTGTTGTGGTGACTAATGGTTTCTTTTGGTTGCTTTCTTCTGAGAGGAAGAAGGTGAGCCCCAAGGGCTTCATACGTGAAATCGAGGAGGGCATCCTTTTAAAAGGAGTTGGATCCTTTGTGCATCGGATGTTGCTTGCTTGATTGCCAGAATGGATGGCCAATCGGATGGACTCGGTTCTATGTGATTGAGTGGAATTGATGCATGTTGGTATTTCCTTCCTTTTTGCTACGAGTTTGAAATTAGAACTATGCAAGCATAATGCACATGATTATTTTTATAACATCTGTTATCACTTAGACAGCCTATCAGAGTTAACACATCTTTTTTTTGCAATTATGAGGAAAATGTACACGCATATATACATAATACACATCACCACACGTGAGTACGCCCCTTGGCACACACTTAAATAGATGGATGCTAGAAATAAATCTGCAACCTCACAAAATTTATATTGAAGAGCACTCGCATGTGCATAATAGGTGGATACTGTAATTTAAACCCTGGTGGATGGAGTAACAACTTCACTACCCCACTAAGAGGTGGTTCCCTAATATATTTTATTATACTTATAATCCATGTTCCATAACTTTTACTCTTAATGCGAACTCTTAGATAATAAATAAATAAAAATAAGAAAGGTGTATGATGGTTATATTCTTTGTTGGGAAAAAATACGATTCTATTCTGCCAAGGCTATTCATATATGTTTTAGTACGATTTGCCTTAAGCACAAAGATTGTTCCCACTGTGTGGTTTATGACCATACTTAAGGAAAAGTGTGGTGATCAATTTTTGACTGCACATCTTGATTGGAAAGAGTGACAAATTAAGGGTGGAACCAAACCTCACGAGATACGATACACTATTAACTAAGCAAATATTAACGCAAGAAACATGGTAACATGTGGTAATGAATCAAACATAAACTTAGTGCATATGTAGTTTTATGAATTAGCGATACCATAATTACACATTTTTAACTCTTGACATAATTACTCTAGCAAATAATGCATACCTATAAGGGTGAAAACATATGTTTAAATAATACATCCACATAACCCACTATCAAATAACAATTCAAAATTGGGAGAAAAAACCAAATGTAATGGTCATTCCATGTGGACGAAAAAGTTGACCAATGATGATGTGTACTTTTCTCCATACCAAGGATGAAAAGACATACTATCTAATTATCTCATGTGGACCGCATTGCGGACCAACCATGGTGCTGTACTTTTCTCACCAACCGATAGCACTTGACTTGTCCTCTAACTAACTCTAATAACGGTCTCTTGGTCTTTTCCCAAATATTGTTTTAACTTTGGTCTCTTCCTTAAATAGTCAACAACCATTCAATCTTCCTTAAAATAATCAGGCAGCCACTCAGTGCCACGTGGACTACCACACACTAGAACTCTGAGAAGTACACTGTCACATCGAAGCAAATCTGATCCAATATTTCCTCATACAAATCACTATCTTAACTAGCAAGAATATGTTGCGTAAGAAGTAGTAAAAGTAGAGTGCACATCTCTCTAACACCTTAACTTAGCTTGCAATTTGCCATTTTGAAACGACAGCACTTGCACTCAGGGGATCGAGTAATCACCTGCTCGAATGCCTGGTTCGTTCATTAACGCACTCTGGCATGGTAAACTCTTCCCTTCTCTCTCTAGGTTTTCTACTGATAAGATAACTTTGAAGCGTGAGAGGGTTAGCCTATCTGTGTGTTTTTTTCCAGTCGGGTAGAGAGAGAAGGGGACAGGCAGAGAAGGGTCGGGGCTTTAGAGGCGGGACGGGGACACGCAGAGGATCTGGGACATATCTGAATGGATATTCCGCTCTCAACAAGGAATTATGTTTCGAATCTTCCATTGCCGCAGGTCATGGCGTGTACTTTCGTAAAGAAGGGAGGAATAGTTTTGGAGTTTTGTTTTGATCTTCTGTGCCACGCGAATTGCATTGCTCTGAGTAGCGGATTTGTTTGTCCCCTTGTCACGCAGCATTGTCGCGCCATCGCTTCACTAGTTTGAATAGAAATGGTAGTTGTAGGTTATATAGTTGGTGATAAAATAGCATTGTGTTAATATATAGAGTCGGTGGCTGGTGCGGGTCTCATTGTAACGAGAACTACGCACGGTGATAAATCTATGTCGACAGTTGGTTTTTTAGGAAAGAGTAACAATAAATAAATAGGCGATTTCACTAAATGTAGGAAACCAATGGTGTTAAAGCTTTTTATTGATAACTTGGAGAAAATCATCTAAATTGTCCAATTTAACGGTACATCATATTTCTATTAACATCTTATGCCTACAATTTATGTGTGAGAATATATATATATATAATACCAACAAAATTGTTTGATGTCCACAGTTAGCAACATAGTAATTTATCTTAACTAATAAAAAAAGATTTACCCCCACACAACGGGAGGAATTGTCCCACCCCTACATACGATTAAAAAATTGAACGAATCCCCACACGTTGTTGGGATCACCCTGTCATCTTCGCCCACCCTGCCTCGCCCCACCCCTACCACATCTGTCCACCTCCATGCCAGTTTGCATGCCCCCGCCCCCACGTTCTCGCACCACGAAGGAATCAACCGTCGTGGAGCCCTCGAGGGTGGCTACCTCTCTCCCTCCTGCTTTGCTTCTCTTGGGTGATGTTGTTGTCACTGCTCTGCCCGTCGATCGTCTCTCCTCTCTCTCGACCTCGCCTCCCCCCAGTCCCCTCTAGCACCGCCCTCCTTCCACCTTCCACGCTGTTGTCGCTGCCCCGGGTGGCCACGCCCCCGAACCCTACCTCATCGTTCCCACCGCAGAGGAGAAGTTGTGTTACCCACATGCAGCCTATGGTGAAGGCGACAGGAGGGGTCCAGGTGGTATTCGAGCCCTAAGGGCAAGGAGGCGGTCGCTATGTAGTGGTGAGACCTGACCCGGAGGCGGTCGCCGACTAGCTAGCGACGATGGCAACAAACATGGAGCCCTACGAAAAAGGTGCCGCCCAGATCTACCCTCTCTCTCTCTCTCTTAGTGTTCTTGGTAGGAATCGACATGTTCTTGACTTTTTGGTCAAAAAGATTTGATCTAGGAGGGGAAGGAAGGGTTGGAATGGATGAGGTTGGGACGGCTGTAGTGTTTGGTAACCAGAAATCTTCATGTATTCATAACAGATGTTGATTGTTGATTCGATGATTTTTGTGTTGTTGCAGTTGTTTATCTAACACTGAGGTCCAGGTGGAAAGCGAGCTAGGTGGTAACCATGTTCGCAGGAGAGGATAACAGTTTGATGTTCCTAATATGAATCTTGACCATAATCGTGTAGGAGCACAGTGGATGCCTAAATCAATATGCAGGCGTGGACGTGTGGTGTACACTCTTAGAAGGCAATCTTCTGTCTTTTTTCTTGAAATACAAATGAAAGGCCACTATGGTTCATATTGAATTCTGACAGTACATTTCCCGATAGAGATAGGTGATCCGGCCAGTGTTGATGTGGTTCTTCACCTATAATGCCTTAGCAGCTTTGCCAATTTATGATGGTAGACTATCCATGGCTCATGATCTAGAAGACGTTGGGTGATGATATGGATGGTGTGATTGTTGAAGCACCTGCTGGATGCACACTGCTTAAACTATGTCAGATAGGAGGTCATGTTTAAGTGTTCTACCCTGTTGTCCATCTTTTGAAGCACATTAAGGAGTTTCTAAGATTTCTTGCATGTGCCCTTGTGTGCGTGTTTTTATTTTATGATGCATGTCTTAGCACGAACATGAGATGCAAAGATGGCCATGGTGATGGATTATAACATTAACAGGTAAGAATCCCTTTTGTTTTTTCTCCTTTTCATTGGTGCCATATTGCTAATATATTTGTTCTTTTCACGCAGTATGGCCACTAGAAGCTTCTTAAATGTTTGATCTTTTCTTATCCTATGGACATTGAAAGCTCAAAATATTCTACTTATCTACTACCTAAACCCGTTATTCCTGCATTTATTACTTGCATATTTTTTGTGTTTGTGTTTCTTAACATATCTACCTTTGTTATCTACTATCCTATGGACAGTAACAAATATCTCGCTTTACACTTAAATAGGTTGCTTTGAACTGTTTGCAAGTCCATCTTTCATACATGGATCATCAAGAACTTTTGATTATTTGTAAAACTGAAGGTCTCGTCTTATTGCTTCTGCTTCTTCCCTGCCAGTTTGCAAATAAATTAGTTCTTTTTCCTTCTTATCTTCTCTGTAGGAAGAATGCAAACGATAGTATGAATTGATCTTTTTATTTGTTTTTCCACAGTGAGGTGCTTCTGGTTACAAATATGTGAGATTAGAGAGCAAGATTTACTATATTTTTGCTTAATGTTGTTATGAGAATAATTATGTACTTTCCCCAGCTATATTACTCCATGGTTGTGCCAGGAGAATGGAGTCTATGTATACAATCTGGACATTCTAAAAGATGATGCTTGTGTTCTACTGCCTTCTACATCTGAGGTAAATCCCTACCATGGAAGTAGTCTGATAATATTTTGTTCTATTCTCTATGAAGCTCTTTCTAGGTTTGCCCCCATGCTTTTCTTTTGCTAGGGCCCTGTAGCAAGGATGGAATGTTTGGAGAGAATAATTTTGAGCATTTTGATTAGTATGTGCATTCCTGCCATTTATGTCCATAGAAGTAGCATGATAATGTTTTGTTCTATTCTTTATGAAGCTCTTTCTAGGTTTGCCCATGATACAATTATACCATACCGATGTTTAATTTAGAATTAGATTAGCTGAACAAAACCCTTACATTTGAGTACTGACGTTCGGTTTCTTGGAGGAAACAATTGTTTTTGAGAAGTAACATCTGAAGTAAGTTTTATTCGAGTTATATTTTTAGACAATTTTGAACTTATGAGTTAAGTTTACTGATAAAGTAATTATTTTTTATTTCAACTTTGCATTCTTTATTCAAATTTTCAACTTTGTGTTGGCAGTACATGTTGTTGAATCAACCTAGGTTACACATTTTTTGAATTATTTTATTGTTAAACTATGCTTGTTACTTTCTCTTGCTGGTGGTGGTGTCTAACATTAGGCGATTAGGGGGAGCTTACCTATATAATATTTTGGGTTTGTCATGGCAATTGGATTATGTTCCATTAGTTAATATGCATGTGGTTCCAAACTTCGTTGGAGGCCTGATATCTGAAATGCTTGAATTGAGGGTTTACCATGGTATTATCTGAGAGCCTAAAATGAATAGCTCATCTATCTATTTCAACGTTGTCCACTTATGTCTCCAGGGTTTCTTTAGTGCTATTTTTTGCTTGTTGATATTGATGAAGCCCTCACTGACAGACAAATTAGTGGTGGCGATGGCTGAGAAGGAGGAGGTTTCGAACCAGTTTTGGTACCTGCTCCTATCACACCGAGTGAAAGCATCATTTTCATGTTCTGAATGTTTGTCTCATTATTTGTATTTTTGGATTCAGGGTGCCCAGTTCAAATTTCATATGCGTTCTTTTTCTAATTGATCTTATTTTGAGGTACATCAACTGACATTGTGGATCAATCTGGGTGATAAGGTCTCTGGGAAAGGACCGCCAAGTTTGTGATGTGAAAAACGTTGTGGAATTGGCGCTCTGGTTTGGGCTAGGATCCATACCCTTCTTCTTATGTTACTTTTCAAGTGAGATCACCTTCAGGCATGCACAATCTCAAATTATTTGTTTGGTTATGAATTCTTGATAGTGGGTGCTCAAGGTAGATGCCAAAAAATAATATTCATGGAGTTTCTCCTATTTGATCATATACATGTTGTGCGATAAGTTCTCGTCACTTGGCTATCCGATCCTAAGCACAAAAAGTTGTACTGCCCCTGCGCACCTACAAATAATTCAAAGGGTTTGCTTCAATATATACTTTATTAGGGTGAGATAATTGGTCTTAATATAGGCTCATCACAAGGATGATGAATAATCAATCATCTATTGCCCATATGATCTCATCTCTTCCTTAACTACGTCTAAATCATCTCACGGGTACCGTACTTTGCGACTTAACATCTTAAGTTCTACTATTCAGTTGTGGAGGCTAAGGCCCCTATGGCAATTGTGATCCCTCTAAAGGAATTGACAACTATAAAATGATTGTATGCTAATGGACTATCCTGGCAATATTTCCTTGGAAGGGTTTATCTTGATCATACCGAGTATGTAACATTTCCAAACAATGATTTTCTATCATCTCCGACTTCTAGCACACGAGTTTAGTAGTTGCCGCTAATGCTTTGTGGATGTTTTGGAGTAGCACTGTCACCCATCTCTCCTCCTACACCATCCCCTCCTCTTTTTACTATATACACACTATTTATACCATGTGTTTGAAAAATGCTTAAGAGTACAAAAAATATTTTGAGTAATTATTGTTGTTGCAGGCTGCATTCGCCATAGCCTATAAAACAAGATTGCCAACTTTTTGTTTGACTGCTCCTAGTGAACTTAGAGTATTCGTCATTTCCCATGAAGCCAACACCCATCTTACGGGCTTAAGTACTATTCTCATTGTATGGTACATCCTTAAGGTAACTTTTACTATATGGCTTTCCTATTCATTAAGAGTTCGCTGAAACTATCGTCATCTTAATTCCAGTTTTCCTATTAAGGAATTGATATCACGGAGATTTCGATAGGTTCAGACAATCTTTCTTCCCACTGAGAAGCCAATGACACCTGACGAATGTGCCCCCGATTTGAGGATGTTTCATGGAAAAGTTCTTTTGGAATCATACCACAAGAAAAAGGTACATGGACTTACACCATTTGCAAAACGCATTTGCAAACTTAAGTCACATGCTACAAGGGTTGAATGCATGAGCATCGGCTATTTGCAAAACACATTCGCAAATAATAGCTCCATGCATAGATGAGCTAGAGCAAATATAATGAGCTATCAACACATGACTAACTCAAACTACTAGTCAAGATCCCTCTTAATAGTACGGCAAACCTATACTAGCAATCCGGTCTATCACCCAAACACCGAGACCGGTAAAAGACTAGGAACACATCCTTAGCCCTAGCTAGTCATACCTTTGCCTTGCATCTTCTTGAAGATTGATGACGACATCAACACTTCAAGTCCGGTCCTTGACTTTGACAATCATCAACTCATGATGATTTCTTCACTTCGGGATCTTGTCTTGAACATCATCAACACATGATGATTTCTCCATCCCGAGTCTTCACATGCATCAACACATGATGCAATTCTTCACTTGACTTCCATCAACACATGATGGGTCTTCTCTTGTCTTGATGATCAACTCATGATCATCTCTTCTTGATAAGCATCAACTCATGATGCATCATTTACACCAAGCTCTTGACTTGATGATCAACTCATGATCATCCCAAGTCTTCATCATCCCGAACATAACCTGTATATCCAACTCATGGAAAATGTTAGTTCCACAATGTGATCATCATTAATTACCACACCATACCATTAACTCATAATGGTGGGACAAGATACCTCAATCTTTTCCTCTTTGGTAATTGATGATAACCACTTAAATTCTCATAAATTTAATGATGATAAATGAGAGAACAATTGAGTATATAAACTACACAAGTTATATATACTCTAACATGAGTATACAAGAACTACACAAGTTCTATATACTCATAACATGAGTATATACAAACTACACAAGTTTTGTATACTCAAAGGTTTTGTTTCAACGTAAAGATCCTTAGTATATGTGGAAAATGGAATATGGATCAATACTAATGAAACCACAAAGTATAGGATAAAACTCCCCCTAAATGTGTGCATACACAAATGTGTAATAAGATCATATGCACATATTCAAGTTTGACTTATGGTTGAGTTCAATCCTATATTTTGGATCCGAGAAATGCAACATAATATAAATTGAGATGTCGATTGCATACCTCGTTGTGTTTCACCTTTATATCCAAATGAGACTACACAAAGATAATACTTGATAAAAGAGTTAGTCTCATATTTGGATTTGTCATTAATCACCAAAACAATCCATTAACTCATAATGGCGGGTCTAGATCTTTCAATCTCCCCCTTTTTGGTGATTGATGACAAATCCATTATCAATAACAACATTTGGATATTCCTAGACATAAGATAAGAATTTAAACTAATGAACTATGTCTATGCATCATATGAGGTGAAACATAAAGCATTAAACAAAATGCATATCAAAACATTTTCCCCCTTACAGAGCTAATGCATATATTTTCCCTCTTTTGGCATGTCTAAACAAATCAATCATCCAAATGAATAATATTGATAAAAACATTCTCCCCCTTTTGGCATAAATCACCCAAAAACACAAGATAAAGCTTAGCCAAAAGGAGTATTTGCAAAACGATACCACTTGCAAAAAAAAGATGTTGGTCACAAAAAGTATGAATTGAACTTATATGACCAAGGAAGGAATTTTGTTCTCAAGATATGAGAGGAGAAACAAGGATAGGTGACAAACCTTTTGATCATAACATTCTCCCATTTTAAATCAAAACATTGAGAACCACTTGAAATGATAGTTGAAACATATTCAACTAACC
Organism: Hsuehochloa calcarea; assembly: GCA_036346395.1. Classification (NCBI taxonomy): domain Eukaryota; kingdom Viridiplantae; phylum Streptophyta; class Magnoliopsida; order Poales; family Poaceae; genus Hsuehochloa; species Hsuehochloa calcarea. The sequence goes on along the minus strand of CM070603.1, from coordinate 27,943,276 downwards.
TCCCTTTTTTTTTGAAAAGAATTTTAGATAATCTCTCATTTTAACAATTTTCACAAACTATGTTGAGAGAGACTTTTATGAAAAATTTGACAGAATTTTTCTTGTAAAGAAGGACATCCACGACAGGAGACAAGAGGATATAATCAACCACAAATATATTCATTCATAATCACATCTCATTCACATCTCATGCAAACATAAATCATGACATAAAAAAAATATGTTCTCACACAGAGTAGCAAAAGATAGCATAACCAAAATGAGAGTCATACAACCAAGTAGTCATAAAAGATATTACAATTTTTGCATACAAGGTCTAAAGACCTAAATAAAACAAGCTGCCATCGCCTCACAGAGGGTCTTGAGGATGATCGATGGAGGAGCAGCAGGGAGGAGCAACAGATGACCACCAGAGGAACAGCGGGAGGACCACCGGAGGAGAGCGAAACGACGCCGCCCATACATCGAAGCAGTGGAGGAAACTGCTCGCGATCTGGCCGAAACGTCAAGGCCGGGCGGTGTGGGCGTCGAGTCCGAAGTGGTCGCCTCCGAAAGCATCCAACTGCAAAAGTGGTCGCCAAACGCATCCAGCCTAGAAGTGGTCGCACGCCGAAGGTATCCTGGGATGCTCTCATCTCCAACAAGGTGGCAAATCGATCCATAGTGGCTATACCTTGTGGAGGAGCAAAGAAGCAGCAGCAGAGAGGTGCGACAGTGTACTTCTGGAGCACGCCTAAGATTGGCGAGGAATTGGAGGACCTTCTCTTGGTTTATAGGCTTTATGTGTCAAGGTAAAGCTCCATTATATCCAGTTTGTTTAATGATCAAAGCCATAATGTAGGGTGCAAAGTTTATTCTCTTGACTCGATCATTCTTTGTTCCTGCTATCTCCCTTATGATGACATCCACAACATCAAATTTTCTTCCATGCATGATGCATTCCAATATATTCCAAACATGTCCTCTAATGGCATCATAATTCCCACTCTTAGGTAACATGGTATGATTAATGATCCTATTTACCAAGTGGGAATAGGAAGAAGTCTGTGATCTTACCAGGACAAATCTCTGTGGTGTCATAAAATTCATCCAAGCCGAAATAGGAGAACTGCTCCATCATAGATTTGCTCATATTCGCTTGATCGATATTCAAGCATGTTCAAAAGCACGCTTGGTGCAAGAATACCTCTCGTCCCTCATCCGTGAGTGAGAAAATGCGGGGAATGCATCTTCGTGGCATAGAACTGACGGATGATCTCATCACTATAATTGCATTTTATAGCCACAAAGTTGTGAATCCTACTCATTTGAAAGAGCCCGTGAGGTGCCCTCATATTTGTCAAGCCCGCTTAGGTAGGACCAATTAACATACTTGTGATCGAGAAAAGGCTTGTTTGGTCCATAGAAAAGATCGTAGACTTGTCTTTGAAACTTGGTATGAAATCGAGGGTCGCCGCTATTTCCTCGAAGTGAGTATTGATCTTTACTCCGTAGAAGAGTGTTTCCTGAGTCCCTTAAGGCTCACCTAACTCCTCATCGATTCATATTCGACGATGCAGATTTCGATTCTTCCTCATAGGTTCGACACCTTCATCCTAATCTTCAAGAACAACAATGGATGAAATGTCAAAGGATGATTCAAAGAAAATGAAAATCTCAGTTACGTCAGATAATCGAAGCTCAAGTTGACCGCCGGAACTACCGCTAGCGGAAGTTCCGCGATCTTAACAGAGGAAGTTCCGATTTTCCTGGCCGACTCTAGGGCAATGAGATTTTTTGATTTCTCAGTATTTTGATGGATTGAGTCCATGGAATCGATGCATAAACATCATACAATACTGAATAAACTAATTTGCCCAAGAATCTCCCACAGATTTCATCCACATTTCATTTTCCCCCAAAATCTCAACCTAGGGTTCATGAGAGGTAAAAATCCAAGAAAGGAATTGGAAATACCTTGAGCAAGGGAGTGATTGAACCCTTGGGAAGAGATTGATCGGTTGAGATTTGAAGAAAACCAAGATCAATCAAAGCTTTTCGGTGGAGACTTTGGAGGAGTTAAGGAAACGGAGGAACCGCAGGAATTAAATGCTCTCAGCTACCGGAAATCGGAAGTTCCGCATTTGAAAAGCGGAAGTTCCGGACATCGGTAGTTCCGCTCTCGAGTGCCTAAGCTCCGATTTTCCGACGCTTCAAGAGCTGAAGCCATGTTTGATACGAAAGAGTTCTAGCTATCTGAAGTATCTAAATTATTATTATTATTGGCTAAATTAGTGTTTGTTTCTTGCTTTCTTTCTTTATATAGTTCATATCCTCCTGTCAATGCCCAAGATAATTTGTTTATGTAAGATGATAGAAACAGAGGAACTCTGCTCCAAATTGCACTTTGATGGGTTGTGTCACTATACTCAAAATTCATGTGGGGACAATATGTATAGAAATACCGGGGCTCAATGAATGCAAGTTCTAACAAGGTATACTTAGGAAACTATGTTGATTTTGAGTTAATCCCTCGTCCTTTGGTATAGACAATATGTTCAATTTTCACTCTATTCAGTTGTAACAGGTTGAAACCTTGTGAATTCCCTCTTTTATCAATGAAATGCAGTCTTGCATTTTGTTAGAGAAATGGCTTGTGTCACTATGGTATTAGTATATGATTTCATTAAGTGATTTTTGTATAAATTTGAGCAAAATTATCATCGAAGGTCTTTTTGTAAACTGGTAAATTTCTGGATATTAACTATCTATGGTATATGTAATGCAAAGAAAAGATTGAGTGGAAAAAGTGGGGATATTTTTCTCTCCTTTTGATAGGGCTAGAGCGAATAGCGGTAAAGGTAGGTTGAGAAACAAAGGTTGGGAGTAGCTTTGCATGCTTCCAAATTTCAATGGTATACCATTTGGTCTTAACGTAGCTGGGCTCAACATTGAAATAATTTAGTATTTGTAGAATATTTTGAGCTTTCAATGTCCATAGGATAAGAAGAGAACAAACATGTATGGAGCTTCTAGTGGCCATATTGCGTGAAAAGAACAAATATGTTAGCAATCTGACACCAAGGAAAAGAAAACAAAACAAAAAAGATTCTTACCTGTTAATATTATAATCCATCGCCACGCCCATCTTTGCATCTCATGTTAATGCTAATACATGCGTCATACAATAAACACACACACACACAAGGGCACATGCAAGAATTCTTAGAAGCTTCTTAATGCGCTTCAAAAGATGGACAGTAGGGCATAACACTTAAACATGACCTCCTATCTAACATAGTTTAAGCAGTGTGCATCCAACAGGTGCTTCAACAATCACACCATCCATATCATCACCCACCGTCCTCTAGATCCTGAGCCATGGACAATCTACCATCATAAATTGGTAAAGCTGCTAAGGCACTATAGGTGAAGAACAACATCAACACTGGCCAGAACACTTACCTCTATTGGGAAAGGTAGTGTCAGAATTTAGTATGAACCATAGTAGCCTTTCATTTTTATTTCAAGAAAAAAGACGAAAGATTACCTGCTAAGAGTGTACACCACACGCCCACACCTGCAGATTGATTTAGGCATCCATTGCGCTCCTACACGATTATGGTCAAGATGAATATTAGGAACATTGAGCTATTATCTTCTGCTGCAAACATGGTTACACCTAACCCACTTGCCACCTGGACCTCGATGCCAGATAAATAACTGCAACAACACAAAAAATCATCGAATCAACATATGTTATGAATACATGAGGATTTATGGTTACCAAACCCTACAGCCATCCTAACCTCATCCATTCCTACCCGTCCTTCCCCTCTTAGATCAAGTCCTTTTTTAACCAAAAAGCCAAGAACATGTCTATTCCTACCAATAACACTTAGAAGCAGAGAGAGAGAGAGAGAGAGAGAGAGAGAGAGAGATCCGGGTGGCACCTTTTCCATAGGGCTCCTTGTTTGTTGCCGCCACCGCTAGCTAGTCGGCAACCATCTCCGGGTCTGGCCGCACCACTACATAGTGGCCACCTCCTCGCCCTTAGGGCTTGTATACCTCCTGAACCCCTCCTGTCACCTTCACTACGGGTTGCACGCGGGTAACACAACTCCTCCTCTGCGGTGGGAGCGAGGAGGTAGGGTTTGGGGGCGTGGCCACGAAGGGCAGCGATGAAGGTGGAAAGAGGGAGCGGTGCTGGAGGGGACATGGGGGGAGGTGAGGTCGAGAGAAAGGAGAGACGTCCGGCAGGCGGAGCAGCGATGGCGGCATCGCCCAGGCGAAGCAAAGCAGGGAGGAGAGAGGTAGCCACCCTCGAGGGCTGGTTCCTTCATGGTGCGAGAACACGGTGGGGCGCGCGGTGCCATGGATGTGCGCAGATGTAGTAGGGGTAGGGTGGAGATGGCAGGTGATCCCAACTACATGCAAGGATTCGTTTGATTTTTTAATCGTACCTGGGGTGAGGCGGTTCCTCCCGCTGCGCGGGGGTAAACCCTTTTTAATAGATAAGATAAACGCCACACCCCATTCCCCTTTCCCACTCTCGTCTTCACCCTGCAAAAGCGAAACCGAAACACAAGGGAAGCAAAGGAATAATCACTTGTATTATCGCATATATAGTAAGAACATGTACAATGCAAGTGCTTAGAAAGAAGCTTAACAAATAAAAATTGATTTTTTACCACATAGGATAGATAAGATGCTTATTTTATAACATCGATATTTAGTTAGGCACCGATGCTTAGCAGATGCTTTGGTATATAACTATATATAATAATAAAAATTATTTAAGCACTTACAAAAAAAGATATATTTATATTAGAGAAAAATCAGTTTTACCAAGGTGCTCAAAGGCACGACTATAATTTTTTTAAGCAGACATGTATAGTTATCCTCCTCCTCGCGAATATTCCCCTCTTCCCCTTCCCCTCTCCGCATATTCTCTTCCCTTTCCCCTCTATTTCACCACCCCGTTCGCCGCAAGCATTCGATCCTGCGCAATTGGTTCTTCCTTCTCAGTTGGAGATCGAGCGAGAAGGCGAAATTTTATGTGAGGTAGGATGAAGTTCGGCAAGAGCCTGAGCAGCCAGATCGTGGAGACGCTGCCGGAGTGGCGCGACAAGTTCCTGTCCTACAAGGACCTTAAGAAGCGCCTCAAGCTCATCGGCGCCGGAGGCGGAGGAACCGAAGGGGAGCGGCAGGCCAAGCGGGCTTGCGTCGCGGCCGCTGGGGATGGCGAGGAGGCGGCGGCGATGACGCCCGAGGAGGCGGAGTTCATGCGGCTCCTGGAGGCCGAGCTCGACAAGTTCAACTCCTTCTTCGTCGAGAAGGAGGAGGAGTACATCATCCGCCAGAAGGTGCCTGACCAAACCTCCATCCAATTCGTCATTCCTTTCCTCGTAATTCTTGGGTTTTCTTGATCTGATTGGGATTCTGGATGGGTGGAGCAGGAGCTGCAGGACAGGGTGGCGAGGGCCGCCGGGAGGGAGTCCAAGGAGGAGCTGATGCGGGTGCGCAAGGAGATCGTCGACCTCCACGGCGAGATGGTGCTGCTTGAGAATTACAGCGCCCTCAACTACACTGGTGAGCCGGCGCACTTTCCACTCCCGCTGCATCGCATCGCCTGTAGTTGTCATGTCGTTTCAGTAATTAATATTGTAGGGGTTTGTTGCTGCTTTTGCTGTTAATTATCTCTTCTTGGAATCATTTGTGCTTGTGGCTGATGGGAGGGGAGTAGGAAAATGGGGGTAAATTTGGGTAATCAGGTAATTTAGCGCGCATCGTAAAGCAGGGGAGCTAAGCATGAGCTTCTGTGAACATGGGTCAAGAAAGGGACGCCTTGCTCAACAAAACATTTTCAGTTTGAAAGTCTATTGACTAGTCATGCCTCAGAAAAATGTGTAATATATGCTACGTTGACAATTTGCATGTTATAGGTGTTGTTCAATATAAAAAGTGTTCTAGTTCATCTACAAAATTAAAAAGTGCTCCAGTTTTGCAAATCATCTGAAGATATAGTACTATTTGGCAACAAAGATGCGGAGATGCCAGATTAACACAAATGCATGTAACTGCTTATCCATATTCACGAACTTCATTAGTTGACTCCTTTATGCTAAGCTGTGATGAACGGTCATAATGTCACCTGCAATGCGTGATCTATTTTCTAGTGCTACTTTGGTAGGCTACTTTTATAAAGTCAGCCTTTTTGCTAGCTGTAATGAACTTGAGGCTAACGAGTAGCTTGTTTTGCTGTGTTATTATGTTCTTGCGCATAATGGCTTCAGTGGGCATGCTGTGACCACACCCTAATATCTGCCTCTGGCTCCTGTTATTTGCCTTTACAATGATGCAAGTTGATGGCATCACAGAGCTATGTGCCATGCTATGATCTATCGATGTTAAAAAAGTACACCACTAATTTTCCCCCTGCGAAGTGTTATCTTATCTGTTTCATGTTGCTGTCTGACTAAAGGAGAGAGGTTTTTACTACGACGGAGCATGTCAGGGTGCATTTTTTGTTGTAGCAGGGAGCCATTTTCCCCTACAAATTGACTAAACATGTTAAAATGCATGTTTGTTATATAGCAGTACGCATGTGCCCATAAACATTTGTTTGTGAGACACTCTTGGGACTTTGATTAAAGTGACTTAATAAAAACTTCTGATTAAATTGGGGAAGTCAACTAGTGAAGTCTGGACACTTTCACAAAGTTTAGTTGACTTGCTGATTGTGACACATAAAAGCCTTGCAATTTTAATGTTTTTGTTGTTTTGGATTATGACAAACTGAGTATGTTTTGCTTCGTCAACATAGCATGCTAGATGCTTGGTTCTTGTATACGTTAACTGGAATACTTCACCATTTGCGCTCTGTAATTGTATGATACTTTTCTGTTGCCATTTTTTACTCGTTGTTCTGGTCTGTTTCATTTGCTTTCGTGGGCCAGACACTATTATCAGTGTTCTACAACCGTTTGAAACTTTTCGGTCATCATCTTTACCCCATGTAATGTTGGTTTATTTCATCTGAATTGGATACTGGTGTCTTCAGTGGCATCCTTTACACAATCTGTCATGTTAGCTTCCGAGAAGCGAAAATCTTCTGGGCCATGCCCCTCTGAGAAATCAGGTTCACTAGTGAGGGACATGATATGTTGCATATGGCTGTGCTGTTTCAAAAGTTGCAGCTTGTCCACGATACGAAGAAATACATTCTTTGCCAAATGCACATATTTTCTGTACCTGTCATTTTCTGCAGATCTCACCTAATGTAAAATTTTTGTTTAATTTTACTAAAGATGAGCCCTTGTTTATTGAGTTTAAGCTCCATGATTATTCCTGGCTTTATAAAAGCAGAAATCAGCCATCCTCCTCTTCTCTTAGGGAAGACTTTCTGATGAGGAGGGGAGAGATGGGCACTGGTCTGTGATCCATATGCCACTTGAAATTTGGAATGTCTACCTTGTCTCAGCTATTGCAGACACCCAATTTTCTTATATTTGTCATCACCAGCAATGCTTATGTTCCATATTGCCATTTGCAGGATTGGTTAAGATTCTCAAGAAGTATGACAAGAGAACTGGAGCTCTGATCCGTCTGCCCTTCATCCAGAAAGTGCTGCAGCAGCCTTTCTTCACTACTGACCCCCTTTACAAGCTTGTGAAGGAGTGTGAGGCCATCCTGGACCAGCTCCTACCGTCAAACGAACCGTCTGTATCAAGTGAAGATGGAAAAGGAGATAGCAACAGCGAGGACAAGCCTTCGAAGCCCAGTTCGTCCTTGGTTAACGGTGGCGGCATTCCAGAGCTAGATGAGATCAAGTATATGGAGAGCATGTACATGAAGAGCACGGTCATGGCGGCGCTTAGGTCACTGAAAGAGATCCGGAGCGGAAGCTCGACTGTCAGTGCGTTCTCGTTGCCGCCTCTTCAGGGCAACAATGCACCAGAGGAGCAGGAGAGGTGGAATCAGATACCTGTGATCGAGCAGGCCGCCAAATGACAGGACCAACATGCGACATGCGATACCTCTTACCGTGACAACCTTAATCTTGACATTTGCTGGAGATGGAACCGGGATCTCACTCTCCCTGTCATCCTGTAATTTTGCTGATCTATAGCTTGTGCACTGGTCTTGAGTACAGAACTGATTTATGGATTACACACAGTTGATTTTGATCCAGTATATCAGGAGATGTACGTAGCCTCTGTACTACATGACGCTAAGTTAACTGTTGGCATAAATTACGAGTTCTTGTTATGTGATAAACCGAACTTGTTTGTTGATGGGAAAATTGGGTTGCAACAAGCTTGTTGCAAGGTAAAACAAAGGAAAGATGTGGTTAGTGAAATACATTGGGTGAGGGTTATGATATAGATTCCAGTCCGTTGCCTGACATTATAGCTGAGTAATGCCGTCACTTATCTTAAACTCCTCTAGATGGTTATTTGATCGTCTCATAAACAAAAAGATGGTTATACTTATGTGATATCAAATCAAATTGTTACTCTAGTTTTTGGAAGAATCAAATTGATACATGTACTATCACCTCACCACCATTAAATGTACCTAGATGATTTTTTAAAATTCAAACCATCATATCATCTTCTAATAATTGAATATTCCTTGCATGTATCTTGAGACACTTTTAAGGGTTAAAGATAGTGCAGTTTTTGTCATTTTTATCGTCAAAATCATTGCCTTACAAACAAAGAAACTAATCGGCCCCACAAATTAGCCTTAGTATCATTTCGGCCTGGCCTATATTAAGCTAGAAGGCCCAAATAAACTCAGTGCAACTGCAATCACAATCGCGATTTGCGAAGGCCCCAACCGAAGTCCCCATTTCCTCCTCCCCCACCCCCGGCGCCGCCGCCTCCCACCCCTCATCGGCCGCGCCATGCCGCCGCGCAAGCGCCCGCCGCAGCCGGCCCTGGCCTCGGCGTCGGCACCGGAAATCAATCCCAGACTCTCCCCACCACCAAAACCCACCGCCCCCGCCCCCGCACGTGCGTCGGCACCGGCGCCCGCCGCTGCTGCCGCGGACCAGACCATCTCGGACGCCATCGTCAAGAACCTCCCGGGGCCCGAGCGGGAGGTCTACAAGCTCGTCTTGGCGGCGGGAAACATGGGCATGTGGATACAGGAACTCCGAAAAACGACGGGACTGGCCAACAACACCCTCACCAAGCACACCCGCACCCTCGTCTCGAAGGGCGTCCTCAGGGAGGTCCTCGACGTTCGCCAGCGCAGCAAGAAGATCTTCATGGCCGCCGGCATCGAGCCCTCCCCCGAGATCACCGGCGGCACCTGGTACCACGACGGCCAGCTCGACTCCGACGCCGTCGCCGCCGCGCGACGCAGGTGTCTCGACCAGGTCGACCGGCTCGGCCTCGCCACCGCCGACATGATCTACGATGGCGTCCACAAGGAACACCCCAGGGCGGGGCACACCATCGAGCAGATCAGGGAGATCGTGCGGACCATGGTGCTCGACAGGGTCCTCGAGGAGTGTAGGAGCACAGGGGTGGGGGAGTTCGACCTGATCAGGGCAGGGAGGGTGTGCTACCGGAGGGGAGGTGCGCCGCAGGGTGGCATGATGGAGGGGATCCCGTGCGGGGTTTGCCCCAGAATTGATGAGTGCTCACCCGATGGGGTCATCTCGCCGACCACCTGTGTCTACTACAAGAAGTGGCTGCAGATGGACTTCTAGGCGGTGAGCCCCCTTCTGCTGCGGATTCTGGTTGCATTGATTAGGGAATTCAGTTTCAGATTGCTCAATTGGCACCGTTGTTTACACTTGCCACGGTTCCTATGGTATTGTGTGTGATCTCAGATAGAGTAGACATGTCAGGTAGTATGTACCTGATTTCGGTATTTATATTAAGATCAACCCTATAGTTGTTGTTTATTTGCAACAAAGTCTGCTCAATGTCAACATCCCAAATGCTGGGGTACTTGGCAAGTTCAGCCATTATACTCTAGTCATGCTCTGGGGCTGGGCACAACAAAAACATACCTTTTTGACAGCCACATGCATACTGTTTAACAAACAAAGATGCATCTTCTATTCAACTTTTCAGGTGCAATTCAACTTAAATGAACTGGAACTTTTTTTTTTGAATGAAAAATGAACTGGAACTTAGTTGGTTAAAATATAAAATTTTGTCGTGCCAGTAAATGTACAGTTGGAAACCCCCAATGGCTGTAATAATCAGAAACCACCATGTGCAAATCATATGGTATCTGCATCACCCAATTTAGTTGGATGTTGTAAGCTTTGACTAAATTTAATCCATTACAACTCACACAGATTGGCTTTTGATGGACTTGTATGTGGTAATTTTTGTGCGAAATGGTTTAGCTGCTATTAGTTGGTATTAAATTTGTGTAATTGGTGTGAACTGTAGAGTTGTTCGAGTGCTCATCTATGTTCTGTGGTGTAATTAGTGTAGAGCCTTTAATACTTGTGTGTCTATAAGAAGTGCTCGGAATGGATTTAGTGGTGAGATATCTTGTTTTGTACAGTAAGATGGAGGCAATGTATAGCTTTCTGTGTAGAATGGTTTAGTTGGTGGATTGTGTTGTATCCACAGAATTCGGTTGTCTATTTATGGAGGTGCTACTGTTTTACACCCTTATGAGTTTTGTTTGAGCTTGCTATATTTAACCTACAAAATTTGAGTTGATATCTTGATTGTATTGCTCTTGTGGGCATGAACAATATGCAATTTTTTCTTTATTTGTGCTACTACCTAGGTTTTGTACATTTCAATCGATTTCAGCTATCTGGCAATGACAGTGCTCAGTTCAACATAAAAAAAACCATCGCCTTCTAGTCTAACATGTATCTTCCAAATTCCTTAGTGTATGGTTCTGTGATATGTGAGATGCTACTTAACATTGAAGTTACTCTGTATACAATCTCAAATGAGTATGAACCATGGTTTTGGAAACCATTTCTGGAGCGAAAACCAGAACCTGGCTAGCTCCGGTTTTTGGCTGGAAAGCTGGTTTCTGTCCCAAACACCGGTCCGGTTTAGGTTTCCGTCCCACACACACACCCAAATCTCGAGGTTTGGAACCTGACTTACTAGTCAAAACATATATTCCGCAAGAAGTGAGAAAAGGAGGGGCGTAGAACACTGAACCAGGGCAGGGTTCAGAAAACTGGACCCAGACCGGTTAAAACTGGACCCAGACCGGTTCCAGTAAACAGTAGTTTTCTGAACCCTGGTAAAATTTGAGTTACTTACTATGACTCCATAGTTGATGGGATGGCCTTGTAGTGTGTATCTGTCATCTGCAGTATAGCACATTGTCCTTTCACATGATCAACTTTGTATCCACATGTTGATAATTTTGCTGGCAGTCTAAATATAGTTCCTTTGCCCTTCACTTCACTGGTGTTAAATTGTACTTCACTCTTATTGTTGTGCAGGACTCGATTCGTTGCATGCTTGGATGTATTTTTGGTTCTTATGACTTGATGTGTTGTATTGTAAATGGGGGAGAACCTCATGAGATCGTTCTCAGTTTGTCATGGAATGGGATGCTTTGCTGGTGGGTTTTGGTTTAGCTCCAAATTCCAAGCCAACCCAAATAGCTATGTTGCCACCCAAATGATTTTTTGTGTGCGCTGAGACTCTCCTAAGGCTAAGAGTATATAGCCCAGGACAGGGCCTTAACTGCATCACATCTGATATATGGAGTGTTTGGATTATGTACTTTCTAGTGTTTTATCTTCATCTATGTATTCTGAAAGGTGCTGAAAATAACTGTTTCTGGAAAAAGAGAAAAGATGCCCCCCTTTTTTTCTTTTCTTTTTATCACTGGTGGAGGGGGTGGGGCTGATGATGTAGGTCGACCTCAAACTACATAAATGTGTCACAGCTCACAAGGCCATAGGCATTCAAGACTTGGATATTAAGCGAAGTTGTGCAACATTAGGTCATGTTGAGATTTGTGGTATTTTTGTTCCTCATAATGTTGTCAAAATAATTTTTATAAAACCTCCTCAATCCTTATTCAACTTGAGGAGGCCGGAGGTGTGCTGGAGACAATGTTTCAAAACTGTTTTTGGAAGTTTCTGTAGAATATTTTCTCCAATTACTGTTTTTTTTCTTTTGTAAATTAGAACTGAAAAACAACCAAAACGTTCTTCACACAGTAGAACTTTTTGGCAATGTTAGGATAAAGCTCGGCAAATTACATAAAGCATGCACTTAGGTAAGGTGTGGCTGTTTGTATGTTCTCTTCAGCTTACACCCGACCATATTTTATTTTGTAGTTTGAATATTGTATGGCGGGCACCAACTAACATGGACTTATGAGTGAAATAAGCTCCTGCTAAGCTAAGGTCCTGTTTATTTAGGTTTAGATTTTTTGGCTTATAGATTAAAGTCAGTTTTTTTGCTTAATCAACTTATAAATCTCTTAGTTTTTAAGTCAAGTTTTAGTGTTTGGTAATCTGGTTTATTATAAAATGTTGGTTATTGAGTTGTGTATGAAAAGGAGTATGGAAGAGAAAAAATTGGAACGTTTTGCATTTATATGCAATGACATTTTGTTGGTAATTTCAGCAAACTTTAGTGGCAATCGGTTATTCCATTTCGTAAAAGCCAAAAAAAACACTTCTTCCTTAACTTATGACTTTTAGGCTTAAAATAGCTTAAACTTTTTATAAGTTAGATAAAAAAGCCACTCAATTATTTAGACTTATGTTTTTTTTTTTTTGCTTTTAAACTAGACAAAAAGCTTAAACAAACATGTCTAAGGTCTTGTTTGTTTAGATTTAGTCTTTTTGGCTTATAGTTTAAAGTCAATTTTTTTGTTTAATTAGCTTATAAGTTTCTTAGCTTTTAAGCCAAGCTTTAGTGTTTGGTAATTAGGTTTTTTTAATAGGATATTGGCTTATTGAGTTGTGTATTTATATACAATGATATTTTGTGAGTAATTTCAGCGAACTTTAGTGGTAATCGGTTATTCCATTCCGCAAAAATAAAAAAAAACATATTTTCCTTAGCTTATGGCTTTTAGGTTTAAAATGACTTAAGCTTTTTATAAATTAGATTAAAAAGATACCTCTTCATTTAGGTTTAGTCTTTTTTGCTTTTAAATTAGACAAAAAAAAACTTACAACAAACAGGGCAGGGCGTAAGTCTTAGGAACTCATCAATTCTGCATCCCCGAGTTCAGAATTGTTTTGTCCAAGGACATGGGAGTTGACTTGTATCTACTTTTATAAGTTGTACTATCATTTGCTTTACATGTTAGTTGTACTATCATTTTGTTCGTATGATCGTAATCTCGTATCGCCCATATATGTATGCGATGCATGAAGTCCGAACATACAAAAATGCACTGTCATGCTGCTATAGCCTACAGTTATGCAACGCTTATAGTTTCCTTTTCAGTTATCTATTGCCTCATTGCCTCTCATCGCAATGTGCTGTTGCATGTCACGAGTTTTTTAAGGAACTATTCATAGTCCCACATTGTCCATTGCTGGTACTGTAGAGGAAACATAGTATTGTGTGGATATCGTGGGTGTCAGATCCGGATTTTGCAAATCCAAATCTTCTATAAAATTACTGTGCTATTTCCTGGATCAGTAGATAGCTCATTTCATACAAGATGTAAACTAAATCATTCAATATATTACAATCTTCAAAGTAACATAGACCACGTCGGGTCAAATTTTACAAAAGAGCCGAACATGCTAAATTGATTGCATTACATAGAAAGCAACGTAACTACAACGGAAGCAAAATGGGTAGAACTCATCTCTCCACAGGCAAGCGACTGTGGTAAATTGTGTACGACGGATATTACCCAAGGGGGTTGAATAATATATATTGTACGTAAGTACCGAACGAGTCCACTAGAGTGAGGCGAGATTAGACTACATATTAGATTACTCTTCATCGTTTTCTTGTCCGTCGACTTCTGGGTCTTCATAGTACGCATAGTCCCCTTGATCCATATTATCTGAAGGTTTGGGGGAGAGCGAGAATGAGCACAACTTCCTTGCTCGTGAGCCAACACACAAGATGCAATAATATACATGCATGGCTTAACAAGGAGGGCTTGGGTTCTTTTTTTTGCTAAAGCAACATTTTCAATTAACATAATTATAAATTCCAACGACTTAGCATTTTAAACAAATTGTATTTTATTAAAGAGAGTAATTGCAATACTAGATAAATAGTAGAGGTTCCCTCCATCGGAAACTCTACAAATGCATGATTTGATTGGAGCTACCTCTATATGTTAACAACACTCGATACGACGATTCAGGGAAATACCAAACCTCAGGCTAGATGAGCTGACCTAGTTTTCATACCACCCACAAAGGTTTTTGAAATAGAACTAACTCTAATAATTTCACATATCCACCTTTGATCGTAGGCACGACTGTTTAAACAGTTTAGACTATGCAGAGGTTGTACACTATACCCACAAGAGATAATCATATTCGTTGCTCCACATGATTCCTTAGTCATGTGGTTGAGCGATCATCATAGTAACCTTTGAAATATTTCACCCCTTCCGTCATCTCACCCATATGGTGCGCCCATAAGTTGTGCGGGATGTTCACCTCAGTAACTAGCGCAACTGGATTACCCACAACGCCTAGTACGACTGGTAACTTCACCATGCACTGATGTCCCATTCAAACCGGACCATGTCCAGGGCTTGCACGATCCCGTTACCCCTCCAGCGAGATAACATTCGAAGTTTAATAAATTTACTAAGCCAAGTTGTACTTTACAGACTTGTGGTTGTACTTGTTTTACACAGAAGGTCATGACAAGATTAAGTCCTTAATCCATCCGGGTTGTTCATACCACCTACCAACACTCTCATGCACGACGGCACCGACCACTCTTTCCATCCGCCCAGATGTGGTACTAGCAAGTTGTTTAGGGTTTTGGGGAGGAAAAGTCCATTATCACAACACGCCAGTCATTTACTCACAATGACTGCTCAAAACCACTTTCATGATTAAAAGATGATGATTAGAATATTTATTGTCCCGGTACTTAAACAAGACTAACATATCGCTTAAGTACAAGTGTACAACTTATACTAGTATTTACCACATAGCTACTAGGGTGACATGTAAATTGTGGATATCATGGGGATATGCTCCAGATCTTAGGATGATGTGACAATTGGCAATGACGTTTTCGATTTATCGTTTCACGTGTTTTCAGCAAAGTTCTGTGTTGTCAGGCCATAACCGGTCAGACCGGCCAGGGGCGGCGGTCAGACCGGTCCATGATCGGTCTGACCGGCCCTAGCGGCGGTCGGACCGGCAATGTCAGTAAGTGGTGGATTGAGCTGGGCCAAAAATAGAGTGTGTAGGCAAGAGAGGAGACTCTATTGCACTTGGTCTCTTAATTTTTGGAGTATCCAGTTAAAAGTTCTATTGGTTTGAAATTTTCAGTAGGTTTTGGTTTTCCAGAGGGGAAATTTGGCTAAGTCCCTGCTGGCGGTCTGACCGGTCCATAGGTGGTGGTCAGACCGGCCCTGGGGGCAGTCTGACCGGTTTTCACTTGGTTCGTCGCCCGTCGTGGCGGCGATATTCGATTGTTAGGTCAAAGTCATGCGTTTCAGGGCATATATGTTGCATGATGTGTGTTTTGACTAACATGGGTCAAGTTGTGAAGAACTTATTCTCAAATTCGGTTTACTTGTCTATTGTTGTGCAGGTTGCTTGGTGGTCAACGACGGTCAACGGCGAGGATGATCGGGACTAGGCTTGGAGAGCTGAGGTTCAGAACGATCGACGATGCCGGGTGAGGTCAATGTACTCAAGCATGGTGCAAGATGGGCAAGGGTGATCTATTAGCTAATCCGAGGCGCAAGATGTCGAAAGGTGTAGCTAGTTAGGTCAAGAGGAGATAAAGACGACACTTTAAAATGTGTGCATATGTGTCCCGTTTGTTTTGGGCCTTAACGAGAGCCCAATAGGATCAAACTTCTAGAAGGTCTAAGCCTCCACTATAAATAGGAGAGGGTGGTGGCTGCACCACTTCTTCGTCTCTTTTGCTATTTTTGTAAACCCTAATTTTCTTAGGGAGAGCTTTTGTGGAGGCTAGGGTTCTTGATGTTTTGATGTGATTTTTGTGCTCTTGGATTGAGCATTGTCCTCCATTGATGAAGAGGCTGTAAGCCCATATCATAGCAATCAATCAAAGGAAAGTTTGATCAATGTTTTGTCTCTTTGCGTTCTTTCTCTCTATTTGATCATTTTGGATCTTTCTTTGATCCGTGAGTTTTTCTTGTTTTCTTCACGTGATCTAGCTTGCTGTGACGTGTGGAAATCTATCTAGGATCATCTTGATCATCAATCACCCACGAGCAAGAGCTTTGACATAGTTTTCATTTTGACTCGGTTTTCAATTTTTTTTAATCAAATCGAAAAGGATCGCTATTCTTTCAAGAATTATCACAATCTTCGATTGGAATAGCTTCCTGATATCATAGAGAATGTGTGTTCTAAGTTTTATTAAGTTTGGATTGGTAGATCAAAAATTTCATCTATTTTCATCTTCGTCATCGGGGCTGTTCTTCTGTTATGTACACCAGCGGTCAGACCGCCGCAATCGACCGGTCAGTCCGTCGGGGAATCAGTCAGACCGCCCAAGGCCAGAGGTCAGACCGCCAGGGAATCGGTCAGACCGCCCAAGGCCAGAGGTCAGACCGCTAGTGCACTGAATTATTTAAATCTTTGTTGATTTTGTCGTATTGCTTAGGGGTTTGAATTGGATTCAATATTAGTATTCCGCTGTACTGATATACTGATCTTCATAGCTTCCATAGCTACTTGAGTGAAATATTATTGAATCCATTATTTGTGAAAAAGTGAGCGTGCTCCTATTCACCCCCTCTAGTCGCCTTTTGGTCCAACAGAAATAATGAATTCAATTATCAAAGGATGGATAATAATTAATTAATCATCAAATGGGTGCTTAACTACCTTAAGTTTTAACATACATTTGATTACAAAATTAAAACATGCAATTTTGGTAATTTAAATAAAAATAATTTGCATAAAATATAGGCTCAAAATGATCAAAGTATTAACTCGCCTTGGTTAAAGGCAGGAGGGTCTTGGTATTCTTGAACTTGATCGAAGTGGAGGTCTCCAACGTTTTCGAATCCTAATCGGACGAATGTACCGAAAAAAGGTACAACAGCAATGTGGGACTAATCTCACCACACAACTCCTCATGGGCCACATGGGCCATGCTAAATATTACATTCACACATAACAAATAAACTCCAAATTAAACAACCACCCCTCGGTACACGTCCGTGCAATTAGCACATATGCCATGCCATGTTATAAAATTTTATGCCATAATTTTCATAATTTTGGAGTTGATAACGAAGGAGTGATATGAACTTTTGAAGCTGTGCCCAATGCACTCTTAGACTTTCCGAGAACTTGGAGACAAAATCGAAAAACATCGAAATGATGGTCTTGGGCACTCCATGTCTTACTATTTCACGCACATAAATAGGAGCTAGATCACTCATTGAATTTGTCGTGCGAATAGGAATGAAGTGCGTGGACCGAGTGAATCGATCCACCACTACCCAAATCGCATCCTTCCTCGCGTGAACGAGGTAACGCCACCACAAAGTCCATAGAGATATCATCCCAAGGCCACTGGGAACCTCCAAAGGCGCAACAACCTGCCGGGACGCTTGTGCTCGGCTTTCACTTGCGACAAATACCACAAGAAGCCACATAGTTAGCAATATCCACCTTCATTCTTTTCCACCAAAAATTCTTTTCATGCGAGGCGGCGGCTGGGAGGTGGCCGAGGCGCAGACGAGTTGCTTGGGCGGGTAAAGCCGGCGGGGTGGTCGGGCAAGGTGGATGGCGAGGCGGCCCAATGACAGCGATTGGAGCCGGGAAGAAGGCAAAGACAATGTGGGAGGTCTTGGCGGGAAGATAAACGAAGAGGGGCGAGATTCTTGGCGGCGAGGGGTTGCTGGTGGCGGGGTCGGCCGGGCGGGGGCTCACCGGAGCAGCGGGACGATGGCGCGGCGGCAAGCAGCAGAGGCGGTCCACCGGGAGGAAGAAGGGGTGGGTGAGGGAGAAGGAGAAGGCGTGGCCCACCTTTATAGCCGAAGGGGGGCAAGGGAGCGCACGGGGGTGTGCAGCAGGCGCGACCGGGCGTTGGGGATGAGGGAGTGCACGTCACGCGACCGCCACCGCACGGCAAGTGTGGTCGGGCGGTCTGAGAGGAAGGAAGTCACGGGCGACGCGACAGAGACAATGGCGCGCGGGCACGGAGAAGAAAGTGGGGGGTCCGTGCGGCGGCCAACGCCGGGAGCACGGGGGAGGAGGCAGGTCGGCTGGGCTGGGGCCGGGGAGCAGGTCGAGCCAGGGGGAAGAATTGGGCTGAATCGGGGAGGCCCAAATTCGAAGGTACATATGAAATCCATTTGAATTAGGATTTGAAAATCAAAAACCAAATACTAATGTTGCTTGAAAAATGAGAATGTTACAGTGGGGATATGCGCATGATCTTAAGATGATGATATAATTGGCAATAGTGTTAAGCGTTCGTTGAAACACGTGTTTTTGACAAAAATTTGAAGTTGTCAGGCTGTAGGCGGTCAGAACGGCCACCTCTGGTGGCCAGATCGGCCAGAGCTTTGACCAAGAGGCTAGCGGTCAGACCGACCATGGAAGGCGGTCTGACCGGTCAAAAATGTGTTTATCAAGTTTGGAGTCGGGCTAAAAATAAAAGGTGTAAGCAAGAGAGATGATTCTTCTACACTTAGTCTCATAATTTTAGAGCTTCAAGCCAAAAGTTATATTCGTTTTAAATTTTTATGGGGTTTTGGATTTTCATTGAGGAAATTTTGCTAAGGCCCCATGCTGGGAGGTTAGACCGGCTAGGGGGCGCTCAGACCGGCCATGGCTGGCGGTCTGACCGGTTTTGCCCTGTTCGCTGGTCGGCTTGGTAGTGATGTTAGTAGATTAGGTTAATTTCATGGTTTTCAGTGCATATGTATTGCATGATGCTAGTTTTGACTAACGTGGGTTAAGTTGCGAAGAATTTATTCCCAGAATTGATTTCTTAGTCTATTGTTGTGCAGGAGGCTTGAAGGTCAACGAGGGTCAAAGCGAGGATGATCGGGACTAGGCTTGGAGAGTTGAGGTCTAGAACAATCGGGGATGCCGGGTAAAATCAATGGACTCAAGCATGACACAAAATGGACAAGGATGATCGAACGGGAAGTTCGGTGCGACGGGTTGCATCAAGCGACGCAGGGGTCGGTGCAAGTGCCATGGTTGTTTCGGTGAGCCGGATGGAAGAGACTTCCCAACATGAAGAGAGTCATTGATCAACCTACACATGACAAAGTATGAGATCGCTCAATGAAGATTGGACTCGGTCTTTTGAAGATGGATTGAGAATGAGTATTTTGGTAACTTCATTAAAATACCGTCTTGGTGACTTTTGGTTAAACCGCGGCGTAAGACGGCGCAAGAAGAGATGATTTAGGTCAAATGAAGATAAAGATCACGAAGAAACGAATTCAGAAAGCCCGATTCGTCATCTGCTTTGAGAAGCGTGCGTGAGTGTAGACCCGTTTATGTGTGGGCTTAACGGTGTC
Source organism: Hsuehochloa calcarea (assembly GCA_036346395.1). Lineage (NCBI taxonomy): Eukaryota > Viridiplantae > Streptophyta > Magnoliopsida > Poales > Poaceae > Hsuehochloa > Hsuehochloa calcarea. The sequence continues at coordinate 27,923,635 of CM070603.1, read as the reverse complement.
TGTTAGGGTCTTCTCTCTCAGTCTAGCCTCTACTATAAAAGTGAATATCCAGATGTGGAGTTCCCAAGTCCTTCCAAGAGAAAAACCCTAATTTGTGTTTTGGAGATTTTAGAGTGGTTGAGGCTAGGATTTGTGAGAGATGGATTGATTGTATGATAAAGTGTTGAGCTTTTGTCATTTATGGTAGAGTGGCTGTAAACCTACATCTATATCAAATCAATCCAAATAAGATTTCTCCAATATGAGTCTCATCTTGTTCTTGCTCTCATTTTGGTGACTTTTTGGTTTTTGATGATCTTTTGGTTTCTTGCGGTGATCCTATTTGATGTGACATGTGAGAGTGCATCTAGGATCATCTTTTATCCACGAGCAAGTTTTGATATCAAAGTTTGATTTTCCTAGGTTTTTATGCTCTCCTTCCCTCATCTGTGAAATTCATGGAATATTAGCTTTGATATTCCCGATCGTTGATTAGAATAGGTTCTTGACCTTCTTGATGCGCTATAGTTGAAATTTGTGGGGATTTGAATCACGGGATCAAAAGTTGAGCCGATTTGTGATTTTGATTTTGTGACAATTTCACTGTCCATCGGGCTGAAGGTCAGACCACCCCTGGTGAGAGGTCAGACCGCTAGGCCAACGGTCAAAACGCCCAACCGGAGAGGTCTGATTGCCCGACTCACCTTGATTTGAGTTTTTGATGTTTTTGGTTATTGTGCTTCGGAGTTTCGATGGAATTCAATACAAGATTTCCACTGTGTTTGTTCGTTGATCTCCATAGCTTTCATAGCTATTGGAGAGAAAATTAAGTTAAATTCGATTAAGATGAAAAAGAGATAATGCTCCTATTCTTCTCCCTCTAGTCGCTGTTTCGGTCTAACACATTGCTTTCCAACGGAGGGTTCCATGCTTGCTTTCACCTGTAGTAGATAAATGAAACTGTAAAACTTACTTGATTGCAAAACTCAAGATTATGAGGTGATTTGTACAGTATGTGGTAACTAATTTTACACGGGTGATGTGATTCCTCCCAACAAGTTTCATTGGCAATGCTAACTTGTGTTACATTGCGCAGCAATTGCGGGCATCTCTGAAAGAAGAATTCTCGCTGATCTTTGGAGTTAAACCGAAATAGGAAAGGCTACCTCTGACGGAAATCTTGGACACCTTCAGAGTCGCCCGGTATCTTCTCGGAACCCTTCAAATTAAGTGGATTAAACTACGAACCTGTTAACATCAGCGACTCGATCTTTTACCTCCTTGTATATATGCTTATAATGCCTGCCTCTTTCTTGCACGCTTCTGTGGTGTGCTGGGCCAGAGCAGAAGGCGAAGCAGTCTGAATCAGGTCATGATGGTTCATGCCTCCTGCTGCTGCTGCTGCATTGTCAAACCTTGAGAGAGTGACGGCGTTTCTGAACAATGTACTCGCTCAGTTGTTGCCGAATAATTGTCAGATGGGGGAAATGCGATGGATGGCGGCTATGAGAGATACGTGTGACGCTACACTTTTTACCTGCTAATATTTTCGGCGACGAGTCCTGACTGCACCTGGTGGTTATCGCCTTGCATACATATTGAAGCAGCTCCGAAGGTGCCGCAAAGTGTCTTCGCGTTTGGAGTTGATTTTTGCTCACCAATGACGCATTGCGTGTCTCGTTTAACCCGTGTTACGAGGGCGGATTACTGTATTGTCCAGTTGTTGCAGCAGCTGATATTGTTTAGACCCGTGTGGCGTGCATGGATAAAAAAAAACTCGGCGGTAACCGCCTAGAAAGAGGTGCTTTCGTACTAATTTAATGAAGACTTTATGCTAATGTAGTCGTACACAGTGGTGGAGCTAGGCCAGAGGCAATTGGAGCAAGGTCTAGGATCAAAAGTGCATAAAACAGTAGCAATTCATGCGTGTATGCCTATTTGTGGCTGTGTTTGGCCCAAGAATAGCTTGACTCAGCCTGAGGCTTGGGTTGTGGTTGGCTTCGCCTCTGCTTGTAGAACACCAAATACAAAACGTTGAGGATGCTTGGAGGATAAAAAATAGGGTACAATTGTACAAAATTCGACTATTTTCTCAGTTCAAAATAATTAAATTTTAGTTTATTTACAACTTCATTATACATAAATTATAATAAATTATTTACGTAATTTTTGTTCTTAATCACTGTAATTATTCTCGAAAGTCTTAATAACTCGTATTTCCATCATATGATTTAAAATCTAATTTATACTTTGAGAGATTGAGCAAAAATAAAGACTAAAAATTAAATTCTATAGCAACAAAATATGGTAGTGTGGTGAACTTGTTATATTATGAAGAAAAAATCATAATAAATTAGGTTACAATTCATCAGATAAGAAGAAATGTAAATCTCAAGGTTTATCAGATGGATGGAAATTCGACTATTTTGACAAAAGAAAATAGTCAAACGTTGTTTAGCAAAATCGTAAAAAATATATAAAGATGAAAAATAGGAAGTACCAAACCGGAATAGACCGGAAAGAGATTGGTAAAAGGGCGGTGGCTAGCCTTGCTCCGATAAATTTTCAAAATCTGTATTTTGATCCTTGGTGCCCGTGTACTTGCTTGAAAATTACCTTTGTCCAATGGGATACACCCCCTTCGTTTTTCTTTAACGGGTTTGCTAATTTTCAGTTATCTGAAAAAATTCTTTATCCCTCAATCATCTATAATTGTACAATACTAAGTCTAAAATTGTATTACCAAATGATGTGCTATTTTGACATAATTTTACTGTAACTTTTAGTTCTATTTGTTTTTGTATTTGCAGAGTTCACCTAGATTTACTTTTATCTAGTTTAGAATTTTTTTGTCTCTTTATTTTGTAGGGTTCAGCAATATTTTTTTTATTTTCTATGTTCATATTGGTGAGAAGGAGAAAATTTGACCGAAAGGTGAGAAACGGCGATTGTTGGATTTCAAAGAATAAGGTCTTTAAAGGTGACTATGGCGCATGTGTACGTAATTTCCGTACTTTCCTCGCCATCCAACAATCATCCAACAATCTTAATACTCCAGCGGCACGAGAGGTTTAAATCGGGTGCGTATCCATGTCAGCGATTCGGTGAGCCCAGCTAGCCTCGGGTAGCTCATTAGCCATAACGCATACACATGTAGTATTAGCCTTTACCACGAATATTATGGAGTCAAACCACCCTATTTTGTCAAATTTTACTCTAGCTCGGCCCCCTCTGTTATTTTCCAGCTCCTCCCTGTAAAATCGGCCGGAAGCTGAATGCGGCCTCAGGCGAGCAGAAAAACGTGCAAAATCCCCGTTGCGCTCGCTCTTCTCACGGTCCGGTCTCGCTTTCCTTCCCGTCAAGCCAGGCCGCGGCCACGGGAAGTAAATTTGCTAGAGAAAGGCCTCACGTGAGGCACCTCCTTTATCATCGTTGATTCCTTCAAATTATTTTCGAATGGACGGTGGATGAAGTGGAACCTCTTGTGAGGCTCTCCTCCACTGAATTTTTTTTCACAGCCGCGCGTCTCCCATTGTGCGCTTGACACGTACGAACGTCGTACGCTCCGCACCACGTACGTGCGCACTAGAATCGCCCATGACTTCTTCTCGATCTCACCAGCAAATTGCACACAGATTGAAGGCGTGCCGTTTCGGCAGCGAGATATAACCACGGCCTCAACTCGATCTCCTGGTCGTCTCCATGTGTGCGATCGAGCTGACTTTCGCAACCTCTCGGGGTCGGGACGATGGCGTGAGGTGAACCAAAACCGGCCGTGGCTCAGCCGAAATGGACAGGAATGATTTAGAAAATCAAAGGGATGGCTACCGCGTTGTATTATTATTTTTTTCGATGGTTGATTTTCTCAATGGCTGGGCTTTCTTGCCAGGTCGCCCTTTCTTGCCTGCAGCTGCAGGTGGGCCCCAGTTAAAAGGGAGATGTGCATTGTCAAAAGGTTAGTTGCGCGATACGGCGGCATTACGTGTGCCTGGGATCTGTTGTGGCCGTCAGAGACCATGTTAGTTTGATTGTAAATCTTGCCTATATATGCCGTTTGCCCGGTACACCGATTTAGCCTCTTGCTGTCACCCTCAAATCTTTCGTGTCCACCTCAAGTTGCACCCATCCATTGTCGTAGTAGCTATCCATCGTCGTCGTCGTCCGTCCATGGCCGCCGCGAGCTTCGACGGCGACGTCTGGCACAGTGGCGCCGGGGGCGGGGCGCTCGGCGTGCACGGCGCGTCGCGCAAGATCGGCAAGACGGCTGCGCAGGCGCAGGCGCAGCAGCAGCAGCAGCGCAAGCCGGTCATCATCTACATAGTGTCGCCCAAGGTCATCCACGTCGAGGCCCACGAGTTCATGTCGCTCGTGCAGCGGCTGACAGGCCCGGACGCCGGCGGCGAGAACAAGAGGGCGTCGAAGCCGTCGTCCCCGAGGCCGTCGGGCCCGCGAAAGGGCGCGGGGAGAGCAGAGCCAGTGCGCGTGAAGGCGCGTGCCGTGAACCGACCCGGCCCGGCGGTGTCGGTGTCGGTGACGGCCACGAGGCAGCATGCCGCTCCCTCGGCTGCGGGGCCAGGGCCGTCACCGTCGCCATCGGGGTTCCTGTTCCACGACCTCAGCCCGCTCCACGGCGCGGCGCTCAAGGGCGAGGGCCCCTTGGTTTCCCCTGGCTGGCTGCACCACGTCGGCGACCATTTCTTGAGCCCCGGCGCGCCAGCGCTCGGCTCACCGTCCGCCTTCCTCGACATGTTCTGGCCGTTTTCCCCTCAGCACCAATGATTGATATATCACCGGAGCGACACATAACTGCCATGGTCAGCATTAGGGTTTCTGTGCGCGTGATCTTGCACGCATGATCATCGAAATCATCTTAGTGCATGCATGTACAGGCTGGTACGTACGTTCAGCAAAACTGTAGATATTGTAGGTTTCTTTATTCCCTTCGATCTCATGGCTTTACAACAGCAAGAAACAAGAATTGACGCCATGGCTGCTGCAAGTGAAGAGATCGAGTTGTCTTCTATTTGTTCTTCTCATATGCTTTTCCTTCGCTTTGCGCGTCTGTTATTTCTTGGTGCAGCATGGATATATCATATATGCATGAGATCGATGATTTGAACTCTGCCCATGCATGCATCCATGTAATTTTTGTGTGTTTGCCTTAATTTGGTGCAGGTTCTTGCTCTACATTGTAATATTTTATACAATTATGAAATTTGATTTGTTGATTCGTTTTAATTAGTTGCGTGCAAGTTGATTATAATTGACAGCGATTTGCTCGTGCAGCTATCAGTAGCAGCTGGTGAAAGAATCAATTTATTTTAGGGGCTTGACAGAATTAATATACGCATCCTGCTGGTGCCTGCCTTGCTATACGACTCACTTTTTCCCCCTCGATCGATCATCCATATAATCTTAATCTGTATATAGTACTCTTGCTTGTACATTGAAGCCACTTCTGCTCGAAGCTACAAAATAAGCAGACCGATTTTGGATCCACAAGTGATATCTCTTGACCATCGATCATCGATAAACTTTCACAAATTAGATTAGTTTAGCTTTTAGCTGGCAATTTACAGCTTTAGCCACTGCTTGCGCAGGCACAAGATCGAGCTACAATTATACATATATGTATATGGCTAAATATATCAGGTGTAAACTAAAAAAAATCAATGTAAATACGCGTTAATTTTGTGTGTAAGTTTTCAAAAACCTCGATATATCGGTGGATGTAAGAAAAAAAAAGGGTGCACTATAGAATTATTCTGCAAAATATGGTGACCAAATTCAATTGCATTCGAAAAAGAAGACAGAACGAAGTTTTAATCATGATTTACTGTTTGAACAGTACAGCTCCTTTTAGGAAACCTCGTTTTTGTCTCTCCCAAAATGCAATCAAGCTTTCCAGGTTTGTGTTGTTTCAAAATAAATAAATAAATTGCAGGGTCATTAATTAAATATCCCTTTCTTTGTATCCATCGACATTTAAGAACTTTCGAAAACATGCATATACGCAAAGATGACCCGAGTTCCCACCGAACTACTAGTTTACATGAAAATTAGTCGGGTGTCCGTGTGTTGCAATAAAACAAATGTTTTGAATGAAATAATTTTCATATCGTGTGAAGCGTACAACAAAGCTGAAGCTTTCTGAATCAGCTCCTATTGAAAAATTTCAATAGTAAGGAATGCAAAATAGTTACGTATTGCATTCCATAGCTCATTTTTTTAACAAATCTGAAATTAACTTTTGTTCAAAGCAAGCAGAAAACACATACTTATATTAGAAAATTTAGGCACACATTTGAAGTTAAACCCAACCGTTCTAATAGCTTAAGTTATGCACATATTTGCAGTCAAAACTCAGAACCAATGGTGTTTTTAGGTTAACCAAGCATAACATGTCCATGAATGAATTGATTGTGGCGACCCAAAACCGAACACGTTTCAAGTCAAGCGTTTGCACCGGAGGCACAACCCTTAACATGAAAAAGCGATTCCGAGTGTCCGGATATGTGTCTCATGTTAGCTTCTAAGGATCAGTGGCTAATATGCACATATCCAAATACAACATTGCATCACATATATACTCAATTAAGCAATAAAGATAGAATTATTATTGCAACATCAACAAATAGAACCTTATGGATCAACAAACATAACCTTATGGTCCAATTTTGCGTAAGAGAGCCGACCGACCAAATTTAATTATAACAAATTAAATCGCAGTGGAAGTAAATAAAGAAATAAAAGACAAAAGCCAAGTTGGCATACCCAAACCCACAAGCAACCAACTGGAGTTAAAGTCGTTGCATCTGCTTGTACTAAACCCGATTCGAACGACGTTCTCACCTGCAGCATGGACAATCCGATTGAGTACAAAAACGTACTTGCAAGACTTACAGATAGCAACATATAATAAATGCATTCAAGTATCAAAGGATAGGCTAACATGGTTCATTTTCAGCATAAAGGAAGGTTTTCCATTGAGATAACATGTATAGATTCAAATTATCATTTGTCAAATATTTAGAAACATTATATAACAGTAGGTATTTCCAATTCATGATCAACAACAATAGATACTCCAAATTATAATCGATATACGAACTTCCCGTTCGTAACACATATCTTTCCTTAATAAATCAACATGAGAACTTCCGTCGTGACAACATAATATTTCCAAACATACTTGACCCAAATCCCATCCTTCCCATTCTCTAACTGTGCATGATTTCCCACAAGCGATGTCCATGACCGGGGACATGGCTATTCGAATAGTTTATTAACTATGCAGAGGTGTGCAACTTTACCTACACGGCATGAATACCTCTTAATGTCGGCCAATGCACTCTTCCGTAGGAGTGTGACTGAGATATTATAACAAGGTTGTTATAGTGCCATATCTGTAGATATCATGGGGATATGCTCCAGATCTTATGATGATATGACAATTGGCAATGGCGTTAACGGTTTATCGTTTCACGTGTTTTCGGTACAATTACAGTCTTGTTAGGCCTTAACCGGTCTGACCGGCCAATAGCCGGCTGTCAGACCGGTCCAAGATCGGTCTGACCGACCCTAAGCAGCGGTCAGACCGGCAATATCGAAAGTGTTGATTTGAGCTGGGCCAAAAATAGAGGTAGCAGGCAACGAGAGGGATTCTATTGCACTTGGTCTCATAATTTTTGGAGTCTCGATCAAAAGTTCTATTGGTTTGAAATTTTCGATGAGGTTTCGGTTTTGAGAGGTTGAAAATCGGCTAAGTCATCTTGGCGGTCGACCGCCAATAGTCGTGGTCGACGGCGGCGAGGGCGGTCGACCGCCCTAGGGGCGATCGACCGTTTTCACTTGGTTCGTCGCCCGTCGTGGCGGCGATTTTCGATTGTTAGGTCAAAGTCATGAGTTTCAGGGCATATATATTGCATGATGTATGTTTTGACTAACATAGGTCAAGTTGTGAAGAACTTGTTCTCAAATTCGGTTTACTTGCCTCTTGTTGTGCAGGTTGCTTGGTGGTCAACGACGGTCAACAGCGAGGATGATCGGGACTAGGCTTGGAGAGCCGAGGTCCAGAACGATCGACGATGCCGTCTTAGGTCAATGTACTCAAGCGTGGTGCAAGATGGACAATGGTGACCTATTGGCTAATCCGAGGTGCAAGATGGCGCAAGGTGCAGCTAGTTAGTTCAAGGGGAGATAAAGATAGCGCATTAAAATACGTGCGTAAGTGTCCCGTTTGTTTTGGGCCTTAACGGGAGCCCAATTGAGTCAAACTTCTAGAAAGTCTAAGCCTCCACTATAAATAGGAGAGGGAGGTGGCTGCACCTCCTCTTGGTCTCTTTTGCTATTTTTGTAAACCCTAATTTTCTTAGGTAGTGCTTTTGTGTAGGCTAGGGTTCTTGATAGTTTGATGTGATTTTCGTGCTCTTGGATTGAGCATTGTCCTCCATTGATGGAGAGGCTGTAAGCCCATATCATATCAATCAATCAAAGGAAAGTTTGATCAATATTTTGTCTCATTGCGTTCTTTCTCTCTATTTGATGATTTTGGGTCTTTTTTGATCCGTGAGTTTTTGCTTGATTTCTTCACGTGATCTAGCTTGCTGTGACATGTGGGAATCCATCTAGGATCATCTTGATCATCAATCACCCACGAGCAAGAGTTTTGATCTAGTTTTCGTTTTGACCCGGTTTTGAACCGTTCTTTGATCGAATGAAAAAGGATCTTTACTCTTCCAAGGGTTATCATAATCTTTAATTGGAATAGCTTCCTGATATCATAGAAAAGGTGTGTTCCAAGTTTCATCAAGTTTGGAGTTGTAGATCAAAAGTTGCATCTATTTGCAACTTCGTCATCGGTTTTGATCTTTTGATGCATTTCAGGGAGGCCGCCAGGATCGGATCGCCCAAGGCCAGAGGTTAGACCGCCAGAGAATCGGTCAGACCGCCCAAGGCCAGAGGTCAGACCGCTAGTGCATTGAACTGTTTCAATCTTTGTTGATTTTGTCGTATTGCTTAGGGGTTTGAATTGGATTCAATATTAGTTTTCCGCTGTACTGATATGCTAATCTTCATAGCTTCTATAGCTACTGGAGTAAAGTTTTATTGAATCAATTATTTATTAAAAAGTGAGCGTGCTCCTATTCACCCCCTTCTAGTCGCCTTTTCGGTCCAACAAGTGGTATCAGAGCCCGGTTAGTTCAATCTTGATCTTAACCGGTCACTGAACTTAGCGATGGATAGATACTCCACAAAGCCGCATATCTTCGATGGGCACGACTATGCCTATTGGAAGAATCGTATGCGAGTCATCCTTGAGAGCGAAGGGCACGCTATATGGGAGGTTGTTCGAGTCCCTCTCGTTGTTCCCGAAGTTGCTACGCTGGCTTCAGAAGCCCTTTTGGCTAACAACAATAAGGCTAAAAACCTCTTGTGTGGTGGGCTTGGGAGACAGGAGTATGATCGGATTTGCAATCTTGAGACTGCGCATGAGATTTGAAACACTCTCGAAACCTATCATGAGGGTTCGTCCCAAGTCAAGAAAGTACGTTAAATAGTCTATAAGCGTGAATATAACAAATTCGAGATGCGTTCTGGAGAGGGCATCGATGACATTTTCAGTCGCTTTAATAAAGTGATTAATCAGATGAAAGCTATTGGTATTGAATATTCTCAGTCTGAAAATATCACCCACATCTTGGCTGCAATCAACACCATGGAGTGGGAGATAAAGACTACTGCCATTGAGGAGAATGTCAATCTTTCTGATCTAACTTTGGAACTGCTCTATAGCAAGCTAAGACTCATGAGATTAAGAAGATTGATCATCCCAAGAAACAAAACATGGCTTTGGTAGCAGACCCGCTCAAGGAGCTTCAGATGGGTCTTTCGAGTATTCCTCTGAATTTTCGCTTGCTGGTTTATCTGCAATTCATGAAGAAGAGTTTGAGAGTCTTCCTGAAGCTGAGTTGGCCCTCATTGTCAAAAAGGTAACACAGACCTACCATAATATGAGAAACAGAAATCGAGGAGGTCACGTGACTTTCTATGAGTGTGGTGAGCTTAATCATATCCGGGCAAATTACCCCAAGCTGAAAGGTAATAGCAACCACAAGGAGGGAAAGCCAGCTTGGAAGAAGCCTCAATGGAACAAATCAAGGTTTGATACTGCCAAGCTGACAAAGGCCGCTCACTGAGTGCTTGCCGCTTTTGAGGATCAATCCTTGACCGATGTTGACTCCGGGAGTGAGGAGGACAAGAGGGAGGAGATCCCTCAAAACAAGAAGAAGGGGAAGGTCAATGATTTCACCGGCTTGTGCTTCATGGCTGACTCCGTTGACGACGACAACGATGAGGTACCTCCTTCCTATGATGTTCTTTCTGATAGATGTGAATCTATGTTTGAGCAACTCATGAGTCAGGATAAGGCTTTAGAGTTTGTCATGGCCAAGAATAAGGAATTAGAGTCACAAATAGATAATTTGACTTTAGAACTTGAAAATGCTAAGACTCTTGAGTCTCATGAATGTTTATCTTGCCATGCTATGCACTCAGAATTTGCTAAACTGCAATCTGCTCATGATATTTCTTTGCAACAACTTGAAAATGCTAGGACTGAACTTGTTGAGGTTAAATATGCTCCATGTGAAAAATGCTTAGAGTCTAGCAAGTTAGTTGTTTCTGATGTGGTTGATTCTAGCCTTTGCACTTTTTGCTTAGAACGCGAACATGAAGTTAAAGATATCTTAGAAGTAGCTAGAGCTACATATGCCAAGCGTAAGGGCAGTATTGAGTCTTCTACATGTGTTTCATGTCCAGCTCTTAAACTTGAAACTGCTTTATATAAGGAAAAATATGTTAGAGCCATTAAGGGTAAAACCTGTGAATCATGTGTTAATCTTAAAGAAGAAAATGCTTATCTTAAGGATACCTTAAAAAAATTCTCTAAAGGTAAGAAACAATTAAACATGATTTTGGACAAGTCTAAAACTCCTTATAAGAAGCAAGGATTAGGATACAATCATGTTCAAAATAATTCTAACCCAAAAGTTACTCAAGTCTTGAAAAATGGGTTAATTGAATTCAAAACACAACCTGCAAAAACTATATTTAAATCTGTAGGTATTGTCCAACCATCTGTTAAGTCTAAGGGTGCTTCTCCCAGTGGTATTAAGTATCATTACATCTATTGTAAAAAGGATGGACATTTGATTGAGTTCTATTGGCGTAGGTTGCAAAATGATAATAAATATTTTACTAGAATTTCTTCTAATCAACCTAGAGCTTCTATGAGACATGGTAACATAGAAAAGAAGAAACCTAGTTTAGGATTTGTGTCACATGCTCATCATCATGTTCCTAGACAGGATAACTCTCATGCTACTTTAACCATTGCTCATAACAGAACTTCAAATAAAATCAATGATAGCACTTCTGCTTTGCACACTACTCGCAGACGTGTGTCTCAGTACTAGGGTTTCTAAGTCTTGTTTAACTAACCCTAGTATTGAGACACATCGTTCTTCTGTTCCTTGATTTTTAGGATTACCGCGGAAAGAGGGAGGACGCGTGGTTCGTTGACTCCGGCTGTTCACGCCACATGTCCGGAGACTCAAGATGGTTCACCTCTTTCACGCGGTCGACAGGTGATGATTTCATCACCTTTAGAGATGATAAACAAGGGCGGATTGAATGAGCGGGATCGATCAGGGTGAACGATAGTTTTATCCTCAAGGACGTCGCCCTTGTGGACAAGCTAAGGTTTAATTTGCTTTCTGTCTCTCAACTTCTTGATGATGGATATGAGACTATATTTAAGAAAAATGCTTGTCGGGTACTTGATTCAACTGGTGAGCTTGTTTTTGGAATTATTAGAGTTGCTAGGATTTTTGGAGCTGACTTTTTTGAATCTCTTGCTGGTTCTCTCAAATGCTTGATTTCATCTCCTTCTTCTGAGTTCTGGCTTTGGCACCGTCGTTTGGGGCACATTGGTTTTGATCATCTGACGCGAGTTAGCAACCTTGAGCTTATGAGAGGTTTGCCCAAACTCAAAGTAGTCAAAGATGTTGTGTTCTTCCAAGAGTTATCACAATCTTCGATTGGAATAGCTTCCTGATATCATAGAGAAGGTGTGTTCTAAGTTTTATCAAGTTTGGAGTTGTAGATCAAAAGTTACATCTATTTGTAACTTCGTCATCAGTTGTTTTGATCATTCTAGAGGCCGGTGATCGAGGCCCAAGGCCAAAGGTCAGACCGCCAGTGAATCGATCAGACCGCCCAAGGCCAGAGGTTAGACCGCCAGTGCATTGAACTGTTTCAATCTTTGTTGATTTTGTCGTATTGCTTAGGGGTTTGAATTGGATTCAATATTAGTCTTCCGCTGTACTGATATACTGATCTTCATAGCTTCTATAGCTACTGGAGTAAAAAATTTTTGAATCAATTATTTATGAAAAAGTGAGTTTACTCCTAACTAGCAAACTACCCGAGGAACAACACCATGGCCGAAAGTCACTTATCGTCACCATGGGTGTACCCGTTGTGTAAGTAAGTCCCTTGCACAGCGTCCCGCAAACGCAAAAGACCCTTAAGTGCAAGTAAGATGGCACTTAACATGCTCCCACTAGATTGACAAGAAAACAACAACAAAACACGAGCCACCGGTAAAGCCTAGGCAACTACAGGCGCTCCTCACATATTTTCCAACAAAAACAACACTTGTCAACCTAATTGTGGTTTGATAACTAAAATACGATAAATTATTTAGCCAAGCCTTTGCCATTATCTCGGCGTGTGGTTGCATGTAAGACTTGGCTTATCACAACACAAACCGGTTCTTAATCACCCAAATAGGGTTACACGAATCCGGGACAACCTCCCTTCATCACCGTATCACCCGTTCAAGTCCAACACACAAAAACCACTACCCAAACAAGTCCACAAAATCAGATTTGAAGATCTGGACACATTCGGAAAATCCAATATAATTCAATTCACACATTCCTCAAATTTCATCCAAATTCAATTCAATCCACCGGCCGATGGACTAGCTCCATCAACGCTTTCGGCTATAACTACTAGCATGGCTAAGCCCCGATCTATTCTACAACAGAAAATTCTCATACATACATATATCGTAGGCAACCAATGAACAAAAGGGATATCAACATTCAAAGAAGGTAATATGGCAAGGAGGACATATCTAAAGCTACCCATTTGACATACAAGTATTTAAAATTAAAGCGAGGTATAGAATACTTGAAAATCAACATAAATACTTTTGAAACTAATAGAAAAATCAACATGCATCAAAGGAGGGGATTGCTTGGCTTTGCTGGGGATAGTCTAGGTGCTACTGAGGACGACTCTCGTACACTCTCGAATCTTCGTAAGCTATCGAACGAACGAGAACATCGAATAAGAACGAATAACACCGAAAACATCCAAAAAAAATCAAAATCATCTAAAATGCATGAAATTTATACAGTAGGTATATTATGATTTTAGATGAATTTATAAATAAAAATTATTTCATTTGGATTTTGTATGCGAGAGTTATAGTCTTTTAAAAATCAAAAAATGAGAAAAAAATTGAAAATCCAGCTCACTTGCTATTTGTACGATAATTTGCAGAATAGTGGTAGAGGTAAAAACTACAAAAATGGTTAGATAAAAACATTTTATGAACAACCCAATTGGATTCATCCCATTTGGAGTTCATATGAATTTTCTACGAATTTTCAAAGATAAAAGAGTTTTCAGTGTAAAAATAATTAGTTTCTGAAATTTCTACCACATTAAATACTTTTAAAATGCAGGCTGACCTAGCCTCTGTCTAAGACAAGTGGGTCATACGTATTTTATTTTCTAAAGGAAAACATCTATACGACATAATCAATGTAGTCAATTCATCAAGTAATGTCCGGACTCACGATCTTCTAACTATACAACCTATTCGATAATTATACGAAATTCACCGACTTATTGGTACATGACCATAAATAATTCCATCAATTGTTCTTCACTAGACTAATTAAGCTTATACTAACTATCCAACTCTACTAGTCTCGCCTTGGCAAATCATATTCGCATACACCAAAATTTCCACCGATCGAGGTTTATTTGACTAACCGACACCTAATGAGCTTTACAATTTTAATAACATATCCAACATCTAATGGCTCACTAATAGATCAACTCATATCCATACCACCGAACTTAGTCGTGAACAATCTCTACTAATCCAATTGAGGGTATAAATCTATCAACTCGGCACATAGGACTTAACTACAAATTACATGACAATCCAAATATTTATCCGCAATCAAATAATCCATTCTACCATCTCTCAAATTGATCATAAATGACTCACATAACTATTACTTAAGACATTCGATCGATTTTCTCACGATTAAATAAGTCCTCCAATTCAACCTCTATATTTCATTAAATATCACCACATGATCTATCCCTCAAGTTATAAATTATACAATCCCTTATATGTCCTAACTCTTAAAATTACTAATCCAACATGAGGAAAAACCTCAAATTAATTTATCATCCAAAGATCATCACAAATTTTTCATGCGACTCCAAAATAATACCATCTAATCAATTGATCCAAGGTATATTTAATCTAGCATCCACCGATCAATAATACACATAATCCGCTACAACGATCTAATTATTCGTATCCACAATATTTTATCACATAATCATGCCTACGCACAATTAAGTCCTAACCGGAGAATTATACTGGTCTAAGCTACCAAACAAATGTTACACAAACATGTATAAAAAGATGTCATGCTTATGACTATTATGCAACATGCACAACGAAAATCGTAACGCGCTAACTAAAGAATCTAGACCGCCATTATGAGTTAATGGAGTATTTTGGTGATTAATGATAAAATTGTTTGTAAGACGAACACTTTGATTATTATACCTATTGTTTAGTCTACATTGTATGAAAAAGGTGAAAATCAAATAGGTATACATTCGACATCATATTCCTATATCTTGTTGCATTCCCGGATCCAAAATATAGGTTGAACTCCACTAAAAGTCTAACTTGAATATGTGCATATGTTTTTATTATACATTCGTGTATGCACACATTGAGAGGGAGTTCACTCTTTGTTTTGTGGTTTCATTAGTATCGATCCATATTCTTTTATCCACATATATTAAGGATCTTTACTTTGAAACATATCAAATGAGTATATAAAACATATGTAGTTCATATATACTCATATGACTTTATATTCAATTATTTGCAATTGTGATTGTTGTCATCAATTACCAAAGAGGAAAAGATTAGAGTATCTTGACTCACCATTGTGAGTTAATAATATGTTGTTGTAATTAACGACAATCACGTTATGGGACTAACATTTTTCATGAGTTGGCAAATTAGGTTATGTTTCATAATGATAGTGACTTTGGATGACATCATGAGTTGATCGGCATCAAGTCAAAGTTCAAGAAGAGGATGCATCATGTGTTGATGCATATCAAGATCTTGAAGAGAAGATGATCATGAGTTGATCATCATGTCAAGACAAGACCCATCATGTGTTGATGGAGGGCACTTAAAGAAGATCATTGTAATATTCCAAGAAGGTGATTCATCATTAGTTGAAAAGTTTCAAGAGGAGCTAATGAAAGAACGAGAATCATCTTTTCATGGGGGTTTTCGATCTTGATTTCACGGCAACTGGGCACGACCCACGACCGCCATGTGTTTGGGGCCCATGTGGTGGCGGGCCATAAAGGGGGTTCGGAGAGGGTCCCCAAACCCTAAACTCCACATTTCTCTCCCCTATTGAAACGGAGCCACCGCCCCCTTCCCCCCTGCTGTGCACCATCTTGTTCGTCGATTTTGGGTAAGATGCGTTCGTTTTCTGTCCCGTCCATCTCTTAGAAAGTTGTAGGTATTGTTATTAGCTTTCCATAGCCACCGCGATCACGTGATTCCGCCTTACGGTTTAGGAGATATGATTTTTTAGTGCGCTGTTCTGTCTGTTTTCGAGAAGGATAAATCAACTTGATCCTAGGTTTTGATTTAGTTAGAGGCATTTCCAGAACCTCCACCCAAATAAGTTATTGTATCCCTTTAAATTATATTTCAAATATGATAAAGATCATCTCCATTGGATCTGTATAATGAAAGTTATGATATTTTCTTTAACAGGTGTTAGTCAATTCAAGTGGTTGGCAGATAAATGTTAGTGTTTTCATCTATTGTTTAGACTACTGTAGAGGTCGAATCTGGGGTTTTCCTTCTAGAGTTTTATTCCTGGGAACGTTAGCTTTCTTTTGGCACTGAGATCAGGAAAATCAGATCTGTAGTTTGGGAGATGAATTTTTATTAGAATTGTTGGTGCACTTAGTAACGACTAGTTGATTTAGGTTTTAATTGAGCAAAACCGAATTTGTTGTCCTCGGTTTTGTTCAAATTAGGGCCGAATCAGAACCTTCACCCAACTAAGTTATTTTAGCCCTTAAAATTATCTTTCCAATATGATAAGAATCATTCTCATTGGATCAATAGGTTGAAAGTTACGCCGTTTTCTTTATCTCTGATCTGTATTCTGGACAGACGTAGATGGGTTGTGTTTAGCTGTTAATTAGCCCTCTGTTTTGCCGAATCAGGGGATTCCGCCAACTAATGTTTTGTAGCCTGATCTGTTAAAATTCAGTGAGCACTGGTTTCAGGTCTTTTGGAGTTACAGATAATTAATGGTGATTTTTCTAGTATCGCTGCCAGTTTAGCGGTAATCGGACTGTTGGGTAAACTTGGTAAAATTGATCCCGTTGTTTGTGTGGGAGAGATAGAGGGGATGGAAGGGCTCTTGTAGCAATGTCATATCTTGTTATTCTTATTTCGATTATACATTTGTGTAGGCGGTGAGGCGGTGAGTGGAGGGGCATCTTCGTGTCCTCCTATTACGTCACATCGCGGAAGGCAAGTACCCTATGCTGTTTGGTGATGTTTTCAATTGTTTGCTTGATGTTGGGATAAATTGTGAATGCCTTTTTCTATCCATCCTGATGTTTATTTCATTTTAAGAAGATGATTCTTGTGATTAAAGAATTAGCATTCATTTCAGTTGTTGCATTCTATTACATGCAACTAACTTGTGTGGCATTCTTGATATATTATGTTGTGTGGGAATGCATACTCATACTTGTTTACACATGTTGTTGAATACCATGTGTCTTTTCCACTAATGTGTGATATTCATTCATACCATGAGAAATCATCATGTTCATTCATAAAATTCATTATGACCACTAAGTGGATTCTTTTGGTAAGTCCCATCAATTCCAGTATGGGCATTTGAAAGACCCATCAATTCCAAAGCATGGGCATTTGAAAACCCACCATTCCAATGTGGGTAGTGTTGACCACCATTCCAATGTGGCAACTTGGACACCGTATGAAACGTTCTTCATACGGTGATTGGGTCCGTGACTTTGTGAAATACGGGCTTAAATGAACACCGACGGTGTATCACTCGCTATACCTGCAGTATATGCGATCGATAAGTCCATACCTTCAATGCATTCTTACATTTCATCCATTCATGTATTCATTCCATACATACATGTATGTGTTCCAATAAGTGTTCGTAATTCAACTGAATTGTGTTGTCCACTCCATGCTTGATTATTCTTGTTTAGTACTTGCTGAGTCTTCGACTCACCCTTGCTTTGTATGTTTTAATTAGGTAATTGAGGAGGACGACAAGATGATTTGGTGGGATAGTTCGGCACACTACACTTCACTTTTATCCAACCAGAATAATTATTATTACCTTTCAGTCAAGCCAACTTGTTAAATAAATTTCCAGATTTGTAATAATCCAACTTTGGTATTGCTTGACTGTTCGTGGTATTATATCTGTTTATCCATTCTTTTCCATGAATCTGGTGATCGTTTATTGTCATTCTTTAGAAATTATTGTTGATTGAATCTGTATAATCCAGCTTTAATGCTATTATTAGTAGTTTGATAGTTTTGCGTGACATCTTGGCTTCCGAATAGCCAGGGTGTTACAATCATCATGTGTTGATGATATTCAAGTCAAGAATCGGGATGAAAGATGTCATCATATGTTGATGAGCATCAAGACCAGGTCCCGAAGTGAAAGAAATTCATCATGTGTTGATGGAGGTCAAGTGAAAAATGCATCTTGGGTGGATGCATATCAAGACAATAACCCAGACTTAAAGTGAAGATGTGCATCATCAAGCTATCATGAGAATATATAAGGCAAATGTATGACTAACTAGGGCTAAGGATGTGTTCTTAGTCTTTTACTGGTCTTGGTGTTTGGTTGGAAGACCGGATTGCTAGTATAGGTTGTCGTACTATTAAGAGAGATCTTGACTAGTAACTTGAGTTAGTCATGTGTTGATAGCTCTTGATGCTTGCTCTAGCTCTCGTGAGCATGTTGCCAATATTTACGAATGTGTTTTGCAAATAGTCGAGGCTCATGCATAATCCTTGTAGCATGTGACTTTAGTTTGCTAATGTGGTTTGCAAATGGTTTAAGTCCATACACCATATTCCTTGTGGCCTTGATTCTAAAAGTTGATAAATATGTTTTGCAACTTGTTGAGAATCTTGCCTTCATCCCTTGTGTGCATCTTGCGTCAATTGACAAATGTGTTTTACAAATTGAGTTGAAGTAAGGTGTGTAACCTGCTTTCAGTCTTATTGACAGTGGGCGGTCTGATCGCTCATGTCAGTCGGTCTGCCCGGTGGGATATCGGTCTGACCGCCATGTGTTGGTAGGTCTAGCCGGTCACTAGTTAGCGGTAAGACCGCTTGTTTTATGCGGTATGTTTTTTCCAGAGAGGGTCAATTTTGGACCTCTAAGGGAAGCGGTAGTACCGCCCTATGCGAACGGAACCACCGTATTTCTTCAGCAGTACTACCGCAAGGTGGTAGTACCGATCTTTTTTTAGTGGTTCGTTTTTTTCTAGAAGAGTTGATTTTCTGGTTCTTGATCTTTCTCTATTGAGCGGTCTGACCAGCCCTTGTGAGGGTGGTTGACCCGGAAGTGCATCCAGCGGATAGTTTTATAGCCGTTGGAGCTAGGGTGGTCTGACCGACCATTGGTTGGTGGTATGATCGGGTTTCCCTGGTTTTCTAAAAATTCTCTTTCAACGGCTAGTTTTCTTTATGTGGGTATAAATACCCCCTTGTGGCCGATTGTGAGAGAGTTGTTAGTGTCATATTCATTCCCTTGAGCAAAGAGCAAGGCCCCTGCACTCTTATGTGCATGTGTTGCACTTAGTGAGATTAGAGAGTAAATCATAAGTGCATGTGTTGCATTATGTAGTGGATTGTGTATCCACTTGAGCTTAGACACTTGATTTGTTCAAGTGAGCGTCTTCGACTTGTTACTCTTGATGTTTGCCGACACCTAGATGGCTTGGAGGAGTTACGCCGGTGATCTTCTCAAAGAAGATTGTGAGAAGACCTAGGTGGTTGTGAGTGCTTTGGTGCTCGCCATCCGAGTGGATCGAGGTGTTAGTTCGTATTGGAGCCGGTTCAAGTGGTTGGACTTACCTCAGAGGTGTTGGCTCAATTTATGGAGCCGGTCCAACGTGGATTAGAGCAGATTGGTAAATCTCCGAACATCACAGTAAAACATCCGTGTATCATTGTGGTTTGCCTTCTTGTACCTTATTCTATTGCAATTTACATTTATAGAATTAAAATTGCTCACATGTATTTGCTTGTTTGATATCATTATCAAGAGTATTAGAATTGTTGGTGCACTTAGTAACGACTAGTTGATTTAGGTTTTAATTGAGCAAAACCGAATTGAGTTATAATTCCACATAAAACTCGGTTTTAACAAAAAAAAAATTAAAATCGCCTATTCACCTCCCTCTAGTCGGCCTATTCGATCTTACAGTAACATAAATAACACTAAAGATTTTACCGCAATGCTAGGCGTGCGAATTGCCACTGGGCGTCGTCTTCTCGGCCACTTGTCCATGTCTACCATTGTCATTGCCGTTTCAGCGTCCGCCTCCGCCGAAGTCGTCATCGAGCTCGTCCGCGTCTAGGGTTGCCTTGTCGTATGTATGGTACATGCATGTGCTGGCCTCATCAATGTCCCTCTCCGTCTCGGTGCCGTCGCATGCAGCGTGCCAATGCCAGCCGTGCACTGTGTCAGCATCGTCTTCGGTCGTGTCGTGGCGTGCCACTCGGCCGTTCGCCCTCGCCTGGCAACGGCCTCTGCATGCATCGTTGTCCGTGCGCATGAAGAAACCCATCCTCCACACACGTCCTTGGCACGGCTCTCGGCCGCCATGGCCGCGCTCCACTACATGCATGCCCCGTCGCGGTCTCCTTCGGCTGCCACTCCACTGCTACATGTTGGCCGCCACGCCGCGCTCTAGGCCGCGCAGCACCGGGCTGGGCCGCGTCGCTGCAGCTTCACACCACACCGGCTCCTCCACGCCACCAGGCTGCCGTGCCACGCTGCTGCTCTCAGCCGGCGTGCCGCCGCCAGCCCTGCCTCTCGGCGCCGGCTCGGCCCTTGGCCCACGCCACTACTGTTCTGCCCAGTCTCCGTGCGCCCAAGCCGGCTCCGGGCCGCCCTGCGTCCCTGGCCACTGCCCAGCTCTTATTTCCCTCCCTCTATGCCACTGCATGCTCTGGAGCTTCGGCTACCTTGCTCCTGGTGCTGCGCGAGTGACTGCACCGGCCATCAACACCATGGCCACAACGGCCAAACAGTTTACCGTCTCCTCCTCTCTTCTTACAAAATGCTCAAACGAACTTCCATGCGGGAATTAATTGGATGAATGGAATGCTCTCGAGATGATAAACGCCGCTGTGTAACATGCATACCTCGGTTCTTCATTTTTGGTGGAGATTTGATGGAGAGAAAGAGGGTGAGATGAACATGTACAATAGTGTTTGACTAGAAGTGCTCTGTTGAGTGGCAGAAAACGAAGTGGCAGTGAGGGTGGGTTTTGGCTCGGCTGGTGACATGGTTAGAATAAAGAAATGACAATGGGTGGTGGGAGTAGGATCAAATGGGCAGTGAGGGATGAATGGCTGTGGTGGCTTGGGGTATTGAAAAAAAATGGCAGTGAGGTGGGAAGAAAAGAAATAGCCGAAGAAAGAATGGGTGGAGAAAGGATGGATTATGCAGATATTACGTCTGTGGTAGTTCGAATCGGAAAAGAGAGCGATATTAATGTATGCATCATAATTTTTAAATGCATCGAAAACAAGAAACAATACAATTAAATTTTTAAATGCAGTCTTTCAAATAATTTGTTTTAATATTGTTAATTACTAATATTATCTTTATGCAACTTTTTTAAACAACTCGATTTAACTTTAAATGAAGCATTTTAATTAATTTGATTTGATTTTAAAAGAAAACTTTTCCTTAAATAAGGGAAAATTTTAAAACACGATCAAAAGTTTATTAGTTCGCAAAAATAAATATAAACATTCCGATTCTGAAAACCAGAGTGTTACATTGATTCTCTGTATCATCATGTCCTACAACCCACGTACAAGGTCTTGAATGGATTGATTCTATATCTATTTCTCAAGTCTCATAGAAAACAAAACTAAACTATGATGTCCATTAATTAGAACAACAAATACATTATAGTTGGACCTAGGGGCATAGGCGGTGTCTAATATACCTTGCCCACTACAACAGTTGAGTATGTGCTCCCATTTAGCATGTCAGCTAAACAAGACAAAGCAAAGGAGCATTTCCAATTTACGGTTCATCTCTCCACTTAATTTCTTGAGCTCCCTGACAAGGCTAATGTGGAACTACTTGAAGACCTTGTGTGTGGCAACTCGGTCACAAATTCTTCCTTGTTCCCGTTGAAATCCATTAGCTGAACACAAACACAAACACCACCATGTCATAATAAATCACATGAATTAGCGATTTCGCCGCATAGGCGATCACCGTTGAGCTCTCTAGATAATGGGAGGTCGAGGGGTATTACCTAGTTAGGAATTTGGATTTCAGTACACATATCCAGCTACCCTACTTTTAGTCTTTTAATGCCTTATTTATTTAATAAACATCGAATTGTATGGTTATTAACTTACTGTCAGAACATAAATAAAACAAAGAAATTCAGCTGCATTCAGGATCAAGGCAGTCAAGCTAAAAATAAAAACCGGCAATGCAAACTTCGTAACCTGAGGGAGCAATGAGTCACCAATCCGGTTTGTATTAATCTTTAGCTAAAAATTAGACATGAATAGTCGATTATATAGTCTCTACAACAACTATTAAAAGGCACAAACATGCTTTAACACGGTGATAAATATTAGGGAAAAATTAGTAAGGAACACTTGGTCGGTAAATCGTAAAACTAAGCACTGAAACTGCAATATACAATCTTTTAAAAACCGCAGTATACCCAAAAGAGCACATAACTTTTCCCCAAAGAAGCATGGTAGGAATATATCTCAATGCCGACATGAGAGGAAAGATGGTAGGACTGTCATGATGGATAGTGTAAGCTCTCAGAACTGAACTTTGTATATGAAAGGAAAGGAATAGCAGAAAGTGTAGCCAGATGATCATGAGTCATGACTATGTACCCATTCTGCAAGGTCGCACTGGTTTGTTTATATCCTTGACATGTCTGCTATGATGTTCTTAAGCTTTACCATGCTAAAGGAGACAAGGAACCGATATTACATTGTAAATGTGAGCAGATTGAAGACCACCAACAAGATTAGAGTGCCTAAACAAAATTCTATATACTTAAGTAGCAATGTCTGGATTCTAAGGAATCTAAAATTCAAAATATGCAACCAGGCAAATTATTTCCAGAACCAAGGCCAAAAAGATATCTATTATAATCGGTGCATGTTTTTACTTTGCAATTTTCTGGCTGGGTGGTGCTTGACAATTTAACAGAAAGTATCTGAGATCATGTTTGACTTCCCCCGCGTGTATGAAATTGAATATGAAAATTGTAGTTATATGATGGTACATACATACGAACCTCAAGAAGCACTTAAGCATAGTTGTAGCTTTCCCGCAGGCAGAGAAGGTGGGGACAAAGCAAACATGAAGGATTTTAAATATATACCAAAGGTTGTTGTTGCCTTCCTGATTGCACAAGAAAACTGTCTACCTTCTATGTCCCAGATTTTTTTTCCCACAAATGAGAAAAGCATTCGAAAAATAAATTAACATCAATGCAACATTACTATTTAAACTAAACAGCAGTGGGAGGACAATGCATATTGATAATGGCATGAGCTGATAATAAATATATGCAATAGGCATTGGGACTACCAAAAGATAATAGACAATTGTTGCTTATATGTATAATCGAAATCCATTTCCCAATTCATGCATCAAGAGAAAAATGCACGAATCGAAATCCATGTGCCATTACTCATGGACTGGTCAGGTTAGGCACTTGCCATGAGATCATCATCTCCAATCAATCCATGGCGATACATGGTGAAGGTTTTTTTATTTTTAACTGGATGGCATACTTAAGGAAAGAGAAAATAGTAAGCAAGCAGATTGCTACAAAATTTTATTTTAAAAATATATTTATTGCATGCACTGTAAATGCAGAAGCAAAAGGGGTGTCAAAATGAATAATTTTTAGTATACCAAACTTGCAAATTACTACAGCAGTCTGTAAATTAATCACAGATCGCTCCACCTTTCTACCAAAGTCACATCAGCATTCCTCAAACTCTTCGATTCACATCAGCATTCCTCAAACTCTTCGATTCACATCACCTTTCAGCTGCAAATTTACCCCCAAAACTTCAGATCTCCCATTCAGCTAAACGTGAAAGCACATCACCCACAAACCCATTTGAAAATTTTCAGTTTCAAACATAGGGAGTTGTGTGGAATTGCGGCGACAGTGTCTGCTTGCAAAGCCATGCTGGAATCAGTCGGTGAGGTCCTCGGGGAGGCAGGCCGGGACACAACGGTCGAGGAGTGCCTACACAACGATGTCCTGCTTGGTGGTCGGCACGTGGGCGCAGATGGAGCCGAGGTGTTCTCCATGTTGCGGAGGTGGAGGTGGAGGAGGAGGGATCTGTCGGGGCAGCGGTCGCGGCACACGGGGAGGGTGTTCGCGACGACGACGACTGCACGTCGGAGGCCATGCTGCCCGTGCGCACCTCGTCGAACACTGGATCTGCCGCGTGTGGGGGACCGGCCGCCATCTCCCCGCCGGTGCCGCCCGCGCCACCGTAGTCAGCGATTGGAGGCAGAAAGATGAGGCATTTTCCCCTTCCACTTCCACTCGCCGATGGCTCCTTGATCATGGCGGCATCCAATGCGATGGTAGAGCCCGATCAATGCACAACGCCTCCCTCTTCGCGGTTTGTGTATTCGATTTACGGAAGAAGTGCTGGGGGAGGGACTGTTGGGCCACCAGTCGGTGCGAATTGGAAAGGAGGTGGCGTGGTGCGCGGCGCATGGGAACGAGGGAGGACGACGGGAAAACATTGAACGTCAATGGACAAGATCTATAGATTATAAAATATTTTGCTATCATCGCAAGGGCATTTGGTCTAGTGGTATGATTCTCGCTTAGGGTGCGAGAGGTCCCGAGTTCAATTCTCGGAATGCCCCAATTTTCAATTTTATTTATTTTAACCTTTTTCTCTCTATCTCCTTTGTCGGTTTAACATAATAAAAGGCTAAGCATGTGTTATCCTGTCTGTCCTACCCCCTCATGATTTATTTAACCCCGTCCATTACAGCGTTTTCATTAATTACTTCATTCCAGTTTTTCTTCGACTGTTTCCGTCGGGCGAACCGGATGCTGAAAATTATCCATATCTTTTTCTTTCTGTTTCGCAAGTCAGCCATATTTTTTCTAAACACCTTCTTAAACAGCTTTTGCATTGGAGATGTCGGACCCTTTAGTCGGGCCATTCCGTGCACAACTTCCATGGGCCTGCATTCTATCAATTTAACGAGGTCATGTTTCGAATTTTTCTCCTAATTTTGTTAGCATAATAGCATTTAGAAATACAAGATGGTAGCCATGTGCACCTTTTCTTGTCAAAGGGCTGACAGCATACAAGATTTTAGTTCCTTCGGGATAGTAACACCTAGCATAGTCAAGCCCAAGATACTTTCCCACAAGAAACTCATATGTTGATTAGAAGAAATGATGATGCTTAGTATTCCAAAGATGGTGTAGCATTACTATATTTAACAGCCGGTGGAAACCCCCCCCCCCAACCGGGCTGGACATGTCGCCCGAAAAATGGTCTTCCGTCGGATCAGCACCGGATGGTCGAGATCGTGTGGAGGGAGGGCCTCGCCGAGCATGGGAAGGCCTCCTCTCACATGGACCACGTCACTGGGGAGACGTCCGCCGTCCAATCGCGTCCGGTTGGCTCCGGGTCATCCGATCGGATCCGGTGTGCTGAGGACAATAGCCTAGGGCTCGAGGCGCCAGCGTGTTAGCCCGCACGCGTTCCCTCTACCTGGCTGTGCCATCCGTTCCCCCTAGTGCGTCATCTTCGCTTCGTCCTCTCTCCCATGCGCATGTGCTCCGTTTTCTCCCGTGTGGCTTTGCCTGCCTTGATTCGTGCCGCCTCGCTTCTGGCTTGGCTTCTCCGACCATCCTTTCCCACGCGCGTTCGCCCGCCTGGCCATGCCTCACCTACCTCATTCGCGTCTTTTCCCCCGAGGGCCCACGCTCGCCGTCGCGTCGCCGTCCCACGAACACCAGACGCCAGCTCGCCCCCTTCTTAAGCTTCCAAAGCCGTGCTTGGCTTCACCTCCTCTGGTTCCCCCATGCCCTCTACTTCCTCCCCGCCACTACTACAAAATAAGCTATAGAAGACGACCTATCACAGACGGTTCATGATACGAACCGTTTGTGATATGTCATCACAGATGGTTTTTGTATAAAATCGTCTATGATAGTTTTATTTTGTTGGGCGGGAAAACAAAAATTTGGACTTAATGGACAGGCTGCCGAAAATTTCTTTATATTAACAGAGTCCTCCATCTCCTCCTCTGCCATCTCCACCTCGCCCTGACCTTGCGCTCCGGCCTCCTCCGAGCTCGTCACCCGCGGCCTCATCCACCTCGCCCCAGCCTCGTCGTCGTCGGCCTCCTACGACCTCGTCGCCCCCAGCTTCCTCCACTTCGTCGCCCCGTCCTCCCCTGAGCTCGTCGCCCGCGGCCTCCTCCACCCCGCCCCGGTCTTGTCGTCGCCGGCCATGTGTTTGTTAGTGCTCTGTGATGTTTTAGTGCTCTGTGAATGGATTGAGTTGATGCTACTATGTTTGTGAGTGATGCTGTGTTATTTTTAGTGCTATGTGAATAGATTGAGTTGATGCTACTGTAATGTGGGTGGTGTTGTGGCTCTGTGAATCAGATTCATTTACGAGGCTCGGGAGGCTCCAGACGAAGTGAAAACCAATTTTCCTTTTTTGCAATAGAAAAAGCTATCACAGACGATAATTACTATCACAGATAGTTCAAAAACCATCTGTGATGACGATTTTGAACCGTCCGTGATGTCATTTTCTGTAGTAGTGCGCGCTGGCTTGGACCCGTGCCATCATGCTCCCCGCGACGGCCACCAACATCGCCTCGATGTTCCTGTCGTTCCAGCGAACGCCGCCCCCCTTCCGCGTCATGTCGCGTTCCACAACACCACAAGCGAAAGCCCTCAATCGATTTCGCTTTTCCTCCAAAGGACGATGCCGCAGCGCCATCTTTCTTGAGTCCGGTCGCTGCTCGCCGTCCGGAACACCGTCCTTTACCCGGTGAGGATTGCTTCGATTCCTCTCTAGTTGAGCACCCTCACGGCCACCCCTTTCTTCCCCCACCATTCTTTTGCCCTCTTGTTGGCCAGCCGCCGTCGCCACCGTGTGAATCTGGTCGCACCGCTGTCGGCTCACGTCGCCAACCCGCTCCGGCTCCTCCCCACCACCGTAGACCGCTCAGCCGTGCTCCCCTCACATCTCTCTTGCTCATGCTCACCCTACTTTCCTCCCTCTCCCACCCGAGCGCCGCTGCACCTCACCTCCCCTAGAGCCGGCTGTCGCTCTACCTGATGCCCGCCGCCTCGGGTCGCCTCAGGCCACGACGCCTCCTCCCCTATGTTCCTCCGGCCTTGAGCAACCCTTTTTTTGGGGTCAAAGCCACCTCACCGCCATTCCTATGTTGGAATAAACCCAGGAGAAAGCTCACTCATGGCTCTCCCTCTCTTGGTTCGAACAATAATGCTGCTTCTTTTTTTGTGAAGAGGGGTATGTTGCTTCTTTTAAGATAAGGTAAAAGTCAAACCAACCAATCCAAGAGTATTCTCATCTAATATGCTGGGCAAATTATGTAAATGGTACTATAGTCTGATATGCCAAGCTTTCTCTAATTTTCTAATAACATATTTAGATTATGCAACCACTAATCTAATGTGCCAAGCTTTCTCTAATTTTCTAATAGCGTATTTAGATTATGCAACCACTAATCTAATGTGCCAAGCTTTCTCTAACTTTCTAATAACGTATTTAGATTATTGTGGATATCATGGGGATATGCTCCAGATCTTAGGATGATGTGACAATTGGCAATGGCGTTAATGATTTGTCGTTTTACGTGTTTTCGGCAAAGTTCAGTGCTGTCAGGCCATAACCGGTCTGACCGGCCAGGGGCGGCGGTTAGACCGGTCCATGCGGCGGTCTGACCGGCCCTGGTGGCAGTCAGACCGATAATTTCAGAAAGTGAGGGTTTGAGCTGGGCCAAAAATAGAGCGTGTAGGCAAGAGAGGGGATTCTATTGCACTTGGTCTCATAATTTTGGAGTCTCCAGTCAAAAGTTCTATTGGTTTAAAATTTTGATGAGGTTTGATTTTGAGGTTGAAAATCGGCTAAGTCATTCTGGCGATCGGCCGGCCAATAGTGACGGTCGATCGAGCCGGCGAGGTGGCGGTCGAGGCCGCCCTAAAGCGATCGACCGGTTTTCACTTGGTTCGTCGCCCGTCGTGGCAGCGATATTCGATTGTTAGGTCAAAGTCATGAGTTTCAGGGCATATATGTTGCATGATGTATGTTTTGACTAACATGGGTCAAGTTGTGAAGAACTTGTTCCCAAATTCGGTTTATTTGTCTATTGTTGTGCATGTTGCTTGGTGGTCAACGACGGTCAACGGCCAGGATGATTGGGACTAGGCTTGGAGAGCTGAGGTCCAGAACGATCGACGATGCCGGGTGAGGTCAATGTACTCAAGCGTGGTGCAAGATGGATAAGGGTGACTTATTGGCTAATCCGAGGCGCAAGATGACGCAAGGTGTAGCTAGTTAGGTCAAGAGGTGTTAAAGACGGTACATTAAAATGCGTGTGTATGTGTCCCGTTTGTTTTGGGCCTTAACGGGAGCCCAATAGAGTCAAACTTCTAGAAGGTCTAAGCCTCCACTATAAATAGGAGAGGGAGGTGACTGCACCTCCTCTTCGTCTCTTTTGCTATTTTTGTAAACCCTAATTTTCTTATGGAGAGATTTTGTGGATGCTAGGGTTCTTGATAGTTTGATGTGATTTTCGTGCTCTTGGATTGAGCATTCTCCTCCATTAATGGAGAGGCTGTAAGCCCATATCATATAAATCAATCAAAGGAAAGTTTGATCAATGTTTTATCTCATTGCGTTCTTAGTCTATATTTGATCCGTGAGTTTTTGATTGAATTCTCCATGTGATTTAGCTTGCTGTGACGTGTGAGAACCTATCTAGGATCATCTTGATCATCAATCACCCACGAGCAAGATCTTGGATTAATTTTTGTTTTGACCCAGTTTTGAACCTCTCTTCAATCAAATTGAAAAGGATCGCTATTCTTCCAATAATTATCACAATCTTCGATTGGAATAGCTTCCTGATATCATAGAGAACGTGTGTTCCATGTTTCATCAAGTTTGGAGTTGTAGATCAAAAGTTTCATCTATTTGCAACTTCGTCATCGGGCTATTTGATCATTGCGGAGACCGGTGATCGACCGCCCGACATCACCGGTCGATGGTAGGAAATCGGTCCGACCGCTAGTAACACAACGGTCTGACCGACAGTGTATTGAGTTGCATTAATCTTTGTTGATTTTGTCGTTTTTTCTTAGGGGTTTATATTGGATTCAATATTAGTATTCCACTGTACTGATATACTGATCTTCATAGCTTCCATAGCTACTGAAGTGAAATTTGTGTTGAATTCATTATTTATGAAAAAGTGAGCATGGTCCTATTCACCCCCCTCTAGTCGTCTTTTCGGTCCAACAATTATGCATCCACTCGAGGACACTAATATTCATAATCATGAAAAGATGACAATTAAGGACCGCCTAATCAGGGGCTATATGTTTCAATTTTTAATGACATTTTCTTGAATTTCTATCTTTTTCTATTAGAGCTTTTGACCACATATGATGAACTTTTATATATAGCAATAGATAGCCTTTGTTGTAATAGACAACCACGTACATGGACTGATTAGATATCACAATGTTAGATCTAAGGCTAGAGATAATGTAGATATGTACACACACTATATTTCTTTTAAATTATTATACACACTAAATTACGCGGCAATCGCGCAATTGCAATCATACTTACCACGATTAAATTGCTTGCTTGTGAGATGCTACTAGATGAAATACTCATATACACTCCTCCTTCTCCTTGAAGAGTTCGATGTGAGTATCTCTAATCCCCCTTCTCCTTCTCTTCTAAGATTTATGTTACTGTTGTGTTATTTGGCGATCTGTTTTCGTGATTGTAGAGTTGGCTTATTCTGTTTAGATATGTTCGGATTTTTCTTTGCACAAGAGTAAAAAATTACCATGGTGATAGATGTGCCAGCTTAGGTGCCCACATCTTATAATTTTTTAAGCCTTCCTTTTTGTTTCAGATTCTGTTCATTATACTTATGTGCTGCTAATTTAGAGATGTTGTAGGTTCACATTTAGATACCTATATACTATTATGTTGTCGACGGTTGTTATTGAACTTATGTGGGGAGGGACAGCTATGCAACACCCGAAGGTGCAATAGGTAAATAACTTAATTACTAGAAGAAAGACAAGTGAATAACAAAGTTACCTTATCCTTTCCGCACATGATTTTTGTGCAGACCTTATTGGACTTGACTTTTTAATTGGATGTCTTCTATATCCTTAAAGTACACATGCCCCAATTTAGTTTGGACCCAGTGTACATGGTAATTTCCCCCATAACATTGTATATAATTTCCATACTATTAGGGTGTCACGTGTGCTTTAGTAAGGCAAATGATTATTTCAGAAAAGAAATGCATAGAGATTATGATCATGCAACCACCTTTCGTACTCTGTCCCAGAATAATTAAATAGAGCTAGAGAGTTATTTAAGATGTCGTAGATATTTTTGCTGGACTATTTTTTCTCAGCAAACATTCTTGACCCACACCGTTGTAGATAATCTTTTTCTGTCTATACAAAATTACAAATACCTTGCTCTCATGTATAATGGAAAACTGATAGCTTATAGATTGTCTTTTTTTTTGGGTTGGATGAACAATGAATGGTGGGTTCGTTGGTTGTGATAGGAAGTGAAGCTTTGTTGGGTTTAGATATCAAAATATTTAATTGTGAATATCTCTAATCCTTCTCATCGCATTGTAAGATGGATATTACTTGATTATCTGTTTTCCTTACTGTAGGACGTGTTTATTTTTATTTGGATTTGTTGGATTTTTTTTTTGCACAAGAATACAATATTGCCATGGTGATGGATGTACTGGCTTAGGTGCACATATTTTCTAATATCTTTTACGCTCATTTTATCCCAGGTTTCTATTCATTATACTTATGTACTGCTGCTTTATACGTGTTGTACACTCGAATTTAGATGCTTATATACTGCTAGGTTATCTATTATTAGCATTAAACTCATGTGGAGAGGGACACGTGGCTAAATATGAACTTATCTACGACATTGCGTCTGGCGATGGTCCACATCGGTGCCTGAGAAAGAAACAAAAAATGATCTATATGGGGACCTCGCTCTCCCACATCAAACAACCACCTTCGCGCCAAATGGCGCGCGGGTTAGCTTCTAGGTGTAATAATTCTTAGGAGAAAGCTATGATTATGAAGCATTACATTTTTTTTCTTTGTTATTGCCTACCATTATGATAATTATGAATATTTTATGAACCTTGAAATTTTTTCTATCCTTTATTATTGTTATATGCAAACCACCATACTAAGCCATGACATTTTCAAAGTGTAAAATGTTTGATATATTTGTTATAAAAGCATAGCCGTCGGATTGTCCTCTTAGATTTCCCCTTCACGAACAATTAAGAGCCATTAACTGCCTCTTCAACATGTACATAGCAAAAGAACACTGGCAGTTTCACTCACTGACTCGTGAACTCTGCTCTTGAACCTTACATATCACTTTTCTGAAATATTTTCAATAAATTTTTGCACATAATTTCCATGAATATATGTTAGAAATGATTCTTATCTGCATGAATTGACATGCACTTCGTATTTTCACATCTACACATATGAATGCCATACATGTTAGAATTTACAACCTAGGCTAGCATTAACTTGAAAGGGAAAGAAACGAGCACTCATCCTAAAGAGGTTAGACTTCTGAACTGCAAAAGTTATCTCTATTTTGGAAATTGTAACATGGTTTTACAAACTCGTGTGAAAGTTGGCTTGATCAATAAAAAATACTTTCCAACGGGAAATCTTCGTATTTTCGCTGGATATGTACATAATACGATATACCCATCTAAACATTCTTATGTTTGAAAAATAGAACTAACAAACCCAATACATATATGGACAATTTATTTAAGAAAAGAATAAAAGCACACACCATTTTCTTCTCACAATTGCAAAATCACTTTGCATATACAATCATAGGGGAAGGGAGATCACACGCAAAGCAATTACCTAGTCACCTAGTTATTACCGATCCGGAGCACAATTACAATTTTACCGCAGGATCCAAACAAGTGTACGGCCAGGCTGCCAGCAAAGGCCCGTTTAGTTGAAGCCCGGATGGGCCAGTCGACTAAGACATCGAGCCCGGTACGGCCCTGAATGCAGATCGGCCTACCTTGTGGACCGTCCTTCTGGTATGGGCCCTGGCCCGGATACATGTCGTCGCTGTGGCTACTACGTTCCTTCCTTCATGCCGCGTGGATAAGATTAGGCGGAGAGCTCCACCGCCCCTACAAACACAACCCATCGTCGCAGTCGCACACAAACTTATGAACACCCACACGCACACGCAACGACCAAGTAGCAAAATTTAAGGCGTCGCCAAACACACGGCGGCACCGCCCGGTCGGCACAAAAAGAAAAGCGAATTTGAGGCGTCGCTTAAGGCGAATTTAGGGAAGTTCCGGGGGCGGTGAACTCGAATTATGTTTTAGTCTTATAACGCAATAAAAATTTTAAAAATAGTCTTTATAATTCTAAAATTTTAAAAATAGCTCCCTGTTGTACTAGCCGCCGTCGAGGACAGCAGCATCAAGATGAACTCGAATTATGGACTATTTTAGCCTCATTACACAACAAAAATCTAAAAATAGCATCTATAATTTAAAAATTCTAAAAATAGCCCACTGTTGTCTTATTTGCAGTCAGAAGTGATGACTTGTCTTCCCATGTGGTCAAAAAAAATTATTTAAAAAAAACTAAGTAATAATATTTGTTGGACGATTTTTCAAATATACAAAATGAGCTCAAAAATTATAAAAAAATTTGTGGAGCCTCCTGACATAGTGTGTCGGTTTGTGTAATTGTTTTGAAATTTTATGCATTCTTATTTTTTTTCTCCAAAATTCTTTAAAGTCTAATGTTTGTAGGAATTTTCTAATATAGCAACTGAGGTCCCAACATTATGAAAAAAAATTCCAGACTCCCTACACAGTGAACTTAATTTTGTAAATTTTATATAATTTTATGTGCTCTGAAATTATCTCGACAAATTCAGGGTTTAGATCTCAAAAATTAGGACGAGACATTTCGGAAATTAGGGTTTCATGATTTCATGTGACTTGAAATATACGAAGTTTGGTACGACATGACTACTCTTGGTCGCTATGGTTCTTGATCACATTTCTTCTGTACGGTGGAGTTAAAGCAGAGTACAGACATCTCATTCTTTGGTGTCATTTTAAGGGCATATCTGAATAAGATTTTCTGACATCTCAATTCAATTGCAGACAAACGAGGAAAGGGCGGAGGAGCGACGACTGGAGGCAGACGCAGCAGCCGTGGATGGCGCTGTGGACCGAGAGGGTTATGACGGACGTGGTGCAGGAGTTTCGCGGTTACGCCATCTAGACGTACATTGCGTACTTGCGGTGGTACGTTCCGCGCACTAAGTGGAGGCTTACTTGGCCAGCGCCGCAGCGTCCAGTGGACGTCATGCACGACGACATCGTATTAGATGGTCCGGACCGCCACCGGGCGGCCCGCCTCGACGAGACGGTAAAACATTCTTCGCATAATTTTCGTCTGGCAATACTTTTCGCACTTACTATCGGTTTTCTTGCAGTACTACCGCTTGGAGCGTATCCAGTGTGAGAGTGCTGAAGAGCTACGCCGTGGAAACAACAGCACCTTTGATCGTCTCCTAGGCGCGATGCGCACCATAGGCGAGGACGCGAGGGCTGCGATTAGATCTATAACTTGTGGTCGCCACAGCGACGTTCACGCACAGCATCGCGTACACTGAGGGCACCCTCCACCACCTCCGCCCTCGGCACCTCTGTCGGCACCGCCTCCGCACGCCCGTCGCACTCCTGGAGTCGTCGGAGCTACGGTCGCTCGGCCCCGACCTGCCTCGGGCCACAGGTTCATCATCTGTCAGCCGGTTCTTGTCGTGAGTACCTTTGCATGCACTCATTTCGAACGTATCTAACATTACCCTTTGTTCTTGCAACACTTGCAAGGGGACATCACTCTGCTGCAACCATCGTCGTCACGGAGGGAGGCGCAGGACAGGACTTCCTCACCGGCGTGATGTTTTTACACTCCACACGCCGACCCTGACTCACCACAGCGCGGGGACGAAGGGTTCGGTTCATTGACGCACGGCGTTCAATCACACCTGCGGGAGCGCGACCAGTGGTTCGGTGACACGTATGGCTCAAACTGGCCAAGAGGATCCTCCTCCATACAACAGCCTACTCAGGTACGCGTGAACGTAGTTACACCAATTTTTTTGTTGCACAAAACCAATGACTAACTCACCCCATACCCTTCCCGCAGGAAGAGTACCAGTGGGTTGACGATATGCTCAGGCCTCAGCCGGACTCCCACGATGAGAACACCCTAGATTTGCCTCCCAGGCTGGGCCCCTATAGCCTTCGAGACGTACGCCGCTCCCCGGACAGGTCACCTTCCCTGAGGATCAACTACGCCGTCCCGGCAAGCGACACGACGATGCGCCCTAACTAATGTCATGGCCGTGTAAAACTTGTTATGTAATGTTATTGTGCATTCCGCATTTTGTGATTTATGTAATGTCCCTGTGTATTACGACACTGTGATTGTTGTACGCAAAATGTTCTCCGAAATATTTAGTGCAAACGACAACTCTACCTCCCGATTTTAACTTACTAAACCTTAAAGACATAACGCAATGCTGCCCCCACGATCCCTCCTCGGCCCCGCTACCTCGCGGACGTGAATTTTCTTCAATAAAATCACAATTTACCCGCAAACTATATATATGCATGATTTGGTGTCATTCCCCTCACTCTTTGCTTCCTCTTCTCATTTCTTCCTATCTTAAACGGGATGTCTACGGCCTCATCAAACTTTCGAGTGAGCAGGCAATTAGAAACACTACGACAACACTTGGTTTGACCTCGTTGCAGGGATCTGGTGAATGTGTTTACCTCCCATACGCCAACGAATCCATCCCGAGTGTTCAAATCTTACGGTAACTTGTGCCTGATCATCCCCAATAAACTTCTTTCCAAATAACATGTTGTTTCATTTGTTGTGGCAATTATTTTTACAAAACACAACATGTCGGTTCTGGCTGTGGGTTGATAAAGCTGTACCAGAGGTTCGAGACATTGCAATGCAAATTGCTGCCTTGCAAGAGGACACCTGTGGTGTTGCTGCATTTCGTCAAGTGACTCGACCATCGGATCAACCGATGGAAAATAAAGATAATGTTGTTAAAAGACTGGATGGAAGGATGGAAAGGGTTGAGAAAATACTTCAGAAATTAGTTAACATAGCTAGTTTGGCAGTTTTTATTCTATTATTTCTTGTTCTTGCCAAGTAGAAGTTCAGTTTTAATAAGATTGTAATATCCACTCTTTATCTATGCATCCCTGCACTACGTGATGTATGCCTTTGCGGTGTTGTTGTACTCATTTGTATCATGTATGCCTCTATCTAATTCCGTTATAAATACTTTGCGTGCGAATTAATCAAACCCTAATTTCCAAATCATACATTCCAAATTTTCGAGACCTAAATCTGTAATATTGCAGACAATTTCAGAATACTTAGTTTTCGTAATTGCAAGACCGCCTTATCTTGTAAAGCAGGACGTGACCACCATCTGCAAAGTAAGACGTGATAACACACTACCTCGCCAGCATTTCAGACCGAAAGGACAACACTCTGCAAAATAAGACACGACTTCTCCATGCAAAGCAGGACGAGACATGACTCCACACAGTAACATGTGACAACACTCTGCCTCGCCAGCTTTTCAGACCGAAATGACAGCACTCTGCAAAGTAGGACATGACCTCTCTCTGCAAAGCAGGACGAGACAGGACTCTGCAAAGTAAGACGTGACAACACACTGCCTCGTCAACTTTTCAGACCGAAATGACATCACTATGCAAAGTAAGACGTGACTTCTCTCTGCAAAGCAGGACGAGACAGGACTCTGCAAACTAAGACGTGACAGTACTCCGCATCGTTAGCTTTTCAGACCGAAAGGACAACACTCTGCAAAGTAAGACGTGACACCACTATATCTCGCCAGCTTTTCAGACCGAAATGACAGCACTCTGTTTTTCAGACCGAAATGACAATACTATGCAAAGTAAGACGTGACAACACTGCGCCCGTCGACTTTTCGCATCGAAATGACGACACTCTGCAAAGTAAGGCGTGACTTCTCTCTCGCAGCGGGGACGAGACAGACTTTGCAAAGTAAGGCGTGATGACGCTCTGCCTCGCCTTGACTTTTGGATCGAAAGGACAACACTCAAAAAAATGAGACATAACTTCTCTCTCTAAAAAGATTAGACAACACTTTGCCACGCCGGCTACTCACGTGAATTTAACTACACCATGCCAACCCTCTGGCTTATAAAAGGAGGTGGAAGACATCGAAGAGAGAAAACCACACAACCAAACCCAACGCTACACTAGAGCTTGCTTCACCACCCTGGGATGGACAACATCAAGAAGCAATGGGACGAGATCTGCGATCTAGCAAGGGCTTCTACTGCACGGGCCAAACAAGCTAGGGCTGCTGAGGCCCGGGTCCGGCAAGAGCAGCTTGCCAGGATGGCAGCTCTCCGTAATGAAGCCCCGCATAGCAGCAACCCCTGCCAGAACGTTCCAACCAAGCCTTCGCCGCAACACCTATCAGAGGGGGAGACGCCGCCCCTGTGTTGGTGCTGGGACACATGCAAGTTCTTCAAATCTAAACACCGGCTCAGTCTCGGTATGCGTTACTGGGGTTGTCCCAACTACTCCTCTGACTATCCCGACCGTCACTGGGATACGAGCAGGTATCGGCAGCCGGTAAGGACTACTTACAGTAAATTCTCCTACCAATTCTCTTTCAAAGTGCGCACTAACAATATCTCCCGTCTACTCGTAGTCCCCGGAGCAGCTATGTGGCTACCGTAAGTGGATCGACCTAGAGATCCACCCACGCGACCAGTGGCGAATCGACTTCGAGGAGTGGAATGCCGAAAGGGCACGCGAGATCCGGGAGGAGGAGCGTCGAACTGAAGAGCACAACCAGTGTATCCGGCAGGAGACGCAGGCCCATCTCGAGACGTGCAGGCGCAAGGAGCGCGAGGCATGCGAGAGGGAGCGCAACAAAAAGCGGAAAATGGCGGCCGAGGCAAGAGCGGCTGGCGAGGAGTACAACGCCGAGTTCGCAAGGAAGGGCAAATGGCCCCGGTCCACGCAGTAGGTCGGGCCATTCCGTAGTAGTCCCCCTCCTACTCGCCATGTTTTTACTAACCCCTAAAGGCATGCGTACTTACATGGTCCGGAAGCTCGTGTCGCAAGTTACCGTAGTAGTAGCGTCTATGACTAAAGCGATTAGCCGAACCATCATGCCATGTGACTACATGTAACATGCTTCGTCGCGTCGCGAATCGCAATGTAGTTACAGTCTTTGTGCCTCATTGAGCCATCAAAGTATGCCTCTTCTGGTGGAATTCCAGAGATAACCATTCACATCGACATCGATTCTTCTATGTTTTAGGGTTTCTCTGTAATCGGAACGTTCTCATCCCCTTCAGTTAAGTTAATTTCTGTACTCTGTTTTAACTCCACCGTACAGAAGAAATGTGATCAAGAACCATAGCGACCAAGAGTAGTCATGTCGTACCAAGCTTCGCACATTTGAAGTCACATGAAATCATGAAACCCTAATTTTCTAAACGTCTCGTCCTATTTTTTGAGACATAAACCTTGAATTTGTCGAGACAATTTTAGAGCATATAAAATTATGTAAAATTTACACAATTAAATTCACTGTATAGGGAGTCTGGCAAAAAAATTCATAATGTTTGGACCTCATTTGCTATATTAGAAAATTCCTACAAACATTAGACTTTGAAGAATTTTGGAGAAAAAATAAGAATGCATAAAATTTCAATTTTTTTTACACAAACCGACACACTATGCCAGGAGGCTCCACAAAAAATTTAATAATTTTTTGAGCTCATTTTGTTTATTTAAAAAATCGTCCAACAAATATTACTAATTAGTTTTTCTATAAAAATTACTTTTTTTCTATAAAAATTACTTTTTTTTGACCACGTGGGGCAACACCAAGGTCCTGCCGTCAGGGACGGCAGCAACTAGTAGTTGGCATCCCCGACGGCATTTAGTACAATAGGTATCTATTTTTAGAATTTAAAATTATAAAAGCTGTTTTTAAAATTTTTATTGCGAAACGAGCTGAAATAGTCTAGAATTCGGTGAACTCGAGAGCCGTGCCGTGTACGCCTGCCACTGGCTGGGCTCGCCGTGCCGTTGTCCCGTTGCTCCTTGTTTCTTTTCCCCATGGGACGCTTCGGAGCGGATGCTATCCAGAAATAATAGGGGTCCGGAATGTACGACATGTGGGGCCTGCTTTACGGGGGGAGGCATGTCAGTGACGTTTGGAGTTGTGGCGTAGGATGGGCGGGCGACGTGGCCGAACGAGAGGGGTTAGCTAAGGCAGGTCCCGCCTTGCGAACTCACGGCGTCACGGCATTGAAAAGCGTAGCTGCTTTACTGACCGGCCCCACATGTCACAGTGACCGACCGTTCCCCTTCCCCTCGCATAAAAAAGAAGGGACACCATCGTCTTCTCCAAGCCGAGAGCCACTGACGCCACCATCGCTGCGTTGCCATTCCCGGCCGACCCATTCCCCGATACGAGCGAAGTTAATACTCTATTCCCTATTTCTATTTCTTTTTTCCATCCCTTCGTCTCTCCCCCGTCTCCTCCTCGCGCTCCTCACACTCCAAGCGCTCCGCTTCCGCTTGCGCACCAACAACAACACCGCACTCCAAAGCAACCACCCAATCCCTTTCGCCTTCCTCCGCACGAAACCCTACCGCTATAAGAGAAATCTGGCCCTATCCTCCCATGGCGCCCGCGGCCGCAGCATCGCTCTCCAGCCCCCGCACCCTCGCCCCGCGCGTCGCTTCCATCCTCACCTACGCCGCCGCCGGGAGGAGCGGCGTGTCCGTGTCGGTCGGGTCGCTGCCGGCGCCGGGGATCTCTGCGGCGCCGCGGAGGAGGCTGGTCGCTGCTGCTGCGGCGGCGGCGGAGATGGCGCCCGCCGCGAGCGAGGAGGATGGGAGGCCTTTTGTGGAGGAGATGAGGGCCGTGGCGATGCGGCTGCACACCAAGGACCAGGCCAGGGAGGGGGAGAAGGAGCCCCAGGCGCCGCCCGTCGCCAGGTGGGAGCCCTCCGTCGAGGGCTACCTGCGGTTCCTCGTCGACAGCAAGCTCGTCTTCGAGACCCTCGAAGCCATCGTCAACCGCGCCGCCGTCCCGTGGTGTGAGTGATCGCAAACCCCCTCGTCATCAGCCTCTCGTGCCTTAGTTTTTGGCCGGTGGAAAATATGCGGCTCGTTTGCGACTGCTAGTGTGTGGATGGCGTTTTTTTTTTGTGCTACGCGTGCCTTTGGTTGATCGATGAAATCTGATTGGTTCATAGCTCATACGGTCATACCCTGAGAAGGGAAAAATGTTTCTCCTCTTATTTATGTTGCACTAGAATAGTCATACTCAAATACAAATTTGTTTAGCCAGAATAATTCATCCAAGTTTTTTTTTGATGGAGTGAAGGTATAGAGGGAGAACCAGGATGGGAGGGGGGACAGTAAGTCATTAATATTTTTTTGGGGGTTTATTTTCCTTTTTGTCGTTGGTTTAGATGTTTGCGAGAGATATGTTAATGTTATCTTAATCATGGTTTGCTAATCAAAATTAAGTTATAGAAATATTTTTAAGCCCATGATTATTGCGTATGTTTTCCAGGAAATATGTACTTATTTATTTAGCCAGGTATCAACCTGAAATTTTCAATAAAATGTATATTTTTTTCCATGTTATTGTGAGATGTAGATGTACTGCAGTACTGTACTGCCCATAAGACTAGTGGCAGATCCAAAATATGAGTTGGATGGGATCTTCCTGAAGTCAACATTCAACCCACAATTTTTAATAAAATGCAGGTGTTTACCTGTCGTGAAGAGACATGCTGTATGCTGCTATGATATCAGTGGCAGATCCAAAATATGCCTTGGAGGGCATCAAGTTCAGTAATTTAGGTGTTTTCACAGCATTTGTGTATCATAAAATGCTTTAGAGGCAACACTTGTTTAATAAATTCCCAGTTTGAAGGGTTTCATCAGAAAAATACCAATGACTGCTCATATATCAAGTTATCAACTAAAAAGTACAGGGAGCTGGGGCATTTTCATTCGCATTTGGTTGTGTCATGATGTATCTGTATGCTACACATAAAAACTGTACTGCCATAGTAATCTTCCCCTTTATTTTGACAAACCTGTAGAAAGCTTCTCTGATTCATCTATCTTATTCTTGGATGGCTCAAATCCCCCCTTTAGAGTGCAGGTTGAAACCATCCATTTTTCTATTGATGGCTTTCAATGCCTTCTGCAATATTTATCTTTGCAGTGCCACCTTCTTCTCCCTGTTTATGGTGACATCCCTAGCACGACTGTTTCTTACCCCCCACTCTATTGCTTATTCCAGTCACGTGAAAATCTGTGTATTTTAATGCTGTTCTGTAGTACTTATTTTGACACGAGAAATCAGAAGTCCTCGTATTACCACTTAGCATGATGGATGTCAAATTGCCTTGGAGGGTTGTACTACAAACTATTTAACCAGGTGCTACGGAAACCAATTTTCCATATTGTTGTTCTGGCATTTCTGCTAGTGCTATAGTCTGGCATGCAATGCACATTGCCTTCAATTACGAGGTGTTATAAACAAGTAAATTAAAACCTTTGATTCTGGGGTGCCCATTATGTGATTATGATGCTAATTTGAGTTGCATCTGTAAGTGCCCTTTTCCTCATAACGAAGCGTTTGGAAGGAAGTACCGTTGACACATGTATCTATTCGAAATTTGCACCCTAATTCCATACACTCTACTTTGTTGCTGTTATGTTTGCTTCCACTAGCTCTTGATTATGGATTGGTCGGTTGGGCGTGAGAAATCTCTTTCTTGTTAATTTACCCGTTTTTTTGCAAGGAAAATAATGGCTCACTAAAAACCAGCCAAAAAAAATTACATGATATATTATATTCATAATGGTACCTCTTCTAATTGTTGTAGCTTGCATATTAAAATTTGCCATATCTAGATTGTCTGTATTTATCTGGTTTGATTTTGACCAGCTTCAGTTATGCAGCAAATAATTTGGAAACAAATAGTAGGCACCTTTAGCCACAACATTCTATTGCATAACACTGTGTACACTTCGTTGGAACTTGACAAATTTAGCATAATAGAAACTTCTATGCTTTCTTTATTCTGTTTAGAACAACGAAAGTTATAATTAGTGGACCCCCTGGTTAATTGGTGCTGCGAAAAACCTGTGTTATCTTGTTTTAGCAGGAAAATTAAAATTCTTTACGAAGAAGCTAGAATGGTTGTCTTTCATCAATATTAACAAGATGCTGCTTATTGATATTGTTGTTATATATGCCTTTCAGATGCTGAGTTCCGGAATTCCGGGTTGGAGAGATCAGAGCAACTGAAGAATGATTTGGAATGGTTCAGGCAACAGGGTCACACGATTCCAGAACCATCTGCTCCTGGCACTACATATGCTTCCTATCTGGAAGAGCTGTCTGAAAAGGACCCCCAAGCATTTATCTGCCACTTCTATAATGTGTACTTTGCTCATACTGCTGGAGGCCGAATGATCGGCAAAAAGGTACCCCTTATAAAATATTATACCAAAACCTTCTTGTGATGTCAAATAATGTATGTTAAGATGGCTTCCTTATTGCTGCTAAAAATGTATTAGCTATTGCAAGGAGAAAGCTGACACAAGCAGATATTCCATTGATTGTGTCATTATGGTTCTTAAAATCTCAAATCTGTTGCTAATTAAAATTCCAACGGAAGATAGTTGTATGTTATTACCATGTATACTTTGGTTGAGGACCCCTTAAAAGGAGGCCTTTGTGGAGGAGATGAGGGCCGTGGCGATGCGGCTGCACACCAAGGACCAGGCCAGGAGGGGAGAAGGAGCCCCAGGCGCCGCCTGTCGCCAGGTGGGAGCCCTCCGTCGAGGGCTACCTGCGGTTCCTCGTCGACAGCAAGCCTGTCTTCGAGACCCTCGAAGCCATCGTCAACCGCGCCGCCGTCCCGTGGTGTGAGTGATCGCAAACCCTCGTCATCAGCCTCTCGTGCCTTAGTTTTTGGCCGGTGGAAAATATGCGGCCTCGTTTGCGACTGCTAGTGTGTGGATGGCGTTTTTTTGTGCTACGCGTGCCTTTGGTTGATCGATGAAATCTGATTGGTTCATAGCTCATACGGTCATACCCTGAGAAGGGAAAAATGTTTCTCTTATTTATGTTGCACTAGAATAGTCATACTCAAATACAAATTTGTTTAGCCAGAATAATTCATCCAAGTTTTTTTTTTGATGGAGTGTAGGTATAGAGGGAGAACCAGGATGGGAGGGGGGACAGTAAGTCATTAATATTTTTTTGGGGGTTTATTTTCCTTTTTGTCGTTGGTTTAGATGTTTGCGAGAGATATGTTAATGTTATCCTAATCATGGTTTGCTAATCAAAATTAAGTTATAGAAATATTTTTAAGCCCATGATTATTGCGTATGTTTTCCAGGAAATATGTACTTATTTATTTAGCCAGGTATCAACCTGAAATTTTCAATAAAATGTATTTTTTTCCATGTTGTTGTGAGATGTAGATGTACTGCAGTACTGTACTGCCCATAAGACTAGTGGCAGATCCAAAATATGAGTTGGATGGGATCTTCCTGAAGTCAACATTCAACCCACAATTTTTAATAAAGTGCAGGTGTTTACCTGTCGTGAAGAGACCTGCTGGATGCTGCTATGAAATCAGTGGCAGATCCAAAATATGCCTTGGAGGGCATCAAGTTCAGTAATTTAGGTGTTTTCACAGCATTTGTGTACCGTAAAATGCTTTAGAGGCAACACTTGTTTAATAAATTCCCAGTTTGAAGGGTTTCATCAGAAAAATACCAATGACTGCTCATATATCAAGTTATCAACTAAAAAGTACAGGGAGCTGGGGCATTTTCATTCGCATTTGGTTGTGTCATGATGTATCTGTATGCTACACATAAAAACTGTACTGCCATAGTAATCTTCCCCTTTATTTTGACAAACCTGTAGAAAGCTTCTCTGATTCATCTATCTTATTCTTGGATGGCTCAAATCCCCCCTTTAGAGTGCAGGTCGAAACCATCCATTTTTCTATTGATGGCTTTCAATGCCTTCTGCAATATTTATCTTTGCAGTGCCACCTTCTTCTCCCTGTTTATGGTGACATCCCTAGCACGACTGTTTCATACCCCCACTCTATTGCTTATTCCAGTCACGTGAAAATCTGTGTATTTTAATGCTGTTCTGTAGTACTTATTTTGACACGAGAAATCAGAAGTCCTCGTATTACCACTTAGCATGATGGATGTCAAATTGCCTTGGAGGGTTGTACTACAAACTATTTAACCAGGTGCTACGGAAACCAATTTTCCATATTGTTGTTCTGGCATTTCTGCTAGTGCTATAGTCTGGCATGCAATGCACATTGCCTTCAATTACGAGGTGTTATAAACAAGTAAATTAAAACCTTTGATTCTGGGGTCCCCATTATGTGATTATGATGCTAATTTGAGTTGCGTCTGTAAGTGCCCTTTTCCTCATAACAATGCTTCGTTTGGAAGGAAGTACCGTTGACACATGTATCTATTCAAAATTTGCACCCTAATTCCATACACTCTACTTTGTTGCTGTTATGTTTGCTTCCACTAGCTCTTGATTATGGATTGGTCGGTTGGACGTGAGAAATCTCTTTCTTGTTAATTTACCCCGTTTTTTTTGCAAGGAAAATAATGGCTCACTAAAAACCAGCCAAAAAAAATTACATGATATATTATATTCATAATGGTACCTCTTCTAATTGTTGTAGCTTGCATATTAAAATTTGCCATATCTAGATTGTCTGTATTTATCTGGTTTGATTATGACCAGCTTCAGTTATGCAGCAAATAATTTGGAAACAAATAGTAGGCACCTTTAGCCACAGCATTCTATTGCATAACACTGTGTACACTTCGTTGGAACTTGACAAATTTAGCATAATAGAAACTTCTATGCTTTCTTTATTCTGTTTAGAACAACGAAAGTTATAATTAGTGGACCCCCTGGTTAATTGGTGCTGCGAAAAACCTGTGTTATCTTACTTGTTTTAGCAGGAAAATTAAAATTCTTTACGAAGAAGCTAGAAGGGTTGTCTTTCATCAATATTAACAAGATGCTGCTTATTGATATTGTTGTTATATATGCCTTTCAGATGCTGAGTTCCGGAATTCCGGGTTGGAGAGATCAGAGCAACTGAAGAATGATTTGGAATGGTTCAGGCAACAGGGTCACACGATTCCAGAACCATCTGCTCCTGGCACTACATATGCTTCCTATCTGGAAGAGCTGTCTGAAAAGGACCCCCAAGCATTTATCTGCCACTTCTATAATGTGTACTTTGCTCATACTGCCGGAGGCCGAATGATCGGCAAAAAGGTACCCCTTATAAAATATTATACCAAAACCTTCTTGTGATGTCAAATAATGTATGTTAAGATGGCTTCCTTATTGCTGCTAAAAATGTATTAGCTATTGCAAGGAGAAAGCTGACACTAGCAGATATTCCATTGATTGTGTCATTATGGTTCTTAAAATCTCAAATCTGTTGCTCATTAAAATTCCAACGGAAGATAGTTGTATGTTATTACCATGTATACTTTGGTTGAGGACCCCCTTAAAAGACACTTCAGTTTTCGAATTTTGATGCTCTGCTGTGTAGATATTTTTCCATTCATTCCAT
Source organism: Hsuehochloa calcarea (assembly GCA_036346395.1). Classification (NCBI taxonomy): domain Eukaryota; kingdom Viridiplantae; phylum Streptophyta; class Magnoliopsida; order Poales; family Poaceae; genus Hsuehochloa; species Hsuehochloa calcarea. The sequence continues at coordinate 27,878,762 of CM070603.1, read as the reverse complement.
GGTACAATGCAATTTCGGTTAGGAATACGACTCCTAGTATTTTTACTTTGCTAATCAGGGCACCTTAGCAGTCTGTAATCTGTCTGGTGGTGTGTGGAACTGTGGAAGTTATTTGTTTCTCCATTAATTTATATTCTTTAACCGAATAATCATGTCATGCCCTCTGGTCATCTTAGGTTGCCGAGAAGATTCTGAACAAGAAAGAGCTGGAGTTCTACAAGTGGGAGGGCAATCTGTCCCAGCTGATGCAAAATGTCCGCAACAAACTTAACCAAGTCGCTTTTGTAAGTCTTGGAGCTTTAAGTTCGCGCTCTTGTTTTTTCTGCTCATTTGTTCGCACGAGGAATAGGCTTTAACCAAAGTGTAATTCTGCCCATCTACTCGGTTTGCAGAGCTGGTCTCGGGAAGAGAAGGACCACTGCCTGGAGGAGACTGAGAAATCGTTTGCGTATTCAGGAGATCTGCTCCGTCATATATTCACCTAAGGCAGGAACAATTTCAATTCCATTCCACGATGAACGTTGTAAATATTAAACCCATGTCTGTGACTGGGGAGGGACATACTCCACCAGGCCTGTATTGCTTCCCAATCAAATCATGAAATCTTAATAATCCTTAATTTCGTTTGCCCATTTGCCTTACTACTTCAAATATTCCGAATCCCCATTGAAAAGTGACATCTCTTTTATACCACTGCCGACTCTGTTAGATTTTCTCTGTAAACTTTTTTTAAAATGCCTTTGTTACCCTCGTCAACATTGCTTGCCCTTCACCTGCGTTGTTGCTGCCTTCGTACTCCTGCCTTGATGGTCATCATCCGTCGCCACCGCCTTGTCGTTCACCAGTAACACCATCAAGTACCTCTCTAACCATCATATGCCCTGTAGATGCTGCTTTCTCCGACCCCTTTTCTTGCATCGTTGTTGCCTTTGTACTCGTGCCTCGTTGGTTGTCATCTGTCGCCACCGCCCTGTCGTTCACCAGTAACACCATCAAATACCTCTCTAACTACCACATGCCCCATAGATGATGCTTTCGGCGCAGCATCCACTCCACCCTACCCACAGCCGACGTTGAGTTCGACGCTGTCACCGACCCCACTCTCCTAGGTTGACTCACCCGCCTCCTCCATCGCTTACTCACCGCCCGCCTCTCCTCTTCCACTGTTTCCACGCCACCCTCCGTCGTGTTGACCTCATTTGGAAATATGTTCTGTAAGGATTTCTATCCTAATCCTAGGATTATGATTCCTACTTTCTTTTGAAGGAGAACTAATTCAAAGCAAGAGGTGCACGAGAGGATTAGAGGTTGGTTATTTTTTAGCACTAGATTATTGTATAGGATAAGGACCTAAGAGTCCTAAAATGTTCGAGAGGGTTGTGAGAGAGCAACAATCACTTGTACTCTTTTGAGGTTGTGCTTAAGTAATTTACGGCCGGCTCCGCTAAATCTTTCTATCTCATCGTAGTTATTTCATTGTCGTTATTTGGTTCTCTCTACGAGATTCATCTACTTCGCTCTTGGTACCATGCACACTCGTGCTGTATCTCACAACTCTGATCCGATCTGGGGGCTGCTGTGCATAAGAAGTGGTATCAGAGTATAACATGTGGTATCAGAACCAGGACCAGATTAATCTGATTTGTGAGAAGGTCGGCGAAGCGTTAGGTGTCATAAAATCAAGATCAATATGAACGATGTGGAATCAAATGGAGAAATTTGACGGCAGATGAAATTTCAGTGCGTGACTATGTGGTGTAGGATGTCCTTGTCCAGCAAGGGTTAATGGATGCTCTTGAAGAGGACAAATCGGAAAAGTCGTCTCATTGAAGAATGGAAGGTAATGGAGAGGAAGACTGTTAGTACAATCCGTCTATGTATCTCCAATGTGGTAAAGTACTTGGTGATTAAGGAAAATTCACCGAAGAAATTATGGAGTAACTTAGAAGAACTGTATATGGCAAAGTCACTCACAAACCGATAGGTGCTGAAGCGGCAACTGTTTAGGTTGCACATAGAGGAAGGCACATGGTTCGTTGACCATCTCAATGTCTTCAAGAAGGTTATCACACAACTAACCTGTGTGGATGAGAAAATTGAGGAGAACGACAAAGTTGTCATACTGGCATCATCTCTACCACCATCATGGGAGCAATTGGTGATGAATATTTCCGTGAGAAAAAACACTCTCAATTTCAATGAGGTAGTGACATATCTATTAGAGGCGAAGTCCTTGAAGAAACTATCGGATTCTTCACTCTTGGGTGATCAAGTGATGAGGACATCGACCCTAAGGATACAACCACTGCTTCAACCTGCTGCACTACATCCTCTACTTCCTTTACTTCACCAACATCTTCTCCAATTGGACTTTCGGCTAATGCAATGCCATCTTACCCAATTAGATCGAGCTACATCTACATGCCATGGTGCTACGTCTACATACCATGGTACTATGTGTACATGCCATGGTGCTACTACATGTGCCAAGGTGAGTTCAAGCTCGGATACATTTTGGTCGATCGGTTCGAATCAGCCTGACAGACCAACTTAAAACAGATATAACTTTTGCAAACGGAGTCCGATTCGGGTGTTCTTGGGCTTGTTGGAAAGCTAACGACGATATCTTTCCAACGGATCCAGCCTCACCTCCAAATGCTTTCTGTAGACTTCGGAATCGTCAAAAGAAGGTGCTATATCACTAATTTGGGCCGATTTGGGCCTTGTAATCGTACCGGAATTGGCCCATATGCCGCCGGCCCACCTGGGGGCGTGATTACTGTTCATGTGAACAGTATTCGTACCTTTAGTCCCACCCCTCTATTTCTTTTAGATTTGTGGCTCCTCATCCCCTATTTAAGGAGGACGCATCCCCTCTAGTTTCCTTGGATTTTGTTTAGTTAAAAGTTAGCCTTGTTGTAACTTTGTGTATTGGCTTGTGTCGACTAGACCAACCATAATACCGCTTTTCGAAATCCCAATTTTAATATTTCAATCTTTATTTGTAATTTCAGATTGCTTTATCTTGTTCTTGCGTGTCTTCTGTGTATGCAGAATCGACCTTCGTGGTCGTCAACCGTATTCGCATGGTTGATAACGACTTGTCGATCGGCTCAATGCGATTGCGTGGTTTCGAGCCTTGTGTTCATAGCCGGATCATCGAGTTGAGCGACGCCACGGACTTATCGTTCTCATCGAAGATCGGGCCAACAAATCAAACCTTAGGGTTCATCAGGTATCGAGCTACATTCTTCTGAGAGTTTCGCTTTCTAGTAGTAGATCTGCTTTTCATACCTAGAGTCCGAAAATTGCCCAAAAAAATCGTGATCTATCATCCATACCGAGCCCTTTGAGCCTTTGCAATTTTTTTCTTTTCGCTTGCTTGTTGAATATTTGGTTGTGTTGTCGTGTCTAGTTGCTCGATCTTTAGTTCTAGTTATTGTCTAGTTGGTCGTTGTCTAGATTGCTTCTCGTGTTTTCCTTTGCGCCGCTTAATCGCTCTTTAGGTTCTTAGTTTTGCATCTAAAATGTAAAATTCAGTCAGTGAAAACTGGTGGAGCCCTTCTACATATAGCCACAAACTTGCACAAAAATTTCAGCAAGATTAGCCCACGGCATAACTTTTGCATATGGTGTCCGATTTGGACGTTCTTGGACTCGTTGGAAAGCTAACAATGAGTTGCATACTTTCATCGAAAGATTGGGCCAACAAATCAAACCTTAGGGTTCATCATCAAGTATTGGCTGTTATGAGTGTTGTCGGCAAAAGTAAAAGTCACAGAAAGAATAAAGGCAACAGAAAGGGCACACGTGTGTGCTATCTATGTGATGAGGAGGGTTATATGATAAATGATTGTTCAAGTTTGAAGCAAAAGAGGGGAGCATGCTCAGTGGCGGTAGCGCAAGATGATTCAAACGTACTAGTTGCCAGTCAATCAGGTACTTCTTGTGGATGGATATTGCATTCTAGGTTGTTGCTTCCATATATGTTCGGCTAGGGAGATGTTTGACGAAGGATCTCTACGTCTAGCACATGATACTATTCACTTAGCGGATTGCGGGAGTATGCAATTACTAAGGTCAGAACGGTTACATTGGAGATGTGTAATGTAGCACATCGCACATTGGTGGGAGTTTGGTATATTCCCTGCTTAAAGATGAATATAGTATCTGTGAGGTCGCTTGAACTCGAAGGTTGTGAGGTATCACTTCAAGGTAGAGTCATGCGAGTTACTTGTAACATGCAAGTAATCATGAAAAGTACCTAGAACAATGGAGGATACCATTTAATGGGTAATCATCAGGGTGTAATAACCCGGAGTCGAATCGGGAGAATTTAAAAGAAGCCGGGGATGAAAATGCATTTAAAGAAATGGAATTTCTTATTGAGAGAGGGGTTTTCATAAAATTTTGACAACTGGATCATGGCCGCATGCCCAGAGGCCCAAGAGGGATGGCTAGGCCTAGGGGCCGGCTGGGGGGAGGCACCCCAAACCCTAGCCGCCCCACTCCTCATTCCTCCCCACCGCCACCTTCTCTCCCCTCCCATTGTCGGAGCCCTGCTGCTCCCTGGTGCGCCCTCGCTGCTGTGGTGCCGTCTCCGGTGATCCCCGGCGTTGCTCCCTAAGGTATCCTCCAAGATCACCTCCTCCTGTCGTTGTCACCAGCCGTTCGTCGCCCTCCTCGTGGCCGGCCATGGGGAGGGAAGAGAGGGGGAGGGAGGGAGATCTTCGGGAAGCGGATCAACGCTCGTTCTACTGTGTCTACAAGGGTAACCATGGCCTCTCCCTGTTGTTTGATTCTTTGGATATCGTGAGGATATGTGCACGATCTTAGAATGATGAGTCAATTGGCAATGGCTTTGTTGGTTTGCAAAATCTCGCGTTTTCGGTTTTACTTGAGCTCGCTGCACCACGTGGTACGGATCGGTGACGTGGGCGGTCGGCCGCCCGTGGAGAGGTCCGACCGCCGTGGTTGCCGGTCCGACGGTCTTGCCTCGTAGTGGTTTTTGAGCCGAGCCAAAATGGGTTGTGTAGGCAAGTGAGGAGTCTCTGGATGTGGTCACATAATTTTTGGAGCTCCCGCTAAAAGTTCTATTCATTTGAAAATTCCGAAGGTTTTGATTTTCAAGATGAAATTCAGCTAAGTCATTTCAAGGTCCGATTGCCGTTATGGAATCGGTCGGACCGCTCGAATCGGCCGGACCGGCCGTGTGGGGCGGTCAGACCACCGATCACTTGGAGGTTAGCCTTTTTGGCATTGATGTGATTTGAATGTGGTTATTGTATGGATGTCAATGCTTTATTGTTGCATATTGCATTGTGGAACTAACGTGGGTCAAGTTGTGAAGAACTTGTTCCGGAGACGATTTGTTTGTCTATTGTCATGCGGTGGCTTGCAGTCAACGACGCCAGCGGTGAGGTGGATCGGGACTACGCTTGGAGAGCCGAGGTCCGTAACGATCATGGATGCCGGGTGAGGTCGTGTGACTCAAGCATGGTGCAGAATGGGCAAGATGGATCGAACGGGTAGTTCGTGACAGCTGGTTGGATCAGGCGGTGCGAAAGTCGGTGCAAGTCCCTGGGAGGTTCCGATGGGATTCGGACGGGAGAGACTTGCCGACATGATGAGAGCCGCTGATCAACCTACACGTGGTGAAGCAGACGAGTGCTTCAACAGTTATATGTGAGTGGGTCCCATGTGTGTGTGGGCCTTCATGAGAGCCCATTAGTGGAAACCCTAGGCCTCTCCTATAAATAGAAAGGGGGGAGAGGAAAAACCCCCCAAGCATTCATTTGGACTCTCCAAGTCTTTTTCTAAGGTTAGGGTTTGGAGAAGAGAGGAGAGGAGAGGAAGGTTGTGTGTGTGCTCTTTGATTGAGCTCTTGTCCTCCTTGAGGGAGTGACTTTGACAAGCATTACATTGAATCATTCAATTTATGAAGGCTTGTTCATTGATGAAGTTTCATTTGGTTTCTTCTCTCTTTTGATGATTGTGGTGCTTCCTTGATTCAAGTGTTTATACTTGGTCTCTTGACCACTTTGATCTTGCTTTGAGGTGTGGGAATACTCCTATGATCATCTAGATCATCAACCCCCACAAGCAAGTCTTGAATGAAGATTTTCATATTTCTAGGGTTTGTGCACTTCTCTGGTAAAACCTAAGGAGATCGTTTATTTGAAGTGGATCTGAACGATCGTCGCTAGGAATAGGTCTTAGATATCCTCAGGGATGTGTGCTCCAAATTTGGTCAAGTTTCATTGGTTGAATCAAAAGTTAGACCAATTTTTGTTTCAGATTTGGACTTTGTGTTTTGGTACTGGACTAAATCGGTCTGACCGATTTAGCAACGACGGTCCGACCGCCCGCATTTCAGACCGCCCGATAGCGGCCGGTCGAACCGATTCCCAACGGTCCGACCGCCAGTTAGCCGCCGGTCCGACCGCTAGTCAACTGCCGGTCCGACCGACAGTCAACCGCCGGTCTGACCGCGAGTACTCAGACCGATCTTCTGAGATCATATCTCCTGTTTGGGTCCGTGGTTAAGGGGTTATCGAATCAAAGACAAGGCTTCCATCGTGCATTTACTGATCTTCTTAGCTTTCATAGCTGAAGGAGAAAAGTTCGTGTTGAATTTGATTAAGGCGAAGAATTTGAGAAAGCACCTATTCACCCCCCTCTAGTCGCCTTTACGGTCCTGCAGATTCCATAGGATATGAGAAGTCGATTTGATTAGTGGATTCGTTCTGCCTCTGTTTTAGATCCAATCTGTCCAGTGGGTTGTGCGCCCAGTTTCAGTATCTTAAACGCAGAATCTGGTATTTTCGTCTCCCAGAGTTTTGTAGCCCTGGTTTTTATATTTCCATAGGCACCAATATCATGAGATTCCGCCTTACGGTTTAGGAGATATGGTATTTTCTTTGCGCGTTGTTCTGTTTGTCTGACGAAAAGGAACAGTCAGCTTGTTCCTTAAGTTTGACCATGTTAGAGTAAGATTCAGAACTTTCACCCAACTAAGTTATTGTATCCCTTTAAATAATTTTTCTAAATTGATAAAGATCACATCCATTGGATCTGTAGAATGAAAGTTATGCTATTTTCTTTACTGCTGTTTTCTAGTCTGGACAGTTGTCTGTCGGGTAGTTTCAACTGATGTTTAGCCAATTGTTTTTGGCAATTCGAGGAACCCCGTCAACTAGAGTTTCGTAGTTTGGGGAGTTAAGTTTTATTGGGCACTGGTTTCATGTCGTTTCGAGTCCCAGAGAATTAATTATGTTTTTTCTTGTACTGCTGCCCAGTAGATCTGTAAGCTGGCTGAATAGTTTGTTTGCAATTCGGGTCTGTGAATTATATTGGGTAGTCAGGGGATATTGTAGAACACCGATAGCAATGTCATATCACGTTATTCTTATTTTGGGAACATATTTGTGTAGGCGGCGAGGCATCGCGTGTGGTCACACCTTCGTTGCTTGCTAACGCGTCGCAACGCGAAAGGCAAATACATTGAAATTCTTTACATTGATGAATGATGTGTGTGTGTATTCATGCTAATATTTCCATGATCCATGTTTTCAATCAAATATGTTAATCAATATTCATATTCCATTACATGCAAGTGCAATGTGTTAAGATATATTAATTTTCTGTTGGATGCTCGTTGATGGTTGATGTGCCGGTAATGTTATGATCCATGTTCATATTCCATGTTATACATTCCGTTCCTATTTGATAATTCATGAGGAAGAAAGTGATAATATTCATTGCATATGTTCATTCCATTCATGTGTTGTTCATGTTCCTTCCACAGGAGTTTATTTGTAAAGACCCATCAACTCCAGTATGGGCATATAAGACCCGCCATTTCAACGTAGGCAGTTTCGGACACCCGTATGAAACGTTCTTCATACAGTAATTGGGTCCCCGGGCTTTGTTAATTGGGTCTCACTCGCTGTTCTGTAGTTGTGTGTTGAGCGCGAGTTCCTTGATGAAGTTGTTATCTTTCTTGATCTGATATCTGGTTTCCTGGTTGTAGTTCTAGCAGTTGATGAATTTCTTTTGAATGGAGGGTTATAGTGAAGTGGGCAAGCTCCAATGGGTCCCTAATCGTTCTTTGAAACAATATTTGTTCCTTCGATTATTATGATATTTCTGCTCTACATGGGCTTAGTTACATTGCAATATTTCTCTTTTCACGGAAGTTCTGTTTTACCCCTATTGGAAAATGTAGCTCTTTGGCTCGCTTGGAATTTCGGGCAGTAGAAGATTTCTTTTGCAAGTTCTTTATTAAGCATGTGCATTGACCTTGCATATTTCTTTTGGGGTGCTTTAGAAAGTTGTTCTTTTCCTTGATTTCTGAATTTGACAAAATCTTGTCCGGTAGTGTTGGTAAATTTCTCTTGGGTTCAAAATTCATGGTAGTTGATGAGATTCAATGAGTCTTTAATGGTTCTCTAAAACCACTATTATTTTTCGATTGTTGAGTTGCTTTTACTACTGGTGATCTTCGACAATTGGCAATTTTGTTATCTCCATGGTTGTTCCTTCTTTCTTATTGTAAAAGAGCGACTCGTTTACTCGTTTGATAGTTTGAATAACGATAGTTTTCTATTGCAAGTTCGTTGACACAAGAAAGCATTGGCTCAATGTATTTCTTTTGGATCATTCCGCTTGTTGAAGTTTAATGCATCTCTTTTATGAAGAAAAGTGTTAAAACCCTTTGGTGGTGCTGTGTTGTGATTAAATCGGATGTTGTACTCAAACAAAAATTATGGGCTACGTGTTTCTATTGGTCCCTATTTGTTTTTCAAAATAATTTTTTTATCTTTCTGACTGCTGAGCTCTCTTTACTATTTGTAAACATTATTAATGACAAGATCGTTCTCTTTTATGATAGTCCTATCTTTCTTGCTGGTAAAGGTGACATGGTTATCCGTTTGTTATTTTGGAGAATGAGAATTATCTTTCACAAAGTTCATTGAAGAGATTTTTGACTCAGCTCATTCCTTTTCGAGTAATTAGAGTGTTCTCCTCATAAACATCTACTTGCTGATCTTACATAAATACTAGATCTATCTATTTTCTTGGCATGCTAATATTGATGAAACCTTATGCCTTTAGCGCATTGAAATTTCTAACTTTCAAAGTCAGTACCTTCTTCTCATTTGAAGTTTAATTTTCTCCTCGTGCCTCAACTGTGGACTTCATATATGTTTTCTGAGCTCTTCGCCTAATTGGTTTTTCCCTTGGTCCTGTATTCAGTGCGAGTGGTAAATGATTTTTCTAGTTGGCGAAAATCGTTTTCATATGCCTCTTCTTTTGAGAAAGATTCGACCCATTCTTTTCGCATGAGTCTTTCTAGGTGTTTTCTAATTGTAGTTGTGAGATTGATGTTAATACTTGTAGTAAATTGATCACCACTGGTGAAATCGCTTAAATGAGAATACTTCAAGTTTCGTTTTTGTGATCGTTTGGAGCTCATGAATATTGTGGCAGCTAAAATTATTTTGAATAAAATGGTGTATGGGAAAGTCCTATTGCTTCTTAAGAGCTTCATGCGATTTGGTCTTAAATTCTCTTTGGTTTGAGTTCGCAAAGTGAGATTACAATCAAAGAAAACTTTTGTTGATTTCTTCAAGAGGAAATTAATCCGTTTGCTTTCCGTGAAATCCTGTAAATGAAAATGTTTCACGTTTTGTGGCTGAGGTCGTTCGGATCTCATTTTTTCATGAGTAGATGAACTGTTCCTAGCAAATTTGTCGTGTCGAAGAATTTTATTGGTTCTTAAGTAGTTCTATTGGTTGGACTAAATAACTTACCATGTTCGTTGTGGCAAGTGTTGTTAGTTCAAAGATAAATTGTTGTGTTAAAGGAAAGAGTGCAGTAGAAGTGTTTGAGAATTTGAGTCAAGTTTTGTAACTTATGGTTATTTGAATCTTGCCTAGACTTTCTGCTCTTTTCGCTCAAGAGATGTTGAGTTTCAATCGTAATGTCATTTTCCTTATTAGTTGTTACTTGTTAATCCATTTTTGAGGGATGTGTGCCCTCAGCTGTGAAATCAACTATTGTTTCTTTCAAGGTCCTCCTTACCGGATTCTTTCTTTTGGTTTCGTGCTCGCTGTGAGGAGCAACATTTTTATGTGTGACGAAACGTGTCCTTGTTCGCCTCTTTCTTTTGAGAAAGAACCAATAATTTTATGTTGCAAAGTTTTTCAAAACGTTTTGGCAACTGTTTGGTGGTGGTTAAGTAATGGTAGTAATAAGTTTTTGCTCCAAACCATTGGAGGAGTAGTGGAAAATGAATTTGATTTGATCTGTACCTCTTGGAGGAAATTGAATTCACATGGAATGGTTGGCTTTGAAATAAGTCTGAATAGTGTTACGACTAAGTAGAACCTATGGTATAGAGAAATTCCAGAACTTCAGTTCATGTTAAAAGGTTGGGTATTATCGAAGGTATGGAGACCTTGATTAATTTTTATAGAGTAACGCAATTGGATAATATTACGATATTATGTTGGTAATTTCTGAGGATGTCAATAAGTGAGTATGTTAGAATTGTGAGAATGTTGGGGATTCAATCCGTTGATTTGCATATCTGTTATAATTGCAACTTGTTGTAGAAATCTTGGAGGTTAAATCTGTGCTTTGTATTTTTTATGCTAGACCTTTGGTCACTCAATGATTGTGTGTAGAGAGAGTGGAATAATATAGTTTCCTGAGCAGTGCAATGTAATTGATATAACCCTTTTGGTGTAGTTTATGAACGTGCGTGCTAAGGATTCTTAGTTGTTGTTCTTGCAAATTGGAGGTAATGTGATTGTGTGGGATCAATTCAGTGGTGCTTTGAATGCCTTTTCTCAAATCGATTTTGGTTAGTAGAATGAGTTATCTCGAGTATTAGGTGGATTCAATATAGCCTCTCCACAATGGTGCGGATGATGTATTTCAGTTTGAACATAATTTGAAGATGTTTAACTAAGAGGTTTAAGCTCAGGTGGTATGCGATGAATTCGAATTTCAAGGTTCGAGAGAAATTTTATTCCTAGAAGAGAGAAACTGAGGAAAAGGATGTTTCATCGGCTAATGAGGCATTTTCTTGATTCTCGTTTGAGTTTTGTGTCGTTGACCGGTGTTTTCTGCAATTTGAGTTGGGGCTGTGTTGGCATGTTGATTCTTTCTAATTCAGACAGATCACAATTATTTGGTTTGGGCGTTCGAGTGATTTCTCCTTTGGTTGTCGCAGTGTTCATTTGTAACCTGTCTATTTAGAAAATGGATTTGTTTTTGAGATGAATTGTCAAATTTGGGAATTTAACCTTTTGGTGGAGAGTTAGCAGCGCGTGGATGCGATGTGGACTATCTATTTCCAGTTAGATTCTCTTCGTTTCCGACAGTTGTAGGAATTAGGAAGTTGGCATATTCTTTTGTCTGTTTTCGGGTGCATACGTGAAGTACGCAACGTCTGATGTGTTCTGGTGCTGAGTGAGCAGCTGAGCCATTCAGAGTTTGAAGATTTAGTTAGAGCCGTTGACCACCGAGTAAGGTCTTACCCTCGGTCCTCTTCAGATGAGTGTACCTAGAAAGTTCCGGTTGAGTGTTAGGTCAGACGTCGTTTTACTTCTTTGTGTTGTGGTTTCTCTAATCCGAGAGGGAGGCCACGTGGGAGCAAGAGTCCCGCATTCTAGAGCAGTATCCAGATTTGTTCGCTTTTGGTAGGTGTTAATATTTGTTTTCAATTCTGTGGTATTCTTTTCTCGTACTCGTTTCGATGGTTAGAATACGAGGTCGAATTCTGTTAAGAGGGGTAGAATGTAATAACCCGGAGTCGAATCGGGAGAATTTAAATGAAACCGGGGACGAAAAGGCATTTAAAGAAATGAAATTTCTTATTCATAGAGGGGGTTTTCATAAAATTTCGACAACCTGGGCCGCGGCCCGCTGCCCAAGAGGGGATGACCGGCCTAGGGGGGCCGACCAAGGGGGGGGAGGCACCCCAAACCCTAACCGCCTCCCCCCACTCCCTCATTTCCTCCCCCAGCCGCCACTTTCTCTCCCCTCCCATTGCCGGTGCCCTGCTGCTCCCTGGTGCGACCTCGCTGCTGTGGTGCCATCTCCGGTGACCCTCGGCATTGCTCCCTAAGGTCTCCTCCAAGATCACCTCCTCCTGCCGTCGTCACCGGCCGTTCGTCGCCCTCCTCGTGGCCGGCCATGGGAGAGGGAGTAGAGGGGGAGGGAAGGAGATCTTCGGAGGGTGGATCAACGTCGTTCTACAGGTCTACAAGGGTAACCATGGCCTCTCCTTGCTGTTTGATTCCATAGGATACGAGAAGTCGATTTGATTAGTGGATTCGTCCTGGCTCTGTTTTAGATCCAATCTGTCCAGTGGGTTGTGCGCCCAGTTTGGGTATCTTAAAAGCAGAATCTGGTATTTTCATCTCCTATAGTTTTGTAGCCCTGGTTTTTATCTTTCCATAGGCACCAATATTATGAGATTCCGCCTTACGGTTTAGGAGATATCCCATTTTCTTTGCGCGCTATTCTGTCTGTCTGACGAGAAGCAACAGTCAGCTTGTTCCTTAAGTTTGACTCTGTTAAAATAAGATTCAGAACTTCCATCCAACTAAGTTATTGTAGCCCTTTAAATAATATTTCCAAATTGATAAATATCACATCCATTGGATCTGTAGGATGAAAGTTATGCCATTTTCTTTACTGCTGTTATGTAGTCTGGAAAGTTGTCTGTCGGGTAGTTTCAACTGATGTTTAGCCAATTGTTTTGGCTGATTCAATGAACCCCGTCAACTAGAGTTTCGTAGTTTGGAGAGTTAAGTTTCGTTGGGCACTGGTTTCATGTCGTTTCGAGTCGCAGAGAATTAATTATGTTTTTTCTTGTACTGCTGCCCAGTAGAGCTGTAAGCTGGCTGAATAGTTTGTTTGCAATTCAGGTCTGTGCATTATATTGGGTAGTCAGGGGATATTGTAGAACACCGATAGCAATGTCATATCACGTTATTCTTATTTTGGGAACATACTTGTGTAGACGGTGAGGCATCGCGTGTGGTCACACCTTCGTTGCTTGCTAACGCGTCGCAACGCGAAAGGCAAATACATTGAAATTCTTTACATTGATGAATGATGTGTATTTGTATTCATGCTAATATTTTCATGATCCATATTTTCAATCAAAGATGTTAATCAATATTCATATTCCATTACATGCAAGTGCAATGTGTTAAGATATATTAATTTTCTGTTGGATGCTCGTTGATGGTTGATGTGCCGGTAATGTTATGATCCATGTTATACATTCCGTTCCTATTTGATAATCCATGAGGAAGAAAGTAATAATATTCATTGGATATGTTCATTCCATTCATGTGTTGTTGATGTTCCTTTCACGGGAGTGGATTTGTAAAGACCCATCAACTCCAGTATGGGCATGTAAGACCCACCATTTCAACGTGGGTAGTTTCGGACACCCATATGAAACGTTCTTCATACGGTAATTGGGTCCCCGGGCTTTGTTAAGTACGGGCTTAAGTGAACACCGACGGGTGTTTCACTCGCTATACCGGTATGAGCATGTGTTAGTCCATTCCTTTCAATGCATCCATTCATTCCATTCACACACATAAGTTTTCAGAGATTAATTCATAATTCGTATTGAGATTGGCTTGTTCATAACATGGTATGTTCAAATTGTTTACTGTACTTGCTGAGTTTCGACTCATTCTTGTTTTCTGTCTTATTTAGGTGAACGTTGATGATTGCTTTGTTGGGAGGGATTAGACAAGCGCATTTCACTCAGATCACTATTATTCCTCTTCATTGATTACGTTCGATTATGTCTTTCATTTGTTAACTGAGAAACTGTAATAAATAAGTCTAAGACTGAAGGTTACTTCGTTTGTTAGATGCCGCGAGTAGTTCTTTAAATTACTCTTTGATCATATTCTGATGTATTCAGTCTTAATTCCTGCCATGCTTCTATTAAAGTTGGTCTCTTCATGTACTTAGAGGAGTTACAGTTTAAGTTCTTTCGCAATTTGATTGCATGTTAGTTCTTTTTAGGTAACATCTTGGCTTCCGAATAGCTAGGGTGTTACACAGGGAAGATCAACCAACGGGAGGTCTAATACAAATTCTGACTAGAAGAAAAAACGTGTTGTCAGCGGTAGGTACTCAGATCTCATCAGCAGTTATATGCGGAACTATAAAATCTAGTAGGCGCAAAGGCGAATGTACGAGCGTTGGAAGAAGGAAGATGTGGTGGGACCAATCTTGCGATACCAAAGAGCAGGTGGAGCTCTAAGGTGGTACAAACCTATGACATGGAGGGCTATAGGAATAAGAGGTATGGTTAACCAAACTACACAATTAAGGAGCTCACAGGTGGAGTGTTTGGGCAGCCAAGCCCGGATACTGACACGCACATTGCATTGATGTGCATGATCCCCTATGGTGGGGGCACTCCCAAAGGTGGGAGGAAACAAAAAAATAGAAAAACAAAAATAGCAGAGTCGATTTGGAGCGGGTTCTTAGAGGAGCACGGTGACTTCAACGAATAGGAGAGGTGGAGATTGTTGAATATAGGTGACTCATATCATAACCTACTATGACTTAGGGATGTATTATACAAGGATTCCTATCATAATCCTATTAGGATTAGGATTGCTAATTCCTTTGGAGGAGAACTAGGGGGCGCTATATAAAGCCATGAGGGTTGGTCATGGAGAACACAAGCCACAAATCAATTCATCCAAAGTAAGAGGTGCACGAGAGGATTAGAGGCTATGCTATTCTTTAGCATTAGATTCTTGTATATGTCAAGGATCCGGGGGTCCTAAAAGGTTCGAGATGGTTGTCAGAGAGCGACAATCCCTTGTACTCTTTTGAGGTTGTGCTTAAGAAATTTACGATCGACTTTGCCAAAATTTTCTATCTCATCATGGTTATTTCATCATTGTTATTTGGTTCTCTGTACGTGATTCATCTATTTTGTTCTTGGTACCGTGTACGTTCGTATTGTATCTCACAACTCTGATTCGATCTAGAGACTGCTGCATATAAGAAGTGGTATTAGCGTATAACAGTAAGGTTCATGTACTTGTCTGTCGACTCCTACCAGCTCAACTACATGAATCGGCGCAGCCCAACGAACCTCACCATCGTGCCTAGCGAGGTACATAATTAACTAACCACACGTGAATATATATGTAGTGCAAATGCACGATGTTTCTGGTGGCGGTATGATCGAGCTCGACCAATTGGTGATGAGGAGCATCGCGGCGAAGGGCGTTAGGGAGGTGCTGGCCTCCGGTAGCGCGACGTACAAGGAGGGCGTCGTGGTGGCCGGACCGCTCTCATGGGAGTACACGCTGTTCCACCCATGCACAGCTCATGGCATGCTCTTCTCCAAGGTCGAGGGCTCTGACTACGTCAGTGTATTTGGTGAACGACTGTAAACCTTATGTTCCTAAGTTCCTTCCACCGGTTGGGAGGAGTCGGTAGTTGGGCATGGACCCCTTCCGACCTCGGGCCTGTTTAGCCCCGTTTGGAATATAGAAATGTTTTCCGATTCCCATGGGAAATGAACTATTTACTATGAATTTCTGCATTTCAAACGAGCCCTTAGTTTTTAGACATGTGGTTTATTTTACAACTCCTTAGGATCCCAAAACTTGCTAAGGAAATCACTCTTACTAAAACACCCACACATACGAATGAGATCTTTTGCTCTTCTTCAACAAGGGTTTTGAAGCTAATTTTAATTGGGGTCGACTATACTACAGTTGCATGAAATTTTTAGAAAACAACGTCGATTTCACCCACCCCTACAATGTGGTATGGGTGGTTGAGATTTTTGTGACCTTTTTGGTTTTTGGTTTTTGGTTCTGGCTTGGGCCTGCGATTTGTTTTGTTAATGGGTCTGACATTTGCATGGGCCAAATGTTCGGACCCGTTAACTTATTGGCCGATCATTTTACGGTGAACTTTCAACCCAATTCGTAAGGCCGAACATATTGAGCCCAGGGAAAAAACAACCAAACATGAAAAACAATACAAAAAGCCCATGTTTGTGGGAGCCCAAATCAAAGAAAGAATGTTATCTGCGACTGCCCGAATCAAAATCGAGAGAGATAGAGGGCACATAGATCTTTCACCATCACGCAAGAAACAAAGAAAAACATAAGACACGTAAAGAAAGGGTAGAGACGAAAAACACAAGAAACACAAGGAATAAGCAAAAGGAACGGGAGATACCATCCTGCCTGAGGAATGCCCATATGATCTGTGACTATATGTCAACATCAAGAAAGCGCCAGGTAGGTTGCTTCTTCTCCACCATTTCTCCCTACACCTTCTCCACCAAATCCAACAGATGCAATGCTTTCCAATTCCAGCACCTTGTTTTCTTTTTTCCTTGGGCTCTCATAGAAAGCAATAAGAGGCCATCACCTTGTTTTCTTTTTTCCTTTGGCTCTTCATCAGATATAGAAAACAATAAGAGGCCATCAGAAGAGTAGATGATGTACTTACTGCAATTTAAGATTTCTAGCAATTTCTTATGTCTGATAGATAACATGAATTTAGTGAAATTGAACACACCCAAGACATAATCACATATATGGGATATTCAAGACAATATGCTCAGTACAAGTTCACGAGGAACACATTGCTATACAACATTTCAGATATAAAGTCTATACACAAGGCATATGCCAGAGGGCTTGAACAACACTACTCAATACGACATCATTGAATTCCTGAAAAAAGAACTCAAAGTCAAAACTTGGAAAACAAAAAATCTACTAAGCTAGACAAAAAAGAGTACATGTTGGTAAACCCTTACATGAAAAAAGAATCTACTAAGCTAGACAGAAAAGAGTACGTGTTGGTAAACCTTCATAGAAAAAAACATAATATTACATTTTGGAGAACTCTAACATAATACATAAAAGGCCTGATCAATCAAATAGCATACCTATACACATACCCTAATTATGAAACTTCATAATAATGTAATATTCTGAATAAATAAATAAATAAATAATCTCTTAAGGGCTTGTGCGTAATTAAATAAAGAGGATACGTGAAAATAGGATATTTTAGAGTTTTTTTGAAGAGCTATATAAATCGTGGGAGTGGATTCTAAAAAAAAACCCTAGCAGTCTTTTTCTTTTTCTCCCCCACCTAGTCGCCGCCAGGAAAGCCGATCTCGCCCCGCGTTTGGATGCGGGAGCTGCTGCTCGCCTAGCGCGTGGAGGCCTCGCCGGGGTGCTGTTCGGCCGCGCGTCTCCATTTTGGCCGCGTGATCTCGCCTGCGTGCGTGAAAGCCGTGCCTGTGCGTCGGCGCCTGCCCGCGTGAACGGCCGCATGCGCGTTGCGCTCGGTGCTGGTGCCCCTGCATGTGCGCATTGCCGCAATTGCCGCATGGCTGGCGCATGGACTGATGTGCGCACATGAGGATTCGGCTGGCCGATTGTGTTGATTGCTGCCCAGGCACATGTGGATCAATCTGCTAATACCACTTCTAGCTAGCTTGCATGTACCCGGTGCTGTGCTGTGCTAATTTTGCATGCATTACGTGAGCCCAAGGAAAACAAAATAAAGAAAGAATCTTGAGAGAGAAGGGAGGAAAAAAGGTAGTGCTTGGTGTTCTTCAATAGGTAACGCCCTAGTTATGTCTTCTCCATTTTGTTATCGTAATTAGAGATTAGAATCGAAATTAGAGAAGATTTTAGAGTTGTCTAGTCGAGGGCTGATTTTTAGATGTGTTTAGCCTGCTGTTCTGTTGAACGATTTATTCGGATACCTTAATGACTAATTTTGGAAATATCATCTACTAGTTAATTGTAGATAATTTCGATATCTTTCTATAGCATATTTAATCATGTCGAGCGGACAAGTAGAATTCGAGATATGAATTTTGGAAGACTGCTGTCTTTGATGTTGTCGTCTTTCGGCGCTGTTTTGGTAGACTATAGATTAAAAATAGTAAATAGACTAATTAGAGTTTTTGATCTACATGAAAGATGTAGATAATTGTCTAAGGGTTCTGTATAATCCAAGAACTTGAATTTTGGTTGGGTAAAACAAAAGTTATGAATTTAGTAAGACCCGCTGTCCCGAAGCGGACAGATCGGTTTTCTGGGTTAAAAACGGAGGGTTAGATGATTTAATTAGAAGTCTTCGTAATCTAAGAAAATGTGGAGAATTTTATGAAGAATCCAGAACGGGGTGGTTTGTTGTGATCGGACTTTTGAGTCAAAAGTTACGTTCGTTTTAGTACCAAGACAGCAATGGGTACCGGAAAAGCGTGGTATATTTGGGGACGGGTAGGAGCGATGTCTATTGATTGCTATTCTTGATGCGGTAGCTTGTAATGAAATTTGTGTATTTAATGTAGGAGAGGCGTCGTGCTTGTTGCCACCTTCTAGCCAAACCGTGCGTCGCAACTAGTAAAGGCAAGTGCATGGTAGACATCGATCAATGGTTGATCACTGTTTTCTTTATCTTCTATTACCATTATTGTTGTGCTTTTATTTTATTTAATTGCAAGCAATGGAATGGTATGGATTTATATTGTTAATGGACATGATGAAAATTTGGATATGATGAGTATTATGACATTATGCATGCTTGCATTCATAAGCATCTTTGCATATGAGCAGGTGATCATGAATGATCACAACTCCACGGGAGTGGAGGAGGTCCCCGATCCTTGTGGAGGAACGGGCTTGAGAGTGAATGTTGTCACGAGCATTCACTCATGCTATACCGGTATACGCGAAAGAAGTGCATGTGGACATGTAGATTAGAGTTGCATTAATATATGAGACTAATGGGTGTTAAATAAAGGGAAGATAAGAGCATGAGAATATTAATAGGAGTACCTATGATGATAATGAAGTTATTGAATGCTGTTGATTTATTATTGTTCGTTGTATATTGATGTGTTTGCTGAGTCGTGGACTCACCCTTGCTCTTTTGTTGTCTTTAGGTGATCTCCGAGGACGCCGTGACTGAGAGCGAGTAGAGCACATGGATTAGATCCATACTTCAATCCCATGATCATTTGCCATAAGAATCTTTTCATTCAATGCAGGATTACTCTAGGACATGTTAGAGGCTGAATAAAGTTTAGGTCACATTTTGGGCTAGATTATTTATTTCAATGATTTGGATTCAGTAGTTGGTGCTATCCTGGATGTTTACCTGGTTATATTTTCCCTTGCTTATTTACTCTTGCTTGATTCATAATTATAGATGTTCTTTTGTGGTCCATGGATATGTTTATTGATGTTTTCTTGCTGAAATTTTATAGTGTGTCAAATATTATTATTTTAGAGAGTAGTTTAGTGGCATTCCAGGCTCAGTGTTGAGCTGGGGTGTTACAAATAACCTGAAGAATGTAATATGAAAAATACTATAAAACTACATCTTAAACTTTGAAATACTCACAAGCCAAGCATAACAAATGGAAATTGCACTACCAATCTACACAAATTGCACAAAGAGACACAAAGCAATATCAGTTATGAAATACTGCAATTGTTCACATGACATAATATTACTTATTTTTATTGCATGATCTCATATTTTCATATATGGGATGCATTATTTTAATGTAATTTGATCATGAGATACAAACATTTGACTACTAAGTACTAACAAGTACATCTGTCAATTCAAAAAAAAGGAAATACAACCTAGAAGTAACATTAGGAACAATAAATGTCAATACAGAGCCAATAACAAGTCAAAGTCAAAATTCCAGACAGCATAAAAAGAACTCCACATTTCTAGATATTGCAATATTTACTGAAGTTGCTTGCAATTGTTGATTTGCAAGACATCGCAGCTAGTACCCCAAGGAGAAGGACAAAATAAAGAAACATATCAGAGAGTCATTGATGTGGCTATTACACTTCTAAATTAGAAAGAAATCATTTCAATGAAATTGGGCACATTTCCATTGAACATTATGAAGCCTAAGCAATATTGAAATAAGTTCTAAGGTCAGCAGCTATGCATGTGTGTTGTATTGTTTAGATCATCTATTTTCCCAATTGGATACTTACAACTAGGTATAATGTAACATCCTAATTTTCTGAGTTTTAAAAACCTTTTGAATAGTTGGTAGTTGGAAAATTCACCTTGATATTTTATTTAAATTTTAATAAGTCTTAACCTGGACTTTTAGTATCAAAATAATTTAATATGATTAATGTCAACATTAACAACTATCAAAAATATTTTATTTTGGTTCTATGTGCTTGGATATATATTTTTAGATTTTTCTAGAATTTTTTCGATTTCATTTGCTATTTTCTATTTGCCATTTGTATTTTTTGTATTTTCTAAAAAGAAAAATCTATTTAAAATCTCATAACAGTGTCCAGGCCGAATCTTCCTCCGCCGGTCCATTTCCTATTCCTTCCCAGCCCTTCTTCGCGTGCCAGCCCGCTCGCCACGCAGCGCCTTCGTCCCTCTGCCAGGTGGGCCCCACCTATCAGGTGGTCGTCCTCCTCCTCCCATTGCCTTCCTCGCGCTGCGTCTCACCCGCTTGTTATGGCCGCGCTAGGAAGCTCCAGCCGACAACGGAATCTCCAACATGACAATCTTGTGCAGACCTTACCTTTTATATCATCGTATCTTCTCGCATCCGAATCAAATAAAAAAACAAATCCTATCCCGTAACGCCCTCAATCCCGGAGTGTGTCTCGTGTTCATCTCGGACTCGATTTGGGGATTCTCAAATCCGGCACGCCCCTACCCTATAAATAGGACCCCGAAGACCGCCTCCTCGCCCTAACCCCGAAACCCCAAGCCGTCACACCCCTCAAGCTCTAGCACCGCCGCATTGGAAGTTTTAGGTTCCGTTACCGCCACTCGTTTTCTTCAAATTGTGTCGTCGTATTTGTCGTTTCGTCGTCATCGACCACGCCGTCATCTTCGCTGTCACCAGTGCTACCTCCAGCACCCCTTCACGACCACGAGACACCACTGGTGTTTGTCGCCGACAACAGCCGCACCAATTCCGCCGCTTCATCGCCAATTTCGGTCAACTCCGACGACCTCCTGTGCCAATGCCGTACCAGTATGTGTGCAATAACCTATTCTACCCATTGCGTGCATCCGCCGCCAGCGCCGCGCCACCGTTCGCCATTGCCGAACGAACCCAAGCCTCGCTGTCAACGTGTCGTACCACCTCACTGCCACATCAACTCATGCGGGCACGTGTGTGTCTAGGCACGACCATGTTAGCGCTTGCGTGCCACTTCACCCTAAACCCTAGATCTGATCTTGTGTGAACCTAATCCACTGTGAGCCTAGTCTATGCTATGTGGGTCCCATTGTCAGATCCACTGTTCTGTGAACCCGTGAGCCTGTAGATCATGAGCTAATTTCGTGGAGTCAGTCCATAGACCATGGGTCCCACCTGTCAGCCACTGTAGTCTTTTCCGGATTTATTTTAATTCAGAAAATCCTTGCTGACGTCATGTTGATATCATAATCTTATTTTTTTTAGTAGAAAAATAATTAGGAAATTCCAGAAATTCTAATTTAGGTTTTCTTTATATTTAGAACTTCTAGAAGCCATATCTTCTTCATCCGAACTTCGATTGAGCTCATTCAAATTTATAAATTCATCTAAATTCAAGCTCTATTTTTGATATTTTTATTTAATTTTTAGAGTTTATTTTCCTCTCTGTTTTTATTTATTTACTTTGTTTACGAGTAGACGTTGATACTTCGGAGAATTTTGAAGAAGAATGAGTTCATCAAGACCAAGACCAAGACCAGTACCAAGATCTTTTCCGAGGCAAGTTGTGCATTTGATCATGTTAAACCTAGTTTTCAAAAATTAGTTTGATTCAAAGTATTGCATTTTATTTTAAGTATTTATTTAAATTCTTTTGGGTGTAGTTATTAATCCTAATTGTTTATATCCATCTTGCTTATTGTAATGCCATGATCTTTTATCACCATAGTTTGGTTAATTATTAGTTAGTATTATCATAGCACCAATGTGGGTTGGTTAGATATGAGTAGCCTGTTTAGCCGTGCAACGAGTCATCATTTCATGCGAGTTGCAAATATTAACTTGACTAAGTAACTTTGTGTAAAATTGTGTGCTATGTGTTATTACTTTGTGATAGCATGTGTTGCACTTGACCAATCGGGTGGGAAAAGATTTAGACTGGGGCAAGTGGTGGAAACTAAGTGATATGGTGGAGCTTTGTGATTGAGAATGATAATATTTGTGGCATAGTTAGAAATTGAAAGTCATGCCTTAGTCAGTTAAGGACTTAACTTTGTGCGTCATTGAACTGAGCCTTCCGTACAACCACATGCCTAATGGGACGGGACTAACTTAGTAAGTTATGGAGTGTTGATATTGACTACTTAGTAGTAGGTTAGGCTTAGTGTTAGGGTGGAGGTGTGTTTCAGTCTCGGTGGCGACTCACATCACTGGACAGTTTGCCGCTTACCTGTCCAACGGTGTGTGACGAGCTAATTTCCTCAGTGGGCATTAGTACTATCAGCACAACACATCGGGAGTGTTAATGCTTGAGATGAAGTTTCTGAAATATTTTGCTATGATTAGTGCTAGCTACACTGATTGTATCGTGTGGGTAAAGTGTATAACATTTGCAGAGTGTTAAATAATCTATTCAAATAGTCGTGTCCGCGGTCAAGGACATGCTCAGGAATTTCACTCGAGGGTCAGATTTTCATAAAACATTAGGGATGGGATAGCTGTCTGATATAAATCATATGGTTATGTAAAATAATTTGATTAGACTTTGCGTCTTTGTAAAAATAATTGTTAAATTATTATTGGCTATTTATTTTAAATATATTTTTAAATATATTATTTGTATTCAATTGCAAATGTTGCTTTATGCAAAATAACAACATAAGCCATTCCTTTGGAATAAGCTATCATCTATAAATTTCATTCTATGGTACGACTTGCGAGTACGGTTGTGTACTTATACTTGGTGTAATCAATCAACAGAAGTGGAGGATTCTTCGCCTGCCTTCAAGGAGGAGTTCTACAAAGGTGCTGATCGTTAGGTCTTGATCCCAGTCGGTTGCCTGTGGCGAATTGATGGAATTCCACTGGAGTTTATTTTGTTCCGCTGCTTATTTAATTTTTCCAGGCCTGCGAGGCTTAATAAGTGTAAACTCGACCTTAAGGTCAAAACCCTTATTTATTACGCAAATTAATCGTTTATGCTATTGTTCGTCTTGTGTGGATCGATATTCATCTATGTTGATACTGTGTGCACTAGCGTGATCCTGGACTAGTGCAGTATACACAGATAGTCCATAATTGTATTTTTGGGTCACGACATATAAATCAATGCAAGAATAGCATGGGGAAAATTGCAGAACAATATATTTAGATTACACTGACTTAAAATGTGCAACAAACATATATATAACCGACAATTTATTCCATTTAACAAATATTCAACTGAAATGGTCATATGATAGATGAAACACAATTTTGTTGAAGAATATAACAACTTCAGTGTGAGTATTCAAAATAATTCGCAGTACATATCGATAAATCTTTTACAAATAACATAGATACACATTTCTAATAGTGCATATTAATAGTTCAGGTTATCGCAACACAATAGCAATACATACGCAAGCCTACTAGAACTGGTCAACAACTATGGTCAACATAATTGACAATCATTTGAGGTAATTTCTTTTTAGAAATTTTGCATCAAACACAACCCACTGAATTTTTCTTCAAAATTTACCCTTTTTTTTTACTTGGCAACCAGGCTACTCCAATAGATGAATTCACGAGACTACTACAGAGTCCTATTGATTATGAGGTGAGTGATTAAATTTAACTTATGTGCACTTCAAGGAAATAAGAAATATATAGACTTCTTGTTTGATACTCCCTCCGTTAAAAAATATATGACATTTTAGAAAGCGTGCAATCAAACTTCCTTAACTTTGACCACTAATATGTAAAAAATTATTTGTATTGGTCACATGAAAATGATATCATTAGATTATTCATGAAAAAAAATGTCATAATATAATAATTTCATATGATTTTATGAACATATTCATATAAAAAGTAATAATCAATGTTGCATGTTGGAGACCTTGTCGATGTCTAAAACATCATATATTTTTGAATAGATGGAGTAATTAACTTACTTGCTTCTAGAGTGTAGAACCAAATGTATATCACAAGGGGCAGGATTGATCAACCAGAACAAGAGGAAGGCATAGATCTGAGAATACAATATTCAACAAATCATCACCCTGAAGAAAACAACATCGAACATGATCTAGCAAACAATTGCAGTGACTTTGCACCAGAAAACATTGCAGACAACACAAGTCAAAATGAAACAGAAAATGTAGTAGGGCAACAAGATGAAAAAATTCCAGTTGAAATTATAGAGGAAGCTATTGAAATTTTTCTAGAACATTAGAGTATCAAAACGGCACAAAGAGCTACTAAGGAGATTGAGAGCAGGCATGTGGCACAAATGAACATGACATTTGGAAATGAGAAACATGCTCAAGCATTTTATAATCACCATGCCTTCATAGTAGGGTTCTAGGTAACGACGGCAACGACGGCAACAACATAAACTTGATCAACATCCTTAATGTCGAGAACACACACAAACGACTTCTTATTGTTCATATTCTCACCCCTCCCCCAAAAAAATACTTGCGAATAGGAATAGAGGAGTCCACTAACTCCTCAACCTTATTGTTCTCACAAGAATCTCCGCTGTTAGAACTCATCTTTCTAAAAAACCACACATTACAACAAAATCATGGCGAAAGCCATCAAATTACTATTGCTATAAAAAAACAGAATTAAGACGATTGGCAATAAAAATTACTACGAGGCATACACATAACAAAAAAGGAGAATGCACAAGGCTTCTGAACATGTACAGCTCAAATAAATGACCAAAATATATAGATATAAAAGCATATGATCTAAACAACTGCAAATCTGTAACTTACTCACTACTAACCCCCGCTACACATCAAACCACAATAACTCATAATTAAAAAAATCAACAATACCTACTAACCACTCACTGAACAGTCGATACAAAACACAAATAGTCCAATACACTAATTAGCATTTTGCCCATAATTAGTTGATTGCACATTAAAACACACCACCAAATAAAAAAATCTAACAAATGAACAACTAGAAATCATTCATACATAGCTAGGATAATGAAAAAAAAAAGAACTAGATGATACACAAAACAACAACTATTACCTGCTACCTGTACAAAATCATAACTACACCAAAATCTCCCGTCCAAACTACCAAAAACCCATAATACCATGAAACCCCACATCTCCTCCAAAAACATACACCACTAATTGCATATATGAGATCATTGGTGATTTCAAGCTAGCAGATTAGTACTCCCTCAGACCAAATCGACCTAACTAATACAAGCATGGATCCACCTAATTATAATTAACATATGCATTTCAAGCTAGATAAGTAATTCCCTAAACCAAATTGAGAACGAACTAACCAAATCCTCGTGAAAATTGAATAGATCTGGACCTATCCCACAAGCTAAATAAAGCTACTGAATTAAAAAAACAAATCCCTAAAAACCTAAAATCGAATCACGCTGAGCAAAAAAATAGAACAACTCTAATAATAGCTACTCACCTTCCACTTGTTGATTTCACCGTTCAAAACAGATACCCCTCGCCGTGTTCACCAGTCGCACCGCCCTCCTTCCGCCTACCCAGATGCCACCCACCGATTTCTCCACTCTTTCTCTCCCCCTCTCTCTCTCTCTAAGCAACTGAAACATATGGGTGCGTGTTACGAGGAATACAAAAATGAATTTGAGATAAATTCTATATCTTAACGGGTTGGAAAAGCCATTGGATCGGAAATACACAGACACGTCCGATAACAAAACCAACACAACCAGACGCGTAAATCTTGGCGCATATTCGACCGCTGCAAAATCGACTGCGATTTGGAAATAAATAAATAGGCGATTGTGTTTTAGCAAAACTGATTTTAATTCGGCCAACGAGAACACGTCTGGGTTATTTGCAAACATACCTAAACTATACTTTCGTCCAACATTTTTTAGAATTCTAGCAAATTCATGACAATCCTAGCCGTATACGAATGCATCCGGAATAACCGTCGGTGGATGGGTGTTACGTACAAGCCGCGCGCGTTGCAGGGACAAGCGGGATGACGACGTACGGTGGGTTCTACGAGGTGTGCAAGCCGCAGAGAGGGGAGAAGGTGTTCGCGTCGACAGCGGCGGGCTCCGTCGTCGGATGCGCAGGCAGCAAAGCCAAGGTGCGCACGTACGTCCCCTCTCGAAACAAAAACCTTGTATCTCGCATAAATGCCAGTGCATTTGTGTCTGCCATTCGCAGGTGGACTAGCACAAAGATAAGCTGGGTTTCGATGAAGCGTTCAACTACAGAGAAGGGCTGGACCTTAAATCCGCACGCAAAAGGTCACTTATTTGGCTTTGCTGCTCCTCACGAAAACACAACAGTACGTGTACTAGTAGTGCATACTGAAACCTGAAAGTGACGCACAGGTGCTTCCCCGACGGCATCGACGCATAGGTGCTGGACGCCGTCGTCGCCAGCATGAACACGCACGGCCGGGTCGCCGTCTGCGGCGCCATCACGGAGTACACGGAAGCCAGCGGTAGCCGCACGGCGATCGCGATGACGGATGGGATCTACCGGCACATCAAGATCCAGGGGTTTCTCGTCTCCGGCTACCCGGACAAGTACGGTGAATACAGAGTAAGGTCAAGGCCATCGAGGACATCTCCGACGGGCTGGAGCACCCCGTCAGGATTTCACGCGCTGTTCGAGGTGTCAACATTGGCAAGAAGATAGACTGCTTTAGAACAAGCAGAGGCAGACATCCTCTCCATAGAAACTTGTTTACGCCGTGTACTAGTGAACTTCGTGTCCAGGGATCGAAATCCCGTTTCTGACTGAATTCCCGGTCGTCGATCGGTACCAGTAACCGGCCGGTTACCAGAAAATTCAAAAATTAATTGGACAAAAATTGAATTCAAAAACTTTGAACTCTTTTTTCTTGGGACCGGTAATCGGCCAGTAACCGCGAAAACTGGCCAGAAAAACCAAAAAATATAGAAAAATGGTTATTAGCAAATTGAAATTTGAAATAACCCATATATTAATGAGAAAGTGTTTCAAGTTGTACATAAAAAGTCTTCCTTGGTAGCTTCACTCTCTATAGCAGTCGTCTCGTTCAAGTGTTCTAAAGCATGTAAAATAATAAAAAAAATATAAGTTAATGGTAATGAATGATAACTTGACTAGTATACTAAAAACAATAATGAGTAGTAATTCATACGAGTACATTGTCGAGAAACGCGAAGGTTGTGCAATGTAGTCATTGTTATCATATAGTACAAGTACTTCGTATTGAGATGTGTGAGCTTTGTATTGATCCCAAGTGTGTGTTTCGTGGGTATATTATAGCCAATGATTATAAGTTTGTTGGTAATATTCGGGTTCAACCCACTGGTAAACCATTCTGGCATTGGTATTGAAGGATATAAGACCGTAATGAGAACTAGGATTAAAAGAGATGTCTGACAAATGAGAATCATCACCAGAAGGTAATAGATTGGCATCTCGACGTCCATAAGTCCGAGTAGACCTTGAGCTAGCATGAGATTCTTAGAAAGAAGAGTCATGTGGCTGAGATTGATCTTTTTGACGACCCTTAGCCCTCGTGTAGGTCTTATGAATTGTTCTTGAAGCATGACAACCATGGTCTTCATCCTGTGTAGTATGCGTGAAGTTTTACTCGTAGGTGAATTCCAATGGTTGGTCTTGTCCTGCATCATGAGCTGTCCCACCATCATCATATGACGGAGAGCTACTATCACCAAACTGTTGGTAGTGGACTTCATCAGATGACAGACTTTCTGTTTCTTCATCGCTTCCCACAATATCCTCCTTAATGACCTTTTTCTTCTTCTTATCGGGCACTTGTTTCCTTATTTGTGTAAGTGAGTCAAAGTCCGCAGCTAATTTTTCTGCTGCTGCTTGAGGGAGGGAGCAAGAGGGAGGGAGGGAAGCAAGAGGGGAGAGCAATAATGCTTGCTTGCTGCTTGAGGGAGGGAGGGAGCAAGAGGGAGACAAGGCTATGTGCTGCTGTCTAAGCCTCCAAGGCATCCAAAGAGCATCCAAGGCTCTTTTATATATTATAAGTACTAAATATACTAAAAAACAGTGTTTCAATATATAATCTTGCATAACAATGCCTAAACCAATTAGGGAAGGACATTATAGAATCAAAAATTCAAATTTGAATTCAAAGTTTTTTGGCCGGTTTTTTTCCCCAGCCCGGGCCGGGAAAACTGGTTACTTAACCGGTCGGGATTTTGATCCCTGCTCGTGTCATTTACTTGTAATTAACTAATATGACAATACATTTTCACATGTTTTGTATCGCTACTGGATCTATAATAGTGACACGTTCTTTGAATCAAACAATACAGGTCGGTAAAAGATTATGACGCAGTGATTTCCTCAATGTGTTGTGGGCCATCTTTGGACAAGCCATACCAGGCGCAGCACCAATTCATAGAACTATATCAACCATATATACAGTAGATTTTTTTTAGAACAACTTAGGTTTTATAGAAAGCTAATAACAAGTCTTACGTAACAACAAGCACCAGACATGGGAATATCAACTAGCCGAGGAACCACAACCGTGAGCCCACAAAAGTCCAACAAGTTCAAAACCACAAACTGAAAGAAGAGAGCTCCTAGCTGACAAGAGAGAACTACAAAACATAAAGAAAAGCTAGAATTCTTCCTACGCAGAACTTCTGCAGCCATTCTTCTGCCGAAATCAATAGGTCTTCTAACTTCAAACGATCAGCTTCTTTGGTTAGAATTCGCCATCGCTGCAAACATGACATAAATTTGAACGTAACTTCAGTTAATTGCTTCGAAAAAGTCTTCTTAATCGCCACTTTATTCCTAATTTTTCAGAGCGTCCAAACTAAAGCTGCGAAACTGAATAAACCAATATGATAATTGTTAGCATCCCTTTCATCTAGCTAACATAGATGGAAAATCATCTAGAGACTCCGAGCTTCTCTTCCACATTAGGATATTCTTGACACACGCCCAAGCAAACTTTGATAGGATACAGCGAAAAAGAACATGATTTGCGTCCTCAGCAATCGCACAGAGCAGGCAGTTCACGCCCCCTTTCCACTTCCCCACCCTAAGTTGATCTGCAGTATGGATCATATCCTGATAAGTTTGACAAAGAAAAATCTTCACTTTGAAAGGGATCCTACTTGTCCAAAGTTTATGTATTTTTTGTAAGTGACCCCACTATAAGCCAAATGTTTGTGAAGGGACTTAACAGTAAACTAACTAGATTTTTCCAAACACCACACCACCCTGTCGTGCTCTCCATTAAGGTCAACCCCATGTAAAGATTCCTTTAGTCTTTTTCACCGTTCTCCTTCCTACCTTTCGAAATTTCTGACAAACTTAATTTGTCAAACCTCATTCTCCCAACACTCTGCCACCCTGATATCAGGATTTAAATAGATATTAAATAATATAGCAAATCTGATTTTTAGATGGCAGTTATCTAACCAAACATCATTCCAAAAATATGTAGCCCCCTATTGCCTTCTGGTGAGCCACCCCCCTCCCCCACTTGAACATATGTTTCACCTTATGAAGAGTTTTTCATAATTGAGATCCTTTAAGAGACAGAGAGTATATAAAATCACCCCTAGGGAAGTACTTTGCTTTCAAAATCCTAAACCAAAGCTCGTCTTTAGCCAAACTTATTCTCCAAAACCATTTACGCAAAAGACAAACATTTATTAATCTGGTGTTGATCACCCCGAACCTCCAAAGTCTTTTGGTCCACAGATTGCCTTCCAGTTAACCATATGATATCTGAACTTATCACTTGCCCCTTTTTAAAAAAACATGGACCTGAAGGAATCCATTTTTTCAATGAATTTCCTCATTTAGTCTGTAAAGCCCCATTTTATAGATGGGTTAGCTGTTAAGATAGCTATTAACCAAGATCAGTCTCCCACCTAAGGAGAGAAGATTGTTTTTCCAATCATCCAATCTCCTCCTTGACTTGCTGATAAATCTCCCTGCTGCTCTCTTGTTCATCTGCCTATCCCCTATATACAGTAGATTGTAAATTAAGAACTTGTTATCGCCAAAGCAGATGGCAGTCTAACCAGTGACCAGTCCAACCGTGTCACCTGTGTCGTGTGGCTAAAGGTCACGACTTGAGTCCTACTAACTACTTGCATGGATGTTGTTTTATTTATAGATTTTTCGGGATTGGATCAACTGACCTCTTATTGTTAAGCCTTAAACATGATCAACTAACGAAATTGCTATTTGTATGTTGCTTGATTCTTCAATAACTCGACCAATTTTCTTGGCTTTTGAATAACTGTTGAGATGTGTTTGTTTTAGGGTTTGATTATCGGTCGGACACCAGTTATACCATCAACCCCGGTAAAAGTCCAAACCGCCAAAAAATCGGGTTTGCTTGAATTTTGTCTAATATAGGAGAAATTTGACTCTTTTACTCATAATCTCATCAACGAGAACACTTCTGCACTGGACTACATTTGTGATAAAGTTTAGTGATATAAATTCCATAGAAAGAAAGCAATTAATGTCCATTTTGGGACATCGTGGTTCCTTTTTTGGAGTAATCGCTTAGGACATCTTCAATAGTGTCGTTTCTAATTCTGCTATATCAACTCCACGTCATCGAAAAATATATTTAGAGACAACACCTCCAATAAGCTGTCTCTAGCAAGTTGTCTCTAACATTCATACCAAACTTATAATATTCTCACTCCTGCACCTCTCTCTCATATGCACTGATTGTTTTATTTTGGTTCATGCGTAGAGATGGTTGTTTGAGAAAGAAACAATTTCTATTATCTTTCGTGCTTCTCTCTCTTCCATCTACTATTTTACGGATATAGAAGAACTGACCGCTATTAGATATGCCGCTATAAGAGCATCTCTGCCTAAACCCCTCCCACGGCATCTAACCTAGCTCTCTCCTCTTGTCCTCGTCATTTGATCTAACGAACGGCATCCATATATTATTCCCCGACCAAGCCAGTCTTGTGCTACAACGTGCATTACATATTGTTCACTTGTTCTTGCCGAGCGGCCAATGACCGGCAGGTAGTCATGTTCTTCTCTACAATCCACACATTGTTCTTGCCGATTGATTGAGAGTGGCCGTCGATGGAGGTTGAGAGCCGGTACATCGCCATTAGGCACCACGTCGAGGGGTTCCCGTCGGAGATTCAGGCGGTGCCGGTGAGATGGGCGCCGGAGTCCGGCGAGGTCCTGGTGAGGAACCTGTACGTGTCCGTCGACCCCTACCAGTACCAGCTCAACCGCAAGAAGCGGCGCAGCGCGTCCCACCTTGCCGTCGACGGCATCGTGCCCGGCGAGGTAATCCCCGAGGACCCCGACGAGCCGCCCATTTGTCTCTCTCCTCGCAGCAGAGCAATTCCTGAACCATACTTTCTTCTTTGCTTTGTGAAGAGGATCGTGGCGTACGGAGCCCGCGAGGTGGTGGCGTCGGCCAGTGCGGACTGCGGAGTGCAAGGAAGGCGACGTGGTGGCTGGCATGCTCGCGTGGGAGGACTACACCCTGTTCCGGCCGGATCCCGGCATGCTCATGTCCAAGATCGAGACCTCCAGCTTCCCCTTGTCCTACCACCTCAGCGTGCTAGGTGACCAGTGCCGCTCGCATCCTCCCGGACACACACGCAGCAGAACTGCATTTTTCTCGCGGTTATTTGTGGAGTTTCTGAGTGTCGACGTGTGTGCGTGCGGTGAGCTGCAGGAACGAGCGGGATGACGGCGTACGGCGGGTTCTACGAGGTGTGCAAGCCGCAGAGAGGGGAGAAGGTGTTCGTGTAGGCGGCGTCGGGCTCCGTCGGCAGCTTCGTCGGTCAGTTCGCCAAGCTCGCCGGCTGCTACGTCGTCGGGTGCGCCGGCAGCAAGGGCAAGTTGCTTACATCAAACAAAAGGTTATCCGGGACACTACTTTTCCTATTTTGGAACAGAAACACACTATATGCGTAGTACTGAACAAGTAGTCAAGGACTAGCTAATTTGGGGATGGTATAAGGAATGAAAAGTTGATATCAATGGTCACTTTCATGTACCGTTCAGCTTATAAAGTAGTAGGATGGGGACAGATTCTTATATCTAGCACTCAATTCAAGACAGTTCGTAGTACTGAGATCATAAAATTCATAGATCAATCCACAGGTAGACTTGCTGAAAGATAAGCTGGGATTTGATGACCCTTTCAACTACAATGAGCCTAACCTGAAATCAGCACTGAAGAGGTCAGCTCTGCAGTTCATGCTCATCCCAAAACATAAGAAATATGTGTTCAGAGTCTGCTAAAAAGTGAGTTGATGCGTTTCTAACATCTGACAGGTACTTCCACGACGGAATCGACATATATACTTCGAGAGCGTCGGCTGCGAGATGCTGGAGGCGGCGCTGGCCAACATGAACACGTACAGCCGGGTCGCCCTCTGCGGCGTGATCTCCGAGTACACCGACGCCGGGAGACGCGCCGTGCCCGACCTGCTGGAGATGATCTACAAGCGCATCACCATTAGGGGTTCGCCTGGGATTTCCTGACGAGGTTCGACGAGTTCGTTGGGATCATCGGAGACTGGATCCGTCAAGGCAAAATCGAGGTGGTGGAGGATATCTCCGACGGGCTGGAGAGCGTCCCGTCGGCTTTCGCAGCGCTGTTCCGTGGCGAAAATATTGGCAAGAAGCTCGTTAAGCTGACAGAATAGAACTAGGGACAGGGACACGCAATTGAACATGCTAGTGATTCAGCCTGCAAGAAATTAGAGTACTACCAGAAATTTACTGCCGTCTGGAGACTGGAGAGTGAAATGAAGTTGTTCTGTTCAGCTAAAAGTATGCTTAGAAAAGATTTTGCAAAAACAAAAAAATGTGGCTTAGGCGCGGATAGTAAGATAAGGAGGTTGCGGATAGAGCACGAGAACTTGTGATGTGGTAGTTCAGTCTGAGCCAATTAAGGGTCGAATCTTGTGACGATCCCCGAGCACTTACAGTACAAGAAATTTATTTCATAGTGTCGACCTGACCAACTAATCTGCAACATGTTAGCTTTGGTTCCATACTAAGGCAATATGCTGGAGAGAGACCATTTCTTGTACACTGCAAGAGGACTCCGGCTCCGGCTCGGGTGGGAAAAAAACCAGCGGTTGAAACCTTAACAAGGAATCGCATCGGGATAACACGTTGTAAAAGTTTTGTGATGATATCTTAATCATACGCCTACAATAGCGTGTTAAGTATACGACATCTGAAGAGTAAAAATTGTTCGAATAACCATGTTAAGTCGGAGATTGGATCCGTCGGAGCAAAATCCAGGCGATCGGGATATCTCCGACAGGCTGGAGAGCGTCCCGTCGGCTTTTGCAGCGCTGTTCTGCGGCGAAAATATTGGTAAGAAGTTCGTTAAGCTGACTTAAAACAGAAACAGTGTCAGGGACACGCTATTGAACATGTCAGTGATTCAGCGCGCAAGAAATTAGTGTACTTCAAGAAATTTACTGCAGTCTGGAGACTGAAATGAAATTGTTTTGTGTATAAAGGACACTGAATCCTACCTGAAATGGCATTGCGGCTACATACCCAGCCAAGTACAGATCATAGTGTAACCTCCAATTCAATCCACTCCTGGTTATCAAGATTATGCGCAATGTTGTTTACACCATATCAGATGTCTAACCAAACCAGAGAGAAATGATGGGTGGAGGGGGGGACAGCATATCTAGAATAGCATTCCACCAGTTTGAAACTAGTAAAGTCAGGTCTGATAATTGACGCCCAGTTTTAAAGATCCAGAAAACAATGCGAACATCTGATATTCCAAACCTCAACTCCATTTACTATCCCATCTATCGTTTAACAAAAAAAATTGCACAGCACAAACACTAGTATGCATGTATATACCAAAGAGGGGCAAGAAAACGGCGCAAACAACTTGCTATACTCAGCAGTGGAAAAGGAGAAGAAATCAAAGAATACATGTATCCAATCAAAATGTACCAGTTTGCCCAGAAGAATCCCGAGTTAATACAACGAAATCTCATGCGCTACTGGTTGGTAAATAGATCGGGTGCCGTGGTTTCTGATGAAAAATGGACCACCTTGGACAACCCGCAGCGCAGAGAAACCGAAAATTCCAAGATTATTAATGGTTGGGCTGATATAATCCTCTAACATAACCTAATGAGCTATTAGTGCTGTATAATCTCCGCCTGCTACGGCCGTGGTCTCCTGCTGTACGGTAACTCAACTCAAGCGGTTGTCTATAAGAGCACCTATCTGACCATTTCCATCCATGTGGATTTGACGCTATGTGCTGCTTCTTCAGCTAGTACAAATGACTAGCTAATAGGTCAACGCCCTCAAATTTTGATCATGTAACCTACCCCAGAATCATCTTACTGGGAGTTTCATAAGCAATGCTTGTCATCAAAGCCTTCCTGGGTGAGCAAACCTGTCGCAAGTTTCTTTAGCCTGTCCGCACCAGGCCCTGGGCGGAGATCTTGTACACACTCGACAGTAAAGTGTCTTCCTTTCACTGTTGTATTCAACAGATCCATCCATCCACCAGATACAAATCCATCAGGTTGACGGCCCAATAGTTCCTGGTCAATCTTGTCTAGCACAGGATCATCTCTTCCAAATTTCCTTGCAAAGGGAGCATTGCTGTTAACCATACCGTCAAAGTCATCAAGTGTGAGGTAATGAGGATGTTGCTTTGGTGGGTTGTCCCAGGAAATGAAATGTAGATCATGGTTAACTGTGGTGTTGCTAAACTCTGGGACATTGCAGATGACTGTGTGGAAGTAACCCTCTGGTGAAGAAAGAAAATTGGCATAATACATTAGAACAGTCCTCGGAAGATTATCCCATCCCCATATGCAGTATTCGATAAATTGATGAGTAAGCATCATCCATGCTGAGCCTGAAACATGATACATAGAGAAAGGCATGTGTTCATATTCCACAAGTGCAAAGTGGAAAAATATATAAATATGGATATTACATGCAAGACAATGAAATTGGACAAGAAATGACTAAATTATATATGCTCAATGTAACCCCTTCTCCAGAACCACATTCCTGTGTGTGATTCTTGTTGTGCCATCAGAATGAGAAAGAAGCAAATATAACTACTAGTGCAACACTGAGATACTTCAATTAGCTATAATATGAGGTCAGAAGTAGCAATTTGGTTGCTTATAAGGATTGAAGAAGCAAGTGGAAACTGATTTTTCCAACATCACTACAAACAATGATATCCTGACGATTTCAGGAATAGCAAGTAGTAGGCATAGCAGCTGCTTCGTTGTCATGTGCAACATAATGTAATAGTTAACACTTATGGCCAAGCAGAAACTATGGTACAGGCAAACACAATCATAGTCACTTGTAAACTATGACTTGCAAAATGGGAGACTAGAGCACTAGCACTAAGGATTTTAGATGAAGAAAAGCCAGAACATCAGTTTCACCAATGCAAGCCGATAACTGCCCAAGGTGATGATTGGTAGTGTTAGCAGCCAATCAAACGTGCACCCTGTGTGATGCTTATTCTTACAAAGATCCTCTGCTAGTGGTTCAAAAGTAATAACCAAAAGTACAAATTATCCTTTCTCTAAACAAAAAATTCAATGTCCCTCACCATGAAAAGAATTCAATTTTCAATCACCCAGGGAATAAATTAAATTTACCATCTATCTAACCAGAGGAAGCAAGCCCAAGTGCCAGTGGCGGAGGCAGACCCCACAGGTTTTTGCATGAAAAGCCCTATTACTATTGATATTTGTATATAAACTCATGAAAGTCTAAGATTTTACTAGGGTTGACCCCACAGGGTTTGGATCCTGGCTACGCCTGTTGCGGTCTTTAGTTGGGTACGGGTCTGAGGACCGAGGGTATGACACTCGCCCTCATCTAACCGCCGATAGAACTCTTCCTTATCAAGGTAGTAAGGCTCTGAGACTTGATTAGCCAGGAGACAAGGATCGCCTTGCAAGCTCGGCCGGAATTCTTCTCGACGAATAAGGATGCTCTGATCTTTAGCCAACCAGTTAGAGACTAACTTTGTTTATTTCTTACTTGATTGATAACAGATACATGCTATCCCTATTATAGGGATGATCCGACTTGACCTCTAAGAAATAATATATAAGAAAACTTATCTCTAACAATCCAATCTAATAATAACTTGTCTAACTAATAGATAATATCAAACACCTAATAGATGGATTCCTAAATAATAAATATTTCCTAATACAGTATTACTGGTCAGGCATTGCTACAGTGCAACTTGCTCGCGTTAGTGCATTGCGTATGCTACAGTACTCACCTGGTTGGACCAAAACAACGCCACTGCCAAGTGCAGTATTCAATTTTGATACCTATGTCTTGAGAATATAAAAAGAAAGGATAAAACAAATGCAGAGAAAGGATGTGTAAATGTATAGACAACTTCTATTTGCACAGATGTAAACATAGCCATTTGATTACTGAACAAAAGAGTAAATGTTCTGAAGTGATCAATTGGTTGCTGCTGCTAATTGCTGAATAGGAAAGAAATAACTATCACTTGTGTCATCCCTGAAGCAAAGTTGGTCTATCTCTGTAAAGAAACAGTATTTCATTTTGAAGATACCAGTGGAGCAAAAACATAAAGATTATATTGGACTTGATGCTCTAAATATTTTCTTGATTTCTTTAAACCAGATTTGTTGTCTGAAACAAATTGGCAAGCAACCCAATCATTGTGTGCTTAGAGAACTACAATGAAGCTATCCAGTGCCATTTGAACTGCTCGTCTGCTACAGAAGTTATTTTCCTTTTCTGGATATATGCTACACAGTGTGTTGTACCATCTGTTCCCTAACTAATTACTAATCATTTGTTGACACTTGATAACAAGACATTCTGGTGATGCAGCAAGCATTCATAAAGAATATTCATTAACATGCGAGTCCCCAGAGATAGTAGGCACTAGTGATTAGTAGTGCACGCCATATTAACAGTTGAAGACCATAGCACTACATCTAAGTGCCAATAATTGATGGAACATTGCACTAGTTGTACTAATTTTACAACTTGGCACTAAATGTATCAACAACCGAACTAGTAAAACTCGACACTACCTGTTCACAAAAGTAATAACATCATGACTCATGCTCAACCAAAAAATATAAGCCTTACGAGGTCAGGAAAAAATAGAAGTGTTCCTTTTGTATGTCTCAAGCATAGTCAACAAAGACCAACAGGAAAGGCAATGAGTACTGAGTAAAACATGATTCCAGGAAGAACAAATAACAAATGATGAACACAACACAACACTGTGATTCTGTGAATGCACACGGTAATTAGCAACTGAAATTGGGAAATACACGAGGTGGTGCAAATGAAGAAAAAACTAAGAACAAGAGATGGCTCATATCATAGCATTAGGGAAGAGGAAGCATTTACCAGTGAAGAGCTTGAATGCGGTTGGGACACTCCTTTTCTCTGTAATCCAGAAAACATCGGACTTCTGCAGGCTGTATAGCCCAGGGTCGATGATCACAGGCTTTGCCCTCTGATACCTACACAGACACATTTAGCCACTGCCAAACTTGTAGGAACAAATAACAACTCTTTCAGCAAAATTTGACGCTTACTCCTTCCATCCGATGTCACTGGTATGCTCAATGAAGTTAAGCTGCCTTGGCAAGCCAGAGAGAACATACAACAGATCTGAAAAGAAGCCAGGATAAGTCAGATACACAGAGAGACATGTTAATCCCAAGTGCCTAACAAATCCGCTTACTCAAACACAAATCCTAATCATAATCCCAGTAGGCGCAGCTGCAAGGCCACCACCGCAAAAGAAAGAAAGATGAGCACACCACAGATACCAAATTTGGCACAACCCAATTTATCTCCATGAACAAGTAGAACGATCGAATATAGGAGTAGATTGAAATAGGAAAGGCGAAGCAAGATTGGAGTCAGGGGAACAGGCAAGTGGAAGTTTTCATTTAAAGAAAGAATACGCTCCCCAAGATTTGGTTTCCCCAGATACCACCTAGAACTTGGAAAAAGTAATTAAATCTTACTAATTTCCCGTGCCAGTGGAAGAAACTTGGCATAAATTAACCTACATAGTAAATATCACTGCATACCCCAATTGGCAACTGCAAGCGTATAAAGTTCGCATCTTCTCCCCCAAACCTTCAACGCAACCACAAACACCAATTTGAAAATTCCAATCCCAGTAGCCTCCAGGGGTCCCGATTTCGAATCGTTTCACCCAAATCAACACTGCGCTTCGCAAAGATCGCGCCTTTGCGACCATGGAAACGCGAAATTTGGATCGGAGCTCTTGTGTTTGTGCGATCCAATCGCGGAATTGGGGTGGAGCAGATCGCATCTGTGCTTACCGTCCTGGGTGACGAGGGGGTAGTCGGAGGCGGAGAGGTTGATGAACCAGTCCCAATCGCCGCCCTCGCGCAGCAGGATGGCCGCCGCGTGCAGCGTGTTTGCCACCATGGTCGGGCCACGGTAGGTGACCAGGTTGGCACGGGTGACCACCTTGACGTTCCGGAACCGCGAATAGACGGGGTCGGCGCGCACGGCGGCGGCGAGCTCGGAGCGTTCGGCGGCCGGCGCCTCCAGGTCGAGGTGCACCGCGTATAGGTTGGCCGGGTGGTAGAGCGACCTGAGCGTCCGGCGCAGCGCGGCGCCGTCGCCGGCGGAGCCGGAGACGAGGTAGGCGATCCTGGGCACGGCCCGCTGCGGGCGGGTGGGGTCGGGCCGCATCTGCTGCTGGCGCAGCTTGGCCTCGACGAAGAGCGGCTCGGCGGAGGCCGCGGAGGGGAGCAGCGAGAAGGAGAGGAGCAGCGCGCGGGAGGAGGAGAAGAAGAGTGACGCGGAGATGAGGAGCGAGGAGAGCAGCACGGACGCGAGCAGCGGCGCCGCCCACCGCCGGTGGTGGTGCGCCGCCCCAACGCGGCGGACCCCGGCGACGGCGGCTTCGTCTCCATCATCCTCGCCTCCTCCTGCTCCGGCGAGGCGGTGGCGGGATCGATTGCGGGGGACGCGGTGGTGGCGGTGCGGGATTAAATGTGACCGACGACGGTTGGGATTGGCGTGCGGCGTGGCGTGGTGTGGTGTGGTGAGGGTGGAGAGGTGAGGTTACCTACTTACCTCTTCCAGGGGCTCACGATCAATTAGATTCTGGAGGTCGATTGCCTTTGGAATGGAATAAGTTGGTATCTTTCTATTTTGATGTATCATTTTGAGTTTAATGTAATAATATATTATTTTTTAAATATATATATAATTATATACACATATAATTTCACTTCAAATACATAACCACATAATAAAAATTACACATAGTTCAATAACTTCATAAATACAAAGATCGTACGTAATTAAATAATACAACATGAGTTCATAGCTTTATATTGTTTACCACAGTCTAACATACTAGTCTACATAATTTTACTTGCCAAATGAGTGGTATTGGACTCGGATTTCCGAACTGATTCAAATGAGTAGTCACTTCAATTTTGCTCGGTATTGGAATGGCCGAAATGAACTGGAATGGACCAGATTGACCGATATTGAGGTCGATACGGGATTGAGGCTACGGTGTGCCGATTTGGGTGCCAGTATGGCATGTTCTGGCCATTCTGGCTAGTACCAGAATAGAATTGATAAGTATGCTCACGACTCATGAGACGAGGTGGGCAAAAGACGCAAAATTACGAGCAAACTTGTGTGTTTTACGGGGTTGGTGTGTCGTTGCCAGTCGCATTGGGTTGGGTTGGCCTATGGGCATGGCAGGAGGGAGACTGATGAAAAGGTTCAACTATCTGATCGTGGAAGAGACTAAGTGGTTGGGTTTGGAATTTTGTTGGTGATATTGCTCTTCCCGTATTTTAACCCAAATTTTTACCCTAGATCCGAGTAAGATACAATTTATTCGGGGATACAGATAAACAAGCATTACATGGTTTCAACGATGCAGATCGGATTCAAATTAGTCACGGATAAACACATTTACAAAATCAACCAACTTGACAAATGAGGGTTACCTGAATTATCCAGACAAACAAAGATAAGTACGCTAAAAACACCAAACTTCGGTAAACCATTTTAGATAATTGCAAGATATAGTCTTAAATAATTTTCAAACTAAAAACAGCTGCGGCTGCAATAACAAAGACATCTCAGTCTGCAAGAAGCTAGCTAGCTTTTCATCCTGCATGCACGTAGTGAGTTCATGGTTCAGCTCTCTTATACAAACATAGCTAAGGAAGCATCAAGAACTGGAAAGCATCACTGCATCAGTAGGAACAAAAACTTCACGCACATGAGTTCAGGAGGAGGCCGGCTGGTCGGGAGGAGATCTGGAGGAGGCGACCGACGTTCCGAAGGAGGAGGAGGGGGGCAACAGCTGGCCGGGAGGAGATCTGGAGGAGGCAAGCGGGAGTAGGCGACTGGCGTTCCGAAGGAGGAGGAGGGGGCAGTGGCTGGCCGGGAGGAGATCTGCAGGACGTGAGCGGGAGGAGATCTAGGAACAATGTACACATAAATAAAAGATATAACTTCACCAACGAAAGTGTTTAATTATTCTACCTATTATATAATTATTTATCCTACTTAACAACATAAATATAATTAAATGTAAATTCATATTATATATTAGTCCATGACCAAAAAATCATAGAGGATATTAAAGGATATTGATGTTTATTCGGATATCCATTTTGCTAATTTATCGGATATCCTATAAAATACAGATACAAGTTTGATATTGGTCTTCCCATATTCTATGATATTTTTCGGATACAGATACAAATACATATAATATTAGATGTGGATCAAGACTGAAAAATGGTGCCTTGAACAGATTTTTTCTAGATACAACATTGGATCAGCGAAAATTATCCACCCTATTTTCACCCCTAGTTGGTGATGCTCATTTACCTTGAGTTTCCTTCGTAGATCAATTGTGAAGTCCTAAGGTCATATTGGTGTGAAACTTTTTTGTCGTAGATAAAGAATGTTTGTAGCATCCAGGCGTTCGATGGGACGTTACGCTTCAGACGACCTGTGCCGGATATGAAAGTTTCTTGAACCAAAATAATGTTCTAGCTCTTACGTCCGATTGACCCAAAACCATCTAACACTTCGAGGCATCCCATCATCCAAGTAGCACCCAATCTACCACCTTATCTATCCAACCATCTCTCTCAAAGCAAGAACGCCTCCAACGAGCTCCTACCAGGCGACACTTGTAACATCCCAATTTTTTTATTTTTAAAAATCTTTAAAATAGCTAGTAGTTGGAAAATTCACCATTTGGATTTCATTTAATTTTTAATAAAAGCTTAATATGGACTTTCAATATCAAAATAATTTAATATGATTAATGACAACATCAACAATGGTCAAAACTATTTTATCTGGGTTCTATGTGCTTGGATATATTTTCTAGATTTTTCTAGAAATTTTTCGAGTTCATTTGCTATATGTCTTTTCTATATTTTCTAAAATGGAAAATCTAATTAAAATCTCAGAAACAATGTAGGGTCGAAGCCCATTTCCTATTCCTTATCTGCCCATCTTCCCGCGCCACACGTCGTGCCTTTGTCCCTCTGCCAGGTAGGCCCCACCCTTCAGGTGGTCGTGGTCGCCCTTCCGTCGCCTTCCTCGCGCCATGTCTCATCCGCGTTCGCCATTGTCGGAGCTTTGAGCTCGTAACGACAAGATCGAATCTCCAACAAGGAAATCTTGCATCAACCTT
Organism: Hsuehochloa calcarea; assembly: GCA_036346395.1. Classification (NCBI taxonomy): domain Eukaryota; kingdom Viridiplantae; phylum Streptophyta; class Magnoliopsida; order Poales; family Poaceae; genus Hsuehochloa; species Hsuehochloa calcarea. The sequence continues at coordinate 27,836,755 of CM070603.1, read as the reverse complement.
ATCCTTTAATCCCCATACCTTTCCGCACCCGAATCGAACCAAATCGTATCCCGTATCCCCTTCAAATTCCGAACCCGAACTTGATTTGGGGATTTCCAAATCCGGTACACCCAAGGCCTATAAATAGGACCTCTAGGTTCACCTTCTCCTCTGGTCCCAAAACCCAAGCCACCGCAACCCTCAAGCTTTAGCGCCGCCGCATTGAAAGTTTTAGGGTTTCCGTCGCTGCCGCTTGTTTCTTCAGATTGCGCCATCGTCTTTGTCACCTTGTCGTCGTTGGCCACGCTGTCGTTTTCACCATCACCAGAGCTATCTCCAACACCCTTCACGATCACGAGACATCACCAGTGTTTGTTGCCGACAACCGTCGCACCTGCTCCGCCGCTTCGTCACCAATTTTGGCCAACTCCGACGATCTTCCATGCCAATACCAGTACCGGTATGTGCGCAATAACCTGTTCCACCCAGTGCTCGCATCCGCCGCCGGCAAAGAGCCACCGTTCGTTGTTCCCGGATTAACCCAAGCCTCACTGTCGTCTTGTCGACGTGTCGTGCCACATCAACTTGTAAGCACATGTGTCGTGCCACATCTACTCATAGGCGCACGTGTTTGCCACCTCACCTACCACATCTACTCAAACCGTCTCGTATGTCGGCTCAGTCAACCACATCAGCACCTTGCAACCCTAAACCAAATCCGGTGTGGTGTAAACCCAGTCTACCACACACCGTATCTATGCCATGTGAAGTCCACCAGCCAGATCACTATTATGTGAACCCATGAACTATAGAATCTTCCACGACCAGGTAGTCGTAACCTTCCTACAACCAGATAGTCGTAATCTTCTACGACTAGGTAGTCGTAGCCTTCTACGACCATGCAGTCGAAACCATCCGACCATGTGGTCGAAACTCCTTTCGAGTATGCGCAGTCGAAAGCGATAAAACAATACTCGATGTATAGTGCTCGATGAACAGTACTCGAATTCTTTTTTGAGTATTTTCTTTAGATTTAGAACTTTCAAAGCTATATCTTCTTCATCCGAACTCCATTTGAGCTCATTCAAATTCCTAAATCCATCTAAGTTCGAGCTCTATCTTTCTGATATTTTTATTTAATTTTTGGAGTTAGTTTTCCTCTCTATTTTTATTTATTTTTATTTGCGAGTAGACGTTGATACTTCGGGGGATTTTGAAGAAGGAGTTTACCAAGACCAAGACCAGTACCAGTACTAGGATTTATTTCAAGGTAAGTTATACCTTTGATCATGTTGAACCCAATTTTTAAAACGACTTTGATTCAAAGTACTGCATTATACTTTAAGTATTTATTCAAATACTTTGGGTTTAGCTATTCACCCATTTGATTATACCAATCTTGTCTATTTTAATATCATGATCTTTTATCACACTAGGTTGATCCATTATTTAGTTGGTATTATCGTAGCACCAACATGGGTTGGTTAAACGAATAGTTTTGCTTAGCCATACTACGAGTCACACATATCATTTGAGTTGTAATTATAATTTTGACTAAGTGACTATGGAACTTTGTGTAAAACTGCGTGCTATGTGTTATTACTTTGTGGTAGCATGTGTTGAAATTAACCAACAGGGCAGGAAAGCATTTGAACTGAGGCAAGTGATGGATACTAAGTGATATGGTGGAGCTTTGTGGATGAGAATGATAATCTTTGTGACATAGTTAGAAATTAGAAGTCTTGTCTTGGTCAATTAAGGACTTAACTTTGTGCGCTATTGAACTAGGTCTTTCGTACAACCATATGCCTGATGGAACGAGCCTAACTTAGTAAGTTATAGATATCTCGACATTAACTACTCAGGTTGTAGGTTAGGAGCTCAGTGATGTGTGGAGGTGTGGACTACCATGTAGTCCATATTTATGAGTGGTTCGCCGTCTTCAGGTCTAACGGTGTGTGTCGTACCAAAGCACTATGTATGAGTTGGATGATGGTAAAGCACATCGGGAGTGTCAATGTTTGAGATAAAGTTTTCGAAAAGTTTTGTTATGATTAGTACTAGCTACACTGATTGTATCGTGTTGGTAAAGTATACAATCTCTGCAGAGTGTTAAATAATCTATTCGCATAGCCGTGTCTGCGGTCATGGACATGCTCGGGGATTTCACACGAGGGTTGGATTTTCATAAAACATTTGGGAAGGGAGTTGTGTGATCTAAGTCATATGTCTATATGAAATAATTTGATTAGGCTTCATGTCTTTGTGAAAATAACTGTTAAACTACTACTGTTTATTTGTTTTAAACATGTTTTTCAATCTATTATTTGTATTCAATTGCAAATACTGCTTTATGCAAAATAACCACATAAGTCATTCATTTGGAATGAGCCATCATCTATAAATTACATTATATGGTATGACTTGCGAATACGGTTGTGTACTCATGCTTGCTATAATCAATCAACAGAAGTGGAGGAGTCTTCGCCTATCTTTGAGGAGGAGTTCTACGAAGGTGCTGATCACTAGGTCATGATCCCATCGGTTGTCTGCGGTGAATTGATGTGATTCCACTTAAGTTTATTTGTTCCGCTGCTTATTTATTTATTACCAGCCTGCGAGGCTTAATAAATGAAAACTCGACCATAAGGTCAAAACCCTTATTTGTTATTCAAATTAATCGTTTATGTTATTATTCGTCTTGTGTGGGTTGATATTTATCTATATTGACATTGTGTGCACTAGCGTGACCCTAAACTAGTGCAGAATACACAGAGGGTTCAGAATTATATTTTTGAATCCCGGCAACACTCATGAGTCAAGCACATCTCCAGCAAACTCCTACCGGGCGCGCCTCAGCTAGTGTCACCATGGCACCCACTCGCCTCCTTCAAGCCTCCCTTCCACACTCTCTCACCTCCCTCCCACATCTACTCCGACGAGCCTCGAGTAACCCACCTCGGCAAACTCCGGCCGGCCGCTACCAATGACCTCTCCAACGAGCTCGACAAAGAGTCTCCGATGACCCCTCAAGGTGGTGCCACCACCATGCACGCCTTTGATGAATTTCATAGATGTTGCAAGTCTAGCAACATATTAATACAAAAGGTTGGTTGCGATGTTGCAATAATTCGATCTAAATGTTTCAATAGTCCTCTTGAATTGTTCTAGTTTTGCACTTGTTGCAATAGTCTTTTTCGATTGTTGCAATACAAAAGTATTTTTGTTGTGTCAGTTTTGGTGATTTGTTGCATGGAGTTTTTTGTTTGCACTATTTGATTGTGTGTGTTTGTTGTTGAAGTGGGTGAGTTTTGTTGCATGCTCAACCTTCCATTGTCATGCATCTTCAAAATTCGTTGCACCACTAAAGAGGTAGTCGGATGACCTAGAGGTGACTTTGTAAGTGAAATTCGATGGTAGCCTAGGCGTCCGATTGTTTGTTGCAATCAAGTTTTGATTTTGTTGCACAAGAGTAAACTTTTGTTACAACATATATATATATTTGTTACACCGAGGGATTCGTGCTTGTTGCATCGAATTGGGAATTTGTTGTATTTTTTGTTGCATCGAAAGGGATTTTGTTGCGGGCTTGCTAAATAATTGTTGTGCCTCATTGATTTTTGTTACGCCGGTTGGATATCTGAGATCGAACATTTCAAGTTAGATACGACGATGGAGAGGAGCGTGCCATGCGAAAGCTCCCATTGTACATTTGGATACTAGTTGCTCCCTTTGTAGATTGAGACTACGATAGGTTGAATTTTGCCCTGTTGCCGATATTTACTTTAAAGAAAATATATACATAAGAGTACGTAGGAGTATGTAACTCAAATGTCTTGAGGTTTGTTGTTAACTCTCGCACTTGCAAGCATAGTTATAAAACCCGAACTAGCCCGGTGGTAGAACCAAAAAAAATCTGGACCTAGAGGCTTTGTCGGACCATTCACACTCATAGGTCCGGAGATGTAATTGGCCTGGGAAAATCCACAGGTTTTGGTCGACCCGGCTAACCCAACCAATTTTGTTTGACCTGCCGGGTTTTGCTCATGAGACCAATAAACAAGAAAACCATCAAATGAAAGAGCTTTTCAAGACAAAACTGAAAGGTATATTCGTACTTTTGTGTTACTATAATTTTAGTATGAATCTCCTTGTGAAATTGACAGCTACACATAACTAAAATCCATCTTTCTCACTCTCTTATTTCGGACAACAACTCCTCTATATTCTCTGTTTAGCTTCACCTCCATAATACCATAATAAATTAACAAAAGTAGAACATTTTAATCATTTTGTGCTATGTTGAATGTAATTAGAACCGTATATTTGTAGATTATTAACATTTTTATGTTGACATATGTATTTTTTACATGGTGTATAGTAAAATATATTTTAATAAAATGTGTGGTCCGACTGTTAACCCACCGGTTCATTGACCAAGACCCGACACCTCAGCCAGGTCAACGACGGGATCGGGTTTAATAACTATGATTGCAAGACAACATTTTGTTTGCCATCCTACCACAATTGTCAAATTTTTATATAGACTTTTCTCTTTAGCCATTGCGTCAATTACTTCACTTATTCTCTGTTGTTAGTACACCACACGTAAAATGCATTTTCCGGACTTTTAAGCACTGCATCAGCGTTGCATTTATCTTTTAGTGCAGCTGAATTAACTCATCCTAATTACTACTGATTTTGACCATAACAAATAAGATCTACCTCGCATATAACTGAATCAAAATCAATTTTTTTTTCTTTCAGAATACAAGTCGAAAACAGTTCCTTTTTTCATAATTCAAGTCAAAATCAGTTTCTGAAACAAAAGTTAATCCCAAAGATTAATCTTGCTAGGAGATCTTGAATCCACCACCTGTAGTCTATTATGCACATGTCAACGAGACAACAAACATTGCCTTTCCAAAAAAAAAAAAAAACGAGACAACAAACATCACGGTAATTGTAATGGAGATGGTTTATACCAGTTCAAAGTTTTTCATTCCTTCTACCAGAAATTGGAAAGGTAGAAAGTTGCTTGCACTAAGCATGCCTCAGCAGAGGCACTCACTCCAGGAAATAAAAGTAATTTAAAGGATAAGCGTAAGCCACTCGATTTGTCAAGGGCGTTTTTGGAACGCTAGAATTTCACAGATTTTTTCTTCTTTTCGTCAAGAAACAGCGCAACTCCTTTGGGTTTCTCTTATACACTTCATTCATTCTACTCCCCATCTTAGCACTAATTGTTCACTGAAGAACACCATGCATCTGTTGGAAGCATTGTTGTTGATCATAAAGCTCTCCCCCAGAGTCATGAGAAACTTCGTTGTCCCTTCCATTCGATGGACGTAAGAACCCAGTCATCTCCACGGCCATGATCGCCATGACTACGCCAACGATTCTTGGACGTCATTATGGCATCAGGAAGAGCGATCCAGGGAGAGAAATCCAGGGGTAGATATATGCGGCGGAGTAGGCTGCCGACACCTGCAATTGCCTTTCCATTTGCTTTGAATTATGAACCGTTCATCTCAGTTGCTTTACTCATGAGTCATGAGCGGGGCTTTAAAAAATTCCTCCTGATATGAGTGAGATACACTTGTCGAAGAAGGGATGGCCATATCTTGCTCAGCCGTCAGGAAAATGTGTTCTAATGGAATAGTTCCGATTTGTGGAGTGAGATACACTTCGGCCTTTCTTTCCTTCCTCTTTTTTGTGGAATCTTGAGAGATGCTTGTTCTTGTGAACAATTTTCTTTTTGTTAAGTTGTCAGTTTATCTTTATAATCCATTTCTAGATACACAGATTTGAATATGGCAACTTAGGAAGGACTTACTCGCTTTGTAAACCGTCGGCTAGCCCAAGCTGTATGACACCTAAGTTGTAATCTAGCTCTTGCAAACGATTTTATTGGGATTTTATCCAGTGATTGCTGGGTTACTTGAGTCTTAAATTAGCTACATTAACTAACTGTTTCTTCTTAAACAGAGGCGGGGCTTTTCTCTATGGACATCACATCGGGGTAGAAAGGCAGTGTTATTGCAACGTCTCTAACAGAAACTGAATTATTACTCTCTTTATAGCACCTAGAATCGACACGCCCTGAGGAATATTCTCCGGGTCGAACCCAACCCATCCCGACCTCCATTTGGACCAATCTCAACAAAAGCGTGCGGCGAAATATTACTCTCTTTATAGCGCCTAGAATCGACACACGCATCCACGCCCCGGCTCCCGATTTTGGACCAGCATGCTCTCCAGCTAGATGGAAGCCTCCTGATTCCTCCCGCCCCTTCCCCTCCATCAGCTCATCTCCTCGCCCGACGTGCCCACCGCCATTGCTTCCTCCTCCCCGCCCTCCACGCTGCTCGGCATAGAATCGCGACGCACACCCTTCGCCAGGCCACAGCCCAAACCGCCTCACCTCTCGCTCGTGCGTCGCCATTGTCCTCGCGTGACGTCCCTCTCCTTCGCCACGCCGCCCTCACCGATTGGCTCCTCCCTTTGTCCGCGCCGCCCCTCCCCTTCGCCCGCCCCACCCCCGCTGCTTGGTTCCTCCCCTTCGCCCGCGTTGCCCCCACTGCCCCTCCTCCCCTTCCACCCACGACACCCCTATTGCCTGAGTACTCCCCTTCGCCCGCACCGCCCCCTCCTCCCCTTCGCCTCCGCCGCCCCTCCTTCTCCTTCACTTGCACCCCCCTCGCTGAGTTTCATCCCCTCGAACTCACCCTTGCGTTGCCCCCCGGCCTCCTTTCGACGTCGTCGTCACTACAGCCATCGTCATGACGAGCCCCGCGTCGCCCTCACCCTCACGCTCGTGGCTCCTCCCCTGAGATGTGGTAGGCCGTTCATCTCTGTTGTTCTCCGACTAAGACTATGAGCATAGGCTCATCGTCATGGACAAGCCCAACGGTGACGGCGCCACGAAGCAGCAGCTGATCCAGTGCTACATCCAGTCCCTCGCCAAGTTCGTTGGGAGGTAATTCGTACATATCTAGCTCAATCGAACCATCCAAAGCATACGTGTTTTGCCGAATGACACTAATTTTGGTTGTGTGGTGGGTGTTGGGGTGCAGCAAGGAAGACCCCAAGAAAAGGATCTACAGCGTGTCCTACCAGCAATACTTTCGGTTCTGCCACGAGATTGTGAGGAGTCCTCCAACAAGCTGAAAGGTACACGACAATGAATTTGTACTTATTTCAATATGCCTAGAGAAAAATGTGATAGTTGCACACATGCTTAGGTTTCAGCCTTGAATTCATGTACAATCATGCTTTAGTTTTCAGATTTTTGGTTTATTAGCCTGATAATGCATGCTTTTACTAATTGTGAGCCAAAACTGTTTAAGGAATGTCAATTATTTCATACATGTTGACAAGAAGATTAGTTTTGACAAACTTAGTTGCTTATAGGTCTATCCTATGTTAGTAGAGAGTCTGAGTTGTGTTGAAATATCAAAATCCATGATCCTTTTGTAATAGGTTCATGTACCCTAATATTTGTATATCTCGTTTGAGAAAATCGGTTTGTCATTGCAGAATGACGCTAATTTTGGTTGTGTGGTGGGTGTTGCGGTGCAGCTAGGAGGACCCGAAGAAGAGGATCTACAACGTGTCCTGCGAGCAATACTTTGGGTTCGGGTGCGAGATTGTGAGGAGTCCTCCAACAAGATGAAAGGTATATGACAACGAATTTGTACTTATTTCAATATTTCAAGTGCAAAATGCGATAGTTGCACACAGGCTTAGGTTTCATCCTTCCATTCATGTACAATCACGCTCCAGTTTTCAGTTTTTTGGTTTATTAACTTGATAATGCATGTTTTTGCTAATTGTGAGCCAAAACTATTTAAGGAATGCCAATTATTTCATACATGTTGCGAAAAAGGTAAGTTTTGACAAGCTTGGCAGTTTAAGGTCTATCCTATGTTAGTAGAAAGTCTGACTTGTGTTGAACTATCAAAATTCATGATCCTTTCGTAATAGGTTCATGTATCCTGTTGTTTGTGTATCTCATTTGGGAAAATCGAGTTGTAGTATATTACCATACATAATCGCCGAGTAAATTTCGAAAAACTATACAAATGTTGCCAAAACTAGTACAGATAATGGTTCACTCGGTTCACAAAAACAAGTAATTTTGGAATACGTGCAGTCAAACTTTAGAAACTTTAATTATCTATGTCTTTTTATTATCTAGATTAGATACATAAAAACCATACACGTAGATTCATCTCGAAAAGTGTTTTCGTAATATTGTAATTTTATTGAGTTTTTTTAAAATACATTACAATAGTAATTAGTGATCAAAGTTGTATTTTAGAGACTATGTTATTGTCCTAAATAACTTATTTTTGTGAACCGTATGGAGTATGATTTTATTCAGTCTTGTTTCCGAAAATAGGAATGGACCGGTGCTGCGTAGCATGTGGAGTATAGTGTGGTGATCGACAGCAATTGGACGAGTTTCTCCTTCCACAGGAGTTCAGTGGATGGAGCCCCAGTTGTCCATGCAGTTGACAAACGGACGATGGATTGATGCTCTGGTCTCTAGTTTACTCCAGCTCTTTAAGAATTGCTCATAGAATCTTGTAAAGTGTACGGCACAATTTTTTTTCTTCTAAAGAATACCACAGGTTGTTGTACGCAAGGAAGAGTGTGAGAAAGAATGGAAACTTCACGGAGGTCTGGATTCCGTGATACGTGTACGAAGATACTTTCACGGAGGTGCAAGGCGCCGCGGAAAGAATTCCACATGGTTTGTTATCAAAGCGAACTAGAGTAAATTTTGATAACGCCGATCAAAATAGGGCTACCGTTTAATTTGCTATTAATATTTTATAATACCAATAAAAATTTGATTTAACGGTAATCTAAACAAGGCTCATTTTGTTGAAATTTGGCATTGCTAAGTTTTGGTTATACCAATTTTTAACTTAGTTTATTAGGGCTATAAACCAAACGCCCCCCTCAATGACCGGAAATTGGAGTCTTATGTATGAATTTTGTATTGTTTTTGACCCTATTTTAATACAGAGGGCATGCAAACCTTCTGTGTGTTCCTAAAACATAATAAGTCGTAATATTATTTCTAAGGAGGATACTCCTGCATGAATTTTTTAAAAAGAAGAATCGTGTGCATATTGTTTTGAAGTCATAGCATCGAAAAATGTGCTGTAAACCCTTTTTAGAACCTTCAAACTTTTACTAATGTAGAAAAGAACAATTGCTCTGTATCATGTACACTTCTCCGACTATTCACCGATCATCTTATAAGTAGGAATACCGGGAGCACTATAGGTAGAAAAAATGGAGTACAACGGGAGAAGTTGAGAGACATTTTGAGCTAAAGGTTGCTTGTACGGTTGTTACCATAGCCACTGGAGCTAGGGCCGCAGCGTATCACACTACCTCAGGTGAGGTGAGCAGAGGGGAGAGGACCACCTCTGCTGCGTAAAAGCTGACGAGATAGGCTGGCCGTTGATGCGCTGCCGCCGCGCCGTGCCGTGTCGTTGTACCGTGTACGGATCCATCCATCTGCCGATCCACGTGGCGGCCGGCCAATGGGAGGTGTCCACCGGCGCGCCAGCTCCACACGCCTACCACATTCCTGCCTCTGCTTTCCCTTGAATCAGCACGACGATTTGTCGTACTCTTCCGCCCTCTGATCTTGCTTAAATGGTGTATTTTTTTTTATTTACAATAGTAAAAGTCGTTCAAAATTATAAAAAATAATACAAGGACAATTACCTACTACGCTTTCAGTATGTGGAAACTATCAATCTCTTATCGTGTTCTTAATTTATGGTAGGAACATATGTACTTATGTTAAGAGTGTGTTTAGACCACCTGTCACACTCGTGTGACGAATACATTCCTACCGTGGTATAGAAGTAGAGCATGTAACTTTTGCAAATATACATAACATTTTTGTTATTTTGGATGTAAAAAATTAGCTTTTGTATTTTGTTTATAGGAGAGATAAATGAGCAAAGCATCGCTTACTTTATGCGTTGTCTTTTTTTTTGGCTGCTGCTGGTTAGCTCCGGGCCGGGACAAGACGTGACCAATGCTGACCAGCACTTACTGACACGACGACGAGACAATCTATGCGACTCTGGGCTCTGGGATGACGCGTCTCCGAGATTCAAAATTCAAACCGATCAGGTCAAGCACAACAGGCACACGATGACTTTACTGTAACTAAGTTGCTGGATCAAGTAGAGCTCGTCGACGCGTAGGCAGAGGTGAAAACAATGCAGATAATTTTTGTTTGATTCGATGTTGTATACGAAAATTTTTGTCTATGGTATCATTTGTAATTTTGATTTGTATCTGTAAAAAATCAGGAACATGAGATAGGATACAATAAGAGCAATGTCTGATAGGTATCTGTATTTTATAGGATATTCAAAAGATATATTATAAATCAACAAAATAAATATCCGATAAACATTAATATTCTTTAATATCCTCTAGGTTTTCTAGTTATTGACTAATATATCATATGAATTTACATTTGATTATGTTTATATTGTTAAATAGGATAAATAATTCTCTAATATATAGTATAATTTGATACTTTTGTTGATGCAGTTATATATCTTTTTATGTGTATATTATCCGTCAAGCTATCAATAGCCGATTTAAATTCGATCCGCATATGTCCCATATCCGTATCTTGAAAAATTCGTAGTTGTATTTGTATCCGTATCCGGTTCCAAATTCAGGATGAAAATATGAGTTTGAATAAAAAAGAACAATACTCGTCCGATTTCGACCGGTTTTCACCCTACGCATAGCTAGTGCTAGTGCTGGGCAATAAGCTAATGCCATCGTTTGGAACACGAAAACTTCCCAGCTAATGACTCCTGCAAAGGATGCCGGTTACTCGCCGGGTGGGGACGTGGAGTACGGCTTCGATTCTTATTTTGTTAAGCTTGTTAGTTCAGGCCAGCGTGTGCCGTAAGCGGTGAGATTTGATCACTCAATTGCCTCCCGGCCCCGCTGCCGATGCTGACGCGTGCGGATTTTGATTGCTGCTAATAGTGCTGTCTAGCTTGCTATCGTGTCATCGCACAACCACGCTTCTTTTCGTGGTAAACACGTGTAATGCACGGCAAGGGCCTGCTGGTCCGGCCTGTGCGAATCAATTAACGAGTGAATTGATAAAGTTTGTTACGAAAGCTTTGTAGGCGTGGAAGATTAAATCGGCTTTTACATCCGTGGGCTATAAAATACAACGATATCTGCGCACATGATAGATAGATTAATGAATAAAGATATCAACTCTTTTTTATACATTTGTGTTCTTTGTCTCTCTTGATGCTTATGTGATTGCTCATATATGGATTGATTTAGGAGTTAGCAACGTGACGATTACCGCAATTTCTCAATACGTTATTAGCACGAAACTCTTCAGGTTAGGTATGTCGTTTTATACATTGATGACTAGATCAATCTTGTTTTCTCGGCTCTAATCACCTATTGATTTGTGATTTGATCACATGATCCGATATAATATGTTTCTAGTTATTTAATTTCGTAAATTATTTGCTAAACCTTATATTCGTAACCTGTTAACAATTGTTTAAGATCGTGGATACTATTCATCATTATTTTTATGTTATTGTTCATGCAAAAAAGATGACGGGTCTCTGCCATGTGTTGTCGTGCGCCACCGCTGCCCGGCCGCACCGCATCGCCGTTGCCCGGCCGCACAGCGCTACCGTCAAGGTCGAGCCCATCGTGCGCCACACCAAGCACCGTCGCTCCCGCTGCGCCACGCCGACTGCGCCTTGTGTGCCTCCACGCCGCCGGCCGAGCTGCCATTGGCGTGCCGTGGAAGACCGCCTCGCCACGTTGTGGAACGCCGGTGGTCCGGCCGCCTCGCGCCGCGCTTGAGCGCTGGCGCCCGGCCGCCGCGCCACACCGCTGTGCTCCACTGCCACCTCGCATAACGCTTGTGGCTTTGCGCGCTCTGCGCTGTCTTTGGCCAAGCTCGGGAATAGGACAGGGGAAACCCTATCCCCGTGCACACCCTTTTAACTGGGCCAAAATGGGCCGACGGGATACGACCAAAAAACCAAAAGAAAGAAAAAAGGAAAGGAAAAAATTGGTAGAAAAAACCCTGAAACTTTGCAAAAGGGATATCGGAGTTCTTAAAATGACGTGGAAATTTTCGCGGTTAAGGCAATTTTGCGAAAACCCCCTCGAGGAGTTTTGAGAAATTACGTAAAATTTTAGATTTTCATCTATTCTAGCAGAATAATCCTTCAGGACACCAATTTTTGCGTGAGCTCAATAGGATCTATGGTTATTTGCGTTAATATTTTTTTTATGCAATAACCTCAAATTAATTTTATAAACTGAATTTTTAAGGTATATGAGCTTCCATAATCTGTGAAACCTTGGACCTATTACACCTTGGAAGCATGATATTTTTCATGGTTTATTTTTCCATAGTATTGTGTGTTTGAGATATGATTTAATGGGTTTAGTAATTATAAAAATTGCTTCGAGACCTTGAAAAATTATCAGGAAAATACTAAAAATACCAGGAAAATTCTGGAAAATATATAAAATTATATACTGAATAGACAAAATTAATTTTTACTATTTTGCACTCGATTTATGCATTTAAAATGTCATACTAGCTGTAAATAAAAAAATTACATAAATTACGTGAAACTTGTTTGACATCGCTAAGTGGATATTTGTTTGTCCTGGATGACAATAATGATAAGCCCGTATTATGCTCTATTGAGATCTGTAGCAATGTCGTTTTCTTGCACGTGTTGCATTAGTAGTATAGATTCAGCTCCTGTCGAGTTTGGCTCTACTCATGAAGAGTATCTCTTATCTTTTGCTTTAGGCTGAAACCTCATGCATTAGATTGTTACTTCCTAGATGCCATTAATTAATTAATTGTCTGAGTTGTTCTATTAAAGTCTTATCTCTTGCTGAATAGTTGATCAAATATGCTTAATAGAACATATTGTTGATAGTATTCCTTACGTGTAGTAAACTGATCTTGCATGGAATAAATTTGTAAACCGTATGCTCGAAAATTGAAAATATGTTGCCATGCCTTGCTAACAAGATGTTGTACATATGCTCTTGATATCTTAATAAGCCTCAATTCACTAGCTTGTAGTGCACGAATGCCCAGACGACAAAAAGGAAACTATTTTTCTCAGTGGCACCAGAACAAACCTAATCATATGTTGATCTTTGATGGATCACTTTGGCTAGAAAATACCGTATTCCTCACATGAGTACATGATAATTTCAGTCGTATTCTTGAATAATATAAATTTGGCCATGATGATTATGGCATTACAAATTAAAATAAGGTATACAATTTATCAACCTTAATTAAATTTGGTGTTCTTGTTGAATAATAAATATTCCCGTGGAATAGTTATACTATTTGGGTGATTCAAGTAAGATTTCAAGTCCATAAGAAAATTTAGTATCTTCGTGTAGATTAACTATAGTCAAATATTTATATTCTATCATTATATTTATGCTGTTAGAACACACAGCTTGTCACCATAAGAAAATATGTTGCGTAATTATAAACTTGAAGTTTAATGATCCAAATTATTTTAAATAAGGTATGAGTAATTGGATCAACACTTGGTCAAACAATAAAGAAGTTTGTCTATAGAATAAGTCCGCCAACTCTCGGATCCATGTATGGGATATTCGTAGTAGATTAATAACAGACTCGAAGTTGTAATATCCTATATAATATTAGGATCATGCAATTTTCTTGCCACTATACTGATAAAAGTCTAGCTCACTGTATATAATTATGAAGCCCCTTATTAAAATAAGTGCGTGTTGAAGGAATCAAACATTCCCCGCATGTTATCACCACTATAGCATACACCTTTGGGCCACTTGATGAGGACATCCTTACTATGGATACAGCCGCGCCTACACACACAACTCACCCACAACCAATACAAGGACCTCTTACCCGAGCTCGTACTCGTCAACTTAATTATCAGGTGAATTCGTGACTATGTTTATATATTACTGATAATAAACCGCTATCTAATGCAAGTGATTTAATTGTGCTTAGGAATATAGGAAGGGACCAAGGAGAGGCTTATGGAGTCATGGACATGCATGGAAGGCATAATGGAGGTCACCACGTCACTTTGGGTCAATGTCAAGCAAGAGTTCGAGTTGGGCTCATTCTGGATTCGAATTCGGACTGCTGCGACAGTACTACGTTCAAACGGTCATAACTTCTTCATACAGACTCCGTTTGGGGAGATTCTGGACTTCATGGAAAGCTTATCAAGTCTACTTTCCAACGGATCCAAGATCATCATCAAACTCTGTCCGAACCAGCCACAATCATCAAAAGGGTCCATGTCAGTTTCTAAGTCCGAGTCAAAAGGGTGTTGCGCCACCTCCACTTGGGCTCATGGGCCTTGTAACCCTAGGGGCGTGCGTCCACTTCACTGGCCGTCTCCCTATATAGGAGCCGCCGTCTCCTTTCGCTAGAACTCGAATTTCATTTGATTAGTTTCTCTATTGTGAAAACTCTCGTTCTTCGCTTGTGTCGACTAGACCAACCGTAAAGGACCTCTGCAGAATCCCACCTCTTGAACTTAATCATATATTTGTAATTCAGATTGCTTTTTACCTCATTCTTATACTCTTGAACTTAATCATATACTTTTGAACTTGTGTCTCGCCGGTCTCCTTCTTCTTCTTCGGCTGGCAGCGGGCGTCATGAAGATAGGCGAAGAGACGACCCTCCCCGACAGCCCCGGCGGAGCGGATTACCCACTCGAAGACCCCGAGTTTCACAAGCGAATTCGGGGTCAACTGGGCAAACTCCACCCGGTAGAGCTGTAGCACGTAGCTCACCAATCCCACGTAGGGAAGCCGGAGGCCAGCATCGAGGAAAGAACAGAAGAGTACAACCTCGTTGTCCCGGGGGGCCGGAGCCATCTCCACCCCGGGGGCCCGCGTGAGGGAAAGATCGCAACCTTTCCATCCTTTGCAAGCACTTGTAGGACCATCGGCGTCACCAAGGACTATCCCAACTCATTCGTAAGTGCTGCCGGGCCCCCCTCATCTCACAAGCGCTTCGTCATCTAGCAGCGGGGCGGGGCGGGAGAAGCGCGCAAGAAATAACGGCGATTAAAAGTGGAGCGATGCAACTAGGAGAGGGGGCCGCAACCCCCCATATTTATAGCCATGCCTGGTACACGAAATGACGGGGCGCGGAACCCGAAGAGACACAACGATCCAGCAAGCGACATGTGTGCCCTAAAAGCCAATAGTCGTGCATCATTAATGAAGCGACGCGTCCCATTAATGAATCGTCACGAGCCATCATGGAAGCGGCACGCCCCATTAATGAATCGTCGCATCGCATTGAAGGCACAACCAACCGCCGCCGGTCAAGACGGGGCAAGCGCGTGACCGATCAAGGAACAAGACGGTGCAACAGATCGCTTCGCCAAGCCGAAGGGGACGGTGTGCCCGAGCCCTTCGGGAAAAACGGCGCGGTTTCAGCCATGGCGAAGCAGGACCAACACCTAGGCGAAGCAACCGTCAGAACCCGGGGGCGGCCCCGGGTGAAGCCTTCGGGCGGACCCGAGACCTCCCCGAAGCCTCTCGTGGCCTGGAGCAGCAGGACCTCCGGGCACCTCCGGAGTGGACCCGAGGCCTCCCCGAAGCCCCGCGAGGCCCGGAGCAGCAGGACCTCGGTGCCACCTCCGGGGTGGGTCCGAGGCCTCCCCGAAGGGCCCCGAAGCCCCGCGAGGCCCGGAGGAGCAGGACCTCTGGGTCACCTCCGGAGTGGACCCAGGGCCTCTCCGAAGGGCCCCGAAGCCCCACGAGGCCCGGAGTAGTAGGACCTCCGAGCCACCTCCGGGGTGGGTCCGAGGTCTCCCCGAAGGGCCCCGAAGCCCTGCAAGGCCCGGAGCAGCAGGACCTCCGGGCCACCTTCAGGGTGGGTCCGAGGCCTCTCCAAAGGGCCCCGAAGCCTCGCGAGGCCCAGAGCAGCAGGACCCCTGGGCCGTGCTCCGGGGTGAACTCAAAGCCTCTGCTACCGATCCTGGATCGGAGGCACTAACAGGATGGATCGGGTCTAGGAACGCCCACCATGGACCATGGCCTAGGTGTAGGGGGGAATGTCCATGCAATCCCTACACACACAGTATCATTGTAGGGTCAGAAGGGTATTGTACAAGACCCTCACAGAGGACTATAAATAGGGGGTCACCCTCCTCTTGTAAAAGGGAGAAAAAACAAGCGTGAATTCTTTAAGCAATAACAGTCTTCTCGTTCTTGTCACTGGCTAGTCCCCTCTCTTGAGGATCCCCGGAACCCTCCTGAGCTTGTCCGGAGTTCCCCCTCTTTTACTGTATAGCTCGTTTTTGCTACTACAATAACCCTTTTAAACAGAGAAAGACTCTCAAAATTACTATAGGAAAGCAAACATGTGCTCAGACCTCATAGAAATTTCCATTTGAGAATTCCTGGGCAATCTCTCTCTTTCTCTATTCCTTATCTCTCTTCGGTTGAAATTTTCCTGCAAAATTCCTATATTTTTTCGTATGAAGTATCCAAATATTCGTTTCTATTCATTCATGTATTCTCAGTTCCTATTGACTTTGTATGACATCTAATTCCTGTGTTTTTTTATCCCTACGTTTTTCATTTCATGCATTCCAGACAGGCTCTAAGTGTGTCAATGACACATCCAACCGGGCCTCACTTGCCATTTGTCACGGCACCGCGATACTTTGGCAACCTATGACTTTGCTAACGGTACGTTGGCAATTTCCCCCCTTTTTTTTGAAGAATCAACGGAGGGTTTAAGCCCTATTGAACTCATTCATTAATCAAACCAAAACGGTGTCGAAATTACATGGAGGCCGGTAACCTGCACAACAGGCGACTCCAAGGGTGTAATAGTAGGGAGACTGACAATTTTCTATAAGGGTTTATTTAGATAGGAAGGGATTAGAACTAATTCTTTTTAATTAGAAGAGGTTTTTACCGTGCCCTAATTAGTTCTAAATAGGACTGATTAGAGGTATTCTAATCGGCCGGACCGTCTTCAGCCCATTCTATACTGTTAGTTGAGTTACTGGGCCTGTTCAGAAATGAAAAAAAAAAGTCGAGTTATTGGGTCGCTTTGGATTAGGCCAACCTAGAGAATTTTTAATCTGCCTATCAGGCAAAAGCTCCAACGCCCAACCAAAGCGCAAGCACCAACCGGTCCAATCCCTTCTTAACGCTTGCCTGAACCGGAATTGACGAAAATAACCCTACCAGACCACCTCTCGCTGGGACAATGGCCCACCGCTCAGCTGTGCACAGGTGAGGGGTAGTGTGGTAAAAGGATGCGGATATAGACGAGACCAGGTCAAAAAGCCCTTGGAATCCCAAAGCGGGATTGGGCTTCTCCCTCAGAAAAGGCGGCACCTCATAGGGGGAAGCGGAAGCCGCCCCCCTTCTCCGGCCTCCACCAACCCGCTACCCGCCTCGCCACCACCGCGCGCAGACGGCGACGAGAAGGGAAGAGGAGGGAAGGAACAGACAGCCGTCTATATCGGATTCTAGAGTGGTTGCTACCTTGAGGTATTTTGTCCTTCTTTGCCTTTGGTGTTATATTTGTAGTTGTCTATATCGGATTCTAGAGTTTTTACTCTAAGGAATCTTTAGGTTTTGTTTTACCAATATCTGGGAATTTTTGGAGAGGCTAGGTTCACTGAATCCGCCCCATGCTTAGTCAAGGAGTGGAAATATTTAATTAGTTCATCAAAAGTTGCAACTTTGACCACTTTTCATTGTGTTAATCGGTAGTGGAGAGAGTAGGATGTATTCTTGGTGTAACTTTTGGAATGGGTGGACTGGCTAGTAATATGCTCCTTGTTGTGACCGCCCCTTGTGACCGCCAATGCAGTGCTGCGAACAACCTCCACTGAGCGCTGCTGTTTGAGGAAAAAACATTTTGTTAACCCATGGCGGCGACGATGGTCGCGATGACCGGCAAGAGCAAGAACGGCGTGCTGGCCTTGGAGAAGAAGCAGAGCTGGTTTATCCCGCTCCCAGAGCTCCGATTCCCTTGGGATTTGCATGAAGACAAGAGCTTCTCTTTAAGCTTACAATGCTCTTCCTCCCCTCATGGTGGGCTGTTTGCTAGTGTTGGTCTCAAAGTGTCAACGGCTGCTCCGACAGTGCCACCCACTCCCGGGGAGCAGGAAATCAAGATTCCGTTTGCTGATCATTGCATAAAGTATGTCTCCTCGGCAGTCGGGTATCAAGTTGTTGGGACCGTGGCTGAGCCTATTGAGGAGGAGGAGGTGGTGGATGGTAAGGCTAGGAAGAAGACCAAGAAGCGTGGACTGAAGCTGAAAATTAAGATTGGGAACCCACATTTGAGGCGGCTGGTTAGTGGAGCTATCGCGGGGGCTGTATCGAGGACTTGTGTAGCACCACTGGAGACAATTAGGACTCATCTGATGGTTGGGAGCAATGGGGACTCAATGACGGAGGTGTTCCAGTCAATCATAAAGACAGAGGGGTGGACGGGACTGTTCCGTGGAAATTTTGTCAATGTTATCCGTGTTGCGCCAAGCAAGGCGATTGAGGTAAGATATTACTTTCAGTTTATGTTACTTTGCAATGTCCAAGAGATCCTGTTGCTAAAATGTATCATGTGATGCAACCATTGTCTATTGTTGGATGCTAACACTGGTTCCTTGCTGAATAACCAATTTACCAGGATTTCAATTTTAGGTTTTGCTAAACAACATCCGATTGTTTTATTTTGTTAAAATAGTCAAATTTTTATCCGTCCGATATGCTTTGAGATTTGCACTTATTCATATGATGAATTAGGTCCGAATTTATTATGATTTTTTCTTTGGAACATAACGGGTTCAGTATTTTGTTGGTGTAAAATTTTATTTTTTTGTCTTTGTTTTTGCACAATCTCTCATAAGTATATGTTGGATTTTGAATCATGTTATGGGAATGAGTTATTAAGACTTTTGAGAATAATTACAGTGATCAAGAATAAAAATTACATTAATAATTTACTGTAATTTATGTATAATGAAGTTGTAAATGAACTAAAATTTAACTATTTTGGGCTGAGAAAATAGTCGAATCTTGAATAGACAGGCCCTTCAATTTTGCACAAATAGTGCAGTTTTCCACAGTTCAGTTCGATACTTAGGACAAGATGAGTTCTGTTAGCTAATAGCCTATAACAACTTTCATTGCGATAATAGAAGCAGCAAATTTCATGTGGAAGGGGAGCTGTACCTATAATGAGACAGCGCCACATTGTAGACAGGCTGCTATAAATAAAGTAGGTATATGCAATTTGTAAACACACTTTCTGGAAAGGAGCTTGGGTTCAATTTACTGGTTTGTTGATGTTTTCCTCCATTTAGTTACAAGTGATGTTTCATCTTTGATTTGATCTGTATCCTCCACGAGGATCTATGCTCTAATATTGCTATATAGTGGTCTTGAGACTCTTTATCAAGTCAAACTATGGACCCTGTAGCTTGTGTTTAGATGGTTTTTCCTTAGTTTTACTCCCTGGTCTATGATTGAATTACAACTGTTTGCTTTCCTATACTTTGGTTCTTGTTTTTCTTCTGATATTTTGAGCTCACTCTCTATTCAAGTGTCATATAGGCTTCGTGAGGCACTCTTTAGACGGCAAAGCATGAATAAAATGCTACTATAGAAACATCGCGTGGCAACTATTGAGAGGATTCAAAATAAACTTGTAAAGTAGCATATTTGCTTCTCGGATCTTCAATTTTGTTGTCTTATATTGCAAAAGAAATATGTTTGGTTGTTATGAGACAGAGAAGATACTATTTACACTGACTTTGGCTGTGAGATTCTGTGCCCATTTCTTTTTTGTGCTTATGAATTTCAGAATGTTGGAAGGACCTAGGATTTGTAACAAGTGATCAAACACTGTGATTATCCTCTACAGACATAGGAGCATCTTAATTTATCTGATCTCTTTTTGTCCAAAATGCAGCTATTTGCTTTCGATACAGCCAAGAAATTCTTGACTCCAAAGGCTGATGAGTCCCCTAAGACCCCCTTCCCTCCGGCGCTTATTGCTGGAGCGCTTGCTGGAGTCAGCTCAACCTTGTGCACATATCCTTTGGAATTGATTAAGACTCGATTGACTATAGAGGTGATAGAACTCTTTCTCAACAACTTGGAGAAGCAATATTCTTTGTGTACCTCACCTCACTCCTACTTGTTTCTGCAGAAAGATGTGTATGACAACTTCCTCCATGCTTTCGTCAAGATTCTAAGAGAGGAAGGCCCCTCAGAGCTTTACCGTGGTCTGACACCGAGTCTGATAGGAGTGGTGCCATACGCTGCGACCAATTACTACGCCTACGACACCCTGAAGAAGTTCTACAGGAAGACATTCAAGCAGGAGGAGATCAGCAACATTGCAACTCTCCTGATCGGTTCAGCTGCGGGTGCCATCTCGAGCACTGCCACCTTCCCCCTTGAGGTGGCTCGCAAGCAAATGCAGGTTGGAGCAGTAGGCGGGAGGCAGGTCTACAAGAATGTGTTCCATGCTCTCTATTGCATAATGGAGAAGGAAGGGATCGGTGGCCTTTACAAGGGGCTTGGACCGAGCTGCATCAAGCTGATGCCTGCGGCGGGGATCTCGTTTATGTGCTATGAAGCCTGCAAGAAGATACTGGTTGAAGATGAGGAGTACAAGTGATGTGGCCTTAAAGAAAGGCAGATGATCCCTTGAAGAAGATACTGGTTGAAGAGGCGGGAAGGATTAAGTCCTAGTTTTGTTTCTATCAAGAAATGAAAATGATCAACTCATAAAAAAAATAGGTCTAAAATATTTGGGATATCTGTTAGATCAAGTTTTGGCTTTGGTTAGTTCTGTGTTTTGACCATTGAAAAATCTATTGTTGAAATTTCGTTGGTTATCAGTGTTATCGGTGTGGCCTCATAAATTTATGTACCAGGCAAAAAAATCAGATTTATTTAATTTTAATCTAAATTCAAATTTCAATTCAAAATTTAGATCAATTTTGTCTTTAGATCTGAAAAATTCAAATTTTAATTCGAAAATTTCGTCCAAATGTTTTTATAATTGGCGAAAACCGGTTGTATCGTTAATTCTCCGATAAAATTTTCCCTGGTTTTGACTTGATGGTGCGGAAGGTTCGGATAGTCCTGTTCCCTCTGAACATCAAATCTTATTTGGTTGCCCGTGCGTACTTTGATTTGGTTGCCCGTGCGTACTTTGCATGGATTTTAAGAGAAACCGACGCCCTATCGCTTAAGCTTGATCGTCCTTCACGGTAATGCCAGGTAGCGTAATGATAGATGGCATAACGGTGTTGCAGGGTTTGATTCCCACCGATCACAGATTTAGTCTGTCATTTGTTTATATTTTTCATCACGATTGTATATTTTCACTACGATTTTTCAGGATTTGGGATTTGATCACGTCACATGTCAGTTATGAGCCCTAAAATGACTAACACTAACCAACTGATCTTTGCACACAGCATAAACTTGGCACACCAACATGGCATGAACATAAGTAACCATTCTAAACGAATCAAACGTAACACATCAAGTTAATGGACCAACTCACCAAGATACCATGAACATAAGCTACCATTCAAACGAATCAAATAAGCAGAGCTCTTTGATTGATTACACCAAGTATCTGTCTCTTGCTGGCCAAGCGATTGAAACACAAAACCTAGCAGCAGGGTACTAAATTAAACTACAACAGCCAACTTAAAATAGTTTATTTAGGTCTGTTCATCGCCCTCGGCGGCAGCTGCGGCTTCCCTCTCCTCCGCAGCAGCTGCCATCAGCTCATCAAAGTTCTCCGTCTTGCCCAGCACTATTTCAATCTGACCGTGATAGCAGTAAACAAATCAGAAAAAAACTGCCCTAATTCTGAAATACTGCTACATCATACCATTCATGGGAATTGGGAAGAAATATAACCTTGGCCTTCTGCATAGGCCGGCTCCTTGAATCATCTTTGACATCAACAGTGGATGTCATGATCCCTACAAACCATTTTGATTGAATGATAGAGAAACAAATGCAAAGATGAATTGCAGAAATCAGGCAACAGGAATCTTACTCTTTTCAACAGCGAGGCCATTATTTTTCAGAATTTCGGCAACTGTCACCACAGTGGCAATCGCTGAAAGGATAAACAAGAGATTCAGCAGTTTAAAAACATCATAACGATAAGATCATTAATGGATTTTAACATAGGAAGTTGATCAGGAGTGCATTCCCAGGGATCAAGCAAGTGGAACGTTCTGAAGTATATGAAAGGCTTTCCATCAAGATTCATAACAATGTCCCCCCACATCAGGAATAATGGAAAAACAGGTTTCCATTAATATTAAGAGAGTTTAATCGTTCAACTTTCTCGGTTTCCAAGCATTTTGCAGAAGCCCAGGCATGTGAAGTTTTCATCTCCCCCGGCACCCCACCATTTCTACTAGCCCGGCCTACAATACCGCTACTTGTTATGGTTAGCTGAGTCATGAATCAGTGTTATGAAGTTACATGAGTGTAACTTTGACCACATAAATTTCTCAGAATTCTGATTGACAAGAGCAGAACGAACCCACTGCTGAAAAAGCAACGTATACAAACTTGCTAAAAAATTAACCATGGCAAACGTCAGTTGCACTTGAATACATATATAATAATATGGCATCCCAGATGTGAAATTAAGACAGCCAATGTCTTGAAAGACTCAACTGGTAAGATAATTCAGATAAGGTACACCACTGCTCCAATCTTGTTAGTTCATGAAGTCATGTTTATGGTAGACGTATAAACGGTTCTAATATCGAGGCAATTAACAAGGGCACAACGGCTTCATTGCAGCAACGCAACAACAATGACTAATTATTAGTACTAAAACAACAGCTGATATCGTCCTAAAGGGCAGAAGAGCTTACCCATGCCGAGGGCCGAGAGCTCCACCTCGTTATGCAGCTGCATGTACCTCTGCAAATCATCACAACAACATTAGCTTCAGGTTATTGCCCAAACAAACACCACAAAGCTGTATAAACCTAGGCGCCCCCAACAAAACCATACAGAGAAGCAAACCACAAATTCCACAGTGGAAAGAACATAAATCAAATCCTAATAAAAAAAGCGCAGTACTAAATAGAATAAAGGCACCTTTTTAACGGATCCAGGCACCAACAGAAGAAAAAAAATGCTATTGGCTCGAGAACCTACACAACCCCGCAAAAATCTAAGAGCAAAACAGCAACCAGAAACAGCGAAAAAAGATCCTCACCTTGGCGAGGTTAACGTAGAAGAAGAGCGGCTTCTTGGTGTTTGAGACCTGGATCCGGTTCTTCTTGTGCGGCTCCGTTATGGCCAGGTTGTTGACCCCCTCCGTCACCTCCTCCATCTCCGCCTCCTCCCTCGAACACACCACCAACACAAAACCCTAACCCTAGCCACACGAAAACCGAGGCAGCCCACCGCCGCGCGAGACGAGCTGTTGATACCCGGAAGCTGGGGAGCGGAACGCGAAAACCGCACGAACTGAAAAGGCAAAATCCGGCGGCGAGATGGGGAAAGCCCTATTGGGTGGTGTGGCTTATATGGGAGGAAGCGGAGGAGGAATAGAACTTATAGAAGGGAGTTGGAGTTCGGGTTGAGCTCGAGTCCGAGTCCGAGTCCGATGCGACGCAGCTGCAGCTTGCGGTTCGCACTCGGGACGGACTAGCATCCACCCGTGCAGGCAGGCAGGCCGGATGTGGGTGATGGGCCGGGTCAGGCTGGCCCATAAAGAAGTGTCGTGGTTTGTGGGCCGGCCCAATTTGGTGATTTTTAGCGAAGGTAGGGCCAAAGTGCATAATGGTGTGCTTGTAGTTACAAGTCCAGAGTGCATAATGGTGTCCTTGTAGTTACAAGTACAGGAGGGAGAGCGTTGCGCCTCCTATCCTTGAAGATACGCTAAGATATCTCCAGACGGGAGAAGATACGGACGGTGTCAGCTCCCGATTTCTAAAAACCGCGTAAAAAATATTGATCATCCTCCTCCCGTATCCAAGATTAATAATGCAAAAGCTTTGCGCCTAAAATATTTCCGATTTTGTCGACAGATATTCTCCCTCTACCTTTCTCCCCAACTGTCACAAAGCTATCTCGACGGTCAGAAAAACACCCCCCTCATTCCTATAAAACCTCATCTTGGCATCCCATATCAACATCTTCCAATTAGAAGTTTTCTCTCTGCTATCTCTCCCTCCCACCATTAGCACTATTTATTCTACAGATTGACAAGCCGAAAAAGTATGTCATAGAAATCGAATGAGAAGACCATAGGTGAGGTGCCAATAGAGGAGGGTATTGTAGTCGACAGTGAAGACAACAACCATAGTGACGAAATGGGTGAAGAGAAAGCTAAAGAGGTAGAGAAACGTGCACCGCCTTCTACTGAAGTAAGCACAACAAAAGAGTGCCCACAAATCATCAAAAAACGAAAATTCGAGGGAATGTCAATGCTCAAAACTTAGATCACACTATGAACAAGGGAGTCGCACGCCGCACAAGATCACATTACAATGGAAAATCACCATACAAGGACTCCAGTCGTGGGTCATGCGAGCGTCCTGTCATTGTTGATATCTCGGAGTCAGACTCTGAGATGGATAAGCCCAATAATACCTGTTGCTATGGTACTTTCGGGAACTTATTTGTATTTTCATTGATGTTTCTAATAGAATATTGTTATAGTTGAGATATGCCTTATCTTAGTGGTTCGAGTGTTAAATCAAATTCCACAGTATATATTGAGCTATAGTCTAAATATGTTGTCTTCTTTTAGAATTAATTGGAGCTAAATTAGATGGCCTAGGTTATTTGTCTGGAATGGATAGCATGGCATAGGTTACGTAACACCACACATATGCAAAACATTTTTTTTCAATACTTTAGTTAATTGTCTTGCTAGTACCACGTCTTTTTTTACTTAATATTCGCTCCTGGTACTGGTTTCTTAAGGAAGGGTTACCTTCAATCATGCAAAATAACTACATAGTTGTATTATCTTAATTGACCACATGATACATACTTGTCTCCATGTTGTGTATGATCTGATATCAAGAAAATCAGATCCTGTTGCACCCTCAATTGATTGTCTTGCAAATGAGTCAGGTAAGCGCATTTGTTCTTCTCTATTCAATCAAATTTATAGTCTAAAATATACTCCATCCTCTAGGCCAGTAATATACACTCATACTGTTAATTGTCGTTGTGAAGGAAAATGTATAGAAAGTCATTATAAAACTTTTAGTGTTGTAGAATTTACCATTGCAGTAGATCTGCTGCACTGAACTTTGATGAAATGGCTTAGATGGAAGGACCAATGGAACGATATGGGCCCGATAGATATACTCCTTGTGGAGTCTAGACTTGAAAATGATATAAAAGAAAACAATTGCTTATTGTATTGATTTCAGAGTTTGTATATTTATTGCACCTTGTTAGTTTTACTTATTGGCTATGCTTTGAGCACATCGGTAGTTTAAAATCACCTTATGACTAGTCGTGGATCCCTTCATTCAATTTGTTTACACTATTGGTTCAATTTTGATATTTGCTTAAGACAATTATTTCTTAGTGCATGTCGGGCTTTTAAAATATTCTATTGGATTAACAGAATAATTTGCCCATATCATTCATATTGCATACAACAGGAATTGAACTAGAATATGGATTGAATTAAAAAAACAAATAGGTAAGTTTCATTGTTAGTGCTGGAAATGCTAATCTTCCTTCATTAATTGAGACTATTGCTTTTCAATTAATAAATTAATATGGATTAATTTGACTGCATAGTTTATCTATTTGAAACCAATTCCATGGCTTAGCTTACGCACCATCTCATATTTGTGCAAAGCTCTTTTCAAATACTGCTGCTAGTTCACTTTTAAAAAAAATCGCACTGGTTGTCTTGCCTGTACACCATCTCATATTTGTCTCTAACATATACTTATCTCTATCTTGTATTCCTATATATATCGCCCTTTGGGCCTCTTTTCAATACACATAATAGATTCATAACATGGTATCAGAGCAAAGGTTCTAAACCCTAGCCTCTGACCTAGCTTAGCTATCCATTTGCTGCCCCCGGGAGGTGCAATCTCCGCTCCCGGGGGCGGCCAACACCAACGACGACGCCATTGAAAGCATCTAGGCCCCTAAAAATGGTTTTGGTAATTAATGATAATATGTGAATATGGGATTAACAAGTTTACTAAGAATGTGCAAGGTTAATTCCATTTGATGAACATGATGAAGCAAGGATGCATGCTAAAGGAAAATGTGAAGATCAACAAGGCTTAAAGTCAAGGTACAAATAGTCTAGGATCCTTTTCTATTTTACCGGTCTAAGGAGAATTGGTTGGTAGACCGGATTATAGGATAAATGCCGTACTATTAAGGGGGATCACGACTAGTAGCTTGATAGCTTATTCTTGTGCCATATGGATCAACTTAGGATCATGCATGCATTTAAAATTGGACTTGAATTTAAGTTAGAATGATTTCAGTGCTTTAATTCTGGAATCGGATGAACCGAAGGCTTAGCAGCGGTTGTACCGAAGCGCGGTTGTTCGACGATATTTGGTGGTTGCAAAATAACAGTACGAGTGTAATCTCCTTTTAAAACCGCTTTTGAGAATCGGCTGTACCGCGCGTATAATCGGATGAACCGCATCCCGGTTGTTCCGATGATATTACGACGGTTGGAAAATAACAGTACGAGTGTAATCTCCTTTGAAAACCTCTTTTGAGAATCGGCTGTACCGCCGTATAATCGGATGAACCGCAATACGGATGTTCCGAAATATATTTGGCGGTTGTAAAATTCCAGAACAGATGCAAAATCTCTGGTTTAGAAAACCTGAAATCGGACGATCCGGGTGTTTGCCTGCGGATGAACCGCAACTAAATCCAACGGCTATATCAGTGCATTTAATGCGTGTAACATAGCCGTTACTGTGCATTGAGTATAGCGCGGTTGTACCGATGCTAACACGCCGGTTGTTCCGATATTTGCTGAAATTTCGGGAACTTCTTCCCAACGGCTAGAATTGTTTGGTGGAGGCTATAAATACCTCCCCAATCGCACAAGGACAAGTTACACAAACAGTGCATTGAAGATATCTCAACCCTTGTGAGCATTGTGCATTCAATTCTACTCCCAATTTACTCTTGCATTCATTAAGAGGAGATCAAGTGCATTCATCTTTAGTTGATTCATTGGCACTTGAGTAAAGTCAGCGAGGATCGTTGATCTATTCTCTTGGGGTGTTGCCGCACTCCTAGACGGCTTGGCGGTGAAGCACGGTGATCTTCTCAAGTGAAGCTTGTGAGAAGACCCGAGCAAGATTGTGAGTGGTTGGTGTTCACCATCTCGGAGCGGAGGAAGAACAACCCAAGTGATCGAGGAAGGCTTAATTGTGGAGCCGGCTTGAGTGGTCAAGCTTCCTCAACGTGGACTAGTGAAGACCGCAAGTCTTCGATACCACGGAAAAACATCATTGTGTCTTGTGGTTATTTCTTGTCTTAACAATTCCGCACTTATATTTCTAGCTTGCTTATTGTGATTAAATTGCCTAGCTAGGAGCATAACTTGTTTAGACTAAGTCATTAAATTGGATAAATTGTTAATTTGTTAAAAACTTTAAAAACCTCCTATTCACCCCCCTCTAGTCGGTTATCCTTGATCCTACAAGTGGTATCAGAGCTTGGTCTCTCCGTTGTTGGACTTAACCGTCTAGGAGAGCAAGGATGGCTAGTGAGGGAATGGCTTTAGGAAGGGCTCCACTCTTTGATGGCACAAATTATGCTTATTGGAAAATTAGAATGTCAATCTTTTTAAAGGCCATGAGTCCAAGCATTTGGAAAATCGTAAATGATGGTTACACTATGCCTCTTAATCCACTTGAACCCACGGATCAAGACACGCGTAACTCTCATTTAGATGCCCAAGCTATGAATGCTCTCTTTGGCGCTTTGAACGCGGATGAGTTCAATAGAGTGAGCAATTTGGAAACCGCTCATGCTATTTGGACAACTCTCTCGGAAATCCATGAGGGTACATCCACGGTCAAAGAAGCCAAATTGCATAGGCTTCGGATTAAATATGAGACATTCATAATGTTGCCTCATGAAAACATCAATGAGATGTATTCAAGACTCAACAACATTGTGAATGAGCTCAAAGGCCTTGGGACTAACCTTTCCGATGTTGATATTGTGCGCAAGATGCTTAGGGCTCTTCCTGACAAATATGAAACTTTGGTGACGCTCTTCATCAACTCTCCCGAATTGCCAAGGATGACACCAACGGGCCTTTTGGGCAATCTCATCACAAATGAGTTGTTCAAGAAGGACAAAGAAGAGCTCGTGGAGACATCCTCCTCAAAGAAGAAAATTACCGCTTTCAAGGCCAAAGCGGAATCAAGTGATGATGAGGATGAAGGAGAAGATTCCGATGAGGAGTATGCACTCCTTGTAAGAAAAATGAAGAAGTTCATGAAAAGACGCCCCAATAGAAGCTACAACTTTGACAAATACAAGAAGGGACAATATTCAAGTGACAAGAAGAGTTATAGCAACATTCGATGCTATAATTGTGATGAAAAGGACACATCTCATCTCGTTGCCGCAAAGAAGGATGACAAGGACAAGTCATTCAAGAAGAAAGAATATAATGGCAAGAAGAAGCTTTTCAAGAAGCTTCACAAGGATGGCAAGAATGAAGCTCACATTGGAGAGTGGGATTCAAATGATGAATCAAGCGACTCCGACTCCGATGAGGATGAGTCTTCCAAGAAGAAGGGACTAGTTGGCATTGCTATCAAAGAAACTCCTTCACTATTCTCCACCCCTACATGCCTCATGGCAAAAGGAGATAAGGTAAAATCCATTGATAGTGATGAACCAACTTATGAAGAATTATTGGATATGCTTGATGAATTAAATGAATTTAATGGAAAAGAGAAATCAAAATTTAAAGTCTTGAAGAAAGAATATCTCTCTCTAAAAGACTCTTTTGAGGAGCTAAAGAAAGCTCATGATTCTCTCATCTTAAAGAATATTGAAAAATCTCATTCACATATTGGAATTACTTGTGATTTAATGAATGAGATGTCTAGAGTAGATATTGCTTTAAATGAAAAATCCATGTCTAGCATTTCTACTTCATGTGATGATTTACTTGCCATGCCATGTTGCTCTAGTGATGATTCAATTGCTAGTTTAGCAAATACTTGTGATCCTTTACTTATTGTTGAGAACCATGAATTAAAGGAACAAGTCAATAAACTAAGCAAAAGTTTGGAAAGATGCTTTAAGGGTAAGGCCACCTTAGACAAGCTTTTGAGTGAGCAAAGGTGCTCATTCAACAAGGAAGGTCTCGGTATGTGCCTAAGAAAGGTAAGAAGTAGGCAAATAAACCCACAAGGTATGTGAGGGAAAATGGTAAGTATTGCTATAAGTGCTGGAAATAGGACATGTGCAACAAAATTGTCCTAAAGGTAAAATTGCATCTTTTGGTATATATGATTCATGCTATATGCTTAGAAAGACTAAGGATGGTAAAATACTTGCTCATTTTATTGGCACTTCAATTTTAGGCGCTAAAAGAATGCTATTTGGGTGCCTAAAACCTTGGTCACTAACCTCCAAGGACCCAAACAAATTTGGGTACCTAAAAGAACTTGATTCTTGTTTTGTAGGTGAACTACAAGACCGGTGGAAAACATTGGGTGCTTGATAGTGGTTGCACTCAACACATGACCGGTGATAGAAAAATGTTCACCACATTCGAGAATGGGAAAGGAATGGACAAAATCACATTTGGTGACAATAGCAAAGGAAAGGTAATTGGATTGGGTAAAATTGCTATCTCAAATGACCTTTCCATTTCAAATGTATCTCTAGTAGAATCACTAAACTTTAACTTGTTATCCGTAGCTCAAATATGCGATCTAGGACTAATTTGTTCTTTCTCTAAAGAAGGTGTTACAATTTCAAATGAAAATGATAACTCTTTAATTTTTAAAGGATTTAGATTTGGAAACCTTTATTTGGTAGATTTCACTTCAAATGATTCATGCTTAAAAACTTGTTTGATGGCAAAACCTCCTTGGGTTGGCTTTGGCATAGAAGGCTAGCTCATGTAGGAATGATTCAACTCAAAAAGCTTTTCAAACATGATTTAGTTGTTGGCTTGAAAGATGTGAAGTTTGAGAAAAACCGACTTTGTAGTGCATGTCAAGCAGGTAAACAAGTCGCTAATTCTCACCCTTCCAAAAGTATCATGTCAACTTCTAGACCATTGGAACTCTTACATATGGATTTGTTTGGGCCAACAACCTATAAGAGTATCGGGGGAAATAGCTATTGTTTGGTCATTGTGGATGATTACTCTAGATATACATGGGTATTCTTCCTAGATGATAAAAGTGAAACCTCCGGAATTTTCAAAAACTTTACAAAAAGGGCCCAAAATGAATTTGATTTCAAAATAAAGAAAATTCGTAGTGATAATGGTTCCGAGTTCAAAAATACTAAAGTTGAAGACTTTTGTGATGAACTTGGAATAAAGCACGAACTTTCCACAACCTACACTCCGGAACAAAATGGAGTTGTAGAAAGGAAAAATCGTACATTAATTGAAATGGCTAGGACAATGCTTGATGAATATAATACTTCCGATAGTTTTTGGGCGGAAGCAATTAACACCGCTTGTCATGCCATAAATCGTCTTTATTTACATCGTCTTTTGAAAAAGACTTCCTATGAGCTTCTTGTAGGAAGAAAACCGAACATCTCCTATTTTCGTGTCTTTGGTTGTAAATGCTATATTTTAAAGAAGGGTGTTCGGCTATCAAAATTTGAAAGTAGATGTGATGTTGGTTTCTTGCTAGGTTATTCATCAAACAGTAAAGTTATCGTGTCTTCAACAAAAACTCCGGTTTAGTTGAAGAAAACATGATGTTCAATTTGATGAAACTAACGGCTCTCAAGAAGAGCATGAGAATTTGGATGATGTAGGCAATGAGGCTTTGAGAAGGGCAATGGAGCATATGCAAATTGGTGACATAAAGCAGAAGATGATTCATCATCCTCCACACAAGTTGAACCACCAACATCTTCTACAAACCAAGTTCAATTTGACAATAAGGAAGATGATCAACCATCTAACTTACCACCAAGAATCCACAATGCTATTGCTAAGGATCATCCAATAGACCAAATATTGGGTGATGTAAGTAAGGGTGTTCAAACTCGATCTCGTGTTGCTTCTTTTTGTGAATATTACTCTTTTGTCTCTTGTATTGAGCCAAAGCATGTAGAAGAAGCACTTGAAGATCCGGATTGGGTGAATGCTATGCATGAAGAACTCAACAACTTCACCCGAATGAAGTTTGGACATTGGTGGATCGACCCAAGGAACACAACGTCATTGGTACAAAATGGGTCTTTAGGAACAAGCAAGATGAAAATGGTTTGGTTGTTCGAAACAAAGCAAGATTGGTAGCTCAAGGTTATTCACAAGTTGAAGGTTTGGATTTTGGTGAAACTTTTGCTCCCGTAGCTAGATTAGAATCAATTCGGATATTACTTGCTTTTGCATCATGCTTTGATATTAAATTATTTCAAATGGATGTTAAAAGTGCTTTCTTAAATGGTAAAATTTCGAACTTGTATTTGTTGAACAACCTCCCGGTTTTGAAGATCCTAAAAATCCTAATAATGTCTATAAACTCTCTAAAGCGCTCTATGGCCTTAAACAAGCTCCTAGAGCATGGTATGAACGACTTAGAGATTTTCTAGTCTCAAAAGGATTCAAAATTGGGAAGATTGATTCAACCTTATTTACTAAAGTTATAGATGATGATTTCTTTGTATGTCAAATTTATGTTGATGATATTATTTTGGGTCTACTAATCAAGATTTTTGCAAAGAGTTTGGTGATATGATGTCTAGGGAATTTGAAATGTCGATGATTGGAGAATTAAGCTACTTCCTTGGATTCCAAATCAAGCAACTCAAAGATGGGACCTTCGTGAGCCAAACCAAGTATGCAAAAGAATTGATCAAGAAGTTTGGTATGGAGGATGCAAAACCCATCAAGACTCCCATGGCAACAAATGGTCATCTTGACTTAAATGAGGGAGGTAAATCGGTAGATTTAAAGCTTTATAGATCTATGATTGGTAGTTTGCTTTATCTTACCGCATCTAGGCCCGATATCATGTTTAGTGTTTGTATGTGTGCTCGCTTTCAAGCAAATCCAAAAGAATGTCATTTAATGGTCATAAAAGAATTCTAAGATATTTAAAGCATTCCTCTAGCATTGGCCTTTGGTTCCCGAAAGGTGCTAAATTTGACTTAATTGGATATTCGGACTCCGATTATGCGGGATGCAAAGTGGATAGAAAAAGCACCTCGGGTAGTTGTCAATTTTTAGGAAGATCTTTAGTATCATGGTCATCCAAGAAACAAAATTCCGTAGCCCTATCCACCGCCGAAGCCGAATATGTTTCCGCGGGAAGTTGTTGTGCTCAATTGCTATGGATGAGGCAAACATTGATGGATTATGGAATTAAAACTGATAAAATGCCTCTTTTGTGTGATAATGATAGTGCTGTGAAAATAGCTAATAATCCTGTTCAACACTCAAGAACCAAGCATATAGATATTCGCCACCATTTCTTGAGAGATCATGTGATCAAGGGAGACATTGATATTAGCCACATAAGAACCGAAGACCAATTAGCGGATATTTTCACCAAGCCATTAGATGAAGGCCGCTTTTGCAAATTGAGGAATGAATTAAATGTAATAGATTATTCAAACATTGTTTAAATTTTTGTTTTTACAGTGCTGTTTATTTGGTGTTATTTAAGTATTTTGTAAAAGAATTTCTCAAATCTCATATTAAATTCACTATAATTTTAATTATAAAAACTATGTTTATATATAATCTTCAGTATATTATATGCATAATGATCCCTAGACGGTGTTTTATTGAGTGTAAATCTAAGGATCATTTGCAATTATTCAAAATTCCAAAGAAATCCAGAATCTTATCAAAATCTCAGGACAATCGGTACATCCGGAGTTATGCGAACGGTACGTCCGCAGTGCGGATCATCCGGCGTTATAATAGCGGAACGTCCGTTTTCCTTTTGACCTTATCACTCCAGCGGCTCGACCGTTTTCCTTTTCTTCTCAGTCCGCTCGAGTTCTTCTCTCTCCAGCCGAGCGCCTCTCAAAACCCCTCTCTCAAATCGAGTGTTTCTCTCGGTGGATCTCCAAGTTCTCGCTGATCCTTGCATTTCCAGTGCTCTCCTTCCTCAAATCTCAAGGTAAAACATCTCTTGATTCGAGTTTTACCGCATTTGGAGCACTCGGGGCAGTTTTAGGGTTTCTTGAAAATGCCGTTGATTTCTAGCAATCTAATTGGGCAAAAGTGCTTCACTGGTATCCTATGACCCTTGCGCATCCAGTTCTAGCACTCACTCTCTTAGATTCCATCAAAATCTCGAAATTTCATCAACCCTAGTTTTCGGTCAGGACAATCGGACGTTCCGATTCTTGAGGGCGGAACGACCGCAGTTCGGACGTTCCGGCCACATAACGGCGGTTGATCCGATTATCCCGGAGAACTGTAAAGCTGTCATTTCTTTCAATTCAATTCAATTCAAATCTGTTCCTTGACATCTTATAATCACTCCAATCTGTATAGATGCCTAGAATGCGAGGAACATCCAAGAAGTCTCGAGGATCGTCAAGACAAAGATCTTCGCACCTCAACCTCCACTGCAGGAAAAGGAAAGGAAAGAGACCACTCGTAAACCGAATCGGAAAATAGCTCGAAGTGAATCAATTGAGGAAATCAATCAAGAAGAAGAAGAAGTAGAGAAATTCCTCCAAGGACGCAGAAGATGATGATTTGGTTGATCCTCCGTGGACTCCTCATCGACTGCATCTTACGTCACAGATGACTATGCCATCAAGCGCCATGTCAATCAATATCTTCTGAAGAATGACACATTGAATCCAAAATTCCACACAATCTTTCAAGAGCAAGTGTATGAGCAAATATATAATAGGCACAAGAAATTTGCCGATCATAAATGGATTAACTGGCATAATATTAATACCTTGGACAAATACAGTGGAGTCTATCAGCTTTTCTACAATGTGGGTCTTCATGATCTTGTGGGGATAAAACAGAATTATGATGACAAGATCATTCGCCAGTTTTATGCCACACTGCATATGTCTCACGACTTGAAGACTTTTAGATGGCTGACTGGTGTCAGAAATGTGGAAAGCACCAAAGAGGAATTTGCGAGTATTAAGAATTCATCGGCTCTTGGGACAAAATCTTTGAGAGTTCACCCTACTTGTTCTGCTTGTGCTGCATTATGACTCTTGACTAAATGCAAGTTAGGGACAATTCATTGGATTGAAGCAGTGAGCATGATTAATGGATAATTAATCATACTTTCTACCCTAAGAGTGGAAATTTCGATGCGAAGACGGGGCATGTTTGGAACATGATAGATCATATTGTGGAGGAGTTAAATTTGATGTAGTAGATGTTATTCTTCAAGGCATAGCCTCCTCCAAGAATGACAGAGTTAAAAGGATTTATTATGCTCCTTACATCATGGCATTGATTGTTAGAAAGATCGAGTACCGTGGTGGTTTGGGATCTACTCACAAGCCATATAAACCACGAGATGCCATTCCTCCTCAACAAGTCTCTCGAGGATGCCCGCCGAGGTGATGCTCCTCCTAGCTGCTGCTATGCTCGATGCAAATGCTCTAGCGCAAGTACTTCAAAATCGTGATCTATCATCAAGACTTTGCAGAAATGAAGGTGAACAAGTTGCATTTCAGATGAGACTCGTCATAAGCTTCTTGAGATGGCGGCTATCCATAATGACTTCTTTGATGAGACTCATAACAGATTATCAGCTTTGTCTGAGGGCCTAAATGACTTAGAACATTTTCTCAAGACCCTCGGCGTTATGTTCGCCGACCTCCTCGACGCCCAAGGGTCCTTCTTCTAGGACATTTGCAGCACCCTCGAGTTTGTGCTCCGGCTCCTACCACTCTCTCAAGATCTCAGATCCGCGCCATCTGTGTCGACTTCTCCGGATCTGCACGATTCAGCTCACTGGCCGCTGCTCTCTGCTCTGCTCCATTTCAGGACCCGACTTCTTCCTCTCAGACCCCGTTTGATGCTTTTTGGTACTTTGATGCCAAAGGGGGAGAAATTATGAAGATGTGAAGACTTAGTTTTAGGGGGAGCTATGGGCTTATGTGATTTATATGTGTTTTGTAAAACTGGTTGATTGTTGATCTATTTTGTGCCTGTAATAGTTGGTAACTTTTGTTGAACTTGTGGAATGTGGTTATGTCTTATTATCTTTTATGCAATGCAATCAATTATTTGACATATCTTATCTTGTATTGCTTCCTCAAGTTCATAAATGCAAAAGAAACTCCGTAAAATTTTCAATTCTTTACATATGCTTGCAAATTATTCACTATCCATATGCATTCGTTTAGGGGGAGTCTTCTTTTAATTGGATTTGACAAGAAAAATAATTCTCAAAATTTACTTATGCTCATTGCAAAGATTATTTTACCTGTCAAAAGACTTCAAAAGAATATACACTCTTAGTATATTCAAAACAACTTTTCTCACATATTAAGTGTGTTGTCATCAATTACCAAAAGGGGAGATTGAAAGCATCTAGGCCCCTAAAATGGTTTTGGTAATTAATGATAATATGTGAATATGGGATTAACAAGTTTACTAAGAATGTGCAAGGTTAATTCCATTTGATGAACATGATGAAGCAAGGATGCATGCTAAAGGAAAATGTGAAGATCAACAAGGCTTAAAGTCAAGGTACAAATAGTCTAGGATCCTTTTCTATTTTACCTGGCCTAAGGAGAATTGGTTGGTAGACCGGATTATAGGATAAATGCCGTACTATTAAGGGGATCACGACTAGTAGCTTGATAGCTTATTCTTGTGCCATATGGATCAACTTAGGATCATGCATGCATTTAAAATTGGACTTGAATTTAAGTTAGAATGATTTCAGTGCTTTAATTCTGGAATCGGATGAACCAAGGCTTAGCAATGGTTGTACCGAAGCGCGTTGTTCCGACGATATTTTGTGGTTGCAAAATAACAAGACGAGTGTAATCTCCTTTAAAACCGCTTTTGAGAATCGGTCGTACAGCAGATAATCGGATGAACCGCATCCCGGTTGTTCCGATGATATTACGACGGTTGGAAAATAACAGTACGAGTGTAATCTCCTTTGAAAACCTCTTTTGAGCATCGGCTGTACCGCACGTATAATCGGATGAACCGCAATACGGATGTTCCGAAATATATTTGGCGGTTGTAAAATTCCGAAACGGATGCAAAATCTACGGTTTAGAAAACACGAAATCGGACGATCCGGTGTTTGCTGCGGATGAACCGCAACTAAATCCAACGGCTATATCGGTGCATTTAATCGTGTAACATAGCCGTTCTTGTGCATTGAGTATAGCGCGGTTGTACCGATGCTAACACGCCGGTTGTTCCGATATTTGCTGAAATTTCGGGAACTTCTTCCCAACGGCTAGAATTGTTTGGTGGAGGCTATAAATACCTCCCCAACCGCACAAGGGACAAGTTACAGATTGCATTGAAGATATCTCAACCCTTGTGAGCATTGTGCATTCAATTCTACTCCCAATTTACTCTTGCATTCATTAAGAGGAGATCAAGTGCATTCATCTTTAGTTGATTCATTGGCACTTGAGTAAAGTCAGCGAGGATCGTTGATCTATTCTCTTGGGGTGTTGCCGCACTCCTAGACGGCTTAGCGGTGAAGCACGGTGATCTTCTCAAGTGAAGCTTGTGAGAAGACCCGAGCAAGATTGTGAGTGGTTGGTGTTCACCATCTCCTGAGCGGAGGAAGAACAACCCAAGTGATCGAGGAAGGCTTAATTGTGGAGCCGGCTTGAGTGGTCAAGCTTCCTCAACGTGGACTAGTGAAGACCGGCAAGTCTTCGATACCACGGAAAAACATCATTGTGTCTTGTGGTTATTTCTTGTCTTAACAATTCCGCACTTATATTTCTAGCTTGCTTATTGTGATTAAATTGCCTAGCTAGGAGCATAACTTGTTTAGACTAAGTCATTAAATTGGATAAATTGTTAATTTGTTAAAAACTTTAAAACCTCCTATTCACCCCCTCTAGTCGGTTATCCTTGATCCTACTGACCATCCGCAACCTCTTCACGCATGCAGACCGACAAATGAAGTTCGAAGTGTCCATCTTGCTCACCTTCTTCGCCGCCGTCTACTCCCTCGGCACGCTCACCTACGGCATGGCCGTGCCGTCCGCCTCTTCATCCCGTGATCTGTCCGGCGCGTCATTCGGCCGGTGGTGCTCTAGCGCCAGCGCCCTCACCGGCGACGACGAGCCTCTTCGCTGCCGCCGCGCGGCGTCCTTCCTCGGCGGGACCATGCGGACGAGCCGGCTCAGATGGGATCTTCGGATGTAGATCTGGGCTCCCGCCGCCTGGCCGGCCGGGCAGGAGGTGGAGGCTCCACGCCGACTGCGCTGGCCGATGCGATCCCCTCTGTCGTGGTGCGCATTCTTTGTTCGTCGCCGAGGACTACGGCGGCCGCATTGTCGCCACGTGCTCGCCAAGATGGAGGAGGACCCCTCGGAGCCCTGCCACGGCCACATCACCTCCCTCGCCGTCCTCCGCTCCCACCGAAAGCTCGGACTCTACCAGATCCACGACGTCGAGGCCAAGTTCCAGGCTCTACTCGACCGCGGTTCTCCGGCCAGATCCGGCCGGATCCGGCTCCCTCCGACCTGCTGTGGCTTCCGCCTCACCTAGGATGGAAACAGCAGCAACCGACGCGGGTCCGTGCTTGCCGTCGCCGACACTCGAGCGTCGTCGCCGACTTGTCGCCACTCACCGCTCGCCTCCGCCCATCGTCTCCGCCTCGGATCGGCCTCTCCGCCGCCGGATCTGGTTTCCCCACAGTTGGATCCGGCGTCCTCGCTCCGATCCGGCGTCCTCTGCTCAGCCACTGCCGCCTCGGGTCTCTCTTTCCCGAGCCGTCGCCGCCTCTCCGTGTCCCGAGCCGGCGAGCTTCGACTTGCTGGGGGAGGGAGAAGAGGAGTCGAAGCGAGGCGAGGCCGCGGCTGCGTCCATGGCCGTGACCCTGATGCCACCCCATCCGGTCGGCGATTGCTTGGGTGCGGGAGGCACCCGTCCCAGCCTCCCGGCTCCTCCTGCCTCATGGAGTGCCTCTCCTCCCATCCGATGCTGCTGAGTTCCCTCAATTTCCTGGAGAGCGTACTGGGTGGAGCTTTCTTCACGGCTGGAAATGTCAACCCTGCAGCTGAAGCAAATATCTATGGAGATCCAGAAGGTGCGGATATTGTTGTGGTGGGCAGTAACATAACAACTCAAGTCTATTTTACAGATGAGGACCTCTTGGAGATTGAGTCGGCTGGGTTGTCAAGCTTTGCCTTGATCCTATCGTCGGTTAACATCACAGTACCTTGGTCCTACCGCAGTACATAGTGTGGTATTATCGTAGTTGGTGGAGTTGATCTGGTCTAGTCTGGCCCTGCTAGATATGTCTTCTGCTAGCTGGTGTTTACTGCTAATTATCTTTAGGTTTTTCCTGCTTTGTGTCGTTGCTTCCGTTGCGTCCATCCAAGTCCGTAGTACTCAATTTTTGAGTTCGTCTTCGCCATGCGAGTCCACAAATTTATTGTCAGTCATAGAAGCATAGGAATTGCCTTATGCATAGCAGCAGCCTCCGCTCCCGCCGCTATTTCTTCGAGCCGCTGCAGATCCGCCGCTCCAAGCGTTCAAGGCCGCCGCGCTTCTTCCACACTGCGCCTCTGTTGCGCTTCTTGTGCATTGCGTTGCGCTTCTTTTGCACTGTGCATTCATTGCACTTCTTGTGCACTGCGTCGCCGCCGTCTTGGGCTACGATCTGCGCCGCTATGCTTCCACCAATTCCTATTCGACTTGATTTGACAGCTCTCTCTATATTTGTTGGTTTCATCATCTTCTTCGTCGTGTTGCCGCGGTCGACTTCGCTCCTGCACCTTGTGCCTTATGAGCTGTCGCATGACACCGGATGGGAGAAGATCTTTTGATACTCGATATATTTTTCAAGAGCTGCATGCTACGACGACATTACAAAGACTCGGATTTTGATTTTTTCATATTTTAGTGTCAACCCTTTCCAAATGCAATGCTATTGCATACGCCTTGCATTTGAGGGGGGGGGGTGTTAGAGATATATTAGAGATAAGGTGTTAGAGATATGTTAGAGATAGAATCTATCTCTAACATATACTTATCTCTATCTTGTATTCCTATATATATCGCCTTTGGGCCTCTTTTCAATACACACAATAGATTCATAACAATATGCATCCCTGTGGGCTGTATATTTTAGAAGGATTTAAAAGGAAACAATTGTTTAATTATAGTACTGATTTCAATGTTTGTATATTTACTTATGTACTTCACTTTCATTTGTATGCTATGTTTTGAGTATGTAAGAACAGTAAAATAAACTAATGATTAGCTGTGGCCTACATTCAATTTTATTTTTTTTCTTAAGAAACTTATTTGTGTGTCCATGTATAGCTACTTACATATCCTGCTGAATTACTAGAATAATTTGCTCGTATTCTTCATCTTGAATACAACAAAAATTGATCTATAATTTAGTATGGATTGAAATCATATGTGTAAATGGAACTTCACAAATACTTGAATTGTTGGCCCAAATAGTACAAATTTG
The DNA here is from genome assembly GCA_036346395.1 of Hsuehochloa calcarea. NCBI lineage: Eukaryota > Viridiplantae > Streptophyta > Magnoliopsida > Poales > Poaceae > Hsuehochloa > Hsuehochloa calcarea. The sequence continues at coordinate 27,796,802 of CM070603.1, read as the reverse complement.
TAACAAAAAAAATGCCTATATCATCTATTGACTTGGATCGATCGCTAAAATAAGAAATACCTTAAAATATGTGCCATTGCTATGTGGAATCCACCTATCATTGACAATTTTATTTCTACAGCCATGATTTCCTTGTGTTGGCATCCACGTGACATCATATTCTTTTAGTACTCGAACAATATTAATATTCATATGTAGTTCTCACCCTACATCGTAAATACATGTACTAGAGAATTTTTTGTGTGTTTTGTTTGTAATGCTAAATTCCCTCATGATTAATTAATACTAATTGCTTCTAAAAATAAAATCTCCAACAATTTGTTTTGTGGAGGTTATATAGTTTAAATGGATGGAGTAGCAAGGGTTATGTACCATCTCATATTTGTAAAAGGAGTTTTCATACCTTAACTAGTCATCTTGTTTAACTTCATATTTGTTCCTATTACTAGTTTTTTTAATATGATGCTACTCTTTTATTTCAAAAAATGAATTCACAGTTATATTCTCTTGATTGACATTGTGATATATGCTTGGCACTGTATTGTGTAGGATCTGATGCCAAGAGTTGCAAACCAGATGCCACTTATTCTATACCTAGACCCTTGATCTTTTTTATCGAAGAACTCAAGGAATGACATGGTACTAAGCCTCCATTTATTTGTCTCTGCTTTGATTATGTTAGTAATGTTAAGTAACCTTATGAATCATGATTAGCCGTGTATCTCCATTCCATTTCAATATTTTCTTAAGACAATTATTTCTGGGTGTCTAATTACTTAAACTAAATCTCCTATTGAGTCAGCAGAATAATATACTTATATTCTTCATCTTGAATGCAACAGAAAGTGAACTTGGATTGAATTGGTATCCTATATGTAAATGGTATTGAAAAGGTACTGAAGTTGTTGACAAGCTAAAATTAACTTGCTATTAAACAGTCGTTTGAGGGACTCACCGCATAATGGACAGGTTATCTCACAGTTTTTCCTCTCTCTTTTTCAGATCATCTTGATGCCTGATGACTATGCTGAGGCAATGTGGACTATGGAAAGCTTGCCATGAAGTCAAATGAACCACCTATTTATTTCAGAGCTTCATTTCAGAGAATAATACCAAACTTGAGACGTTTTGTTTATTTATGAATATCAGGGATTCACCATATATTTCTGTACTTATTGTCTAGAGTTTCGACTCTTTTGTTTATATCACTCACTGGACATCTTAAACTTTGATATATCACTTGTTTTGATAGTTTATCTAGTTGTTAACTTATTGGCTTAGCCTTGGTTATCTGGCTTGATATGAAGCATCTGTGAATGTTATTTGATGTCATTGATTTGCTAGGGCTGCTATGTTGGCTCCTAAAATTCATGTTTTCAGATAATTTTTTTAGCATGCTGGAAAATATTTGTCCCGATTCCTTGGATATTTTGTGCTGGTATACCCATCAACAATACGAGATTAATGTTGTTGGAGATTCAAATGGAGTGTGCATGTCTAGAGTTTGATTACTGCTACCTCTGAGAGTTCAGGATTTGCTTATGAGCTGAAGTTGATAATATTTTCAGATGCAGGTAGTATTACAGACAATATTATTCTTTTTAGCTCCTACTGTATCACATCACATCCTATGATGACGAGGAAACATGTCACAAGTAGTTGAGCAGTAAGTACATCAAAGAGGCGACTTATTGCTCCATAGTTTTGATCTAATTGTGCCGAGAAATCAAGCACTGATGGTCGCACCATCGCATTCTGACAGTTAAACATGAGATTAGAAATACTACTATATTTCTTAACTAATAAAAAAAGATTACCACCACTCAGCGGGAGCAATCGTCCCACCTCACGCACAAGAAAAAACCTTGGCCACCCTTATCGCTATGTCCTCAGCCGTCGCCACGTCCCTCCCTCCCATCCGTGCAGTGCCCCAGTCGTTGCCACCGCACCGCCCTCACCCCTTGCTGCCCTCGCCCCTCGCTCTCCCTCGAGCCTCCCTTGGCCCTCGCTCTCCCCCTAGCCACCCTCACCCTCCGTGCTCCGCCCCTCGTTGCATCCCTCGCCCCACGCCCGCATCCTCCGCCTCACCCCTCTGCGCTCTACCACCACCGCGCCACCCTCGCTAGCCGTCGAACCATCCTTGCACCTCGCTCTCCCCTGAGCTGCCCTCGTCCCTCGGTGCTCCGCCCTCGCTCGCACCCTCCTCACTCCGGCCTCGCCCCTCAGTGCTCCGCCACTACTGCATCTATGCCGCCACGCCCCTCGCATCTGCGCAACCATCGCTGCCCCAGGACGGAGGCTGCCTCCACATTCCTCCCTCCCATCCACGTCATGCCGCGCCCCGTCCGCCTCAACCAAGCCGCCCTCACCCCTCCGCACCGCACTTGCCACTCGCCGATCGCCTCCACACCGCCGTGCCGCCCTCACCCCTCACCAGCCTCCTTGCCACTCCCCGCATCCACGCCGCCCCCGCACGTACCACATCTATTCCGCCACGCCCCTCGCATATGCGCCGCCATCGTAGCCCCAGGACGGAGGTTGCCTCCCACCTCTTCCCTAACACCACCGCCTCTCCTTGCATATGCGCTGGCTATGTGCCTCCCAATCCAGCGCCCTGGTGATGGATTTATCCACTGTAGTTGCTGCACGCCAAGAAACCGAGGTTGAGCGGTGGTCGGAATCTGCTACGGTGACTAAGGACACACGCCGACAAAACGATGATGCTAAGGTCAGCTCCCTCGATAACCGCCATGCTTGACTGGAAAGCATGTTCGTTGCAAACTGTCCACCTTATGCACAGCGGTTGCAAGCATGGAACAAGCGTGTGTGCCCGACGGCTGCTACTTCAACACTACAAAAATGTTATTATCTTCTTCCACTAATCCTTTTTCTCTTTCTCCTCCTAATCTGCCGCAACCTTCTCCTCCTAATCTTCCTTTCTCTTTCTCTGTTGCATGAGCAAACAAAAACAACTTATAAAGGGAAGAGAAGGGAAGATCGCAACAAGCAACAAGCAGCAAGAGGTGTGTTTGTCGAATTAAACATTTTGTTGAGGTGTGCTTGTCGAATTAAACATTTTGTTGTTTGTTGAATTTTAGTGCATTGTATATTTGCAATTTCAGAGTTTGAGGATATTTGCAATTTCAGAGTTTGAGTAATAAAATCTGTTTGTCGAATTTAGTGCCTAGCCAAAAGAGTGCCTAGCTGAGGTCAATTTTAGTGCACTGGATGTTTGTCGAATTATACAAATATGATTACAGTGCAAAAACAATAGATAGTTTGTCAATTTTAGTGCACTAGATCTTGATGTTTGTTAATTTTAGTGCACTGGATCTTGAAGTTTGTCAATTTTAGTGCACTGGATCTTGATGTTTGTCGAATTTTAGTGCCTTCTCCTTTTGTTCTGAATGCAAATATGATTACAGCGCAGAAACAATAGCTGGTTTCTGTAATATGAACTTGAACTTATCTGCACATGGACATGCTATGTTCAGTAACAACTGCAAATGCCTTCCTCCTCTTTTGGTTATATCTTGATTACAGGGCAGTAAAGCTTGCACTGTTATATGGTGCAATGTCATTTTTTGGGTCTTATAATAGTGCTTTTGTCTAATGATAAATATTATTATGTCAATATCAGGTTAATTTTCATGGGGTTTGCTTATACTGGAGCCTTTTGTTTTGTTGAAAAGGTGTTATCAGTAGGGAGTGCTTGCATTTTGTAAGAACAAGTTGGTTGTGTCGGCGGCAAAGAGAGAGGAGGATTCGAGCCTGACTTTGGTTCCATCTTGTACTGATGCTACTCATGGTGAGCAAAACCATCTTCTGTGTCTTATATATTTTTTTACATGGTTTGCTGTTCTTGGTTGGTTGTTGTTAATTAATTCCTTAAGGAAATAAATTATCTTTGTGTTCTTTCTAATTGCTCTTGTTTTCAGGCGTAATCGCACAGAAACTAACGTTGTGGAGCAGTCTGGGTGGGAAGGTCCCTAGGAAAGGGCCATCGAGTTTGTGAGGTGGAAGAACATCGCGGGCGCGGATTTAACACTCTCGTTTGGGCTGGGATCTATGCTCGTGTTCTCCTGCTCCTTTTCAAGGGAGATCACCTTCAGGCATGCACAATCTGATTTTTTACCTCCATTTTTTTCTTTCACCTATGATTTATTTGGTCATAGAGAATAGCATTTGAGGTCACACATCATGTCTACTTTGAGGTTGTATTGTTTTCTTGGTCCTGAAATATTGAGTGGGTGCTCAAGGTATACCTGTAGAGGGAAAAAATCAGTAATGGTGCTGTTTATCCTATTTTATATGTAGGCTATTATTTGATTGCTATAGTTGGCTATGCTAAACTATGCTTATGGAATGGATAAATAATTCAGTTTTTTTATGATAAGCTTTGATTGCTTGCCTATCTAATCTTGATCACCATAATTTCAGAAAATAGCATGTGCATGTGAATCAGTTAATTACTTTGAAAGAAATGTTCATCAAAGATCATTGAGTAGGATCTATTATGTTTCCCATAACTTCAATAGTATTACAATTGGATATGGCTATTCATACAACCGGTATTGGATTTGGTAGCAGTAAAGCTTGCAATGTTATATGGTGCAATGTCATTTTTTTGGTCTTATAGTGCTTTCATTGGATGGTAAATACTATTATATCAATATCAGGTTAATTTTCATGGGGTTTTCTTACACTGGAGCCTTTTGTTTTGTTGAAAAGTTGTTATCAGCAGGGAGTACTTGTATTTTGTAAGGACACAAAGCTGGTATCCTCAACACCATCTCGTTCCGAATCATTGAGCTTCCTTAACAAATATGGGGAAAAAGACTTTGTCAGATCCAAGGTTGCGCCCAGTCGAATTGGTATCCGATGATTGTGATGAGTAGGGGCCTAAAACAAGCAATGATACTATTGCTGAAGTAGTAGTGCTAGCATTCACATCAAGTAAAACAATTTGTACTAGGTGAGGAATTTTGTGGAATGCAACAACTTTTTGTTTTGTGTCTGTAGTTTCAATTTGTTTGTTACTTAGTTTATATTTTTTCATGTTCAAGTGTTGACTCTTATGTTGTACAAAACATTATAGAAATCACTGTTTATTCTATGGAATGTGGTCATTCTGTCAAAAAAAAGTGTTTGTCTCAATTTTCCATGTTCAAGTGTTGACTCTTATATTGTACAAAATATTATAGAAATCACTACTTATTTTATGGAATGTGGTAATTCTATCAAAAAGTGATACTATATGCCAGTGGATATATGTTTTGCCCTCTTCTCATCAGTTGATTTGCTTAATATCTACATGAAAAATGCTATTTTGTGTAAGATTTTGGTATCATGTTGCAATGGACTGCTCCGTTTGTTCTTTTCACATGTTTCTGGAACTTTATTCTTTCAAGGGCATCTATGCCATCGTCGCCTCGCTCTTCTTCCTCCGATTCCACCCCGTCGCCTCACACCCACGTCGGTGTCGTCGCCCTTGATTCGCATGCCTTCGACCTCGCTGTCGTTAGAACCACCCTCGCCACCAGCTGTCCGCGTGCATCCTCCATCCCTCGGCGCTTGCAAAACCCCAACGTCGCATTCCCTGTCTCCCTCCCGCTCTTTCCCTAGGCTCTGTCACCGCCGCTCCACCCACTCCTCTGTCGCCATCTCCTCGCTCACCCTCTCATCTTGTGCAAAGTTTGTGTTTCTATTGCAACGCACTGGTACTCTGCTAGTAAGGCAGTAACATCAGAGTAGTTGCATTTTAGGGTGTGTTTAGATGTCTGTATGATATGGTACTTGTATGGGATGGTTCGGAATATGGCATCGTTCATGCGTTTGGTTGAATGAATGGAATGAAGCCGTCCGGAACGAGGTAATTCAAGTTAAAGGAGTATTACATAGATATGCTGAACCAACTCATTCAATGAATTTGGCTGAACCACGCGGTACAGGGACGGCCTCGCGTGCACTCACCTCCCTCTCGCGTGCTCTCCTTTGTATTGCCTCCTGACACCGCCGCCTTGCCATCAGACGCCGCCGCCTTGATCAACTCCCTCTCGGGCGACTTCTTCTTCCTCTCATCTGATGATGTCCTGTTAGCGGTCGCCGTCCCCACATGTCGTTCCCGCTTCCTTGGTCAAACTCTCACCACCCCTTTTGCGTCACATGGTGTTCCATGACGCTATAAGCGTTTTCCCTCAACCAATTTGCTACTTCCACCACTGGAGCACCGTGTCATCGTTGTCTTCCCCACGTGCGGCTGAATCCGCCTCCATCACCGCCATCCTCTCCCGGTGAGCCATTCTTCAATCTCTTTCTACTGGAGCTTTGCCTCACCTCCCTCTTCCTTCCCCCACCACCCACTCCCACTCTCCCTCCCCCACAGCGCCGCCCCCACGACGAGCCACTCACGCCGCCTAGGGCTCCCACCGTTGGCCCACCACGGCTCCTCTATCCCCGCCGCCACCCACTTCAGTGAGTCCCAAATACCTCCCTGATGCTCGTGCTCCCCCTACTTTCCTCCCTCTCCTTCCTCGGCTCACCGCCCTGTCTCGTGCCCCACTTGGCCGTAGGGTGCCACTGTCGGCTCGCCCTGGTGGGTGCCCGTCCACGACATCACCACCCACGTGCTCGCCTCGGTGCCCCTAACCCATTTTTGACATCTCTGGTTGTCGACAATGATTCCCCATCGGCGTTGAACCCCTTTCTCGACAGCCCTGTCGTGCTCCTATGTTCTAACTTCTGAGACAGAGGGGCCACAACAACTTCTCCTTCTCTCTTTGAACACCCTATGACAGTGGGCCTCAGAAAGCAGCAAGGAAGAAAGGAGAAAAGAAAAGAATGGAAGAAAAAGGGGAAAGGAGAAAAAAAGAAAAGGAAAAAAAGAAAAGAAAAGGAAAATTCTATGGAGGTGATCTCGCCCATGTAGCGAGGAGGTTACCGAACCAATCTCATCCTTTCAACTAAACACAATCTCGTATCATCCCATACAACCAACCAAACACAATTGTGTATCATCCCATACAACTAACCAAACAACTGTTTGTACCATCCCATCCAGGACATTACATCCTACTTATACCATCCCATCCCATTCAACATCATCCCACCAACCAAACGCACCGTTGGTAGTTGGTAACTTGTCGGCATTGCAGACTTCACTACTTTGGATCTGCAGTGCTCGCGCGGTTCAACAACAGAACGAAAAAACTAGTCATTCTAAATGCGCATGGATTCATGGCTCGGCCCGGCTCAAATATTTGAATTTGTTTTCAGATAAAAAATTCTTTAAATTTCCAGTTCATTTTTTAGCCATCGACGAGAATTTTTGAATCTCCAGTTCTTTTTTCGGTCATTGGCGCATGCTAAGAATGATTTCCTTGAAAGTCAAATGGATGTATATTTGGGCTTATTTGGCACTGTGCACATCAAAATTATAAAAATAGTATTCTCCCATCAAAAGTATAAAAATAACACCATGGACATACCGGTAGGCGACATGTGTCGCTTGCCACACCCTCGTCGTATGCCCACCGCCCTGCACGCCGCCTGCCTCATTGTGGCCACCTTGCAAGGCCCTACCACGCTGTGGCCGCCCTGCAACATATGAGAATAGTGCACACCACTATTTGACACTATTTGCAAACACTATTTTCAAAACAGTAGACATCACATTTCAGTGTCACGTGAAATTGATATGTTAATAAATTGTTTTCACTCAGATATAACAAGTATACTTTTTTTTTATGTAAAGGAATATATAACAAGTATAATCATGCCATATATGTGGCTTTGGTGTAAGGAACAATCTAACTGCATATGAAATGGAAAGACAATGAATTGGAGGTGTGATTGTGTGAAGTTTTGATCTTGCGGTGAAGACACTAACACTGAGTTCCTACCTGACCAGCATTGAACTGTTTTGTGTGCCGAAGTTTGCTATCTTTGGCTTCTACCCATTCTCATCGAGCAATACATTGGGCGCTTTGAGGTCCGTGTGAATCATGTTCTCATCTGATTCCTTGCGGAGTTAGACGACGCCCTTGGCGATTTCCTTTTGGATCGATCGTAGCAGACCCCCTGCTTCCGTGCTAGTCGTTCATATGCTCATCAACTGCAACCCCTTTTTGGAGTTGACAGACCCCAGCTTCCATGCTAAGCTGGGCTGGAGGAAGAGGTTGGACATAACTCGAGGAATCGCCAAGGGCGCCATCTATCTCCCTAAGGAATCATGCGAGACTGTGATTTTACAGTGACCTCAAAGCGTCCAATGTGTTGCTCGATGAGAATGAGAAACAAAAGATAGCAGACTTCGGAGCAGCAAAACAGTTCAATGCTGATCAGGCAGGACCTTCTGTGTTAGTGTCTTCACGGTAAGATCAAAACTTCACACAATCACACCTCCAATTCATTGTTTTTCCATTTTATATGCAACTAGATAGTTCCTTACACCAAAACCACGTATGTGACGTGATTATACTTGTTATATCTTTCATTTACAAAAAAAAAATTATACTTGTAACTTGTTATATCTGAGTGAAATCAATTTATTAACATATAAATTTTATGCACATGAGGGTACACGGCACTGGAGCACTGTAACAGGAATATGACATTGAAATGTGATGTCTACTGTTTTGAAAATAGTATCAAATAGTGTTTACAAATAGTATTACAAATATTGTCATGCACTGTGTTCGCATGTTGCATAGCGGCCACGGCACGGCAGGGGCTTGCAGGGCGGCGATGGCGCGACAGGCGGCGTGCATGACGGGAGCACGACAGGCGACACATGTCGTTGCCAACACGGTGCTATTTTTGTACTTTCACTATGGAGGAGATTATTTTTGTAATTTTGACATAAAATAATGCCAAATAAGCTAAAAATCTCCATTTTGAAAAGGATGGCCAACCCTAAAATCAAGGATACAATGCGTGGACTGCTACCCCTGTGTTAAAATGTAAAGCCTTGAACTTTCTTCTCCTTCACATCCATGTCAGTTTCTTTGGACAAAGACACGTCAGTCTATCCACAACCATGAAAGATGAAATGTCACGACCTATGCCGGAACGCAGGTTGTACGAGTGGGAGACTGGTGGCTTAAGCTGTAGTCATCGACCAAGAGCCGTTGTTGTTGAATCGAAGAAAGAGACGAATGAGCACTGAAGAAGATGCGTCGGATCAGAAATAGTAAAATCGAGGAAGGAGAAAGACTAATAATTCTACTTGCTTTATTCAATTGAAAGAACCTCCTTAAATAGAGGTTTGACTAACAGGATGAACTTATAGAAAGACTCGGACCCCTAAATAAACTCGTACTAGACTCTACTCGTATTCAAACTCGTACACGCTTAATTGTTATTCGGACAAACTAGCTGCCGAAACACCAACATCATATGACTGCATGCTGGTCGTGTGGGCCAGTTGATGCTGTCTTCCGACGCCGACGTTGATATGTGCTTCCGACCATGACATCTTTGCTTCCCTCGAGGATCAGTTTGTCCTCGAGCTGAAAGGACAGAAATTGATGTAAAAAATCCTCCAATGGCTCCAGGATGCTTCTGAATCGGGCAATCCCATCCATTGAACTAGTAGCTCGTGGACACCACGACTAAGACGAGAACGTACAACATGGCGCATCCATTGAACTAGTAGCTCGTGGACACCACGACTAAGACGAGAACGTACAACATGGCGCGACGTTGGGGTAACCTAGCCATACTGTTACTCCAATAAGACTGGTTGTGTATTAGGGGGTTCCCCATAATACAGTTTGAGCAAACTAACATGAAAAACATTATGAATCCGGGCCCTTGTAGGAAGTTGCAGTTTGTACACCACATCTCCAATCTTTTTCACAACCTTGTATAGACCATAATAACAAGGTGCTAATTTGCTATTTACTCGGTCAATTAGAGAAGCTGCTTGACGGTGATGTAATCGAAGCCATGCCCACTGGCCAACATCGAAGTGCAGCTTGCGATGCTTGGCGTCATAGTGACACTTGCAGTATTGCTGAGCTTGGATTAGGCGCTCACAGGCATCAACCAGAAATTGATCACGCTCTTGCAGGAGTTGATCAACTGTAGGTAAGCTAGTCTCCTGATCAAAATAACGTTGGAGAGTTGGAGGATCCCAACCGTAGGCAATCTTGAAGGGTGTCTAACGGAGAGAAGATTGATATTGTTGGACCGAAACGACGACTAGAGGGGGGGGGGTTGAATAGGAGCACGATCTCTTTGTCAACCAAGATCGGATTCAACTTGTATTGAATCCAATCAAAACCCCAGAGCAAAACAACCAAAATCAACCAAAACTCAATTTCTAAGTATTGGGCAGTCTGACCTCTATGTCAATGGCGGTCTGACCGGTTTCAACATGATTTTCACTCCAATAGCTATAAAAGCTATGAAGATCAATTTACAAGCACAGCGTAAGACTTGTATTGAATCCAATCAAAACCCCGGAGCAAAACAACTAAAATCAACCAAAACTCAATTTTCAAGTGTTGGGTAATCTGACCTCTATGTTAATGGCGGTCTGACCTCCAGCCTGATGAACAGTGAAATCAGCCTAAAAATAAAGTTACAAATAGGTCTAACTTTTGATTTACAACTCCAAACTCGATGAAACTTGGAACACACCTTCTCTAGGATGTCAGGAACCTATTCCAATCGAAGATGGTGGAGATTCTTGGAAAAGTTACAACCTTTTTCTCTTTGAGAGGAGGATGGTTCAAAACCGAGTCAAAACGAAAACTAGATCCAAAATCTTGCTCGTGGGTGATTGATGATCAATATGATCCTAGATGTGTTCCCACATGTCACAACAAGCTAGATCAGGTGAAGGAATCAAGCAAAAAACTCACGGATCAAAGAAAGACTCAAAATCACCAAATAGAGAGAAGGAAAGCAAAGAGACAAATCTTTGAGCAAACTTTTCTTGGATTGATTTGATATGGTTTGGGTTTACAGCCACTCAATCAATGGAGGACAAATATCAATCCATGAGCACAAAATCAAATAAAAACTCTCTAGAACTCTAACCTCCACTAATCCTCTCCCTAAGCAAACTAGGGTTTCAAACACAATAAAAGGGTTGAGGGGGTGCAGCCACCTCCCTCCTCTATTTATAGTGGAGGCTTAGATCTGATAGAAGATTTATCTAAATGGGCTCCCGTTAAGGCCCAACACAAACGGGTCACACACGCATGCATTTTAAAGTGCCGTCTTCATCGCCTCTTGACCTAATCAGCTTCACCTTGCGCCACCTTGCGCCGCGGTTTGGCAAAAGGTCACCAAGACAGTATTTGGTAAGATTACCAAAATACCCCTTCTCGGTCCTTCTCCGAAGACCGAGTCCATCTGCGCGAAGCACTCGCTTGCTTCACCACGTGTAGGTTGATCAACGGCTCTCTCCATGTCGGGAAGTCTCTCCCATCTGGCTCCCACCGAAACCACCATAGCACTTGCACCGACCCCCGCGCCGCTTGATCAAACCAATCGCACCGAACTGTCCGTTCGGTCACCCTTGTCCATTCTGCACCATGCTTGAGTTCATTGACCTCACCCGGCATCGTCGATCGTTCAGGACCTCAGCTCTCCAAGCCTAGTCCCGATCATCCTCGTCGTTGACCGTCGTTGACCACCAAGCAACCGGCACAACAATAGACAAGCAAATCGAACCCGAGAACAAGTTCTTCACAACTTGACCTACCTTAGTCAAAACATGCATCATGCAACACATATGCATGAAACTCATGACTTTGACCTAACAACCAAACATCGCCGCCACGAAGGACGACGAAACAGGCCAACACCGGTCAGACCGCCACCATGGTCGGTCTGACCGCCCCCCTGGCCGGTCTAACAGCCACCTGTTGGGCGGTCGGACCACCCAGTTGGGACTTAGCCAAAATTCCTCCCTGGAAATTCGAAACCTACTGGAATTTTCAAACCAATAGAACTTTTGACTGGAGACTTCAAAAAATATGAGATCAAGTGTAGTAGAATCTCCTCTCTTGCCTACACCCTCTATTTTTGGCCCAGCTCCAACCTCACAGAAAAATTATGGCCAGTCTGACCGCCGACCAACGGCCGGTTAGACCGCTTGAGACCTGACAGCATGTCAACATTGCCGAAAACAAGTGTTTCGACAAACCTTCAACGCCATTGCCAATTGTCACATCATCCTAAGATCATGAGTATATCCCCATGATATCCACAATCTCCCCTTTGATGAACACATTGGAAATAATCCAAAAATGTAATTTAGAGGATTGAAAACGAGTTTACTCGCAGTTTTCGCACAAAGGCACAAATTGGTCCATAAGCAAGAGAAAGCAATAGAAATGACCAAGCTGGCATCATAATAACATAGGCAAGTGAGATAAGGCAAAAGAAAGTATAAAAGCTTTAAATTCCAGAAACGTGTCAAAAATCTCACTTAAGGTCCATATGAAAGAACAATTGTTCAATTGACCTTTGATCATCGTGAGGATTAAGAAATGCAATTCAAGTTCAGAAAAGGCAATAAGACGATAAGAATGCAATTCAAATGCTCCCCCTCACTATGATCCTCAGATTTTAGAAAATTTTAAATTCTCCAATTTTCTCCCCCTTTTTAACATTTTTATATCTTCTTCCCTTCATACAACATTGAAATATCTTCTCCCCCTTTGACAATGGAGTCATCAAGGAATCACGCATTCCTCTCGTCCAGAGATAATAAATATAGAATGGATAAAGAAGCATAAGAAGGAGTATGCATGAAATGCAAGGGAGTGGCTTCATTTTTGTATTTTTCAATTTTTGATTACAAGAAGCTTTGGAGATTATCCAAAAGAACAAGCTAGCATTTCTAATATTGCACAAACAACATATCAAGCCTAACAGCACTAGCAAGATCCTGATAATACATATATATCAAAGCTAAGCTTGAAGGCTCAATATAAAGCAATAGATTTGATCAATTTAAGCAAATCTTCAAATTTAGTGTGGATATCATGGGGATATGTTCCAGATCTTAGGATGATGTGACAATTGGTAATGGCGTTAACGGTTTGTCGTTTCACATATTTTCGGCATAGTTATAGTACTGTTGGGCCTTAACCGGTCTGACCGGCCTGGGAGGGGGTCAGACCGGTCCAAGATCGGTCGGACCGGCCATAGCGGCGGTCGGACCGGCCAACTTCAGAAAGTGTAGATTGAGCTGGGCCAAAAATAGAGGGTGTAGATAACAGAGGAGATTCTATTGCACTTGGTTCCATAATTTTTGGAGTCTCCAGTCAAAAGTTCTATTGGTTTAAAAATTCCAGTAGGTTTCGGTTTTCCAGAGAGGAAATTCGGCTAAGTCTTTACTGGTGGTCTGACCGGCAAATAGGTGGCGGTCAGACCGGGCCTGGGAGTGGTCTGACCGGTTTTCACTTGGATCGTCGTCCGTCGTGGCGGCGATATTCGGTTGTTAGGTCAAAGTCATGAGTTTTAGGGTATATATGTTGCATGATGCATGTTTTGACTAACATGGGTCAAGTCGTGAAGAACTTGTTCCCAAATTTGGTTTACTTGTCTATTGTTGTGCAGGTTGCTTGGTGGTCAACGACAGTCAACGGCGAGGATGATCGGGACTAGGCTTGGAGAGCTGAGGTCCAGAACGATCGACGATGCCGGGTGAGGTCAATGTACTCAAGCGTGGTGCAAGATGGACAAGGGTGACCGATTGGCTAATCCGAGGCGCAAGATGGCGCAAGGTGTAGCTAATTAGATCAAGGGGTGTTAAAGACGGCGCATTAAAATATGTGTATATGTGTCCTGTTTGTTTTGGGCCTTAACGGGAGCCCAATTGAGTCAAACTTCTAGAAGGTCTAAGCCCCACTATAAAAAGGGGAGGGAGGTGGCTGCACCTCCGCTTTAGCTCTTTTGCTATTTTGTAAACCCTAATTTTCTTAGGAGAGCTTTTGTGGAGGCTAAGGTTCTTGATAGTTTGATGTGATTTTCGTGCTCTTGGATTGAGCATTGTCCTCCATTGATGGAGAGGCTGTAAATGTAAGAAACAATTAAACATAATTCTGGACAAGTCTAAAACTCCTTATAAGAAGCAATGATTAGGATACAATCATGTTCAAAATACTTCTAACCCAAAAGTTACTCAAGTCTTGGAAAATAAGTTAATTGAATTAAAAAACCAACCTGCAAAAAATGGGTTAATTGAATTCAAAAATCAACCCGCAAAAACTATCTTTAAATCTGCAGGTGTTGCCCAGCCATCTGTTAAGTCTAAGGGTGCTTCTCCCAGTGGTATTAAGTATCATTGCACCTATTGCAAAAAGGATGGGCATTTGATTGAGTTATGTTGGTGTATGTTGAAAAATGATAAATTTTTTTTTGCTAGAATTTCATCTTATCAACCTAGAGATTTTATGAGATATGGTAACATAGAAAAGTAGAAACCTGGTTTAAGATTTGGGTTCCTAAGTCTTGTTTAACTAACCCCAGTATTGAGACACATCGTTCTTCTTTTCCTTAATTTTCAGGATTACCGCGGAAAGAGTAAGGTCACGTGGTTCGTCGACTCTGGCTGTTCACGCCACATGACCCGATGGTTCACCTCCTTCACGCGGTCGACATGTGATGATTTCATCACCTTTGAAGATGATAAACAAGGGCGGATTGAAGGAACGAGATCGATCACGGTGAACGACAGTTTCATCCTCAAGGACGTCGCCCTTGTGGATAAGCTAAGGTTTAATTTACCTTTTGTCTCTCAACTTCTTGATGATGGATATGAGACTAGATTTAAGAAAAATGCTTGTCGGGTGCTTGATTCAACTGGTGAGCTTGTTTTTGGAATTACTAGAGTTCCTAGGATCTTTGGAGCTGAATTTTCTGAATCTCTTGCTGGTTATCTCAAATGCTTGATTTCATCTTCTTCTTCTGAGTTCTGGCTTTGACACCGTCGTTTGGGGCACATTGGTTTTGATCATCTGACGCGAGTTAGTAACCTTGAGCTCATGAGAGGTTTGTCCAAACTCAAAGCCGTCAAAGATGCTGTTTGTGCGCCCTGTAGGCATGGCAAGTAAGTTGCCGCCTCACACCCTTTAGTGACTATGGTCATGACTGACGGATCGGGACAATTTTTCTAGATACACTTGGGTGTTCTTTCTTACTTCGAAGGATGAAGCTTTTGATTATTATCATGATCTTGTTCTGCGTTTGGATTCTGAACTTCCGGGTGCCTTGAGAACGATCCGCAGTGACAATGACACGGAGTTCAAGAATGCCTCATTTGCTTCCTTTTGTGCTGAGCGTGGAATTGGGCGTCAGTTCGTTTCTCCACACGTCCCTCAACAAAATAGCGTTGTGGAAAGGAAGAACAGGACCCTGGTCGAGATGGCTAGGATGATGCTAGATGAGTATAGTACACCGAGGAGGTTTTGGGCCGAAGCTATTGCTACTGCTTGCCAAATTGCTAATCGTGTGTTTGTGAGACCTTCTTTGGGAAAGACTGCTTATGAGCTTCGATTTTGTAGAAAACCCTCTGTCTCGCACTTTTGAGTCTTTGGATCCAAGTGTTTTATTCTCAAAAAAGGAAATCTAGATAAATTTGAGTCAAGAACTTTTGATGGTTTATTTCTGGGTTATCCTGCACATTCGAGGGGTTTTAATGCTGAAACTAATCTTGTTCAGGAGACATGCAATGTCATTTTTGATGAGAATAGCCCTAGAGATATATCAGATATTTCAGGTGATACATAGGTGACGGAGAGCATATTTATAGAGGAAAATGATGAAGGACTCGATGATGTTCTTCCACCTGCTGCTGTTGACGCTCCTATTTCAGTACAAGAATCTGCCGTAACTACTTCGCCTTCAGATGTGGCTCCTGCTGCATCTTCATCATCAGCATTACCTGCGGAGGTGGAAGAGATGTTTTCCTCTCCGGGTGCACCACTTCACATTCAAAGGCAGCACCATCCTCACTCGCTCTAGGTATAATGATCAAAACCTCTACTCTCATTCTGCCTTTGTTGCTTCTTTTGAACCCCACGATATATCACATGCTTTATCAGATTCTAGCTGGGTTAATACCATGCATGAGGAGTTAGAGAATTTTGGGAGGAATAAGGTTTGGAACCTAGTAGAATCTCCTAGTGACCATAATGTTATAGGAATCCGCTGGGTGTTCAAAAACAAATAAAATGAGGATGGTTCTGTGATTAGAAACAAGGTTAGGTTGGTAGCTCAGAGTTTTAGCCAAGTTGAGGGGTTAGATTTTGATGAGACTTTTGCTCCTGTTGCTAGACTAGAAGCCATTCGCATTCTGCTTGCATTTGCTGCATCTAAGGATTTTAGATTATATCAGATGGATGTTAAAAGTACCTTTTTAAATGGTTTCATAGAGGAGGAAGTTTATGTTAAGCAACCCCAGGCTTTGAGAATCCCAAGTACCCACATAATGTATTCAAGATATCCAAAGCCTTATAAGGTCTTAAACAAGCCCTTAGAGCCTGGTATGATAGACTTAAGACCTTCTTACTTAAGAATGACTTTGAGATGGGTAAGGTAGACAAGACTTTGTTCATTCTTAGGCGTGGTAATGACTTCCTGCTTGCTCAAATTTACGTTGATGATAT
Organism: Hsuehochloa calcarea; assembly: GCA_036346395.1. Taxonomy (NCBI): domain Eukaryota; kingdom Viridiplantae; phylum Streptophyta; class Magnoliopsida; order Poales; family Poaceae; genus Hsuehochloa; species Hsuehochloa calcarea. The sequence goes on along the minus strand of CM070603.1, from coordinate 27,780,171 downwards.
TATCTTTGGTAGTTCTTCTCATGCTCTTGTTTTCAGCTTTTCTGAGACTATATCCAGGGAATTTGAGATGAGTATGATGGGAGAGCTCAATTTCTTTTTGGGGCTTCAAATCAAGCAATGCAAGGAAGGTATCTTCATCCATCAGACGAAGTACACGAAGGACCTGCTCAAACGTTTCGACATGGGTGATTGCAAGCCGATCTCCACTCCCATGGCGACTTTGACTGTTTTGGATCCAAATGAGGAAGGAGAAGCCGTGGATCAACGCGAGTACCGCAGCATGATCGGCTCCCTCCTGTACCTGACGGCCTCAAGACCGGACATGCACTTCAATATTCAGTGCAAATGAAAGATTGTTGAAAAATGGGCGTTTGAGAAATTTGAGCAAAATGATTCAATACAGGACCTGATTGACTCTTAATGTGGTCTTTGTTTACTTTTTGATCTTACTTTGATATTTTTACATGGCTAGTTTCACTTTAGGATCCCGGTTGATGAACTTGCTGAATTTGAAGCTTTGCTTAAATTGATCAAATTTATTGCTTTATATTGAGCCTTCGTGCTTAGCTTTTGATATATATGTCTTATCATGATCTTGCTAGCAGCTGTTAGGCTTGATATGTCGTTTGTGCAATATTAGAAATGCTGGTTTGTTCTTTTAGGTAATCTCCAAAGCTTCTTGTAATCAAAAAATTGAAAAATACAAAATGAAACCACTCCATTGTACTTCATGCATACTCCTTCTTATGTTTTCTTCTTCTTAATTCTGCATTTGTTATCTCTTGATGAGAGGAAGGCGTGATTCCTTGATGACTCCATTGTCAAGGAGGGGGGAAGATATTTCAATGTTGGGGGAGAAGATATATCATTGTTGTACAAAGGGGGAGAAATTAGAGAATTTAATTTTTTTGAAATCTGTATATCATAGTTAGGGGGAGCTTTTGAATTGCATTTTTATTGTCTTATTGATTCTTCTGAACTTGAATTGCATTTATTAATCCTCACAATGATCATAGGTCAGTTGAACAATTGTTCTTTCATATGGATTTTAAGTGAGATTTTTTACTCTTCTCTGGAATTTAAAGTTTTTATGCTTTCTTTTGCTTTATCTCACTTGCCTATACTATTCTGATGCTAGCTTGGTCATTTCCATTGCCTTCTCTTGCTTATGGACAAAATTGTGCTTGTGTGTGAAAAAACGAAAGTATTTTACTTTTCAAACCTCCAAATTACATTTTCTGGATTATTGCCAATGTGTTCATCAAGGGGGAGATTGTGAATATCATGGGGATATGTTCCAGATCTTATGATGATGTAACAATTGGCAATGGCGTTAACGGTTTGTTATTTCACGTGTTTTCAAGATTCATAAAGATCTTGTCGGCCTTAACCGTCGACCAGGTCAAGATCGGTCCGACCGACCATAGCGGCGGTCGGACCGGCCAACTTCAGAAAGTGTGGATTGAGCTGGGCCAAAAATAGAGGATGTAGGCAAGAGAGGAGATTCTATTGCACCTGGTCCTATAATTTTTGGAGTCTCCAGTCAAAAGTTCTATTGGTTTAAAAATTCCAGTAGGTTTCGGTTTTCCAGAGAGAAAATTCGGCTAAGTCTTTACTGACGGTCTGACCGGTTGTAGGGCGATGACCGTACTGGGGCGGCCGACGGTTTTCACTTGGATCGTCGCCCGTCGTGGCGGCGATATTCGGTTGTTTGGTCAAAGTCATGAGTTTCAGGACATATATGTTGCATGATGCATGTTTTGACTAACATGGGTCAAGTTATGAAGAACTTGTTCCCAAATTTGGTTTACTTGTCTATTGTTGTGCAGGTTGCTTGGTGGTCAACGACGGTCAACGGTGAGGATGATCGGGACTATGCTTGGAGAGCTGAGGTCCAGAACGATCAACGATGCCGGGTGAGGTCAATGTACTCAAGCGTGGTGCAAGATGGACAAGGGTGACCTATTGGTTAATCTGAGGCGCAAGATGGCGCAAGGTGTAGCTAATTAGGTCAAGGGGTGTTAAAGACGGCGTATTAAAATGCGTGCGTATGTGTCCCGTTTGTTTTGGGCTTTAACGGGAGCCCAATTGAGTTAAACTTCTAGAAGGTCTAAGCCTCCACTATAAATAGGGGAGGGAGGTGGCTGCACCTCCACTTCGGCTCTTTTGCTATTTTGTAAACCCTAATTTTCTTAGGGAGAGCTTTTGTGGAGGCTAGGGTTCTTGATAGTTTGATGTGATTTTCGTGCTCTTGGATTGAGCATTGTCCTCCATTGATGGAGGCTGTAAACCCATATCATGTCAAATCTATTAAAGGAAAGTTTAATCATGTTTTGTCTCATTGCGTTCTCTCTCTATATTTGATGATTTTGAGTCTTTCTTTGATCCACGAGTTTTTGATTGAATTCTACACGTGATATAGCTTGCTGTGACATGTGGGAACATACCTAGGATCATTGTCGGGACACAAATATGCAAATCTGGACCCTCTGTGTATACTGCACTAGTCCAGGATCACGCTAGTGCACACAGTGGCAACATCAATGAAATATCAATTCCATATACAAAGATGACTAATAAATAGACAAATAACAATAATTATCAGAGTAAAGACCTTAAGGTCAAAGCTTACAATTAATGTCTCAGAAGACAAATAGCTCAATAAAGCTGCAGCGGAACGAAACGGGATAACTTCAGTGAAGCCCATCCATATGCCCACAGGCAATCGACTGGGGTAGCGCGACCTAGTTCTCCACAATCCTTGAAGTAGACCTTGTTGACTGATGATTCTTCCACTTCTGTTGATTGTTTATAGCAAGTATGAGTACACACCGTACTCGCAAGTCATACCACAGAATGCAATTTATAGATGATGGCTTATTCCAACGGAATGGGTTCTGTGGTTATTTTGCAGAAATGCAACATTTGTAATAGAATACAAATAATAGATTGAAAGCATAATTCAAAACAAATAGACAATAATAAGTTAACAATTGATTTCACAAAGGACACAAAGTCTAATCAAGTTATCTCACACAGCTGCACAAGTCATCTCACACAGCTGACCCTTCCCATTTGTTTTATGAAAATCTACCCCTCGTGTGAAATTCCCGAGCATGTCCATAACCGAGGACGCGGCTATTCGAATAGATTGGTTTAAACACTCTGCAGAGGTTGTACACTTTACCCACACGATACAATCAGTGGGGCCAGCACTGACCATAACAAAACCTTTCAGAGACTTCATCTCAAACAATGACACTCCCGATGTGCTTTCCTGCCGTCCAATTTGTACACATAGCCCTTGGAACGACACACACCGTTGGACAGGGATGCAGCGAACCGTCCCGCGATGTGACCCAAACACAATGCAGACACACCTCCACCCATCACATAGCTTAAATACAACCTGAGTTGTCAATGTCAAGACTCCATAACTTACTAAGTCGGACCCACCCATACTAGGCATGTGGTCGCATAAGAAGGCCCATTCAATGGCGCACAAAGTTAAGTCCTTAATTGACTAAGGCAAGACTTCCAGCTTTAACCCAAATCACAAAGTTTATAGCACACACTCCACCGTTCACACAGATCCACCACTTGCCTCGGTCTAAATCTTTTCCCACCTCGTTGATTAAGTGCAACACATGCCATCAACGAGTAACAGCACACAGCACACACAGTTTCATAATCACTTAGTCAAGTTTATTATTGCGACTCAGATGAAATGATGACTCGTGGCATGGCTAAGCAGTCTAATCGTATCTAACCAACCCACGTTGGTGCTACGATAATACCAACTAATAATGAACCAACCTAGGGTGACAAAAGATCATGGCATACAATAGACAAGGTGGATATAACAAATTGGATTAATAACTATCCCAAAAGCATTTAAATAAATACTTGAAATAGAATACAATACATTGAAACAAAGTATTTTGAAAGCTGGGTTCAAGATGATCAAAGGTATAACTTGCCTTGCTATAGCAATGATGGTCTTATTTTATCTTCAATCTTCCGCTTCCTTGATCTTCAGCTCATTCGGACGATTCCGGTACTTCAACGTCTAACGATAAAGAAAACACAAAAACAAACTAAATTCAAAAGACAAATCAAATAAACTCCAAATTGAAATTGAATGGTGCTGGAAGATAGATATTGAATTTAGATGCATGGAGGAATCTGGATGGGTTCAAGTGGAACTCGGATGAAGAAGATATGGCTTTTGGAATGATGAAAATAAAAAGAGAGAGAGAAGCTAACAAGTGGAATATTATCAGAATATTCCATTCCGAAAATATTAGAGAATGATTGAGTGTATGACATGTGGGACCGACTGATATTTATGGATTTCTAGAATTAAAAATAATTCCAGAAATAAGGTAGAGAGAACGACATGTGGGACCAATGAGATAAAAGAATTTTCAAGAATTAAATTAATTCTCAAAAATAGGATTAGGGGTTGACATGTGGGTCACTGGTCTATAGACCAGGTCCACGGAGATAGGCTAGTCTACGGTGGACCAAGCTCATGGAGGAAGGTTTGACCAAATGTTGACTGACATGCGGGACCCGCATGTAAGTGAGAGAATTAATAGTTAGGGTTTTTATTTGGGTGGATGACATGTGGGGTCAACATGGAAGTGAGAGGAGATATATATTTATGTATACATACATACGTACATACACACACACATATATATATATATATATACATATACATATACATATACATATATATATATATATATATATATATATATATATATACACACACACGCACGTGTATACATATAATACATATATATATAGGCTTGGATGATGGATGACAAGTGGGGTCAACATGGAAGTGAGAGGATATATATGTCTATGTATACATATATACATGCATGCATACATATATATATACATATACACATACATATACACATACATGCATACGTACGTACATACATACATATATGTATAGACACACGCACGCACATGTATACAAACATACACATCAACAGGAACAGAGGCTAGCTCATGCGCATGGAGATGGATACAAGAATTCTTAGCACTGAGATGGGAAATAAGGATTAAGGAAAAAGAATTAACAGTGAACAAAGAAAATAAAAGACAATAAAGGCGCATGGAGATAACTGAATGAATCAATAGTAATGAACAGGAGCAGTGTTCGGCCGGCCGACCAACGCAACAGGGGAAGGAGGCCAGAACCGAATAAGATTAGCATGAACAGTGCACAAGGTTCATGACGCAAGTATTTTTGTAATAACAAAGATTAGAGGAAAAAGTAATAGAAAATGCTAGCATCTAGACAATAACACAGAAGGATAACAACTCAATCGTATTGTATACATATACATCAGAGGAACAAACGAACAGAGAAACAAAAATTGGAACACACGAACAGATTGATTTTAGTGGACGTAGCGGCCGGCGGATGGCGGCGATGTAGCGGCGGAGAATGGGCAAAACGGAAAGGAAACGACGAGCCGGACGCAATGGTGCGGTCGGATTTGAGAAATACTCACCGAGGAAGCAGAATACGCGAAGAATACGGTTGGGATACGGCGGACGGCGAAATCCCGCGAACTTCAGCGAAGGGCTGGTACCATGTCGTGAGCACGACGGCAGCGAACCCAACGCCGCAGACGGTTCGTCCGGCGGACGTCGGACGGAGGAGAAACTCGCAGCGGAAGATTTTCGGATGAACTCCGTATTCCGCGAACTGCGTTGAATACAGATCGATTCGGAGGAAACCAAATCAGGGGATTGGAAGAGGACGTCGAGACGGACGCGTGGGCGCAGACGGCTCGTATTTATATGCACCGAGCGAAAAGATATTAAGATTTGAAGTTTTGAATCAGAACACGTACGCGTACAGGGTCACGATTCGGTTTCTGGAGCGACGTCCGGCTGGAAAATCGGATGAACAGTACCGCATGGTACTGTTCACGTGGGAGGAGAGAGAAAGCAAAACTGATTTTCGGATTTTAATTAAAATTCAACAAATCGATAAGATAGAATAAATAGCAAATAAATCCAGAAAAATCTCCAAAAATACCAGAAAATTCCTGGAAATACAAGGAAGCCAAATAAAAAAGATTTTGATTTAATTGACGTTTAGATTAGTCAAATTAAATATTTTAAATTTAGAAAAATTCTAATTAAGCTTTATTAATTCAAATAAAATTGGTGAAAATTTCTAGTGACCTAAACTACTCAAAAGATTTTTGAAAAGCCAAATTTTGGGACGTTACAAACCTCCCCCCCTTAAAGGAATCTCGTCCCCGAGATTCAGGCTGGCTATAGAAAAGGTTACGGAACTCAGCCTGCGGGTTCTCTTCTTGATTTCAACTGCTTTGACTCTGACATAACTGCTTTTCTGAACACTTACGGAACAAATGTCTTGCTCCTTGCTGAGCTTCTTGCTTCAACGAAAACTTGACAAGCTGGCTCTTGGTAGGAAGGGACTTCTAGCAACTTGATTGCTTCTGACGGTAACTGCTTGATTGGTGCTCGAAGACACTTCTGGAGTTGAGGAACTTTGCTGTTGACTGATAGCTCTGGTTGACAAACTAACTCTTCTTGTGAGCTTCGGAATCTTGAACTGATCGACATCCTTCGCATTACTCTCGCCGCAACTTTTTAACACAGAACTTCAACAGGTATCTTGAAGATAAACATAACTGTGAAGGTGATAATCCGCATAATCTGCGTAGCTTTTCTTCTTGAACCAAGCTACTTAAAATCCCTTTAAGTTTAGAGACACTTGGTCTTCTGTTTTATGGTTAATGCAAAATCCACATACTTTGTGATCTGATCTGCTTCTAGCTAAGCGATGACTCACATGATCAACCATTGCGAAATTCAAATGGTGGCAACTGCGAACTGGCTGGCATCTGGTGTTGTAGGGGAACTCTGCACACAACACTTACCTGATCGACTTGGTACTATGAGTTAAAGCACAACTCGTTATTTCTTTCAATCTGCCCACTGTTTCTGGGTGATACACAATACTGAACTGAACGAACATCCAAGGCTGTATACACAATCGGTCACTAACACGAGGTACACTGGGATCATTGGTCTGACACTGACTTATTCTGGCACATCGTGCAAACTGACAATCTCTGTCGATCTGATACTAGACCAATTCCGACGAATACCATCTCTGTCGTATACAACTTCGATCGTATACCGCTCTGCTAGACGGTCTCCAAACTAGGTGATATTGACAGGTATGAAACAAAAATTTCTGTCAAATGATCAATAATCACTTTTCAAGAAATTACATCTCGATTGGGTCATGAGAAAACCCATACTTGAATTCTTAAAGATAGGGGTACTCTGTCTGGCCTTTGACATACTAGCCGACTTTCTGATATACCAAACGAATGGTAACACATTCTATGACCTTTTGCATTATATTGGATTACCACAATCCAGCTTTGAGATTTTTGTACACCTTGGTACTTTCAGGGCAAATGGAATGTTTGCACTCAAATGTTGGTTTCAGCATCAACTACTTGAGCTCCTTCCGATAAAAAAAATGCAGACATGCTCATTGATTCGTGGATCATTTAGTTCACCTTCGGCAGGTTCTCACGCTTTACCTTACTTCATGTGAGGACTGATTCCCTTGATAAAACTGTCATCTTACTGTCTTCTCAACACTGAATTTTTTTCTAGCATGGGTTTAACTTTGGGGTTCAACAAATATACTCTTGCACTAACTCAAGATTCAACTTCTGGCTTTCACAGGTAACTTTAGCTGACTCTTCACTTGATCAACAATTTCTTGCATTAGCTTTTCCGATTTGAGGCATCTGCCACTATACTGATCTGAACTGAGGGAACAGACTCCAACCTCCTGGTTCTCGATCCAATAAAACCATCTTTAATGCTCTATGATAGCAACTCTGAATTATGACTAGCACAATTCACTACTTAAAACTGTAGCTGTTAGTAAGTGTTGGCGAAACTCCGTAACACACAAATTCTTGGATCTTCCGTGATAAGAGTTTTCAAATTTCTTTCAGGTAGCTGGTAGTATGAACACTGGAGAAGTTATTGATTTTTTCTGGAGTTCTCACTGATCTTGAACTGACACTGTCTTGTTCATGGACGATCTTAAAGAAACTGCAGTTCTTTCTCATATCTCAAATAGGCTGATTCTGAGGTTCTGGGGATTTACTCTTGAATAAACTAAAATTCTCGCACATCCTTGTGCTAACAATTTACTTTGCAATCAACATTGGTGCTTGCCAAGCTGACAATTTGATTTAACACTACCTTTATCTGAGAAAGTCATCTGCTCTACTGTATCATTTCTGCAAACTTATTGGCAACTTTTGCCATAAATCATCCCTGGTGTACATCCTTCTAGAGTTGGCTGATCCTGGGTACCAAGTCAAAGACAAACTTGACTTCTGATCTAGTTGCATGCTGCATAGATTACTTCCAATGACAACTACATAATTTGGTATCATCAATCTAGGCTTTCTTGATGACATCATCGCACAAACTCCTCTTCTTTGATTGCTTCTTTGGACAAACGGGTGCTACTGCGTTACCATCTTCTCTGGGTGTTACAATCTTGACTAAAGCGACTTTTGATATTCTGGCATCTGGAGTGAGTGGCTGGTTCTTCTAAGGACACTGGCTGACTTCTCTCTTGAGGCTGGTTACCAAAGTCAACATTCTGCTTTTGTTATTTTCAGCTGACATATTTTGCACTGACAATGGTTTACCTTCTTTTGCTAATGCTCTGACTTCGACTTGAAAAATTTTCATGTTGACATTGTATTGCGAAAGTCAACACTAAATACATGGGGCATTGGCTCAGACAATGATCTTTGCCTTCACATAAGAAACATGTGATCTTGCTCATTGGACATTCTCCAACGGAATGGTTTCCTTTGCAACTGGAACAATTGATATTGTGCTCATCGACACTATAGCTTACTTCTTCACAACAGGTACATGCACAAGCTTCTGACTTATCTGGCTGGTAGCACTTCAACTGACAATGGCTAACTTGGATGTGGGACATCGAAATAGCAAGTTCCTTTTTATCACTCTTACTTGATGTTGGATACTGCTGACGAAAAGCTGGGGCAAACTCTGACCAAATGATGGTCTACTTGTTCGGATGGGTGGCGCGAATGTTTTTCCACCAATCTAATGCAACTCCTTCTAATTGATGAGCAGCATAGAAAACTTTCTCGTTATCATTGCATTGCACAACAATTAACTTCTCTTCTATGGTGTGAATCCAATATTCTGCATCCTTGAGTTTGACAAATCCTTCAAAGATAGGCGGTTTGGTCATCATGAACTTCACAAACTCGAACTGAGGGTGTGCCGTTGGGATGGCAATGGGTTGTGCATGCTTTCAAAAGTTACTGCTGTCCGACGGTTGCATCGTTGCTGACATGAGCTTATTCTGGGTGACAGGAGACTGGTTCAGGCTCTTATGTTTCACTATTGGCACTGGTGATAGCTGCTGGTTGGCGTCTGCTTTAATCGAGGATCGGTGATAGAACGGCGGCTTGATTATTCTGATTCAACAAATTAACTAAGTGACGGTGGTCCGATTTTGCTGGGTCATCATGTTGTTCATGTTTTGCATCATCGTGTTCATGAGTTGAGTCTGAGCTGCCAAAATTGTATCATGACTGGATCTACTACTCACGGTAATCGACAACCGCCCCAGGGATTGACAAGATCTGAGCTGAGACAGACTATTTCAAGACTACTAACAAGGTTGGCTTCACTGGGCTCTTCACCTGCTGGCTGACCAAGGCTAGTAGATGAGAGGGAAGAGCACATGGTAAGGGTAGACAATCTACTAAGGGAGCAGGTTTAACCTGACGAACACCAAGGAACACACAAATAGCCGAAAAGCTATTAAGAAGCATAAAACTCATAGCCAAACTACACACAGAAGAAGAAATACAAAAATCTAATCGTCTAGTCGATTAAACTCTAATTTAATTAGGCTACTTGGCTCAACACATGGGAGGAACAAACACTGATTTATCCTATATGGCTGGTCTGAAGAAAACTTGAACTGGTTATGGTCTTCATCAACGTTGACTGCTTGTGATTCTTGTAGGCGAATCTTGGAGAAAGACAGGGACAACGTACAACTTCTTCTTGGTCTTCAATTCTTGCGACGAACTTGTCTTGAACACTTGGAGAGATGTCGATGCATTGTTGTTGGTTGCATGGTCTTCGAAGAGTTGCTCAAAACAGCTCTTGGGCATCCATCGAGACATTTGGCACCGATAACGACAACTATGGAAGTTATGAGGAAAGAAGGTCTAATTTAATACTCAAAACGGTGAGGAAGAATATAGATGAGAAATGATTAGAGTGGAAGAGAATAGAATTTAGACGAGATGAGAATAGCACATCATTAAGATTTTCCATTTGTAAAATAAGTTTTGAACTTTTCCTTAAACACGGCCATTCTAACTAAGGTCACGACCTACAGTCGATATGGCTCTGATACCACCTCTGTCGGGACCTAAATATGCAAATCTGGACCCTCTGTGTATACTGCACTAGTCCAGGATCACGCTAGTGCACACAGTGGCAACATCAATGAAATATCAATTCCATATACAAAGATGACTAATAAATAGACAAATAACAATAATTATCAGAGTAAAGACCTTAAGGTCAAAGCTTACAATTAATGTCTCAGAAGACAAATAGCTCAATAAAGCTGCAGCGGAACGAAATGGGATAACTTCAGTGAAGCCCATCCATATGCCCACAGGCAATCGACCGGGTAGCGACCTAGTTCTCCACAATCCTTGAAGTAGACCTTGTTGGTGATGATTCTTCCACTACATTGATTGTTTATAGCAAGTATGAGTACACACCGTACTCGCAAGTCATACCACAGAATGCAATTTATAGATGATGGCTTATTCCAAAGGAATGGGTTCTGTGGTTATTTTGCAGAAATACAACATTTGCAATTGAATACAAATAATAGATTGAAAGCATAATTCAAAACAAATAGACAATAATAAGTTAACAATTGATTTCACAAAGGACACACAGTCTAATCAAGTTATCTCATACAGCTGCACAAGTCATCTCACACAGCTGACCCTTCCCATTTGTTTTATGAAAATCTACCCCTCGTGTGAAATTCCCGAGCATGTCCATAACCGAGGACGCGGCTATTCGAATAGATTGGTTTAAACACTCTGCAGAGGTTGTACACTTTACCCACACGATACAATCAGTGGGCCAGCACTGACCATAACAAAACCTTTCAGAGACTTCATCTCAAACAATGACACTCCCGATGTGCTTTCCGTCAGTCAATTTGTACACATAGCCCTTGGAACGACACACACCATTGGGCGGATGATGCGTGTCCGTCATGATGTGACCCAAACACAGCGGTACACACCTCCAGCCCATCACATAGCTTAAATACAACCTGAGTTGTCAATGTCAAGACTCCATAACTTACTAAGTCAGGCCCAGCCCATACTAGGCATGTGGTCGTACAGTAAGACCCAGTTCAATGGCGCACAAAGTTAAGTCCTTAATTGACCAAGGCAAGACTTCCAGTTTTAACCCAAATCACAAAGTTTATAGCACACAGCTCCACCGTTCACACAGATCCACCACTTGCCTCAGTCTAAATCTTTTCCCACCCTGTTGATTAAGTGCAACACATGCCATCAACGAGTAACAGCACACAGCACACACAGTTTCATCACACAGTTTCATAATCACTTAGTCAAGTTTAAAATTGCGACTCAGATGAAATGATGACTCGTGGCATGGCTAAGCAGTCTAATCGTATCTAACCAACCCACGTTGGTGCTACGATAATACCAACTAATAATGAACCAACCTAGGGTGACAAAAGATCATGGCATACAATAGACAAGGTGGATATAACAAATTGGATTAATAACTATCCCAAAAGCATTTAAATAAATACTTGAAATAGAATACAATACATTGAAACAAAGTATTTTGAAAGCTGGGTTCAAGATGATCAAAGGTATAACTTGCCTTGCTATAGCAATGATGGTCTTATTTTATCTTCAATCTTCCGCTTCCTTGATCTTCAGCTCATTCGGACGATTCCGGTACTTCAACGTCTAACGATAAAGAAAACACAAAAACAAACTAAATTCAAAAGACAAATCAAATAAACTCCAAATTGAAATTGAATGGTGCTGGAAGATAGATATTGAATTTAGATGCATGGAGGAATCTGGATGGGTTCAAGTGGAACTCGGATGAAGAAGATATGGCTTTTGGAATGATGAAAATAAAAAGAGAGAGAGAAGCTAACAAGTGGAATATTATCAGAATATTCCATTCCGAAAATATTAGAGAATGATTGAGTGTATGACATGTGGGACCGACTGATATTTATGGATTTCTAGAATTAAAAATAATTCCAGAAATAAGGTAGAGAGAACGACATGTGGGACCAATGAGATAAAAGAATTTTCAAGAATTAAATTAATTCTCAAAAATAGGATTAGGGGTTGACATGTGGGTCACTGGTCTATAGACCAGGTCCACGGAGATAGGCTAGTCTACGGTGGACCAAGCTCATGGAGGAAGGTTTGACCAAATGTTGACTGACATGCGGGACCCGCATGTAAGTGAGAGAATTAATAGTTAGGGTTTTTATTTGGGTGGATGACATGTGGGGTCAACATGGAAGTGAGAGGAGATATATATTTATGTATACATACATACGTACATACACACACACATATATATATATATACATATACATATACATATATATATATATACACACACACGCACGTGTATACATATAATACATATATATATAGGCTTGGATGATGGATGACAAGTGGGGTCAACGTGGAAGTGAGAGGATATATATATATCTATGTATACATATATACATGCATGCATACATATATATATACATATACACATACATATACACATACATGCATACGTACGTACATACATATATATATGTATAGACACACGCACGCACATCTATACAAACATACACATCATCAGGAACAGAGGCTAGCTCACGCGCATGGAGATGGATACAAGAATTCTTAGCACTGAGATGGGAAATAAGGATTAAGGAAAAAGAATTAACAGTGAACACAGAAAATAAAAGACAACAAAGGCGCATGGAGATAAGCGAAGCGAATCAATAGTAATGAGCAGGAGGCGGTGTTGACAGTGCCGACCAACGCAATGAGGAAGGAGGCGAGGCAGAATAAGATTAGCATGAACAGTGTACAAGGTTCATGACGCAAGTATTTTTGTAATAACAAAGATTAGAGGAAAAAGTAATAGAAAAGGCTAGCATCTAGACAATAACACAGAAGGATAACAACTCAATCGTATTGTATACATATACATCGGAGGAACAAGCTAAAAGAGAAACAAAAATTGGAACACACGCAGATTGATTTTAGTGGGCGAGCGGCCGCGGATGGCGGCGATGTAGCGGCGGAGAATGGGCAAAGCGGAAAGAAGCGACGAGCCGGACGCAATGGTGCGGTCGGATTTGAGAAATACTCACGAGGAAGCGAATACGCGAAGAATACGGTTGGGATACGGCGGACGGCGAAATCCGGTGAACTTCAGCGAAGGGCTGGTACCATGTCGTAGAAACGACGCAGCGAACCTAACGCCGCGCGACGGTTGGCCCGGACGTTGACGGAGGAGAAACTTCGCGGAAGATTTTCGGATGAACTCGTATTCCGCGAATGCGTTGAATCTGGATCGATTCGGAGGAAACCAAATCGAGGATTGGAAGAGGGCGTCGAGGCGGACGCGTGAAGCATGACGGCTCGTATTTATATACACCGGCGAAAAGATATTAAGATTTGAAGTTTTGAATCGAACACGTCGCGTGCTGAGGTCACGATTCGGTTTACGGAAGCGACGTCCATTGGAAAATCGGATGAACAATACCGCATAGTACTGTTCATGTGGGAGGAGAGAGAAAGCAAAACTGATTTTCGGATTTTAATTAAAATCCAACAAATCGATAAGATAGAATAAATAGCAAATAAATCCAGAAAAATCCCCAAAAATACCAGAAAATTCCTGGAAATACAAGGAAGCCAAATAAAAAGGATTTTGATTTAATTGACGTTTAGATTAGTCAAATTAAATATTTTAAATTTAGAAAAATTCTAATTAAGCTTTATTAATTCAAATAAAATTGGTGAAAATTTCTAGTGACCTAAACTACTCAAAAGATTTTTGAAAAGTCAAATTTTGGGACGTTACAATCATCTTGATCATTAATCACCCACGAGCAAGATTTTGGATTAGGTTTTTGTTTTGACCCGGTTTTGAACCCTTCTTCAATCAAACAGAAAATGATTGCTATTCTTCCAAGAATTATCACAATCTTCAATTGGAATAAGTTCCTGATATCATATAGAAGGTGTGTTTCAAGTTTCATCTAGTTTGGAGTTGTAGATCAAAAGTTTCATCTATTTGCAACTTTGTCATCGGGTTGTTTCTGTTCTGTTCTTCAGGCTGGCGGTTAGACCGGCAGGTCATCGGTCTGACCGCTAGTGATACAGTGGTCCGACCGCCAGTGCATTGATTTATTTTAATCTTTGTTGATTTTGTCGTATTACTTAGGGGTTTATATTGGATTCAATATTAGTCTTCCGGTGTACTGATATACTGATCTTCATAGCTTTCATAGCTACTGGAGTAAATTTGTGTTGAATCCATTATATGTGAAAAAGTGAGCGTGCTCCTATTCACTCCCCTCTAGTCGCCTTTTCGGTCGACATTTAGCAAGTTCATCAACAGGGATCCTAAAATGATACTGGCCATGTCAAAATGTCAATGTGAGATTAAAAAGCTAACAATGACCACATTAACAGACAAACATGTCTTGAATTGAATCATTTTGCTCAAATTTCTCAAACGCCCATTTTTCAACAGTTTTTTATTTGCAATGAATATGGAAGTTGACTAATGGTCTAACTTAGTGACAAGATCCTGGACTAGGAGCCATCCACAAACTCATCCTAAGTTTTGACCAGAAGTTGATCAAAGGTATATCTTAGTGAAGAAGATCCTAGACTAGGAGCCATCCACAAACTCTTCCTAAGCTTCTACTAGGGTGACAAATCTTAATGTTCATGTCAGTTGTGACACGCAGTCCCCCTGAGATCGTCTGGAGCATCAAACTATCTCTAAGTTCATGTATTTGACATGCAGTCTCGTAAGAGTAGTTTGACATAATTTAAGCATAAGATAATATTGAAATTTGATTTTTTATGTTTCACAAGAGCAGGTTTAGATTCTCAAGAACACAAGAAGCTCAAGTAATGGTCAATTTTAGATTCAAGAGCTAACAAAGCAATTTTAACAGGCCAATGTCACAAAAGGAGCACTAATTACACAACTAGCTAAAACATCCACAAATTGCAGTTTTAGTTCTAGTTGTTTTAGAGTTCTAGCTCATACAACAAAGACTTAGCTACATATGTGAAAGCATGATAATTCTAGGAATTCAAAGAACTAGACATGGCATTGAGCAAGAATTGAAATACTAAAACTCCTAAGGGTAATAAGTAAAGCTTGATCAATTTTAAAAGATAAGCAGAAAAGCTGATATAACAATCCATCTTTTTGGATTTTTTCAAATGAATGCAATATGATACAATGAGATGCAAGAAAACTCAAAAAGCCTAAGAAGCCTAAAAAGATCAAAAAGATCAACAAGTTCAAAAGAAGATCAAGAAAAGATCAAATAAACAAGGAAAGATCAGAAAAGATCGAACTCTCCCTCAAACCAACCTATAGGGATAAATTACCCCTAACTCGCTCCTCAAGGTGGCAAATCTTGTTGGGTTTAAAAGTTTGGTGAGGATATCAGCCAATTGAGCCTCGGACTGCACGAAGTGCAGCAATAATATCACCATTTTCGACATGCTCTCTAAGGAAGTGATAGCGAATGTCTATGTGCTTGGTTCTAGAGTGTTGCACTGGGTTTTTAGCAATGTTAATAGCAGAAGTGTTATCAAAAAAAAGATGAACACTAGCAAAATTTAACATATAGTCCTTAAGAGTGGATACCATCCACAAAATCTGACTACAACAACTAGCAGCAGCTACATATTCAGTTTCAGCAGTGGATTGTGTAACAGAGGACTGCTTTCTAGAAGACCAAAAGACAAGAGAAGTGCCTAGGAAGTGACAATTGCCTGAGGTACTCTTCCTATCTAGCCGACAGCCCGCAAAATCAGAATCAGAAAACCCTCGAATAGACAAAGAAGAAGAACAGGAATACCAAATGCCATACTAGAGGGTAGAGTGTAAATACCTGAATATGCGTTTAATGGCTTAGCGATGGGAAGCTCTCGGAGACGCCTGAAACCTCGCGCAGAGGCAGACCGTGAAATGGATGTCCGGTCTTGAGGCCGTCAGGTACAGGAGGGAGCCGATCATGCTGCGGTACTCGTGTTGATCCAAGGTTTCTCCTTCCTCATCTGGATCCAAAGCAGTCGAAGTCTCCATGGGAGTGATGATCAGCTTGCAGTTACCCATGTCGAAGCGTTTGAGCAGGTTCTTAGTGTACTTCGTCTGATGGATGAAGATACCTTCCTTGCATTGCTTGATTTGAAGCCCTAAAAAGTAATTGAGCTCTCCCATCATACTCATCTCAAATTCCTTGGACATAGTCTCAGAAAAGTTAGAAACAAGAGCATAAGAAGAACCACCAAAAATAATATCATCAACGTAAATCTGAGCAAGCCGCCGGAGATTTTCGGTCGTCTCTAATTTTCCTTATCGACGAGCTTGAGTCGAATTCGGTCGACAGGCAAGAACAATTTGTGATATGTTGGTGAGGTACATAGAGGAGCTCACAAGACCAATCCAAGAAGTTGATGGGTTCTTCAGGAGCTTAGAGACACAGATGGTTTCTAGCTAGTTTAACTTTGTAATTTTATTCTTTTTTCCCAATTCAGAGGGGACGTTGTGAAACTTTTTGTTTTCCCTTTTGCTAGATAGATATCTCTTGCATTGTGTTTGCCATTCGAATTTTAATTGAATTTCAGTTGTCTTGCTAGAGGTTATATATGGAAACTACTATCCAGTAATTGATTGGTTTGGTTCAAAATTTAATCTTTTTACAATAAAAGAAACTATCATAGATAGTTCTGAACAGGAACCGTCTGTGATAAGTAATTATCATAGACGGTTCCTGTTCAAAACCGTTTGTGATAGTTTTTTTTCACAGACAGTTAAAAAACCGTCTGTGATGACCTTATGTCATTACTGACTTAAACTTAGATAGCTCATGAAACCGTCTATGATAACGTTTTTAAACTGTATGTGAAAACTTTTTTTTTTGTAGTAGTAGAACCTCTTTAAATAGAGGTTTGACTAACAGGACTCTACTCGTATTCAAACTCATATACGCTTAATTGTTATTCAGACAAACTAGCCGCCGGAACACCAACATCATACGGCTGCGTGCTGGTCAAGTGGGCCGGTTGATTCTTCGGACGCCGATGTTGAACGTGATTCCGACCATGACATGAAACATGTACCGCAGAGTTAGCCGTTCTTCCTAGTACACAACACATTAGGATCTGGCATGTCACATGTGCGGGGACTGACAGACTTCTACATTAAGTTTGTTTTCATTTTCTTATAAGCTGCATCAAGCACAACTGGTTCGGATAGTACATCTGGAGCTTTACTTCAGAAAGTTTCAGACACCAGGAATGTGATTTTCGTGCCCAGAGGTTCCCGCGGCCCTATTTGCGACACAATGCATTTTTAAAAAAATACCAAAAATATTTATGAATATAGTACACATAAAGTTATGAAATTTTCAATATCAAATTCTTCCCCAACATCGAGAACCAAAAAAGACAAACAATACTTTCAGTGCATAGTACTATAGGATTGACTAATTATGTTTTTTGGTTTTCAGTGTTAGGGATGAATTTAGTATTGAAATTTTGCAGGTTTATATAACTTTATGTGTGCATCTATGATTTTTTTAAGCATTTTTGGAACTTTGCAGGTTTGAATTTTCTGAACTTTTTGTAAATGGGGGCACGGGAAACCTTGGTCACCAACGAATTTCCCAGACAACAGGCAGTAAAGTGAATGCCCAAAGCTAAATCTTTCCATACATAACCAAATTCAAGTCTCGGTGATGATAATGCCTGTGCAAGAGGATTCACAGTTCTCCATGAAAATCACCCATTCGGTCGCAACAGAGTAGTAGCGTTCGGCCCATGCTATCCGTCGACTGAACAGATAAATTTTTGAAGTCTCCAGCCCTTGTAATCATAATCATAATCATAATCATTGTGTTAGAAAAATAGAGGCAAAAGCGAGACACGAATTTTTACATGAAAAACCCTTGCGGAAAAAAAACACAGACGCCAACCAGCGATGATCACTATATGTGGAGTGTTTACAAATCGCACGGGATTACAATGAAGTGGTGTTCTTCCCGTATGGTTTACAAGAGGTATATATAGGAGTAAAGAACGTAGAGTCCAAGTCGGATACGTATATGCTAATATGGAAACTGATTCGAACTCTTCTATATTAGAGAATATCGGATCACAATTTCAACAATCTCCACTTTGAAACGAATTTCTTCTTGTAGCATAATGAAGAATCATCGATCATCAAAATATCTCCACAATAAGATAAAAAATCATCATGCGTCAATTAGTCTCTAGGACTAAACTGTAATACTAACTAAGTTTGAGCAAAGTTCAAACTTAGTAACAGGAACTGGTTTTGTCATCATATCAGCTGGATTATCATGAGTACTTATCTTGCACACCTTGAGCAATGACACCTCGAATAGAGTGATATCTCACATCAATGTGCTTTGTTCTCTCATGGAACATTTGATCCTTTGTAAGGCATATAGCACTTTGACTATCACAAAATATGGTAGTGCAATAATTATCTCCACAAAGCTCAGTGTACAAACCTCTCAACGAAATATCTTCTTTACAAGCTTTAGAAATAGCCATATATTTTGCTTCAGTGGTTGATAAGGCAACAGTAGCTTGCAAACTTGCCTTCCTACTAACAGCACAACCACCAATGGTGAAAACATAACCTGTGAGAGACCTCATTTTGTCCAAATCACCAGCATAATTAGAGTCAACATAACCAACAAGTTCATCTCTGGAATTACCAAACTGCAAACGAGTATTAGCAGTGCCACACAAATATCTGAAAATCCATTGAACTGCTTTCCAATGTTGTTTTTCAGGATTAACCATGTATCTACTGACAACACTCAGTGCATGAGATAAATCAGGACGAGAACAAACCATGGCATACATAAGAGAACCAACTGCACTAGAATATGGTACTCTAGACATGTACTCAATATCATAACCTGACTTAGGACATAAAGCTAAAGATAATCTGAAATGCGAAGCTAATGGAGTACTCACTGGTTTTGCATCATGCATATTAAAACGGCGAAGGACCTTCTCAATATAACATTCTTTGACTAAGGTATAACTTCCCAGATTTATTCTCTTTAATAATCTCCATGCCAAGAATTTTCTTTGCTGCACTTAAGTCTTTCATCTCAAATTCATTATTCAACTGTGCTTTCAGTTTTGCTATTTTCGACTTATCTTTTGCAGCAATCAACATATCATCAACATAGAGAAGCAAATAAATAGATGAACCATTAACAGTCTTTAAATAAACACAGCTATCATAATCAGATCGCTTAAAAATATAAGAGCATAAAAGAGTAAAATCTCTTGCACCATTGCCTTGGAGATTGCTTCAAACCATAAAGAGATTTCTTTAACCTACAAACAACATGTTTGACGAGGATCTAATAATCCTCATTTTATCTTTTATCTATAATTCTTATTATGGGTAAATATGATGTCACATAGTCCCCAGAAGTACCCCTTATATCTATAAGGGAGAGGCCTAACAAGTGATTGTAAGTTCTTCTACAATCACCCCCATAGTCGTAAGCCTTGCTACGACTATATCATGGTCGTAAGTCCTTCTACGACCACTACATAGTCGTAAGTCCTTCTACGACCACTACATAGTCGTAAGTTCTTCTCATTGCTACAGTCGTAAGTCCTCTACGACCGGGAAAACTACGACCACCTTATAATCAAACCTACTGCACGAGTAGGTCCAATTGATTAAGGAATCCGAGCGGTCTACACGCACTATTATTCCGCGTATTAATGGTGTGTAAATACCCCATTATCTACGGAAGATAATTGCGGATGGCGTGAAGAAGTCAAAGCGCGGTAATTTACGCCATCATGCGCCGTTACTACATTAATTAGGCACATCTCCGCAGGCAAAGCGGCTACTTCTTCACGACTATATAAGGGCATCAAACGAGAGAGACAAAGGGGACGAGAGAAGAACAACGGCAAACAAGGGCTAGTCAAGTAGAAACACAAGCACTATTCTCTCGTAATAGTTTTAGTCCTTTGCTAGATCATCAACAATACCATACACAGGATTAGGGTTATTATTCTCTCGGAGAAGGCTGAACTGTCTAAACATCCGTGTCAATCCACTGCGTGATCTCATCCTTAGGAGACCCCGAATCAAATAATCTTTACGTAAGATCGGTTCTAATACACCGGCGGTTGGCGCCGACCGTGGGGATCTTAGGTAATCTCTTGTCAACATACTCTCTTTTTCCAATCTCATGCAAGCATGGCGGGAGAATGGAGCGAGGAGAACTGGTTCGACTTGGCGGTCTGTGACGTCGACATGGATGCCGGTTTCGACTACGAGCCGAGTGATGCATCCGCCGATGGTGATGTTGCCTCGGAGATTATTCTCCAGAAACCATCCCATCAATGGAGTTGAGGAGGATCCTTATCCCCACAACGATCGCCCAACAGAGGAGCCAATTCCTCCAAGGACAAGGGTCAATCCGACTGAACCGCACCTGGGAGGACTCACGACACAATGAGAGTTTTTCCTCTAAGTGTCCAAGTTCCCTTAAAGCGGTCCGACAGTGAGACAAGTCCCGAAGCCACCATTCCAGGACTCCACCAAAGATCTTGTGATCCTATCTCTCGTGGTAACTCCGGAGATAGTGGGATCAAGCATGCTTTTCCTACGAATCGACCGTCTCTCCGCAGATCTCATTTGCGGATGGAGACGATTATAACCCTGAGTTCCCCTACCGGAGGATTACTCCAAGTCGCCAGATGGTGTCTCTCGAGCACTCCTCAAGCGGGAGGCCTCAAGCGCAAGTGAGAATCATCAACGGAGGTCTTCGTCCTTCCCTCAAATCGAGTCAACCTCATGGAGGACGAAATGAGAACCCTCCCCGAAGATCACGACCGCGCCTCCTCGTAGTAATGGCAAGGGAACCACCGCGACAGAGAGAACCAACACTCTGATGAACGCGAGAGAAATCCTCGACATTCTCGCACTCCATCGAGAAGGCCTCAAAGATCGACGGGAGGATTTTGAGGTCATCCGAAGAAAGAAAATTGCGCCCGGAAGAACTCGCTCTGGCGCATTCAATATCGATCCAGGAGGTACAAGAACTCCAGACATCAACGACTTGCTTGAGAATCCCAATCAAGAGCTTGCTCGAACGCCAGATACGATCTCTTTCTTTGAGGAGATTGCGCAAAGGCTTGAATCTGTGATGACAAGATGGAAGTACCTCGTCAACAACATTCGGTAGTCGTAGCAATGCGACTTCTTGACTACCGATCAATCGAATATTTCTGCGTAGGAATCGACACGGTCATAAGTCACATCGATCTCCTATTCGGAGAAATACTTTTCGATCGGCTGATGATCAAGTAGCCCTCCGAGGAGGTGATCAATCACTACTCCGGCAAAGAAATTCACAACGGGTGGATTACGAGGAGTATTCCCCTCGAACTGAGACCTACAACAGAACAGGTCAGCCTGTTGCCGGGTATCGTCGTATACGATCACCTGGCGACATTAACCCTTCTTTCCTACAAAGAAGGCGTCAAGAAGTAATTACCGGATGCCGGGCATTTTCGCCTGACCTTCGAGCAGTTCGCTGGCCACCTCATTTTCGACCAGTGAACATGGAGAAATTTGATGGATCTCAAAATCCCATCGAGTTTCTTCAGATCTATACAACAGTTGTCCGAGAGCAGGAGGAGGAGAGCACGTAATGGCGAATTACCTTCCAACTGTGCTCGAAGGATCCGCTCGATCGTGGTTATTAAACCAACCACTCGAGTCGATCTACTCTTGGCAACACCTCTGTGATCTTCTCTGAGGCAAATTTCCAAGGCACATACAACCGCCTACGGAAAGGAAGGCGACTTGCACCGGATCAAGCGAACAACAACGAGACTTTGCGTCAATTCATCAAGCGCTTTAGTCGGGTTCGTAACTCAATTCGGAAATTTCGACTCCTCTGTGATCGTGGCTTTTAAGCAAGGAGTCCGTAGTAGAAGAATAACAGAGGATATTGCTTTAAATCCTCCCAACACCGCTTCAGAACTCTTTGAGATGGCGATCGATATGCAAGCGCTTACGAGGCGGTCAATGGTGGAATAACACTATCGATCGAGAAACACACGCTCTTCGAGAGCGGGTGAGGTTAGTAAGGACAAAAAGCAAAAAGTCCAAGAAGAAAATAAAAGTCAAAAGCCACAAACTAGTGGTTTCAAGGAGGTTTTGGCCGTAAAGATAGAGAGCCCCAAACCACCAAGTCGAACCCCGATCAAGGCAAAGGTAAGCGCCCGATCGTAGGAACGACAAACCAAGATGGTGTCCTTTTCATAAAAGGAAGGACATGACCTCCATAGAATCGCCGAAGTTTTCCAAAGAAAGCTCGAGGACTACTACAGCGGCAAGCACCGCTCCCTACTCTCGGCGGGTAGGACATACGAGTGGTCAAGTCGTCGGATGATGAGGAGATGCCATTCCAAGATCCGCACCATACCGTTGAGCATATCTATGGAGGATCATCGACATACGACTCCAAGCGACAACTTAAAGTCACGGACGAGAGGTAAATTCCATACATACTCCTCTTGTCAATAAATTACGAAGTGGTGGAAGTTACCATCTCTTTTGAGAAGGACGATCGCCCGATCACTATGAGTCGATCAGTCGATTTCGATTGTGGTCGAACCCACCATCAACAAGCCGTCGGGTAAATCGAGTGTTGGTTGATGGTGGCGATTCTTTGAACATATTATTTACCAAAGCCCGGATGAGATGCAAGTACCGGGACAAAGGTAAGGCGATGCGATATTCCTTCCATGGAATCGCAGGGGTCTTCGCCAAACCCATTGGCCAAGTTTCTCTTCCTTTAACATTTGGCTCGCCAAGTAATTTCGGAGACGAGAAAGTCTCCTTTGATGTGGTCGATTTCGATCGGCATATAACGCCATACTCGGACGACCAACTTTGGCAAAATTCTTAATGGCTACTCATTATGGGTATCAATGTCTTAAGATGCGAGTCCCAAAGGAGTGATCACAATTCAATGTGACAAAAGATGGCGTATAGTCTGCGACCGCCGATCCTCGAGATGGTTGGTCAAATACCAACTCGAGATGAAAGTCGACCGACTAGCAAGTCGAAGCCTAAAGTCGCACCAAAGCCGAACGACCAAGTCAAAGAGGTTCCTCGGACGCAGAGAAACCCTCAAGACTTCGCATTGGGAGACTTCCGATCCCAAATAGGAAGGCGCCCTCATTACCTTCCTCCGAGCTAACGCAGATGTCTTGGCGTGGCAAGCATCCGACATGCCCGAGTCCCTGTGGAGGTGATCGAGCGAGGCTAGCTTTACGGCACGATAAAGTACCGTAAAACAAAAATTACGAGATTTGCCTGATCGACGAGATGCTATTAAATCGAATTGGATAAGCTACTTAAGGCGGGCTTTATAAGAGAAGTCAATCACCCGAGTGGTTGGCTAACCTGTAATGGTCAAAAAGTCAAGCGGCAAATGGCGTATGTCGTAGACTTTCTTGATCTTAATAAAGCTTGTCCAAAAGATGATTTCCCTTTACCTCGTATTGATCATTTGGTTGATTCTCTGCGGGTTGTGAAATATTAAGTTTTTAGATGCATATTCGGATATCACGGATCAATATGTGTCTAAACGATGAAGAAAAGACCGCATTCATTACTCCATTTGGTACCTTTTGTTATATCAAAATGCCATTTGGTCTAAAGAATGCAGGTGCTTCTTTTCAACGCTTAATGCAATCGACTTTTCATCTCAATTAGGCCGAATTTGGAAGCCTATGTTGATGACCTAGTCGTAAAAGCATTAAGAGACTTAATCATATCATTGACCTACAAGAAACATTCGACAACCTCGAAAGCACCATTTAAAACTTAATCAGAGAAGTGTGTGTTTGGAATTTCTTGGGAAAATTGCTTGGATTCCTAGTATCCGAGCGAGGAATCGAAGCAAATCTGAAAAAATAAAGGCCATCCTCGGATCGACCTCCAAACACAAAAAGGAAGTCGAAACTCACTTTGGGTGCATGGCGGCTTTAAGTCGTTTCATCGCACGACTAGGAGAAAAGGACTACCTTTCTTTAAACTTCTCGGGAGACATGAAGGTTTTGAGTGGTCGAGCGAGGCAAACATTGCCTTTGAGGATGTCAAGAGGTATCTTCGAGTGCTCTGCTCGGTTTCTCCAAAGCGGAAGAGGCGCTCTTAATTTACCTAGTTTGCCACGCCAGCAAAGCAAGCGCGATCTTGGTCGTAGAGCGTGAAAGCGTACAACGACCGGTTTACTACGTAGCGAAGTTTTACGGGCCTAAGGGCGTTACCCTCGGGTCCAAAACTTCGTATGCCCTCCTCATGTCTTGAGGAAGCTGCGGCATTATTTTGAGCGCACAAAATAGTCAGTGCTGCCCGAGTTTCCTTTGGGAGCAATCCTCCATAATAAGGAAACAATGGGACGCATGGCAAAATGGTCGGTCGAACTTGGGAGTTCGACCTCCATTCGTGTCCCGAACGGCCATAAAATCCCGGATCTTGGCGGACTTTGTCGCCGAATGGACAAATCTGAACTCGTTCGGGATCCCGATCTGATTCCCACGACCGATGGATGATGTACTTTGACGGGTCACTCACTTTAAGTGGCTCGAAAGGTCGGGTGGTCTGGTATCTCCTACAGGAGAAACCTTAAAGTATGCCATACAATTAAACTTTCGGGCCACTAACAATGTGGCGAATCACGAAGGTTTGCTAGGCGGCATACGAGTGCGAAGCACTCTCGATTAAATCGACTACTCGTAGAGGAGACTCTCAACTAGTCGTGAATCAAATTGGGAAAGAGTACGGTGCTCTAACTCAACAATGGCTCGGTACTTATCGAAATCGTAAGCTAGAAAAACATTTTTAGGTTTCGAGGTACAATTTATCCCTCGAAAGGATAATTTCCTCGCACCAACTTGCTCGGATGGCTTCTTCCCGATCCATAGTACCAAAAGGAGTTTTCTTGGAGCAACTCCAAAACCGTCTCTGGTCGAAGAACCAGAGGCACCTCCTCTTGAGATGGCCTCATTAGATTACGAGGATACCTGGATGACTCCCATCTACGAGTATCTTTGCAAGGGTTCCGTGCAGAAGATGATCTTGAAGCGGTCGATTATCCCGAAAAGCCAAAATGTATACTTTGGTTGAAGGAGTCCTCTATAAGCGAGGAACCCAAGGGATACTCATGCGATGCATTCGCAAAATGAAGGAATAACACTCCTTCACGATATACACAGTGGCATCGTGGGACGCATGCTTCCTCTGAACATTAGTTGGTAAAGCCTTTCGACAAGGTTTTCTTGGCCTCTGACCTGTCACGATGCTAAAGAGGTGGTTAAAAGTGTGTCGAGTGCCAATTTCATGGTAGAGCAGATACACCAACCGGCTCAAGCATTACAAACAATACCTCTTTCTTGGCCTTTTTGCACAGGGGCTTGATATCCTAGGACCGTTTCCCAAAGCTCGGGAGGTTTGAATTCCTTTTGTGGCTATTGACACGTTCACAAAATGGATCAAGTGAACTTTATGCTAGGATAACAGCTAGGCGACAAAAGGTTCATGATGAGAAGCGTAATTAGTCGATTTGGAGTACCAAGTCGGATAATTACGCACAATGGTAAACAATTCGCAAGTGCAAAATTTGTGAATTTTGCGGCGAGTTAGTACCAAGTTATGCTATGCTTCATTGCACATCCCCAAAGTAATGGGGCGGTTGAACGTGCAAACGGCCAAATAATGCGAGGAATTAAAACTCGAGTCTTCGACCAGCTTGTTAAGCGCTCGGGGGCTTGGGTACAAGAATTACCTTCCATATTATGGGCAGTTCGTACGACCACCAGTCGAGCAACAGGAGAAACACCATTTTTCTAGTGTTCGGAGCCGAAGCCATGCTTCCTCGGAGCTAAAATGCGGTCGACACGAGTTGAAACCTTCAACAACTCGGACCGGGAACAACTTCGGCGGATGACATTAACCTACTCAAGAGAGGAGAAACCTAGCCTTAATTCGTTCGCGGTCTACCAACAAGCCTGCTGCAGATACTATGATCGTAGGTCCAACCTCGCAGCCTTTGTAGGTGACTTGGTATTGAGGCTCTGCCAATCCAAGTCTAATCGGAATAAACTTTCCCCTAAATGGGAAGGTCCTTACACAGTGGTCGAAGTAACTCGGCCAGGGTCGGTACGACTAGCAATGGAAGATGGACAGGTTCTCTCAAACTCTTGGAACATCGACCGATTCACGCAAATTCTATGTGTGACCGATTTCTCAAGCAATAAAAGTCGAGTTCTTTCTACCTCTTTTTGCCTTATTTTGAGTAGTGCTTTTTAATCTTTCGACTATGATATGAGAACACCCGTTTTCTTTACTTCGGCGAAAGCGGCGTCATCCGACGAAACTTCTCTCTCGCATGTGGTTACGCCCACTAGAAGGAATTTCAAGCATTGACTCGTTACTCATTTTTTTGCCAAGTACAAAGAGCCGGGTTCTATCCAAATAAATGTTCTCAAAGCCAACTCTCTCAATCTTAGTCTATTTTTTAGTCAATTCAAAAATATTCTAAGTAGAGTACACTTTCTTACATTTGTTCGACCACCTTTGATGTACTCGATTTGTTTTAACTGGTCGAAGGAAGAGACACACCTAGTCGAAGTCTTTCCTCTCTGCATGTGGTCCTGCCCACTAGAAGGAAACTTCCTAGCGCTGCTCAGTCTCCTACTTTTGCTACTGGAAAAGACTTATCGAAGTCCACCAAAAAAGGACGAACGAATTACTAAAGTCCTCTAAGACGTCTGTTTAACTCAAGTTGCTGTTCTTGGTTCAATTAAACTAGTCGGAAATGAAAACATCACCTAGTCGAAGCCTTTCCTTTCTGCACGTGGTCCTGCCCACTAGAAGGAACTTCCTAGTGACGAGTCGTTTTTAACTCTTTCGACCAGTGCTTGACACCCGTAACAAAAGCTATAAGTTAAATAAACCTCTCTTTGTTTTCAGAAAACCCGTTTCAAACACTATTTATTTAGATTGTCTAAACAATCTAAACAAATAGTCGGGGGCTAGGATAAAGTTATTAATTTGACTTCAATTCTTAGTCTTTCATTCGTCTTTCATTCGTTTATTATCTTTTGAGTTACTAACTACTCGACAAGATGATTTTCAGGAAATAAAGCGGATCATATATTACTCATCAACAAAAATTGTCTGCCTTACAAAGTAGTTACAAGATTACTCTGAAGGGGGAGAGCCTAGCTGCATTTCCTCCGCCACCTTTTACCAATCGATTGCATTTCCTCAATCGACGACTTGCCTCGATTGGGACGATCGAAGTCGGCTTCAATTGGTTTAACATTAAGGCGGGGTCTTGAGCTTTAAGTTTCGCCAAAGCGTAACTTCTGCAGACTTCGATTGCTTCCTTATCGATTCAAATTTTGATTAGTCTTCAGAGTGGTCACCATTTCTTGCAATTTTCCGACTTGTTCCCCAATGGTACTTGTGTGAGCAGCTATGGTATCTTCTCGAGGAGTTTTTCCCTCAGAATGTAGCTCATTAAGCACATTGTTCAGGAGAGTGATGTTGCCTTGAAGACTAGTCTTCATCGACTCCATCTCCTGTTGGGTACAAGTCGAAGCCTCATGAAGCTTCTTGTTTCGACCACTTGTTCGAAAAGAATAATATCGGTCAAACAAAGATATACTTCTAGAGGAAGATAACACAAAGATAATTATAGGTAAAGCTTTTTCTTACCTACTAATTGAGAATCCAATTTCTTGACCTCTTCTCGATGGGAAGCAATAGTTTCAGCATGCTTTTGCTCCCATGCTCTGATGTCCTCTGCATTCATCTTAGCAATGCGGACGGACTCATTGCAGATTAAGGTCTTTGCTTGGATTTCAGCCTCGAGGCTTCTCAATTGGGCAACAATTTCTGAACAAGAAATTGGCATTAGAAAAGGGAAGATACTCAAAAAAGAATAACAGGTAAAGATTTACTTACCTGTTAATCGAGTTCTAAAACTCTCGAGTTCTTGATCCTTATTCGCGGTAATGCGGGAAAACTCCTGAATAACCAAAGATTTTTCTTGAACTTCGGTCTGGAGCTTCCGCATCTCTTTTTCTTTATCTGGAGAAGAAAGGAGGGTCGAGTAAAGGTTAAAGACCAAAAGCAGTCTTAAGTTCAGAACTTACTGTTTATTTTTTCCTGCAATCTTTTAGATGCAGAGACAGTCTCTCGAAGTCTATCCGAGAGAACTAATACTTCATTCCTTAGCCTCCTCGACTCCTCTTTTTCACAGTCGAGTGAGTCAGCTAAAGTCTTCGTATCACTGTTTAACCTACAAAAAACAGGAACGAAGATAAACATCAGCTGAATGGTTGTGAATACTTCTACAACCACTGACCTAGTCGTAAGTTTTTCTGCGACTAAGATATGGTTGTAAGTCTTTCTCGACCACTACAGTCGTAAATAGTCGTAAGTTCTTTTCGATCGATACTTCGTCATGAGTTTCTTCCATGACTATTCTCGTGAAACTTTTACGAGTATTTAAGTCAAAAACAACTATGAATTATAAGTGACTTACCACCTCTCGCCTCTGCAGAGTAGTTCTTTCTCTTGTCTTAGCTCTAAAAGTTGTCGATGATACTCACCGACAACGACAATTTGCTCGAGCTTTACGCAAAAGAAAGCAGTGAGAAGGGAAGGAAAGCCACATATATAAGTATTCGAAGATACTTACATTCATAGTCGTTCTAGCAAAAATCGAATATACAAGGTCAGGTCTTTGCGGCTTATCTATCCTCGCGACTTTGTCCCACCACACCTTCTCGAGGCTCGTTGTCAAAAGTATTATCCGTATTGGGAATATCTTTGGGATGGGGACTCGGTCACGAGATTTGTGCGAAGACCCTACGATGGAGGCGAGGCCCAAAGAAGTCACCACGAAGTTGAAATTTTCTCCTACGGTTCGTGATTTCTCTTTGGGTAGGGGAAGGAACGCCTCCACGATTTCCTTCCCAGGCGGTCGCGCGGTGGTCACCACCTTGACCAGAGGCTTCCACAGTGCCTCTGTTGTTTCTCGACTTGATGGTCGTGGCGGCCACCTCAACGAATAAACCGCTACCTCAAGAGTCGTGTTACGACTTCAGCAGATGTGGGAGACACTGGAAGTCTCGACTTCATCGCCACCGGGCCAAGGGTGATGCCGACCACCTCCGTTGCTACCTCTCCGATGGTGAAGGGATAGCAATGGACTTCTCAAAGAAGCATTCCGGAAATTTGAAGAGTCGGATGAAATAAAGAAAAGCAAATCGAGGTTGTGAAAAGAAAAAGGTAAATGTCCTTCTTACACTTCAATACATTTCACATACCTCTGCACCTGGTCTTAACCAGAATTTTGGAGCAATCCTCCCAGCGGAGGACCTCTTCTTCTCCACGACCACGTGCGGTCGAGGTTCAACATTTGGCTCGGCCACGACCACGTCACGGTCGTAGAGTTTGAACAGAACGAGCTCGGTTTCTGATCTTCGGATGGGCGAGAGGTGTCTCGACCATTCGAAAAGAACGCCCTCGATTGCGAGTTGTCTTTGATGCGACATCGTCCTTCATAAAGACATAAAATCCTTCCAGTTCTCCCTTTCCGGTTGTTTAATAAAACTAGGAGTGGCACCAATCTGCGAAAGATTAGTGTCATAATAGAAGGGTACCTTAGCCTTGCGAGGTTTGCGCTTGAGAGGTTCAACTGCTTCAACCTCCTCGGCCGGCTAGTGCGGCCTCGGCAGATACAACTACGGTGCCGCAGTACCTTGTAGAGGTTTGGTCGAAAGACCGAACTCGAACTTGCTCCCCTTGTCGGCAGATTTTACAAGTCGGCGTCTCTTGAGGAGGAGCGAGTCTTTGTCTTCGACAACCCGCGCCAATAGTCATCGAGCGACTTCTTCGTCGTCTGGCGATTTTCCATGCCTACTTTACGTAAAGCAAAGCGTAAAAAGAAGAATCACTAATTAGTCGTAAGTTTTTCTACGACTAGTACCAAGTCGTAAGTTTTTCTCGACTTTTTCTTGATTGTAAGATATTCTACGATCACCATTAGTCGTAAGTATCTTCTACGACTATAAAGTCCTAAAGAGAGAATCGATTTACGATTACCTTTAGGCACTCTATCCTTTCATCTGCGGACAAAACCGCAATGACTTGAGGAACCACCCTCGGAGTGGCGGGGACTTCTCACGAGATGAGTCGACTGAGTCAACCTCGGCTGTGAAAGATCCGTAAGCAGATAAAAATATTAGACAAAGTTGAGAAAGACCAAACGGAGAGTTAAGTCAACAATTGCTTACCCTCCTCGTAGTCTCTGGTGGGGTCTCCTCTTCCGAGTACCTCCACATAGGAGATGCTCGTTTCTTCAGAGGACTAATTGGCGTGTGATGAAATCTTTCACCACATGCCATCCGGTCACCCTTCTTCCTTCAAGTCCTTAATGGCTTGAATATAAGGGCTAATCCGCTAATATCTTGAGGTTGAATCCCATGAAGATTTCTTTTCAATGACTTTCCCCACGAAAGAAAGGTGTCTTGAGTGACCTTCGGAGAACCACCTCTTCCTCGGCCCGCCACGAAGACGGGTAAAGCTCTGAATGTACTCCTTCGACTTGAGTCGTGGAGCTTGATCGCAGACTTAAGCGATTCGGTTTGTCGAGCCATCCCATAATAATATTGGAGCAGCTCGAGATCCATGGAATCCCTGTGTATGCCTCGCATGCATACACGAACACACTCAACATGGTAATGGAATTGGGACCTAAGTTCACGGTTCCACCCCAAAGTGTTCGAGTACTACTGTAAGAAAGGGGTGGGCGTAATCGAAGGCCGCTCACAATCGCTTGGAAGGCGGGATTTGCCCATTTTCCCCGATGGCGATCTTTGCCCGATGGCGGAATCCACTTCACGAGCCTTCTCGGGATCTTCCGACATCGACCAAGATTTTGATCTTAGCGCATCCATCTCCGATTCCTCCCATTCGAAACTCTCTTGGCCATTTCGCCGTAAGGAAGTTTTTTTGATTGGGTTGGCGGCGGAGAAGATGAAACCTAGTCGAGGACGAAGAAAGCAAGAGCTCAAGAACAAATGGAGTGATTTGGGGAAAAGTAAAACCCAAGTCTACCTCTGGTAAGTTTTTATAATCAAGACGATCTCGCCGCCGAAACCGTCTCGCCTATAGGTGCAGAGGAGTTGGTTGTACCGCCGGGAACCGCTTCATCGGACAAGTCCGTGAGAGCGGTTGCAATTCCCGGATGGTCTGCTCGAGAAAAATTAGGTGCGTATTGTCACCCCAAGCGAAATTACATTCTTGACCAAGTATTTCGGTCAAGGAAATATCAATCGGAAAGGCTTTTTCTCCGATTCCCTACTACGACCACCGACGGTCGTAGGGGTTTTCTGACTTTTGATAGTCGTAAGCAATCTTCACGATTGCAATCGCCGAACTGTCTCATCAACAGATCTGTAGAGATTGTTTGCAATTCCCAGATGGCCTGTTCGGAAAGTTAGGTTCGTTTCATCACCTCCAAGTAAAATTACTTTCTTGACCAAATCTTTACGGTCAAAGGAAGTATCAATCGGAAGAGTTTTTCCTTCGACTATCTTTCTACGACATGTTCATGGTCGTAAGTCCATTTCTGAAACCTTTACCAAGTAAGTTACTTTCACTTAAAGTGGGGGCTAGATGACGAGGATCTAATAATCCTCATTTTATCTTTTATCTATAATTCTTATTATGGGTAAATATGATGTCACATAGTCCCTGTAGTACCCCTTATATCTATAAGGGAGAGGCCTAACAAGTGATTGTAAGTTCTTCTACAATCACCCCATAGTCGTAAGCCTTGCTACGACTAT
This sequence comes from Hsuehochloa calcarea, assembly GCA_036346395.1. Classification (NCBI taxonomy): domain Eukaryota; kingdom Viridiplantae; phylum Streptophyta; class Magnoliopsida; order Poales; family Poaceae; genus Hsuehochloa; species Hsuehochloa calcarea. Next base: position 27,747,742 of record CM070603.1, on the reverse strand, counting down.
ATCATGGTAAATAAGTCCTTCTACGACCACTACATAGTCGTAAGTCCTTCTACGACCACTACATAGTCGTAAGTTCTTCTCATTTATCGCCACCGGTCGTAAGTCCTCTACGACCGGAAAACTACGACCACCTTATAATCAAACCTCTGAGACGAGTAGGTCCAATTGATTAAGGAATCGAGCGGTCTACACGCACTATTATTCCGCGTATTAATGGTGTGTAAATACCCCATTATCTACGGAAGATAATTGCGGATGGCGTGAAGAAGTCAAGGCGCGGTAATTCACGCCATCATGCTTCCGTTACTACATTAATTAGGCACATCTCCGCAGGCAAAGCGGCTACTTCTTCACGACTATATAAGGGCATCAAGCGAGAGAGACAAAGGGACGAGAGAAGAACAACGGCAAACAAGGGCTAGTCAAGTAGAAACACAAGCACTATTCTCTGTAATAGTTTTAGTCCTTTGCTAGATCATCAACAATACCATACACAGGATTAGGGTTATTATTCTCTCGGAGAAGGCTCAACTGCCTAAACATCCCGTGTCAATCCACTCTGCGTGATCTCATCCTTAGGAGACCCCCCGAATCAAATAATCTTTACGTAAGATCGGTTCTAATACACCGACAATGTTCTTTTCCATAAATAACAAAACCATCAGGTTGGTCCATATAAATATCTTCTTCCAACTCCCTATGTAAGAATGCCGTTTTAACATCTAATTACTCAAGTTCATAATCATGCATAGCAACAATACTGAGTAAAATGCGAATAGAACTATGTTTCACAACTTGAGAAAAGACATCATTAAAATCAATACCTAGAATCTGACTATAACCTTTAGCAACTAACCTTGCTTTATACCTTGCTGGTTCCGTAGGAGAAATACTTTCTTTTCTTTTGAAAACCCACTTGCAATGAACAAGCTTCTTCTCCTTTGGCAATGTTACTAGTTCCCAAGTGTCATTCTTTTCAAGTGACTATATCTCATTATGCATAGTACTTATCCCTTTATTACAATCAGTGGATTCAATAGCCTCATAATATGATGAAGGTTCTGCATTACCTTTAATTTATTCTACTACACTCAAAGCAATATTAACTTCTTCAATCAACCTCTTGGGTGGATTAATCTCCCTCCTAAGTCTGTCAACTGCAATGTACCCTTGTGGTGACTGCTCAATAATAGGAGAATTCTCAACAATACGTGCATCATGAACAATAATATTTTCCTTATCTGATGTGTTATGTGGACCAATAAGATGATCCACTTGAACACTTGAATTTTGCTTACTCTCAACAAGAACATTAGTAGGCAGTTTATCATGAAGCATAGCATATTCATTAAAGATGACATTTCTACTAATCACAACCTTACATGTTTCAGAATTCCACAACTTATATCATTTGACACTAGATTTATAACCAAGAAAGATGCACTTAATAGCTCTATGCTCTAATTTCCATTATCAACATGAGCATAAGCAGTACGACCAAATTTTTTAATTCTGAATAATTTACTGGGGAACCAGACCATACCTCAATTGGAGTCTTCTTTTCAATTACAATAGAGAGAGACCGATTAATAAGATAGCAAGCACTGGAAGCGGCTTCAGCCCAAAAATGCCTATGTAAACCTGCAATAGACAACATACAATGGGCCTTGGAAATGATGGTCCTCTTCATACGCTGATGAGGACATTAAACCTAAGGATGCAAATACTGCTTCGACCCGCTGCACTGCATCTTCTACTTCAACCACATCTTCTCCAATAGGACTTTCGGCTACTGCAATGTCGTATTATCCAGTTGGACCGAGCTACTTCTACATGCCATGGTGCTATGTCTACATGCCATATTGCTACATCTACATGCCATGCTATTACGTCTACATATCAAGGTGCTACACCACGTGCCAAGCAAGAGTTCAAACTGGATACGTTTTGGAATCCAATTCGGCCTGCGGAGACAGCGCTGACTTTAAACGCGCATAACTTTTGCAAACAGAGTCCGATTCGGGTGTTCTTGGGCTTGTTGGAAAGCTTATTTCAAGACCTTTCCAACGGATCTAGCCTCACCTCCAAATGCCTTCTGTAGAATTCATAATCGTTAAAAATATGCTATATCAATAATTTAGGCCGATTTAGGCCTTGTAATCGTTGGGCCCATCTTCCTAGCCGCCTCCCCTCCTTGGGCTGCACTATTCATGGTGGTACTGTTCATATGAACAGAATAGTACCACCCCCTTAGTTGTTTGTCATGTGAGGCTTCCCCTCTCCTATTTAAGGACGCCGCACCCCTTTAGTTTTCTTGAGTTTTTCTTAAGAGATTATTCTGCTTAGCAATCTCACCGCACGTTCAGTTGAGGAACCCCAACTTGTGAACTTAATCTTTATTTGCAATACAATTTCAGATTGCATATTCTACTCTCTTGCTTGTGTTCTCGATTCGCTTGGAGGAGATAGCCTTCTTGGTGAGGTCAACCACGTTCGGCACGGTTGATAACCATCGGAGCAGTGGTGTAGTGATTGCGAGGGGATCGATCTGTTTTGGTCGGAGCCTTTGGATCATCAACGTCGTGTTCTTCACAATCGACTTATCAGTACCTTTCGGAAGATCGGGCCACCGTCACATCAGTTGGTATTAGAGCAATGGTTGCCCGTTAGGTAATCACAATTTGCCCTTTTAGATTAGTTTGTGTTCATCGTCCTAAAATTCCTAGAAAAATTAGCCCCACAAAAATAATTATTCGAGGTGTTCTTCCGCTGCCCCATCACCCTTTTGAGCCATTGCAATTTTTCTTTTCAGTTTTGCTTGTTGAATTTTTTATTGCATCGTCATGTCTAGTTGCTGATTTCTAGTTTTAGTTAGGGTCTAGTTTGATCTTCGTGTTCCTTTGCGTAGCTTCATCATTGTGTCAAAACTTATGCCACGTCAACCCCATCCGTTGCCACCCCCTACCGCCGCTGTGTACCTCGGCCGTTGTTAGTTTCGGTTTGCAAGAGAAGGAGAGAGTTTGTTTTAGTTTGTCTAGAAGAATGAAAAGAAAGAATTGGTTTCGGTTGTTCTGAAATTTGGAAAGTATAACAAACCTTCGCCAAAAATAGTGAAAATTGGTGGAGCCGTGCTTCATACATGCAAAAACCTCCATGAAAAATATGAGCAAGTTTGACCACGGGATCAAAAGTTATAGCAGTTTAAAGATTGAAACCGAGTCAGTTTTCAGTCCGAGTACGATTCTGTTTCCGAGACACCTTCAGTAAAACGGGCATAACTTTTGCATACCGTGTCCGTTTTAGATGTTCTGGTGCTCGTTGAAAATCTAACGACGAGGTGCATACTTTCCGCTTAATACACTAGTCTCCCTCCAGGGGACCCAAAATCGGTAATTTTCTATCCCGAATTTGCTTTGCAAGTTTTAGGTTTCTGTTTTTACCATTTCTTTCAGTCTTCCCTTCGAAATTTGGGCTTTGCCTCAACTGCAAAGTTGTAGATCTCGTCAAAAAATTTCAAACGAGTATATATAAGTTATATAAAACTATGATTTTCATCTTTTGATACTAGCTTTTTTTTACTGCTTCAACTAGAGGGCTGTTTACATTGCACGTTATTCAGGGTTTTGTGCTCTACATCGTGTGAATAATCTTGTGCCCCCACAAAGAAGTTAGAGTAGTTGGCTAGCGTCTCTCCTAGCACTTGCTGTGAGAATTTTCTTTGCTTACATCAAGTCACATTGATCTTTGCGTGTGCGTTCATACACTTCTCTTGGTAGGCTTTGATTAGCTAGCTCTTTCTAGGCTAGGGTCAGCAACTTTGACTAGTATTTTGAATAATTTTTAACTTGCATTAACTGATCTAATTATTGCTGATCCTTGCTACCATATTGAAGCCTTTCAAGCTCAACCTACTCTTGATCAGAACAGGTCCCCTCTTGCAATCGAACTCACGCTCGACACGGTATCACGAACCAGCCACCGGCTATACCACCTGCTGCATTGGTAAGAACACTCGTAAGAGTGTGGTAAGACTCTTGAGAGTGTGTGATTCCACCTTCACTACCTAGTAGTTGATAGGGATAATACCTTTGTGTTGTGTTTTATTTTCTACTAACCATGACATGTGAGACGTCTGTTGAGGAGTGTGTTGTAAAGGGAGAGCTCATGACGCTCTTGGATGAACAACACACTACCATTAATGAGGACATCGATAGGAAGCTTCAAGCTACGACAGTTACATTGCAGCGCTCCATCAATGATAGTATTGCAGCGCTCACTACACGTCTTGAAAGAATGGTGCATCGGCCACCAAACAATGGACGTGAGTATGATTACGATGCATGCCAAGATCTTGAGGAGGGAGATGATAATGAGAGACAAAACCTCGACGCCGGCGCTGCTCTTGCTGCCCAAGACACACGTCAATGACACCGCCTACATAACAATCGTAACGGTATGGGAGGTAATAATTTTCAGCACCACAATGCTCGTGCTAAAGATGACCCATTTGCTAAAGTTAAATTTACCATACCATCTTTTGCGGGTGTTTATGATGCTAAAATTTATCTAGATTGGGAGATGATAGTTGAACAAAAATTTAATACCCATCTAGTTCCTAGAGTGCATAGAGTTAGACAAGCTACTATTGAATTTAAAGATTTTGCTATCATTTGGTGGAATCAAGCAGTTAATTCTGGTTTAACACCTAATACATGGGATAGATTGAAGGTAGCTATGTGTGCTAGATTTGTTCCTCCTGCTTTTAAACGTGATATGCGTAAGAAATTGCAGCGCTTAGACCAAGGTAATAGATTTGTCGAGAAATATTATCAAGAACTACAAATAGGCATACTGTGTTGTAATGTTGTAGAGGATGAGGAGGATAGGATGGCTCGTTTTTATGGGGGTTTAAGGTGTGAAATTCAGTACATAGTTGATTACAAAGAGTATAACGATATCAATAGGTTGTCCCAGCTTGCTTGTTTGGCAGAAAATGAATTGCAGGGTAGGCAACAAAGGACTAGGAGCAACTTTAAAAGTACGTCTACATCGAGATCGACACCGGGGCAAGCCAAGACAGCCCCACCTCCTGTTTTTCGATCTGCTGCCCCTCTGTGAGTAGGGCGCATTCAGCAGCACCGCCACCACCGTCACGTGCACCCGAGACGAGCAAATCTACTAGTGTGCATGCACCAGCACAGAGCTCTTCATCGGTTGCTTCCACGGGCCGTACGATGGGCATTGTGTGCTACCATTGTACAGGGATGGTCCACTTCATGAGAGATTGCCCAAGTCAGCGGGCGTACATTGCGACAGAAGACGGTGGTTATTTAAGTGCTTGTGATGTTGAGGATGAATATGCTCTTGCAGCTAACCTTGCAGGCAATGATGATGATCATGAGGCAGATAACGATGGTGAGAAAATTTTAGGTGTCGCTGCTACGGCGAATTATAGGACCATAATTGTGCAACGAGTATTGAGCACTCAAAGAGAGCAAGAGGAGAAGCTACAACGTTATAATTTGTTTCAGATGTTCCTCGTCGTCAAGGATTGCCGTGTTCGTGTCATAATTGATGGCGGGAGCTGCAATAACTTGGTGAATTCAGGATTGGTCAAGAAGCTTGGCTTGACCACACGTGCGCATCCTCACCCATACCACATTTAGTGGTTCAACAACAGCGGTAAGGTGAAGGTAACATAATCTGCGAGAGTGCATTTTTCCATTGGTTCCTATCATGATGTTGTTGATTTCGACGTAGTACCTATGCAAGCCTACTCACTTTTATTAGGACGTCCATGAGAATTTGATACCGATGCAACTCATCATGGTAGAAGTAATGAGTACTCTCTCATACACAAAGGGAAGAAAATAACTTTGTTACCATTGACACCTGCTGAAATTGTGAAATATGAAAAAGAGATAACTAAAAATGAGAAGAAAGAACTTGAACAAAAATATGAAAATCAGCCAAGTGGTGAAGAACGTTTTCCCACCTAAGACAGAGATGTTGGAACCTAGTCTAAGACTGAGGAAACTAAATTAAAGGGTGGTGTCATGCTTGCAACCAAATCTGATCTTGCTGAAATACCCCTGGGACTGCCACATATTAGAGGGATTGAAGACCAAACTAACTTAATTTCAGGAGCGACTTTGCTAAACCATGCGCCATACAAAGATACATTAGAAGATATGCATGTTTCTTTACCCCCTGTTGCTACTAACCTTTTGCAGGAAAGTGATGATTTGGAAACAACGATTGAGTCGAGGACGACTCAAATTCAAGAAAGGGAGGATGATGAGGACATCAAACATAAGGATGCAAATACTGCTTCGACCCGCTGCACTGCATCTTCTACTTCAACCGCATCTTCTCCAATAGGACTTTCGGCTACTGCAATGTCGTATTATCCAGTTGGACCGAGCTACTTCTACATGCTATGGTGCTACGTCTACATGCCATGGTGCTACATCTACATGCCATGCTGTTACGTCTACATACCATGGTGCCATACCACGTGCCAAGCAAGAGTTTAAGCTGGATACGTTTTGGAATCCAATTCGGCCTCCGGAGACAGCACCGACTTTAAACGCGCATAACTTTTGCAAATAGAGTCCGATTCGGGTGTTCTTGGGCTTGTTGGAAAGCTTATTCCGAGACCTTTCCAACGGATCCAGCCTCACCTACAAATTTCTTCTGTATAATTCAGAATCGTTAAAAGAAGGTGCTATATCACTAATTTGGTCCGATTTAGGTCTTGTAATCGTTGGGCCCATCTTCCTAGCCCCCCCTCCTTGGGCTGCACTATTTACAGTGGTACTATTCATGAGAATAGTATCATGTGAATAGTATCACCCCCTTAGTTGTTTGTTATGTGAGGCTTCCTCTCTCCTATTTAAGGAGGCAGCACCCCTTTAGTTTTCCTCGAATTTTTCTTAAGAAATTATTCTACTTAGCAATCTCACCGCACGTTCGGTTGAGGAACCCCAACTTGTGAACTTAATCTTTATTCGCAATACAATTTTAGATTGCATATTATACTCTCTTGCTTGTGTTCTCGATTCGCTTGCAGGAGATAGCCTTCTTGGCGAGGTCAACCGCGTTCGGCAGGTTGATAACCATCAGAGCAGTGGTGTAGTGATTGCGATGGGATCGATCTGTTTTGGTCGGAGCCTTTGGATCATCAACGTCGTGTTCTCCGTAATCGAGTTATCAGTACCTTTTGGAAGATCGGACCACCGTCACATTCAGCTACACCGTTTTGTTGAGGAGTAACAGGAACAGTGTAGTGCCTAACAATGCCTTCAGTCTTTCAATATGATTCAAATTCATCAGAACAAAATTCCATATTGACAGTTTTAATATCAGCTTTCATCACAACAAGAGAGCCTTTTGATACCTTTAAAACTCCACATTCACATGAATATTTGTACCCTTCAGCATTAACGGTACTCAAAGAGATGAGGTTCCTTTTCAAATCTGGAATGTGCCTCACATCTATCAAAGTTCTGACAATGCCATCAAACATTTTGACCTGAATAGAATCGATTCCTGCAACCTTACAAGATGAGTTATCACCCATCAACACAGTACCACCTTCAATAGATTCATTGGTGATAAACCAATCCTTATTAGGACACATATGAAAGGTGCATGCAGAATCAAGAATCCATTCATCATTAGTCTTAGCACATCCAGCGAAGGCAACAAAGATTTCTCCATCAGGAGCAACAAGAGAGGCTTTACCTTTATCATCTGGTTTACCTTTTGGCTTATAATAGTCAGCTCTCTTTTCTTTATTTTGCAGCTTCCAGCATTCAGAGATGTCGTGTCCACTTTTCTTGCAATATTTGTACGACTTGTACTTGCCTCTTGAATTCGACCGACTCTTGTAGCCGTTCGAACTTTTACCTCGAGACCCATTGTTTGAGTTCTCCTTTTGCCTACCACGGATAAACAAGATTTCTCCTTGTGACCTTGAATTTTCAGAAGATATCATCTGTTTCATCCTCTACTTAGCATGCAAAGCTTCATAAACTTTATTAAGCGTGAGAGTATCTCTACTATATAATATGGTATCTCTGAAATTTAAAAAAGAACTATGCAGTGAACACAAAAGAATAAGATCAAAATCCTCATCATCATATTTTACCTCCATCGACTCTAGGTTGGTAACGATCTCCTTAAACACCGAAAGATGATCAAGCACAAATTCTCCTTCTTGCAATTTATGAGAGTACAATTTCTGCTTTAGATGCATCTTGTTGGTCCTTTGTCATGCAAATTTATTCCAGCTTCAGCCATAATGCAGCAGATGTCTTCTGCTTCAAAACAACCTGCAAAATATCATTAGATAAATGAAGGTGAATCCAAGATAAAACCTTACGGTCTTTGCGCTTCTCATCTGCGGTCCATTCGATAGGTTGTTTATCAAATCCTTCCAATGCATCATCCAAATCCATCTGTGCCAACACAGCTCTTATCTTGACTTGTCACAACGAAAATCTTGTGTCACGACCCACGAGTGGAAGATCATACTTTAAAGTCGTCATGAGGAATAAAATCTGAAGTTTGCTGGTACTGATTTATATAAACTTAGTAAAAATCACAACCGCTTTGGTACACTGTCTGTGTACGCGAAACAAGAAAAAATCTTTAAAATTCCTAATGCACCTTTTGTTTTGTTTTGTTTTTTTTTTGAATCAGCAATAGCCATTTTTTTTTAGCCTTCACTTCCCTTCGTGTGTACGAAGCCAAAAAGTGGCTGGATATTGGATCCCACGTGATGACCAGAAAGATGTTTGGTGATTAATTAAAGCAATATATATATATATATATATATATATATATATATATATATATATATATTCTTTGGAACTTGGTCATTCACGTGGAAACTTGCTCGGTAGAACAAAGCAAAAAGAAAATTTCACGTGACCTCTGGTGACCTTGGGGATTTGCTTTTGAACCTATGCTTGGACTTGATGTCTTTGAGTTTGCCTTTTTGGTTTGTCTGTTGAACTAACGCACGCACGACACTGGCTGCTGAAGGCTCGGCAAGACGACATGCGGAGAGTTGATGCCTGATGTGCTGCGCCGCTTGGACCGAAGACGATGTGCGGACGGATGGACCAAGGTGAGAGCACCGATGCGATGAAGCAGTGGATGACGCGCGCGATGCTGGCGCCGTTCAACGAAGCCGCGGTGAGCGAGACGAGATGGCGGCGGCCCGAGAAAAAATTGATCTGCTATTTTTTCGTGTCTCTTTAATCTTAATATTCTGTGTTCTGATACCACTTATTAGAAAAATAAAACCAAAAGCGAGACACAAATTTTTACGTGAAAAACCCTTATGGGAAAAAACCACAGGCATCAACCGGCGATGATCACTATATGTGGAGTGTTTACAAATCGCACGGAATTACAATGAAGCGGTGTTCTCCCCGTAGGACTTACAAGAGGTATATATATAAAGCGTAGAAGGACGTCGGATCGAAAGAGCGTAGAGTCACGTCGGATCTACTAGCTAATATGGAAAATGATTTGACTCTTCCATATTAGAGAATTTGGATCACAATTTCAACACATTGCATGCTCACTATTTCCTTTGTAATTCAAACGATATACAATAATGCATTTACGTTGAAAAGGATGGCCAACTTGAGTCATGGATCACACTGCATCAACTGTTATTATTGTGCTTGAATTTTCTAGGCTTGAACTTTCCTGTCCTGTTACTCTCAGATGTCAGTTTCTTGTGAAAAAGAGAGACGGCTATGGACAACAATGAAATCCATGCTGCACAGTTCACCATTTCTTCCTGTATAGGAAGTAGCAAATCAATTAGTCATGTATATCGTTGTCACCACACAATTGAAATAATTAAATTTTCTTCCCTTATCTGCTGCATGAAGGATGACTGAATGAAGCACGAGTGGAGCCTTATTGCAGGAGTATACGTCAGCCAGATGAAACAATAGACAATTCTACAAGGGATTTTTTTTTCATGCGACTGCAAATTGCACAAATCCTGGATATATCATCCATTGTCTCACTGGCACGTGGGTCTAGTTGTGGAAATTTAAAATGGTAAATAAGGAATTGCCCCATTCTACAATGTCTAAACTTGGAAGACAAAGTCTTCACAGCTAACTATTCATTGAATCGTTGTCCGAATAGAAAAAGTTACCACTCTCTCAATAAAAGGAGAAGAAGCTATCGATTTCGTATTGCAATATCTTTATAGGTAAAAGCAGGTCGGATTGGGCTCCACTCAGGATGGCCACGTCATAAAAAAAGATGGACCCTTGGATCATTGTCGTCCGCCGGAATCGCGTGGAGAGCCCTTAATGGGATCTGCCGTCTGATCACGTAGGGTTCGTTGGTGGCCGTTCGATTGGATCTGTCGAGGAACCCTAATGCCAGCTCGGTCCTCTCTCCTCGCGCCCCGCTTCGTGCTCCTATTCACCTCCCTCGCCTCCCAAGATGGTTGCCTTCTCCCCGCTCTGCCCTCCTCCTCCCGCTCCTCCGCCTCCCCTCCCCGTCCCTCTGCCTCCCCTCTCCATTGGCGCCGCCGTTCCCTCCCCACCCAGCCGCCGATCCATGGCCTCGCTCGCGCTCCAGTGGCGGCCAAGGCCCCCACATCCCACCCACAAGGCGGCTAGCCGTGACACCACACCACCTATCCCGCCTCCTCTCCCCATCCCTCTGCCACTAGCACCGCCACTCCCTCCCCACCCAGTCGCCGATCCTTGGCTCCGTACCTCACGCGCTCTAGTGGCAGCCAGGGCCCCCAGATCCCACCCTAGAGAGGCCTACCGCGTCGCCGCGCCGCCACACCGCCTCACAAGCTCCCACATCACGTGGAGGATGCCTCACAAGCCCATGGCCGCGTAGCACCTTGCTGCCGCCACCACCTTTCAACTTGCAACTTCAGAAATGAAAAAAAAATCAACTTGCAACTTTCACTTTCAACTTGCCACTTGAATTTCAAAACTTTCTACTAAAAAAAAATCAAACTTTCTACTCAGATTTGGGGACTTATCATCATGGCGACGTATCCTTGGTCCACCATTTTCCAGGTTGAGTTGACCGAAATCCTTATGTAGCTTTGGTTGGTATTCTCTGATCATAGTGGTGTTTGCAGTAAGCCTTCGTGCTCAGGGCATCTACTACCACACTGTCTTTGCCGAGGTGGTAGTGAATACCAAGATCGTAATCCTTGATTAATTCCAACCATCATCTTTGTCTCAAGTTCACATCTGACTGGGTAACATATACTTCAGACTTTTGTGATCGGTGTATATCTCAAAGCGGTTACCGATGAGGTAATGTCGCCGTTGCTAACTCCAAGTCATGTGTCGGATAATTCTCTTCATGAGGTCTTAGCTGTTTGGAAGTGTAAGCTACTACTTTACCTTCCTGCATTAATACACAACCTAGTCCTTGTTGGGATGCATCACAATAAATATCAAAGCTCTTCTAGATGTCCGGTAGTACAGTACTGGGGCAGAAGTTAATGTCTTCTTCAGCTCTTGAAAGCTCCGTTCACAGTTATCAGTCCAAGCAAACTTTTTTTCCTTTTTGAGTAACTGGGTGAGGGGTCATGCAACCTTAGAGAATCTTTCGATGAAACGACGATAATAACCGGCCAAACTAAGGAAACTTCGAACCTCAGTTACGGACGTGGGTTGCCACCAATTGAGAATTGACTTGTTGAGACCCCGGATATACAACTCTGTGACTCTCTGTGCATTTTGAACTAGTCCCGGATCAGTAGCTAGCTCACACAGTTGCAACATTGGTGTACTCGTAACCATAAAACAACACATCTAAAGAAGCAGAAAAATTAATATTACTTATAGCAAAAGGATCTTATGGTCAAGATTTTACAGAGTTTGCTATGCAGGGTTAAAGACAAAAGATACACTTGCAACAGAAATGAACAACTCGTAGAGGCCATTCGACATGCCCGCATGCAATCGAGTGGAGGACGCGATCTAGTTCGCATTGTATTTATAGTAGTCCTCCTCATAGAACTTGGTGCTCCCTAGGTCTTCTTCGGCGATTGATCAATAAATAGCGCAAAGCCGTGAGTACATAAAGTACTCAGCAAGTCGTATAGAACAATATGGAAATAGTATTCATGCAAGGCTCGACAAGGATAGCTTTATAGCTATTTTGTAGAAAGCAATATTGACAGTAAATACAGTAAGTAGATTGTAAACCCGATTTAAAAGGTTAATACATAAGTAATCAAATTCTTTGAAACAACTCATGAACTCCCTGTTCACTTCCCAACCAACGACCATTCCAATATTTTTTATAAAATCTACCCCCGTGTGAAATCTCTAGGCATTGTCCATAACCGGGACACGGCTATTCAAATAGTTTTACACTCTACAGAGGTTGTACAGCTTGACCCACAAGATATAATCATATTGATAAAAACACATGTTTCCTTAGGCATGTGAATCAAGGAGAGACTATCACAAGGCTTTTACAAAGCTCTGTTTTGACTCGGTTCTGCTCGCTAAGGTTTCGTCATTCTAGACCCCCTCTTGCACCGCTCAACAACACAAACAGAACTGACTCAAAATATTGATAATTAGTTAGCCATGTCCACCCATCCTGGACATGTGGTTGTACGGTATGACCCAGATCAATGGCGCACAAAGTTAAGTCCTTAGTGATTGCTCAGGCGAGACTACCCCAACCCATGTGTTTCGCGCATTCCTCCTTTACTACCCAACTACTCGCTCGAGCATAAATCATTTTTGTTCAACCCAGCCAAATGGCAACCCTCGCCATGGCACAACAATTTTAATAACAATGGCTTCCACCATAATTCCATATATCATTAAGTCAAGATTAAACATTTATGAATATGTGATCACGAATCCCAACGCAACTAAGTATGGATAAGCATAATATGGTACCCATGTTGGCAAATAAATATATCCAACTAAAATTAACCCAACCTATAGTGTCCAAGGATTTATGCCATTCAAGGGAATATGTCAATAGCAATTATTCAAGGTAGCATAATGACAATTATGTATTTAACTATTCCCGAAAGTAGTTATTATAAAATTAGCCATGCATGTTGATATAAAATAATATAATTTTATAACATGGGTTCAACATAAACAAAGGTCTACAACTTGCCTTCGTTGAAGGTTTCAATTGCTTCGGTCGTTAGGTCCAAGAACTCTTCGAAAACGCCAGAATCTATACGTGCGAAAAGAGCCAAATAAATAAAACAATTCCAAATAAATAAAAAAGTTGCCAAACTAGAACCAAAGAAAGGTAGTAAATTTAGATCAATTTATAAACAAAATTATTTTATTTGGAGCTTGGATGAAGGAGAACGGGCTCTTGGAAGGAGGTTTCGACTGGTCGAAAGGAGGTTCGACTACAGGTGGTCGGAAGGAGGCAATGGCGAGAGGGGAGTGAGGCAAATCCAAGGCTCACGGTTTCAACGGCGAGGCTCAACGGAGTGACCGGTGGTGAGAGGAAGAGCGGCGGTGAGGAGGTGCGCACGAGGTCGGACGCACCCTTACGAATCCAATGGTGGTGACCACGACGGCGGAGGGGCTTCAACGGTGGCACTAGAGGCGAAAGTGCGAGCTCCAGTTGGCGGTTGCAAAACTTGGAGCACGGCGAAACAAGAGCGAGCGAGAGAGGGAGAGTTGAGGGGAAAGCAAGAAAGGAACGAGGGGGTCGTGGCGATCCATTTATAGAGGAAGGAGGAGTAGCGGAGAAGCTTCACAGCATGGGCAGAGCTCCGGATGGCACGGGACATGACAACGTGTCGGGGACGAGACGGGAGCAGGTGAGGAGGAGAAAGAATAGAGGGGATGAGTGCGGCGAAAGACGAGCAATTAAACATGCACGCTGTCGAGGAAATCGAGAGAGGGAATCACGCCGGGGGCAACAACTTTCATCGCGGCAGTGACACACACAAGCGCTGGCGGTATGGGCGCGGGGAAGGAGACAGTGACCGGACGAAGAGGAGGCTGACAGGTGGCACCCGCCGGACAGAGAAAAGAAAGAAAGAGAGAGAGACCTGGTGGGAGGGTGTGGTCGAAACCGAGAGGGTGGTCGATAATAAAAGGGTGGACGAAACCGAGAGGGTGGTCGAAACCGAAAGGTGGTGATTCGGAACACACAGAGAAATGAGACTAAATACCAGAGGACTCCAATAAACTTAAAATAAACCAAATTTGAATTAATTTAAGTTTGATTAATTCATATTAAATTGTTTTTATTGTCTAAAATTCCAAGTTAAGCTTCAACAACTTTGACAAAAATCAAATGGTTATTTTTATTTTTGAAATTTTTTCAAAAGCCCTGAAAATTGGAATGTTACACGAGTCCACATTAGATGTATCTATAACAACTCCTCCAGTAGACATGGCATGTCCTAGGAAAGCAACTTCCTTTAGCTAGAATTCACACTTGATGAACTTGGCGTAAAGGTGATGTTCTCTAAGCTTTTCTATAACTATACTCAAGTGTTCCTCATATTCTTCATTAGTCTTAGAGTATAATAGTATGTCGTCGATCAAGACTACTACAAACTTGCCTAGGTATTCTATGAAGGTCTTGTTCATCAAGTTCAAGAAGTATGTAGGGGTGTTAGTCAATCCAAATGATATGACTGTAAAACTCGTACAATCTGTATCGGGTTGAGAAGATTATCTTGGGAATATTTCCCTACCTAATTTCAACTGTTGGTAGTTTGATCGCACATCAATCTTGGAAAACATGCAAACTCCCTTGAGTTGGTCAAATAGATCATCGATCCTGGGAATGGGGCACTTGTTCTTGATAGTGATTTCGTTGAGGAAATGATAATCCACACACATCTGTAGGATACTGTCCTTCTTCTTGACAAACAAAACTGTTGATCCCCATGTAGACGAACTTTGTATCACAAATCCTTTGTCTTGAAGTTCTTTATTTGTTTCTTCAGCTCTTCCAACTAGTTAGAGGGCATCTTGTAGGGTCTCTTGGATATTAGCGTGGTTCCTAGGACCAACTCGATGATGAATTCAAGATCTCTGTTAGGTGGTTTGCCAAGTAGGTCTTTTGGGAAAATGTATGATTATTCCCTTACCACGTGAATATCTTATAACAATTTGCTCTTTAGGCTGTGGACTATGCAAGCTTGGCAAAACTGGGTTCCAGCAATGAACATAACTTCGATTCCTTGGGTGTTGACTAGGGTTACTGTATTATCGACACAATGATTCTAACTATGATGCTTGGCTAACTAGTCCATTCCCAAGATTGCATCTAAGGTCGGAGAATCCAAAATCATTAGGTTGGCTAAGAAATCTACTCCCTCAATCTGGATCTTGGTTTTAGGGCTCACTAACTGGGCTCTCATCTCACCACCAGGTGATTGAACTATCATGGAGTTTCTAAATAGAAAAACGAGCATCTAATGTCTTTCCACGAAAGTACTGGAAATGAAAGAATGTGACAAGGACCTAAAAATCCTCAATTAGTTAAGTTATTTATATGTAATCTTTGTTATAGACAATTTTTCTTTATACAGCCTTCGAAGGTACCCCTCATTATCAATGATGAGGGAGATTATAAATACCTAGTGGTAATAAGCTATTCTACGACCACCCTGTATTGTCGTAGGTCATCCTACTACCACCCCGTGGTCATAAGTTTTTCTACGACCACCTGTTGATTGTAAGTTCGACTATGATCACCTTATGGTCGTAAGTTTTACTACAACTAGGTCATTCATGACCAGCCTATGGTCGATAAAGACCATAGACATGTGGACCTAATCGACTAGGGACCTCATACACTGTGTTTAATTGCATGTAGTAGCTAATATGTGTCGTTATTCTCTAGTATAACTACACGTATTAATCTATGTCTCTAGCATAACTGCAAGGCGAATGTGAGGTGTTGTCTCTCTGACAATAACTACCATCAACGTGCGCCATTCTAGTATGGACCACTGCCACCCTTGCAGAAGCTCTATAACAAACAAAAGTCATTAGTTCTAGCCTTCGGTGACTTCTCTCTTGTTGTAAGCACAATCAATACAAGAACACACGATTAGGGTTGTTATTCTCCCAAGAGAAGGCTTGAACTTGTATAAATCCCTGTGTCTCATCCCTGTGTACTCTCGACGAAGGAGGCCCCCCTTGTAGCATTCATTTCATAAGTTCGATATTAAAACATCGACAGTTGACGCCGACCGTGGGGAATTTTCTCTCTCCTTTGTTCTTTTGGCAAATTTTCTTTGTTCCCACTCTGATTCTACCATGGCAGGAGAGTGGAATAAGGAGAATTGGTTCAATTTCATAGACTATGCAGGACTCAACATGGATGCCTGCTACGACTACGAGCCAAGCATGGTTTCGTCCGATGACAATGCCAGTTCCAGGGATCTTTCACCAGACCCAAGAAATCGCATATCGGACAAGGATGAGCAGGGAACCTTTTCCCCCACAACTATATGCCCAGATGAGGAGCCAAAGTCCACACAAGGCAAGGGTCCAAGTGACCATGATTGGAGTAGCCCCACGACAAGAACTGAATGCGGCGAGGATTCCTCCTCCAAACGTTCGAACCCGTCTGAGGTCGTCCGATCTGAAGTGTTAAATCATGGAATCCATGGTTCCAGGGCTCAACCATCACCTACTAACTGTCACCCTTCGGTTACCCCCACCAGAAGTGATGTCGATCCTGCCGTAGTGTAATACCCCAAAAGTAAATCGGCGTACTAGAAGAAGTTTCGTAAGAAGGAGCTAATGGGAGAATCAATCGCTTTTTCTTCTTGGGTTTTTCGTGTTTTTCAAGAACTGGACTCTGGGCCTCACCTGTGGTGGCCCATGAGGGGCTGGCCAAAGGGTGTATCTCTCCCCTAAACCCTAAAACACCTTCCCCTTCCCCTTTCCCTCCCTGCCGCCACCCCTCCTCCCCTCTCCAACCGGCCGCCACCCTTGTCCCTGCAGTACAGCGCTTTTGTTCGTCAGATTTGGGTAAGTTCCGTACGTTTTCTGATCTTCTCACCTCTTAGAAAGTTGTAGCCCTTGGTCTTAGCTTTCTTTTGGAACTGAGATCATTTGATTTGGAGTTACGGTTTAGGAGATATGGTAGTTTTACCGCGACTGTCCAGGAGAGCTGACGTGATTTGGCAGATTTTCTTGTCGGGCCATTATGATTTACTTAGAGGCCGAATCTGGTATTTTCGTCTTCTAGAGTTTTGTTCCTGATGTCGTTATCTTTCTTTTGGCACCGAGATCACTTGATTCCACCTTACGGTTTAGGAGATATGAATTTTTAATCGCGTGCTGTCCTGTCTGCCTGAGAATTTGGAACTGTCGGTTTGCCCCTCGGGTTTGATCTAGTTAGATTCAGATTCAGAACTTCCACCCAACTAGGTTATTGTAGCCCTTTAAATTATCTTTCCAACTTGATAAAGATAATCTCAATTGGACCTATAGATTAAAAGTTATGCCATTTTCTTTACCACTGTTCTGAAATCTGGGCAGATATCTGTTAGTGTTTTCAACTGTTGTTTAGGCCACTGTTTTGGCCGAATCAAAGGATTTCACCAACTAGAGTTTCGTAGCCTGTTACGTTAAAAGTATTTGAGAACTGGTTTCAAGTCATTCGAGTTATAGATATTTAATTACGATTTTCTCGTACTGCTGATCGAAGGGCCGATATTGGCTGATTAGTTAATTCGCCATTTTGAGTTTTTGGTTATGTTGATTAGATAGAGGGTTATGGTAAAACGCTTGTAGCCACGCCATAACTTATTATTCTTATTTCAATAAATATTTGTGTAGGCGGCGGGCAGGAGTGGAGAATTCGTCGTTGCCTCCTAACTCGCCACAAGTAGGAAGGCAAGTATATGGTAGAGTGGTGAACAATGGGTTGTTCACCATGATCATTGATGTTACTTATTATGCTATTTATTATGCTTTCATTCAGCTTATTCTTATACATGATATTGATGACCTTGAGTGAATGAGATTATGATAATGAGATAACGAGTAGATATTGAGTTAATGAGATGGACTATGTTGATGAATAAATAAAGATGTCGATCATTTACATTCATCATGACATGGGTTGCATGAGCTAGGTCGGTGAGAAAGTCATGTAACTATTCCGTGAGGTCGGTGAGAAAGATACATGACTAGTCCGTAGAGCTCTAGATAAAATCCTACTTTGGTGGGGACTTCACGGAGTGAAGGATAGAGTGTGTCATCGACGGTGAACACTCCGCTATACCCAGATCACCGATGAGATGCATATGAGCATGAGCATGTTGGTGCATTCGCATATCTAAGTAAATTGTTAAATTGTGCAACTTTACCTATATGGAATATGGCTTGTTTGTTTGAGAATGACAATGGCATTAACTAAATGGATGATGTCGATAACTTTGATTTTAGTTAATAAACTATTGTTTATGGCTTTATTATGTATTTGCCGAGTCTTGGACTCATTCTTGCTCTATTG
This sequence comes from Hsuehochloa calcarea, assembly GCA_036346395.1. Lineage (NCBI taxonomy): Eukaryota > Viridiplantae > Streptophyta > Magnoliopsida > Poales > Poaceae > Hsuehochloa > Hsuehochloa calcarea. The sequence goes on along the minus strand of CM070603.1, from coordinate 27,729,232 downwards.
TTGTTTTTAGGTGACCAAAGGATGACGCTTTACTTTTGAAGGGCTAGCGACTTGGAATCATGCACTTCACCCAATTATTTGATTCATTGGACATGAGAAACTTTTAGAATAACATGAATATTTATATCTAGGACATGATGGTATTGAATAACCATAGATACTTGGTTTATGTTAATCTTGGTTTATTATTTTGCTATGCTCCTAGGTCTAATTTATTTATGATTGTCATAGTGTTATGCTTGTGTTAATGCGACCCGTGGATGGGTTTTAATGTTGTTATGCTTGCTGAAATTTCACAAAGGTGTTGATGTATAATAGATGATAAGAGTAGTTTGGTGGCATTCCGTGCTCGTTGTTGGGGTGGGTGTTACACGTAGTTATGATTCGACTATATCCCTGAGGATTCACATTCAACCGGAGATGGTTATAACCCAAAATTTCCTTTCCTGGATGGGATTACTCCAAGTCATGAGGCATTGTCATTCGACTACTCGTCCAGCCTGAGGACTCGACCGCAAGCATGGACACCAGCACCCAGGAGGTCTTTGTACTCCCCTCAGACCATGATCGCTCTCCAAGAAACAAGACTAGGTTGCTTCCTATCGATCAATCGCATGGCTATCGTCAAAATGGTGATGACGCTCCAACAATGACCGTGGTCTCAGTAATACCCCGAATTTAATCAGTAATTAGGAATTTAGCGGAGAAGAAAAGGCAATAAAAGAAGAGAAAATACCTAAAAATAAAGGGGATTTCTTTTATTCGACAACTTGGGCCTGGGCCGCAGCCCAGGAGGGGCCCAAGTGTGGCCGGCTATAAAGGGGGTTCCCACCTCCCAAAACCCTAATCCTCCTCCTCTCCCCATTCCTCCCACTTGAGCCGCCGCCTCCCCACCTCTCCTGGCATGGCTGCGTTGCTCGCCGATTTGGGTACGCTATGCTCATTTTATGATCCGCCCACCTTTAGAAAGTTGTAGGCCTTGATCTTAGCTTTCTTTTGGAACCGAGATCATCTGATTTGGATTACGGTTTAGGATATATGTCCGCTTTTGTGCGATCTGACAGAAGGTCGACGAGATTTGGCATCTGCATGTTTAGTCAGATTGTATTTTTTGAGCCCGAATCTGAAGAGCCACCCAAAACTAAAGTTGTAGCCATTCCAGTAAGCTTTCAGGATTGATAAAGAACATATTTTTAGAGGTGTGAATCAAAAGTTATTGAATTTTTACTGTCACTGTTGTCCGATTGTCGATCGAGGGAACAACAAACTTCATCGTAACATTAGGATTATTAGAAGGCTGAATCAGAGTCGCACCCAACTAGGTTATTGCAGCCTGTTTAATAGTCTTTCCAAATTGATAAAGATCATCTCAATTGGATCTATAGAGTGAAAGTTATGCCATGTTATTTACTGCTGTGTCAGATTCGACAGATGTCTGTCAATGGTTTTCAACGGTTGTTTAGACCACTAGTTTGGCCGAATCAAAGAACCCCACCAACTAGAGTTTCAGATCTTGTTACGTTAAGAGTATTTGAGCACTAGTTTCAAGTCATTCGAGTTACAGATATTTAATTACGATTTTTCTGCATCGCTGATCGGAAGGGCGATATTACCGATTAGTTAATTCGTCATTTTGAGTTTTTGGTTATGTTGATTAGATAGAGGGTTATGGTAAAACGCTTGTAGCCACGCCATGTCTTGTTATTCTTATTTCAATAAATATTTGTGTAGGCGGTGGGGTGGAGTGGAGAAATTCGTCGTTGTCTCCTAACTCGTCACAACACGGAAGGCAAGTACATGGTAGAGTGGTGAACAATGGGTTGTTCACCATGATCCTTGTTGTTACTTATCATGCTATTTATTATGCTTTCGCTCAGCTTATTCTTATACATGATATTGATGACCTTGAGTGAATGAGATTATGATATTGAGATAATGAGGAGGAGATATTGAGTTAATGAGATGGACTAGGTTGATGAATAAATAAAGATGTCGATCATTTACATTCATCATGACAGGGGTTGCATGAGCAGTCGGTGAGAAAAGTCATGTAACTATTCGGTGAGGTCGGTGAGAAAGATACATGACTAGTCAGGAGAGCTCTAGATAAAATCCTACTTTGGTGGGGACTTCACGGGAGTGAAGGATAGAGTGTGTCATCGACGGTGAACACTCCGCTATACCCAGATCACCGATGAGATGCATATGAGCATGAGCATGTTAGTGCATTCGCATATCTAAGTAAATTGTTAAATTGTGCAACTTTACCTATATGGAATATGGCTTGTTTGTTTGACAATGACAATGGCATTAACTAAATGGATGATGATGATAACTTTAATTATGGTTAATAAACTATTGTTTATGGCTTTATTATGTATTTGCCGAGTCTTGACTCATTCTTGCTCTATTGTTGTTTTTAGGTGACCAAGTGATGATGTTTTACTCGGGAAGGGCTAGCGACTTGGAATTATGCACTTCACCCAATTATTTGATCTATTGGACATGAGAAACTTTTAGAATAACATGAATATTTATATCTAGGACATGATGGTATTGAATAACCATAGATGCTTGGTTTATGTTAATCTTGGTTTATTATTTTGCTATGCTCCTAGGTCTAATTTATCTATGATTGTCATAGTGTTATGCTTGTGTTAATGCGACCCGTGGATGGGTTTTAATGTTGTTATGCTTGCTGAAATTTTATAGTAAGTTGATGTAAATTAGATGGTTATAGTAGTTTAGTGGCATTCTAAGCTCAATGTTGGGCTTGGGTGTTACAGTTGGTATCAGAGCGGGCTTTAGGTCCGTGGTGAATAGATTAGTAACTTAAATAACTTGATTTGCTAAAATCTGTTAATGGTTAATTAACTTAAAACTTGACACACGGTGCACAGTAGATGGGAATGGGCAAAGCATTGCATTTACGTTTCTGTGATATTGTATTGATGATTACTAGTATGAATTTAGCATGATTGCTAATTAATTGATTATCCTGGGTTATGTGTAAGGATGGCTGATGTTGAAAGGTTGAGGTCGTGGTTGTGACCCTGGGCTTTACCAGGTTACACCACCGTTCGTAGTAAGAGAATGGTGAAGTGGTTACCTCGGATATCTTAGTACAAGCATTGAAAGTGATTATCTGTAGAAAAGTTGCTCTCTTCGTTGAATTTGAAATTTGATCAACTCTAGTCCAATTGTGGCTGATGAATTTCTATTGGGTTATTAGTTCATTGCGGTTGATGTTCGATTTGACAAAGGTTGATGTGTTTCCATTGGTTTAATTTGTCTCTTAAAGCCGCTATTGTTTCACCAATTGTTGAATTACCCTTACGAATGGTAAACTTGGTTAATTGTCAAGGTTGACCTTTGTATTGAAGTTTTGTCTTTCTTAATGGTAAACGTGACCCATTCATTTCATTTAATGATTTGGATAATGAAAGCTTGCTTTTGCAAGTCTTTTAGTATGTGGAAGTTTTGACTCAATGTAACTCTTTTGGGCATTCTGAGCGTTGAAGTTGAATGATTCTCTTTTATGAAAGAAAATGTTAAATCCTTTAGCGATGTTTTCTCATGGTTAAGCGAGAGGTTACAATCAAAGAAATTAATGGATATGGTTGGGTCTGCAGTGTGGTGCATAATACATCCTAACGGGTATCCTTAGAAGAGAAATCGAGTAAGTCGATGTTGTCCTCTAGTAGTTCCTGATGAGCTGTGATTATGAGTATGACTATATTTGGTTGGGTTCAATAGAGTTATTAAAAGAGTGGAACGTTGGTGAGATGGTCGATCATTAGAATTGCGTAGTTTGCTAAACTTGTTGGACTATTTGGTTTCGGTGGGATAAACTAATTGTGTAGAATGAGAAATATAAGGATTTGCTCGACTGTTGTCTCAGTAGATAATGATATGGAATTTTCTTTGATTGGCTGTTTGATGATCTTATGTATGTCCGTGGGAATACAAATAGAGAAAGGACCATGAATTCATCCATGGTTGGGTAATCTCCAATCGTCTATGATAACCTCCGATTGGAACTAGTGTGTACTAAATTGGTGTGAGCATTCCTAATAGGTGAAGGGTTGACCTTTGAAAGTGATTTACTCACGCATGCTTTATGATGAGGAATTGTGGTGCATATCCTTGTAAAGTTTGCTTTGATAGTTTGGTTTGTGTATCGATAATCTCTAGAACAAGTGACCACTGAATCTTATTGAGATAATGTATATTATGGAATAATCTATTGTTTTCTTTCTAAGGGTTTATGATAGGATTTAATAGGTGATCTATGTTTGCGTGATGGTGATATTATTTGATAGTATTATGCCTTGATGATAGAGATTTGGTGTAACCTCTTAAAATGTGTTGTAGGTTCCTTCTACATTAAAGAGGTTGTTGGAGTGAGGGTGTAAGAATTTGGTACACACTCAATTGAGCATGAGATGATACAAGTAATATGGAATGTTGGTGAGCGCTGGGGCTTTGTAATGAAGGAGATGATGAAAATGATTCTTGTAAAAGGGTATTATTCTTGATATTAGTAAGATGGTCGCAAGAGATTCACTCGCTGGAGTGGTAATGATTCCTCTAGAGAGAAAGTAAGTTAATGGTCTTTCAGACATCGACTTAATGAAATGTTTGCGCTTGGCATTCATGGTCTTTTGGGAGTTCATGATCTATGTAGTAGATGAAATTAATTTGAGCAATATGACGATTAGGAAGTTCTATTTGGTTCTTAAGTGATTAATGTGATTTGATTTTAAATGCACCTCTTGTTTGGGTTCGTAAGTAATGATGGAACCAAAGAAAATTGCTTTATTTGCTAACAGAAACAAGTAACTTACGAATTGGGGTTGAGTTAAGAATTGTAATCTGCAACTTTTCTATCATTACACTTAAGAGTTTCTTGGATTTTCATAGCAATGTTTTATTATGATTTTTGGAGCTTCGAGAATCTAGTGGAACTTTTTCACTCAACTCGTGGACACATATTTTGTTTTTGAGATCATTACTATTTGACTGCTTTTCTTGGTCTCGTGCTCTCCAAGGAGCAACGTTTTCTTGTGTGTTGAAATTTTTGTATGTTTGTCTCTTTCCTTTTGAGGAAGGGTTTAACTAACTCGCCTTGCCAAGTCTTATAAAGTGCCATATGAGACTGGTTGGTGGTGGACAAGTATATGGTAGTGGTGAAGTTTTATGAACCAATTTAGGTAAGGAACTAGAGAGGGTGGATTGGTTTGACCTATAACTTTGGAGAGAATCCATGGAATGTTTGTCGTTGGAATACAATTGATAGTGTTGCAACTAGTGGAACTCATAGCTAATTAAAATCCAGGAACCCTCATTCATGCTGGAATGTTGGAATTATCGAAAGTATAGGAATCTTGATCAATTTAGTAGAGTATCACAAATGGATAATGAACTTACAAGGTTGTGTAGGTGGTTTATGATGGTGTGGTTTAATGAGAGGGAATTAGCAGAGTAATCTAATCATTACGGCAGTTAAAGAAACAACAGGAATTGTGGAGTCATTGTTAAGTATGACATAGTTTCAGTGAGTAATACTCTGGAAGTTAGAATCTTTCTAGAGTTGATTGGGCCGATAATATGTTTACATGTCGGTGCTAATGATTGAGTATGTTGGATTGTGTGAGTTTTCAACAAGAGATTGACAAGCCAGATCTCATAAAACGAATCATAATTGTAGGAGCCTTCGGGGTGGAATTTTGGTTTGGTGATCTATACTAGACCCTTAGTTGCTCGATGACTATGTGTAGCAGTAGAAAAAAAAGTGGATTCCAATAGGGTGAAGATCTTTGATAGAACCCTTTGATGTAATAAATGAGATTGTGCACCGAGAAGTTCCAAATTGATTATCCGTGAGTGTAATGAGGTGTTGTGGCCGTGGGTGAACAGCTTTATTGAGTTGTGGGAAACCACTTGTCACAATAATTCCATTCAGATAGGTGGAGGCCGAGAAACCTTATGTGGATTAGTATAGTCCCTCTAAATGAGTATGGTTGTTCCTTCGGTTTGGGGGTCGCTGGGATTGTCGATTAAGAGAATGAATTAGTGTGATGATTTGGAAGCCTCGTGATTTGGGAAAGGATTTGTTTCTTAAAAGAACCTATGAGGAAAGAATGTTTTCTCGAGCAGAGAGGTGTTTGTTTCACTTGAGTTTTTATGATGGGGATCATGTGTAATTTGAGTTGACTTTATGATCAAGAAGGTGGTTCTTTCCGCTTAGGGAGTAAATGGAGTGTTTGATATGGGCATTTGAATGAATTCTCTGTTGGCCCATGTGGTGTTTATTTGCAAACGGTCTAGTTGGAATCTGAAAAGGTTCCCTTGATGAATCTTCGATTTTGGATCTGGGTGCTTTAGAGGAAGGACGGTTAAGGTTGGGTTGCATTGTGAATCCTTGTTTTCGCTGAGTTCGATTATTTAAAGTCGCTTAAATAATTGGTGTCAAGCGCCCCTACTTAATGAAGGTTTGTCGTGTTAGGATGAACAGATCGACTGAGAGATGGAACAAGGGTTCCATGTGTTTACGAGCAAATTCTGTGATTTGGAACCAAAGGGAAGCTCAGCCCGAGGTACGTGGGACCGTTCCTGATTAAAGCGAGAATTGGGAAGCTAGCCCAACACCTGGACCTTTCTGAGTCCATGTGCGGTGCTACAATGTGTTTCATGTCTTGGTGCTGAGAAAGTTTTGAGAAACCCGGAGCATAAAAATTTCTTTGGAGCCGCGAACTAGTGAGCAAGACCTCACAGTTGAGTCACATCCGTGCACATTCGAGAGGTCGAGCGGTGCCGAGGCACGGATGTTGGTGTACGCCAAGGTGTTGTGGACACATCACCGAGAGAGAGGCGACTGAAATTGGAGTCCCGTGATGCGCCACCTTTATCTAGAGTTATTCACTTGATACGTGATATTACGGTAAAGTGTTAGTAAATTTTGGTACGGTGCGTTATCATGGTTAGAATTCGGTCGAATCGCTTAAGGGGTAGAATGTAATACCCTAATTTAATCGTAATTAGGAATTTAGCCGAGAAGAAAAGGCAATAAAGGAAAAGAAAATACCTAAAATAAAGGGGATTTCTGCTTTTATTCGACAACTTGGGCCTGGGCCATGCCCAGAGGGGCCCAAGTGTGGCCGGCTATAAAGGGGGTTCCCACCCCAAAACCCTAATCCTCCTCCTCTCCCCATTCCTCCCACTTGAGCCGCCGCTCTCCCCACCTCTCCTGCAGGCGCCGTTGCTCGTCAGATTTGGGTACGCTATGCTCATTTTCTGATCTGTCCACCTTTTAGAAAGTTGTAGACCTTGATCTTAGCTTTCTTTTGGCACCGAGATCATCTGATTTGGAGTTACGGTTTAGGATATATGTCCATTTTTGTGCGACTGTACAGGAAGGCTGACGAGATTTGGCAGTCTGCATGTTTAGTCAGATTGTATTTTTTTGAGCCCGAATCTGAAGAGCCACCCAAAAGTAAAGTTGTAGCCATTCCAGTAAGCTTTCAGGATTGATAAATAACATATTTTTTAGAGGTGTGAATCAAAAGTTATTGAATTTTTACCGTCACTGTTGTCTGATTGTCAGACTGAGGGAACAGCAAACTTCATCGTAACATTAGGACTATTAGAAGGCTGAATCAGAGTCTTACCCAACTAGGTTATTGAAGCCTGTTTAATAGTCTTTCCAAATTGATAAAGATCATCTCAATTGATCTATAGAGTGAAAGTTATGCCATGTTATTTACTGCTGTGCAGATTCGACAGATGTTTGTCAATAGTTTTCAACGGTTGTTTAGACCACTAGTTTGGCTGAATCAAAGAACCCCACCAACTAGAGTTTCGTATCTTGTTACGTTAAGAGTATTTGAGCACTGGTTTCAAGTCATTCGAGTTACAGATATTTAATTACGATTTTTCTCGCATCGCTGATCGTAAGGGCCGATATTACCGATTAGTTAATTCGCCATTTTGAGTTTTTGGTTATGTTGATTAGATAGAGGGTTATGGTAAAACGCTTGTAGCCACGCCATGTCTTGTTATTCTTATTTCAATAAATATTTGTGTAGGCGGTGGGGTGGAGTGGAGAAATTCCGCCGTTGTCTCCTAACTCGTCACACACGGAAGGCAAGTACATGGTAGAGTGATGAACAATGGGTTGTTCACCATGATCCTTGTTGTTACTTATCATGTTATTTATTATACTTTCGCTCACCTTATTCTTATACATGATATTGATGACCTTGAGTGAATGAGATTATGATATTGAGATAATGAGGAGGAGATATTGAGTTAATGAGATGGACTATGTTGATGAATAAATAAAGATGTCGATCATTTACATTCATAATGACAGGGGTTGCATGAGCTAAGTCGTGAGAAAGTCATGTAACTATTCCGTGAGGTCGGTGAGAAAGATACATGACTAGTCCAAGAGCTCTAGATAAAATCCTACTTTGGTGGGGACTTCACGGAGTGAAGGATAGAGTGTGTCATCGACGGTGAACACTCCGCTATACCCAGATCACCGATGAGATGCATATGAGCATGAGCATGTTAGTGCATTCGCATATCTAAGTAAATTGTTAAATTGTGCAACTTTACCTATATGGAATATGGCTTGTTTGTTTGACAATGACAATGGCATTAACTAAATGGATGATGATGATAACTTTAATTATGGTTAATAAACTATTGTTTATGGCTTTATTATGTATTTGCTGAGTTTTGACTCATTCTTGCTCTATTGTTGTTTTTAGGTGACCAAAGGATGATGTTTTACTTTAAAGGGCTAGCGATTTGGAATTATGCACTTCACCCAATTATTTGATCCATTGGACATGAGAAACTTTTAGAATAACATGAATATTTATATCTAGGACATGATGGTATTGAATAACCATAGATGCTTGGTTTATGTTAATCTTGGTTTATTATTTTGCTATGCTCCTAGGTCTAATTTATCTATGATTGTCATAGTGTTATGCTTGTGTTAATGCGACCGTGGATGGGTTTTAATGTTGTTATGCTTGCTGAAATTTTATAGTAAGTTGATGTAAATTAGATGGTTATAGTAGTTTAGTGGTATTCTAAGCTCAATGTTGGGTGGGTGTTACAGCCTCAACCTTCATGAGCGCCACTGACATCCTCAAGTCATCACACTCTATTGGGGCATGATCCACCAACTCTGATGTTGATGATCTTGACACCATTCGATGAAGGAGGATTGCACTCGTAATGCATTGTCCGGGCACATCAACTACCGCTAGAGACCGCTTGAGAGCTTCAACATATCAATGATTTGATCAAAACCAAACTCGTAGCTTGGCCAAGCACCGTGTTATGACATCTTCACCCAAGAGATCACATTGTGGGATTCGGGTCACCATGACCGTAATCGAGCGCAACCGACAACGCCGCCCTGAAGTCACATCAGACCACGCCCGAACGCTAGTCATTCAAATAACTCTCCTCGTGGAGGACAACAAGGCCGCAAGCTCGGTCGATCTCCGACCATAATCTTTGGTCAAGAAGAAACCTCCAATAGTTGGTGATTAGAGGACTCCTATGGAGGTGGTCGCTCACCACTTCTTCAAAGGAATATACATCAAAGAAATGGAGGTGAGGAGTATTACCTTGCAGACCAAATCTATGATAGATCAAATCCATTTACCACTGTGCATCGTCAAGTACGATCATCTCGTGATGCTAACCCTACTTTCCCACAAAGGAGGCGTTACGACACCATTACCATATATCGTGTGTTTTCATCTTATCTCCGACCAATTCACTGGCCAGCCAAATTTTTACCAGCCAACATGGAGAAGTACGATGGGCCCCAGAATCCCATGAATTTCTCCAAATTTACACAACTGCAGTCCGTGCCATAGTAGGAGATGAGCACGTTATGGCAAATTATTTGCCAACTATCCTTGAGGTCTCTGCCGATCATAGTTATTAAACCAACTAGTAGAGTCAATCTACTCGTGACAGCATTTGTATTATCTATTGCTGACAAACTTCTAGGGCACCTACAAGCATCCTAGAAAATGGGATGGCCTGTATCGAACGCGACAACATTCTCACGAGACTTTGAATAAGTTTATAAGACGCTTTAGTCAGGTTCAAAATTCAATTTCTGAAGTCTATGATTATTATGTTATCGAGCATTAAACCTGTTATGCCTTTGTCACCCATCCACAAAGCAATGGGGCAATAAAGAGCGAATGGTCAAATTATGCAGGAAAAACTCGAGTTTTGACCAACTTATATAGCGCCGGGCTTGGGTAAAAGAATTACCCTCAAGATATGGGCTATTCACACGATCGCTACCCAAATGCACAGTGAAACACCTTTTTCTTAATTTTGGGGCCAAGCCATACTTCCATCGTAAATAAAGATACAAACAACAAGAGTAAAAATTACACTAACTTCGATTAAGAACATCTTCGAGTAGATGGCATCAACCTACTCAAGAAAAGAGGTATCAAGCCTTAATCCGCTCGACGCTTTATCAATAGACCTTACGCAAATAATACCAAGTCACCTTGCACTTATCAGAGGTGACTTGGTATTGAACAAAATCAATCCCGCCTAATCGAATAAACCGCCCCCAAGTGGGAAAGTCCTTACACAAAGGGTCAAGTCACGCAACTGTGGCCTGTGATGACTAGCAATGGAAGATGGCAGGATTCTTTCCAACTTATGGAATATCGATCAACTACGCAAATTCTATGTGTAATCTCTTACATTCTCAATAAAGTTTATACTTTCTCCAATCTTTGTTGTCTTAAAATATACATTGAGCAACACTTGATGATTTTTTGAGCACTCTTTAAACACTCTGCCTTCTTTACACTAGTCAAGGAGGGTAACATCACCTAGTTGAATCGCTCCTCTCGCATGTGGTCCCGCCTAATCGGAAGAAACTTTATAGTGTCGATCCGTTCCTAACTTTTGTCGCCAACACAAAGAAATTGGGATTAACAAAATGTGGTTGAAATAATTTATAGAAAACTCTTTTGAATTATTAACTTAGATGCTTTCTAAGTGAGTTAAGATTCCATAGCTTGTCTGACTACTCTTAATACGCTAGATTATGGTAAACCTAGTCAAAGAAAGTAACACCACCTAGTCGAAGCTTTTTCTTTCTACACGTGATCCCCGCTTGTCTGTATTAGAACCGATCTTACGTAAAGATTATTTGATTCGGGGTCTCCTAAGGATGAGATCACGCAGAGTGGATTGACACGGATGTTTAGACAGTTCAGCCTTCTCCGAGAGAATAATAACCCTAATCCCGTGTGTATGGTATTCTTGATGATCCAAAGAAAGGACTAAAACTATTACAGAGAATAGTGCTTGTGTTTCTACTTGACTAGCCCTTGTTTGTCGTCGCCCTTTTCCCCTTTGTCTCTCTCGCTTGATGCCCTTATATAGTCGTGAAGAAGTAGCCGCTTTGTCTCATGAGATGTGCCTAATTAATGTAGTAATCGCGCATGATGGCAGTAATTACCGGCGCTTGACTTCTTCACGCCGTCCGCAATTATCTTCCAGAGATAATGGGTATTTACACACCATTAATACGCGGAATAATAGTGCGTAGACCGCTCGATTCCTTAATCAATTGGACCTACTCGTCTCGTAGGTTTGATTATAAGGTGGTCGTAGTTTTCCGGTCGTAGAAGGACTTACGATCGTAGCGCCGAGAAGAACCTACGACCGTAGTGATCGTGAGATGGACTTACGATTATGTAGTGGTCGAGAAGGATTTACGATCATGATGTAGTCGTAGAAGAACTTACGACTATGGGGGTGATTGTAGAAGAACTTACAATCAATGGTTAGGCCTCTCCTTATAGAAATAAGGGGTACTCTCGGGGACTATGTGACATCATATTTACCCATAATAAGAATTATAGATAAAGATAAAACGAGGATTATTAGATCCTCGCCATCTAGCCCCCAACTTCAAGTGAAAGTAACTTACTTGGTGAAGGTTTCAGAATGGTCTTACGACTATGAAAATGTCATAGAACAATAGTCGAAGGAAGAACTCTTCGATATTTGAGTGCTACTTTGACCAGGAATTTGCTTGGTCAAGAAGGTTGCTTACAACTATCAAAAAGTCATAAGAACCCCTACAACTGCGTAGTAGTAGTAGTAGGGCGATCGTAGAAAAACCCTTCCGATTGATACTTCCTTTGACCGTAAAGACTTGGTCGAAAGTAACTTTACTTGGAGGTGATAAAACAAACATATCTTTCCAACAAACCATCTGGGAATTGCAAACGATCTCTACAGATCTGTTGATGAGACGGTTCCAAGTGATCGCACCGTGAAGATTGCTTACTACTAAAAGTCAGAAAACTCCTACGACCGCCCCGTGGTCGAGTAGGGAATCGGAGAAAAAAGCCCTTCCGATTGATACTTCCTTCGACCAGCAATACTTGGTCAAGAATGTAATTTCGCTTGGGGGTGACAATACGCACCTAATTTTTCTCGATCGACCATCCGGGAATTGCAACCGCTCTCTCGCACTTGTCCGATGAAGCTGCCCGGGCGTACAACCAACTCCTACTGCACTATAGACGAGACGGTTTTCAAGCGCGAGATCGTAATGTTATAAAACTTACCAGAGGTAGACTTGGGTTTTACTTTTCCCCAAATCACTCCGCCGTTCTTCGAGTTCTTGCTTTCTCCGCCCTCGACTAGGTTTCATCTTCTCACGCTAACCCAATCAAAAACTTCTTGCTTCGAGCGAAATGGCCAAGAGAGTTTCAATGGGAGGAATCGAGATGGATGCGCTAAGATCAAGATCTTGGTTGATGCCGAAGATTCCGTAAAAGGCTCGTGAAGTGGATTCCGCTATCGGGCAAAGATCGCCATCGGGGAAAATGGGCAAATCCTCGCCTTCCAAGCGTGACAGAGTGCGCCTTCGACACCGCCCACCCTTTCTTACAGAGTACTTAACACTTTGGGGTGGAACCGTGAACTTAGGTCCCAATTCCATTACCATGTTGAGTGTGTTCGTATATCCGCGCGAGGCGCACTGGGATTCCGCGGATCTCGAGTGCTCCAATATTATTATGGGATGGCTCGACAAACCGAATCGCCGAAGTCGTGGTTCAAGCTCCACGACTCAAGTCGAAGGAGTACATTCAGAGCTTTACCCGGCCTTCGTGGTCGGGCCGAGGAAGAGGTGGTTCTACCGAAGGTCACCTCAAGACACCTTTCTTTCGTGGGGAAGGTCATTAAAAGAAATCTTCATGGATTCAACCTCAAGATATCACCGATTAGCCCTTATATTCAAGCCATTAAGGACTTGAAGGAAGAAGGGTTGACCGGATGGCATGTGGTGAAGGATTTCATCACACGCCTAATCATCCTCTCAAGAAACGAGCATCTCCTATGTGGAGGTACTGGGAGAGGAGACCCCACCAGAGACTACGAGGAGGGTAAGCAATTGTCGACTTAGTTCTCCGCTTGGTTTTTCCCAACCTTGTCTAATATTTTATCTGCTATTATTGCATCTTTCACAGCCGAGGTTGACTCTGAGTCGACTCATCTCGTGAGAAGTCCCCGCCACCCGAGGGGCGGTTCTCAAGTCATCGCGGCTTTGTCCGCAGATGAAAGGATAGAGCGCCTAAAGGTAATCAAAAGTCCGATTCTTTCTTTAGGACTTTATAGTCGAGAAGATACTTACGACTAATGGTGATCGAGAATATCTTATAATCAATAAAAAGTCGAGAAATACTTACGACTTAGTTCTAGTCGAGAAATAACTTACGACTAATTAGTGATTCTTCTTTTCTCGCTTTGCTTTACGTAAAGTAGGCATGGAAAATCGCCAGACGACGAAGAAGTCGCTCGATGACTATTGGCGCCGGGTTGTCGAAAGACAAAGGCTCGACTTCTCCTACGAAGAGACGCCGACTTATAAAATCGCCGACAAGGGGGAGCAGCTCGAGCTCGGTCTTTCGACCGCACTCTCTACAAGGCCGCGCAGCACTGTAGTTGTATCCAAGCCGAGGTCGCAGCCGCCGGGCCGAGGAGGTTGAAGCAACCAACCTCTTGCGTAAACCTCGCAAGGCTAAGGTACCCTTTATTATGACACTAATCTTTCGCAGCTGGTGCCACTCCTAGTTTTGTTAAGCAACTAGAAAGGAGAACCGAAAGATTTTATGTCTTTTATGAAGGAGGGTGCGATCAAGACAACCTACACCGAGGGCAAGGTCGCTCGAATGGTCGAGACCGATCTCGCCCATCCAGAGGATCAGTGGAACTAGAGCCCCGGTCCTCGTTTCCAACTCTACGACTGACGTGGTCGAAATGAGCCAATTGTTGAACCTCACTGACGTGGTCGTGGAGAAGAAGAGGTCCTCCGCTGGGAGGATTGCTCCAAAATTCCCGTTAAGACCAGGTGCGAGGTATGTGAAATGTACTAAAGTGTAAGAACGACATTTACCTTTTTCTTTTCACAACCCGATTTGCTTTTCTTTATTTCACCCGACTCCTTCAAATTTCCAGGAATGCTTCACGAGAAGTCCATTGCCATCCCTTCCGCCATCGGGAGGTAGCAATGGAGGTGGTCAAGCATCACCCTTGGCCCTGTGGTCGATGAAGTCGAGACTCCTGAGTGACTCTCACACCGCTGAATTGTAGCTACGACTCTTGAGGTAGCGCCATTCGTTGAGGTGGTCGCACGATCGCCGAGATCGAGAAACAACAGAGGCAAACTGTGGAAGCCTCCGGTCAAGGTGGTGAACACCGCGCACCACTGGAAGGAAAATGTAGGAGGCGCCTTCCCTACCCAAAGAGAAGTTACGTAAATGTAGGAGAAAATTTCGACTTGTGGTGACTTCTTTGGTCCTCGCCTCCGTCAGAGGGTCTTCTCGCTACAAATCTCGTGATCGAGTCCCCATCCCAAAGATATTCCCAATATGGAGAATACTTTTGATAACGAGCGCCTTGAGAAGGTGTGGTGGGACAAAGTTGCGAGGATAGATAAGTCAAAGACCTGACTTTGTATATTCAACGCTTGCTAGACGACTATGAATGTAAGTATCTCTCGTAATACTTATATCCGTGGCTTTTCTTCCTTTCTTACTGCTTTCTTTTGCGTAAAGCTCGAGCAAATTGTCGTTGTCGTGAGTATCATCGACAACTTTTAGAGCTAAGACAGAGAAAGAACTACTCGCGCAGAGGCAGAGAGGTGGTAAGTCACTTATCATTCATAGTTGTTTTCGACTTAAATACTTCAGATAATGCTTTACGAGAATAGTCATGGAAGAAACTCATGACAAAGTATTAGTCGTAAAAAGCTTATTTACTACTTACGACCGTATAGTGGTCGCAGAAAGACTTACAACCATTCGTAGTCGCAGTAAAAACTTACGACTAGGTCGGTGGTTGTAGAAGTATTTATAACCATTCTACTGATTTTTATCTCCATCTCTCGCCCTTTGTAGGTTAAATAAGGATTCAAAGACCTTAGCCACTCGCTCGACTATGAAAAAGAGGAGTCGAGGAGGCTAAGGAATGAAGTATTAACCTCTCTGAAAGACTTCGAGAGGTTGTCTCGTGATCTAAGAAATTGCAGGAAAAAATAAACAAAGAAGTGCCGAACTTAAGACTGCTTTTGAGTTTTAACCTTTACCTAACTCTCATTTCTTCTTCAGATAAAGAAAATGAGATGAAGAAGCTCTGATCAAGTTGAGACAAATCTTGGTCATTCAGAGTTTTCCGCATTACCAAGAATAAGGATCAAGAACTTGAGGTTCGAGAACTCAAGTCACGTGTAAGTAACTCTTTACCGTTGTCCTTTTGAGTGTTTTCCTTTTAATGTCAATTCCTTGTTCGTAAATTGCTGCCCAATTGAGAATCCTTGAGGTGAAATCCAAGCAAAGACCTTGATTCGCAATGAGTCCGTCCGCATTGCTAAGATGAATGCAGAGGACATCGAGCGTGGGAGCAAAAGCATGTCAAACCGCTGCTTTCCATCGCAAGAGGTCAAGAAATTGATTCTCAATTAGTAGGTAAGAAATGCTTTACCTACAAATATCTTTGTGTTATGTTCCTCTAGAAGTATTTTTGTTTGACAGTATTATTCTTTTCGTAACAAGTGGTCGAGAACAAAAGCTCATGAGGCTTCGACTTGTACCCAACAGAGATGGAGTCGATGAAGACTAGTCTTCAAGGCAACATCACTCTCTCGAACAATGTGCTTAGTGAGCTACATTCCGAGGGAAAACTCCTCGAGAAGATACTATAGTCGCCACACAAGTACTATTGGAGAACAAGTCGGAAAATTGCAAGAAATGGTGACCACTCAAGGCTAATCAAGTCAATCAATAAGGGAGGCAATGAAGTCAGCCAGAAGTTACGCTTGGCGAAACTTAAAGCTCAAGATCCCCGCCTTAATGTTAAACCAATCGGTTTCGACTTCGATCGTCCCGAATCGAGGCAAGTCGTCTGATTGTGGAAATGCAATCATTATAAAAAGGTATGAGGAAATGCAACTAGGCTCTCCCTTCGTGAGTAATCTTGTAACTACTTTGTAAGGCGCATAATTTTGTTGATGAGTAATATATGATCCGCTTTATTTCAAAATCATCTTGTCGAGTAGTTAGTAACTCAAAAGATAATAAACGAATGAAAGACTAATGAAAGACTAAGAATTGAAGTCAAATTAATAACTTTATCCTAGCCCTCGACTATTTGTTTAGATTGTTTAGACAATCTAAATAAATAGTGTTTGAAACGGTTTTCAAAACAAAGAGAGGTTTATTTAACTTATAGCTTTTGTTACGTTGTCAAGCATCGGTCGAAAGAGTAAAACGACTCGACACTAGGAAGTTCCTTCTAGTGGGCGTGACCACGTGCGTAAAGGAAAGGCTTCGACTAGATGATGTTTTCATTTCCGACTAGTTTAATCGAACCAAGAACAAAGAACTTGAGTTAAACAGACGCCTTAGAGGACTTTAGTAATTGCTCGCCCTTTTTGGTGGACTTCGATAAGTCTTTTCCAAGAGCAAAAGTAGGAGATCGAGCAACTTAGGAAGTTTCCTTCTAGTGGGTGACCACATGCGAGAGGAAAGACTTCGACTAGGTGTGTTTCTTCCTTCACCGCTTAAAACAAATCGAGTACATCAAAGGTGGTCGAACAAATGTAAGAAAGTGTACTCTACTTAGAATATTTTTTGAATTGATCAAAAATAGACTAAGATTGAGAGAGTTGGCTTTGAGAACATTTCGATCGATAGAACCCGCTCTTTGTACCGGCAAAGAAAAATGAGTAACGAGTCAATGCTTGAAATTCTTCTAGTGGGCGTAACCACATGCGAGAGGAGAAGTTTCGCCCAGATGACGCTTTCGCTGCCAAAGTAAAGAAAACTGGTGTTTTCATATCATAGTCGAAAGATTAAAAAGCACTACTCAAAATAAGGCAAAAGAGGTAGAAAGAACTCGACTTTTATTGCTTGAGAAATCGGTCACACATAGAATTTTATGAATCGTCGATGTTCCAAGAGTTTGAGAGAACTCGCCCATCTTCCATTGCTAGTCGTGATCGACTCGCCGAAGTTACTTCGACCATCGTAAGGACCTTCCCATTTAGGGAAAGTTTATTCCTGTTAGACTTGGATTGGCGAGCTCAATACTAAGTCACCTACAAAGAAGGTCGCGAGGTTGGACCTTACGATCATAGTATTGCGCAGGCTTGTTGGTAGACCGCCGAACTAATTAAGGCTAGGTTTCTCCTCTCTTCGAGTAGGTTAATGTCATCTCGCCGAAGTTGTTCCCGGTCCGAGTTGTTTAAGGTTTCAACTCGTGTCGACTGCATTTTAGCTCCGAGGAAGCATGGCTTCGCCCAACACTAGAAAATGGTGTTTCTCCCGTTGCTCGACCGTGGTTGTACGAATCGCCCATAATATGGAAGGTAATTCTTGTACCCAAGCCCCGAGCGCTAATGTCGGGTCAAGACTCGAGTTTTAATTCCTCGCATTATTTGGCCGCTTGAACGCTCAACCGCCCCATTACTTTGGGGATGTGCAATGTATAGCATAACTTGGTACTAACTCGCCGCAAAATTCCCAAATTTTGCACTTGTAATTGTTTATTATTGTTCGTAATTATCCGACTTGGTACTCCAAATCGACTAATTACGCTTCTCATCATGAACCTTTTGTCGCTCCTGCTGTTATCCGAAGCATGAGTTCACTTCGATCCATTTTGTGAACGTGTCAATAGCCACAAAAGGAATTCAAACCTCCTGGAGCTTTGGGAAACGGTCCTAGGATGTCAAGCCCTGTGTCGCAAAAGGCCAAGAAAGAGGTATTGTTTGTAATGCTTGAGCCGGTTGGTGTATCCGCTCACCATGAAATTGGCATCGACACACTTTTTAACCACCTCTTTAGCATCGCAGTGGTCAGAGGCCAAGAAAAACCTTGTCGAAAGGCTTTACCAACTAATGTTCAGAGGAAGCATGCGCCCCATGATGCCACTGTATATCGTGAAGGAGTGTTATTCTTCGCTTTATGGAATGCATCGCATGAGTATCCCTTGGGTTCCTCGCTTATAGAGGATTCCTTCAACCAAAGTATACATTTTGGCTTTTCGGATAATCGACCGCCTCAAGATCATCTTCGCACGGAACCCTTGCAAAGATACTCGAGATGGGAGTCATCCGTATCCTCGTAATCTAATGAGGCCATCTCAAGAGGAGGTGTCTCGTTCTTCGACTGAGACAGCTTTTGGAGTTGCTCCAAGAAAACTCCTTTTGGTATTATGGATCGGGAAGAAGCCATCCGAGCAAGTTGGTCTCATGAGGAAATTATCCTTTTGAGGGATAAATTGTACCTCAAACCTAAAAATGTTTTTCTAGCTTACGCATTTCGATAAGTACCGAGCCATTGTTGAGTTAGAGCATTGGTACTCTTTCCCAATTTGATTCACGACTAGTTGAGAGTCTCCTCTCACGAGTAGTCGATTTAATCGAGAGTGCTTTCGCACTGTATGCCACCTAGCAAACCTTCGATTCGCCACATTGTTAGTGGCCCGAAAGTTTAATTGTATGGCATACTTTAAGGTTTCTCCAGAGGAGATACCAGACTACCTCACCCGAGCCACTTAAAGTAAGTGACCCGTCAGTACATCATCCATCGGTCGGGAATCAGATCGGGATCCCCAACAGTTCAGATTTGTCCATTCTACGACAAAGTCCGCCAAGATCTGGGATTTTATGGCCGTCGACACGAATGGAGGTCGAACTCCCAAGTTCGACCGACCATTTTGCCATGCGCCCCATTGCTTCCTTATTATGGAGGATTGCTCCTAAAGGAAACTCGTGACAACATGCCTATTTTGTGCGCCAAAATAATGCCGCAGCTTCTCAAGACATGAGGAGGGCATGTAAGTTTTTGGACCCGAGGGTAACGCCCTAGGCCCGTAAAACTTCGCACGAGTAAACCGGTCGTTGTACGCCACGCTCTACGACCAAGATCGCGCTTGTCGCCCGTGGCGGGCGCCTAGGTAAATTAAGAGCGCCTCTTCCGCTTTGGAGAAACCGTAACAGAGCACTCGAAGATACCTCTTGACATCCTCAAAGGCAATGTTTGCCTCGCTCGACCACTCAAAACCTTCATGTCTCCCGAGAAGTTTAAAGAAAGGTAGTCCTTTTCTCCTAGTCGTGCGATGAAACGACTTAAAGCCGCCATGCACCCAAAGGAGTTTCGATTCCTTTTTGTGTTTGGAGGTCGATTCGAGGATGGCCTTTATTTTTTCAGATTTGCTTCGATTCCTCGCTCGTATACTAGGAATCCAAGCAATTTTCCAAGAAATTCCAAACACACACTTCTCTGGATTAAGTTTTAAATGGTGCTTTCGAGGTTGTCGAATGTTTCTTGTAGGTCGCTGATATGATTAAATCTCTTAATGCTTTTACGACTAAGTCATCAACATAGGCTTCCAAATTCTACCTAATTGAGATGAAAAGTCGATTGCATTAAGCGTTGAAAAGAAGCACCGCATTCTTTAGACCAAATGGCATTTTGATATAACAAAAGGTACCAAATGGAGTAATGAATGCGGTCTTTTCTTCATCGCTTAGACACATATTGATCCGTGATAACCGAATATGCATCTAAAAACTCAATATTTCACAACCCGCAGAGAATCAACGGTGATCAATACGAGGTAAAGGGAAATCATCTTTTGGACAAGCTTTATTAAGATCAAGAAAGTCACGCATTACGCCATTTGCCGCTTGACTTTTTGACCATTACAGGTTAGCCAACCACTGGGTGATTGACTTCTCTTATAAAGCCCGCCTTAAGTAGCTTATCCAATTCGATTTAATAGCATCTCGCCGATCGTGGGCAAATCTCCGTAATTTTTGTTTTACGGTACTTTATCAGCCGTAAAGCTAGCCTCGTGCTCGATCACCTCCTCGTGGACTCCGGCATGTCTGGATGCTTGCCACGCCAAGACATCTCGTTAGCTCGGAGGAAGGTAATGAGGGCGCCTTCCTATTTGGGATCGAAGTCTCCCAATGCGAACAGATCTTCGAGGGTTTCTCTGCAAGGCCCGAGGAACCTCTTTGACTTGGTCGCTCGGCTTTGGTGCAGCTTTAGGCTTCGACTTGCTAGTCGAAGGCTGACTTTCATCTCGAGTTGGTATTTGACCAACCATCTCGAGGATCGATACGCAACTATACGCCATCTTTTGTCACATTGAATTGTGATCACTCCTTTGGGACTCGCATCTTAAGACATTGATACCCATAATGAGTAGCCATTAAGAATTTTGCCAAAGTTGGTCGTCCGAGTATGGCGTTATATGCCGATCGAAATCGACCACATCAAAGGAGACTTTCTCGTCTCGAAATTACTTGGCGAGCCAAATGTTAAAGGAAGAGAAACTTGGCCAATGGGTTTGGTCGAAGACCCCGGTACGATTCCATGGAAGGAATATCGTACCGGCCTTACCTTTGTCCCGGTACTTGCATCTCATCCAGGCTTTGGTAAATAATATGTTCAAAGAATCGCCACCATCAACTAACACTCGATTTACCCGACGATTGTTGATGGTGGGTTCGACCACAATCGAAATCGACTGATCGACCATAGTGATCGGGCAATGTCCTTCTCAAAAGAGATGGTAACTTCCACCACTTCGTAATTTATTGACAAGAGGAGTATGTATGGAATTTACCTCTCGTCCGCAGCCTTTAAGTTGTCGCTTGAGTCGTATGCCGATGATCCTCCATAGATATGCTCAACGGTATGGTGCGGATCTTGGAATGGCATCTCCTCATCATCCGACGACTCGACCACTGTATGTCCTACCGCCGAGAGTAGGGAGCGTGCTTTGCCGTTGTAGTAGTCCCCGAGCTTTCTTTGGAAAACTCTGCAGCTATGGAGGTCATGTCCTTCCTTTTATGAAAAGGACACCATCTTGGTTTGTCGCTCCTACGATCGTATGCTTACCTTTGCCTTGATCGGGTTCGACTTGGTGGTTTGGGGCTCTCTATCTTTACTACCAAAACCTCCTTGAAACCACTAGTTTGTGGCTTTTGACTTTTTATTTTCTTCTTGACTTTTTGCTTTTTGTCCTTACTAACCTCACCGGCTCGAAGAGCGGTGTTTCGATCGATAGTGTTATTCCACCTGACCGCCTCGTAGCGCTTGCATATCGATCGCCATCTCAAAGAGCTCTAAGAACGGTGTTGGGAGGATTTAAAGCAATATCCTCTCGTTATTCTTCTACTACTGACTCCTTGCTTAAAAGCCCCGATCACAGAGGAGTCGAAATTTCCTAATTGAGTTACTTAACCCGACTAAAGCGCTTGATGAATTGACGCAAAGTCTCGTTGTTGTTCGCTTTGATCCGGCAAGTCGCCTTCCTTTCCGGCGGTTGTATGTGCCTTGGAAATTTGCCTCGTAGAAGATCACAGAGGTGTTGCCAAGAGTAGATCGACTCGAGTGGTTGGTTTAATAACCACGATCGAGCGGATCCTTCGAGCACGCTTGGAAGGTAATTCGCCATTACGTGTTTCCTCCTCCCCCGCCGGACATTGTTGTATAGATCTCAAGAAACTCGATGGGATTTTGAGATCCATCAAATTTCTCCATGTTCACCGGTCGAAATGAGGTGGCAAATAATCGCTCAAGGTCGCGAAAATGCCCTGCATCCGTAATTACTTCTTGACGCCTTCTTTGTAGGAAAGAAGGGTTAATGTCGCCAGTGATCGATACGACGATACCCTAGCAACAGTCGACTGCTCGTTGTAGGTCTCGCCGAGAGGAATACTCCTCGTAATCCACCCGCAGAATTTCTTTGCCGAGTAGTGATTGATCACCTCCTGAGGGCTACTTGATCATCACCGATCGAAAAGTATTTCTCAATAGGAGATCGATGTGACTTATGACCGTGTCGATTCCTACGCAGAAATATTCGATTGATCAGTAGTCAAGAAGTCGCATTGCTACGACTACCGAATGTTGTTGACGAGGTACTTCCAGCCTTGTCATCACAGCTCAAGCCTTTGCGCAATCTCTCAAAGAAAGAGATCGTGATCTCGCGCTCGAGCAAGCTCTGATTGGGATTCTCAAGCAAGTCGCTGATGTCCCGGAGTTCTTGTACCTCCCGTGGATCGATATTGAATGCGCCAGCGTGTTCTTCCGGCTGCAATTTTCTTTTTCTGATGACCTCAAAATCCTCCCCGCCGATTTTTGAGGCCTTCTGGAGTGCGAGAATGTCGAGGATTTCTCGCTCATCGAGTGTTGGTTCTCTCTCGTCACGCGGTGGTTCCCTTGCCATTACTACGAGGAGGCGCAGGCGTGATCTTCGGGAGGGTTCTCATTTCGTCCTCCATGAGGTTGACTCGATTTGAGGGAAGGACGAAGACCTCCTGCTGATGATTCTCACTTGCGCTTGAGGCCTCCCGCTTGAGGAGTGCTCGAGAGACACCATCTCGCGACTTGGAGTAATCCTCCGTAGGGGAACTCCGGTTATAATCGCCTCCGTCCGCAAATGAGATCTCGCGGAGAGACGGTCAGATTCGTAGGAAAAGCATGCTTGATCCCACTATCTCCGGAGTTACCCCGAGAGATAGGATCACAAGATGTCGTGGAGTCCTCGAATGGTGGCTTCGTGACTTGTCTCACTGTGTCGGACCACCTTAAGGGAACTTGGACACTTAGAGGAAAAACTCTCATTGTGTCGTGAGTCCTCCCCGTGCGGTTCGTCGGATTGACCTTGTCCTTGGAGGAATTGGCTCCTCCGTTGGACGACGTTGTGGGGATAAGGATCCTCCTCAACTCCATTGATGGGATGGTTTCGGAGAATAATCTCCTGAGGAACATCACCATCGCGGATGCATCACTTACCGTAGTCGAAACCGCATCCATGTCGACGCCTCACAGACCGCCAAGTCGAACCAGCTTTCCTCGCTCCATCCTCCCGCCATGCTTGCATGAGATTGGAAAAAGAGAGTATGTTGACAAGAGATTACCGGAAGATCCCCACGGCCGGGCGCCAACCGCTTGGTGTATTAGAACCGATCTTACGTAAAGATTATTTGATTCGGGGTCTCCTAAGGATGAGATCACGCAGAGTGGATTGACACGGATGTTTAGACAAAGTTCAGCCTTCTCCGAGAGAATAATAACCCTAATCCCGTGTGTATGGTATTCTTGATGATCCAAAGAAAGGACTAAAACTATTACAGAGAATAGTGCTTGTGTTTCTACTTGACTAGCCCTTGTTTTTGTCGCCCTTTTTCCCTTTGTCTCTCTCGCTTGATGCCCTTATATAGTCGTGAAGAAGTAGCCGCTTTGTCTGCGGAGATGTGCCTAATTAATGTAGTAACGGCGCATGATGGCAGAATTACCGCGCTTTGACTTCTTCACGCCGTCCGCAATTATCTTCCGTAGATAATGGGGTATTTACACACCATTAATACGCGGAATAATAGTGCGTGTAGACCGCTCGATTCCTTAATCAATTGGACCTACTCGTCGTAGGTTTGATTATAAGGTGGTCGAAGTTTTCCCGGTCGAGAAGGACTTACGATCAGTAGCAATGAGAAGAACCTACGATCGTAGTGATCGAGATGGACTTACGACTATGTAGTGGTCGAGAAGGATTTATTGATCATGATGTAGTCGTGAGAAGAACTTACGACTATGGGGGTGATTGTAGAAGAACTTACAATCAATGGTTAGGCCTCTCCCTTATAGAAATAAGGGGTACTTCTGGGGACTATGTGACATCATATTTACCCATAATAAGAATTATAGATAAAAGATAAAACGAGGATTATTAGATCCTCGTCACTGCTCACTGGAAGTAACTTCCTAGTATCGAGTTGTTTTCTAACTCTTGCTACCAGTACAAAAACATCGAGTTCAATAAGAAAAGTCGAACGAATTTTTAAGTATATTATTTTTCCACTATTTACTTAGTTTATCTAATTAAAGTAAGCAAATAGCCGGGGGCTAGGATAAAGTTATAAAAATGTCTTCAATTCATAGTCTTTAAATTCAATTCTCAGTTTTTTAATTGTCTTATGAGTTTCTAACTACTCGAAGAGACAATTTGCAGGAGAATGAAGATTTATATTCATAAACAGAGGATTATTTTTACAATTATATGCCCTATTACAAGCTACTCGGACGAAGGAGATCCAATCTACATCTCCTCTGCGACCTTCTTGCCGACTGGCTGCACTTCCTCAATCAGTTGTGTTGCCTCTGCTTCAGAGCAGTCGAAGTCAGCTTCGATTGATTGAAGGTTAAGGTTACGGTAATGAGCCTTAAGTTTTGCCAAGACATAACTATCGGGACCCAAAAATACAATTCTGGACCCTCTGTGTATTCTTCACTAGTCCAGGATCACGCTAGTATACACAGTATCAACATAGATGAATATCGATCCACACAAGACGATTAGTAGAATAAACGAGTAATTTAAATAGAAAACAATGGTTTTGACCTTATGGTCAAGTTTACATTTATTAACTTCGCAGGCTAGCAATAAATAAAATAGCAAAGAATAAATAAAGTTTAACTCCAACTAAATCCCATCAATTCACCACAGCAACCGATCGAGATCAAGACTCAACAATTAGCACCTTCAGAGAACTCCTCCTCAAATGCAAAGAAGACTCATCCACTTCATTGATTGTTTGAAGCAAGCATGAGTACACAATCGTACTCGCAAGTCATAACACATAATACAATTTATAGATGATGGCTTATTCCAAAGGAATGACTTATGTGGTTATTTTGCATAACGCAACATTTGCAATTGAACATGAATAATGGATTGAGAACAATATTTAAAATAATTAAACAATAATAACTTGACATTTGTTTTTCACATAGAACACATAGTCTAAGTAAGTTATTCACACAACCATATAACTTATATCACATGCTTTCTTCCCAAATATTTTATAAAAATCTACCCTTGTGCGAAATCTCCGAGCATGTCCATGACCGCTGACTCGGCTATTCAATAGATTGATTAACACTGCAGAGATTGTACACTTTACTCACACGATATAATCAAGTAGCTAGTACTAATCATAACAAAACCTTTCGTAAACTTCATCTCAAGCATTGACACTCCCAATGTGCTTTACCGTCCAATCGATACACATAGCGCTTGGCACGACACACACTGCTGGGATGTGGAAACGATGAACCGTCCCGCGATGTGAGAAACACACCTCCAGCTCGGTCACACAGCCTATCCTACCGGCCTAAGTAATCAATGTCAAGACTCTATAACCTACTAAGTTAGGCCCGTCCCATACCAGACATGTGGTCGTACAGTAACTCTCAGTTCAATGGCGCACAAAGTTAATTCCTTAATCGACCGAGGCAAGACTTCCAATTTCTAACTAAATGTCACACACACACACCAATATTTCCATTTACACGCTTTCCACCACTTGCCTCGCCTAAATCTTTTCCACCTCGTTGGTTAAGTGCAACACATGCCATCAATGAGTAATAGCACACATCACACAGTTTTATCACACAGTCCCATAATCACTTAGTCAAGTTTATATTTGCAACTCACATGAGATGATGACTCATAGCACGACTAAGCAATTTATTCGTATCTAACCAACCCACGTTGGTGCTATGATAATACTAACTAATAATGAACCAACCTAGGGTGACAAAAGATTATGACATAACAATAGACAAGGTGGATATAACAATTTGGATTAATAACTAAACCCAAAAGTATTTAAATAAATACTTTAAATAGAACGCAATACATTGAAACAAAGTGTTTTGAAACCTGGTTCAATATGATCAAATGTATAACTTGCCTTGGAATAGGTATAGGTATGGTCTTGATCTTGGTGTACACCTTCTTCTTCAAAAGTCCTAGAAATAATCAACGCCTACTCGCAAACGAAATAAAATAAATAAATATGAGAGATAAAACAAACTCTAAAAATTAAATAAAAATCATAAATAAATAGATCTCGAATTAAATGGGCTCAATCGGAGTTCGGATGAAGAAGATATGGGCTTTGGAAGATCAAAACTCAAGAAAATACCCTAAATTGGAATTTATGGAATTTCGAATTATCTTGCAAAAGAAAAATCAGACTATGTCATCGGCAGATGACGTCAATGAAGAAATTCAAATTTAAAATAAATCCAGGAAAATACTACAGATGGTGACATGTGGGGCCCATACCTATAGACCGGTCCACGGACTCGGCCCACGGGTTCATGGAACAATGTCTGCGATAATGGGACCCACACAGAATGACTTGTCTCACGGTGAACCGAGTTCATCGAGCGACCGAGCTGGCGGGGTTTTTACCGTGCCACACACGCACACATGGACACCGACGACACGGCCACGCACGCGACACACAAACACGGCGCTGAGGTGGCGCCACATGTGGACCGCCACATCGGACGGTGATGTGGAGCTGGGAACCTAGGGTCGACGGCGAACGACGGTGGCTCGCCGGGCGGTGGGTGGTACCAATGCATAGTTGGGGCTATTGCGCACTCACTAGTGCACTTACGGTGGCCGAGGTGGATGGCGCCACGGAGAAAATGCATACTATTGCTGTGACGCCCCGCAGCGGGAAGGGCGCACGAGGTAGCCCGGCGACAACAGACGGCAGAAGGCAATGACGCCGACGAGGCGGCGACGACGGCGACGCATCAAAACTCAAGTTTCGCCAAACCCTAATTCTTCCAATCGGTGGCGCTTAGTGCTTGGAGTAGATGAGGGTGGCGGCTTTGGGTTGCGGAAGCAAGGGTGAACCTCGAGGTGCATTTTATAGGGCTAGGCGGCGTGGGATAAGGAATCCCAATTCGAGTCCGAGTTAAACACTTAAATCAAATTTGGAAATCCAGAGATAGAAACCGATTGAGATTTGATTCGCTCGATTTGGATACAGTGAGATAAGAGATAAGATTTGACGCGTAAAATCGGGTGATTTAGTTGGAAAAGTCGTCACGATTCTGGACGGAGCTCGAGCTCAGAATGGCAGACGACACGCACGGCCACGGAGAAGACAAATGACGCAGAGACGATTTATCAGGCGGGACCCACTTGCCTGCCGTAGACGAAGAGGTGCGGAGAGAAATGGGGTGCGCACGTATGGCGATCGGGCCGCACAGAATAGAGTTGGGTTTTGGACCGACATCAGGCTGAGATTTTAAATTAGGTTTTCTTTTAAAAATACCGTAAATTCCAAATAGCAATTAGAAAATAGCAAATTAACTCCAAAAATTCTAGAAAATCAATAAAATATATCCAAGCACATATAATATAAATAAAATAGTTTTAATAATTATTGATGTTGGGATTAATCACATTAAATTATTTTGATACTAAAGTCCATATTTAAGATTCAATTAAAATTTAAATAAATTCCAAATGGTGAATTTTCTCCTCGCTAACTATTTAAAGGATTTTAAGACTCGTAAAATTGGGATATTACAAACCTCCCCTTAAAGGAATCTTGTCCTCGAGATTCGGGCTAGCTAGAGAAGAGGCTAGGAACTCGGCTTTTGTGTCTTCTTCACGCCACACGTTGCTTTCCTTCCGAGTGGTTGCTCCATCGAACTTTGCAAAAACGAACGGTCTTGCTTCTAGTATGATGCTCATGACACCAAAAATCTTGACTGGCTACTCTTTGTAAGTGAGATCTTCTTTCAACTCAGTTGCATCCAACGGAGCTTGTTCTTTTGGCACACGAAGATATTTTTCAACTGAGACACATGAAATACATCATGTACTCCTGCTAACGACTGCAACAACTTCAACTGATAGGCAACTTCTCCACAACGTTCCAAAATCTTGAACGGACCAACATAACAAGGGGCAAGCTTCCTTTTGGCATGAAACCTTTTGACACCTCTAAGTGGGGTAACTCAAGATAAACAAAATATTTTGGTTCAAAGTCGAGGTCACGACGGCGGTTATCAGCAGTAACTTTTCTACCTTGACTGAGCTATCTTCAATCTTTGTCTCATCATGGCCACTTGTTCTTCTGCTTCTTGAATAATATCTGGTCCAAATACCAAACGTTCAGCTGTTTCTGACCAATTCAAAGAGGTTCTGTAAGCACGACCATACAGAGCTTCAAATGGTGACATTTGCTTATTGGCTTGATAACTGTTGTTGTTCGAGAATTCTGCATACGACAAACTTTTATCCCAACTTGTAGCATTAGCTAAAGAACAGGCTCTCAACATATCCTCTAATATTTGATTGACTCTCTCAGTCTGTCCATCTATATGAGGATGATAAGCAGTACTGAAATTCATATGAGTTCCCAATGCTTCATGCAGACTCTGCCAGAAACGTGAGGTGAACTAAGATCCTCGATCTGACACTATCTCTTTAGGCACACCGTGCAAACTGATGATTCTTGACATATATAACTCTGCAAGGCGATCTCCTGAGTAAGTGGTTTTGACTAGCAAAAAATAGGCAACTTTGGTCAAACGATCAATTATTACCCAAATCGAATCGTAACCCGATTGAGCTCTGGGTAAACCAGTAATGAAATCCATTACGATCTCTTCCCGCCCACTTTGGAATCTTCACCGTTGCTGTAACAAACCCATCGGGTCTCGATATTACGCTTTTACTTTACGACACACGCCGCACAAGGCAACGAACTATGCGACTTCTCGCTCACATTTGGCCACGTAACTTATTCTTAACATCCCGATACATCATAGTACTACGGGGTGAATCGAATACTTTGAGTCATGGGCTTCCTTCAAGATTAGCCGCCTCAAACCATCAATGTCGATGCACGCAGATACGTCCATTAATCCATAGTATATCTTGATCATCTCTGGTGAAGTCTTTGAATTTTCCTTCTACCCTCTTTTTCTTGATGTCGAAAATTTCTGGGTCATTTGGTTGGGCTTCATGAATCTGGTTCTCTAAAGTAGACTGTATTTCTAGATTTGCCACAAATCCTTCAGATACAACTTCTAACCTCAGCTTCGAAAATTTCTCTTGAAGTTCTGAGCAAATTTTTTTCACTTCTACAGCATTGCAGTAACTCTTACGGCTCAAAGCATATGCAACGACATTGGCTTTACCAGGATGGTAGTGGATTCTAAGATTATAATCCTTTATTAACTCCAACCATCTCCACTATCTCATGTCCAGGTCAGACTGAGTGAAAATATACTTAGGCTCTTATGATCTGTGTATACTTCACATCAATTACCAATGAGGTAATGGCGCCAAATCTTCAAATCATGCACTACAGCAGCTAATTCCAAATTATGGGTAGGATAATTCTCCTCATGGTGTTCCAATTGCCTTGATGCATAAGCGACAACTCTTTCTTCTTGCATCAGGATGCATCCTAATCCTTGACACGAAGCATCACAGTAGATATCAAAATCCTTGCGAATATCTAGCAAAATCAGCACTGGGGCTGAAGTCAAACGCTCCTTCAATTCTTGATAACTTTCTTCACAAGTTCAGTCCAAGTGAACTTTTTCTACTTCAAGTAAGTCCGAATAGTGTTTATTGAGTAGAACCTATGGTATAGTGAAACTTCATAACTTCAGTTCATGATTGAATGGTCGGTGATTATCGAAAGTATGGAAACCTTGATTACTTCTATAAAGCAACGCAATTGGATAATGATGCGAGATTAGGCGAGAAATTTCTAAGTATGCAATTGAGTGAGTATGTTAGAATTGGGGAAAATGTTGGAGAGTCAATCCATTGATTTCCCTATTTGTTATAATCGAAATTTGTGGTAGAGATCTTGGAGGTTAAATTTGGGTTTGCATTGTTATGCTAGACCATTGGTTACACGATGATTGTGCGTAGAGGAAGTGGGATAATAGAGTTTCCTGAGCAATGAATGGTCATTGATAGAACTCTTCTGATGTAGTACATGTCCGTGCGTGCTAAGGATCTTGAATTATTGTTTTTGGAAATTGAAGATAATGTGATTGCGTGGTGACTACTATTGTGGTGTTATGGATGCTTTCAATCAAATCGATTCTGTATTACCTAGAGTATACAGTAGATTTCATAGAGTCTCTTCACAATGGTGTGGATGATTTAATTCAGTTTGAGCATGATTTGAGGATATTTAACTAAAAGGTTTAAGCTCGTGTGGTATGCGATGAATTCAAATTTCAAGGATTCGAGAGAAATTTTATTCCTAGAAGAAAGAAACTGTGGAAAGGAATGTTCATTGGATAATGAGGTGTTTTCTTGATTCTCGTTTGAGTTTTGTGTCGTTGACTTGTATCTCCGCAATTTTGAGTTGGCGCTGGGTTGGCGTGTTGATTCTTTCCAAATTCAGACAAACCGCAAGTATTTGGTTTGAGCGTTCGAGTGATTTCTCCTTTGGTTGTTGTGGTGTTCCTTTGTAAACTACTTATTTGGAGAATGGATTTGTTTTCGAGATGATTGTCAAATTTGGAATCTAACCTTTTGGTGGAGAGTTAGCATTGCGTGGATGCGATGAGGACTCTATATTCGGTTGGATTATCTTCGTTTGAAGGTTGCGAAATTAGGAAGTTGATATTTCGATTTGACCGTCTCGGATTCATGCGCCAAGCACGCATAGCGCCGGTGTGTTCAGTGCCGAGTGGGCATTGAACCATTCAAGGTTCGAGTTATAGTTTAAGACGTTGACCATCGAGTATGGTCTTACCTTCGATCCTCTTCTGATGAGGGTACCTAGAAAGTTCAGGTTGAGTGTTAGGTCAGGCGTCGTTTTGGGTCTTTGGGTTGTGGTTTTCTCTAGTCCGAAAGAGAGGCCGCTTGAGAGCTAGAATCCCTCGTGCGCGATAAGTATCCAGACCTGTTCGTTTTTGGTACGTGTTTTTCGTTAATAAAATTCGATCATGATTTTATTTTGAATAGATCTGTGTTTAGATTCGAGGTCGAATCCTGTTAAGGGGGGTAGAATGTAATACTCCGGAATAGAATTCGGTTAATAGAATGAAGCTGGAGGGGTAAAAGACAATTGCAAATTCGGAATTTCCAGTTCAGCGGGGGGGTTTTCTATTTTTATTCGCCAACCTGGGCCGCGGGCCGCCACCCAGGAGGCCCAAGAGGGGGAGGCCGGCCCAAGGGGGGCCGGCCAAGGGAAGGGGGGAGGCGCCCCCAACCCTAGCCGCCTCCCCCATTCCCTCCTCTCCCTCCCACCCTTGAGCCGCCACCTCTCCTCTCCCATGGCCGGCTCCTTGCTGCTCCCTGGTGTCCTCGCTGCTGTGGTGTTGTCTCCGGTGATCCCCGGTGCTTCTCCCCAAGATCCCCTCCGACATCTCCTTTCCCCGCCGTCGTCACCGGCCATCCTTCGCATCTTTGTGGCCGGCCCTTTGGAGAGGGAGGAGAGGAGAAGGGAGGGAGGCCTTAGGGAACCAGTTCATCGTCGTTCTTCGGGTATTCAAGGGTAACGAAAGTCCCGATTCGCTGCTTGTATTAGTTTTGTTGCACTTTTGTTCATTTGGATTGGTTTGGTCTGCGAATCCAGATCTGTCCAGATTAGTGCAGTAGTTTGTGCGTGGGATTGAAGGCCTTTAGAGGCCGAATCTCAGGTCGACGTCTTCTGGAGAATTGTTCCTGGTTTCATTAGCTTTCTTTTGGCACCTGGATCACGAATTTTCACCTAGTAGTTTAAAAGTTATGACTGTTTTACCACGTACTGCTCTGTCTGTCAGAAATTCTGGGTATAGTCGGTTGCACCTAGGTTTTGATCTAGTTAGAGTCAAAATCAGGTCGGCCACCCAACTAGGTTTATGAAGATAATTTCACCATGTTTCCAGGCTGATAAAGATCACTTTATTTGGATCAGTGGTTTAAAAGTTAGAGCCTTTTCTTTAGGGCTGTTCTGAATTCTGGGCAGACTGCAGTTATAGTTTTTCATTGGATGGTTAGACCTCTGTTTTGGCCGAATTAGAGTTTACCATCAACTAGAGTTTCGTAGCCTGTTACGTTAAGAAAATCTGGGCACTGGTTTCGTGTCGTTTCAAGTTCCAGATAATTAAATATGCTTTTTCTCGTACCGCTGCTCATAAGGGCTGAAATCTGGCAGAATAGTTTATTTTCAATTTGGGTCTATGCGGTATATTGAATAGTCAGGGGTTATTGTAGAACATCGGTAGTAGTGTTATATCGTTGTTCTTATTTTGGGAATATGCTTGTGTAGGCGGTGAGACATCCCGTGTGGGAACACCTCCGTTGCCTGCTAACGAGTCACTACGCAAAAGGCAAGTACTGTATGCATAATGATATGTTGTTTATATGAATGTTTTGTGCCTTGTTCATGATGTTGATATACTGTAAGTACCTTGTATACTATGTTTGATGCAAAAATGTGATGGGTGAGTGAATGATTATAGTTGTTTGTACTTGTAGATGAATGCCATGTGTTTCTTTTCAATTACGAGTACTATTCAATATTGCCATGGGATCACATCATGACATGCATAAATTACATTTGTAAGACCCATCAATTCCAGTATGGGCACTTGAAAATCCCATCAATTCCAGAATGGGTACATGAGTCCACCATTCCAATGTGGGCCACGTTGGACGGTCGTATGAAACGTTCTTCATACGATTACTTTAAGTGAACACCGACGGTGTTTCACTCGCTATCTGGATATATGCCGCAATATGTCCAATTCCTTCAATGCATCATTCCACTTCATCCATTCATAAATTCGTTTCCAGTAAATGTTCAATTGATGATTGTGATATATTGCTCATGAAATGTTTGATTGTTACATACAGTTACTTGCTGAGTCTTTGGCTCATTCTTGCTTTGTTGTTTTATTTAGGTAAATGACAAGGAAGAATGATCTTGTGGAGGGTAGTTCATCACGATGCACTCACTACCATAAACCAAACATTTTTGAGGACTTTTACTGTCGTTAACTGTGACTTGTGTTGAATTGTAATAAGCCAGTTTGGTCATAACTACCTTATCTCTCAGAATTGTTTATTTCTATTCCATTGATTAAACCTGATGATGAATTCTTGTTTCCGTATAATCTTCCTACTTGATTAACCTGGTCATGTGATTTGATGTTATTCTTCTAAAGAGTAGTGGTTGTAGGTGACATCTTGACTTCCTTATAGTCAGGGTGTTACAACGAGCGTGGTAGTGGAAGACAGTATCTCGAAGCCCGCGAGCGTAGATGTTGCAAATCCTTAGGATAGCGAGGAGTGAAGATTCTTGAATTGTTTCGATCCAAATCATCCTTCACGATGAGATGTTCAAGGGTCGACTAGATTTGGTATCCATCCGGGCGTAGATAGTCAAACGACATATCACTCCACGATCTTGTCCGTTCACTACCTAGTTGCTGCCACGGTACATCGGACGATCGAATCCTCCAAGCACTTGCAACAGCTTCCAAAGCTCAGTGGCAAGTCCTCTCTTCCGCTCACCATAGTTCTGAAGGCGAGACATCTGACAAGACAGACAAGAGGGTAAGAACAACTTAAAAACAACAGGGAGAGGGAAAAAAATTCAGCAATAGTTGTGTCAAGAAAGACATGAGAGGAGTTAAGCAGTTCAATTAATCTTGCAAGTTAATTTTGCTTTTAAAAAAAAATTGGACACACTAAGACGGGCGATCTAACTAAGGTCAAGACCTACAGTCAGTATGGCTCTGATACCACCTCTGCCGGTACCCAAAAATACAATTATGGACCCTCTGGATATTCTGTACTAGTCCAAGATCACGCTAGTGCACATAGTATCAACATAGATGAATATCGATCCACATAAGGTGATTAATAGAATAAACGAATAATTTAAATAGCAAATGATAGTTTTGACCTTATGGTCAAGTTTACATTTATTAAGCCTCGCAGGGCTGGCAATAAATAAAATAGCAGCAGCGGAACAAAGTTTAACTACAGCAGAATCCCATCAATTCACCACAGGCAACCGATTGGAATCAAGACCCTAACGATCAGCGCCTTCGTAGAACTCCTCCTCAAATGCAGGTGAAGACTCCTCCACTTTTGTTGATTGTTTGAAGCAAGCATGAGTACACAACCGTATTCGTAAGTCAAACCACAGAATGCAATTTATAGATGATGGCTTATTCCAAAGGAATAACTTATGTGGTTATTTTGCATAAAGCAACATTTGCAATTGAATATGAATAATAGATTGAGAATAATATTTAAAACAATTAAACAATAATAATTCAACATTTATTTTTTTACATAGAACACATAGTATAAGTTATTCACACAGCCGTACGACTTATATCACACAGCTTCCTTCCCAAATATTTTATGAAAATCCACCCCTCGTGTAAAATCTACGAGCATGTCCATGACAGCGGACTCGGCTATTCGAATAGATTGATTAACACTCTGCAAAGATTATACACTTTACCCACACAATATAATC
This sequence comes from Hsuehochloa calcarea, assembly GCA_036346395.1. NCBI lineage: Eukaryota > Viridiplantae > Streptophyta > Magnoliopsida > Poales > Poaceae > Hsuehochloa > Hsuehochloa calcarea. The sequence continues at coordinate 27,694,290 of CM070603.1, read as the reverse complement.
AGTGTAGCTAGCACTAACCATAACAAAACCTTTCAGAAACTTCATCCCAAGCATTGACACTCCTGATGTGATTTATCGCCGTCCAATCGATACACACAGCGCTTGGCACGACACACACTGTTGAACAGGGAAGCGACGAACCGTCCCGCGATGTGAGAAACGCACCTCCAGCCCGGTAACACAGCCTAACCTACCAGCCTAAGTAATCAATTTCAAGACTCCATAACCTACTAAGTTTTGCCCGTCCCATACCAGGCATATGGTCATACAGTAAGGCTCAGTTCAATGGCGCATAAAGTTAAGTCCTTAATCGACCAAGGCAAGACTTCCTATTTCTAACTAAATGTCACATAGACCAATATTCCCATTCACACAGTTTTCACCATATCACACAGTTTCTACCACTTGCCTCAGTCTAAATCTTTTCCCACCCTGTTGGTTAAGCGCAACACATGCCATCAACGAGTAATAGCACACATCACACATAGTTTTATCACACAGTTCCATAATCACTTAGTCAAGTTTATATTTGCAACTCATCTGAGATGATGACTCATAGCATGGCTAAGCAATTTACTTGTATCTAACCAACCCACGTTGATGCTACGATAATGCCAACTAATAATGAACCAACCTAGGGTGAAAAAAGATTATGACATAACAATAGACAAGGTGGATACAACAATTTGGATTAATAACTAAACCCAAAAGCATTTAAAAAAAATACTTGAAATAGAATGCAATACATTGAAACAAAGTATTTTGAAAACTTGGTTCAATATGATCAAAGGTATAACTTGCCTTGGAATAGGTCTAGGTACTGGTATTGATCTTGGTGTAGACCTTCTTCTTCAAAAGTCCCAGAAATAATTATCGTCAACTCGCAAACAAAATAAATAAAATAAATGAATAAATAACAGAGATAAAACAAACTCCAAAATATAAATTAAAAATCATAAATAAATAGTTCTCAAATTTAGATGAATTTAGGAATTTGAATGAGCTCAATCAGAGTTCGGATGAAGATGATATGGGATTTGGAAGATCAAAACTCAAGAAAATACCCTAAATTAGAATTTCTGGGATTTCTGAATTATTTTCCTAAAGAAAAATTGGATTATGACGTCAGCGAAGGAATTTTGGATTTAAAATAAATCTATAGACTGGGTCCACAGACTCGGCTCACGGGTCCACAGGTTCACGGGTTCATGGAATAGTGCTCCTGACAATGGGACCCACACGGCAGCGACTTGGCTCACGGCGAACCGAGTTCACCGAGCGACTGGAGCGGGCGGGGTTGGACAGTGCCATGCATGTGCACACATGGATGCTGACACAGCGCCACGCACGCGACATGTAGACATGGGCGCTGAGGTGGCGGCACACATGGACTGCCACATCGGATCGGTGGCGGCGGAGCTCGGGAACCGAGGGTTGACGGCGAACGGCGGTGGGTGGTACCAATGCGTACCTGGGGCTATTGCGCACTCGCTGGTGCACTTATGGGTGGCTGAGGTGGATGACGGCCGCCAGCGGCGAGGTTCGAGCGAAGAAGAGGCACAGCTATTGTTGGCGACGAGCTCCGGCGACGCTCCTGCAGTGGGGAAGGGCGCATGAGGTAGCCCGGGCGACAGCGGACTCGGCGGTGCAGTCGACGTCGATGAGGTGGCGACGCCGGCGGCGCAATTTGAAAAACTCAAGTTTCGACAGAAACCCTAATTCTTCCAATAGCGACGGCGCTAGGGCTTCGGAGTGAATGAGGGTGGCGGTTTTGGGTTGCGGAAACAAGGGCGAACCTAGGGGTGCCTTCTATAGGGCGAGGGCAGCGCGGGATAAGGAATCCCCAATTCGAGTTTGAGTTACACACGAGATCAAATTCGAAAATCCAGGAGATAGAAACCAATTGGATATTTGATTCGACCGGATTTGGATGCGGGGAGATAAGAGATAAGAGATAAGAGATAAGATTTGATGAGGAAATCCGGGGCGATTTAGATGGAAAAGCCGCGTTGTCTGACGGAGCTTCGAGCTCGGCAATGGCAGACGACGCGCGCGGCTTCACGCGGAGACGACGACTCGGTGGGACCCACCTGCCAGAGAGATGAAGTGGCACGCGGAGAGAAACGACGAGGCTGACATGCGGGGCCCGCATGTCAGTTGGAGGTGGGGCGCGGCGACCGAGCCGCCTGATCTTTGGGCGCACAGAATAGAGTTGGGTTTCTACCGATTCGTGTTGAGATATTAAATTAGTTTTTTTTAGAAAATACCAAAAAGTCCGAATAACAATTAGAAAATAGCACATGAACTCAGAAAAATTCTAGAAAATATATCCAAGCACATAGAATCCAAATAAAATAGTTTTGACAATTATTTATGCTGGGATTAATCACATTAAATTGTTTTGATACTAAAGTCCATATGAATATTTAATTAAAAATTTAAATAAATTCCAAATGGTGAATTTTCTCCGTACTAGCTATTCAAAGGATTTTTAAGACTCAGAAAATTGGGATGTTACAATAACTTGCTGCACTTTTGAACGAACCTCCTAAGCACCAAGTCCACCAAGCACATTGTTAAGGAGTGAAATATTGTCTTGATTATTGATCTTCATAGCCTACATTTCCTCTTGGTTGTGAGTTAAAGCTTCCTGAAGTCGTTTTATTATGACTACTTAATCCGAAAATAGAGTAAAACCTGTCAAAAAACACTTCTTAAAGACTAATAAACAAAACTGGTCGCAGGTAAAGATTTCTTACCTACTAAGCGAGAGTCAAGCTTCTTGACTTCATCTTCATGAGAGGCAGCATTCTTTATGCACTGCTCCTCCCATGCCTTTATGCTCTTGTTTTTTTTTCTTTGGGGATACGAGTAAGCTCGTTGATAACCAAGGTCTTTGAACCAGCCTTGGTTTTGAGCTTGCTCATATCTACCTCCTTTTCTAAGCAAAGAAAAAGAGTTAGAGAAAGAAAAGAAATTCATCAAAGTGAACAGTCTTAAGAGAAAAACTTATTGTTCATTTTATTTTGCAGCTCGCAAGATGCAGAATTTGCCTCCTAAAGGTTCTTCAGCAGGATTGCTCTTTCATCCCTTAACCTTTGTGCCTCGGCTTTTCCATAGTCAAGTGTAGAGATCAAGGTTCTTTCGTCACTTTTAGACCTCCAAATGTTAAAGTAGACATGGGTATTGAATGAGTCGTTCACTTGGTCCCACCATACTCTTTGAAGATGCTTGTCGTAAAAAATATATCCTATTTGGAATATCCTTAGGGTGTAGAACTCGGTCACAGGGCCTGAATGAAGAAGATATGATAGTTTGTGGACCAAAGAACTCAAGAAAGAGGTCGAAGAAGTCTTCGTCTTCTTCTTCTTCGTCGTTGTTGGCGAAGAAGCTACCTCTCCTTGAGGACCTGGAGGGACGTCCTCTACGACCTCCTTCCTGACATGACGATCGAGGTTTCTCCTCCGTCTTGACTGGATGCTTCTAGTAATCGTAGGACCAGGTCCCTTGTCTGATTATTGATATCCTCAATAACCGGCTCGATCACCATAGCATTCAGATCTTCCACCGTCTTCGCCCCTGCTTCTATGACCACCTCAGTGATCGTGGCTGCTTCAGTGGCAGCAACCTCCCGTCGCCACCACATGGACATAGGTCAATTATGCGACCACCTTCGCTGCCATCTCTACAACCATAGGAGAAACCATTACTCCCATGGTTGTAGGTAAGGCAATTGTGGGCCTCTCAAAAGAAGCATCCCTGGGCGCTAGAGGAGAAGGACTAAAATAATAAGGAAAGAGAAAAACATGTCAAATTACATAACTAAAAGGTAAATGGTATCTTTTACGTTTTTAGTTTTACATACCTTGGTTGTCCGGACACAATCTTAAATCCAGAAGAGACCTTCCCCAAGGAAGGTTTCCTTTTCTTCTTCTCCTCTCCGGTCGCCTCAATTCTTGTGGCACCTTCAGCCTCCGGAAGGATTTTAGTGCCTCGAGCTTGAGAGGCTAGGGCATCTTCGACCACGTCTGGTCGAATGTCTTGTTGAGGAATTGAGACCTCTATGACCACATCTGGTCATAGGTCTTGAAGGAGAGCTGATGCTCCCAGAGCGGTCTGCCCCTCTTGGTGATCAAAACCATCTTCGATCACCTGAGGAACAGTGCCCGCCTCGAGCACAGGCTCTAATGTTGCAACGGTCGCCTTCACAAAAGACATAAAGCTTTTCTAGTTCTCCGTTTTCATTTGCTTGAAAAAGCCATGAGAAGCCGAAACTGGAAATGTTTTGTCGTCATAATAGAAAGGTACCTTGGTCTTGGGGGCTTTATGCTTAAGTTCTATGACCTCACCCATTTTGTTTGCAGCAATCATGTCTGCAAAGAATTTCCTGGTGGGAGTGGTCAAAGGAAGGGTGGAACTCGAACCCTCCACCCTTCTTATCAGCAACCTTTACAAGGCGCTACCTTTTGATCAGAGGAACTCTGTCTTCCTCTAACCCCTCTTCAACAACCCTCATTTCAACCTCTTGGTCGTCTTGACGGTCTGCCATCACTACTTTATGCAAAAGTCAGAAAATGAATATTGCCTAATGGTCAAATTCTACGACTACTGGACCTTAAAGATGAAATCAATTTTTAATTACCTTTAGGCGCTCCTTCCTTTCCTCCTCGAACACATACGCCAGGATTCGATGAACTCCTGAAGTGGGCGTAGGAGCCTTCTCACAAACAAGCTTGACCCAAGCGTCAATTTCTTTTTGTAGAAGATCTACGATTACAAAGAGATAATCAACAATCATGCTTAAAATTAGCAGAAAAGAGTTAGGTTGATAATTACTTTACCTCCTTCATAATCACTGATCGGGTCAGTAGTTTCCGAATACATCCACATATGATGTACTCGATTCTTCATAGGACTTATACGACGCATGATGAAGTCTCTCACCACGTGCCATCCGATCAGCCCATCTCCCTTCAGATCCTTGATGGCTTGGATTTAGGGGGTGATCGAGTTGAGGTTGCTCGGAGTCGAGTCCCAGGATGCACTCTTCTCTGTGGGCTTCCCTGTGAAGAAAAGGTTGTCTTCTTTGGACACTATCCAGTAAAATCACCTCTTCTTCCATCTCGACCATGATGGTCGGGTGAATATCTGAATATACTCCCTTGACTTCCCATCGTGGAGCTTCAGATCACAGCTACCCGTGATTGCACTATGCTTGCTCGTAGTACCGGAAGAGATCCAAATCTGAAAGGATTCCTGGATGGGCTTTGCATAGGTAGACAAAATACACTCAGCAATGTGATGGTATTGGGAACTAAGTTCACCAATTCCACCTCAAAATGCTGGAGTACAAGCATGAGGAAAGGATGAATGGGCAGTCGGAAACCACATTTATAATATGCTTGAAATACTAGAATGGTATCCTCCTCACCCGAGGGCCAATACTGACCATCAACATTGTGCCACTTCAACAAAGCTCGCCTTGGGATCTTCTCCGCTACGACCAGAGCAGTCATATTCTCCACATCCATCTCCAATTTTTCCCACTTGGAAATGGTTCCTGTCATCTCTTCCGAGTGAGTTTGATTTTGACTTGGAAGAATTTGGAGAAGGGTTACGACTTGATTGGTGATGAAGAGAATAAGGGCTCAGGAACAGTTGAAGCAAATGGGTAAAGTAAAAAACCCTAAGCCACCCGAGGTAAATTTTTATAGCCGCTAGTCTGAGTTAAAGATCATGAGAACTCAACAGTTGCCACCCCTTCAGGAACCGCTCCAATGGACAGATCTGTGAGAGTCGGTTGGTATTCTTTAATCTGTCTATTCGGAAAAAATGGTTGTCTTTTCAACTCAAGTAAAATTACCTTCTTGACCAAGTTAATTTCTGGTCAAATAAAAAATTAGTCGAAAAGACTCTGCTTCCGACCACTATTCTACGACCTCCTTTCCAAGTAAGTTATTTTCACTTGAAGTTAGGGAGCTAAATGACGAGGATCTAATAATCCTCAATTAACTAATTTGTTTATCTGTAATTGTTATTATAGATAGCAATACCTTCATATCGCTCATAAGTATACCCCTTATCATGCAAAAGGGAGATACCTAACAGAGTGGTAGTAAAGACCTCCACGACCACCCTGTATGGTCGTAAGGACTCCTACAACTACCTAGTGGTCGTAAGATTTCTTATGAGCACCTCGTAGTCGTAAGTCTTTCTACGACCACCTCGTGGTCGTAAGCCTTTTTACGACTAGGCCAACCACGACCACCCTATAGTCAACAAAGACTACAGACATATAGGCCCAATCGACTAGGGACCCTTATACGCTGTGTTCGATGCACGATGCTTAGCATCTTGTTGTCATCCTCCGTGATAGCTGTGCATATTAAGTCTCTGTCCTTGATGTAACTGCAATGCGATGTGTGGTGTAATCTCTTTGACAATAACCACCCTCAACGTGCACATTTCATCAAGCGTTCAGACACCTCTTGGTATGGAGTAACTGCCGCGTCTTCGCACACTATATAAGGAATGAGAAAAGGCAGAGCAAGAGGATGGACAATTGGAGATGAGAGACAGGAGTCATTAGGCGCTTGTTCTAGTGATTTCTTCCTAATTGTAAAAGTATAGTCAATACAACAACACAGGAGTAGGGTTGTTATTCTACCAAGAGAAGGTCCGAATCTGTATAAATCCCTGTGTCTCTTTCTGCGTGATTCTAATTCAAGAGGACCTCCAAATATTTATTTGTAAGATCGATACTAGATCATCGACACATACCGTTATAAATTCTTATGGAGTATGAAATTATGCATGCCTGGAGTTTGCTTCTTGTTCTGCTACTCCAAGAGTTCTGGATTTCTCATTTCCATTGTATAGTCTGCTGCTATGCTCTTGTGCTGGAGTTGATAGTACTTTCAGATGCAGCCAGTACCACACACATTATTGTTCTTTCAGCTCCTACAGGGCTATATCACATCGCATTCTGTGAAGACTTGAGGTGGGCATACTCCATCATAGTTCGGTCATAAGTCGTAACATCACATTCTGATAGTTAAACATGACCAGAAAGTAGAAATTCTGCTTTTGTAATATCAGAGTAGTCGCACTCTGATTGGAAAACTGTTGGTGTTTCAGACTTCGGATCAGTGGTGTTCAATGCTATCCAATGACTGGACATAAATTTTCGGCGACCCTGGAGGCCTGGATGCACTTAGATTCATGGTAGAGTCCAAAGATCCTTTTTTTCCCCTGGAGATCTTTTGTAGTCATTGTCGCATGTTTACTATTTCCTTTGAAAACCAAATGGATACATTCATATTGAAAAGAATAGTCAATCTTAAATTATGGATCACAATGCATGAACTGCTATAAGGCTGCAACATTCCTGCCTTATCACTGTCAGATGTTAGTTTCTTAGCAGAAAAAATGAAAATATGCCAGTCTATGTGCAACCATGAGGCCAATACCGCAAAATTTACTGTTTCTTCCTAATACAGAGTAATAATATCTAACGTGTGTAGGGACTGGCAAATGGTGTTACTCTTTTATACAGTTATTCCCACACTTAGTTTCTTCACTGTCTATCTGTTGTATGATGCTTTCCTGGTTCTTCAAATAATATATCTGGAGCATTGCTTCGGAAAGCTATTATACATCAGCCACTGAAATGACACATTATGAGACCATTCTCTAGATGTTGAATGAGAACTGTACTAGTAGAAGTCCGCTGACTTATTGACCAGAAGCAGCTATCAATTTTATGACACATTAGACAAGTCTACGGTTTAGACTGCAGTGTATTGATAGTTGGATACTATAATAGTGTAGATTCCTGATCACTTCACAGATCAACTCAAACACTTCAAGAGCTATGGTTGCGCACTCTACTTCTCTGCTTCTCATCGCGCTGATTCATCTGCTTTTGCACGTCTCAGCTCGTGATGTCCTCTCACCAGGCTCCTCTCTCTCAGTAGAGAGCAGCTCTGATGTGCTCCGTTCGTCGGATGGCACTTTCACCTGTGGCTTCTACAGAATCTCCCCCAACGCCAATGCCTCCACCTTTGCTATTTGGTTCTCCAGGTCAGCTAGTAAGACTGTCGTCTGGACCGCGAATCAATTCCACCCTGTGTACACCTGGCGATCAAAAGTCATGTTCAATACTGACGGGAGCATGGTTTTAGAAGATTACAATGGCCAGATTGTGTGGACCAACAAGGTGACATCTCCAAATGCCAAAGAAGCTCAGCTGTTGGACAATGGGAACCTCATCGTGAAGGGCCCAGGTGGTATCATTCTATGGCAAAGCTTTGATTTTCCTACTGATACATTGCTACCGAATCAGAGCTTTACTGCAACTACAAAATTGGTTTCTACTAATAGATTACTTGATCCTGGCAAATACACCTTCCGTTTTGATGATTCACATTTATTTTCAATGTTTTATGATGAGAAGGATATGTCTTTTATGTATTGGCCAAGTCCAGGTCTTAATTTATGGGCACAGAATAGAAGCATGTTTAGTACCACCATGTTAGGGGTTCTTGATAGCTCAGGGTATTTCCTTGGAAGTGATGGTTTTACTTTTACGGCCGCTGATTGGAGTACCGGAGTTATGAGGAGGCTAACATTGGATTATGATGGCAATCTTAGGTTATACAGTCTTAATAACACAGACGGGAGATGGTTAGTCACATGGATGGCAAGTCGTCAGCTGTGCTTTGTACGTGGTTTGTGTGGTATGAATGGAATATGTGTTTTACACCTGAGCCTGCTTGTGCATGTGCCCCTGGACATGATATCATTGATCCAAGTGACAGGAGCAAAGGCCGCAAGCCGAAGTTCAACCTCAGTTGTGATGGGCAGGAGATGAAATTTGTGGAGCTACCCACCACTGATTTCCTAGGGTATGATCAAAATTCGCATGTCTTTGTTTCTCTTGACTTCTGCAAGAACATATGCTTGACTGACTGCAGTTGTAAGGGTTCTCATACCACCAAGGAGAGGGTAAATGCTATCCAAAGAATTTTCTTGTTGGTGGTCAAACCAACCCGCAATATGGTGGTTCCATCTATCTCAAGCTTCCTAAGGCACTAGAAGTGCCAAAGTCCTCAGTTCCCCACTCAATACCTTTTGGTCCAAAATATGGTCCTGACTGCAGTACAGAAAACAAATATTTCACTACAGATTTCTTGGATACTCCTGAAAGCAGCCACAGTGAACCGCGGTATTTGTACTTCTATGGATTCTTATCAGCGATATTTCTTGTGGAGGTAATATTTATTGTGTTAGGATGGTGCTTTATTTTGAGAAGGAGGGAAGGCAATTAAGAGGAGTATGGCCACGAGTCCGGATATGAAATGATAACAAACCATTTCCGCAGATACACTTACAAGGAGTTGCAAAGAGCTACTAGAAATTTTAAAGATGAGCTTGGCAGGGGAGCATTTGGTGTTGTATACAAGGGAGTCTTGAAAGACAAGAGGGCAGTGGCCGTGAAAAAGTTGGCAGACATAAACCAAGGCGAAGAAGAATTCCAGCATGAACTGATTGTGATTGGCACGATTTACCATATGAATCTGGTGAGGGTTTGGGGATTTTGTTCTGATGGTCCACACAGGATATTGATTTCAGAATATGTGGAGAATGGTTCATTGGATAAAACCTTGTTTGGTAGTGGGGGCTCGCAGATCTTACTTGAATGGAAGCAAAGATTTAAGATTGCTCTAGGGGTGGCAAAAGGATTGGCGTATCTTCATCACGAGTGCTTAGAGTGGGTCATCCACTGCGACATGAAGCCTGAAAACATACTGTTGGATGAGAACTTGGAGCCAAAGATCACTGACTTTGGCCTTGCAAAACTCTTGAACAGAGGTGGATCCAACAAAAATGTATCAAGGATCCGAGGAACTAGAGGTTATATAGCTCCTGAGTGGGTTACTAACCTCCCAATAACAGCAAAGGTTGATGTCTACAGCTACGGAGTGGTGCTTCTAGAACTACTAAAGGGAGCTCGTGTTTCAGAATGGGCAAGAAATGTGGATGAGGAGGTGGAAATGGTCCTTCGAAGAACTGTTAGGATGCTTGCAGAGAATGTGAAGTTGGAGGGCATAGAACAGTCATGGATCACTGATTTCATTGACTCCAGGTTGAATGGCCAGTTCAACAACTTGCAAGCAAGAACAATGGCCAAGTTGGCTGTTTCATGCATAGAGGAAGATAGAAGCAAAAGACCCACCATGGAGAATGCTGTGCAGATGCTTTTTTCAGTTGATGAAGCCACTAGCATAATGCAGCAGTATTCTGTCAAGTAAAAAGATTTTGCCATTTGATATAGTACACCGCGTATATGCTTATGTTTGCATCCGTACAAGATATCATCTATGATATGTATGAATAAAAATGCCTTCCGTGTAAATCAAGAACTGCTTAAGGCACTTGTATGCCTAGTTTGTATTTCAAATTCAACTGCGCTATGCCCGATTATTATGTACTGTCAGACTTCTAATATTTGTGCAAAAGCTATAGCCTGTATTGTAATAATCGAAATTATGTGCGACCATTAATTTGTGGATCAATGAAGTGCGATTTGGACATGGGCGTGGTAGTCTTGGTAGAAATTACCACACTGATATTCAGATTTACACAATCTATTGCTTTGTGTGGAAATGTCATTCTCGCTTGTTTTGCTTATTTCTGATAGGCCAGTTCAAAACAAATTATGGATCCTATATAACTAGCAATACATATATGAGAGTTGGAGATTGATTCGTATAGACCTGAAGATGTCAACAGACTACTTGTTATTTCTTAAGGGCAACACAGGGAGAATCGATGAAGTCAGGCATATGACCACTTCCCAAGCCGAAGGACCAAGGGTGTATGAAACCTGTATAAACCGATGATTCAATGAAGCTCGGTTGGTTTCTCCGTCCATGCCGATGGCGTGCCATATGAGACGAGTAGCAACGACCATCAATCAATTCGGTTGGGAAGCAGCAAGAAGAAGTGCGTGTTTTGGTTTTTCCTCGAAGCTGCTTATCGGATTCAAGCAGGGAGGAAGCGAGTAACCTTGGTTGTGCGGCAAGCGCCGTGCGGTGGAGCCGTGGATCTCCCGGTCTCGTTTCGCCTCCACCCATCCGACGAGCGCCAGCGCGCGTCCATGTCCTCGGCAGACACGCACCTGGCGGCTGCCGGCGCACAAGCAGGTTGCCCCTCCTGCCCAGCGCCTCGCCGTGCCTCTCGGTATCGGTTCCGGGTAGATAATTTTTTTTTTTGTATCATTTATTGTAGACAGTATTAAAGAAAGTTCATAAAATGTTATTTTCTAAAAGTTTATTTGATTTATTGCTTTTCTGAAATTCGAAAATCAAAATTCCGAATCTCAAATCAACACCAAATCAAAATCCAAATTCCGAGTCTCAATTCAAATCCTTGTTCTAAAATCAAATATCTTTGTGGTCACTATGGATTCAAATTCTTGTTTTGAATTCATCTCAAATTCAAATCTCAACCGAATTTCAAAATTCAAATTTGAATCTTCTCCGAAATGAAAATATTAAAATTGATTTTCAAATTCTGGCCAAAAATATTTTCTTTCCTTTTCTTCTTTTCTTTCTTTTCTTTCTCTTTTCTTTCTTTCTTTCTTTCTCTCTCCTCCTTTTTTTCCTTTCTTCTCCCCGTGGCCTTGCTCCTTGTCCAGAACACACGCGCACAACAGTGAGCCGATGCCATGAATGACCATCAAGAAGCTTCTCAATCCCATCATTTCCTCAACGAATCTTTGCGAAAACACCAGCATTGAACTCCCCTCATCATGACTCCTCTATTCCCGACCTCAATCCCCATTTTCACGCACCCAAACTCCAGGAACGCGCCATGTCCGGCTGTGACACATGCGCATTGATCTCCCCCCACGGTCCATCTCCACCCCTATATAAGAGAGTATCATGTGCCTCTCCTCTCACTCATCCATCTCCGAAAATCTCAAGTCCTCCCTCCCTTTCTCCTCTCCACAATTGACATTTTTGTCCCGTCGACCAAATGACACTCCCACGGCGATTAAAAACTCTACAGTGAAGCTCCGCTGCCATCTCCACCAACCCTAGCTTCGCCTCGCGATGTTATACGACGTGCTCCACTCGCCTTCGCCAAAGCATTGCCGGAGCACCACTACCACCGTGAGTCCGCAAGCGTCGCCGCCTCTCCTTGCCGCTAGCCGACCGTGCCCGTTCTACCACCACCAAGGTGAGCGTTGTGTTCCTCGTGTTCCCCTCTTCGTTTCACCTCAAACCCCACACGCTAACTCTTCTCCGTTTGCCCGGAACGGCGACATCAACTCGTCGGGTGGCAAAGGTCCTCTTCGTCGCGTTGCGCCGCCGTCCGTCGATCTTCGGTGACATTGTCTACACTGGGAGCTTCGTCGTGTCGTGTTTTGCCTCAGACACACCTCACTTTCACCGGAGGACCATCGGAGCACCATCGTCGCTTTCACCCGTACCTTTCCACCGCCTTTTTCTTCGCCGCTGGCCACTCCGTTGTGCTTCGCCACCGTAAGGTATCGCAAAAGTTTCAGCGTCATCTCTGCTTCTTTTGCGCACCCAGCGTAGCTCAGCGTGCACGTGGCGATTGACGAGCTTGTAATAGCGCGCCTCTTTGCCGTGTATAATCGTAATTCTTCAACTAGTGTTGTCGAAATCTTTTCTGACCAGTGTAGTCGAAACCTTGCTTCGACCAGTGTAGTCGAAACTTTCTTTTGACCAGTGTAGTCGAAACCTTCCTTCGACCAGTGTTGTCGAAACCTTCTTTCAACCATTGTAGTCTAAACCTTCTTCGACCAATGTAGTCGAAACCTTCCTCCGACCAGTATTGTAAAAACCTCCTTCCGGCCACGTGAAGTCGAGTGGTGAACAATACTCAAAGATGAACAGTACTCGAAGGTGAACATAACTCGAAGATGAGTAGTAATCGGAATTCTATCTTTTTTCTTGTGATATCAAAACTTCTGGATGTTCGTTCTCCCTCATACGAACTCTAATTATGTCGATTCTTGTTTCTAAATTTATATAAATTTGATATCCTCATTGCAGTATTTATTTTATAATTTTTAGATTTTATTTGGATTATATTTTAATGTTATTTGAATTTAGCTCGTTTACACGTATAGATTTCGACGACTTCGAAGAACCGGATTTCGACGTAGTTTAAGAACAACAACTAATCGAGCAAGTCAATGTACATCTTTGATCATGTTTGATCCTATTATTTCAAATTATTTAAATTCTATTTTAAATTATTATTGCATGCTTATTTATATTCAAGTTAATTTAAATACCTGTTTTAGATTTATAGTTATTCCAACTCCATTTGTATGGCCAAATATTGACATTGAAATATCCATACCTTTTCACCTTAGATAAAATCTAGTTGGTACACTAGTATAAAGTAGAACATGTTAGAAAAGTATGCTTAGACCCAAAATTATTCAATTTAGGAATTTTCAACCAAAAACCAAATGTTGTTTAAATTGTATCCATAGCATTGGTGTACCATGAAAGTTCGTGAATGATTTTGGAAAATAAAATAAAATAAAACTGGTTTGTACTTGGGAGAAATGGATAGTTGGTGGATGCAGGTTTATGCACGAACTCAATTTGGAAATGGTTGAGGCCCATGTGTTATTTTGGAAGTCGCCCAAGTCAGTTAAGGACCGGTTTCGAGTCGCATCTTACTATGCCCCATCGTACTACCACAAGTACAAAGTGGAGAGAACTAGGCTAAATAATTTGCATCATTTCATTGTTAGTTGTGCCATATTGATATGTAGGTGTCAGTTAGATAGTATTCCCACTTGTCGTGAGAGGGGGCTTCCAGCGGGTGGTTAGCCCAATGGAAGTGAAACCTTAGCAGCGCAAGAGGGGGCTTCTGGTAGATGGTTAGTCCAAAGGAAGTAAAACCTTAGCGAATATGACTACTTTGGAATGACATATTGTAAAGGTCTTGTGATAATCTGTTGGACCGAAAAGGCGACTAGAGGGGGGGTGAATAAGGAGCACGCTCACTTTTTCATAAATTATGAACTCAACACAATTTCACTCCAATAGCAATTAGGAAGCTATGAAGATCAATGTACCAGTACAGCGGAAGACTAGTATTGAATTCAAGATAATCCCCTAACCAATATGACAAAATCAACTAAGATTAAAACAACACTAGCACTGGCGGTCTGACCTCTGTAACCAACCGGTCGGACCGATTCTTTGAAGGATCGGACCGATTCTTTGGCGGTCGGATCATTGTTGTTATCTTGGCGGTCGGACCGCTCCAAAATCGGTCGGACCAGGGATGATGGGCGGTCTGACCGGCAGGCTCCAGAACCGATCTGAAACAGTAAAATCAGCCCAATGACGAAGATGCAATTAGGTCAAACTTTTGATTCTCAACTCCAAACTTCACAAAACTTTGCACACACCTTCTCTATGCCATTGAGGACCTATTCCAATCGAATATTATGATAATTCTTGGATAGATCCTGAACAGTTGTCAATTGAATAACAGAAGGTCTAAAACCGGGCAAGAACGAAAACTTGATCCTAATGCTTGTTCGTGAGTGATTGATGATCAAGAAGATGCTAGATAGATTCACACATATCACAGCAAGCTAATTCACATAAAAGAATCAATCACAAACTCGCGGATCAAAGGAAGTCCTAAAATCACGAAATTGAAAGCAAGAACGAAAAGAGACTTATCTCAAGCAAACCTTGCATAGATTAAGAACGTGATTGCTGTTGGATTACACCCACACCATCATGGATCAGTGGTCAATCCAAGATCACAAAATTCACCTCAAACCATCAAAAGCCCTAGCCTCCATCTCGACTCTCCCTAAGACAATTAGGGTTTTGAAACAAAAAGAGGCGAGAAAACAGCGAGAGAGATTGGTGCAGCCACCACCTCCTCCTATTTATAGTGGAGGCCTAGAACTCTCTAGGGTTTGACTCAATTGGGCTCCCGTTAAGGCCCACTAACAAACGGGTCACACACGCACGCTTCGCAAAGCGCCATCTTTAACATTTTGACCTAAACCGCTTCACCATGCGCCATGGATTCGCCAATAGGTCACCCTTGTCCATCTTGTGTCACGCTTGAGTCCATTGACCTCACCCGGCATCGTCGATCATTCTGGACCTCAACTCTCCAAGTCTAGTCCCGATCCTCCTCGCCGTTGACCGTCGTTGACCACCAAGCAACCTGCACAACCATAGACAAGCAAACACGAATTTGGGAATAAGTTCTTCACAACTTGACCCATGTTAGTCAAAACATGCATCATGCAAACCATATGCCACGATACTAATGACTTTGACCTAACAAAACAACATCGCCACGAAGTTGGCCGATGAACAAAGTGGAAACCGGTCCGACCGCTCCCTGTGAGCCGGTCGGACCGCCCCTCTGGCCGGTCGGACCGCTCCCTATGAGCCGGTCGGACCGCCACCAGGGACTTAGCCGAAATTCATGCCCTGAAATTCTGAAACCTTCTGGAAACTTAAAACGAATAGAACTTCTTACTGGAGACTCCAAAAATCATGAGACCAAGTGCATTGGGATCCCCTCACTTGCCTACAACACCTATTTTGGCCCAACCGATTCGAACACTTTAGGTCACAAATGGTCCGACCGCCGCATATGGCCGGTCCGACCGATTTGGGATCGGTCGGACCGCCATGTTAGGACCAGTCGGACCGCCCCTGTCCAGAATGCCTGAGACTTTGTCGAAAACTCGTGAAACGACAAACCGTAAACACCATTGCCAATTGTCACATCATCCTAAGATCTGGAACATATCCCCATGATATCCACATAATCACTTAGTCGCAGAACTAAGGAAGTGTGTGAAGCGGACAGTAAAAGTCGATTATCTCTTGTGGGTAAAGTTGTACAACCTCTACAGAGTGTGAAACTATTCGGATAATCGTGTCCACGGTCATGGACATGCTGAGCAAAGTCACTCAAAGTTAGACTTTGATTTTGATTTCAAAATATTTTGACAAATGATTTTGGATAGTCTATCCAATTGAAAAATTAGGGGGTTAACCATGTGATATGAGGGTATCCATCACCATATTTCATATGGAGATTATCCTACTATAAAAATAATTTATAAAATAAATTCTAGTTATAGAATAAATGCTTTGGAACTTAGTACAAATGTTTAAAGAAAATAGTGCTTTATGCAGATTCAACCAATAAGCCTTCCTTTGATATATCTTTGCATGCATTATAATATGTTATTGGGTGTAACTTGCAGAGCACGATTGTTTATGCTCACTCTTGCTCATTTTTAATATGATTGTCTCGTTTGTTTTCAATTTTCATGTTTACTTTTGAATTCTACACATTTTTCTATTTTTTTAGATTTTTTTTGTTCTAACGGGCCAAACGGGCCCATGCCGGCCCGGCACAACACGAAACCCCAACGAGTTGTGCCTGAGCCAGCTCCCCAGTATGTGGGCCAGCCCGACCTGGCCCAATTATTAGTCGGACCGGAACAAGCCATACCTAAATGGGTCGTGCCCTAATCGTGGCCGTACCGGGCCGGGCTGGGCCGCCCATTTAGCAGGTCCGACTCTTGGCATCGATGTTTTTGCAGAAATGCCCTTATTCCTACTTTTATTTCTATTAATTCCATCCCTCCCAAAACCTACCTCCTAATCACAAACAGATGTGAGTCCCACGGCGACCGGCGACTCGTGCGACTGGGATACCCAGAGGCAGCATCGGCGGCCCGCCCACCGCCATCAGCCAGAGGAGGCAACCGCTGTTGGCCTTGAGAGTTGCAGCACACACACGCACACTGTCAAACGTAGAGAAAACTAGATTTGAAACGTGAGAGACAGAGTTTTTTTGTTGCTGCACAAATGCCACAATATTTTCTTCAGTTTTACTCTCCTTTTATGCTTGCCCGAGTGAACCACCACATGCAAAACGTTACAAGTATTGATGTCGTCTCACATCTGCCTTGCACTAATGCACGAATTAGTGATTCACTAATGTTGCATACTAAAGCTAGAAACTGAAACAACACTAATGCAAAACACTAAAAGCACAGCCATGCAAAAACTGAAATGCAATAAACACAAAAATAAACAGCGTATTAAGGATTATTCAACAAACACCCCATAATCCTTGATACGCTTTCTTGATGTCGACTCGCCATTGTGGATCGCTAGCAACCTCTTGTCATGCCACAACTTCGCCACCGGTGACACGACTCACCGGGCGACTCCGACCTCGATTCTTCCTACGACGACAGCCTCCATGCCATTGTCGTTTGTCGGCCTCATGCCGACTTGTTTCCCGATGGCTTCGCACCGCCACACGTTGCCACCGGTGACACAACTTGCCGGCGTCTTTCACTTCTTCACCGCCGGTGACACACCTCGCCGGTGACTTTGACCACTACCTCAGCTCCAATTGTCTTTCGCCGGTAACACAACTAGACAGCGACGAAGACTCTCACTAGAGCTTACACACGTGAGAACTTGGACACACCTACAAGAACTCATGCGCACACACATGCATCATGCACTGACTCACCTATATGCATGACCATGACACTAATATATGCACGTATGTAACACACCTCCTACGTGCACAAAGAAATAAATGACACATGCAACACTCCTATTGTGTCATATACACAAACAACTCCAAAAAAAAATTCAATCGTGCACTAGTAATCGTACACGGACTCAACTACATGCAAGAAAAATTAGAACATGATGAACACTCATCGTTGGCTTTAAAGCAGTACTGGCTCGTCATCAGCGTCCACTGCAGCAAGAAGAGCCATCGTCTTCTTCAACTCGTGACACTCCCTAGCAAAGTGCCCGTACTTTCGACAGTTGTACCAGCGCACTTTCGCCTTGTCAAATGCACTGTTCTTCTTGCCAAAGCTGTTGCGCTCCTTGGATCGAGCCTCCCACTCGGCCTTTGTCAGTAGTAGGTGCTGATCTTTGGCCCCTACACCATAAGATACCCATCGTTCTTCGTGCGCCTTCAAACGGCTGATCAATTCTTCAATCGTCATTGCCTTGAGGTCACCAAATTGCTCGATTGGGGAGACTACCGGTAGAAACTTGGCGGGGGCTGCACGAAGAAATTTCCTTACTGCATAGCTAGCTCTCCTCCATCTTCTCACCGAGCCCTCGGATTTTGTTGACGATTGTTGTCAACCGGACGGTGAAGTCATCAACTGACTCCGATTCCTTCATGCGCAGCACCTCAAACTCTGATCTGAGGGTCTGCACCTTGGCTTCCCTCACGCGCTCGGCTCCCATGTGCATTGTCTTCAACGCCTCCCACGCAGCTTTGGCCGTCTCTTTCTCAGCCAGCAGGAAAAGCGTGTCTTCTGAAACACCTTAGTAAATGGCGCCAATGCCATTTGATCCTTGCGTGTGTCGGTGTCGCCGGGCTCGATGGCGTCCCATGCGCCTTGGGCTCTCATGTACACCTTCATCTTCATCGCCCACGTCGTATAGTTTCTCCTCGTGAGCACGGGGTAGTGAAGCGACACCGCGGAGCTCTCCTTCGTCGGTGCGCTTACCGGTGCCGACACCGTCGCATTAAGGATTATTCAACAACCGCGAGCGGCGGCGTAAGGCCGGAGAAGCTCACGGCCGAGAGACGCGGCGGCGGCGAAGGAGGACGAGCGGAGGGGGAGCACGAGCAGATGCGCGCGCTTTGCGAGGTGAAGGACCAGGTGGCTTCCTCATCCCCACCAAATCCTAATGTTCGAGTTGCAGATTGACCATGCACAGGAAGAGCTTCACCACGCTACATTAGGATTCGGTCGATCGTGGTGTTCCAGGATGGCAGCTCAATCAAAGCCAATGGACCCAAATGATTGTCGTGGAAGGTCAATTTGGTGCAAATTGCTGCCCTTTAGCTTATCGAATTGCTAATTCACAGTCACTGAAAATTGCTTAAGTTTGATCGATTTTTGTAATCGACCTTGAATGCTATAGGATGTAAAACACGCCAAACCTCTATTTCATCCGTGTTTTCCTTGTCCTTTGTTTGAACTCCAAATCGAGTGGGTTCCTGGTATTCTATCATGACGGTGATAAACACTTCTCTGTGTGATTTGGGGAATGTATGCACGACCCTCTGAATGTTGTATAAATTGCTGTTATTTGTTGTGTGGAATAATGCTAGTTCTAGCTGAAGTGTATAAGAAAATCAGGCCTTTGTATGAATGGATGGATGGATGGATGGATGGATGAATGAATTAATGAATCAGGTTTTTTGAATAAGTAAATGAATGGATGCACTAATACATGTATTTTTTGTAGATTTCTGAGCATCAGGTTTTGGGTGCTGTGTACTGCTACAGCATTGGGGGAAAATGCTACAACATCATGTTTTGACTTTTGAGCATGAATGTATATTAAGACCTAATATCTAGTTCTCTCACAGGGCCATATGACAAGTATTGACAGGTAGAGGAACGATTCTAGGTTTCATGTCCTTATGTTAGGTTCAATAAATTGTTCTAAATCAATATTGTTGTAGCCGCCGCCGCCGCCAGATCTCCCGGCCGCTCACCGTCAATCGCTGCCGTGGGCGACACCTGGAGGAGGTTAGTGGCGAATCCAGGATGAAAAATGAGGGTGGGCTCAAAGTCTTGAATGACTAAATTTATTTGTAACAAATATAGTCTTATATTATTGCGCAATCAAATTTATACATGAATAAAAGCAGAGCAAAAAAAAAGAAAAATACAATTAATATACTTCGCTAATGGAAAGTACATCCCAAAAATATGTAAATATGGTTCCAGTAAGTAAAAACATGTACATTAATATTAGAAAATTAGTGATACAATAGTAAATTGTACTTAAATGATCATGAACATTCAAAATAAAAGAACCATACCACTAAGACGCTAGATTGAATCATGACTTTCATGAGGCAAATTCATTCAAATGTCCACGAAAAGTTTCACCTTGCACTATAAGATATCTTGCATAATCTAAAGATGCAGTCAAACAAATTTTGTATGCAATTTCAGTATTAATGCAAACCTATGAATTAATTGGTAATTAAGCAATGAGCAACGAGTATATACCAGATTACCCATCCAATTCTAAAATATCAGTAACTCAGCACTGTTCGGCAGCTGTTCCCCCAATGGCCCAGTCGGCAGTTCGGAAAGAAGCAATCAAGCCACTAAATATATCAAGACTTGGTCTTCAATAATGAATGCCGGCTCAGCGCCTCAGCTCTTCACTCTTCTTCAGTCTTCAGCCCGGCCCCCCACTGGCCGTCCGCCACTCCACCTTCCCCACTGGCCATCCGCCACTCCGCCTAGCCGCCTCCCTGTTGGCTATCGCCACTCCGCCACTCGAGTACTCGACCTGACGACCTCCCTACCTGGCCGCCTCCCCCAGTCCCCCACCCGGCGTCTGGCAGTCCACCTCCCTTGGCCTAGCCTCCCGGGCTCCCGGCCTCCCCGTCCCCCAGGTCCGCCTGACCGCCTCCGTCCTCCGGCTCCCCCTCCCCGCTCGGTGGCTGGCTCTCTGGTCTCGGCCCAGTCGCCCAGATCCACCTCCGGCTTCCCCTCTGGCCCTCCGCCACCCGACCGCCGGCTATTCAGCTCTTGGTCATTGGATCCTTGCCTCGGCAATCGGCCCGGCCGGCCAGATCTGCCTCCAGCTCATGAGCTCTCCCTCCCCAACCCGGCCACCGGCGACTACTTGTCTCGGCCCGACGCCCAGATCTGTCCTCCGCCCGACGCCCCGATGGCCTCTCTCCTCATCCTCGGCCAGTCGGCCTCCTCGGCTCCTCCGGCACCGACAGTCGGCCTCCCGAGCTCCCTCTGGCTCAGGTGCGCCTCAGTGAAATTGCTCGAATGGGGATTGAATGAGGGTGATTGAATGGGGATCGAATGAGGGTGATTGAATGGGGATCGAATGAGGATGAGGGAATGGGGATCGGGGAATTTTGGAACGGGAACAACAGGGACTAGCGTGTGGACCGGTGGATGTGAGTTGGGCCTGGGCTTCAGCAAGGGTAAGGCCCACGAGAATTTGTTGTGTTGCTGCTTGATTGCTTCTTTCTTGTTTGGGTTTGGGTATAGGAGCGCAGCCACAACAGTCGGCCGAGAGTTGCCGCTGGGAGGGGGGGCGTCGCCGGTGGAGGATGGGATTCAGCTTGACGAAGCCCACCCGATGAATTCGCCACTGGAGGAGGTAGATTATGGAGGTGCCGTGGGCAGAAGCAATAGTTGTGTCTGCGATCGATTTTCCTGCTTATGATTAGGAGGACGTAGGTTTTGGGAGGGACGAGAATTAATAGAAATTAAAAGAAGTACAGGTTTTACGAAAAAAAATCATTGCCTCCAAGAGTTGACCACCACGTCATGTCTCGAATCCCGCGTGGCATTGGTGGTGGTGACCACGATTACTCGATTAAAAGAATTTGGTGGCCAAATTAAGCATCCTGGGAGAAACGATGGTAGAACCACCTTGTCAAGGTCGGTGACTGCGACGTAATTTACTCTTTTTCTTGTGTTGTAATACATGCAAGAAAGCGATTAGAAATGAATAATCCATTTTGATATATAGGAATAATTATATCTGTGTCCCTCAACTCTTCACTTTATTTAATTTTTGTCTCCTATCTACAACACCGGGTAAAAGCGCGTCATAGAATTACCAATACCGTGCAATAATTTTTGTCTCCTATCTACAACACGGGTAAAACACGTCATAGAATTACCAATCTAGTGCAAAAGATAACGCTTTGTTCTTTTTAGAGCAGTTTTGTGCCAAGTCGGGGTCCATGCTAGCATCGGTCCCCATGTCATTAAGACAGAGGAAAATAACCGATTAAAAAGAAATAAATCGCTCGTTTTATTTGGAATATGACCAGTGGGTCCCAATGGATAGAGAGAAGAGAACAGAGAAGGGGAAACAGGGGAACGGCCGTGGTGGTTCTCGAGGCCGGCAACAACGGTGAAACACAGTGTGTATGGCATGGCCAATTGCCAAAACGGATCGACATGTCCTCGGGAAGGAGATGGGTAGCTTTATCACGGGCGGAGTGGCACGGTAGCGGTGCCGGAAACGATGGGGCGGCGACCAAGGCGGAGGCGGTTGATGGCGGCGGTGCTCTAGCAAAGCTCTAGTGAAGAAGAAGAGAGTGTGGGCTAGAACGCAACGCTAGGATTACGATGATGGGGTTGATTGCAGGAGGTCACCAACGGCAGCGTAATCGACGATGACGACGGCTCAGGCTAAGAGGAAGAAGATGATCCGACGAGACGGCATGTGGAGCACCAAGAGCGTGGGGTAGAACGTGACGCTAGGATTACGATGATGGGGTTGACTGCAGGAGCTCACCAACGGCGGCACAATCGACGATGATGGCGGTTCGGGCTGAGAGGAAGAAGATGATCCGGCGAGATGGCATGTGGAGCACCGAGTGCTGGAGCTTGGCAATGGCATGCGCCCGCGTGTCGAACTTGCTTAACCTCCTTGACGAGGATTAAAACATCTATGTATTACTTTAAATACATAATTAAAAGACCATATGTCTTCGTGGTCGTAAACCCTAAGACTAACGACCCTCGTGGTCGTAAGAGTCGTAAACCCTAAGACTAATGACTCCCATGGTCGTAAGAGTCGTAACCCCTGAAGCTAATGACCTCTATGGTCATGAGGGTTCCAGAGGTTACATATAGGTACCCTGGTCGGACAAGGTCTTGTTCCAACACGTTTCTCTACCAGGATTAACTGCCACCACTTCACCAACTACTTAAGGAAGGACGCAAACGACAGAAAGGGGATCGAAGCCAACTCGGAAGATCAATATACGATTGGATTTCATATGAAGTATTAGCATAGCAAATTCTGCGCTAAGTGTAATCATGATTAGTACACTGCCTTGTCAAGGGCACCCCTTGTAAAGGATCCAGTACATAGTAATAAAGAGTAGTCCCATCATCTCCCAAGAACTCTTTGCCATTTTCCTATGTTTTATTTTGTAAGATCGGTGACTCGATCGTCGACAGCTGGCACCGACCGTGGGGAAGAAGGCATTGAGTTCTTAAAGTTTTACTTCGCTCAAACACTTCTCATCATCTTTCTTTGCCTCATTATCGCTCATGCGAACATGGCTGAGACTTTGGATGAGGAAAACTGGTTCGACTTGGCGGACTACTTTGACCTGGACATAGACGCATGCATTCATGTCATGGAAGAAAATGGGATGTCATCATCATTCTCCTCCACCGCCTCCAATCACGAGAGGAGCGGCTCGTTCGACCGATCGAGCGTAGAACACCTCTACAAGGCCAGTCGACCCAACTGACAAAAATGGCAACAGAAGCCCAGCGCTACAATCAGAGAGTCCATGTACTCTCGATATTATCATGGGCGACCAATATTCACCAACGGCTCCTACGTATTCCGGGGGCCAACCGACATTTGGTAAGGGTGTCGATGAAGTTATCACTGATCGTAGGCCAAGTAGGCATGGTGAAACTCAGCATACGATTGGCGATTCGCCGGATCAGGCTAAGTCCACCACAGAGCCAGCCAGAGGTGGTAATCTCCCACCGCTCCCCATTATAGAGGCTCCTTGCAGAAGCTTTGGAAGACTTTCCCTTAGTTCTGACGGGAGTTCATCGAAAGATCACTGTTGGCGCCACAAAGTTAACGCAATCGGAGATACCAATCTGGATACCATGCACTATCCTCCACGGGTTAACTCTTCACCACTTGCTGGTAGAAATGGTAAGGGCGCTAAAGCACCAACTACCGGAGGTAATGAGTCGATGGACGTGAATCAGTTAATTCACATGTTCCTACCCCACTACGAGTAAGGGGTCAGACAGGGCCAACCGAAAGGTCGTGGGGAAATTCACCTCATCAAACTCCCACTACAAGCGGGAGTTTTCTATGACTTTCGGTAATGATACAAAACCTGCAACGAGTCCAGGATATTCTGAATAATCCAGATCTTGCTTTAGCAGAAACTCCATGTTACGCTCAGCTTGCAGGTCAGGTGTCGGAGATCCTCCAACAAACTATGTGGCACACGGAAATATACCGGGAGCAAAGGAATTCGCAAAGTCACACGATGATATCATCCCAGCGCTCCTCTCTCAGTAGGGGACAACATGGTCGAGCAGATGACCGATCAACACCAAGACCCCTTCGTAGGTTTTAACCAGGAAATCACGAAGGAAGATGACTCTTTATAGCAACCACCCCTCCTCCTCATCAAGAGGAACGACCACTTGGTCCATGCGATCTCAGGCATCATCTGAACCAAGCTAGTGGTCAAAGACGTTATCATAACGTCCATGACCGAATTCGAACACCGGATCCTAGGTAGGCAAATCTAAGGAACCGATCCCCAACTGATTATAATCCAGCTCCTTTTCATAGAAGGTGCCACGATTCTAGTATGGGCTGCCGAGCATTTTCGGTAGATCTCCAAGCTATTCATTGGTCGGACAGGTTTCGATCAGCCAACATAGAAAAGTTCAATGGGATCAAAACCCATTAGAATTTCTTTAAATTTATACTACCGCCATCAAAGCTGTTGGTGGTAATGACAACGTGATGGCAAATTAATTGCCCACGGTCCTTGAAGGGTCTGCCCTCTCATGGTTGCTTAACCTACCAGTCGGATCTATCTATACTTGGGACCAGCTCTGCGAGACTCTGATCGCCAACTTTCAAGGAACGTATGACCGTCCCGGGAAGGAGGATGATCTCATTGGATGAAGCAGAAAACCAACAAAACTCTTCGACAATATATCAAGAGATTCAGTCAGGTTCGAAACTCTATCCCGGAGATTGCATAATCTTCCATCATTCAGGCTTTTAAAGTATGGCTGAGAAATCACCGGTTTACAAAAGATATTGTAATAAATCCTCCACAGATGACCGTCGAACTTTTCAACATGGCAGACAAGTATGCAGCCACTAGTGAAGCAGTCAAATGGTGTGGTGCTATTGATCGAAAGGACAAAAATCCCTAGTCAGGCCTAGAGTAACAAGAGAAAAAAAGCAAGAAGTATCTCAAGTATACGAAGAATCGCAAGCCCAATAACAAGGAAGTCTTTGCAACTCCTGAAAAATTTTCCAAAGGGCAAAAGAAACTTCACTGGTCGGAACAAGGCTAAGGCCCTGACCAGTTATTACAAGAAGAAGAAGAAGAAGAAGTGGTGTCCACTTCACCAGGCAGCAGGGCATGATTTGCGCACCTGCCGATCCTGGCAAAAGAAATTGGAAGATTACTACTCAGGTAAAGGTCTCTTCCCCACCATAACAGAACTCAGAGAACCAAGCTCAGAGAAGGACAAAGATGGCGACGAAGAGATGGAGTACTAGGAGCCGCATCACATAGTCGATGTGATTTTTGGTCGATCCTCCTCGTACGAGTCAAGACGTCAATTGAAGGCTATGGAGCGGGAAGTGAACTTTGTCGAGTCTCCAATCATCGTCGAGTCATCCATGTGGCCGAAAATTGTAATCTCCTTCAGTAAAGAAGACTGTCCTATCCATCGACTAGACCAAGTAGGTTTCCTATTGTAGTTGAACCTACTATTAACAATTGTAAAGTTAATTGAGTCTTAATAGATGGATGTATTTCTTTGAATATTTTATTCACGGGAGCATTGGAAGAGATACAGATTCCCAAGTCTAAGCTAAAACCCGTGAAATATGCCTTCCACGACATAGTTCATAGTTCTACCACCAAACCGATAGGACTGCTATCCCTACCGGTTACGTTTGGAAGACCCGACAATTTTTGAACAAAAAATGTTCCATTTGATGTGTAGATTTCAAAACCGCATACAATGGAATTCTCGGTCATCTGGCTTTAGCAAATCTTCTGATAGCCACGCACTACGATTATCAAAGTTTAAAAATTCCAGGACCGAGGGGAGTTATCACGGTTCGAGGAGATTGAAAAATGGCTTATACATGTGATCAGAAATCCTTAGAACTAGTCGATGAGCTTCCGACCAGAGAAACTAATTCGCCTACCATGCAGGTCAAGCACTCGAGGCCAAAGATAGCCCCAAAGCCTTCTCGACCAGACCAAAGAGGTACCACTCAGCAGAGGTGCTCCTCTCAAAAATGCCAACGCACTATCTGGCTCAAGAAACGCTAATGTGTCTACCCAAAAGGTACTGGTCAGGGCAGGACTCGACCCCAAATAGGAAGAGTCGCTTGTCTCCTTCCTCAGAACAAACCAGGATGTATTCGCCTGGCAGGCATCCGACATACCCGGAGCCCCTAAGGAGGTGATCGAGAACATGCTAGCTCTCTAGCCTAACAAAAATCAGTCAAGCAGAAGCTAAGACGTTTCACATCCGATCAAAAGGAACCAATCCGGTGGTGATTGATAAGCTCCTCAAGGCTAGATTCATTCGTGAAGTCGACCACACAGAGTGGCTCGCCAACCCTGTAATGGTTAGAAAAAGCAATGGAAAATGACGAATGTGTATTGACTTCAAAGATTTTAATAAAGCTTGTTCGAAGGATAACTATCCCCTTCCACGCATTGATCAACTTGTAGACTCTACTTCCGGGTGTGAGTTGTTAAGTTTTTTAGATGCGTACTCAGGGTATCACCAGATTAATATGAGTAAATATGATGAAGAGAAAACTTTCTACATCACACCATATCGCACTTACTGCTATGTTAAGATGTCATTTGGTCTCAAAAACGCTGGTGCAACTTTTCAAAGGTTAATGCAAAATACATTTAATCCTCGGATAGGTCAAAATCTAGAAGTCTACGTTGATGACTTGGTTGTGAAAAGTATCAATGCTAACGATCACATTTTCGACCAACACGAGACTTTCAATAACTTAAGAAGACATAACCTTAAGTTAAATACAGAGAAGTGTGTGTTTGGAGTTTTTTCGGGAACACTTCTTGGATTCCTACTTTCGGCTAGAGGTATTGAAGCAAACCCAGCCAAAATATCAGCCATCAACTAGATGCGCCCTCCGACCACAAAGAAGAAAGTCTAAAAGCTAACCGGGTGTATGACAGCGTTAAGTCGTTTCATAGCACGATTAGGTGAGAAAGGATTACCTTTCTTCAAACTTCTTCGGAAACATGGAAGTTTCGAGTGGACTAAGGCCCTGTTTGGTACAGCTTCTGCTTTGGCTTTTGGGTGAGAAAAGCGGAAAAGTCGTGCCAACGGCGGTTTTTTTTACTCGCTTTCACAGAAGCTCAAAGTACATTAATACATATGGAAGCCAAAAGCGAAAAGCCAGTGTTGAGGTGCTTCCCACAGCTTCCCACCTCCAGCGTTCTCCAAGAATACCCCGGACTTCGCAGAAATTACCCACCTCATACCTAGTATTTAAAGCAATCTTGCCTGTTCGCCTTCCCACTGGCATATTCGATTGAGTCTACTTAAAATTCTAAGTTACAATGAGCACAAGCAAAAGAAAATTATCATTGCAACAATGGCTTTGCATAATTTTATTCAAGATAGTGCTTTGATTGATAATGATTTTGCTCGTGCAGACAGGAATGATGATTATGTAGAGCGGGGACATGTCCACTAACCTCAGCGCACATGATGATCACAAATTGTTATGGATGATGTTGATATAAACGCCTCCGTGACGCTATTGCAATAGCTTTGGTAGCATGACGATAGGATAGATGGAAGATATATCACGAGATTTTGTATGTAGTACTTGCCAATTTAAACTATGTATAAGGGACTAATCTTCTAGTCCAGATTATTTTCACATGCTTTCTGAAGTTTTATTGTTAAATACTGTTAAATGTTCTTAAATGTCATTAAATGTCGTTTAATGTTGTTAATTTAGTTAAACGACATCAAATAAGTCATTACTGTCCTCATGAGCATTTCAGACATTTCATATCTCGGAAGCCGCCTTGACCTACCTAAAAGCCGAACGACCAAACACCAAATCGAAAAAGCATGACCATTCACCCATGTGAAAAAGCCTACCGCAGTAGGAAGCCGCTTTTTAGGAAAGCCACAGCTGTGCCAAACAGGGCCTAAGTAAGCAGACGATGCCTTTGAAAAACTTAAGAAGTACCTTACAAGTGCCCCGATCTTAGTTTCTCCAAGACTTGGAGAAACATTACTGATTTACGTGGCTGCAACGCTGCAGATAGTCAGTGGTGTACTGGTCGTAGAACGTGACAGCGTCAAATGACCGGTGTATTACGTAAGCGAATTTTGCATGGACCAAAGGAAAGACACCCACAGGTACAAAAGTTGCTCTATGGTCTCCTTATGGCTTCAAGGAAACTAAGGTATTACTTTCAAACCCACAAAGTGGTCGTATCAACTAGATATCCCCTTGGTCAAGTTCTCAGAAACTGGGAATTATCAAGACGAATAGCAAAATGGGTGGTTGAGCTTGGGGCGTTCGACCTCCATTTCATCGCACAAACAGCAATCAAGTCCCAAGCAGTAGCAAAATTCATTGCTGAATGGACAAACTCTGAACCCACCCAAGGGCCCGAGTACGAACACCACGATGAGTGGACAATGTACTTTGGCAATTCATTGATGCTCAAAGGCTCAGGGCTAGAGTCGTCCTAATATCCCTTATTGGAGAACATATCAAATACGTCATTCAGCAAAACTTTCCTGCAACAAATAGTGTGGTAGAATACGAAGGTTTACTGGTAGGACTCTGAGCAGCCACAGCGCTCGGGATTCTCAGATTACTAGTGAAAGGCGATTCTCAACTAGTAGCGAGTCAAGTCGAGAAAGAGCATGAATGCTTAAGTACTAAGATGTTATCTTATCTAGCGGAAGAACGAAAACTTGAAAAGCACTTCTTCGGTTTCCAGATCCAACACATTCCTAGAAAGGAAAACTTTCTAGCATACCAGTTGGCACAGATGGCCTCCACAAGGTCACCTCTCCCGCCTAGACTTTTTCTCTAGTAACTCAATTCACCCTCGGTGGTCGAGCATTTCGAGGACATAAATGTTCCAATAGAGGTCGTACAAATCGATCATGCGAACATGGATGCTCCACATGAGGTCATCACGCACAACCCCGGTAGAGATTGAATGACATCGATCTACAATTATCTTCAGCGTGACATTATTCCTGAAGATGATGTGGAGGCTGATTGTATTGCTCGAAAAGCCAAATCATACACTCTGATCAAATGTACCTTGTATAAACGATGATCTTATGGAGTGTTGATGAGATGCATGTCTCAAACGGATGGCATTGAGTTGCTATCTGACATGCATGGAGGAGTCTATGGAGCACATCATTCCTACAGAACACTAGTCGGTAAAGCCTTCAGGTAAGGATACTACTGGCCAACTGCCCTTCATGATGCAAAAGAGCTCATGGTGAAGTGCGTACAATGTCAATTTCAAAGTCGACAAGTACATCAGTTGGCACAAGCTTTGCAAATAAAACCTTGTCGGTGTATTAGAACCGATCTTACGTAAAGATTGTTTGATTCGGGGGGTCTCCTAGAGATAAGATCACGCAGAGTGGATTGACACGGGATGTTTAGACAGGTTCAGGCCTTCTCCGGAGAGAATAATAACCCTAATCCTGTGTGTATGGTATTCTTGATGATCAAGTAAAAGAATAAGACTATTACGAGAATAGCACTTGTGTTCCTACTTGGTGGCTCTTGTTCGCCTCCTCTATCTCTCGATCGATGCCCTTATATAGTCGTGAAGAAGTAGCCGTTTTGCCTGCGAGATGCTTTGATTAATCCGATGAATGAGCGTATGATGGCGATAATTACGGCGCCTCGGCTTCTTCACGCCGTCGCAATTATCTTCCGAGATAATGGGGTAATTACGCACCATTAATAAGCGGAATAATAGTGCGCACGAACCGTTCGATTCCTTAATCAATTGGACCCACTCACCGTAGGTTTGATTATAAGGTGGTCGTAGTTTACCCAGTCGAGAAGAACTTACGACGTGTAGCGATCGAGAAGAACTTACGACCGTGTAGCGATCGTAGAAGGACTTACGACTATGTAGTGGTCGTAGAAGGACTTACGACCATGATATAGTCGTAGCAAGACTTACAATTGTGGGGGTGATTGTAGAAGAACTTACAACCACTTATTGGGCTTCTCCTTTTAGATAAGGGTACTCGGGGACTATGTGACATCATATTTACCCATAATAAGAATTATAGATAAAAGATAAAAATGAGGATTATTAGATCCTCGTCATCTAGCCCCCGACTTCAAGTGAAAGTAACTTACTTGATAAAGGTTTCAGAATGGACTTACGACCATGAGAATGTCAGAGAATGATAGTCGAAGGAAAAACTCTTCGACATTTGAGTGTTGCTTTGACCAGAATTTGCTTGATCAGAAGGTTGCTTACGACTATCAAAAGTCATAAAAACCCTATGACCGTCGGTGGTCGTGGTAGGGAATCGGAGAAAAAGCTCTTCCGATTGATACTTCCTTCGACTAGAAAGACTTGGTCAAGAAAGTAATTTTGCTTGGAGGTGACAATACGTACCTACTTTTTCTCGAAGCGGACCATGCGGGAATTGCAACCGGCTCTCATAGACTTGTCCGATGAAGCGGTTCCCAAGCGGTACAACCATCTATCATAGACCTATAGCCGGACGGTTTCGAGCAGCGGAGATCGTCTTGATTATAAAAACTTACCGGAGGTAGACTTGGATTTTACTTTTCCCCAAATCACTCCACCGTTCTTCGAGCTCTTGCTTTCTCCGTCTTCGACTAGGTTTCATCTTCTCGCCGCCAACCCAATCAAAAAACTTCTTGCTTCGGCGAAATGGCCAAGAGAGTTTACGAATGGGAGGAATCGGAGATGGATGCGCTAAGATCAAGACCTTGGTCGATGCCGGAAGATCAGAAGGCTCGTGAAGTGGATTCCGCTATCGGGCGAGATCGCCATCGGGGAAAATGGGCAAATCCCGTCTTCCAAGCGTATTGTGAGTGCGGCCTTCGATTGCTCGCCACCCCTTTCTGATGAGTACTCGAACACTTTGGGGTGGAACTAGTGAATTTAGGTCCCAATTCCATTACCATGTTGAGTGTGTTCGTGTATGCGTGCGAGGCGCACTGGGATTCGGCGGATCTCGAGTTGTTCCAATATTATTATGGGATGGCTCGACAAACCGGAATCGCCGAAGTGTGGTCCAAGCTCCACGACTCAAGTCGAAGGAGTACATTCGAGTTTCACCCGGTCTTCGTGGCGAGTGGAGGAAGAGGTGGTTCTCGAAGGTCACCTCTGAAGACTGACCTTTCTTTCGTGGGGAAGGTCATTGAAAAGAAATCTTCATGGGATTCAACCCTGAAGATATCGGTAGGATTAGCCCTTATATTCAAGCCATTAAGGACTTGAAGGAAGAAGGGTGACCGGATGGCATGTGGTGAAAGATTTCATCACACGCCGAATTAGTCCTCTCAAGAAACGAGCATCTCCTATGTGGAGGTACTCGGGAAGAGGAGACCCCACCGAGACTACGAGGAGGGTAAGCAATTGTCGACTTAACTCTCCGCTTGGTCTTTCTCAACTTTGTCTAATATTTTTATCTGT
The DNA here is from genome assembly GCA_036346395.1 of Hsuehochloa calcarea. Taxonomy (NCBI): domain Eukaryota; kingdom Viridiplantae; phylum Streptophyta; class Magnoliopsida; order Poales; family Poaceae; genus Hsuehochloa; species Hsuehochloa calcarea. The sequence continues at coordinate 27,662,685 of CM070603.1, read as the reverse complement.
TTACGGATCTTTCACAGCCGAGGTTGACTCAGTCGACTCATACGTGAGAAGTCCCCGCCACTCGAGGGGCGGTTCCTCAAATCATTGCGGTTTTGTCCGCAGATGAAAGGATAGGCGCCTAAAGGTAATCGTAAATCGATTCTCTCTTTAGGACTTTATAGTCGTAGAAGATACTTACGACTAATGGTGATCGTAGAATATCTTACAATCAAGAAAAAGTCGTAGAAAAACTTACGACTTGGTACTAGTCGTAGAAAAACTTACGACTAATTAGTGATTCTTCTTTTCTGTTTTGCTTTACGTAAAGTAGGCATGGAAAATCGCCAGACGACGAAGAAGTCGCTCGATGACTATTGGTATTGGGTTGTCGAAAGACAAAGACTCGCTCCTCCTCAAGAGACGTCGACTTGTAAAATCTGCGAGCAAGGGGGAGCAAGTTCGAGTTCGGTCTTTCGACCAAACCTCTACAAGACTGCGGCATTTGTAGTTGTATCTGAAGCCAAGGCGCACCGTCGGCCGAGGAGGTTGAAGCAGTTGAACCTCTCAAGCGCAAACCTCGCAAGGCTAAGGTACCCTTCTATTATGACACGGAATCTTCGCAGATTGGTGCCACTCCTAGTTTTATTAAGAAACTTGAAAGGAGAACTGGAAGGATTTTGTGTCTTTATGAAGGACGATGTTGCATCGGCACAACACGCAATCGAGGGCGATCTTTCGCTCGAATGGTCGAGACCGATCTCGTCCATCCAAAGATCAGAAACCGAGCTCGGTTCGTTTCAAACTCTGACGAGGCGTGGTCGTAGCCGAGCTAATTGTTGAACCTCGACCGGACGTGGTCGTGGAGAAGAAGAGGTCCTCCGTTGGGAGGATTGCTCCAAAATTCTGGTTAAGACCGGTGCGAGGTATGTGAAATGTCCTGAAGTGTAAGAACGACATTTACCTTTTTCTTTTGCACAACCTGATTTGCTTTTCTTTATTTCATCCGACTCCTTCAAACCCGGGAATGCTTCACGAGAAGTCCATTGCTATCCCTTCACTCTTGGAGAGGTAGCAACGAGGTGGTCAAGCATCACCCTTGGCCCAGTGGCCGATGAAGTCGAGACTCCCAGTGTCTCCCACATCTGCTGAAGTCGTAACTACGACTCTTGAGGTAGCGGCTGTTACTGTTGAGGTGGCCGCTACGACTACTGAAGTCGTAGAAACAACAGAGGCAGCTGTGGAAGCCTCTGGTCAAGGTGGTGACCACCTGCGCACCGCCTGGGAAGGAAATCGAGGAGGCGTTCCTTCCCTACCCAAAGAGAAATCACAGAACCAGAAGGAGAAAATTTCAACTTCTGTGGTGACTTCTTTGGGCTTGCCTCCGTCGTAGGGTCTTCTGCTTACAAATCTCGTGACCGAGTCCCCCATCCCAAAGATATTCCTAATACGGAGAATACTTTTGACAACGCGCCTCGAGAAGGTGTGGTGGGACAAAGTCGCGAGGATAGATAAGTCAAAGCACCGGACCTTGTATATTCGATTTTGCTAGAACGACTATGAATGTAAGTATCTTGTAATACTTATATATGTGGCTTTCCTTCCCTTCTCACTGTTTTCTTTTTGCAGAAAGCTCTGGAGCAAATTGCTGTTGTCGGTGAGTATCATCGACAACTTTTAGAGCTAAGAAAAGAGAAAGAACTACTCTGCGCAGAGGCAGAGAGGTGGTAAGTCACTTATCATTCATAGTTGTTTTTGACTTAAATACTCGTAAAATGTTTCACGAGAATAGTCATGGAAGAAACTCATGATTTAAGTATCGATCGAAAAGAACTTACGACTATTTACGACCGGTAGTGGTCGAGAAAGACTTACAACCATATCTTAGTCGCAGAAAAACTTACGACTAGGTCGGTGGTTGTAGAAGTACTCACAACCATTCGGTGATGTTTATCTTCGTTCTGTTTTTGTAGGTTAAACAAGTGATACGAAGACCTTAATGACTCACTCGACCGTGAAAAAGAGGAGTCGAGGAGGCTAAGGAATGAAGTATTAGTTCTCTGATAGACCTCGAGAGACTCTCTCGCATCTAAAAGATTGCAGGAAAAAAAAAAGTAAGTTCGAACTTAAGATCGCTTTTGATCTTTAACCTTTACTCGACCCTCCTTTCTTCTCCGGATAAAGAAAAGAGATGCGGAAGCTCGCATCAAGTTCAAGAAAAATCTTTCGTTATTCAGAGTTTTCCGCATTACACGCGAATAAGGATCAAGAACTCGAGGGTTTTAGAACTCGATTAATGTAAGTAAATCTTTACTCGTTATTCTTTTTGAGTATTTTCCTTTTCTAATGCCAATTTTTGTTCGAAATTGCTGCCCAATTGAGAAGCCTCGAGGTGAAATCCAAGCAAAGACCTTAATCTGCAATGAGTCCGTCGCATTGCTAAGATGAATCTGAGAGGACATCGAGCATGGGAGCAAAAGCATGTGAAACTATTGCTTCCCATCGAGAAGAGGTCAAGAAATTGGATTCTCAATTAGTAGGTAAGAAAAGCTTTTACCAATAATTATCTTTGTGTTATCTTCCTCTAGAAGTATATCTTTGTTTGACCGATATTATTCTTTTCGTAACAAGTGGTCGAAAACAAGAAGCTTCATGAGGCTTCGACTTGTACCCAACAGAGATGGAGTCGATGAAGACTAGTCTTCAAGGCAACATCACTCTCTGAACAATGTGCTTAATGAGCTACATTACGAGGAAAAACTCCTCGAGAAGATACCATAATTTGCTCACACAAGTACCATTGGGGAACAAGTCGGAAAATTGCAAGAAATGGTGACCACTCTGAAGACTAATCAAGCTGAATCAATAAGGGAAGCAGTCGAAGCTGCAGTAAGTTACGCTTTGGCGAAACTTAAAGCTCAAGACCCCGCCTTAATGTTAAACCAATTGAAGCCGACTGATCGTCTCTGAATCGAGGCAAGTCGTGCGATTGAAAAATGATCGATTGGTAAAAGGTGGCGGAGGAAATGCGGCTAGGCTCTCCTTCGTGAGTAATCTTGTAACTACCTTGTAAGGCAGACAATTTTTGTTAATGAGTAATATATGATCCGCCTCATTTCCTGAAAATCATCTTGTCGAGTAGTTAGTAACTCAAAAGATAATAAACGAATGAAAGACTAAGAATTGAAGTTAAATTAATAACTTTATCCTAGCCCCCGACTATTTGCTTAGATTGTTTAGACAATCTAAATAAATAGTATTTAAAATGGGGTTTCTGAAAACAAAGAGAGGTTTATTTAACTTATAGCTTTTGTTACGGTTGTTAAGCACTGGTCGAAAAGAGTAGAAACGACTTGACACTAGGAAGTTCCTTCTAGTGGGCAGGACCACGTGCAGAGAGGAAAGACTTCGACTAGGTGATGTTCCCATCTCCGACTAGTTTAATCAAACCAAGAACGAGAACTTGAGTTAAACAAACGCCTTAGAGTACTTTAGTCATTCGCTCGTCCTTTTTGGTGGACTTGATAAGTCTTTTCCAAAGAGCAAAGTAGGAGCTGAGCGACACTAGGAAGTTTCCTTCTAGTGGGCAGGACCACATGCAGAGAGGAAAGACTTCGACTAGGTGTGTCTCTTCCTTCGACCGCTTAAAACAAATCGAGTACACCAAAGGTGGTCGAACTAATGTAAGAAAGTGCACTCTGTTTAGAATATTTTTTGAATTTACTGAAAAAATAGATTAAGATTGAGAGAGTTGGCTTTGAGAACATTACGACTAGATAAAACCCGAGCTCTTTGTATTGGCAGAAAAAGTGAGTAACGAGTCGATGCTAGGAAATTCCTTCTAGTGGGCAGAACCACATGCAGAGAGGAGAAGTTTCACCGGATGGCGTTTTCGCCGCCGGCGGTGTAAAAAGCTGCGTGTTTTCATATCATAGTCGAAAGATTAAAAAGCACTACTCAAAAATTAAGGCAAAAGAGGTAGAAAGAACCCGGACTTTTATTGCCTGAGAAACTGGTCACACATAGAATTTGCGTAACTGGTCGATGTTCCAAGAGTTTGAGAGAACTTGTCCATCTTCCATTGCTAGTCGTACCGACCCTGGCCGAGTTACTTCGACCACTGTGTAAGGACCTTGCCATTTAGGGGAAAGTTTATTCCGATTAGACTTGGATTGGCGAGCCTCAATACCAAGTCACCTACAAAGAAGGTGCGAGGTTGGACCTTACGATTATAGTATCTCGCGCAGGCTTGTTGGTAGACCGCCGAACGGATTAAGGCTAGGTTTCTCCTCTCTTGAGTAGGTTAATGTCATCCGCTCAAGTCGTTCTGGTCCGAGTTGTTGAAGGTTTCAACTCGTGTCGACCGTAATTTTAGCTCCGGAGGAAGCATGGCTTCGGCTCCGAAAACTAGAAAAAAAGGTGTTTCTCCTGTTGCTCGAATGGTGGTCGTACGAACTGCCCATAATATGGAGGGTAATTGTTGGACCGTAAAGGCGACTAGAGGGGGGGGTGAATAGGAGCACGCCACTTTTTCACAAAATATGAATTCAACACAATTTCACTCCAATAGCTATGATGAAGCTATGAAGATCAATATATCGAGACAAATGGAAGACTAGTATTGAATCCAATTAAACCCCTAAGCAATGCGACAAAAATCAAGAAGAATCAAATCTTAACAGAGGTGGCGGTCGACCATTGTTATCTGGTGATCTGACCGGCACCAAAATCGGTCGACCTCGGTGTGGGCGGTCGGACCGGCACCAAAATCGGTCGACGGTGTGGGCGGTCCGGCCGTGGGCTCGAGCGATAAAACAAACCAGATGACGAAGTTGCAATTAGGTCTAACTTTTGATTCTCAACTCCAAACTTCACGAAACTTTGCACACACCTTCTCTATGATATTAAGGACCTATTCCAATCAACAATTATGATAATTCTTGGACGAACAAATATCTTTTACGATCTGATTGAAGAAGGGTGCAAAACCGGGCAAAAGTGAAAACTAGATCCAATCGCTTGCTCGTGGGTGATTGATGATCAAATTGATCCTAGATGGGTTCCCACACATCACAGCAAGCTAATCCACGTGAAAGAATCAATCAAAAACTCGTGGATCAAAGAAAGCCCTAAAATCACGAAATTGAAAGCAAGAACGAAAAGAGACTTATCTCAAGCAAACCTTGCATTGATTAAGAACGTGATCGTCGCTGGATTACACCCACGCCATCATGGATCAGTGGTCAATCCAAGATCACGAAATTCTCCTCAAACCATAAAGAGCCCTAGCCTCCACCTCAACTCCCCTAAGCCAATTAGGGTTTTGCAACAAAAGAGGCGAGAGAGAGAGAGAGCTTCATGGTGCAGCCACCACCTCCCCCTATTTATAGTGGAGGCCTAAAACTCTTAGGGTTTGACTCTCTTGGGCTCCCGTTAAGGCCCACTAACAAACGGGTCACACACGCACGCTTCGCAAAGCGTCGTCTTTAACCTTTGACCTAAACCGCTTCACCATGCGCCATGGATTCGCCAATAGGTCACCCTTGTCCATCTTGTGTCACGCTTGAGTCGTTGACCTCACCCGGCATCGTCGATCGTTCTGGACCTCAACTCTCCAAGTCTAGTCCCGATCCTCCTCGCCGTTGACCGTCGTTGACCACCAAGCAACCTGCACAACCACAGACAAGAAAACACGAATTCGGGAACAAGTTCTTCACAACTTGACCCATGTTAGTCAAAACATGCATCATGCAAATCATATGCCATGAAACCAATGACTTTGACCTAACAAAACAACATCGCCACGGTTGGTCGACGTTCAGTAGTTACGGTCCGACCGCCCTCGGTGGCCGGTCGGACACTTCCCATGGCGGTCGGACCGCTCCCCAATGAGCGGTCGGACCGCCTTAGACTTAGCGAAATTCAAGCTCCCAAAATCCAAAACCTTCCGAAACTTTAAACCAATAGAACTTTTCACCGGAGGCTCCAAAATCATGAGACCAAGTGCATTGGGATCCCCTTACTTGTCTACAACACCTATTTTGGCCCGGCTCGATTTGAACACTTTTGGTCATCGCCGGTCCGATCGCTTCAGATGGCCGGTCCGACCGATATGGGACCGTCGGACCGCCGTGCAAGGACCGGTCGGACCGCTCGAAAGCAATAAGCTCAGTAACTTTGTCGAAGCGCGTGAAACGACAAACCGTAAACGCCATTGCCAATTGTCACATCATCCTAAGATCCGGAGCATATCCCCATGAAATCCACGGTAATTCTTGTACCCAAGCCCCGAGCGCTTAACAAGTCGGGTCGAAGACTCGAGTTTTAATTCCTCGCATTATTTGGCCGTTTGCACGCTCGACCGCCCCATTACTTTGGGGATGTGCAATGAAGCATAGCATAGCTTGGTACCCAACTCGTCGCAAAATTCTGAAATTTTGCACTTGCGTAATTGTTTACCATTATGCGTAATTATCCGACTCGGAACTCCAAATCGACTAATTACGCTTCTCATCATGAACCTTTTTGCTGCTTCCGTTGTTATCCCAGTTACAGGTTCAGCTTCGATCCATTTTGTGAACGTGTCAATAGCCACAAAAGGAATTCAAACCTCCGGAGCTTTGGGAAACGGTCCTAGGATATCAAGCCCCAGTCGCAAAAAGGCCAAGAAAGAGGTATTGTTTGTAATGCTTGAGTGGTTGGTGTATCTGTCTACCATGGAATTGACATGGACACACTTTTAACCACCTCCATAGCATCGCATGTGGTCAGAGGCCAAGTAAAAACCTTGTCGAAAGGCTTTACCAACCAATGTTCTATAGGAAGCATGCGTCCCACAGATGCCACTGTGTATATCGTGAAGGAGTGTTATTCCTTCGTTTTGCGGAATGCATCGCATGAGTATTCCTTGGGCTCCTCGTTTATAGAGGACTCCTTCAACCAAAGTATACATTTTGGCTTTTGGGATAATCGATCTGCCTCAAGATCATCTTCGGGTACGGAACCCTTGTAAAGATACTCGTAGATGGGAGTCATCCAGGTATCCTCGTAATCTAATGAGGCTATCTCAAGAGGAGGTGTTTCTGGTTCTTCGACGAGACGGTTTTAGAGTTGCTCCAAGAAAACTCCTTTTGGTACCGTGGATCGGAAGAAGCCATCCGAGCAGTTGGTCTCATGAGGAAATTATCCTTCGAGGATAAATTGTACCTCGAAACCTAAAAATGTTTTTCTAGCTTACGATACGATAAGTACCGAGTCATTGTTGAGTTAGAGCATTGGTACTCTTTCCGATTTGATTCACGACTAGTTGAGAGTCTCCTCTCACGAGTAGTCGACGAATTGAGAGTGCTTTCGCAGCTCGTATGCCAGCTAGCAAACCTTCGTACTCTGCTACATTGTTAGTAGCCTGAAAGTTTAATTGTATGGCATACTTTAAGGTTTCTCCGGTAGGAGATACCAGGACCACCCCAGCCCCCGAGCCACTTAAAGTAAGTGACCCGTCAAAGTACATCATCCAGTCGTGGGAATCGTCTTGGGGATCTGAGCAGTTCAGATTTGTCCATTCGGCGACAAAGTCCGCCAAGATCACGGGATTTTATGGCCGTTCGGGACACGAAATGGAGGTCGAACTCCCCAAGTTCGACTGACCATTTTGCCATGCGTCCCGCTGTTTCCTTATTATGGAGGATTGCTCCCAAAGGAAACTCAGACGGCACAGCTATTTTGTGCGCCTGAAAATAATGCCGCAGTTTCCTCGAAGACATGAGGAGGGCATATAGAAGTTTTTGGACCTGAGGGTAACGCTCCTTAGGCGTGTAAAACTTGCCGACGAGTAAATGGTCGTTATGCGTTTTCACGTTCTACGACTAGTACTGCGCTTGCTGCCTGTGGCGTGGCAGCTAGGTAAATTAAGAGCGTCTCTTCTGGCTTTGGAGAAACCAGAACAGGAGCACTCGAAAGATACCTCTTGACATCCTCAAAGGCGGCGTTTGCCTCGTTCGACCACTCAAAACCTTCATGTCTCCTGAGAAGTTTAAAGAAAGGTAGTCCTTTTTCTCCTAGTCGATGCGATGAAACGACTTAAAGCCGCCATGCACCCAAAGTGAGTTTTGGACTTCCTTTTTGTGTTTGGAGGACGCATCTGGAGGATGGCTTTTATTTTTTCAGGATTTGCTTCGATTCCTCGTTCAGATACTAGGAATCCAAGCAATTTTCCTGAAGAAATTCCAAACACACACTTCTCTAGATTGAGTTTTAAGCGGTGCTTTCTGAGGTTGTCGAATGTTTCTTGTAGGTCGGTGATATGATTAAGTCTCTTAATGCTTTTACGACTAGATCATCAACATAGGCTTCCAAATTCGGCCTAATTGAGATGAAAAGTCGATTGCATTAGGCGTTGAAAAGAAGCACGGCATTCTTTAGACCAAATGGCATTTTGACATAGCAAAAGGTACCAAATGGAGTAATGAATGCGGTCTTTTCTTCATCGTTTAAACACATATTGATCGGTGGTATCCGAATATGCATCTAAAAACTTAATATCTCACAACTGCAGCTTGAATCAACGGTGATCGATCACGAGGTAAAGGAAATCATCTTTTGGACAAGCTTTATTAAGATCGATAAAGTCCACGCACATCGCCATTTGCCGTTTGACTTTTGACCATTACAGGTTAGCCAACCACTGCGGGTGGTTGACTTCTCTTATAAAGCCCGCTTTAAGTAGCTTATCCCACTCGATTTAATAGCATCTCGTCGATCGGGGCAAATCTCCGTAATTTTGTTTCACAGTACTTTATCGGTAGTAAAGCTAGCCTGTGCTCGATCACCTCCACAGGGACTCGGGCATGTCGGATGCTTGCCACGCAAAGACATCTGCGTTAGCTCGGAGGAAGGTAATGAGGGTCTTCCTATTTGGGGTCGGAAGTCTCCCGATGCGAACATCTTGAGGGTTCTTCTGCGTCGGAGGAACCTCTTTGACTTGGTCGTTCGGCTTTGGTGCGACTTTAGGCCCGACTTGCTAGTCGAAGGTGACTTTCATCTCGAGTTGGTATTTGACCAACCATCTCGAGGATCGACGATCGCAGACTATCGCCATCTTTTGTCACATCGAATGGTGATCACTCCTTTGGGACTGGCATCTTAAGACATTGATACGTAATGAGTAGCCATTAAGAATTTTGCCAAAGTTGGTCGTCCGAGTATGGCATTATATGCCGATCGAAATCGACCACATCAAAGGAGACTTTCTCGTCACGAAATTACTTGGTGAGCCAAATGTTAAAGGAAGAGAAACTTGGCCAATAGGTTTGGTGAAGACCGGTACAATTCCATGAAAGGAGTATCGTCATCGCCTTACCTTTGTCCCGGTACTTGCATCTCGTCCGGGGCATTAGTAAATAATATGTTCAAAGAAGCGCCACCATCAACCAACACTCGATTGACCCGACGGTTGTTGATGGTGGGTTCACCACAATCGGATATCGACTGATCGACTCGTAGTGATCGGGCGGTCATCCTTCTCAAAAGAGATGGTAACTTCCACCACTTGGTAATTTATTGACGAGAGGAGTATGTAGAGAATTTACCTCTCGTCCGTGACTTTAAGTTGTCGTTTGGAGTCGTATGTCGATGATCCTCCGTAGATGTGCTCAGCGGTATGTTGTGGATCTTGGGCGGCATCTCCTCATCATCCGACGACTTTTGGCCACTCGTATGTCCTACCCGCTTTCGAGTAGGGAGTGGTGCTTCTTGTTGTAGTAGTCCTCGAGCTTTCTTTGGAAAACTCTAGCGATTGGAGGTCATGTCCTTCCTTTTATGAAAAGGACACCACCTTGGTTTGTCGTTCCTACGATCGGGCGCTTACCTTTGCCTTGATCGAGTGCGACTTGGTGGTTTGGGGCTCTCCATCTTTCACGGCGAACTTCCTTGGAACCAGCGGCTTGTGGTTTTGATTTTTATTTTCTTCTTGGACTTTTTGCTTTTTATCCTTACCAACTTCACGGCTCTCGAGGAGTATATGTTTCTCGATCGATAGTGTTGTTCCACTCGACCGCCTCGAAGCGATTGCATATCGATCGGCCATCTCGAAGAGTTCGACACTTGATGTTGGGAGGATTGAGCAATGTCCTCCGTTATTCTTCTATCTGCGGACTCCTTGCTTAAAAGCCCTGATCACAGAGGAATCAGAAATTTCCGGAATTGAGTTACGAACCTGACTAAAGCGTTTGATGAATTGACGCAAAGTCTCGTTGTTGTTCTATTTTATCCGGTGCAAGTCGTCTTCTTTTCCAGGGCGGTTGTATGTGCCTTGGAAATTCCCTGTAGAAGATCACAGAGGTGTTGCCAAGAGTAGATCGACTCGAGTGGTTGGTTTAATAACCACGATCGAGCGGATCCTTCGAGCACAGTCGGAAGGTAATTCGCCATTACATGCTCTCCTCCTCCTGCTGCTCGGACAGCTGTTGTATAGATCTGAAGAAATTCGATGGGATTTTGAGATCCATCAAATTTCTCCATGTTCACTGGTCGAAAATGAGGTGGCCAGCGAACTGCTCGAAGGTCAGGCGAAAATGCCCGACATCCGGTAATCACTTCTTGACGCCTTCTTTGTAGAAAAGAAGGGTTAATGTCACCAGGTGATCGTATACGACGATACCCGGTAACAGGCTGACCTGTTCTGTAGTAGGCCTCAGTTCTACGAGGAGAATACTCCTCGTATTCCACTCGTTGTGAATTTCTTTGTCGAAGTGGTGAATGATCACCTCTTGAGGGGTTTCTTGATCTTCAGCTGATCGAAAGGTATTTCTCCGAATAGGGAATCGATTCGACTTATGGCCGTGTCGATTCCTACGTAGAGAAATATTCGATTGACTGGTAGCTGAGGAAGTCGTATTGCTACGACTACCTGAGTGTTGTCGATGAGGTACCTCCAGTCTTGTCATCACAGTTCGAAGTCTTTGCGTAATCTCTTCAGCAAAGAGATCGTACCCTGGCGTTCGAGCAAGCTCTTGACTGGGATTCTCGAGCAAGTCGTTGATGTTCTGGAGTTCTTGTACCTCCTCCGACTGATGTTGAATGCGCCCAGGCAAGTTCTTACTGGTGCAATTTTCTTTCTTCTGACGACATCAAAATCCTCCTCATCAGGTCTTTGAGGCCTTCTTAGTGGAGTGCGAGAATGTCGAGGATTTCCCTCGCGTTCATCAGAGTGTTGGTCCTCTCTGCCAACGGTGGTGCCCTTGCCATTACCACGAGGGGGCGCAGTGTGTGATCTTCGGGGAGTGTTCTTATCTCGGCCTCCATGAGGCTGACCCTGATTTGGGGGAAGGACGAAGACCTCCCGTTGATGATTCTCACTTGCGCTCGAGGCCTCCCCGCTTGAGGAGTGCTCGAGGGACACCATCTGGCGACTTGGAGTAATCCCTTCCAGGTAGGGGAACTCCGGGTTATAACTGTCTCCGTTCGCAAATGAGATCTGCGGGGAGACGGTCGAATTTGCAGGAAAAGCATGCTTGATCCCACCCTCTCTGGAGTTACCCTGAGAGAGAGAATCACTAGATGCTGGTGGAGTCCTGGGATGGTGGCTCCCAGAACTTGACTTACCAAGTCGGACCGTCTTAAGGGGACTTGAACACTTGGAGAAAAAACTCTCGCGTTGTGAGTCCTCACCGGGGCGGTCCCGTCGGATTGACCCTTGTCCTTTGAGGGAAATGGCTCCTCTGTTGGACGTATTGTTGTGGGGGATAAGGATCCCTCCTCAACTCTATTAATGGGATGGTTTCCTGGAGAATAATCTCCGAAGGCAACATCACCATCAGCGGATGCATCACTCGGTTCATAGTCGAAACCGGCATCCATGTCGACGTCTGCGTAATCTGCCAAGTCAAACCAGTTCTCCTCGTTCCATTCTCCTGCCATGATTGCATGAGATTGGAAAAAGAGAGTATGTTGACAAGAGATTACCGGAAGATCCCCACGGTCGGCGCCAACTGTCGGTGTATTAGAACCGATCTTACGTAAAGATTGTTTGATTCGGGGGGTCTCCTAGAGATAAGATCACGCAGAGTGGATTGACACGGGATGTTTAGACAGGTTCAGGCCTTCTCCGGAGAGAATAATAACCCTAATCCTGTGTGTATGGTATTCTTGATGATCAAGTAAAAGAATAAGACTATTACAGAGAATAGCACTTGTGTTCCTACTTGACTGGCTCTTGTTCGCCCTCCCTCTATCTCTCTGATCGATGCCCTTATATAGTCGTGAAGAAGTAGCCGTTTTGCCTGCAAGGAGATGCGCTGATTAATCCGAGAATTGGCGTATGATGGCGATGAATTACGGCGCCTCGGCTTCTTCACGCCGTCGGCAATTATCTTCCGGAGATAATGGGGTAATTACGCACCATTAATAAGCGGAATAATAGTGCGTGCGACTGCGTTGATTCCTTAATCAATTGGACCCACTACTGTAGGTTTGATTATAAGGTGGTCGAGTTTACGGTCGTAGAAGAACTTACGACCGGTGTAGCGATGAGAAGAACTTACGACCGTGTAGCGATCGTAGAAGGACTTACGACTATGTAGTGGTCGAGAAGGACTTACGACCATGATATAGTCGTAGCAAGACTTACAATTGTGGGGGTGATTGTAGAAGAACTTACAACCACTTATTGGGCTTCTCCCTTTTAGATAAGGGGTACCTCTGGGGACTATGTGACATCATATTTACCCATAATAAGAATTATAGATAAAAGATAAAAATGAGGATTATTAGATCCTCGTCAAACCTCTTTCTTAGCCTTTTGCAACCAGAGGACTAAACATTCTGGGATCTTTCCCAAGAGCACCCATGGGCTTAGAATTCTTTTTTATCATGATTTAACACATTTACAAAATAGATATAAGCTAAGCCAGTTGTTAAAATAACAACTGAGGCAGTAAGAGGTTTCTCATAAAAAAATATGATCACACGATTTAGTGTACCCAGTCGTATAATCATAGATAACGGTGACCAGTTCTCTAGTAAAAAAATTTAGGAATTCTGTCGGGATGTAGGTATCAAGATACATTTCGCTTTTGTCGCTCGCCCGTAGAGCAGTTAATGGGATCATAATGTAAGGGGTGAAACGTCGAGTGTTTGACCAGTTGACACAACGGTCAGGAGCTTAGATTCAAGAACTTCCTTCTGTATTATGGGCCATTTGAATCACGACCAGTCGTGTGACCAGTGAAACACCATTTTTCTCATTTACGGTGTTGAAGCCATGTATCATCCGGAACTAAAAATGGGCTCTACTCAAACTGATTGTTACAACAATAACGATCAAGAAGAACGATGGCTCGACGATATCAATGTTCTTGAGGAACGACAAAACCAAGCCCTAATACGATCGGCGGTTTACCAACAAGCCATGTGAAGGTATCACAGTCGTAAGGCGCAACCTCACAGCCTAGTTGTAGGTGATCTGATTCTCATAAAAATTCAGAGCCTGGCTAATCGCTACAAATTTTCTCCCAAATGGGAAGGCCCATACACTATGGTCAAAGATACCAGACTTGGTTCGGTACGACTAGCTATATCAGATGGGCATGTTTTGTCAAATTCATGGAATATTGACCAATTGCATAAGTTCTTTGTATAATTGTATTTTTACATTTTAACATATTTTAATAAAGTTTATCATTTATTTATTTTCTTCGATTAGTGATATTGTTTATATGTTTGTACCCAAACTCTAGTTGCCTACTATCTGTTATTTACACAGGTCAAAGAAGACCAACTTCTCTCCGATATCCTTTCAAAGGATCTCTGTTACTCTCTGACTCAGACATCTAAGTCAAACACCACAAGGGTCCTAGTCGTGACCATTACGTCAATGGTTCTCACACGGGACCACACTCTTTTCTTAAAAAAACATGTGAGTAGTGCTTTACATGCTTAAGATTTCAGAGACTACATTTCTTCACTTCAACATTCTGTTCTACTCTTGTTTGGCTACTGGTCGAGACACAGAAAGCCTCCTAGTCGAAGTCTCTCCTCTCCGCACGTGGTTCTGCCCACTGGAAGGAGCTTCCTAGCGATGGTAGTTTTCCTACGATCTTCGCTGCCAGTCAGACTTGAGCATGAGCACGTTTCGTAGGGTATTTCTCATGAATAAGTTCTTAGCAATCATTACGATCAGTTTGGATACAACATATAGATAAAACCACTTATCGTTTAGTGCATACATCCTTACATTTTTTTTCTTTTCTCATCAAGACAAGTCTTATCTTTCGACCATGTAATCTATCTTTTGCTATTTCGATTATGGAAAACAGATCTACAACTAGTTGAAGTCACACACTGGTTCCGACCACACTTGATTTTCTAGTATTAATACGATTATTTTTAATAGTATTAATACTATCAATAATGGTCGTGACTTTTACTCTTATTCTTAGCTTACTGCTTCTTTAGTAAAGATCTTCTACTATACAAGCAGTGGGGGCTAGGAAATAAATGAGTACTTCATAAGTTAAAAGGATAAACGAAAGACTTTTTTGATGAACGAAAGGTGAGTTTTTTATATTCATACTTCTCATATTACAATAACCTACTCTTTAGGATCACTAGCCTGATCGCTGCATGTCGGAGATCCGACCTCTATTTCTTCTGCAACATTATTTTCCGAGAGGTGCCATTTCCTCAAAATTTTGGTTGCATCATCTCCCGAGCAGTTGAAGTCTTCCTTAACAGCTTGGAGATTTATGGTGGGGTCGAAGGACTTCAGCTTTTCCAAAGCAAAATTGACTCTATTTTTTTATAGCTTCAAATAAAGTATGTGCATGGTTCTCCCGTAGTTTTGAGCAAGCTCCTGAGATCTTCGAGTTGTTGGTCAAGGAAGTTGATCTTCTCTATGGGATCTCCTCAGTTGGGAAGTTTTGTTTCGGATCCCATATCGAAGAGCATCTTGTTGAGGGCCTTGACCTTATCTTCTAGATTATGCCCAAAAGCTGCCTCCTTGTCGCGCTCAAACTCAAGAATTTTTTTTGTTTTCTTCAATGCTTGAGTTTGCTCTGCACAAGTAGACCAAAGAGTAAATGCATACAATTAAGGATAGTACACTGGCCAAGTTTACGACCGATTACCTTCAACCTTCTTCTCGAAAGTCTCAAGGACTTCCCTGTGTCTGGTCATCAAATATTCGATCGACTGGTCCTTGTTTAGGCATTCTTCTTTAAGCTTGGCAATTGTGACTTCTTTCACCATAATCTCTTTTTTAAGCTTCTCCAAATCTATCAAGTATGATAAAGAGATAAGTTAATTAACAGAGAATGAGCTAAATGGTAAAGAAGGTGGGGAGAAGGCATGAAAAGGTGCTTACTTTCTAATTCGGAGTTTTTTTGCTCCAAGACTTTTATTCGCTTGGTCGGTCCTCCGACTGCAACAAAATTTTCCAACAAATGCTACAAAAATAGCAGACACTTTGAGTTTTTGACAAGATTTAAAGGGAAAGACTATTAAAAGTGGTCGTGTAAGCTTACCTGTATTGACATGTTATTGTATTCGACAAAAATAGAGTCTGTACTCGTCTCTGATTGACGATCTGATATTCTTCCCCAATCTTCATCTAGTTCTTTATTGTCGAAGACTCGAAAGGGACAAGAGAAAGTAACAGGAAGAGGAAACTTTCTAGCAGAGGTTGGAACCTGCTGGAATCCCTCAGATACCACCACCTCCATAGGCGGGATGGAGCCACAACGGTTCGGAGCAGGCATTGGCTCACACCGCCGGGGCTAGCTCAACCTCTTTCTCCTCGTGAGCTTTCTCCTTAGGGATGCTCGCCTGAGAGCGATCAAACACCGTGAGGATCTATAAGGAAAGAAGAAAAGAAGCCCAAGACTCTAGAAATACTAAAGACAAGTATTTACATAGGTTTCTTTTTTCATGTATACATACCTTGTTTCCTTAGTCTTGAATTTGAAGCGTGCAGAAGCAAAATCCGACGCGCTCGCTTTTCTTTTCTTTACAATCGACATCACCGATTCCAAATTGGTAGGGTTGGTTAGACACCTCACATCCACTGACAAGAGGTCGGAAGCAATATCCTCGACCAGTTGGTCGATAATAAGATCCCTGACCATAGGGTCGGATTGTGTGGTCTCGTTGACATCCAGAGCAGTTACTTCAACAGCTACTAACGGGTTGTAAGCGACCACTTAGGAGTCCACAACAACCACCTAATTAATAATCAAAGTTAGTTAGGTTATGAAAATTCTTCACCAAGAATATACATTTCTGTTCGGTTACCTACCTCTGTAAGATCACCTTCTCATGTGGCCGTAGGAGTAGTCGGAGTATCAATTGGCTCACAACTCTCGGTGGCCGCATTGATCTTCAATCCGACCGACTACACATCAAAGAGGATTTACGGTAAACCGATCAAGAAACACATAAATAGTGAAAGATAGTTAATATTTCTACCTTAAGCCTCTCGTCTCTCTCTCTCTCTCTCTCTGTTGCAGAAACAATGGCTAAAATCTAGGGGAAATCAACCTTCTCATCGGGCTCCCCAGCGCAGATCATTCTGATCCGGGTTCTAACCTATCAAGAGAAAGGGTTGCAAGAATGAACGAGAGATTTTAGGGTTACAAAAGTAATCAACCAAGATAAACAAATCAGTCGGAATCTTTGGTCGTGTCGTCACGACCAATGTACCATAGCATTGAATGTGCTCAGGATTTCAAGGGGCTAATCCGGCGGATAGAGAAATCTCTTACTATGTGCCAGGAGGTTAGACCCTTGATACTAAGGTGTTGGATGGCTTCAACCCATCTCCCCACCTTTCCGTCCTTCACGGAGGAGCGCCATTCTGGGTTCTCGCTCGCATTCTTACTAGTATAGTACAGGTTGTCCTTTTTAGTATCCATCATGTAGGAGTCCACAACAACCGCCTGTTCTTCCATGACGACCACGAAGACTTTGAGTACATTCGGATGTACTCATCAGCTTTTCCTTCGTGGAGGCGCAAGGTGCATTCCCCAGGCGTCCCCATCGTCTTCCCTAACTTCGTCATCCTGTAGAAGTACTTGAAGAGCTCCAGGTCTTCAGGAATTCCTAAGTACGCTTCACAGAGGTAGACGAAGACGCTGAGGTTAGCAATCGTATTGGGAGAAAGGTTCACCAATTCAATTCCATAATGCTCCAAGATCGTGGCGGAATGAATGAATTGGAGCCTAAAATCGCATTCAATATATGCGAGGAAAGCGATGATTTCCATCTTTGTTGCTTGGAGAGTGCTCTCCAGCCGTCGATCTCCAAGAAATCATATTCTTGTCCGGAAATATCCCAATCTTCTCCAAGGCTTCAAGCTTCTTTCCGCTCAAAATAGAAACCGATCGACCAGTTAGTAATCAAGTTCGACATGGTTAGGTATTGGATCAAAGAAACAAAGGAGGTCGTAGAAGGTTAAAAGCAAAAGAAGTCAGAGGAGTTCCTTGTCTTAGTAGATTAAAATGGAAAGCAGGAGGCGTAAAAACCCTAAAGCCTTGCGACAAGGGGATTTTATAGCCACAATTCCTTAACTGCACTAGAGAATTACCCAAAAGTCCAACGAACAGAAAAGGCTCTTCAGTTTCTAAGGCAGTTTCTCAACTTTAAAATGAATATAGACCACCTCGAATGTCACGGCATTAAATGAGGGTCTGCCTTATACGACTTCATCAGGAAAACGTATTCACACGCCCAATTCATTTAAAGTTCGAGGGCTAGCTGATGAGGATTAAAATATCTATGTATTACTTTAAATACATAATTAAAATACCATATGTCTTCGTAGTCGTAAACCCTAAGACTAATGACCCTGTAGTCGTAAGAGTCGTAAACCCTAATACTAACGGCCCCTGTGGTCGTAAGAGTCGTAACCCCTGAAGCTAATGACCTCTGTGGTCGTGAGGGTTACAGAGGTTACTTATAGGTACCCTGGTCGGATAAGGTCTTGTACCTAGTCCTCGACCAGATAATTGCTCATACAAGCAATCAACTGGCATATGGATTCGGCTCTAAGCATATCCCTTACTGCGTGATGAATGGAGCACATGTTGCATTGTCCCCATACCACGCGATGTTTCATGATCCTAAGACACTAGCGACAAACTACTATGCGGTTTAGTGTCTCACAGACATTAAACCACCAAACGGTTGATACTTCATCAACTGTTGCCTCGCTCCGACTAGTCGCGATACTTCCAACATGCGTCTCTACCATGATTAAATGCCACCACTTCATCAACTACTTAAGTAAGGACGCGAACAACGAAAGGGGATCGAAGCCAACTCAGAAGATCAATGGACGATTGGATTTGATCTGAAGCATTAGCATAGCAAGTTCTGCGCTGAGTGTAATCAGGATTAGTCCACTACTTTGTCAAGGCCACCCCCTGTAAATGATCTCGTTCATAGCAATAAAAAGCAGTCACATCATCTCTCAAGAACTCTTTGCTATTTTCCTCTGTTTTATTTCGTAAGATCGGCGACTCGATCATCGACACTCCTCACACCGGCGTCGTCGCTGCCAATCGTGTGCACCGCCAAGATGTCATCGTCGGCCAACATGGTTGTGCAAAACGATGTTGTTGCCCACCACGCCGAGCATGTAGGACGAAGCCTTTACCAGTCTCTTTAGCTCCAGCTCCACGTCACTGTTCACCGTTACCAGCATCGCGCCACCGCCTCGTCCGCCATCTTGATGCCCTCTTTATAAAAGACCACCACGAACAGGACGGCGATGACGGCCACGTCACCGGTGGCGATGGTGAGGAGGGTGGCCAGCCTCATCCTGCCCTGTCCTCCCAACGAAGGTGCTCTGGTAGCAGCGTCGCTGTCATCGCCAGATAGCACCTCAGTTGAGTTCTTGGGAATCGCCGCAATGGCAGGCGGTGACTTTGTCATGCCGTTCGGGCGATCGACGACAGTGGTGGAAGCAATGGAGGAGAGGCTATCCAATGCCTCCCGCGACTTCGGTGTTGCCCTCGGACATCGGCGGCCTCTGCACTGTGAACAACGGCAGCGTCAGTATGATGCCGGTGAGGTTGTTGTAGGATAGGTCGATGGTGAAGAGAAGTTGGGCAGTGATACCAAAATAGGATGACGGCACATGTTTTAGGGGTAGAGGATGTGTGGTGTTAAGGCTGAGGAATGGAGGAGCGAGGGATGCAGTGGCTTGTGGTGAGTTTGGCATCGGCCTTGTTAGCACCGGAGCTAAGGAAGGAGGGAGACGAAGAAATTTGGGGATAAGGAAGAAGCATAGTGTCGGACTCAAAATTTGGGGGAATTGAGGGTTTCGGTTGTAGCTGGCAGTTTTGCAGTTTGCCCCTTTTGAAGTTTTGATAGTTTCAATTTGAATTGAGCAGACGACATGGCCACACAATTTGGATGTTGTGGACGACTAGACAGTGCCCCTTAACTTCGCTCTGGCAAGGGAGTGATACTATTAGTGCTTGTTACAGTGACGCCAGGCAGCATCTCAACCTAATAAAACATAGGCCAACTCAAAACTTCATGAATCCCTTCGTCATCAGAACAGAATGCCAACTACTATAAAGCTCAGCTCGAAGTTCTCCAAATGGCATCCCAGAAATGGATGCACCAACATTTGGAACTGAACCTCGGAATAGCATCATTCTGTTCTCTATACCGCAACAGGAATGCAGACGATGCTAGGAAACAGAACAGCAACATGCAGCGTTACTTATTACAGACTTACAAAGAGGGAGGCTTCAAACAAAGCAAGCAACTAAAAATTCTAGCGCCAACACATCACAGTATCAGTGTATCACACAACGTGACCATTCGTAATTGACTCATACAGCAGTGTCATTCGCCACATACAATAGTATATATAGCCAGAAAGTTTAAGCACAAAGTGGACTCTGATAATCAGAATGTCAATCAACATTACATCCATGAGAAATCCCAGCCAACTTCCCAACAGAACATTCCGCCACGGCATACATATCACAAAGCAAAAGGACCAGCAGAGACCGAGCTTAGATCAGGCGCATTTTGTTTCCTACGTATTAATTTATGCATGGTAATGTATACGGTATGTGCACTGAGATTACGCGTGCTGGCTTAATCCCAGCCAGAGGCGCTGATGTTCCCGGTGCCCATGGAGTAGGAAGGGTAGTACTGCGGACTTGGAGCGCTTGGTCTGTAGGAGCTGGAGCCACCACCACCACCGGAGTATCTGCTCCTGCCGCCGCGACCACCGGAGTAGCTGCTGCTACCATAGTAGTCAGAATAGTCATCACCGCGGCGATAATCTCTGCCACCAAACCTGCTGCTGCCACCGCCACCGGACCTTCGGCCTCTTCCACCGTGGCTTGACCCTCCGTAGTATGGCCTCAACGCGTACTGCACCAACCAGTCAGGCGCATCCTGTTTCGCCTCGGTCATCAGTTCCAGCAGGCCCTTCGCTAGGGAGTGGTCGGATTCGGTGAAGAATGCCGTGGCGGAACCGGTCTTTCCAGCCCTCCCGGTTCTTCCAATCCTGTGGACGTAGTCCGCTATGCTCTTGGGAAGATCGTAGTTGATCACATGAGCGACGTTCGGGACGTCCAGGCCCCGTGAGGCTACATCAGTGGCGACCAATATAGGAGTGAGGCCAGTCTTGAAGGATTTCAGTGCACTCTCCCTCTCCTTCAAATAACATGCATATACAAATCAGTCTATACTCTATAGTAAAAAAAAACATGAATGGAATGTTTAAAATATTTACTGTCTCAAGCCTCAACTGATTAACTGTTATGAGTGCCAAAAGAGTGCCATGTCTAGATTCTAGAACAACTGTAATGCTATATACAGTAGTAATCAATACTCTGATGATGAATACAGACTATTAATCCTTTATTCGGCAAAACGAGACAAGTGAACATATAAGAGGTAGATTAAAAATAGTTCATTAGCAGAGATTTTCCCAGCAGAACCTCAAGTTATCACTATTAACACAGCGAATGGTTTACACTGCACTAAAGGTCATACAGATATCAGATTCATGAAAATGCAAACTTGTCTCAAGCTCTCAATGTTGAAAATGAAAATAGGTGGTCCAGTTGAAGGTGGGAGCTGTGGCAGTGGAGGCCACAGGAGGTATGAAACCAGCATGGCAGATATTTCAGACTAAAATTGTGTATATATTGCTTGGTGAGTTCAGGCAAATGTGCTCACCTGCTGTGTTCTGTCACCATGGATCGCTGTTGCAGGGAAGCCTTTGCTGTATAGCCAGTGCCTCAATGAGTCAGCCTCTCGTTTTGTCTCCACAAAAACCAATGTTAGAGGTTGCTGCAGCTAGACAAACATGCAAGCTAACATGAGAAGTCTTCAAGCAAGAAAAAGAAAAACGAATCCAATTGTAAAATCTAAAATGCAAATTGTATACCTTGCTATTAGCCACACTGACAGATTGCTTTTGTAAAAGATCTAGCAGGTAGCCTCTTTTATCCCCATCAGAGAGAAACTCAACTTTCTGCATAATTAGGTCGGTACTTGACCCCACCCTCCCAACAGTGATAAATATGTAATTTGACAAAAAGTCTGAAGCCAGACTCTGAAAACCAGATCAGAAAAAGAAAGTTGGATATTAGTCAAATGTATAAGCAGACATAGTCAAATGTATCTAAAGCAAACATAGGCAAATGTATATCAGTTTAATCATTTTTCAACTATATTATAGTAAAAAGCACAATATCTAAAAAGCAATGAAATGATCCACTGGAGAGAGGTAGAATATATCACAACATAATGAATGATGGGCTTTCTGCAGTATAAAATCTAAGCGCTATCCACTTGCTAGTATTTTTGTGGCAATGTATGTTACAAGAAGTATTAGTTGCCGTGCTGCTATTGCAGAAAACATTCAGCTGTTCCATTCTTGATCCTACTTTACACAAAGATAGTAAGTATAAACATCTATATTTACCTGTATTTCTGGTGGAAAGGTTGCACTGAAAAGCATAGTTTGTCTCACAGACTTTTGTGGCATATTCATCCTATCAACTATCTTTCTTATCTGAGGCTCAAACCCCATATCTAGCATCCTATCGGCCTCATCCATTACCAGGTACTTGATTGCCTCAAGAGAGACTCTTGATCTTTCAACCATGTCCACAAGGCGTCCAGGTGTAGCAACAAGAATATCAACGCCCCTCTCTAGGTCACGCAGCTAAAACAAGCAAGCATGAAAAGGCAGTAAGTCATATGGACAATGCAAAAAGACAGAAAACCCTGTTTTTCTTTTTGTTTAAAAGACAACAAAAAAATGAATATACATCAATCAAAACTATACTGTGTTCTAGCAACAAAAGCGCATACGCTACTTTTGAATGCTGCATCAAGTATTAGCAGTTAACATGACAATTATAAGATTTTGGAAGTTAATTCTCCATTATCTTTTCTACTCCTACATTGTACTCATTTCTACACATCTGAGCTACTCGGCAAAGAAACAAAAAGCAATGCAGAAAAAAGAAAGCATGCAAGCAGCAATCACCTGGTTATACATTGGAGTTCCTCCATAGGCCACCACAACTCTGAGTCCAGTTTGGTAAGAGAACTTCTTGGCCTCCTCATAAATCTAAAACATGAAACCATTAGCAAATAAGTCTTACCACCGATAACAATATAATACATGAATCAAAATCCATTCAACTCTCCTGCCCTTGCAAGACGAATTCATCAAAAAAAAACAAAGGAGAACTAAATGCAAAAAAACAAACAAACGTCAAATGACAAACCATCAAACATGTTCAGGCCCAAATATCAATATAAAAAGGCAGAAACATTGCATTCAAATATATTTTACATAAGATACCAATTATATTACTCCAGTAAAAAGCATGATATATGGACACTCTACAGATAAACTAAGTGCTGTTGTGGAAAACAACCTTAAGCTAGGGGACTACAGCACAGGAGCATGCATGTGCATACTCATGCACCAATGAACACCAGCTGACACAAGATCAAATGCATACATGATCAGACTGAAGGGATAGCAAACCAATTTTAGGATTGGTAACATACTAAAACATTCGACAGAATAATTAGTACTTGGAAAATTTCCACATAAGTGTTCCCTGCATTACAAAATTTGACTGGAGCATTATAGAAGTAGTATTTCAGAGCAACATGAAGCACAATTCAAAACGGTTCAGTAAGTAGTAACTCCAAAGGCATTATCATCCACATAATTAAATGCCAACAATTCGTTAAACCCGAATTAAGAAATAAAAATATGATGACACAAGTTATATGTGAATTGTTCACAAAATTGCAACACAATATGTTGTTATGTTCACTAGTTCAGAAATTGTTTCAAAAACAAACAGGTAAGGGTTTTGAACAGAAACATCTTCACTTCACAAACAAATTTTATTGCGTTTGGGAGGAACACGAAGCTAGTTACAGGAAGACAGGAAATTCCAAACATTTGCAACCAATAGATATTAATGCTACCAAGTACCAATTTGTGCACCATACGTTTCTAAGCTAGGATAGATAACAAAACAAAGCAGATGCTAACTTTCTTTAAAATTCCACATCAGCAGCAAAGCATGCAGGCATGCAAGTTATAGTTTTCCATTGAAATCAGATGCCCACCCCGAAACCCATACCTTAATTCAAATCCTCAAATGTGAGACAAACTGTTCAGGTAAAAACGATAAGAACATGGGTAGATTCCTGATCAGAAATAAAGTATGCAAATGAAAGGAAGCAAGAATTTGAAATTCTCAACAAATATATTTTCTTTTCCGCAAATAACAATTCAACCCAACCTACCCACCCACACAATCAGGAACAAGGAGCACAATGCACTGGAATTAATTTACAAAATCAGCCCATTGTGCAAAATGCGAACGTACGCAAAATATGCAAATCCAACAAAATTAAAAGAGCGAGAGATCCATGCTAATTCTCCACAACATAACCAATAGAAGTTGGATGAAAAACGCAAACGAAATCCACATTATTTGAAGACAGTACAAGCATACAAAGCATACTGAAATTGGTACTTCGACATATAAAATTTTGTCCATTGCAGACTAACTGTTATTCCTACCACTACCGGGCTCAGCAGCTTTGCCGAGTGCCTGTGGCACTCGGCAACGCACTATAAACACTCGGCAAAGAGTTTGCCGAGTGCCACCCACGGCATATCTCACACGGCATAGTTTCTGACGGCAAAAAAACTCTTTGCCGAGTGCTTTTCATCGAACACTCGGCAAATATTTTGCCGAGTGCCGAAGCGACCCTCGGCAAAAAAAAGGTGGTGACGGCGAGAACACGGTGACGCCGTGGCTTTGCCGAGTGTTTTTACAATGACACTCGGCAAAGCATTACTCTTTGCCGAGTGTCATTGTAAAAACACTCGGCAAAGCCGAGGGTGACACACGGCAAAATGACCAAAAACTGGCTATTTTAATTGTTTACCGCACCCCACTCAAACAAGTCACAATATCACAGATATATCAACAAGTAATCACCACAAGTAATCACATATAGTCCACAATATATCACATATATCACCACAAGTCACAATATATCACATATATCACCACAAGTCACAATATATCACATATATCACCACAAGTCACAATATATCACATATCACAAATCACAATATATCACATATAGTCCATCATTCACCAAGCTGGCCACCCCGACTGATGTGATGAGTCACGAGGCACATCATTCAAGCCCGATTGATTCTGCACAAAGGAGAAGAGATTGCATGTGTGAGACAAGATTTAAGGTAAAGCAAAGCACAAGCGAAAGCAATAAACATGGTAAGTAAAGAGCTCAAGGTAGAGAACGCAAACTCACAGGAGTAGTTGCAGGAGGAGGTGGAGGGAATAGCTCCGGTGGCAGAGGTTGACCCATCCTCTCGCCAAGACTTTGCATCCATCAAACATCTCGCTCCATCCTCTGCCGCTCGGCATCATTCCTCTGCCGCTCGGCCTCATTCCTCTGCCGATCGGCCTCCATCCTCGCCGCCATCTCCTCCCGTAGCATCTTCTCTTCTTCCAGTTGGGCCTACAATATTCCACCCCAATGTTACAATGCAAAGCAAAGGTATGTAAAAATTAATGAACGACGAATAAAACAGAAATAACCTGGAGTGCCTCCATCCGGATCAGGCGGTGTCCGTGGTAGGCGCGATGGTCGGGCTTGAGCTCGTGCTCCTTGATCGAATCTGGGAGAGAGTGGGAGTAGTGGCCGTGTCGAGTGTGTTGTCGCCAATCCAGTACCGCCCATGCTTCTTGCCTCGGTGCTCGGATCGTACTCTGGCCCATAGACCGCCCTTGCCATCGATGTGTACTCACTAAGGCGGTGTGGGACGGTCGCATTGTCAGACACCGAGGGCGGGTCCTCCGGTTGTAGTCGACGTCGGACGTCGCCTTGCCCTTGTGGGCCAAAGCCCATGCCTTGAATCGGGAGCAAGGTCGCCACCATGTGACGACGATCGAAAAAAAAAAGCAAGATGATTAGAAATTATGCGAATTGAGCGTTATAATAAAGAAATGAATTGCGTACCCATGTAGCCGCGAATTCGCCGAGGCTCTGGTTGCCTTGATGGTGTGGTGCACTGCATCATCAAACGCCGCCCCGGCAAGCGTTGCCAGCGCCTCCTCCCACTCGGCGGCGCACCACTTGTCCACCATCCGTGCTCAAAGATGGAGATGTCGGGCGCACCACCACGGAGGTACCTACACGCCATCAAGTATATGACATATAAGAAGATCAAATTAAGCGTACTTAATCTCAGAAAAAATCAGTATTAATGTTCTATATTTACCTGTATATATTCTTCCCGGGTCAGCCTCATGTTTCTTGCTTGAGTTTTGTTGATCTTCGAACCAAGGTAGGTAGCGTTGTATGTTACGATGGCCTGGACGCGTGCCTCGTAATGCATGTCCTTCACGAGTTTATAACAGGCTTTGTGAGCCACACTAGCACCTTGGCCTCATATCCTCCCGGCATCCAAGAAATCTCGCATATAGACGCGATGTATCCAGTCATTTTTTCAAGAATGTCCAATGAATGCGATGTATTGAGCAATGTAGTGCGAGGAAGACTTACCCACAGCTCGGCCGTCACCCGCGCCGCCTTGTTGGCGAATACCCTGCCATCCCGATCTGGTAAATCGGGGAAGGCGACGTAGTGGTCCCACGTGTAGGCCGGCTCCTGCCCTCCGCCAAACTCAACCAGCCGTGGAAGTGTAGCTTTGCACAAAAGACCCAGGATGCCATTGACATGGCGTTTGTGATCACCTGCAGCCACAAGCGTCCAACCCCTGCCCAAGTGATTAAGATAAATTATTAGTTTATATTGTGATTTTCAACATATCAAATGAAAAAGTAGTGATAACATCTAAAGTTACTTACCTAGCCCCAGTGGGTTGAATCAGCGGGCGTCTCTCACGAGGTATCGGTCGCCTCGGGAGGGTCGAGGGACCTCGCAACCAGACACCCGACGAACCAGAGGAAGCGGAACCCCCTGCCGCCTCCTCCTCCTCCTCCTCCTCCTCCTCCTCCCGCTCCTCCCGCCTCCCGCCTCCTGCTGCTCCCGCTCCCCTCCTCGTCCTCCTCCCGCTCCCGCCTCCTCCCCGCCCCCTCAAGAGTGCTCCCGCTCCTGCTCCTCCCGCTCCTCCTACTCCTGCTCCCCGATCGCCACCAGATCGGGCCGTTTTGGTAAAGCGACCTTACGTTCCTCATACCGCCCACCATCTTTGTTCAATCACCTGCAATTAAAAAGAGTAAACCAATAAGCACAGCTAAACAAGACGTACTTAGAAAGAGATGCAAAATAAACAAAACATAATTAGAAAATAACAAAGTATTACATGTATTAAAAATAATCGAATGATCGGATTAGTTGGATCATAAGTCTCATCATCGAGATCGACCATGTCCATATAATCAAGACTATTCAAGGAGCAATGTTGTCATCATCACATTGCGTAAATGTAATCGCCAAGTAATTCTAAGTCCTTCACATTTTGAACCTCATCTCCAGCGTCCTCGCCAACAACCCTTTCATTGTCTACTTCCATTCCGATTGCTTTGTTAAGTCTATCTCAAAACTCCCTTCTAGCCCCTCTTCTTGAAAGAACTCTCCGTCATATGTGTTTGGGTCAAAGTTGTAATCTTCATTGTTTGGGATGTAGTTTACCGTGTGGCGATACCTTGTACACAACATCCCAAGCCTTAAGACGGTCGTCTTTTTGGCACGGTATGAGAGATAATAAACTTGCGTGGCTGTTGAGCCACAATATACACATCGTCTCGGTAAGACGGATGATCGTCAATTTCGACTAGCCCAAGATTAGGGTCTGTCTCGTTACTTGAGGATCAAACCAATGGCATTTGAATATGACAGATTAAGAGGTTTGCAACCATGAAACGTGAGTTCGATATTTCTTCAATTCTTCCATAATACTCGACTCCATCAAGGCCAGCGTAAAAACTCCAGATTTGTGGTTCTTCGATTGGGCCGACTCGCTCATGTCTTGTTGTGTGAAAGCGATATCCATTCACGCCATAACAGTAAATGAGCTTACCCTATAGGCACGACCATCGGCAACCTGTCTCAACTCTAAGCACTCATAGACGATCGGTTTGACCTCGCAAGCTCAAGCAGATAGTTCGTTATATTATTCGCCTGCACGAGCAACTTGTAATGTCAAACTAAGTACGAGCTAAATTGGACAAGACCTTCTGCTTGAACCAAGAAATGAAATCGGACATTCCATTTCCCGCACTCGCCTAAGAAGGGTCTCGGCTTCGCGGGTAGGTTCCCTTGATTCACGCTGAATTGATGATGAAATTCCTCGCACCAACGAGAAACAAGGGGGTTGGATGCAGAATAGTGACTACTCGAGAACAAGTTTGTTGACAACTTACCGCATGTACGGCTCCACTTCGGAAAGGTTGTTCAACACATATAGCATGATAGTGCGCCACTCTTCATGTTTCAAGGTCTTGGGGTCGATCACTTGCACTTCCGAAGTTGCCCTCGGAAAATGCCGAGGTTCGATTCATTTTCGCCAAAGATTGTAACGAGGGGTGGATTGTGCACGCTAGGAAGGTTGTCACCATAGTACGTTGTTGTGAAGTTTGACACCTCCTCCAAAATGTATGCCTCGCAACGGAAGCCTCAATTTTGCATTTATTTTTACATTTAGTTCGATGAACCTTTAGACATCTCTCAATTGATAGCACCAACGGCCAGACGGCCCCCATTCGTGCCTCATACGGAGGTGCAAAATCAAATGTTTGATCGGATTGAAGAAGCCGGGTGGAAAGATCTTCTCCAACTTACAGACCAACACAGTGCCATTCTTTCCAAGTCCGCAATCACGGTCCGAGATAACTCCTTGGCACAAAGTGGCGGAAGAAATTGCTCAACTCGCCAAAGACTAGCCAAACATGCTCGAGGACATAGCCTCGAACCATCACCGGAAGAAGCCGCTCAAGCCATATGTGGTAGTCATGACTCTTGAGCCCATTGATTCGCATAGTAGATAAGTTCACTCCTCCTCAGTTATTTGCAGATACCCATCAGGAACATTAACGCTTGGAACCATTCTAGTACTTCCTCCTTTGGGGCTGGTCAAGACGAATTCGCCTTAGGCTTTCTCCATGTCCCGCCGCCTATAGGAGGCTTCATTTCTTGCTTTGGTCTATCGCATAACGCTGCGGATCCACTCTAGCCTTAATGTTGTCCTTTGTCTTATCAGAATGTCCATGATTGTTGCCCAAAGTGCCTCGGCGACATTCTTTTCAAATGTGCATTACATCAATGTTATGTGGAAGAAGAAGGTCATCAAAATAGGGAGCCTCAACAAGCCCGACTTATGAGTCCATGCATGTTGCTCACCATATCCCACAAAACCACCTTCTTGATTGACCTCGAGAGCATCTATCGAGCACGAACCGCTGCACGGCCATCATCTGCGGTGCGTGTGGTCTATAACTACGACACCTTCGTAAAGTTCTTGATGTCTCGTCTCAATGCATGGTCAAGAGGGAGGAATTGTCGATGTTTGTCGAACGAAGAATACTTGCCACCCTTCAAAGAACCAAATGAACTTCGTGAGTCGCCTTGCATATCGGGCATGGGAACTTCCGTGAACACACCAAATGCAGAAAATCCCATACGCCGGGAAGTCATGCAGGGAGTAGTGGTACCAAACATGCATTTTGAAGTTTCTCTTTGTAGCTCGGTCGTATGTCCATACCCCTTCCTCCCAAGCACGGACCAATTCATCAATCACAGGCTCCATGAACACACCCATATTATTCCCGGTGTTCAGAAATTATCAACGACAAGAATATGTTCATCGTTGGAAGAGGACGGGGAGATTGAGGGGATAACGAACACGGCCAACAAGTGTATGGGGCGCCATCATTCCATAAGGATTGAACCCATCTGCTGCCGGCGCAACACGTACATTACGAGCCTCATGACTTTCTCACGATGAATCACATCAAAGTGGGTCCATGCTTCACCATCGGATGGATGTACCACTTCTCGTGATTGTATCGACGCCCATTTTTGTGCCATGTCATCTGCTTCGCGGTTTCTCGGTCATGTATAGCCGTTGGATCCTCGGTATGAACGGAAGGTACCGTAGGATTTTCACGGGGATCGCAAGCTGCCTCTTCTGACCATCACCAGAGTCTACCTCCAGGAACCTAGAGGATCCACACTTTGCACAGTACTTTGCTTCCGCGTGTTCTTTCCTAAATAGTATGCACCCCTTCGGACAAGCATGTATCTGCTCATATGGCATCTTAAGTGCACGAAGGAGTTTCTTTGACTCGTACATGCTCTTTGGCAGAATGTGACCCTCCGGAAGCATGCTGCCAAAACCGCCAACATAGCATCGGCGCCTCGACTCAAGCTAAACCGACTTCAAGGCCATTACGCGCCCAATGCCATCCGCTTGAGAAACCTTCGTCTGGCCGTGAAGGGGTTTCTGTGCCGCAGACAACATGTCGTAATACGCCTTTGCGGTTGCCTCTGGCTCCTCCTCCCTACGTCCTTCAGCGAAGTGTGCTTCATGATAGTCATTTAACATGTCTCCTACCCCGCCATCAGCATCATAATCCTCGACGCGTGGTCTCACGACCTCCTCTCTCATACGATCGGATTCACCGTGGTAGATCCACCGTATAGTCTGCCAGAATCCAAACTTGCAAAGATGTTTACCCATGACCTCCTTTGTTTGTCGACGCGCGGTTTGCACATCCGCCGCAGGACACCAAGTGGCACGCGCTCCTTTAACCTTGGCAAATGCTAGTTCCAAGAAAGCATCGGTCTTCTCAATCCATTCATCGGACAACGAACCTCGACTTGAGCGGCCGTGTACATCCACTCACGGTCATCCATCCTCTAACATATCGTGGAGTAATATAAGAATCAAATGCATCTACACGATCTTTCTCCTATCTAATAGGTGAAGATAGGTCCTAATCTCACTCGAGGATGCGTAGATGAGGTTAGTTTCATGTTTCACTCCTATCCGAGGGGCAAGATTCGCGGCACCTCCCATTGTTCTCCAAATACACGTCCTGGCAGGGAGATTGTGTATCCGGAGAACAACAGGGAGATGCTGCCGAAACTCTATCACGGATCGGAGTAGACCACGGAAACTAACCCCATCTACGCATCCTTGGGCTGTCCAAAACGTGGACAATTCGAAACAGATACGGTTATAGATATGCAAAGATCTGCATATTTCCAACCGTATCTCTTTCGAACGGGAGACGCCTAACTGGGTTACGTGATCTACGACCATGATACGGAAAGAGGGGTTATACCTAGGGTGGCGGTGGAGTCAGGCTAGCGGGGCCGTGGCGGGTCGGTGCAGTGGCGAGGCGACGCGGTGCAGGCAGACCCGCAGCGGCGAGGAAGGTGATCGGGGTCGCCGAGGTACTCCGGCGCCGCTCCGACTGGCTCTTCTCTCCAAAAAAAGAAACATAAAACTGTCAATACAAAATTTCGCAAGACTCTCCTCGCACGGTGAGGTTTCCAAAACCTGCAAGAAAACCAAGCGCACGATGGCCGACATGCACATGTGGAACTCTATCAAATAATAAGCACTCATCCGCCCAAATCCACAGGTTTGGGACTGCTCAGAGCTTGCCTCTGAGTGCGAACCTACATCTATCCTGGATCCACGCGCCCAGGCACGCTCGAGATCTGGCTCGAGTCCACCCAAATCACATATTTGGGATCGCCAGGTTCATTCTCGAGTACGCCCCAGATTTCGCTCCTGGTACGCCAGATTCGTGTGATTGATCTCCAAATTACATCAAAGCATAACATAGAAGAATCGAGCTCGTAAAATAGTTTTCTTTTACCCACCCTCCGAAAATTGGCTTAGGCTTTAAATGTTGAGCTCCCAATCGATGGAACAAGAACAACTTTTCCTACAAAGAATCGTTTTACTCGCAACAATTCAAGATGTAAGGTGCTTGACTTGGTCGAGAAAAAGCAGAACAACTTGAACAGGAACACAAGAATATCATTAGACTCAATGGTCAGATTAGTTGGACATGGTGAAAAGGTAAGCATAGAACACTTGGTACAGCTTTTCACAAGGGGGAAAGCAGCCAAAATAAAATGACACAAGGCATTTGATGATTGCTTGCGCATTTTGCATTTCAAAATTAATGGGCCAACCTATTAATTTCCCATTCCAAAGATTAAGAATTACTACTATTGTCAAAATTTGTGTCAGCAACCTACACCCGCATTTTCTTAAAATCAAGTACTTTACTATCAAAATATGACAAAAGTAAGCCAACAATTGCAAATAGATAAAGTTGGGTTTAGTTGGGTGTACACTATTGGCAGCTTTATAAGCTTGATTAGCAAAGTACATTAAGTTTTCATATAGGAAATGATGTGTTTAGTTGGGTGTACACTACATATACTTATCTGAAACCCTCTTAGTTCTCTTATCATCTATATATACATCAATCATTAATATATAATCTCTAAACATTGATAGCAAACCAACTAATTAAGTGGTACAAGAACGTTAAGCTTAATGCCCTGATCACATCAAAAGCCTAAGCTTATAATAAGCACATCAGTTGAGAAACAAATTGATAGTAACATTGGAACAAATGGAGAGGGCCCCACATGGAAGTACAAAAGTTTGATGAGAATAAAAATGATCTCTTCAGGTTGCAAGGTCGACAAATGGACATACACATCGAAAATCAAGACAAACTACTTTGAAGTAGCAAGTAAGGAAGATCAAGGCATAACTACTATTAAAATGCCTTCCATGATGAAGGATAGAACATGTTTTATTAGCACTAGGACATATACCTCTTTAGTTAACACACGGCATTTCGACGGGGCGGCGAGCACTGGGGCGGGCGGCGCGGGCGGGAAATGGGCGCTGGGCGGGCGAAGCGGGCGGGCGGCGCATGCGGGCGCGGCGCTGGGTGGCGCGTGAGGGAAGCGGAGGGGCTAAGCTGGCGGGCGTGCGGGCGCGCAGTGGGCGGCGGGGCTGGCGGCGGGCGGGCGGCGGCGTGCGGCTGGGCGCGGCGCGCGTGGGTAGGCGGCGGGGGGAAAATGGCCGGCGGACAAGGGGCGCGGCGGCGCTGGCGCTGGCGAAGGCGCGGCGGCGGCGGCGTGTGAGCGTGTGTGAGTGTGTTTGTAGGTGAGCGCGCCGCGACCGCGTTTTGTTATAAACCTGAGCTTTGCCGAGTGCCCCGATCTGGCACTCGGCAAAGCCCCCTTGTTTGCCGAGTGCCTCCCACAAAGCACTCGGCAAAGCCCCCTCGTTTGCCGAGTGCCTCCCACAAAGCACTCGGCAAACAAGTATTTGCCGAGTGTCGCCCGGGCGACACTCGGCAAACTATTTTTTTTTAATAAAAATTCCTTTCCTCTCTTTCTTTTCCATAACGTGTTTTACAAATTTGTTCGAATGTACTTCGAAAATACCTTGTCAAATTCACTCAACAATGCATATTCGATGCTTCTACGAACATTAGACCATTAGTTCATGCAGTTATAGCTCAAATTCAATTTATATCATTTAAAATTCTATAATTGCAGTTTAAAAATTAAAATTATCAAACGGATCCGAAAAATTACCAAAATTTCACATGAAACAATCTCTTTTGTCTATTGCCTATACAAAAACTTTTGTACTCAAACCACAATTCGACCGTCACTTTGACTCCAAATCTTACCGAATCCTTCTCGACTCTACGCTTCTTCTTCAGAAATGCTTCGGTTTGTAAGCATCGTACGTGACAACTCATGCGAAATCTTATAAATTTTTGACCACAGCCTCCACGTATGATATCATGACATCTTGATAAATCTCATGATTTTCAGACTTTGTTTGCTTTTTTAAAAATTTAAAAACCATTCGGCCAAACGTTCGTGGTCGTGTTTCCTATACAAGATGTTCGAAATTCCTTTTCATTTCATGTAAGGCCTCAAACCGGTTGAATAACATGAATATCATTTTTCTACTCATTTTTCCTATTATTTGAATCAATTGCGTTCAAATTTGACTTGATTCAAAAATTGCTTGAAATGCAATTAATTAATTAATTATAGCAAACAAATAGAAAAATATACCAAATTTTAACATGGAGTACCATATGTTGTATGTGGAGAGTAGAAAAGTTGAAAGGTAGGAAAGGAAAAGTTTTTATTTTTTTGCCGAGTGGCGCAACAAAACACTCGGCAAATGAGACACTTTGCCGAGTGGCGCAACAAAACACTCGGCAAATGAGACACTTTGCCGAGTGTCAACTAATGACACTCGCAATCGAGACACTTTGCCGAAAGTGTCCACTAATGACACTCGGCAAATGAGACATTTTGCCGAGTGTCAACTAATGACACTCGCAAATGAGACACTTTGCCGAAAGTGTCAGAGAAGACACTCGGCAAAGTGTTAACGGCGCCGCCGTTAACTACCGTGCCCTTTGCCGAGTGTTCTAATGTGCGAGTGCGGAGCACTTTCGGCAAAGCTGAGATTTGCCGAGTGTCATGGTTTGCCGAGTGCGAGGCACTCGGCAAAGTTATGTTTGCCGAGTGCCAGATGTTTGCCGAGTGCTTTCTATCGGGCACTCGGCAAATAGGCTATTTGCCGAGTGCCCGATAGAAAGCACTCGGCAAAGGCGGGGACACTCGGTACAGAAACCGTCTCCGGTAGTGTACAACACAAAAAAAAAATACACAAAGTTCTGCCAACAACACGATCTTAGCGAATCAACATTCAACAAATGATCACAAGCAACATACAAAATCTAGGAGAGCTCAGGCGCAACACATTAATTTCAAGTAACAAGGAAGAAAAAATCTAGCAAACCGAGAACAACCATGCAAACCCCAATTCGCGAGAGTGCATAGACGGGCATATCCCCAAAGCCCGCACAGTGCGCGCACGGAGAGACATGGACAAGGCAATGCACTGGTCACATATGCGCACACGCGCATAAGCACAGCCACGAACGCTGGCATGCACACCACGCCCACGACTACGGGCGCGCGCACAAGCAAGACAACACAGGAGCGCACAGGAGCGCAAAAACACCGATTCGGGGACATCTACGCTACAGGCGCGCACGAGAAAGAAACATCTGCGAGACGCACAGGCGCGCTCCCCTTAACAGCGAACCGGCCAGACAACGCACATCAACGCATACCCCACACACACGTAGCGTCCGCGCGATCGCGCAAGAGAATCTAAGAGGCAAGACAGCGAGCCCATTACCTGCGCTGCAAGCTCTCTGGTGGGCGCGAGCACGAGCGCGCGTGGCCTCGCAGCGCAGTCGTACGCCGCCCTGTCCCGGCGACCCACTCCTCTTCCTCCCCCTCCTCCTCCTACCGCCGCTGCCACCAGCCCGCTCACCACCGGGAGGCAGAACGCGGCAGTCTTCCCGGACCCCGTCTGCGCGCACGACATCAGGTCCCTCCCGGCCATCGCTATCGGCATCGAGTAGCGCTGCACGGGCGTCGGGCTCTCGTACCCGCACCTCGCTACGTTCCGGAGCACGGCCTCCGCGAGCCCGGCCTCCGCGAACCCCTCCGCAGGCGGAGGCACCGCCTCGCCACTCACCTCCACCGGAATGTCGTACCTGTCCAGCCTCCGAGCCCCGTCCCCGATATCGAGCCCCACCACCCCATCCGAAACCTCGTCCACCGTCGGGGACGGCTTGGTCGTCGCCGCGGCGGGAAGCGCCGGCGCGGTGTAGGGGGAGCGGCCGGAGCGAGAGGCGGTGGTCCACTGGCCACCGGCCGGATAGGCGCCGCCGCCCCACGACTTGGACGCCGCAGCCATCTCGTGGCCTCTGCTACTACTGCCCTACCTCTAAACCCTACGACACTTTTGGGAGGGGAGGGCAGGGGAGGGGAGGGGAAGAGATCACGAGGACGAAGGCGAAGAGCTCGGTGTGGTGTATTTGTAAGCGCGTCTATGTGTGGGTGGTCTCGTGGGAAGGGAGAGGGGAGTTCGCTGCACCGAGTCTATGGACCGATTAGAGATCTACGCCGTCCGATCGTGGGTCGGATGGTTGACATGTGAATTCTACAGAGCAGGTGGTTAGAGTCAGTGAACTGGTGTATGAACCGGACGTTGTTCTTAGCCGTCGGATTGGATATGAAGGCGTACGACTGTGAAGCGGTGGCGGTGTATGGGGTTATGGTGGACGCGGCGTTGGGGTTTCCCGCGCGGGGCGTGATGTGGAGCCCACCA
Organism: Hsuehochloa calcarea; assembly: GCA_036346395.1. NCBI lineage: Eukaryota > Viridiplantae > Streptophyta > Magnoliopsida > Poales > Poaceae > Hsuehochloa > Hsuehochloa calcarea. The sequence goes on along the minus strand of CM070603.1, from coordinate 27,626,936 downwards.
CTAGTTTTGTGACACCTGGGTAAAGCTTCAGGAGGTGGTACATGGGTAGATACATATATTCGAATTTTCCGAGTAGCTGGGAGGAAGCTGGGGTTTTCCTTCTACTATACCAGGTACTAGTAGTACAAGGAAGCGATTATGAATTTTGAGTTTATACATGTACTATAATTTGGTTGGCCTTGCTATGTAGTATAATGCTACCTCTCCATTTCAGTTTACATGCTTTTATAAATTTGTGTAAATGCTTCAAACTATTGCGAAATACCAGGAGACGTACGTGTTTTACTTTACTCTTTATTCTCACCTTTTATGCACGATCATCTAGAAATGTCACTGATTCACCAAGTCTCATCTTTCGATAGCACTTAATGAACGGTATTTATATTGTTATTATTTTGTTAATATTAGAGCCCGGTCAAAATATACCATGCGAAAGGAGGAGAGCGAAAGTGGGAACAGGGGCGGTATCAAATATAATCACCGGTATTCATCCTTTAGCCTAAAAACTGTGCACCACGGAGTCATTTCATGCGGCGACGTAGGCACACAGCCCACGCGGCGACACGGGCAAGCACCCCAAGTTCATCACTAATTATGCTAATAATTTTGTGGTTCATCGCTAATGATGATGTGGTTCATCGTTTCATTAACTTGAAAGAACATAATTACTAAAAGATAATTTATTTACTCAACTAGTTACTCGTGGTGGGGTAGGAACAGGTGAATTAACTGATACACATCCATCAGCTCGGTTGCCTCCAATAGTTGGTGCTTGAGCACCCTTACCATTTCCACCACCAAGTGGTGGCATGTTAACCTGTGGAGGATCGTGCATGCCATTCAGATTGGTATCTCCGATTGTGTTAACTTCGTGACGCCAGCAGTGATCTTCCGATTAACTCTCGTCGTAGCTAAGGGAGAGCCTTCCAGTGCTTCTGCAAAAAACCTCCATGATGGGGAGTAGTCGGAGATTACCGCTCTGGTGGGCTTTGTGGTGGACTCAGTCTGATTCGGCGGATTGTCGATCGTACACTGAGTTTCACCATGCTCACTTGGCATACGATCGGTGATAACTTCATCAATACCCTTACCAGATGTCGGTTGGCCCCCGGAATACGTAGGAGCCGTTGGCGAATACTAGTCACTCATGACAATATCGAGAGTACATGGACTCTCTGATTGCAGCGCTGGGCTTCCATTGCCATTTTTGTTCGGTCGGGTCGACCGGGCTTGCAGAGGTGTTCGGACGTTCCGAACTGGTCAGAACGAGTAGTTCCTTTGAGAGCGCCATTGATGGCAGCGGTGTATCTTCATTCATTCGGTCGATTTCGCTAATCTTTGCGACTAGCGAGCCAGTGGAGGAGGAGGAGGATGCCATCCTATTTTCTTCCATAGCGCGGATGCATGTGTTCATATCGAGGTCGAAATAGTCAGTCAAGTCGAACCAGTTTTTCTCATCCCAAGTCTCTGTCATGTTCACGTGAACGATAATGAGGCAAATAAAGTGGATGATGAATGCTTAAGCGAAGTAAAGCTTCAAGAACTCAAGCCTTCTTCTCCACGGTCAGCGCCAGATTTCAACGATTGAGTCGTCGATCTTACGAAATAAAACAGTGGAAAATGGCAAAGAGTTCTTGGGAGATGATGGGACTGATCTTTATTGATATGAACTGGATCCTTTACATAGGGTGCCCTTGACAAGATAGTGAACTAATCATAATTATACTAAGCGTAATGCTTGCTATGCAATTGAATCAAACTTAAAACATGAATCTAATTCTGATTATTGTGCTCCAATGTATTGCCCTCGTTCCTCCGTGCTCCATTCTTAAATAACTATTGAAGAGGTGACAGTTATTCCTGGAGAAGACGCCTATTGGAAATATCGCGACTGGTTGGAGCGAGGCAACGGTTGATGAAGCATCAACCATCCGACGGTTGATGTTTGTGAGACACTAAATCGCATAGTAGTTTGCTGCTAGTGTCTTAGGATTATGAAGCGTCGTGTGGTATGGAGCCAATATGACATGTGCTTCGCTCATCACACTGTAAGGGATATGCTTAGAGCTGAATGCAGATGTCAGTTTTTTGCTTGTACAAGCAGTTATCTGGTCGAGGACTAGGTATAGGACCTCATCCGACTAGGTTACCTATAAGTAACCTCTGAAATCCTTACGACCACAGAGGTCATTAGCTTCAGGGGTTATGGTTCCTACGACCACGGGGTCGTTGGCCTTAGGGTTTCCGACACTTACGACCACATGTGTCGTCAGTCTTAGGGTTTACGACCATGAAGACATATGGTCTTTTAATTATGTATTTAAAGTAATACAAATAGATTTAATCCTTGTCAATGATATACTCCCTCGGCATCTCGTTCTGGAGTTGAAAGCCACAACTGCTAGCGATCGACCTGTGCTTACCTATTCCATAATAGTACCTGAAAAGGTCTAAATCTAAAGCGATTCCCAGATAGGCCTCACATGGGTACACAAATACGCTCAGCATCGTGATGGAATTGGGAACTAATTTCACTAATTCCCCCTCGAAGTGCTTGAGCACGATTGGTAGGAATGGGTGGCAAGGTAGTCGAAAGCCACACTCGTAGTACGCTTGGAAGACAGGAATTCTTCCCTCCTTCGCCAATGGCCAATGTTGCCCCTCAGCATTAGTCCATTTCACCCAAGCTCGCCTCAGAATCTTCTCTGCAGCAACAAAAGCAATCATCTTTGTGACATCTATCTCTGATTTCTCCCACTTCAACATGACTCTGGCCATCTCTTTAGAGGTTTAGGTCTGATTCGAAGAGATTTGTTGTAGATTTGAGGATTTGGAGAAAAAAAATGCAAACTTGGTTGGCGGCATACAGAACAAGAGCTCCGAAACAATTAAAGCAAACGGGGAAAGTAAAAAACATTAAGTTACTCCTCAGTAAATATTTATAGCCTTCGATCTGAATAAAAGATTGTGGGATATTAACATTTGCAAATATCTTCAGGAACCCCTCCCAACAGACAAAATTTGCAAGAGACGATTGCATTCTTTTTTTTTGTCTATTCAGGGAAAGGAGTTTTATTTTTACAACGCAAGTAAAAATACCTTTCTTGACCAATTCAATTTCTGGTCAAAAGAAAAACCAGTCAAAAAGACTTTACTTTCGACCACTATCATATGACATCTTTCCCAAGTAAGTCATTTTCACTTGAAGTTGGTAGGCTAGATGACGAGGATCTAATAATCCTCAAATTAATTAATTTATTTATCTGTAGTATTATAGATAATAATGTCTCTTATACAGCCTTCAAGCATACCCCTCAATATTAACAATGAGGGATATCACATACACACCTAATGGTCATAAGTTTGTCTACGATCACCTTATATGGTCATAAGTTCTTCTACGACCACCTATTATTCACGAGTCTTACTACGATCACCATATAGTTGTAAATTATTCTACGATCAGGTCATCTACGACCACCCTATGGTCGATAAAACTTACAGACATGTGGGCCCAATCGACAATGATATTTGTGCGTTGTGTTTAATGCATACAGTAGTTAATACGCGCCATTATTCCCGAAGACAACTGCACGTATTAAACCTCTGTCTCATAACATAACCGCAGGGCGACGTTGGGGGATATATCTCTGACAATAACTACTCTTAAACGTGAGCATTGCATCAAACGACAAGGCTACTCTCCATGTGGACAACTGTCACACCTTCATGCGCTATATAAGAAGTAAAAGTTAGTGGACAGAGGCAGAGAAGACAAACTACAGAACAAATAGGAGTCATTAATCTTAGTTTTCGGTGACTTCTCTCTTGTAAGCACAATGAATACAGTAATACAGGACTAGGGTTGTTATTCTCTCAAAAGAATGCCTGGATATGCATAAAATTCGCGTGTCCTTTTTTTGTGTGGTTTCCCTCTAGGAGAGCTCCTAATATTCATTCATAAGATCAATATTAAACCATCGACACACATCTTTGTCTTTGTAGATGATAGCCTGTTAGAAAAAATAGGGACAAAAGCGAGACACAAATTTTTACGTGGAAAACCCTTGCGGGAAAAAACCACGGACGCCAACCGGCGATGATCACTATATGAGGAGTGTTTACAAATCGCACGAGATTACAATGAGGTGTCTACTCTCTCCGTGCGGCTTACAAGATGTATACATAGGGGTAAGGACTTAGAGCCCAAGTAAAAAACAAATCCACTAATATGGAAACTGATTTGGACTCATCCATATTAGACAATTCAGATCACAATATCAACAATCTTCACCTTGAGATGGATTTTCTCTTGTAGCATAATGAAGAATCATCAATCACCAAAGTATCTACACAATAAGATAAAAAATCACAGTGCGCCAACTAGTCTCTAGGACTAAGCTGTAATACCAACTAAGCTTGAGAAAAGATCAAACTTAGTAACAGGAACTGACTTTGTCATCATATCAGCTGGATTATCATGAGTACTTATCTTGCACATCTTTACATCACCTTGAGCAATAACACATCGAATAAAGTGATATCTCACATCAATGTGCTTTGTTCTTTCATAGAACATCGGATCCTCTGTAAGGTATATAACACTTTGACTATCACAAAATATGGTAGTGCAAGAATTTGGCAGTCAAAACTACCACAAAAAATTAAGGTCTTTGTTTGGCAATTAGTAAACGTCGCAAAAGTCAATAGTTGGCTCCGAAAGTTGACCCCCAAACAAATTTTGTGATATATGCGGGCTGGAGGAGGAGACGGGTTTTCATGCTGTGATTCGTTGCCCGCGCGCAAGAGATCTTCGGGAGGCTACGAGGAACAGTCTGTGGTTACTGTCGGATGATTCCAGGCTTCGTTACTTAGGCCCGGATTGGCTACTGATATTTCTAAAGACCTTGCAGCAGGAGGAGCAAGAAAGGCTCATGCTCACGTTGTGGCGATGCTGGCAGATTTCGATTTTTGGGGTGAGACAAGTCAAGTTCCTAGAGGACTATTGAAACTCCCTGTACTTTGTCCGACAAGAGGATCCTGATACTTCTGCTAAGGGAAAGAAACCGCTGGGAGGTGCATGTGCTCAGCTCAACCGAACCTTGGGTCAGTGGCAATTCCCAAAGACAGATGGAAGCCACCTGATCCAGGTTGGGTTACAATCAACGTTGGTGGGGCGTTTTCAGAGATTTCGGGTGAGACCGGGGTGGGGATAATTATCGGTGATGAAAAGGGATCGGTCCTGCTATCTTACCAGCGGACAATTTAGCACATGGGAGATCCTAAGGAAGCTGAAGCTTGGGTTTGCCACGAAGGGGTCAAACTTGCCGTAGAATGAACACACAGGTCGGCAGTGCTAGAGACAGACTACGCTTCTCTGGTTTATCTTTTGTCCAATCCGAAAGAACATCGTTTTCGTCTGATGTTCACTGTGTCGGAAGTGCTAGAGTTAGTTTGTCAGTTGCCGGCGTTCCTAATTCGGCATACGAAAAGAAAGCAAAAATGGAGTAGCCGATGAACTTGCGTAATTGGCGAAACGCTTAAACCACTGTGCGGTTTGGCATGAGCAATCTCCCTTCTGTGTTGAGCACTTGGTTGTCCAAGATTGTATCAAGATTCTGGTTAATTAATAAAGCTCTCTTTTCCTGAAGAAAAAAAGAGTCTCATTGTTCGACCTGAGTTCGATCGAATCATCGGGCTGGCGCGTGACAAAAAGAGGAGAAACGTTTTTCAAAAAGATATAATTCATGCACACGGCCCACCACCCGCCACAGCCGTCGCCTCGTAGGCCACGCCGTGCAATGCATGCCCACGCGCATTTAGTTGCGATCAAAACATAGCACGATATCAGCGTAAAGCATGTGGACGGCGTGCAACATCGGAAGAACGGGGAGAAAACGTGAGAGCTCGCTCGCTCGCTCGGCGGCGGCGGCGGCGGCGGCCACACCGCATATATGCTGGCTGCGCGGCGACCAAGAATGCGCCGGGCGCCGTGCACGTATGCCGTGACGCCGAATGCGCGCGGTCGACGTCGGCCCTGCGTACGAGGGGCCGCGCAAAGTTAACTTTGCTTTTACTACAGTAAACCACAGCTCCCCCATCCAATTTATTTCCCCAAAGGGAAATGAATTGAGTGCTAGTGCTAGCCCCTGCTGGTGTCTCGGCCTGGTGATACCGTGCTGTCGCAATCTATTCCGGGGAAAAGCAATATCTTTAAGAGTCCATGCAACCGATAATATTTGAAAATGTAAGGAAATATAAAGTAGAGAACAATTTAGATGTTTCTATGTGACCAAATATATTTGTAATGCGATTTCGATGGTATAATTACAAAAATAGCCCCCTTCGATGGCATAATTACAAAAATAGCCCCCATCGGCAGCACGATAACCTCCCGACCGCCTCCCGACCACCAATTTCCCCTCCCCACCCCCTCCCGACTGCCAATTCCCCTCCCGACCGCCGAGTCGATGCCTCCCGCGAGCCCTAATTCCTCCCAGTGGCGCCTCCTTTCCCCTTCTGCTACCGGCGCCGCCTCACCTCCCGGGCTGCTTCACCTCCCCGGCTGCCCCACCACCCAGCGCCGCCCCACCTCCTTCCTAGGGTTCAAGAAGTCGGGCTGAGGCTGCGACTTCGTCCAAGGCGGTGAGCTATGCGGGGGCCGCTTAGGACCGGCGAGGCGATCAAAGCCGATCCTTGGCGCGCTAGGCGAGGCGGTGTGAGGCGACGCCGATGCGAGGAGATAAGGAGGTCGCGCCCGACGCCATCAATTTGTCGCGCTAGGTTTGTGCTCCGCGTCGCGCCTCCCCCACCGCTGAATTGAGCCCGCCCCCGCATCCCACCGCTGAATCAAGCTCCCCTGCAGCTGAATCAACATCGCCGTCTCCGAATCGTGGTCGTCCCGCCATCTCCACCGCCGACTCGACCTCGCCTCCTCTCAATCGGCCGTCGTCGACCATCTACGCCGCTAAATCGAGGTGCGCTGTGCCGCCACCCTCCCTCTCTTCTCCTGCGTCGTCGCCTTCCCCTCTTCCCTGTTTTCTCCTGTGCCTCTGCGTTCCCCTCTCTTCTCCTGTGCTCCCTTCTCTGTTCCAGCCTCTCTTCTCCCCTCTGTGCTCTTTGTGCACTCTTCTCCCGTGCTCTCCTCTCTTCTCAGTTCTTCCCTCTCTGCTCTCCGTGTGCGCGCTACGCTCTACTCGCTCTCCTCTCTCTGTTGTGCTCTACTATGTATATCAGTTGCACATAAGGATTGGAGATTGGTTGAGCCAACACAGAAGTTTTACTGAACCGATTTGTGATTTGTGAACTAATCTGTTGTGAGCCTGTGATGTGATTTGGTGCTGTGCTGCAATTTTGATGGTGTTGTGCTGCAATGTGTGATATGCAATGTGTGATATGTATGTTTTGATGGTGTTGGGCGGCGGCGGCATCCACGGCATCGGTTTCTAGGGCTTGGAGGTCTGGAAGTGTTGCTCCGTGGCATCAACTTCGGACGTGCTCGACACCAACGGCGAGTACGCCACCTGGGAGTCGATGGCTCGTCTCCACCGCCTGCGACATCGTCGCCAGGGAGAAGCTTGGAGTGGTCGTCTCTTGCCCTTTCTTACTGTACCTCGTCCACTCGCAGGAAAAGGTCGTGCAAGTTAGTACTAACATTGTGCTCTTTGGATCCTGTTGTTCATTAATTGTTCAAGGATATCTCATGGTATTAGGAAGTATGCACAAAATGTTAATAGTTTATTAGTAACTCATTTGTTGTTGTTTCCGCAAAAAGGTTACTGTTCTAGTGATGTTTGTGCAGGTGCGTTCGATATGTAAACCACTAAAGTCTCTTGGAATCCATTCAGTAAGCTTGCACCCTGGGGCTTCCATTGAACACCAGATGTCTGGGTATGTTTTGAATTGATGCTACTGTGATGCGAGTGATGCTGTGTTGTTTTTAGTGCTCTGTGAATGAATTGAGTTGATGTTACTGTGATGCTATGGTTATTGTGGGAACGCTAACGAAAAGTTCAATCCGAAAATCCATATTAGATTCATTCGCGAGGCTCCAAACGAAGTGAAAACCCGTTTTTATTTTTGTTTTTGTTTTTGCAATAGAAAAGACTATCACAGACGGTTCTAAACAAGAACCGTCTGTGATAATTACTATCACAGATGGTTCTTGTTCAGAACCGTCTGTGATAGCCTTTTTCACAGATAATTCAAAAATCGTTTGTGATGACATGAATAGAATCGTCTGTAATAGTCTATTTTTACAGACGGTTTGTGAATAGAACCGTCTGTGATAACCTTTTTCACAGACAGTTCAAAAACCGTCTGTGATGACCTCATGTCATCACAGACATATAAATTCAGACGTTTCAAAAACTGTCTGTCATGATAGTTTAGAACCTTCTGTCATAAGGTTTTGTGTAGTAGTACCAGCACCTTTCGCGGCGAGGTAGTTTGTCCTCACCTTAAACTCCTCATAGTCTCTCTGCAATCACAATCCAGCCTGTTGGAACATACGGCACTCAACAATCTGATCACGTATTGTTGCTAGCCAGTATCAGACTAATCACCTTAATGGCGCGACGCTCCTTGACGAAGGAAGGCGCGACCTTGTCCCTGAGGTAGTCCACGCCGCGCGCGAAGTAGAGCTCGGGGGCGCTCGGCTCTACGGCGTGCTTCTTGCAGAAGGGCACCCATCTCCTCGTGAAGCCCGCCGTCCCGAATAGCGCCTCGAAGACCAGCATGTCCGAGCCGTCGTCGGAGATGAAGCAGGCGACCCTGTCCGCGAGATAGTCCGCCGCAAGGACCGACAGCACGGTGTTCGCTGTCGCGAGGGGCGGCGTCCGCCGTGCTCACGAAGATGTCCTCGCTCGGCAGCCGCGACGGCTCGCCGTCCTTCTCGTACCTGCAAATTAGACAGAAATTAAACCTCACATGGTAATTCGTCAAGATGGCATGCGTAATTTGAGATGACCTTGATGCTAGCCTGTCGAGGTACGTCACTCGGTTGGTCGGAGAGAGTTTCGGGAGCTGACCAGTCAGCCATGAGAGGGCGAGCCAAACCTCGCACGCGATGCATGTCAGTTCGCTCGGTGTTTACGAACGCAAAAAAACGTCAGGAACTCTTGAACAAACACACAAGTTTACAAACGTAAGACAGAAAAAAAAAATTGTGCTGCTGAACTCAGGCAGCTTTTCATATTTCTTTCTTCCCCTTTTATTCACATGCAACCGTTTTTAGTTTCTACTAATGCACATGCAATACTTAGTATGCCACTGACTACCGCTAGTTCCTTGCCATGCAGAACTTCAAAGCTACATGAGTCCAGTTAGTCCCTTTCCACGCAAAACTAAGAAACGTAAAAATGGAGTCAATGCCGATTGACAACGTGCGGCATCAATGCCATGCAAGCAAAACTGAAAACAAAAACCGTTTCAAGAAAACAATAGCAGCAATAACTAGCATCAAGGATTATTCAACAATCACTCCATAATACTTGAAGCTCTTTCGACGATGCCGATCCTTGTGCACAGCTCCTGGAAATTGACATGGCCCAATGCCTTCGTCAAAATGTCAGCTATCTGCTCTCCGGTCTTGATGTACTCCACCTCAACTTTTTCGTCTTCAACGCATTTCCGAATAAAATGATATCGGGTGTCTATGTACTTGCTCTGGTCGTGGAACACCGGATTTTTGCTGAGGGAGATCGCGGACTTGTAGTCGACTTTAAGCACGACATTGTCTGCCTCTTCATTCTTCAAGTTAGTAAGTAAACGAGCGAGCCAGATACCTTGGCAGGTGGACGTTGTCGCCGCGATATACTCGACCTCGCAAGAGGACAGTGCCACAACCTTCTGCTTCTGAGATTGCCAACTGATGGGGCTACACCGAGGAAGCAGAAGATGCCCGTCGTGCTCTTACGGTCGTCGACATCACCGGCCATGTCGCTTTCGCTGTAGCCGACAAATCGTAGCTCCTCCATCTTCTTTGCGTAACAACAACCATAGCTCCGCGTACCAGAAATGTACCCGAGTATATACTTGACTGCAGCCAAATGCTCGGTGGTTAGCGCTTTCATGAAGCGGCTTACGTAGCCCACCGAGTACACAATGTCGGGTCTTGTGTGCACTAGGTACCTCAAACTCCCGACGATGCTCCGGTAGGCCATGGCGTCCGTGAGAGGGGCTGAGCTTGCCTTGCTCAGCTTGAGCCTCGTTTCCATGGGAACATGGCAGGGATTGCAATCCGCCATACCGCCCTTCTCAAGAATTTTGAGCGCGTATGCAGATTGGTTTAGCGTGATGCAGCCATCGGATTGGCACACTTCGATGTCGAGGTAGAAGCTGAGCAGGCCGAGATCGCTCAGTTTGAATGAGTTTTTCATCTCCCTTTTGAACTTGGCGATTTCCTGTGCGTCGGTGCCCGTGATAATGAGGTCGTCGACGTAGACGCCCACTAGTAGCCGTGATGCACCGCTACCGCGTATGTACACCGCATGTTCTGATGCGCTCCGCTGAAACCCAAGCAACAACAAACAACTATCAAGCTTGGCATTTCATGCTCTCGGCGCTTGCTTCAAGCCGTAAAGAGCCTTGTGGAGCCTCAACACCTTCTGTTCATGGCCCTCGACCTCAAAGCCGGGAGGTTGGGCGACGTAGACCTCCTCGTTGAGCTCGCGGTTGAGGAATACCGATTTGACGTCCATATGGTATACTGACCATCCCTCATGTGCGGCGAGCGCGATCAGCAGGCGCACGGGCTCAAGACGGGCCACCGGCGTGAACAACTCCTCATAGTCGACACCCTGGCGCTGCACATAGCCCTTTGCCACGAGGCAGGCCTTGTGCTTGATAACAGCGCCGTGGGAGTTCTTCTTCACCTTGAAGACCCACTTAAGGCCAATGAGACGATGACTCGCCGGGAGGTCGGTAAGTTGCCAAGTGTCATTCTCCTCAATGGAGCTCATCTCCTCGAGCATGGCGCGACGCCAACACTCGTGTTTCTCCGCCTCGGAGAAGCCAATTGGTTCATTTGTCACCATCAGGTACATCTCCTTGAGATTGAGGTTGTGGACCGTGGTCGTATCGTACACGTTAGCCACAATTCGGTAGCGGCGAGGTCCCTCATCACCCGTCGTGTGCGAAACGTCGATGAGAGGTGAAACGAATTCCACCACACTTTGTGCCATGGGCGTAGGCGTACTCGCTGCTGCTCCGGATGCGGCGTCGGCGACCTGGGTGGGCGTGACTCGACATTCTTTGGTGTTGATACTCGTCGTCATCAGCGGCTGCGGGTTGCCACGACAACACCTTCTTCCGGATATACGGTATACTCGGATGCTGAATGTCTCACCGGAGTTAACCGTAGCACCCGGTTCCACTATGCCGCCCGTCAAAGACGGCGTCGCGTGTCACGCGGCGCGCGCTACCGACAAGATCGTAGACGCGATACGCCTTGGCATCGGGCTCATAGCCAATGAACATCATCAGTGTGCTCCTGTCATCGAGTTTCTTCAGGTGCGGCTTCACCACCTTGACGTGCGCGCGACGCAGCCGAAAGTGCGGAGGAAGTGCACCGAGGCGGCGCCATGCCACGCCTCATGCGGCGTCATGCCCTTGACGCTATGAGTTGGGGCTCGATTCAGGATGAACACGGCTGTCGTCACCGCCTCACCCTAAAACATCCTCGGCATGCTCTTGGCCTTTATCATGCTGTGAGCCATGGCAACCACTGTCTGGTTCCGACGCTCGACGACGCCATTCTGCTGCGGGGAGTATGGAGCCGTGAGGTGCCGCTGGACCCCGCGATCAGCGCCGTACTCACCGAACTCAACTGACGTGAACCCACCGCCGCGGTCAGTGCGGAGGGCGTGTAGCTTACGCCCTGTTTCCACCTCAACGCCGGTCTGGAAACGCTTGATCGCCACCGACGCCTCATCCTTCATCATGAGCAAGACCAGCCACATCTAGCGGCTGAGATCGTCGACGAGAAGCATAAAATATTTCTTTCCGCCTGGTGTAGCCGGTGCGATGGGGCCGCAAAGATCGCCGTGCACCATATCGAGGACGTGCTCCGCGCGGTACTTTGATTGCACCGGGAACGGGGTGCGCCGCTGCTTACTGATGAGGCAACTGTCACAAATCTGATCAACATGATCGATCTACGGCAGCCCACGTACCATTCCGTGTTGCGCCAACTTCCGCATCGCCTGGAAATTTAGGTGCCTGTACCTGGCATGCCATCACCACGCGTCTTCACCGCGCCGCGCAGGCCGGCAGACCGGCTGTGCAATGCTAAGGGTGAACACATAGAGCCGGTTGCGAGTGCGGTTTACCCGCGCAAGTATGTGACTCTGCTGGTCACGGATCATGAGTACGTCATTCTGGATGAGCGTCTGGTAGCCGTTCTCGTCAAGCTGCCCGAGACTCACTATGTTACTACGCAGTCGTGGGATGTAGTACACCTCCGTCAGCGCACGGTACTCCCCATTCCGGCAAGTGAACAGGATGGTGCCACGCCCGTGTATATCCACCACCGAGTCGTCACCGAATTTGATGGAGCCGGTGACGCCCTCGTCCATCTCCGCGAAGCTTGCCTGGCACCAGGAAATGTGATTGCTGGCGCCGGTGTCCAGGTACCTAGTGTCATCACAAGTGTCCTCCTCACGCCCTAGATGCACTTGCGCGTGCGCCTCGTTGAGCACCATGTCAGTGCCCGTGCCCACTGAAGCCTTGGTGAGTGCGCACACCTGCGCCATTAGAAGCGCATGTTGTTCGTCGTCGGCTTGCATCGGTGGGCTGCTTGGTGCGCCGCTTGCGGCGATGCACAGGTAGTGCTCGTACTTGTCACAGTTGTAGCACTGAATCTGCGACATATCACGACGTGCACCGAACGAGCCATTGTCCTTGCCGTCCTGTCTGCCTTTGCCGCGCCCACGGCCACGCGGCTTGCCGCGATAACGGTTGTCAGCACGTCTGCCGCTTCCCTTGTCACCGTCGGAGGAGCCGCCGCCTTGCTCCCTCTTCTCAGTGCGTGTGAGCCACTCCTCTTCAGTGAGGAGTAGACGCCCACCGGAGCCGTCCGAGTCGTTGCGCGTATAGCGCTGCTCCACTGATCGAAGCCAGCCGGTGAGCTCTTCGATCAACAACGTGCTTAAGTCAAGCAGTGTCTCGATCGAGATTGCCACCTGTGTATACCTAGGTGACACAACACGAAGGAATTTCTTAACTACATTTTCATCTTACAACGTGTCGTCTAGGATCCAAAGATTGTTGATGAGTCCCGTCATCCTCATGGTGAAATCGTCCATCAACTCACCATCCTTGAATTCGATAGCCTCGAACTCCTTTCGAAGCTTTTGTGCATTCGCCTCACGGACGCGCTCGACGCCCATCCGCATCGTCTTCACGGCGTCCCACGCTTGCTTGGCCGTGTCCTTCACGACCAGTGTGGACAACATGTTCGACGACACCGCACGGATGATGGCAGACAGCGCCAGTCTGTCGTCGCGGTAGTCGGCGTTGCCAGGTTCGATCGCCTCCTACAGGCCTTGTGCCTGCAGGTTCACCCTCATCACAAGGGCTCAGTCGATGTAGTTCGTCCGTGTCAGCGTTGGGTAGACCACCGATCTCGTCGTCTCCCTTACCAACCGCTGCACCACACGCTCTTGGCCGCCGTTGCTGACGGATCCAATCTCACGATCGCCATTGCTGCCGAGATTGATCGTGCGAGTAGTGCTGCCGTTGCCTTGCTCTGGAGACGACCTGGTAGGAGAACGTGAACCGTCACGCGTCATCACCAAGGATCAAAGCTACTCGGCTCTGATACTAAATGTCAGCCCGCTTAGTGTCCACGAACGCAAAAAACGCCTGGACCTCTTGAACAAACACACAAGTTTGCAGCTTAGTGTCTACGAACACGAAAAACGCCTGGACCTCTTGAACAAACACACAAGTTTGCAAAGGCAAGACATAATATATTTTTTTGTGCCGCTGAACTCAGGCAGCTTTTCAAATTTCTTTCTTCCCCTTTTAGTCTGATGCACAACCTTACATGCAACCGTTTCTAGTTTCTACTAATGCACATGCAATACTTAGTATCCCACTGACTACCATTACTTCCTTGCCATGCAGAACTTCAAAGCTACATGACTCCAGTTAGTCCCTTTCCACGCAAAACTAAGAAACGTAAAAATGGAGTCAATGCCGATTGCCAACGTGCGGCATCAATGCCACGCAAGCAAAACTGAAAACAAAAACCGTTTCAAGAAATCAATAGCAGCAATAACTAGCATCAAGGATGACGTCAGCCATAGCCCGTAGGCGTCGGGCACCGGGTGAGTGACACGGTACTGGAAGAAGAAGGCGAGGAGGACGAGCAGGAGCGCGACGGCTGCGCGGTACAGGTTGAGTTCGGCCGAAGGTATGGGCAGCTTGCTGCTGAGAGGCTCAGGAGTCAGGAGAGTCATCAACACTGCAAAACAAGGCCAAATTGTTAAATCTTGCTTTCAACCTTGCCATCTGCATAGTAATTTTGCGCCATGATGATATTCATTTATCGTGTATTTGCAGAAGTGGTTAATGACATTGGCATGGAAATGGTATACAATTGTTTGAATTGATACAAGAGCAAGAGCTATAAGTCTGGAATATTTCAGTTTTGTTACCTTTCTGAAGATGCAGGCTCCGGGTGCGGGGGAGTCTACAGGCACAATCTCTGGTTTCCCTTCGTCCATCTCAAAGGCTAACAGGTGCACAATCCAGCGTACGCTCTGTATATCTCTTCTCAGGAAACCAATTGACGTATATGAAATCATCTCAGTAGCATAAGTTTTGGATGCTCAGACCAAAGAAAGCTCTCTCTGAATGATCAGTTTTTGTGCATAACCAATTGATGTCTTTCTCTAACTTTTATAATTTCCTTTTCTGGCATGCATTCCTTTGTCCCCATCGTGTCAAATTAATCCAAGCCTATATAATTCCATTCCCCATTCCTTGCTGGAAGTGACAAGATGACCGTACTTGCGACGTTGTTTGCGAGGCAGTCTCTGTGAAAGAAACAACATTGTAAGACAAATTAGTTTCGTGTAGCAGCCGCTAGACCTTGTGGCAACAACCGACAAGTGCACATCTACAAGGGAAAGTGATGAACTAGTAATGAGCTAAGGAATCAGGATAAGCAGCACCTGCTCTTTCCAGTAATTAAACCCTTAGAAAAAAAATGTGGTTAATAAAGCCGCATATTTGTAACGAACTTTTTTTATTAACTAACCCATTTTTTCAATTTATTTTTATTGTTAACTCCTCGCCAATTTTATTTCTAATCCTAACCCTTTTGACCTGGTAAAACAACATTATTATGCCAGCACCATAGCGTGGTCAAATCCTATCACTCTACCACCAGTGGCGTGACAATATTGTATGGTCACACCACCACCAATGACATGACAAAAAGTGCTATTTAGCTACTTACCATATGGCGTGACAGTGTTGTGTTGCCACACTACGGGTGATGGCGTGACCAAAAGAGTCATATTTGAAAATAGAGTTGACAAGGGGTTAATAATAAAAATAAATTAAAAATATGTTAATTAATATAAAAAATTCTATTGTAACATTCCAATTTTTGAGATTTCTAATCCCCCCAAAAAAACAAAAGGTTTTATAAATTTTCACGAATTTCTAAAATCAATAAAGCTTAAAGTGGGAATTTTCAAAATTAAAATGATTCAATGTGCATAAAAAACATGAATTAAATTTAAAACTATTTTATTTGAGTTCCCTATGTTTCAAAGCATTTTTTGGATTTGTTTGTAATTTTTCGGAGTTCATTCGATACTTTTCGTGTCTTATTTTCATTTCCTGTATTTTCTAAAAAAACTAAATTAATTACTGGAAAAGCTTGTGGGCCAAATCTCTCTCTAGCCCATCTCTCTTTCTCTCCTCTGGGGCTGAAGCCCAATTTTCGTAATCCAACAGCCCACTTCGCTTCCTCTCTCTCTACGACCCATTTTCGCTTGACCGAGCGAGCCTATTCCGTCGTGCCACCGTTCTTCCTCTCCGTTGCCTGCACGCCGCTACCACTGTCTCTGAGCCAGTCTCCACCTCTCACCACCTCGTGTAACCTCCCAATTTCAGGGTTTTTTTTTTATAATTTTTCAACATAAAAAAATAACTATTTGTTTTTGTTGAGTTGTTAAAGTTTAACTTGAAATTTTAAAAATTAAAATCAATTTAAAGGACTAAACCAAACTTTAATTAACTCAAAACTTGATTTATTTGGGTTTTCTAGTAATTAAAGTCAAAAAGATTATTTTAAGTCTTTTCTTGGATTTTCTGTATTTAAAAAAGGGTTTTTCCTTTTTCCAAAAATTAAAAATAATTTATTTGCAAATTTAAAAGACAAATTAAAGTAGTAAATAATTTTTTAAAGTTCAAATTAATTAAATTAATTTGTTTGTATTTTTATAGAATTTTTGAACTTTATTTACTATTTTCTAAAAACCTATTTCCTTTTTCTCAGATTTTGTAATTCACAAATCATTTAAATTTCCCTTTCATTGTTTGGATCGAATTCTCTCCAACTCATTCCTATTTTCGCGTCTTGGCCCTTTTCGCCGGCCCACTCTCACCGACGGCCTAGCCCCACCTGGTAGTCACCCCCTCTCCTTCTGCTCTGGCCCCACCCGTCAGCTCCTCTCCCCCTTGCCCACCGTCTTCTCTGGCACACCGCCTACTCCAGCTCACCACCAAGTCACCTCGCTACGGCCACCGCCGAGCGCCACGTCGCCCCACCGCTTCTGCTCCCGGCGCACCCGGGGTGCCCCCTTCCTCGCTGCCCGAGCGCACCACTCACCGTCCACGCCACTCACGACCTGCTCGGCTGCTCGACCGCACCACTCACTGCTGTGCACCACTCACCTCCTCTCCCTTCTATAAAATCCACACGCCGAACCTTCTTCACCCTTTTCTCTGCCTCGTCCCCCTCTCCTTCACCTCTCTCCGCAGCTGAAGCACCGCGCCGCCCCTATTCCTCTTTCTTCCTCGGCGCCGGTCGCGCCACCTCCATGCCGAACCATCACCTCGGTTAAGTCGCCTCGCCAACCCCGCCACCGTGCACCTCTCTTCCTCCTCTTCTTTCCCCGCCAACTCCCTCTCTCTATCTTGCCCTCTCTTCCCCGTGCTTCACGATTTTCCGCTGCCGGCCAGAGCTTGCGCCTCCATTGGCTTCGCAAGGGAACATTCATCCTCGTGCTCACCTCCACATCACCGGAGCTCCATCGAAGCGCCAATGCTGCCTTCGCCCACATCTCACCGCCACTCTTCGACTCGCCGCCGGTCGCTCTGTCGAGCCCCGTCATCGAGACCGTGCACCGTAACCCCTTGCCTCCTCGTTCTCTTGATGCAACCCATGTTCCTCGCCGTGGCGTAGAACGCCAAGGAGCCATCGGGCCCGCGCGCGCCGCTCCGGCCGACATGGCCGATACCTAGATGCCATCTCAACGCCACGTCACCCTCTCACTCGCGTGGCGGCTGCGTCATCACAAGACGTAGCTCACCATCGTGTCATGCCAAGTCCACCGTGGACCGGCACGCACCCGTGCACCCAGTTCACAATACCGAGGGCCCACTTGTCACCATGATGCAATAAAGTGATTTTCCTCTAGAAAATAGTTTTGAAAATTCAAAATCCCGATTTTTGTCATTTTATGTGATTTTTAAACTTTCAGGAACCCGTTCTCCTTCGTCCGAGCTCCGATTTGAGTGATTAAAATATCTAAATTCATCTAAATTTAGTATATTACATTTGGTTCTAGTTTGGTAATTTTTGGATTTTATTTGGAATTGCAATATTTATTTATTTTCCTTTTCGCACGTATAGATTCCGACGCTTCCGAATAGTTCTTGGACCCGTTGACCAAAGCCACTCAAAACTTCAACGAAAGCAAGCCATAGACCTTTAATCATGTCGTACCCATTTTATAAAATTATATTGGTTTATATCAGCATGCATTGCTATTTGTATATTAATTGTTTTCAGGAATAGTTAAATACCTACTTGACACTACGACTCCTTGAATAACTATGAATGACATATTAACATGTACCATTGGACACCACAGGATTGGGTAATCTTAGTTGGACATTATTGTAATACTAACATGTGTGCGTGTTATGCTTAGTTATGCTTTAGTTATACGATGGTATCTTGATCACATGATTTAATGATGATAAATTTGACCTAATAATTTATGGAATTATGATGGAGCCACTGTTGATAAAATTTATTATGCCATGGCAAGGGTTGCCATTTGGTCTGGTCGAACCAAAAATAATTTCATACTCAGGCGAATGATCGCGCAGTAAAGGGGGAGAATTTGGGGATGTGATTGCCTCGTCTGAGTAGTCACTAAGGATTTAACTTTGTGCGCCATTGATCTGGGCTATACCATACAACCACATGTCCAGGGTAGGGTGGATCTAGCCAACTAATTAGCAATATTTTGAGTCGGTTCTGTTTGGGTTGTTAAGCGGCGCAAGAGGGGGTCCAGAATGTCGAATCCTTAGCGGGTAGAACCGAGTCAAAATAGATTTTTGTAAAAGCCTTGTGATAATCACTTAGTCGCACACCTTCGGAAGCATGTCAAGTCTGACATTATAAGATAATTATCTCTTGTGGGTCAAGTTGTACAAACTCTGCAGAGTGTTTAAAACTATTCAAATAGCCGTGTCCCCGGTTATGGACAATGCCTAGTGATTTCACACGAGGGTTAGATCTTATCAAAAATATTGGAATTGTTAAGGTTAGTTGGAATGGTTGGGAAGTGAATGGCGTGCTCACTGGTTGTTACAAAGAACTTGATTACTTATGTATTAATCTTTTGAATTATGCTTTACAATATACTTATTGTATTTAATGTCAGTACTGCTTTCTGCAAATTAAACATAAATCTATCCTTGTTCAAACCTTGTATGAGTATTGTTTGCATACATTTTCCTACGACTTGCTGAGTGCTTTATGTACCCAGTGCTATACGCCATTTGTTGATTAGTCACCGAAGAAGAACCAGGGAGCACCGAGTTCTACGAGGAATATTACTTTGAAGACTATGCAAATTAGGTCGCGTCCTCCACTTAATTGCTTGTGGTCATGTCGGATGGCTACCACGAGATATTTTAGTTTTCACCGCAAGTTTATTTTTGTTGTTATGCCTGCGTGGCAACCTCCGAAAGACTTGACCATAAGATCCTTTTGCTACTACGTAATATTACTTTGTCTGCTTTATAGATATTTGGTTGTATGGATATGATTACATCAATGTTGCAACTGTGTGAACTAGCTACTGATCTAAGACTAGTTCGGAATACACAGAGGGTTCCAGAGTTGCATACCGTGGTCCGACACCTCGCTCGCAATAAAAGCCCACCTTGACTCCCGATTTGCACCCCGCATCGCGCCACCCTTGAAACCTTAGTCGTCACCTCGGTTTGCGCGACAAAGTTCTTTGAATCGTAGCTCAAGTCGTCATTTCCTCCGTCGCCTTCGTCGTCATGTTCATTGTATCGTCGGTAGAATTCCTCCTCCGTCGTCATCACCTTCTTCTTGAACGTGTCCAGATCTACACCGATGTGTTGTCATATTTGTCGGGCGGTCACCGTAGTGTCCTCTTCACCGAAGCCCGAAGCGTCGTCACTGCTCAAACCTTGCCGCAGGTTATCTCTGCCAACCCACAGGTCCTAGCGCGATGCCCATCAATTTCGCCCTCGCCTCCGCTTCCTATTGCGCTACTTCGCATCCCGAGAATCACTGTCCTCCGCCATTGCTGTTGCTTATTAGAGTTGCGCCGCCGTCCCTGGAGCCCCTTGGTCCTAGTGCACCGCCACCATGTCGTCGTCCCCATCAGCGCCACGTTGTAGCCATGCAAGCGCCATCTCAGCCCCACTACCACCCAAGCACAACCCTAGATCCCATCTCGGTGAACCGACTTCACCGTGGACTATGCCACTGCCGCGTGGACCCTATCTGCCAGTTGCTATTCCATAGACCCAGTTCATCATGAACTGCAACCCTAGCTCGTGGACCCAGTCCGTAGACCGAGGGCCCACATGTCAGTCGCTCCCGATTTTCCAAATATCCAAAAAAAAAATTCCCATAATATTCCCTTAGTCTCACCTGTCAGCCTCTGATTTCTCTCTCCTCTGTTTATTTTCTGTATTTCTCAGCAGAGCCAACTTTCAAAAACCCGTTCTCCTTCATACGAGCTCCGATTAAACCTGTTCTTCTTTATAAATTCATATAAATTCGAGCTCTACCTTTTAGACTATTTATATTTGGTTTTGTTTTTTTTGCTCTGTTTTGGTATTTATTTGTGTTTCCTTTCTCGTTCGCATAGATGTTAACATACCAGAGACTTTCAGAGGATTAGGAGAAGATCGAACTCGAGACCAAGACTCGTTCCAGTAAGGCAAGTTGTGCTTTGATCATGTTGAAACCGGTTTTACAAAGTTACTTTGTTTTATTAAACTTGTGTGCTACTTTTATACCAACCTCACTTGGGAGTTGTTAATATATAGTTGCTCATTTATCCACCTTGATTACTTGTATGCCATGAATCAGTTGTCACCCTAGGTTGGACAATTACCAGTTGGACATTAATATGGTACCAATGTGGGTTGGTGTAGTTTTGCTTAGCCATGCTTAAGGTTATGGAATCGTCTTTTGGAAGCAAATCCTTGCACCTGATTAATGATATATGAAATTGCTTTGTGAATAATCGTGTGCACTATGTACTATCACCTGTTGATGGCATATGTTGCACCTTTAAAAAAAAGTTTGGTGGATAAATGATTTTGGCTGGGGCGAATGGGAGAAATGTGTGCTAGTCTATGGTAGACTCAATGGATTTATGGTTAGGTGTCTAGTCAGTTAAGGACTTCACTATATGCACCATTGAGTTGAGCTCCATCATACAATCACATTCTCTATGGGAAGGGCTTGGCTTAGTAAATAACTGAGTTCCAATGTTGACACCTCAGCTTGTTGTTTAGGCTTAGTGCATAAGGTGGAGGGTGTAGTTGCTTATGAGGGCTACATCATCGATGCACAACATCCTCAAAACCAACAGTGAGTCCATTCGTCTGGTTCTCATGTCTTGGGTCTGACAGTAGGAGTCGAGCTCATTGGGAGGGTCAATGTCGGGGGGGGGGGGGGGTCCTGAAAGGTTTTATCATGATCTCTCCGCCACACACCAAAGAAAGTGTGGCAACATGAGATGATCGTGTATTGTGGGGAAAGCTGTACAATATTTGCAAAGTGTTATTGAAACTATTTGAATAGTTGTGTCCGCGATCATAAACATGCTCAGTGATTCTACATAAGGGGTATATTTTCATAAAACAAAGATGGGAAGGAAAGTGAATGTGTTAAACTGGTTAAGATTAATGAGAATTGTTTACTTGATTATTTATTTGATATGTTGTTTCTCAAAGTTATTTTTTTGATCTATTTATTGTATTTCAAAGTTAACTATCGCTTTGTACGAAATAAACCATGATAGTCATTCCTTTCTAATAAGCCTTGCATCTATATGTGCTCACCCTTGTTATCTCATCACCATCCTCAGCAATTGGAGAAGGAGAATCTAGTCCTTTGTTCGAGGAATACGGAGCACTCGTCTCATTCCCCGGTTGAATGCATGTGGCATGTTGACGGGTCATGATCGTCGAAGTTATCTTTATTTCCGCTGCAACTTTATTTATTAGTGTTAAGTTCTGTGTGACTAAATAAGTGTAAACTCTGACCATAATATCTCACTGGTTTTCTCTTTGATAATTGGTACTTTATTACTTATTCGGTGTGTATGAAATGATATTTTATTGATGTTACCACTGTGTGTACTAGTGTGATTACGGATAGTGCGGTATACACAGAGAGTCAGATTACATATTCGGATCCCGACATATATGTTCTTAATTGTTGCGTATATATACAGATACTAGCACATAAAAAATAAATTCGATGGCAGTTTTAAAATCAATTCACATTCCTACTAGTACATACATATTAGTACAACTTCATGCTATACGTAGTCTACATGTATGCGGCCATGATCGATTACACATTACATTTTGTCAGGGCTGCCAAGTGTAGGTGTAGGCAGAGATCGATTGGCACCATCTATACAACTACAAAAGTTCCAAAGAGGATTGAAGACAGTCACACATATATAGCGCTGTAGTACTCTCTTTCTCTAGCACTTCTAGCTTCATCTAACTGAAGAACAAACTAAATTAATCAATCAAGAGCTGCCGCCCTTTTAGTCCTTTTGTTGTTCTCTTTCAAAAGCAGCAAATTCCATCGAGATCGATCAAATCACAGCTACTGGCTGTCTCCGCCGGCACCGCTACCTGACCCTCTTCTGTTTACAGTGGTGTTCTTCAGTATCTGCAAACAGAAAATTTAACTATCAATTAAGGCATCCCCCGTTAATAGTAAGATCGCATTAACTATTCTTTGCATCTACCCAACGTATATACTCTACTACTACTAGCGTATAATATTCGTCGCCGTATATTTATATTCTGCATGTTCATAACTTCATACATATATACCACAAGAACTACGATACTGCTGGAGTATTTAAGCTGCATACATATGTTACTACGTGCAAAGTTTTGCATGTCCATATATGCGTGAGAACTTGCATACATGCAAATGAAATGTGTAACCTGTCTAAGCATCTGGTTCTCGTTCTGCAGGGTGGAGAGCCTCTCCTCTAGCTCCGAGTTCCTCTTCTCCAGGTCCTTCACCGTCGCCTCCAGCTCACTCTCCCTCGCCTTCTTCCTCTCCCTCGCCTGCTGCGCCGACACCCGGTTCCTCAGAAGCCTAGATTAATTTGCAGGGAACACCAAATTGTTAGGGATAATTAGTAGAGTTAGCATCACAGTTTTTTTTTTTTTTTTTGCAATTTGTTACACCATGTAGTTAAGTCTAATATTTTAGCTGTTGAATAATTGATAATGTTATTTACAGATATTATTTGAGGTATATCGTGTTGTGTGGACTATTACGATCCTACACAATTATTCATATCTAGATATTGCTACTTAACAGTAACCTTAATTCATGCATGTGTGGATGTGGTTGGTTAATTTACTCGAGTTGATCTAGTCAGTAGAAACTATATACGCTAATGCTTTCGGACTAGAAGAGGAACTATGTACTGATATAATTTGAAAATTTAACTTGCGGCCCAACATAATTATAGAAATGTCCAATGGATATTTAAATTCAAATCTGAATACGGTGAGATACTATTTGTATACATGCATGTGTATCTGATAATTGTTTGATCTGTACTTGAATCCAAGTATTAGTAATTTCAATTCATCTCTAAAAGGCATGTGTACGTATAGTCATCATCTACGCATTTTCACAAAATTAGCAAAACCGTTGTCAAGTGACTGAAATTTTGCTAATTTTTTCGATCACTTTTATCAACCCATGGATGAAAGATATAACTACTCGTATCACTCCCCTCACTTCCTATATACAACTCACTCTCACCCCTAGGACAGAATGAGCCGAAAGAATTATAAAAAATAAATTTAAGTTTGGTGAACCTTTACCAAATACAAGGACAAAAATCAACTAAACCTAGGTGAGTTTTATAAATACAAAAACAAATAATATTAGAAATTATAGTAAAATTATGTTAAAATTGCACAGTACTTAGCTCTGCAATTTTAGACTTGATATCTAGTAATTTTAGGTGACTAAGAGATAAATTTTTTTCAAGCGGCTGAAAATTAGCAAAAACCGAAATTCCAATCTAACCCGAGGTTGTTACACCGAAATAACACTCTTTTCAAATTGAAGAATATATTTATTTCCAATGAATAAGTCAAATAGTACATATCGGACCTAGCTAGTAGTCAGTACAATATCAAGTCGTTATATATAACTGGGATAAAGCGTGATGCCTATGATCCCTGATAGGTGCTGATGCCTATGTACTCCACACTCAAGATGTTCAGGTGGGAGTGAGAGCGGGCCCATTTGTCAGATATTTGACATTTCTCGGCAAAACATAGAACGCTCAGCGTAGATCCAATGCCTCTAAATTATATCCACCAGCATCAATATAATCACCTTGTCATCTGGTTACAAACGGTTGAAATGTTGAAAAACTCTCGTATTTTGTCAAGAGTTTTAGAAGAGCTTAAGACCTTGATTATCAAAAGCAGCAAAATTAGCAAGAGATACTAGCTAGTATGAGTTACGTACGCAGTGGAGTCGAAAGCCTACTACACCTTTTGAGGCGCCGGTACTCCTTGTCGGCCGGGCTGCGGCCGCGGCGGCGCGCGCTGGCCTGCGCCGCGGACGACGACTGCGCGCGCTCCGACGACGCCTCAGCAGCCGCCGTGCCCGCCGCCTGCTCCCTGCCCGACGTCGATGGGCCTCCCTGCTCCAGCCCGAACTCCGGCACCCTCCCTATCTCCTCTTCGCTGTCCATCCCTGCGCGCGGTTCAGACTTCAAACCAAGCAACTAGCTAGTCGATCTCGCATGCATGCATGCACGACACAAGATAGCCCTCACCTCATTTGAAGCCAAAATAAACATCTTTTTGGAAGACAAGAAAAAAAAAGCTAGAAAAAAGAGGAACAATTAATATACATCCTTTCTATAACACCGAGTGGATTAAGCAGAGAACAAACTAAGGCATGCATGAAGAGCTGAGTTCTGAATCATAACCGGTGGAATTTAAAAAAAAGAGAGAGAGAGAGAGAGAGAAAACTTAAGATCATGGGAGAAAATCCAAGCTAGCTAGGTGGTGCATGAGTAATAAGTACGTGCCTTCCTTGGACTCCGTTTGTGCTGCGGAGCTGGACGACCTCTCGCTGCTGGAAGGCGGCGAGCTCGTCGTCTGATCTTGCATTATTTCCTCTCCTACACTTGTCCGCGATAGACTTATTAATTGTGTGCACGTTTCTCTGTCTCCTCTCTGATTGCTAGCTCTCTTATTGGTTCTTCTTTTCTTCGCTTGATTGGAAGTACTACTAGACCATGGCCAACCTTTTTGTTCTACAACGCCACGATGTCTTTTTTTCATATGAACCCCCTATGGTTGCGCATATTATCTCTCTACTCCCCCACCCCCACACCCCAAAAAAATCTAGTAGCCTTGCATTTTTTTTTTGTCAAATATTATTATGCCGTGATATACTTACTGGCCACTCCTCCATTTTTTTTTTACTTACGTTCTAGAATCTGTCCTGCTAAATATTCTAAAGTTTGATCGTCAATATGTTTAAAACTATATAAATTGCTAGATTGACTAGATGAAAATTATATCTTGTTGTCAAAAATACTTTTATAATATTATAATTTTATTACTATATATTAATATAAAAAATAACGGTCAAAGCCACATCTGTGAGACAATGAAAAATAAAAAAAACATCAAGTAAAAAAGAACGAATAGAATCGTTTCATGGTTTTACATGCATAATTAATTGTATGCTCCATATGCATGCATTGACAGCCCTAACTTGGCAGGTTAAAATGGTGCTAGCGATTTATCACAGAGAGATCGATGGATCTTCATGTAAACATAGGAAAATGGGCGGTGCCGTATTGATACCGAGAGGGACTCCAGTTGAGCCGTGGGGCCTCGGGGATCATCCCCAGCCGTCCACCCCTACCGCATCGGGCGGCCCCTAATCCGCCTACGTCTCGACGCACGAGGCCATGCGTTGGCCGCGGGCATCCAAAGGTGGCGAACCGCGCCGCGTGGCCGCGCTCCCGGCCCTCCACCCGCGCCTCGCCCCGCCGACACGCGGGCCACAGCGAATCGAGGCCCCGCGCGTCAGCGACGTGGGCGCGCTCGGTGCCGCGCGGCGCGGGGCGCGGGCTGCGCGCACCACTGTTTTAATGCGGGGCTTTTTGGGCGGGCTGCGGTGGCTCGTCGTCCGCCGCGCGAAAGGCGGGGAGGGGGAGCCGCGAGTTGACGGTGAATTGTTCGCTTTGTCTGGTGGATCTCGCGCATTGTCGGTGTCATGTCAGACGGAATACATCTAGACCTGGCCGGTATACACTACATCGAAAGTAGTGATGATACGATCGCGATTAGATTTGACGGTGTGCCTGATCGAGCCGGAAAAACACCAAAGCCGTGGCAAAAAAAAAAAACTTATATAAATACAGTGGTGCGACATGTTATAGAAACCTGTGAACTGTACAGTGGCTTACTGTATCACCAACACTGCACTGTTGCCCTGAGGCGGATCTAGAATGAAATCGATCGAAAGATTATCATACGTATTACCATATATGTATATAGTCACTGGACTTAAACTGCCGGTGTACACATATGCATATGTATGTTTTGATAAGGTAAAACAACAATGCACCGATTGTACGCCCCTGCACACTGAAGCTAAACACGGATCGCCGCCTGCGCTGCTCGCTTGTCGCCTTTCCCTCACGGTGACGCTAGCTACAGTTCATTTGGATCGCACTGTCGTTGGAGTAATTCAAACACTACTACACAAAACCTCATCACGGACGGTTCTAAACCATCATCACAGACGATTTTTGAACCGTCTGAATTTATATGTATGTGATGACATGAGGTCATCACAGACGGTTTTTGAACCGTCTGTGAAAAAGGCTATCACAGACGGTTCTATTCACGAACCGTCTGTGATAGAAATTATCACAGACGGTTCTTGTTCAGAACCGTCAGTGATAGCTTTTTCTATTGCAAAAATAAAAATAAAAATGGGTTTTCACTTCGTTTGGAGCCTCGCGAATGAATCTGATGTGGGTTTTCGGATTGAACTTTTCGTTAGCTTTCCCACAATAGCCATAGCATCATAGTAGCATCAACTCAATTCATTCACAGAGCACTAAAAACAACACAACATCCCCCGCACCACAGTAGCATCAACTCAATCCATTCACAAAGCACTAACACATCACAGTAGTAATCCACATAACATAGCAAAAGAGGGGAGTAGAGAGTGAGGTCGTAGGAGGCTGGGGCTACAAGGTCGTGGGAGGCCGGTGACGACGAGGCCGGGGCGAGGTGGAGGAAGTCATGACGACGAGCGAGCTCGGGGAGGATGGGGCGACGAAGCAGAGGAGGCCGGGGCGACGAGGTCGTGGGAGGCCGGCGATGACGAGGCTGGGACAAGGTGGAGGAGGCCGCGGGCGACGACCTCGGGGGATACCGGAGCGCAAGGTCAGGGCGAGACGGAGATGGCAGAGGAGAAATGGCAAAAGAGGAGATGGAGATGGCAAAGGAGGAGATGGGGGACTCTGTTAATATAAAGAGATTTTCGGCAGCCCACCCATTAAGTATAAATTTTCGTTTTCCCGCCCAACAAAACAAAAGTATCATAAACGGTTTTATACAAACCGTCTGTGATAAGGATCTCATCACAAACGGTTCTTAATACAAACTGTCTGTGATAGAATAACGAAAATACTAGTCGAAAGAAGATTTCGACTACCTGGTCGAAGGAAGGTTTCGACTACCTGGTCGGAAGGAGTTTCGACTAACTGGTCAAAGGAGATTTTGACTACCTAGTCGAAGGAAGGTTTCAACTACCTGGTCGGAAGGAGTTTCGACTAATTAGTCGAAGGAGATTCTGACTTCCTGGTCGAAGGAAGATTTCAACTACCTGGTCGGAAGGAGTTTCGACTAACTGGTCGAAGGAGATTCTAACTACCTGGTTGGAAGGAGTTTTGACTACTTGGTCGAAGAAGATTTTGACTAGCTGATCGAAGGAAGGTTTCTATTACCTAGTCGAAGGAAACGTCATCACAGACGATTCTTATTACAAACTGTCTGTGATGAGTGTATCTCATCACAAACGGTTTGTAATAAGAACCGTATGTGATTTTAGATTTTACCTTGAATTTACTCTTTGATGAGATTCTGACTACTATTTGGATTTGGGCAGTCAATCCTCTGCCGTGGCACATAATCCTCTCGCCATGCAGCCTAATCCTCTACCGGCACACAATTGATGGGCACAGTGATGTTAAGAACCGCTGCGTGATGACTTAGATTATCACGCACGGTTCGCCTTAAGAACCGCTCTGTGATACTTCACGGCATTTATTCATATCATGAACCGTCAGGATACTTCACGGCGGTCAGTATCATGAACCGTCTGTGATAGATCCATATCATAGACGGTTCCAAGAGAACCATCTGTGATGAGGCGTCTTCTATAGCCTGTTTTGTAGTAGTGGAATTTGATTGACCAAGCAATTTTGTTTATCTCTTTAGAGTTTCTAGTCAGTGGGTTCTTGGATTGGACCAGCTGTCATCCATCGGCATGCTGGGGCTGACCCAGGGGGCAACTAGGGTTGGCGCCCCCTACTGACTGGGGGGGTGGCATTTGACAAGCCGCAAGTAGATGAGCAAGTCCTATTAGTACCTTCTAAATTTTGATCCTAGGCCCACCACTGTCGGTATGGTTGGGGCCTCATGCAAGCGTCAAGCTGGTACGTACCTGGCCTCTAGCCTTGCCCCAGGTGTGGTTTCGCCCCGGGTAGTGGAGAAGGGGTACTAAGTGATGGACATGAAGATTGGGTTGAGTTTGGTTTTATTACGACCCGCCCGCTTAATTGCGTGAATCATTCCAATTACTGAACGACTGGGAATTGAGTTCGGATTTGAGGCTGGTGCATTAAGGAATGCAGGGATAGAGAATAGTGAGGCCAACACTGTCCGTCGTCCCCAGCTTTTTTGGGGAAAAAAAATTGAATACCATGTATGTAGCCTGCGCCTGCGCTGCAGCCTCAGCCCAAGTGTGCACCTTAGCGGCCTGCCTAGCCCAATAGCCCATACTCCGCTCAGAACTCCCCTCGATGTACCGCACACCGACTACCGAGAGGTGAAAGCCTGACGCAGGAGTGAGGTCTGTCTTATCCTCTTAGTCTTAGGAGTTACTAATTAGGACTTAGGAGATAGAGTTGAGGTTGAGGAGACGAGGCGACTACGAGGAGAAACCCTAGGCCTAGGCAACGGTCAGCTACGGGTTGTCGGCTAGGGCACTGTAGTGACTAACAGTCTAACACCATGGTTAAGTTGTATTTTGGTATAAATACTTTTGTTTGAGAATTGTTAACTTGTTATACATGTAGTATCTCGCTATCTGGTATTTTGCAACCTAAGTATGGAAAATACCAATCTACAACTCTTTGATGGCTACAAATTATACCATACGGTGGCATTATGACTTAGAACTCGAATATTTCTGAATTTACTTTGATCTGTCTCTTTACCTTTTGGCCGGTTGGTCCCCTTACGATTTTGCTGAAGCTGCGTGAAGGAATGAGGTTTAAGCAATGCCCATCTAGCGGTATGTCAACTACGTACGTACCATGCACACACTGACGTTCACGGCGTTTTGAATTTCATTAACGTACAACTGTGTATTGACGGGATCAATTGATGTTATTACCTGTGGATGCTAGTGAAACAGCGCGACAGACTAGGAATCAACCCAAGTACTCGAGCTTCCTGAGAGTTGAAGCAAGTACATATCAACGACGGATTCTCCATTATTCGCTTGCCAAGCACGAACGACGATCGCTGCCGGCCGTGGGCACGATAAGGAACCGCGCGCGCCGCGGTCTCGGCTCGGCAGCTTGCGTGCTGGCTCTCTCTGATCACGACCTGCGCACCGGCCGCTCTGCCTCGGGCTAGCGAACGTGCGTTGCATACTTGGATCCTGGGCTCGACGAGCGTGGTTAGCTAGACCACGGCCCACTAGCTCACGGTAGACCACGGCCCATGCAACCACGCATGGCCGGACGAACTACGCTGCTACGCGTGCATGACCTCAGCGGGCGACCTACCTACCTACGTACCTACAAGGTTGTCGTCTCCAGGACAGCTCTAAAGTACCCCACAAAACACGGAAATAGTATCAAGTTGGCCGATTTGGTGCCCAATCATAGAACCAAATTAGGTGAACAGTCCAGAACTCCAGATCATGAATCTGTATGTGTCATCACGTGTGTTAATTCAGCGAACACAAAATTAAACTATATGGTTTGTGTTAATTCAGCGAACACAAAGTTAAATTATATGGTTAGTTATTTCTTACGATGATTAGTAGAGTGTCCGTAGGTTGCAAGTTACAATAGAGTTTTAAAAGGGGGTGGGATGTACTGGCAGACATGATTTTTAGCGAGCGTATCGATGACAACGATAATTTTCTAGAATCAACAGTGCAAAAGTAGACAAGAAGCCCAATTAACAAGCTCACAAATGCAACCATATTAAATACAAACCGCCATCCGGGCAATTCCCATAATCCCTACAAGCCATGACTATTACTAAAATACTTCCTCCTATACCACCTATTGAACCAATAATTAGTAACCCAAATCCCGCCACGAGTGCCATCTTTATAGCTATCAACAATGAAGGATTGAAGTGCTGGTATTACAATGGCAATTCCAAGACCATTTACAGCTCTCCAGAATGCAACCTGCAAAAAATACTAGCTGACACCAAAAGCCCCTGTTGATACAGCCCAGAAGAGAGTCCCAATCGCAAGAACTGCTGGGCGATCGTACTGAAGAGCAAGGACACCTACCAAGGGAGATGCTATGGACTTCAGAAAGTTCATTAGAAAGGTAAGGTACCCCAGATCAGTAGGACCAACATTGAAGGCAACATTGACTTCCTTGTAAACAGCTGGGAGGAGATTCCCATCAGCTCACTCCATTATGGAAGTTAGGTTGATGAGGATAAGAGAAATGGAGAAACCAAATACTATCTTCTTTGCCCTTATTATTAGAGAATGATTACATCAACAAAGCAAGGTAAGTTTTCTTCAATATTTTAGTGATTGCCACATGATACTCCTGGAATCCTGGGGATATTTGTGTGAAATAAAACACATTTCAAGCCAATTTAACTTGTTTTCACTCCTTGGTATGGATCTATATTGATCCTGAATGTTTTGCATGTGCACGATATGTTTTGAGAGGTGTGAGATGGGTACAAAAGAGCTGCATTGGTGATGAATATTGAACTGTGTTTCAAAAGAATTTGGTCACATGAACACTACACAGGAATGATAGCCATATGACCTGTAAAATGAATGCCTAACCAAGATGGGAATTAGTCTGTTGCGCGGTGCAAAGCATAGCCGCTGGGAGCTCTTTATATACTATTGTTGGACGGGCCACATGGGCCATCGAAAATACATGTGTAGCACGGTTTACAGCCGGATTACAGCCAGTTAAGATATTTAAGATCGGGAAAGGGTACTGCTGATGGTTAGGCTAAATCGACTGAAGTTACTGATCAACCAAAGTTCGAAGAACATGGCATGTGACAGTAAGGTTTAACATTGAGAAGCTTCATGCAGACAGTGACGCCATATTGAACTATAAACTATCGACCTTCCCATGTTTAGTATTAAACCACAGTACATAATAATACCAATTACAACCATCAAATTAATGTTAGTAATAAAAACTTATGACGGTAACTACCAAGAAGAGATGGGTAGTTTATATAGGAAGTTTAACAAAAGAATGCTACCGTGTTTGATCAAGGGAAATTGAAAGGTTATCTGAACTTGTGTTGATGATAACCACAAGTAAGATTTGCCATCCCCATGTGCTTAACTACTACAATAATTTTGCTGTGACCAAATTTAAAAAGTTACTGCTAGCCCAGCTTCATGCAGAAGGATTTGCAACCTGCGAGATGGAAGGTGCATTAGATTGGCTTGATTTTTTGGGTTACATAGAAAGTAACAAAAGTACCTGCATTTTTCAAAATTAGAAGTGTGTGCATTATGTAAGTTCAAAAAAGTTAGGTTTTCCCTTCAAATGCACACATATAAATCTATATCCACCTTCTAACATTATCTATCTACAGAGAAGGTGGACTAAGGAGGCAAACCAGTAGAATTTGAATAACATTTGTTCAATTATAATGTGCACAAAGGGCAAGAAGCTGCTGCGCATACTATCGATATTGATTAATCGATATGTGTAAAAATGAGCTGAAAAGCGTTGTGTAAGTAGGATAATTTGATCAACGAGATGCGTCGAGTATAATTGCATCCAGAGGTACATTGTTCCATTAAAACTTTAGAACTGGGAAAGATCCAAATTTCGCTAAATGAGAGTTCTTGTAAAAAAAACACCATCAGTTGTGTGCAGAAGAAAGACATAAGCTATTTGAATGGTCACCAATTAGGCCCAAAAAGAGTATGGAAACCGACGAGGATATGACAATCCTCAATTAACTGTTCATCTATAATTGTTATTATAGATAACAATACAGTCATATTGTTCATAAGTATATCCCCTTGTTCATAAGGGAAGAGTTTAACTGAGTGGTCGTAAGCCATTCTACGACCACTTCATAGTCGTAAACCCTTCTATGACCAGGTCAACTACGACCACCCTACACCAATAAAACCTACGTGCATGTGAGCCCAATCGACTAGAGACTCTTATACGCTGTGTTTTACAGACAACAATTAGTATACACAGTTATTCTCTAAAATAACTGCATGTATTACGCCTCTATCCTTGATGTAACTGCAATGCGACGTGGGTGCAGTTTCTCTGACAATAACTACCATCAACGTATGCATTTCATCATGCGTTGAGGTGTCTCTTGGCATGGAGTAACTATCACCCCTTTACACGCTATATAAGGGCTAAAGTTAGTAGACAGAGGGGGTGACCGGGGTTAACAACAAGGAGTCATTGAGTCTTAGCTTGAGTGATTTCTTCCCGATTGTAAAAAATCATAGTGAATACAAGAACATAGGAGTAGGGTTATTATTCTCCTAGGAGAAGGCTTGAACTTGTCTAAATTCATGTGTCTCTTTCTGCATGGATCTATTTCAAGGGAATCCCCAAATATTTATTCATAAGATCGATACTGGAACATCGACAGTTGGCGCCGTCCGTGGGGACTTCCAGTTCTTCCTTTTGTATAAGTTTTCTTTGTTTTTCTACTGTGATGCTTTCATGGCAAGAGAGTGGAATGAGGAGAACTAGTTCGATTTGGCCGACTACACAGAGAACTTTACCTGGGTGCATCCAATACCGGTCAGAGGAAGCTCAAGAACTTCAGTGGATAAATGATTTAATTGAAAAACTGACTCAAGAGCTTAGACAAGCACTAGGCTACGACCTCTTTGCTGGAGAGATCGCACGAAGGCTTCGAAAAATGATGGTCAGGCTTGAGCAAACTCAGCGACACCATTCTGGAAGTCATACAGAAACTACTCTATCAAACGTCAGTCGTTCAAATGACTCTCTTCATAGAGAACGACAAGGCAACAGACCTGATCGTTCTCCCAACCACGACACTAGTTGGAGGAGAGTCCTTCGAACAACCAGTGTTCGACAAGTCCCTAGAGGAAGTGGTCATTCACCACTTCTTCCGAGGAATTTATAACAGCAGATGGAATACAAGGAGTATTACCCTTGTAGGGCTGAAGCCTATGATAGGCCAGGTTCGCCTGCCACTGGGTATCATCGTGTACGATCGTTTGGTGATTTCAACCTTTCTTTTTCGTAAAGGAGGCATCATGACATTATTACCGGATGCCGGGTGTTTTCACCCCCACCTTTGAGCAGTCCGCTGGCCACCACGATTCCGACTGGTGAATATGGAGAAATTTGATGGGTCACAAAATCCCATTGAGTTTCTTCAAATCTACACCACTATTGCTCGAAGCGAGAGTGGAGGAGGAGCATGTCATGGCTAACTATCTTTCTACTATGCTTGAAGGATCTGCGTCGGTCGTGGTTGTTAAATGAGCCACGAGAGTTGATCTACTCATGGAAGCACCTCTGTGATCTATTGTTGGCTAACTTCCAAGGTACTTACAACCATCCCGGAAAGGAGGATGATCTACACAGAATGCGGTAGAATTCTCATGAGACCCTGCACTAGTTTATCAAGTGTTTCAGTTAGGTTCACAACTCAATTCCTGAGGTTTCTGACTCTTTTGTCATCAGAGCATTTAAATAGGGAGTCCACAGTCGAAGGATCACAGAGAATATCGCTTTCAATCCTCTTGCTACCGTCGCTGAGCTTTTTAAGATGGCCGATCGTCATGCAACTACTGCAGAAGCAGTCGAGTGAAATCGTACCATTGATCGAGATGATTAATACACTCGAGAAGTAGGCGAAAATAACAAGAAGAAAGATAAAAAAGCAAAGAAATCCAAGAGCAAGACTAAAGGTCAAAAGTCTCAAATCAAGAGCTCTAAGGAGGTTTTGGCCGTGAGTGATAAAGAGCCTCGAGCTCCAAATCGCATCTCGATCGGGCGAGGACAAATGCTCCGGACGGAAGAACAACAAGCCTAGATGGTGTCCTTTCCACAAAATGAAGGACACAATCTTCACAATTGCCAAGTTTTTCAGCAAAAATCCGAAGATTACTACACCAGCAAAGGACCACTTCGTACACTCGAAGAGGTAGGATAAACAAGTGATGAAAAGCAGTCAGACGACGATGAGGAGATGACGTTTTAGGATGCAGAACACACAATCGGTCACATCTACTGATGATCTTCGGCATTCGAGTTAAAATGACAGCTCATGGTTGTCGAATGCGAGGTAAACTCCATCGACCCTCTTCTTGTCAATAAAGTACCAAATTGGTTGGAAATCATCATCTCTTTTGAGAAAGGTGACTGTTCGATACTTCCTACTCATCTTGGTTGATTTTTTTATCGTGGCCGAGCCCACCATCAACAACTGTCAAGTAAATCATGTGTTAGTTGATGGTGGGAATTTGCTGAACATACTCTTTACGAGTACCCTGGACGAAATGCAAGTTCCTATGACAAAGGTCAACTGGTACGATACTCATTTCATGGGATCGTACTGGGGTCTTCGGCCAAACCTATTGGTTAAGTGTCTCTTCCTGTAACGTTTGGTTCTCCAAACAATTTCAGGACAGAGAAAATCTCTTTTGATGTGGTCGATTTCGACACGACATACAATGTCATACTTGGTCGACCAACTATAGCACGATTCCTAATGACTGCCCATTATGGTTATTAGTGTCTTAAGATGTTCGGTCTTAAAGGAGTAATCATAGTCCGTTGCGATAAAAATATGTCGCTTACATGCGACAGGAAATCCCTCGAGATAGTTGGTCAAATACCAACTCGAGAAGCAATCAAGGGGTAGCCTTCGACCAAGTAGTCGAAGCCTAAAGCTGCACCGAAGCTGAACAACCAAGTAAAATAGGTTCCACTGAATACAGAGGAGCCTTCGAAGACCGATCGCGTTGGAGTCACTTCTGATCCTACATAGGAAAATGCCCTCGTCATCTTCCTCTGAGCAAACGCAGATGTCTTCGCGTGATAAGCATCCGATATGACAGGAGTCCCCAGGGAGGTGATCGAGCACAAGTTAGCTCTACGGCCTGACAAGAAACCTGTAAAATAGAAATTACAGAGATTCACACCTGATCAACGAGATGCCATCAGATCTGAATTAGACAAGTTACTTAAGGTAGGCTTCATAAGAGAAGTCAACCACCCAGAGTGATTGGCTAGCCCTGTAATGGTTAGAAAGTCTAATGGTAAGTGGCGTATGTGTGTAGACTTTACTGGTCTTAATAAAGCTTGTCCAAAAGATGATTTTCCTCTTTTTCGTATTGTTCAATTGGTTTATTCTACTACTGGTTGTGAGATATTAAGTTTCCTAGATGCATATTATGGTTATCATCATATAAGTATGTGTCTAGATGATGAAGAAAAGATTGTATTTATTACACCATTTGAAATATTTTGCTATGTCAAAATGTCATTTGGTCTAAAAATACTGGCGCTTCTTTTAAACACTTGATGCAAACAACTTTTCTTCCTCAACAAGGTCGAAATTTGGAAGCCTATGTTGATGATCGAGTCGTAAAGAGCATCAAGCGCCTTAATCATATTTTCGACTTGCAAGAAATATTCGACAATCTCAGAAAACACCATTTGAAACTAAATACTGAGAAGTGTGTGTTTGGAGTCTCTTCAGGAAAGTTGCTTAGATTTCTTGTTTCCGCACAAGGAATCGAAGCAAACCTTGAAAAGATAAGAGTCATTGAACAAATGCGCCCTCCAACCATAAAGAAAGAAGTCCAGAAACTCACAGATTGTATGGCGGTTTTAAGTCATTTCATAGTACGATTGGGAGAAAAAGGACTTCTGTTCTTTAAACTTCTGAGGAAACATGAGGGCTTCGAATGGTCAGAGGAGGCAAACAATGCCTTTGAGGATGTCAAGAGGTATCTTACGAGCGCTCCTTTTCTGGTTTCTCTAAAATCAGAAGAGACACTTCTAATATATCTAGCTGCTATGTCACAAACAGTGAGTGCAGTACTGGTTGCAGAATGTGAAAACGTCTAACGACCAGTTTACTACGTCAACGAAGTTTTACACGAGCCTAAGGAGCGATACCCTCATGTCCAAAAACTTCTATATGCCCTCCTCAAATCTTTGAGAAAACTGAGGTATTACTTTCAGACGCACAAGATAATTATGTCGTTTGAGTTTCCCTTAGGAGAGGACGTCCAGAACAAGGAAGCAACGGGGCGCATGGAAAAATGATTGGTTGAACTTGGGGAATTCAACCTCCATTTCGTGTCCCGAACAACCATTACATCCCAGATCTTAGCAGACTTTGTCATCTAATAGACAAATCCTGAACCTGTTCAGGATCCCCAGTACGAATTCCATGACTAGTGGACAATGTACTTTGATGGGTCACTAACGTTAAGTGGCTCGAGGGCTGGGGTGGTCCTGAAATCTAATACAAGAGAAACCTTAAAGTATGTTATTCAGTTAAACTTTCATGCTACTAATAATATGACAGAATCCAAAGTTTTATTGGCTGGCATACGAGCGGAAAAAGTGCTCAGGATTCAACGACTACTAGTTAGATGAGACTCTCAACTAGTCGTGAATCAGGTTAGAAAAGAGTGTCAATACTCCAATACGACCATGTATCAGTACTTATCGGAAGTCAGAAAGTTTGAAAATCATTTCTTTGGTTTCGAGTTGCAATATATCCCTCGAAAAGATAATTTCTTTACTGACCAGTTAGCTCGAATGGCTTCTTCCTGATTATAAGTAAAAAAGGAATCTTCTTGAAACAGCTCCAGAAGCCGTCCCTGGTCAAAACACTAGACATCTCCCATTGAGACAACCTCACTAAAATACGAAGATACTTGAATGAACACCATCTACGAGTACCTTCATAAGGGCACAATGCCCAATGATAATCTTGAAGTTGATCGTTTATCCTATAAGGCCAAAATGTATACTTTGGTTGAAGGAGTCCTCTACAAGCGAGGAACTCAAATGGTTCTCATAGCGCAGAAAGAAGGATTACAATTCCTTCAAGAGATACATGAAGGGATTTGTGGAATTCATGCTTCCTACAGAACGCTAGTCTGAAAAGCCTTTCGACAAGATTTCTACTGGCCAACAGCCCTCCATGATGTTAAAGAGTTTGTTAAGAAATATGTACAATGCCAGTTTAGTAGCAGAGATACACCAACTGGCTCAAGCATTACAAACAATACCTCTTTCTTGACCTTTTGCAACCTAGGTTCTCGATATCCTAGAACCGTTCTCAAAAGCACGAGGAGGTTTTGATTTCCTTTTTGTGGCTATTAATACGTTCACAAAATGGATCGAAGCCGAATCTGTGACTGGGATAACAACGGAAGCAACTAATAAATTTATGATGAAAAATGTAATCACTCAATTCGGTGTTCCAAGTCGAATAATTACATATAATGGTACATAATTTTTAGCACAAAATTCAAAGAATTTTGTGAAGAATTGGGTACTAAGCTTTGTTATGACTCTGTCGCCCATCCACAAAGCAATGTGACAGTCGAATGGGTGATTTATCAAATTATGCAGGGAATTAAAACTCAAGTCTCCGACAGCTTGTAAAGCGCTTGGGGGCTTGGGTAAAAGAATTACCCTCAGTATTATGGACTATTCACACGACTGCTAGTCGGGCTACAAG
Organism: Hsuehochloa calcarea; assembly: GCA_036346395.1. Lineage (NCBI taxonomy): Eukaryota > Viridiplantae > Streptophyta > Magnoliopsida > Poales > Poaceae > Hsuehochloa > Hsuehochloa calcarea. Next base: position 27,588,884 of record CM070603.1, on the reverse strand, counting down.
TGAAACATCATTCCTCTTAGTTTTTAGTGCTGAAGCCATACTTCCACCAGAACTAAAAATTCGGTTGATAAGAGTCAAAAAATACAAGAACTCTGGCCAAGAAAAGCTTCGAGTAGATAACATAAACCTACTAGAAGAAAAAAAACGAATCAAGCCTTAATCCGTGTGACAGTTTACCAACAGGCCCTACGCAAGTACTACGATCGTAAGGTCCAACCTCGTAGCCTTGCTGTAGGTGACTTAGTATTAAAAAAGATTCAATCTTAGTCTAATCGGAATAAACTTTCTCCTAAGTGTGAGGTCCTTACATTGTGGTTGAAGTCACGTGGCCAGTTTCGGTACGACTAGCAATGGAAGACGACATGATTCTTTCCAACACATGGAATATTAATCAGTTATGCAAGTTCTATGTGTAATCTCTTACATTCTCAATAAAGTTTATACTTTCTTCAATCTTTATTGTCTTACATTGAGCAACGCTTCGATGATTTTTTTGGTCACTTTTTAAACACTTGGTTTTCTTCACACTGGTCAAAGGAGGGTAACATCACCTAGTCGAAGTCTTGTCTCTTTGCATGTGATCCTGCCCACTAGAAGGAACTTCCTAGCATCAATGTGTTCCTAACTTTTGCTGCCAACACAAAGAAATTTGGTTCAACAAAAATGTAGTCGAAATAATTTATACCAACCTCTTTTTGAATCATTAACAAAGTAAGTTGAGTTTTTTTAATTTGTTCAACTGCTTTAAATATGTTATTTGATTAACCTGGTCGGAGGAAGTAACACTACCTAGTCGAAGTCTTTCCTCTCTACACGTGGTCCTGCCCACTAGAAGGAACTTACTAGCTTTGAGCTATTTCTAACTCTTGCTACCAGTACATTACAATCAAGTTCAATAAAGAAGGTCGAACGAATTATTTTTAAGCATGCTCATCTAGTTTGTTCAATTAATGTTGATACTTTTGATTTCATTAACCTGGTCGGAGAAGGTAACATCACTTAGTGAAGTCTTTCCTCTCTTCACGTGGTCTTGCCCACTAGAAGGAACTTCCTAGCGTTGAACTGCTTTCTAACTCTTGCTTTGCAAGACATGACAATCGAAATCGATAACAAAAATTGAGCGGCTTGTTTAAGCAAATTCTTTTCACTATTTGCTTAGTTTATATCATTAAACTAAGCAAATACTCGAGAACTAGGATAAAGTTATAATTATAACTTTAATTCTTAGTCTTAAAGGTTTAATTCTCATTTATGTTTGTTGTCTTATGAGTTACTAACTACTCGAAGAGACAACTTGTAGGAAAATAAAGATTCATATTTATAAATAGGAATTTTTACAATTACATGCCCTATTACAAACTACTCGGATGAAGGAGATCCAAGTTGCATCTCCTCCGCGACCTTTTTGCCAACCAACTGCATTTCTTCAATCAATTGTGATGCCTTCGCTTGGCAAAGTAGTCGACCGGATGGTTGAAGGCTAAGATTATAGTCATGAGCCTTAAGTTCTGCCAAGGCAAAACTTGATGCACCTTTGGTCGCTTCTTTTATCAGTCGGCTTGGTTGGTCTTGAGCTATTATTAACTCATGGAGAGTTTTGATTTCTTTGTCCAATGGTGTTCGTATAGTCAACTACGACGTCTTCAAGAGGAGTGACCTCCTTGGCACCAAGTCCACCAAGCACATTGTGAAGGATTGAAATGTTGTCATGAAGATGAATCTTCGTAGCATTCATTTCCTCCTGACTGTGAATTGAAGCTTCCTAAAGTCTTTTTTATTTTGACTGCTTGCTCTAAAAATAGAGTATGACCAGTCAGGAAAAACACTTCTTAAAGACTAGTAAATAAAACTAGTTGTAGGTAAAGGAATTCTTACCTACTAAATGAGAATCAAGTTTCTTGATTTCGTCATTATGAGAGGCAACATCCTTTGTGCACTGCTCCTCCCATGCCTTTATACTCTTGTATTTTTTTAGTGATATGGGTGAGCTCATTAATCACTAGGGTCTTTGAGTCGACCTCGGTTTTGAGCTTTCCCATATCGACCTCTTTTTCTAAGCAAAGAAAAAGAGTTAGAAAAAGAAAAGAAAGCCATTAAAGTAAACAGTCTTAAGTGCAAAACTTACTATTTATTTCATTCTACAACTCACAAGCTGACGAATTTACCTCCTGAAGGCTCTTCAGCAGGTCTTCTTTTTCATCCCTTAACCTTTACGCCTCGGCTTTTACATAATCGAGTGCAGAGATCAAGATTCTTTCGTTAGACCTCCAAAGGTTAAAGTAGACATGAGTATTGCATAAGTGGTTGAAACAAAATAAGAATTCTCATGGCAAATACTTATGATCTCACTGCCAGTTCGCAGAGTTTAGCCTTCTGTTTTTTAGTAATACAAATTGCCTCTGGTATTCTGCTGATGGCAACTTGTTCGAGAGCTCTCTGAATAAAGAAATATTGTAAGAAAAAGGAAAAATCCAAATATGAAAATGTTTGGCATCGAGTACTTACGCAGATGGCTGACCGAGCAAATTTGGCATACACAAACTCTGAATCTTGTAGTTCATCAAGTCCGTTGACTTGGTCCCACCATATTCTTTGAAGACGCTCATCATCAAAGATATGTCCCTTATTTGGAATATACTTACGATGTGGGACTCGGTCATGAGACCTAAATGAAGAAGATTCGATAGTTGGTGGACCAAAGAACTTGGGGAAGATGGTGGTCGGAGGTTCCTCCTCCATCCTGACCGGATGCTTCTGGTGATCGTAGGACCAAGTCCCTTATCCGATTATTGATATCCTCAATAACCAGCTCGATCACCATAGCATGTAGATCTTCCGCCATCTTCGCCTCTGCTTCTACGACCACCTCAGTGATCATTGGTGCTTCAGTGGTAGCAACCTCCTCTATCGCTACCACAGGGATATGGGTTGATTCTGCGACCACCTCCATTGTTGTCTCTACGATTGTAGGAGAAGCCCTTGCTTCCATGGTTGTAGGTGAGACGATTGCGGGCATCTCAACGAAAGCATCCACAGGGCTCTGAGCAGGACTAAAACCACAAGGAGAAAAGAAAACATGTCAAAATTGTAGAACTAAAAGGTAAATGATATCTTTGCGCTTTTAGCTTTACATACAGTGGCTTTCTGGATAAAATCTTGAATCTAGAAGAAACCTTCCCTAAGGAAGATTTTTTTCTTCTTCTCTTCGGTCACCTCAATTCTTGTGACAACTCTAGCCTCTAGAAGGCTATCAGTGCAACAAGCTTGAGAGGTCAAGGCTTCTTTGACTATGTCTGGTCGAAAGTCTTGTTGAAGAGTTGGGATCTCAACAACCACATTTGGTCATAGGTCTTTATCGAGAGCTACTGCTCCCAGAGCGCCTACCCTCTTGACGGTCTGAACTTGTTTCAAAAACTTGAGGGACAACATTCGCCTCGACCATAGGCTCTGCTGTTGCAGAGGTATCCTTCATAAAAGATATAAAGCTTTCCAATTCTCCATTTATAGTCGTTTGACAAAGCCATGAGAAGCAGAAATTGAAAATATCTTGTTGTCATAGTAGAAAGGTGCCTTGGTCTTGGGGCTTTGTGATCTGAGGGCGCTTGCGATCTTCTCGTCATAGGATCGAATACTCACATGGAATTGATGAATCGTAGTGATCCCTGTTTCCAATGCACAAGTTAGCACTTTTAATTTGCTAAACCACATCTTTGATTTCACGACCACCAAGTGAAATCATCGTGCTTCTAATTCTCAGCGAAAAGGTTGAACGATATTGATTGAACTCCCTATTCCCCTTCTAGTTGGCTCGGCCAACAAGGGAGAATAAGAGCAAAACTTTGCAATCTTTTATTACTGATAATAATGGCCTAAGGGATACATAGGGGTTACGGTGGTATTTATAGTGCTCCTAACTCACGAACCAAGGCCTAGGGCCGGCTCCTAATTGATTCGGTCAAGTATTCTGAATCCAACTCCTAATATAAATATAGTGTTCGGATTTACTATTTACAGTATGTACTATTCACACCGACTACTGTTCACCAAGCCGTCTAGGTGTTGACAAACACCAAGAGTAATAGATCGTGATCTTCACTTGACGGCAATTAAGTACTAAGGATCAATCTAGAATGAATGCACTTGAATTTTGATCAACCACCTCACAATGAATGCAATGAGAGAGTATGAGGTGTGGACTGAATGCTCTAGACTCAAAGGATGTTGAATGAAGTCTCACACACTATCCTAGAGCAGGTAGGGAAGTAATTATACCCCCCACAACCAAATATGACCGTTGGAGGCAATTTGGATAATTTTTCAGCAAGTGCGGTACTATCGCCGTTATAATCCCGGTAGTACCGCTCGTCTAGCAGTGCATAGTAACGGCTAGCGCAGAGATATTAAATGCTTCTGAAAGAGACGTTGAAAAATTTAGTGCGGCACTAGCGCCAGTGATCAAACGGTAGTTCCGTTTAACGGTCATACCATAGAAACGAAGCGGTACTCTGATTCACTTTGCGGTCCAAAAGGGTGCTTTCTAGAAAAACATATCGTTATCCGATCTTGGTATATCCCGATTGCGGTAGTTCCGCTAAGCATGCGGTCATCTGCGCGATGCAATAGTTCATAAAGTAAACTTTGAAACTATCGTTTAACGGTGATCAAGCTGGTGAAAGGTGTTGTTCTGTAAAAATGTACCACCATTCATTTAGGTATGACCGAGTTGCGGTAATTCCGCACCACTATCTCGGTCATACCACCAGCAAAACATCGGTACTACCGATTTTTCTAGGAAAACTTGGTTGACTTTCAAAACAAACTCTAGATGCATGCATGATCCTAGATTGATCCATATTGCACAAGACCGTGCTATTAAGCTACTAGTCATGATGCCTCTTAATAGTACAACATGTAACCTATAATCCGATCTTCCGCCCTTTTCTCCTTAGACCGGTAAAAGCAAAAAGGAACCTAGACTACTTATTCCTTGTCTTTCAACTATATTGATCCTAATATCGACCTTTAGCATGCATGTCCAGATTGATGTATACTCAATAAACAAGTTAGTCCCATATTCATATATTATCATTAATTCACATATTCATATATTATCATTAATTACCAAAATAATTTTTAGGGGTCTAGATGCTTTCAATCCTCCCTTTTTGGTAATTGATGACAACCCAATTAAATAAGAGAAAGATGAATATACCACTTGTTATGAGAAGTTGTATATTCTTGTTGTGATGAAAATAATTCTTGCAATAAGCTCAAGTGAGTATGAGAATTATTTGCTTGTAAAGATCATTTCAAAGCTCCCTAAAGATGTGCATATAATTCAAAGAGAGTATGCAATCACATTTAAGTGAAAGGAAAGGCATAGTTTCTTTTGCTCAGAGAAATTTAAGGATCAATATTTCAAATCACGATACCAGAGTCAACAAGAGACATATAGAGTACCAAATCTAACAATCAATACGACAAAGTTTAAACTTAGACTATCACAAGCACACAAGTTCCAATATAGCATACAATATAAATAGTAGCCAAACTATCCTACTCCTCCTAATCCACCAAACTACTCCCCCATTGGCATCAAAGTACCAAAAAGGTCACTCAGCGGGATCTTGAGGACCCCTTGGAGGTGTGTTGAGGCGATGTCTTCCATAACGATTTGGAGTCATTATAGTTTGCTCTAGTCACAGTCTCTGACAATGCAGCCAGCCTGTTGTTGGTTTCTGACTGAAATTCTTGCTGAGAGGTTCTCATCTCTTGCTGAGTATTCTTAATCTCTATAATAGCTGCATAGACTTGAGAGAGAGAGAGAGAAACTTGGCCCTCATCTTGTGCGTAGTGCCTCTGAGTATCCTATCTTGGAAGATCTTGCCTTTGCGGTGCCTGAGGATGAATATCAGCAGGAATAGGGGGCCCTCTCGTGGCTTGTATGGTTTGTGGACTGATCCCATATCCCCATTGTATCCGGTCTTCCGGATGATCAAAGCCATGATATAAGGAGCAGAATTTATTCTCTTGGCTCGATCATTCTTGGAGGATGCAATTTCCCTAAGGATGACATCTATCACATTAAATTTTCTTCCATGCATGATATTATCTATTATATTCCAAGCATGTCCTCTGATGGCATCAAAATTCCCGCTTTTTAGAAGGATAGTTTGATTGATAATTTTGTTGACCAAGCTGGGAATAGGCAAGGGGCCGCCTGTTTTTCCTGGAGTATATCTGGCATTCTCATTATAGTATTCTGTCCAAGCTGGAACCAACAGGGCAGATTTATCATAGATCTTCTGAAAGTTTTTTGATTCTATTCTTAAAGCAAGCTCAAAACCATCCCTCTGGCACTCCAAATAGGTTGTCCACATCATCCATGCCAAAGCATTGAAATCAGTGATACGTGCGAGGTAGCATAAAATTGTTTGATAATCTCCTCGTCATAGTCGCACTTAAGAGTGACTAGGTCATGAATACCGGCTCTTTGAAAAAGCCGATATGTCCCTTCATATTTGTCCAGAGAATTGAGATGTGGCCAATTCACCCACTTATGGTCAGCAAATTGTCTGTTTGGTCCATACATTTGCTCATAGACTAATTCTTGGAAACTAGTATGGAATCTAGGACTTTTAGATGACATTGGAAGCACAAACTAGTTTCGATGACGCATTATGGCATACTCATCTGCTGTGATAGTTCTCAAGTCAATTTGATGCTCAGCTGGTTCTCCCATGTCATCATATGATGATGTAGCTTCCTTAGTGTCTGCTTCGGATGAGCTATTCTCATTTTAAACCATTTGTCGCGAGTCCTTTTCCTCGATCTCTCTTCTCTTTTGTCGTCCTTCTAAAATTTCCACGAAGGATCAAGAACAGTCTTTGCGAGAGGTTCAGAGGAAGAGGTGGTTTAACCTCTTGGATGGTCATAATACTTGCGAGTGGCGATCCTTGTCCTCGGCATCTTCAAATAGAGTGAATGGATTACATAGAGAATAAGTGATTACTCAAATTACATTAATTTTGAATGGAATGAGACAATTGTTTTATCGGGAAAATCGGTAGTACCGACATTCAAGTCTGCGTAATAACCGGATGCGAAGCATCTTGCATTTCTTGGCGTCTCGTCCACTCCTGATAGTTAAGTGCTGTACGAGCTGTAGTAATCGCTTTCTCTGAACATGCTTTCGGACATGAATTTTATTGAATTTTTCAATGTCTCTAATGGATTGAATCCATGGTATGGATGCGCAAATATCATTAGACACCAAATTTGTAGTTTTCCCAAGAAAAACACATCGAATCATTCACATTCTCAATTAACCCTAATTGAGGTCTAGGGTTCGAAGATAGGCAAAGCGAGGATTAAACTAGATTTTACCTTGAGATCCGATGGAGGAATCCTAAGAATGCACGATCATCCAAGGATTGAAGAACCCTTAAGAAACTTGAGAAGTTTTGAGGATATTCAAGAGATCTTCGGTGAGAAAGGAGAGAGAAGAGAGAGAGAGAGAGAGAGCGGAGGTAAGAAGTGCGGAATGACCGCTCGGGAGGGTAAAAGGTGAAAATCGATCGGTTCAGATTAATGCCTTTAGATAACCGATCACGGTAGTTTTGTAGGTTATACTTGATAGTACCACAATGTGGTAGTACAGTTATTTACACTGAATCGGTAGTACCGCAGCGCGGTAGTACCGATTGACTACATTCAGATAGTTCAAAATTCGGAACTTTGGGAATAAAGATTGGATTTTGAGAAATATGCAAATGATTCTTAGTTTTGCAATCAAATAAGTATCATTCAGGATCATTGTGCATTTTAGAAACTAATGTCTATCTGAGAACATAATTTTAATCAACATATATGCCCCTTTTAAAAAAAATGAAAATATCATTCTTGGAAGCTTCAAAAATCACTAAATAGTAGCAATATGCATGAGGCATGAGTTCAAGCAACATTAGAATAGTCTATGATATTTAATTCATTCCTCGGTTTGCAAAAGTGACCTTCATCTAGTGGCTTGGTGAAAATGTACGCTAATTGATCTCGGTCCTAATATGACTAATCTCAATATCACATTTGCTTACATGATCTCTCAAGAAATGGTGGCATATATCTATATGCTTAGTTCTTGAGTGTTGGTCTGGATTGTTGCCTATTTTCACAGCACTATCATTATCACACAAAAGATGCATTTTATCGAATTTTATTCCATAATCCATCAAAGTTTGCTTCATCCATAATAATTTTGCACAACAACTTCCAACGGATACATATTACCTCGCTTCGGTGGAAAGGGCTCTGAGTTTTGTTTCTTGGAAGACCATGAAACTAAAGGTCTTCCTAAAAATTGGCAACTTCCGGAGGTGTTTTTTCTATCCACTTTACAACCCACAAAGTCAGAATCCGAATATCCAAGCAAATCGAATTTTGCACCTTTAGGATACCACAAGTCAATACTAGAGGAATGCTTCAAATATCTTAGAATTCTTTTTACGACCATCACATGACATTCTTTAGGAGTTGTTTGAAAATGTGCATATATGCAAATACTAAACATGATATCGGGCTTAGATGGAGTAAGATAAAACAAACTACCAATTATAGATCTATAAAGTTTTAAATCTACCGGTTTACCTACCTCATTAAGGTCAAGATGACCGTTGGTTGCCATTGGAGTCTTGATGGGTTTTGCATCTTCCATGCCAAACTTCTTGAATAAGTCATTTACATACTTCATTTGACTTATAAATGTGTCATCCTTGAGCTGTTTGATTTGAAGTCCAAAAAAATAGCTTAGCTCTCCGTTCATAGACATTTCAAACTCCCTAGACATTATATTGCCAAACTTCTTGCAAAAGTATTGGTTAGTAGACCTAAATATAATATCATCAACATAAATTTGACATACAAAGAAATCATCATGAATTATTTTAGTAAAGAGTGTTGTATCAACCTTCTCAAATTTGAATCCTTTTGAGAGTAGAAAATCTCGAAGGTGCTCATACCATGCTCTAGAAGCTTGCTTTAAGTCATATAGCACATCACCTTGGAGAGTTTATACACATGATTAGAATTTTTAGGATCTTCAAAACCTGGAGGTTGTTCAACATATACAAGTTCGATTATTTTACCATTTAAGAAAGCACTTTTAACATCCATTTGAAATAATTTAATATCAAAGCTTGATGCAAAAGTAAGCAATATTAAGTATAGACTTAAGTCTAGCCACGGTGTAAATGTTTCATCATAGTCTAAATCCTCTACTTGAGTATACCCTTGAGCGACTAATCTTGCATTGTTTCTTACCACAACTCCATTTTTATCTTGTTTATTGCGGAAGACCCATTTTGTGCCAATCACATTGTGCTCCTTGGGTCTCTCCACCATTGTCCAAACATCATTTTCGGCGAAATTGTTTGATTATTCATGCATTGCGTTCACCCAATCCGGATCTACTAGTGCATCATCTACATGTTTTGGCTCAACAGAAGAAACAAAAGAGTAATGTTCACAAAACGAAGCAACACGAGCGAGTTTGAACACTTACTCACATCACCCAATATTTGGTCTATTGGATGATCTTTTGCTATAGTATTATGAATTCATGGTGGCAAGTTCGATATATGATTATCTTCCTTGATATCTTTTTCTATAATGTCAACTTGATTTGTAGAGAAAGTGGTACGAGGTTCGACTTGTGTGGAAGATGATGGACCATTTGGATCTTCTTTCGGTTTGATGTCTCCAATTTGCATGTTCTTCATTTCTTCCCTCAAGGCTTCATTACCTACATCATCCAAATCATCTTGCTCTTCTTGAGAGCCGTTAGTTTTATCAAATTAGACATCATATCTTTCTTCAACTATACCGTTAGCTTTATAAAAGACACGATAAGCTTTGCTATTTGACGAATAGCTAAGCAAGAAACCAACATCGCATCGACTTGCAAATTTTTAAAGACGAACACCCTTTTTCAAAATATAACATTTGCAACCAAATACATGAAAATAAGAGATGTTCGGTTTCTTCCAATTAAAACTCATAAGAAGTCTTTTCCAAAAGCGATGCAAATAAAACGATTTATGGTATGACAAGCGGTGTTAATAGTTTACGCCCAAAACTATCGAAAGTATTTTATTCATCAAGCATTGTCCTAGCCATTTCAATTAATGTTCGATTTTTCCTTTCTACAAATCCATTTTGCTTCGGAGTGTAGATTGTTGAAAATTCATGCTTTATTCCAAGTTCTTCATAATAATTTTTATTTTTTGTGTTTTTGAACTCAGAACCATTATCACTACGATTTTTTTTAATTTTAAAATTAAATTCATATTGAGCCATTTTTGCAAAAAAAAAATTAAAAATACCGGAGGCTTTGGCCTTATCATGTAGAAAGAATACTCATGTATATCTTGAGTAATTATCTATAATGACTAAACAATAGCTATTGCCCCCGATGCTATTATAGGTTGTTGGCCCAAACAAATCCATGTGTAAAAGCTCTAATGGTCTAGAAGTTGACATGATACTTTTGAAAGGATGATAATTTGTAACTTACTTTCCGAACGGCAAGCACTACATAATATATTTTTCTCAAATCTTACGTCCTTCAAGACAACCACTAAGTCATGTTTGAAATTTTTTTTGAGTTGGATCATGCCCACATGACCTAGTCTTCTATGCCATAACCAACCAAAAGGTGTTTTTGCAATTAAACAAGTTTTTAAGCAAGAATCATTTAAAGAAAAATATACCAAGTAAATATTTCCAAATCTAAACCCTTTGAAAATCAATTCATTTTCTTTTTATTTTGAAATGGTTACATCATCTCTAGATAATCGACATGTTAATCCAAGATCACATAATTGAGCAACGGATAGCAACTTAAAGTTTAATATTTTTACTAGAGACACATTAGAAATAGAAAGGTCATTTGAGATAGGATTTTACCCAAACCAATTACCTTTCCTTTGCTATTGTCACCAAAAGTAATCTTTTCATTACCCGTCCCATTCTCAAAAGTGGTAAAATCTTCGGTCTCCGATCATGTGTTGAGTGCAGCCGCTATCAAGCACCCAATGCCTTCCACCAGGTTTTGTAGTTCACCTATAAAAGAATATCAAGTTATTTTAGGTAACCAAATTTGTTTGGGTCCTCGAATTTAGTGACCAAGGTTTTGGGCACCCAAATAGCATTCTTTTAGCGCCTAAAATTGAAGTGTCAACAAATCTAGCAATAACTTTTCCATATCTATATGCTTAGTTCTTGAGTGTTGGTGCGGATTGTTGCCTATTTTCACAACACTATCATTATCACACAAAAGATGCATTTTATCGAATTTTATTCCATAATCCATCAAAGTTTGCTCATCCATAATAATTTTGCACAACAACTTCCAGCGGATACATATTACCTTGGCGGTGGAAAGGGCTACAGTTTTGTTTCTTGGAAGACCATGAAACTAAAGGTCTTCCTAAAATTGGCAACTTAGGAGGTGTTTTTTATCCACTTTACAACCCACAAAGTCGAATCCGAATATCCAAGCAAATCAAATTTTGCACCTTTAGGATACCACAAGTCAATACTAGAGGAATGCTTCAAATATCTTAGAATTCTTTTACGACCATCACATGACATTCTTTAGGAGTTGTTTGAAAATGTGCATATATGCAAATACTAAACATGATATCGGGCTTAGATGGAGTAAGATAAAACAAACTACCAATTATAGATCTATAAAGTTTTAAATCTACGGTTTACCTACCTCATTAAGGTCAAGATGACCGTTGGTTGCCATTAGTCTTGATGGGTTTTGCATCTTCCATGCCAAACTTCTTGAATAAGTCATTTACATACTTCATTTGACTTATAAATGTGTCATCCTTGAGTTTTGATTTGAAGTCCAAAAAAATAGCTTAGCTCTCCGTTCATAGACATTTCAAACTCCCTAGACATTATATTGCCAAACTTCTTGCAAAAGTCTTGGTTAGTAGACCTAAATATAATATCATCAACATAAATTTGACATACAAAGAAATCATCATGAATTATTTTAGTAAAGAGTGTTGTATCAACCTTCTCAAATTTGAATCCTTTTGAGAGTAGAAAATCTCGAAGGTGCTCATACCATGCTCTAGAAGCTTGCTTTAAGTCATATAGCACATCACCTTGGAGAGTTTATACACATGATTAGAATTTTTAGGATCTTCAAAACCTGGAGGTTGTTCAACATATACAAGTTCGATTATTTTACCATTTAAGAAAGCACTTTTAACATCCATTTGAAATAATTTAATATCAAAGCTTGATGCAAAAGTAAGCAATATTCGTATAGACTTAAGTCTAGCCACGGGTGTAAATGTTTCATCATAGTCTAAATCCTCTACTTGAGTATACCCTTGAGCGACTAATCTTGCATTGTTTCTTACCACAACTCCATTTTTATCTTGTTTATTGCGGAAGACCCATTTTGTGCCAATCACATTGTGCTCCTTGGGTCTCTCCACCATTGTCCAAACATCATTTTCGGCGAAATTGTTTGATTATTCATGCATTGCGTTCACCCAATCCGGATCTACTAGTGCATCATCTACATGTTTTGGCTCAACAGAAGAAACAAAAGAGTAATGTTCACAAAACGAAGCAACACGAGAACGAGTTTGAACACCCTTACTCACATCACCCAATATTTGGTCTATTGGATGATCTTTTGCTATAGTATTATGAATTCATGGTGGCAAGTTCGATATATGATTATCTTCCTTGATATCTTTTTCTATAATGTCAACTTGATTTGTAGAGAAAGTGGTCGAGGTTCGACTTGTGTGGAAGATGATGGACCATTTGGATCTTCTTTCGGTTTGATGTCTCCAATTTGCATGTTCTTCATTTCTTCCCTCAAGGCTTCATTACCTACATCATCCAAATCATCTTGCTCTTCTTGAGAGCCGTTAGTTTTATCAAATTGACATCATATCTTTCTTCAACTATACCGTTAGCTTTATAAAGACACGATAAGCTTTGCTATTTGACGAATAGCTAAGCAAGAAACCAACATCGCATCGACTTGCAAATTTTTAAAGACGAACACCCTTTTTCAAAATATAACATTTGCAACCAAATACATGAAAATAAGAGATGTTCGGTTTTCTTCCAATTAAAACTCATAAGAAGTCTTTTCCAAAAGCGATGCAAATAAAGCGATTTATGGTATGACAAGCGGTGTTAATAGTTTACGCCCAAAACTATCGAAAGTATTTTATTCATCAAGCATTGTCCTAGCCATTTCAATTAATGTTCGATTTTTCCTTTCTACAAATCCATTTTGCTTGAAGTGTAGATTGTTGAAAATTCATGCTTTATTCCAAGTTCTTCATAATAATTTTTATTTTTGTGTTTTGAACTCGAACCATTATCACTCGATTTTTTTAATTTTAAAATTAAATTCATATTGAGCCATTTTGCAAAAAAAATTTAAAAATCTAGGAGGCTTTGGCCTTATCATGTAGAAAGAATACTCATGTATATCTTGAGTAATTATCTATAATGACTAAACAATAGCTATTGCCCCCGATGCTATTATAGGTTGTTGGCCCAAACAAATCCATGTGTAAAAGCTCTAATGGTCTAGAAGTTGACATGATACTTTTGAAAGGATGATAATTTGTAACTTACTTTCCGGCTTGGCAAGCACTACATAATATATTTTTCTCAAATCTTACGTCCTTCAAGACAACCACTAAGTCATGTTTGAAATTTTTTTTGAGTTGGATCATGCCCACATGACCTAGTCTTCTATGCCATAACCAACCAAAAGGTGTTTTTGCAATTAAACAAGTTTTTAAGCAAGAATCATTTAAAGAAAAATATACCAAGTAAATATTTCCAAATCTAAACCCTTTGAAAATCAATTCATTTTCTTTTTATTTTGAAATGGTTACATCATCTCTAGATAATCAGCATGTTAATCCAAGATCACATAATTGAGCAACGGATAGCAACTTAAAGTTTAATATTTTTACTAGAGACACATTAGAAATAGAAAGGTCATTTGAGATAGGGATTTTACCCAAACCAATTACCTTTCCTTTGCTATTGTCACCAAAAGTAATCTTTTCATTACCCGTCCCATTCTCAAAAGTGGTAAAATCTTCCGGTCTCCGATCATGTGTTGAGTGCAACCGCTATCAAGCACCCAATGCCTTCCACCGGTTTTGTAGTTCACCTATAAAAGAATATCAAGTTATTTTAGGTAACCAAATTTGTTTGGGTCCTCGGAATTTAGTGACCAAGGTTTTGGGCACCCAAATAGCATTCTTTTTAGCGCCTAAAATTGAAGTGTCAACAAATCTAGCAATAACTTTTCCATCCTTAGATTTTTTTTAGCATGTAACAAGAATCGTATAAACCAACGGATGGTGTCTTACCAATAGGACAATTTTGTTATACATGTCCTACTTCCCAGCACTTATAACAATACCTACCATTTTTTTAACAAACCTTGCGGACTTGTTAGCCAGTTTCTTGCCCTTCTTGGGCACATACCCAAGTATTTCCTTGTTAAATGAGCACATTTGCTCACTCAATAGCTTGTCAAGGGTGGCTTTGCCCTTAAAGCATCTTTCCAAGCTCTACTTAGCTTGGTAACTTGTTCTTTTAACTCATGGTCCTCAACAATAAGCAAATGATCACATGTGTTAGCCATATTAGTAATTGAATCACTTTTAAAGCAACATGGCATAAATAACAAGTCATCACAAGATGTAGAAGTGCTAGACATGGATATTACTTTTGAAGCAACCTCTACTCTAGGCATCTCACCTAATAGATTGTAAGTGATTCCAACATTCAAATAAGATTTTTCGATATCTTTTAAGAGAAGAGAATCGTGAGCTTCCTTTATCTCCTCATAAGAGTCTTTTAAAGATATATATTCTTTCTTCAAGACTTTTATTTTTCCCTTCTCTTTTCCTAGATATTTTTTTTAATTCCTCTAGCATATTCATAAGCTCATCATAAGAGGGGTCATCTTCATCAAAGGATTTTACCTTATCTCCTTTTGCCATGAGGCAAGTGGGAGACGAGAATAGTGATGGAGCCTCCTTGATGGCGATGCCAACAATCCCTTCTTCTTGGGGATTCATCCTCATCGAATCGTGTACTCCTCATCGGAGTTCCACTCTCCAATGTGGGCTTCATTTTTGCCATCCTTGTGAAGCTTCTTGAAGAGCTTCTTCTTACCATTGAACTCCTTCTTCTTAGATGACTTTCCCTTGTCATCCTTCTTGTTGGGGCAATGAGAAGCAATGTGCCCCTTTTCATCGCACTCAAAGCATCGAATATTGCTATAACGCTTATTTTCATTTGAGGATTGCCCTTTCTTGATTTTGTCAAAGTTGAAGCTTCGATAAGGGTGTCTTCTTATTAATTTCTTCATTCTTCTCACAAGAAGAGCAAATTCTTCTTCGGGGTCTTCTTCTTTATCCTCTTCATCACTTAATTCTGCTTAGCTTTGAAAGTGATAATTTTCTTCTTTGAGGAAGATGACTCCAATAGTTCTTTCTTGTATTTCTTGTACAACCCATTTGTAATAAGTTTGCTCAAGAGTCCGGTTGGCATCATTCTTGGTAACTCGGGAGAGTTGAGAAATAGTATCACCAACATCTCATATTTGTCGGGTAGAGCCCTAAGCATCTTGCGCACAATATCAACATCAAGCAAGTTAGTGCCAAGACCTTTGAGTTCATTTACAGTGTTGTTAAGTCTAGAATATATCTCGGTGATGTTTTCATGAGGCAACATTGTCAATGTCTCATATTTAATCCGAAGCCTATGCAATTTGGCTTCTTTAATCGTGGATGTGCCCTCATGAATTTTCGAGAGCATAGCCCATATCTCATGAACAGTTTCAAGGTTGCTGACTCGATTGAACTCATACGCGTTTAAAGCTCCAAATAGAGCATTCATTGCTTGAGCATTGAGGTGGGAGTTTCGTTCCTCAAGATCCGTGTGGTGTGTAGGATCAAGGGCAATGACGAAACCCTCACTAACAATTCTCTGTATGCTTGGACTCATGGCCTTTAAATAAATGAAAATTCTAATTTTTCAATAAGCATAATTGATCCATCAAATAAAGGAGTCTTGTCTATTGACATTCCCTCACAAGTTCTGATACTACTTATTGGATCAAGGATAACCGACTAGAGGGGGTGAATAAAAGGTTTTTTAAATCTAAGTGACACTTTTAAATTTTAAGCAAGAAAATTCTAATCGATGCTTTCTTGCACAATAAAGAAGATAAATCAATTATGTTACTAGAGACAAAATTGCTATAAATAAAACTAGATACTTTACTAGCTAAGCTAAACAAGCAAACTAGAAAAGTAAATGCAAGATAGTAAAGACAAGAAATAACCACAATGAATATGAGAAAGTTTTTCCCGTGGTATCGAAGACTTGTCGGTCTTCACTAGTCCACGTTGAGGAAGCTGGAGCTAATCAAGCCGACTCCACAAATTAAGCCTTTCCTCGATTTCACTAGTGGTTGCTCTTTCTCCACTCCGGAGATGGTGAACACCGAACCAATCATAACTTTTGTGACGGGCCTCTTCACAATCTTCTTGAAGAGATCGTCGCGCAAACTCCCGCCAAGCCGTCTAGGTGTTGACAAACACTAAGAGTAATATATCGTGATCTTCGCATGTTGGCAATTAAGTGCTAAGGATCAATTTAGAATGAATGCACTTGAATTTTGATCTACCACCTCACAATGAATGCAATGAGAGAGTATGAGGTGTGGAGTGAATGCTCTAAACTCAAAGGATGTTGAATGAAGTCTCACACACTGTCCTAGAGCAAGTGGGGAAGTATTTATACCCCCCACAACTAAATACGACCATTGGAGGCAATTTGGACAATTTTTGACAAGTGCGGTACTCCGTTATAATCCGTAGTACCGCTAGTCTAGCAAAGGTCAAGAATGGCTAGACGAGGCATTAAATACTTCGAAAGAGCCGTTTGAATATTTTGTGCGATACTACCGTTAATGATCAAGCGGTAGTTCCGTTTAATGGTCATATCGCATAATAGGAGCAGTACTACCAATTCACTTTGCAGTCCAAAAGGGTGCTTTCTGGAAAAAATATACCGTTGTCTGATCTTGGGTATATTTGGGTTGCGGTAGTTCCGCTAAACATGCGGTCATACTGCGATGTGGTAGTTCCGCCAAGTAAAATTGAACTACCATTTACTAGGTGATCAACGAAAGTGAAAGGTGTCGTTTTATAATAAAAAAATGTACCACCATTCATTTAGGTATGACCGAGTTGCGGTAGTTCTGCACCATTATCCTGATCATACCGCAGTGCGGTAGTACCGCCAACAAAACATCGGTACTACTGATTTTTCTGAGAAAACTTGGTTGGCTTTCAAAATAAACTCTAGACGCATGCATGATCCTAGATTGATCCATATTGTAGAAGAAAATGCTATTAAGCTACTAGTCATGATCCCTCTTAATAGTACGGTATTTAACCTACAATCTGGTCTTCCACCCTTTTCTCCTTAGACCGGTAGAAGCAAAAAGAATCCTAGACTACAACTATATTGATCCTAATGTTGACCTTTAGCATTCATGTCTAGATTGTTGTATTCGCCACTGAGACCAAACCTTGTAAATACTCAATAAACAAGTTAGTTCCATATTCATATATTATCGTTAATTACCAAAATAATTTTTAGGGGTCTAGATGCTTTCACACATCAGTGGAGGAATGAGAACTAAAGAGTCAGTGCGGATTTAATTGATGTGCCTACATGACTTTAAGTCTCTTTTCCGCCTTCATAGCATATTTCAAAAGATCTTGCAGACTATGAAAATATTCACCTTGAAGTGCAACAACGATTTGAAAATTCAAACCTGCTTTGAAGTATTTCTTTTCTTGTTATACACGAGTGATATTGACATGGTGCATTGCACGATTCAGCTCAACATAGTAATCTTGGACAACTTTGCATCCTTGTGCAATGCTCTCCACAAGGCGTAGTAGTTCTCGCTCATAATAGGATGCAATAAATTCTCTTCTCATGACCCATTTTAAATTTACACAAGATGTAATGAATCGTTTCCCACTTAGTTGTTGCCACCAACTAGATGCATAGTCCTCAAAAAATATAGTGACTACTCTCACTTCCTTAGTTTCTGATTTGAACTTCTCGGATTCAAGCTGGAACTACATGTCTTGTACCCACTCAAGATACTCCTCTGGATCATTACTACTGTAGAAGGGAAGATACGTATACTCGCGATCTGCCATGGTTAGTAGCAAAGTAAAGAATATGTAGAACTTTGTGGAAATCACTCAATCCCACTCTTTTCTCTCCCAAGCAAGGTTCTTACCTTTCTGAAGTGACTTGAGACCAAATACTTACACTTGGTAGTAGTTACAACAACAAGGTGATTATTAAGCAAATTTAATTCCGAAGTGAATTGAGACAAAATACTTACACTTGGTAGTAGTTACAACAATAAGGTGATGATCAAGCGAATTTAAGAGTGTTTCATAATAGCACAACAATAGTTATTTAGTGGATCTTGGTATGGAAGTGTATAACCTATGTAATCTGAAATTCAAGTTATTGTAAAGCTAAGTAATAATCCAAGCTAGAATACTTTGCTTAGGTGCTGATCTAATAAGTTTAAGCGAAGTGTATGAACGCACATGCAAAGATAAATATAACTTAATGCAAACAATAGAATGATCTAGTGAGAAACAATCTAAAGTTGAGATGAAAAGCTAGCTGTTTGCACTAAGTACTAGAAGAGACGCTAGCCAATTGCAAAATTATGAATGTAAGGGCACAAAATTGCTCAAAGAGATTAAATACACAATCTAAAATTATGGACTAGGGTTCACTCTCCAAAATTTGGCTAAGCTTGTTCTTTCCTTGCTCGATCACAACCGCATGAACTTGCAAACTTCCTCCCCCTTGGCAGGTAGGACAACCGAAAGGAGAAGTAGGTGCTGGTAATTTGCAGTTTTGATCTCTCTTTTTTTATATAATTTTGAAAGTCGTGGCTTTTTCTTCTAGTCGGGTGCCTTTTTCTTTCTTCTTATGCAATGGCAAAAATAGGGTTTTGCTTCCATCTTTATTGCACAAGTATCAAAATTCAGCAAAGGTGTAATTGACTCTAAGAACAACCCTAGATGCACTTACCAATAGCTAGTCTCAAAAGATGAAAGATATAAGCACTTTTGTCGATTGATGCGCATTGTTCCTCACGCAATCGTAGCACACTGCATCAGAGTGCATGGCTCATGTACCACGCGATGTCAGAGCACGCTTTGCATATTGATGATTGATGATTTTAAGCTCTATTTTTGTGCTAGTTTTTGAGGAGTTCAAAACCAATGAATTTTAGTGTTTTTGATTGGACACAAAGATTAAGCAACGCAAAGGAAACATTTAGATCAGCACTAAACAAAAATTCTAGTTGACTAAAACCTAACAAAACTCATAAGAAAATAATAGATTGAAACTAGGGTTTGAAAATATTTGTGTAGCAATTTTTGGTTTATGGACTCTAGGAATAAAGAATATTAAGAAAAATTAATCTAGACTAGGATAAGTAATCGCACGAGTCAACCGCGCCTCGATACCAAGATTATAGGGGTCATCCAATCTTCTCGCGTAGGATCGAATACTCACGTGGAATTGATGAATCGTAGTGATCCCTCGCTGCCAATGCAAGAATTAGCACTCTTTAATTTGCCAAATCACACATGTTGATTTCACCGACCACCAAGTGAAATCATCGTGCTTCCAATTCCCAGTGGAAAGATTGAACGATCTTGATTGAACTCCCAATCCCCTTCTAGTTGGTTCGGCCAACAAGGAAGAACAAAAGTAAAACTTTGCAATCTATTATTTCTAATAATAATGGTCTAAGGGATACGTGGGGGGTCACGGTGGTATTTATAGTGCCCCCCTAACTCACGCACCAAGGCCTAGGGCCAGCTCCTAATTGATTCGGCCAAAGGATTCCGAATCCAACTCCTAATCTAAACATAGTGTTCGAATTTACTATTCATGCTAACTACTGTTTATGTTAAGAACTATTCACACCTTGGACCTCCACACGGTTTGGCTTCTTTCTCTATGTATTGTATTGCTTGGACCTTCCCCTTTAGCGCCGCATGACGTCATCTGGTTGTAGACTCCGACCCGCGCTCCCTGCCCTGCACAACTACAACCTTTGGCTAAGACCTGGTCGTGGACCTGGTCGTGACAGGGGACCTGGTCGTGTACCTGGTCGCGACAACAGACCTGGTCGTGACAACAAACCTTGTCGTGATAACTTAAAGTGACTTCCCTTGATCTTCCATGGTTCTCTCCATTGCTTTGGCTCGAGCCTCCTCTGAATATTTTGTGCGATACTACCGTTAGTGATCAAGCGTGTAGTTCCGTTTAATGGTCATATCGCATAATAGGAGCAAGACTACCAATTCACTTTGCAGTCCAAAAGGGTGCTTTCGGAAAAAATATACCGTTGTCCGATCTTGGGTATATTTGGGTTGCGTAGTTCCTTAAACATGCGGTCATATCGATGTGGTAGTTCCGCCAAGTAAAATTCGAACTACCGCTTACTAGGTGATCAACGAAATGAAAGGTGTCGTTTATAAAAAATGTACCACCATTCATTTAGGTATGACCGAGTTAGGTGAGTTCGCACCACTATCCCGATCATATCAGAGGCGTAGTACCGCCAACAAAACATCGGTACTACCGATTTTTCCGAGAAAACTTGGTTGGCTTTCAAAACAAACTCTAGACGCATGCATGATCCTAGATTGATCCATATTGTAGAAGAAAATGCTATTAAGCTACTAGTCATGATCCCTCTTAATAGTACGATATTTAACCTACAACTGTCTTCCACCCTTTTCTCCTTAGACCGTAGAAGCAAAAAGAATCCTAGACTACAACTATATTGATCCTAATGTTGACCTTTAGCATTCATGTCTAGATTGTTGTATTCGCCATCGAGACCAAACCTTGTAAATACTCAATAAACAAGTTAGTTCCATATTCATATATTATCGTTAATTACCAAAATAATTTTTAGGGGTCTAGATGCTTTCACACATCAGTGGATGAATGAGAACTAAAGAGTCAGTGCGGATTTAATTGATGTGCCTACATGACTTTAAGTCTCTTTTCCGCCTTCATAGCATATTTCAAAAGATCTTGCACTATGAAAATATTCACCTTGAAGTGCAACAACGATTTGAAAATTCAAACCGCTTTGAAGTATTTCTTTTCTTGTTATACACGAGTGATATTGACATGGTGCATTGCACGATTCACTCAACATAGTAATCTTGGACAACTTTGCATCCTTGTGCAATGCTCTCCACAAGGCGTAGTAGTTCTCGCCATAATATGATGCAATAAATTCTCTTCTCATGACCCATTTTAAATTTACACAAGATGTAATGAATCGCTTTCCCACTTAGTTGTTGCCACCAACTAGATGCATAGTCCTCAAAAACATAGTGACTACTCTCACTTCCTTAGTTTCGATTTGAACTTCTGATTCAAGCCGGAACTACATGTCTTGTACCCACTCAAGATACTCCTCCGATCATTACTATCGAGAAGGAAGATACGATACTCGCGATCCGCCATGGTTAGTAGCAAAGTAAAGAATATGTAGAACTTTGTGGAAATCACTCAACCCCACTCTTTTCTCTCCCAAGCAAGGTTCTTACCTTTCTGAAGTGACTTGAGACCAAATACTTACACTTGGTAGTAGTTACAACAACAAGGTGATTATTAAGCAAATTTAATTCTGAAGTGAATTGAGACAAAATACTTACACTTGGTAGTAGTTACAACAATAAGGTGATGATCGCTTAATTTAAGAGTGTTTCATAATAGCACAACAATAGTTATTTAGTGGATCTTGGTATGAAAGTGTATAACCTATGTAATCTGAAATTCAAGTTATTGTAAAGCTAAGTAATAATCCAAGCTAGAATACTTTGCTTAGGTGCTGATCTAATAGGTTTAAGCGAAGTGTATGAACGCACATGCAAAGATAAATATAACTTAATGCAAACAATAGAATGAGCTAGTGAGAAACAATCTAAAGTTGAGATGAAAAGCTAGCTCGTTTTGCACTAAGTACTAGAAGAGACGCTAGCCAATTGCAAAATTATGAATGTAAGGGCACAAAATTGCTCAAAGAGATTAAATACACAATCTAAAATTATGGACTAGGGTTCACTCTCCAAAATTTGGCTAAGCTTGTTCTTTCCTTGCTCGATCACAACCGCATGAACTTGCAAACTTCCTCCCCCTTGGCAGGTAGGACAACCGAAAGGAGAAGTAGGTGCTGGTAATTTGCA
This sequence comes from Hsuehochloa calcarea, assembly GCA_036346395.1. Lineage (NCBI taxonomy): Eukaryota > Viridiplantae > Streptophyta > Magnoliopsida > Poales > Poaceae > Hsuehochloa > Hsuehochloa calcarea. Next base: position 27,566,466 of record CM070603.1, on the reverse strand, counting down.
GTTTTGATCTCTCTTTTTTTATATAATTTTGAAAGTCGTGGCTTTTTCTTCTAGTCGGGTGCCTTTTTCTTTCTTCTTATGCAATGGCAAAAATAGGGTTTTGCTTCCATCTTTATTGCACAAGTATCAAAATTCAGCAAAGGTGTAATTGACTCTAAGAACAACCCTAGATGCACTTACCAATAGCTAGTCTCAAAAGATGAAAGATATAAGCACTTTTGCTGATTGATGCGCATTGTTCCTCACGAGCAATCTGAGACACTGCATCAGAGTGCATGGCTCATGTACCACGCGATGCTGTAGCACGCTTTGCATATTGATGATTGATGATTTTAAGCTCTATTTTTTGTGCTAGTTTTTGAGGAGTTCAAAACCAATGAATTTTAGTGTTTTTGATTGGACACAAAGATTAAGCAACGCAAAGGAAACATTTAGATCAGCACTAAACAAAAATTCTAGTTGACTAAAACCTAACAAAACTCATAAGAAAATAATAGATTGAAACTAGGGTTTGAAAATATTTGTGTAGCAATTTTTGGTTTATGGACTCTAGGAATAAAGAATATTAAGAAAAATTAATCTAGACTAGGGATAAGTAATCGTACCGAGTCAACCGCGCTCTGATACCAAGATTATAGGGGGTCATCCAATCTTCTCGACGTAGGATCGAATACTCACGTGGAATTGATGAATCGTAGTGATCCCCTGTTGCTAATGCAAGAATTAGCACTCTTTAATTTGCCAAATCACACATGTTGATTTCACCGACCACCAAGTGAAATCATCGTGCTTCCAATTCCAAGGAAAGATTGAACGATCTTGATTGAACTCCCAATCCCTTCTAATTGGTTCGCCAACAAGGAAGAACAAAAGTAAAACTTTGCAATCTATTATTTCTAATAATAATGGTCTAAGGGATACATAGGGGTCACGGTGGTATTTATAGTGCCCCTAACTCACGCACTCAAGGCCTAGGGCCAGCTCCTAATTGATTCGGCCAAAGGATTCCGAATCCAACTCCTAATCTAAACATAGTGTTCGAATTTACTATTCATGCTAACTCATGCTTATGTTGAGAACTATTCACACCTTGGACCTCCACACGGTTTGGCTTCTTTCTATGTATTGTATTGCTTGGACCTTCCCTTTAGCGCCGCATGACGCCATCCGTTGTAGACTCGACCGCGCTCCCGCCCGCACAACTACAACCTTTGGCTAAGACGTCGTGGACTGGTCGTGACAGGGACCGTCGTACCGGTCGCGAACGACTGGTCGTAGATCCGGTCATGACATGACTGGTCGTGACAACAAACCTTGTCGTGATAACTTAAAGTGACTTCCCTTGATCTTCCATGGTTCTCCTCCATTGCTTTGGCTCGAGCCTCCCTCTCCTCCCTCTTGGTTCTAAAGGCTCCACAATGTTCAAACCTGGGAATGCACAAAGTAGTGACATGAGGCAGTATTCCATTTATATGAATAACATCATTAGGAATAGATAGAAATGATTTCACCTCATTGTTATGCTTCTTTGCAAAAGATTTCGCCCTTTTGGTAGGTTCATGTTGTTCCGAAATACAGCAAAGATTAAACACAACATATGGAACAACATAGCTAAGGATGTCATCATCACTTTGTGCTTTAATTCTTCGACTACACCCATTTTCTCTATAGTGATCATGTCTGCAAAGAATTGTCTGATGCGAGTGGTCGAAGGAGGGGCCGAGCTTGAGCCCTCGCCCTTCTTATCAACGGCCTTCACAAGGCGACGCTTTTGCGAGAGGAACTCGCTTCCTCGCCTCTTCGATATCCTCAATTCACTTCTCAAATCGCCTTGATCGGCTCATATGCCTACTTTCCAAAAGATAGAAAATGAATAATACTCAATGGTCGAGTCTTACGACTACTAAACCCTAAAGACAAAATCATCTTTTGATTCTCGGTCCTTAAGAGGACTAATACGCGATAATGAAGTCCTTCACCACGTCCACCGTTAGCCCTCTTCTCTCAAGTCTTTGATGGCTTGAATATAGGGGTAATCTGTCGAGCGTCCTTCAGTCGAGTCCCGGATGCACACTTCTCGCGGACTTCCCTGTGAAGAAGAGGTTGTCTTCCTTGGACACTGCCCAGAAGAACCACCTCTTCTTCCATCCTGGGCATAACGGTTGGGTGAACATCTGAATATACTCCCTTGACTTTCCGGTGTCGAGCTTCAGACCGTAGCTACATGCGATTCCACTGTACTTACTCATCCTATAGTGGTACCAAAGGAGATCCAAATATGGAAGGATTCCCATATAGACTTCGCACCGGTAGACAAATACGCTCAGCATTGTGATGGAATTGTAAACTAAGTTCACCAATTCCACCCTAAAATGTTGGAGCACGATCATAAAGAAAGGGTGAAAGGGCAATCAGAAGCTACATTCACGGTATACCTGGAATACTGGAATCGTGCCCCCTTCACCTGAGGGCCAATGCTGTCCCTCAGTGTTGGTCCACTTCACATAAGCTCGCTTCGGGATCTTCTTGGCTACGACCAGGGCCTTCATCTTCTCCACATCCATCTCTGATTTCTCCCACTTGGGAAAGGTTTCGACCATTTGTTTTGAGTGAGTTTGATTTGGATTCGGAAGAGTTTGGAGAAGGATTGCGACTTGGTTGGCGGCGAGAGAAAAAGAGCTTAGGAGCAGTTGAAGCAAGTGGAGAAAGTAAAAATCCTAAGTCATGTCTAAGGTAGAATTTTATAGCCGCATCGTCGAGTAAAATATCGCGGGAACTCAACAGTTACCACCCCTTCGAGAACCGCTCCAATGGACATATCTATGAGAGTCAGTTGGTATTCTTTAATTTGTCTATTCGGAAAAAGCAGTTATGTCTTTTCAACTCAAGTAAAATCACATTTTTGACCAACTCAATTTCTGGTCAAATGAAATACTAGTTGAAAAGACTTTGCTTTCAACCACTATTCTACGACCTCTTTTCCAAGTAAGTTATTTTCACTTGAAGTTGGGGGGCTAGATGACGAGGATATGATAATCCTCAATTAATAGATGACGAGGATATGATAATCTTCAATTAACTATTTATTGTTCATAAGTATACCATTTGTTGTTCATAAGGAAGAGCTTACCTGAGTGGTCGTAAGCCCTTCTACGACCAGGTCAACTACGACCACCATATAGTTGATAAAACCTACAGACATGTGAGCTCAATCGATTAGAAACTCTTATAAGCTGTGTTTTACAAGCAGCAGTTAGTACATACAATTATTCTCTGGAATAATTGCATGTATTGTGTATCTTTCCTTGACGTAATTGCAATGCAACGTGGGTGCAGTTTCTCTGACGATAACTGCCATCAACGTATGTATTTCATCAAGCGTTGAGGCGCCTCTTAGCATGGAGTAACTGTCACCCCTTTACACACTATATAAGGGCTAAAGTCAGTGGACAGAGGGGGAGGGGCGATCGGGGTTAACAACAAGGAGTCATTGAGTCTTAGCTTGAATGATTTCTTTCTGATTGTAAAAAACATAGTAAATACAAGAACGCAGGAGTAGTGTTATTATTCTCCTAAGAGAATGTCTGAATCTGTCTAAATCTATGTATCTCTTTATGCGTGGATCTATTTCAAGAGAAGCTCCAAATATTTATTCGTAAGATTGATACTAGAACATCAACCATTTTTTATTTGGTCACTTTTCTATGAACCCGCGTAAAACCAGATACTTCCAAAGTAAACACAAGGCACAAATTCAGCCTCTTCATGTTCCCCAGGTGACAAATTACCATCACTTGTTGTCGGCCCAGGCCAGACTTGATTTTCAGGTTTTGCTTTAACGCGGGTCCGGATCCATTGTTGTTGAGCAGGAAAAGCATAGAGAGGATGGCTGGCATTTCCACGCCACATCCAAGTATCAACGATGCGCGAGACCTTACAATCTGGTAAGCTTGAGTAGACGAAAAGGAAAAGGACAGAGGAGGTCCGAAGCAAAGGGGAGTCTGGAACCACTGTTTGTACAAGTACACTTAAACTTGGACACTAATCAACAAGTGTCCTCACTTGAGCACTTATCCCGATCAGGTTGCAGGAAACCACTGAAACTTCAAAGAGCATATGTTTTTTTTTTGGCTGAATAATACTTCTCCAGAGAGTCACTCGCAACTACCTCGTGCTGACATACTAAAAGAGAGCCATCGAATCTAAATAGGTGTACCGTATAACAAAGCAGCATCCCCAATTCAGCGCGAAAGCAACGATTCTATACTTCTATTTCTTTCCCTGAAAAACGAAATCCATTCACAAACAGTCCAAAAGCGAACGAGCAAGGAAATAAATTAGGCAAATGCTGGTGGAGCGACATTGCCAGAGATCGGGGTTTGAAGGGGTAGGACTGAAAACCGTACAGCACGGCACGGCCGCAACCGTCAGCGCACGGCGGCAGGCGAAGGCGGCAACGCTCATGTACCAAAGCACGAGGTTGCAAACGCGCAGGGGTAAGTTGTATTCGGTGGCGAGGAGTGAAGGCGGTTTGATGCTTTTTCAGTCTACGTGAGTGAGTTGAGTGGGACGATTGCCCCCGCTGATTGGGGGTAAACCTTAATTTTTATTAATTAAGATAAGATATGTTTTCAGATTTGTTGTGTAACGCTGGACTAAAATTTCTAGGAATTCAGTCCATTCTCCCTTGTGCACCGCCGCTTATCGGTGTTTTTGGGTTTGTCACGGCGCTGGACGAGGTGGTGTGGGGGAAAGAGGAGAAATTAATAATTACTAGTTGAATGGTAAATAGACAGTCCAAGAAGCTTTTACCAGGAGAATCTAGGGGCTGATGTTAATGGCCCAAACGAGTCAAGCTAATATTTTGGCATGGTCAAAACCTATACAAAGTTAAATATCGGTAAAAAGAACGTTGTTTAGATCATGGTCAACTCAATATGTGGTGTTATCAAAATTTTGATGGGTGATTTTCTCATCATTGGATTTCCCAGCGTCATTGAAGTTACCAAATTTTCGTGATGTTACCAAATTTTAATACAAACCAACGAACCAATTTTCGTTAACGTTATCAAAATTTGGTTTGATTTACAGTATTAGAGAACCAAACAAGCCCGTAGTGCAAATAACAAGTCGGGTACAAACACGTAACTCACGAAGATTGTCGCCATTGAACGATCAATCATCAAGTCGTGGCCTATAAAATAGCTCGAGAATTATCGTCAAATGTTACCAGTCCAGCGAGAACATGATTGGCTCCAACCAAATTCCCAAAGAGAATGCACACAAACACACTGGAGAAAGCGACGGGCACCAGGACGGTACGACGGGTCCATATGCTGGGAAAATGTCGCGATATATATTTATTGGCGGTAAGGTCGGCTGTAATGCAATGTGTGAATCCAAAACTTTCAGATATGTATTCATGTCAACGTCGACATGGATGGCACCAACGGCGAACGGATGACGTCCTCTCTAACTCGACGGGCAGGGACCCAGTGACAACCATGACCATCAATTCATCATGGAGTCATGTGATTTTTCTCACGAAATGATAATCATCTGTTGGTTGCTGCTACACACCTGATACACCGACCTATGGAAGGATTCCCATATAGACTTCAGACCGTAGACAACACGCTCAAGATTGTGATGGAATTGAAACTAAGTTCACCAATTCCACCCTAAAATGTTGGAGCACGATCATAAAGAAAGGGTGAAAGGGCAATCGAGTTACATTCACGTATACCCGAATATCGAATCGTGCTCCCTTCACCGAGGGCCAATGTTGTCCTCGGTGTTGGTCCACTTCACATAAACTCGCCGGATCTTCTTGGCTACGACTGGGCCTTCATCTTCTCCACATCCATCTCTGATTTCTCCCACTTGGGAAAGGTTTCACCATTTGTTTTGAGTGAGTTTGATTTGGATTCGTAAGAGTTTGGAGAAGGATTGCGACTTGGTTGGCGGGAGAGAAAAAGAGCTTAGGAGCATTGAAGCAAGTGGAGAAAGTAAAAATCCTAAGTCATGTCCAAGGTAGAATTTTATAGCCGACGTCGAGTAAAATATCGCGGGAACTCAGCTTACCACCCCTTCGAGAACCGCTCCAATGGACATATCTATGAGAGTCAGTTGGTATTCTTTAATTTGTCTATTCGGAAAAAGCAGTTATGTCTTTTCAACTCAAGTAAAATCACATTTTTGACCAACTCAATTTCTGGTCAAATGAAATACTAGTTGAAAAGACTTTGCTTTCAACCACTATTCTACGACCTCTTTTCCAAGTAAGTTATTTTCACTTGAAGTTGGGGGGCTAGATGACGAGGATATGATAATCCTCAATTAATAGATGACGAGGATATGATAATCTTCAATTAACTATTTATTGTTCATAAGTATACCATTTGTTGTTCATAAGGGAAGAGCTTACCTGAGTGGTCGTAAGCCCTTCTACGACCAGGTCAACTACGACCACCATATAGTTGATAAAACCTACAGACATGTGAGCTCAATCGATTAGAAACTCTTATAAGCTGTGTTTTACAGGCAGCAGTTAGTACATACAATTATTCTCTGGAATAATTGCATGTATTGTGTATCTTTCCTTGACGTAATTGCAATGCAACGTGGTGCGTTCTCGACGATAACGCCATCAACGTATGTATTTCATCAAGCGTGAGGCGCTCTTAGCATGGAGTAATGCACCCCTTTACACACTATATAAGGGCTAAAGTCGGGGACGAGGGGAGGCGATCGGGGTTAACAACAAGGAGTCATTGAGTCTTAGCTTGAATGATTTCTTTCTGATTGTAAAAAACATAGTAAATACAAGAACGCAGGAGTAGTGTTATTATTCTCCTAAGAGAATGTCTGAATCTGTCTAAATCTATGTATCTCTTTATGTGTGGATCTATTTCAAGAGAAGCTCCAAATATTTATTCGTAAGATCGATACTAGAACATCAACCATTTTTTATTTGGTCACTTTTCTATGAACCCGCGTAAAACCAGATACTTCCAAAGTAAACACAAGGCACAAATTCAGCCTCTTCATGTTCCCCAGGTGACAAATTACCATCACTTGTTGTCGGCCCAGGCCAGACTTGATTTTCAGGTTTTGCTTTAACGCGGGTCCGGATCCATTGTTGTTGAGCAGGAAAAGCATGGAGAGGATGGCTGGCATTTCCACGCCACATCCAAGTATCAACGATGCGCGAGACCTTACAATCTGGTAAGCTTGAGTAAACGAAAAGGAAAGGGACAGAGAGGAGGTCCGAAGCGAAGGGGAGTCTGGAACCACTGTTTGTACAAGTACACTTAAACTTGGACACGAATCAACAAGTGTCCTCACTTGAGCACTTATCCCGATCAGGTTGCAGGAAACCACTGAAACTTCAAAGAGCATATGTTTTTTTTTTTTGGCTGAATAATACTTCTCCAGAGAGTCACTCGCAACTACCTCGTGCTGACATACTAAAAGAGAGCCATCGAATCTAAATAGTTGTACCGTATAACAAAGCAGCATCCCAAATTCAGCGCGAAAGCAACGATTCTATACTTCTATTTCTTTCCCTGAAAAACGAAATCCATTCACAAACAGTCGAAAAGCGAACGAGCAAGGAAATAAATTAGGCAAATGCTGGTGGAGCGACATTGCCAGAGATCGGGGTTTTGGAAGGGGAGGTAGGACCCGAAAACCGGTACAGCACCGGCACGGCGCACCGTCGCGACGGCGGAGGCGAAGGCGACGCTCATGTACCAAAGCACGAGGTCGCAAACGCGCAGGGGTAAGTTGTATTCGGTGGCGAGGGAGTGAAGGCGGTTTGATGTTTTTCAGTCGTACGTGAGTGAGTTGAGTGGGACGATTGCCCCCGCTGATTGGGGGTAAACCTTAATTTTTATTAATTAAGATAAGATATGTTTTCAGATTTGTTGTGTAACGCTGGACTAAAATTTCTAGGAATTCAGTCCATTCTCCCTTGTGCACCGCCGCTTATCGGTGTTTTTGGGTTTGTCACGGCGCTGGACGAGGTGGTGTGGGGGAAAGAGGAGAAATTAATAATTACTAGTTGAATGGTAAATAGACAGTCCAATAAGCTTTTACCAGGAGAATCTAGGGGCTGATGTTAATGGCCCAAACGAGTCAAGCTAATATTTTGGCATGGTCAAAACCTATACAAAGTTAAATATCGGTAAAAAGAACGTTGTTTAGATCATGGTCAACTCAATATGTGGTGTTATCAAAATTTTGATGGGTGATTTTCTCATCATTGGATTTCCCACGCGTCATTGAAGTTACCAAATTTTCGTGGATGTTACCAAATTTTAATAACAAACCAACGACAACCAATTTTCGTTAACGTTATCAAAATTTGGTTTGATTTACAGTATTAGAGAACCAAACAAGCCCGTAGTGCAAATAACAAGTCGGGTACAAACACGTAACTCACGAAGATTGTCGCCATTGAACGATCAATCATCAAGTCGTGGCCTATAAAATAGCTCGAGAATTATCGTCAAATGTTACCAGTCCAGCGAGAACATGATTGGCTCCAACCAAATTCCCAAAGAGAATGCACACAAACACACTGGAGAAAGCGACGGGCACCAGGACGTGTACGACGGGTCCATATGCTGGGAAAATGTCGCGATATATATTTATTGGCGGTAAGGTCGGCTGTAATGCAATGTGTGAATCCAAAACTTTCAGATATGTATTCATGTCAACGTCGACATGGATGGCACCAACGGCGAACGGATGACGTCCCTCTCTAACTCGACGGGCAGGGACCCAGTGACAACCATGACCATCAATTCATCATGGAGTCATGTGATTTTTCTCACGAAATGATAATCATCTGTTGGTTGCTGCTACACACGCTGATACACCGACCTGTGCCTGTCTTGCCTCTGTCATGCGCTATGATGCATTGGATCGATCCTTCTTGTGCGGAAGCACGGTGTTACATTGTTCCATGATCCTTGATCACTCCTGTTGTGCTGTGAGAGAATTTTCGTCTCTTGAAAACCATCGTCTGATCTCCAATTAGGGGTGGATCGAAGACACAAAAAAAAAAATCATTGGGGTCACCATAAGTATAAGCTAACTATGACAGGCACTAGGTAGTAATGTCATCACGAGGATCATAGACAACGTTGGGTCACTGAATGTTAAGGAGGCTGTTTGGAACATAGGAGTTGCAAGAATTCCATTCAAAATAGTTCTTTTCCTACGCGAATCAAGAATAACATTCTCGCATTCCAATCGGGGGGCTAACTCTAACCGATGGAAGGGACCCGCTGTCTCCGAGGTATCGGAGAGCCACTTCCATTAGAAATCAACTGTAGAAGCTTGAGAATGGGGCGCTGGCACGAATGTCATGTGTAAAAGCAACTCAATCAAAAATCAACGCTTGAGGTACCGGGGCTACAACGAGGAAATTCAGAAAGGCGGACCATATCTTCTGCACCATCAGATGCATCCCCCACGATACAAGAGGACCAACTCATATGATTTCCAACAAAACCGCCTCACAAATCACAAATCACAAAGCCAACTCAAACTCACATGCCCATGCCAATGCCCATATGCCAGCCGAATCTAACCAATTATTTATGGTAGCAACCCAGACACTCTCTGCACAGGCAGCTCACATGCAAGCAATCAAGAGATTCAAGGCCCAGCTCCACAACGGAAGAGAGAGTTGCACCGCATCAAGAACAACACACAAATCTCAATAGCTGCTCACTAGTTCTAACTATGGTTCGAAGCATGGATTCTGAGTCCAGAAACTGACCAAAAGAGAAACTAACCTGACATATATATGTAAAGTACAAACTCATATATCACTCAAGTATAGACATGCCCAAATCCATGACTCAACTTTACAGTAACAAGTAATAACCGCACCAGAACTTATCACCGTTACTTCTTCCTGGGCTTGGCTCGGCGTGCCAAGCTGGAGCCGGAGCTCCGGAAGATAGCACAGAGGATGCAGCCAGACACCCTTGGCGATGGTGGGTCAAGGTCTGGAGCCACGTCCTTGGTCCGAACACCTGATGGTTGCGGTCATCCTCCTTCTGGCTCTGCTTCTGCTTCTTCTGCTTCAGCTTGTCGCCTGCACTGCAGCGCATAATCCCGATGCTCCCGACGCCCGGAATGCCGCAGCTCGGTTGGGGCTCCTCCGCACCATCGCCGCCTTCGCCGGCATCCTCGGTCAGGAACCGCTCGTCCCAGACCAGGCCTGACGAACCGGACCTTCTGAAAGTCGTTGCTGATCTTTGTAACCCAGCCATCTACTCCTATCCACCTCTCCTTCTGCAAAAAGAACCAACTTATCTGCAAGTATGGAGAACAGGAGGTAAGGATGAACTGAAGGGAGTTGCTTGCCTCTGCAGGTTTCCAGTGTGTGTATATGTAAATAGAAGGAGACAGCCATTAATATACAGACAGAAGAGCAGTCAACTGCCGTTGCCAAGGAAAGGTACCAGGGACTGTCTTCCAATAACTAACTAGGTTGTGCAGGGATTAGTTTATGTACAGGCAGAACAGTACAGGACCTCATCAGATTAAATTATAAGCTTTTATATTTTGAACCACATGCCTCTGGTTTTCCTTTTCCATCACAAGCATGTGGAGAAAGAGAATCCAAGTACACAGAAGCAACTAGACATTGCCCAACCCACTAGAGGAAGTAGACAAATAGCTGAGAGCTACCAGAACATATGTATGCTTTCTTCAGCAATTTTACACACTACTGTAAAGTTTGATGAAAAGTCTGTCAATGATATGTCAACACAACAGGATCCAGAAAAATATTTAAGGTGTATAATACGCGTCGGAATAAAAATACTAAACATAAATGACAAGGGTTGGGTACGAACCTTTGATATGGACCATCACTACCAGAATTCAGTTAATGAGGGAATAGTACATCTGAAGAAAAAGTCCCGAGGGCCCAGGGGAAGCAAGCAAAGACAAATGACAATTGTATTCAGCTCTAATTAACATCAGCAAACAGCCAATCATCATCACACAGGGTAAAGTGGAAAATGCAGGAAGATAGTAAATAAAGAGGTGTGTACAATCACTAGATAATAAAGTACAGTATATTATCTATTAAAAAAAATTGATATCTGTAGTATACAAAATCAAAATATTAATTTTAGACAGCATAAATATATTAATGATGATTTTTACTCTATGGGTATTAGTGAACTTTAGTTGCACCATACAGACTTAACATTTAAACCACTAACATTTATCTCTCTCTCTCTCTCTCTCTCTCTCTCATCTCTATCCTCTCATGTCTCTCCCTCGTAGTGTATATCACACAAGCCCCACAGACCTTTCTCCTTTCCAACCTCAATATCACTGTTGTACAGGTCCCCAGATGCTACCTCCCCCTTCCCTGTCCTTCCAGATGGTTTCCTTCTGATGAGCTCCACGATATCTCATCTGCCCCAACCCCGCATAATATGAGGTGTGCGCGCTTGTTGATATCAAACACACCCGCTATGAATAGTAAAAAGCCCAGAATAAAACTCATCATATAGATGGAAAGATTGAAAGACGGTGGAAGAGTTGCATAGATTGAAAGACGGTGGAAGAGCTGCATAGATTGAAAGATGCTGCCATGCTGGAATAAATATAGTCCTAAATAAGTGTCAAGAGATCTGCTCTGTAGATACACCTAGTCATATGTGTCATTGAAAACTACTGCCTACCATTTGAGCCTATGGTGATCTCATTGTTGTGAATATTGTGTATGTATTTATGAGGCTCAATGGGCAATATATATAGGGAGTATAAGGAGATATTACAAGAGAATATGTCATTAACATATAAGGAAAACAAAAGGTTCCTCCGGGCACAAAATGTAACTCGAGGTACAAACTGTAAAGCAAGATTCTCCCGCACCTATGAGCGAATGTACGAAGCATCTACACTAATGTGCTTGTGCTTGGTGAGCTCATGCTTCGCTAAGCCACGGCAAATCGATAGCACTGTCTATCGCAAAAAGAGTAGTAGGTCCCATTGCGTCATTCCAAAATCTGCAAGTAGCCACCTCAACCAAGTAACCTCTGTTATCACGCGCCATAGCTCTCAACTCACCTCTGACTCGAACGGAAATGCAGCTACTTCTTTGTCTTCCGTGCCATCGGAGGAGCCAAGAAAACACAGAAGCGAAAGAGAACGACGATCGAAGGATCACTAGCCCAGTCGACGAGTACGCCTAAATCAGAGTGAGGTAAAGCTAGGGAAAACAAACGACGAGATAGTACCACACAAGTAGCGAAGAAAATGAAGGTGATCGAGTGAAGATGGGTGGGACGAGCCATGAACCGACTCAAGATATGAACAGCATGAGTAATATCAGGACAAGTGCTTACAAGATACACCAAACTCCCAACAAGATGGCGATATTGAGTAGGGTCCTCAAGATCACCATCAGTGGTACGAAGCTGAAGGGATAGCTCCATGGGAGTCTCAGCAGTGAGAGTGTCAATCGCACTGCACCGATCAAGAAGATCCCGGCATACTTCGCTAGAGAGGTAGTAGCCCTCAGGCGTGGAAGAAACCTCAATCCCAAAGAAGTACGTAAGAGAACCAAGACCGGTCATCAAGAACTACTAACTAAGATGCTTCTTCACATACATGATGAATGAGGAATCATCACCAGTAATGAGCATATCATCAACATACAGAAGAAGCAGTGTCCTACCCCGAGATGAGACTGAACAAAAAGAGCAGAATCGTGGGAACTGCCAGGTGAAACTAACAAGAGAATCATCGAGGTAAATGCGCAAACCGCATACCAGGAGTCTGTTTGAGGCCATAAAGAGCACGACAAAGACGCATGACGCTGCCCACGAATAGAATACCTAGGGTGGTCGCATGTAGATCACCTCATGCAAAACACTATTAAGAAATGTATTCTTAACATCCGTTGAGAGATAGACCACGGCAAACAAAAGCAACCGCAACAAAAGTGCGAACAAGTGGTCATATAGCAACAGGGCAAAAGTCTCATCGTAGTCATGACCGTCTCCTCGAAAGCCGCGAGCCACAAGACGAGCCTTATAGCGATCGATAGTACCATCGACAGTCTTAATCTTGTACACCCACTTGCACATGATAGGCGAGCATGCACAGTGTCGTACAATATCCCAAGTCTCCAGACGTCAAGAGCATCAAGCTCCTTCGCCATAGCGATGCCGCCACGAATGAGGAACAATCTCACAATAAGAACTAAGCTCGTGGAGAGAGCATGAGCTATCTGAGCAAATCCAAGACGAGCAGAGGTCAAAGGGATGTCCAATGCGAAGGCGTAATAAGGAGCATCATCGGAGGATCGGATGTAGATGCCTGCAAGATACCGTGAAAGGAGACTAGTGAAGGACGAAGACGCGAGTAGTGAATAGCGGATAAACGAGACGGTGGCGCAGAAGAAGAGGCGGTCTGCGAGGCAGACCGAGGCGAGGTACAAAAGGAACCACCGGAGATGCACGTGGGAAGGCCGTGATAGTGGAGAAAAGGATGAAGAGTCGAAAGAGACAACCATGAAATCGCCTCAACGGTGGAAACAGGACAAGGAGCCGAATCTCGATAGAAGAAAGGTCGAGGTTCGTCAAAGATAACGTCTCGTGAGATCCTAATCCGTCGAGTAGAAGGATCATAGCAGTGTAGCCCTTATGTTTAGAACTATTAATCAAGAAACACACACTCAACCGTCGAGCCAATAGTTTGGTGCGCTCACGAGGCTACTAGAACAAACAGTGCACCAAAAACACGAAGGTGAGTGTCTGGGGCTCGAGTAGAGACGCTCTATAGGATATGCACAGTAGTAAACACCTCGCCAAGCTGGTGAAACGTGAGAGGCAAGGAGAAGAGTGCAGGCAGTCTCAATCAGATGACGATGTTTGCGCTCAACAACCCCATTCTGAGAATGGACACCAGGACAAGAAGACTGATAACGAGTGCCCTGCTCAAAAAGAAACTATCTAAAAGCGCCAGGACAGTACTCGCCAGCAGAATCACAGCGAAAAGTACAGACGGAAGAATCAAACTAAGTACGAACCATCATTGCAAAACTATGATAGATCGCAAGAAACTGACCACAATTAGACATAGGAAAAGCCATGTAAAGAGAATAATCATCAATGAGGATCACATAAAACTTATGTTCGCTTTAGAAATAATAGACGAGTTCCATACATTTGAATGAACTAGGTCAAAAGAACGAGAAGACAAAGACTCACTAGAATGATAAAGAAGTTGTAGCTGTTTGCCCAACTTACAACCCTGACAAAATATGATCATGTCACAGATAACGTCCAAGAACACCTGACGAACTCATCAAGAAAGGCGAGACCCACACAAGTGACCTAGCGATGATGCCATGCGCAAAAATTCGAGAGGTAGTGAGCGATGGCGGTAGAGGTAGACGTAGAGGTGATAGGAGTGGCGAAGTGGAGTCGAAGGTAGAGCGGTCAAGGATGTAGAGACCCTGACAATCCCTACGGTGCCGGCCAGTCCCAAGTATCGTCCCTGTTTGTCGGTCCTGGACGAAACAAGTGTGAGAGTCAAAACCAACCCGACCAAGATTAGTGGTGACCCATCGAAGAAGTGCATGGTAAGCTGGGGAACATGAGAAACATCTGGAACAGAAAAATCACTGGACAAAAGAGTGCCCCGACAGCTGACAGACAGAGGAGTATCGTCAGTTGTCTGAACAGAGATAGGAAAAATAGTAGGTCTACAGAAGTGAGAGATATGGAGTTCAGTGTCATGTGAAAAGAGTTACCAGAATCTAGAACCCATTACCTGGAGGAGAAGTCCAAGCTAGATGGCGGAATCGCTTAGCGTGAGAGCTCGAAGTAGAGCTGCGCAGTGCGAGCAGTCAGCGCCGCTAAGAAGGTCTTGATCCTCCAGTCGAGGAAGGGCCTCCCTGCCCTTCCTTGGATCATCCACCCCCACATGCCTTGTTCCGCTTTTTCCGCACAACACAATGCTGGTAGTCGTGCCCGAAATTCATGCAATAATTGCACTGAACCCCAGTTGGTGCAAAAACAGGAAAGAAACAGACACCTGAGGAGGGGCTGTAAGCCGAAGCCATCGGTGTAGTCGAAGAAGAAGGGGTAGCAAGCACAGCCAGAACAAACTATGTTGCTAACCCACGGAGAAGCTCCTCAACACGAAGCATCGAAAGAGCCTCGGTGAGTGTCGGTTGCGGTGAGCGGCTCAGCAGTTGAGCACTGACAGTCTCAAACTCTAGCGAAGACGATAGACGAAGTCATAAGGGAAGACAGTCACCATCCGCCTTCTGCACCTTATGACACTCCTGGCAAAATAGAGAAGCCAACTCGCCGTGGCACCAAAGATGCGCGAGGCTCGGAAGAGGAGGAATCCTCCTGGTGAAGTGTCTCCAACTCACGCTGAAGCGAAAAGAACTGAGCATCGCTGCTTTGCTGGTATCGCTCGCTCAAGTACTCCCGAATGAAGTCGTCGGCCGACCACCGAGATGGCTCGAACACGGGCCTCATCAAGATACCAGGCCAAAAGCGTCTATGGCATCTTGAAAGGTCTCATCGCGCATGGCAGGCCCGTCTTCTGCGGAGGTGCAAAGTAGGTTGTCGGGAGGAGGCTAAATCGGTGACGGCAAACAAGGTTGAGCACCAATGATATGTCCCGAGGCGGAGACCATCGAGCGTGATCTCCATGAGTGAAGACCACAACTTGTAGTTCGTCCCATGAAGCTTTGCTCGAGAATAGGATCGCGGTGATAGACGGAAGCCATCGCAACGGCGACAGAAGACAAGTCTAACGGTATTGGATAGCGCGAGCGTTAGATTGATGTTTTCGTTCTTTCTTTTTAGGCGAACGCATTGTTTATAAGAAACCGTAGAAACGTATCATCTGCGACGACGGAGTGGCCAAGCGGATCTGAGGTGGTGCCGAGGCGACGAAGGCCTTGGCCGTGCAGTCGGATCGAGTCGAATCGGCGTCGCGGGCGGTCGCCGAATCGGTCGCGTGGGTGGCGCGGGCGTCGAATCGGTGCCGAAGGTGGTGGCGGGTCGCCGAATCGGTGTCGAAGGTGGCGGCGTCGGTGATGGAATGGAGCGCGGACGTCGGGCTATGGCCAGACAAAGCTTCGTGCGGCGATTGCGTCGAGCTACGCGCGAAGCCGTCGCGATGGCGTCGTTGATGGCGGCCTTGTGCGGCGAACCCGACAGGCAGTGGCGGTGGCGGTGGCCTCGTTGAGACGTAGGATGAATGGAAGGAGCTAGGTTAGTGCCCTAACTCTAATACCATGTTATGAATATTGTATATGTATTCATGAGGTCCAATGGGCAATATATATATAGATAGTACAAGGAGATATTACAAGTGAATGTGCCATACACATATAAGGAAATACGACATATAAAGAAATATAAAAGAATTCCTATTCTAACACTCATGACCAATGCAGAAAGCTGAGCTGACTCATCAGTCCAAAACTCTTACATTGAAAATTGCAACATATTTTAATTGAAGTAAGATGCAAAGAGGCATGGTTTTGATCTAGCTGACACAGTACAAGTAACCTACCCAGACTTCAAAGATTCAAGTCAATATGAACATCAAATGCTACATGCTCCTAATGTACGGTGTCAGCTAGGCTGTCGCTTCTCTCCCTCTCTAAAAAAAAAAAGCTACTCTGTCGCTGCTTTTTCCAAACATCTGACATTAAATGACATACAGCTTCATCTTAAAGTTCTGCACCAAAATACCTAATACTTTTGGAAATCCTGCATCAAATGCATAAAAGGAAAAAAAAATACTGGGCACATGTCCCACATAAACCAGACTAGGGCCAATATCATGCGATATGCCTTGCTTCTAGACCAGAAAATTAATCTAAGCAAGAAAGTGACAGATCTATGGAACATTTACCATTCAGCAAATCAAGATCTGGTCAACAGATCTTAAACTAACTTTCACTTCAGCAAATCAAGATCTGGTCAACAGATCTTAAACTAACTTTCACTGAAGCCAATAGTCAAAATGGTGGTCCGGAGTGAAGCCGATAAAAATGGCAAGGTGACACCGTTACAGTTAGGAGTTGTACCTGTCACATTGGCTGATCTCCGAGTATTACTATAATATAAAAGATACTCCATGTTGGGCTTGTGAAACTTGTTGTACTTAAAAATCCAAATTTACATTTTGTAAGTAGTTCAAACTTCAAAGAGAACACTGTAATACATGCTTATCTGAAGAAGTATCGCGCTTGTCCGAATGTAGATAGGAAAAATAGTAGGTCTACTGTATGAGAGATATGGAGTTGTGTCATGTGAAAAGAGTTACGAATCTAGAACCCATTACCGGAGGAGAAGTCCAAGCTAGTGGCGCAGAATCGCTGGTGTGAGAGGCGGCCAAGTAGAGCTCGGCAGGCTGCAGTAACAGTCGCCTCGCTAAGAAGGTCTTGATCCTCCGATCGAGAAGGGCCTCTGCCCTTCCTGGATCGTCCACCCCACATGCCTTGTTCCGCTTTTCCGCACAACACAATGCTGGTAGTCGTGCCCGAAATTCATGCAATAATTGCACTGAACCCCAGTTGGTGCAAAAACAGGAAAGAAACAGACACCTGAGGAGGGGCTGTAAGCAGAAGCCATCGGTGTAGTCGAAGAAGAAGGGTAGCAAGCACAGCCAGAACAAACTATGTTGCTAACCCACGGAGAAGCTCCTCAACACGAAGCATCGAAAGAGCCTCGGTGACTGTCGGTTGCGGTGAGCGGCTCAGCAGTTGAGCACTGGCAGTCTCAAACTCTAGCGAAGACGATAGACGAAGTCATAAGAAGCGAAAAGAGATCACCATCCATATCGCACCTTATGACACTCTGGCAAAATAGAAGCCAACTCGCCCGGTGGCACCAAAGATCGCGGGGGCTCGGAAGAGGAGGAATCCTCTGGCGAAGTGTCTCCAACTCACGCCGGCTAAAAGCCCGAGCATCGCCGCTGTCGGTATCGCTCGCTCAAGTACTCCCGAATGAAGTCGTCGACGCTGACCACCAGGATGGCTCGAACACGGGCCTCATCAGCATACCAGCGCTCAAAAGCGTCTATGGCATCTTGAAGGTCTCATCGGCCGTGGCAGGCAGCGCCCCGTCTTCCGGGAGGTGCCAAAGTAGGTTGTGCGGGAGGAGGCTAAATCGGTGACGGCAAACAAGGTTGAGCACCAATGATATGTCCCCAGGCGGAGACCATCGGCGTGATCTCCATGAGTGAAGACCACAACTTGTAGTTCGTCCCATGAAGCTTTGCTCTCGAGAATAGGATCGCAACTGATAGAACGGAAGCCATCGGAAGGCGACGCAGCGACCAAGGCAACGAAGTCTAACGGTATTTGGATAAGCGCGGTTAGATTGATGTTTTTCGTTCTTTCTTTTTTTAGGCCGGAACCGACTGTTTCTATAAGAAACCGTCAGGTTTCTTTTAGAAACCATATCATCTTGCGGCGACCGAGGGAGGTAGCCGACGGATCTGAGTGGTGGCCGACGGCGACGAAGGCCTTGGCCGCGCGAGTCGGATCGAGTCGAATCGGCGTCGCGGGAGGCGGTCGCCGAATCGGTCGCGAGCGTGGCGGCGGGCGTCGAATCGGTGCACGAAGGTGGTGGCGCGGTCGCCGAATCGGTGTCTGAGTGGCGGCGTCGGTGATGGAATGAAGCGCCGAAGATCGGGCTATGGCGGACAAAGCCGGCGGCGGTGCGTCGAGCTACGGCCGACGGCGAAGCCGTGCGATGTGGCGTCGTTGATGGCGGCCTTAGTGCGGGCGCAACCCGAACCGGCGTGGCGGTGGCGGTGGCCTTCGTTGGACGGTAGGATGACAATGAAGGAGCTAGGTTAGTGCCCTAACTCTAATACCATGTTATGAATATTGTATATGTATTCATGAGGTCCAATGGGCAATATATATATAGATAGTACAAGGAGATATTACAAGTGAATATGCCATACACATATAAGGAAATACGACATATAAAGAAATATAAAAGAATTCCTATTCTAACACTCATGACCAATGCAGAAAGCTGAGCTGACTCATCAGTCCAAAACTCTTACATTGAAAATTGCAACATATTTTAATTGAAGTAAGATGCAAAGAGGCATGGTTTTGATCTAGCTGACACAGTACAAGTAACCTACCCAGACTTCAAAGATTCAAGTCAATATGAACATCAAATGCTACATGCTCCTAATGTACGGTGTCAGCTAGGCTGTCGCTTCTCTCCCTCTCTAAAAAAAAAAGCTACTCTGTCGCTGCTTTTTCCAAACATCTGACATTAAATGACATACAGCTTCATCTTAAAGTTCTGCACCAAAACACCTAATACTTTTGGAAATCCTGCATCAAATGCATAAAAGGAAAAAAAAAATACTGGGCACATGTCCCACATAAACCAGACTAGGGCCAATATCATGCGATATGCCTTGCTTCTAGACCAGAAAATTAATCTAAGCAAGAAAGTGACAGATCTATGGAACATTTACCATTCAGCAAATCAAGATCTGGTCAACAGATCTTAAACTAACTTTCACTTCAGCAAATCAAGATCTGGTCAACAGATCTTAAACTAACTTTCACTGAAGCCAATAGTCAAAATGGTGGTCCGGGTGAAGCCAATAAAAATGGCAAGGTGACACCGTTACAGTTAGGAGTTGTACCTGTCACATTGGCTGATCTCCGAGTATTACTATAATATAAAAGATACTCCATGTTGGGCTTGTGAAACTTGTTGTACTTAAAAATCCAAATTTACATTTTGTAAGTAGTTCAAACTTCAAAGAGAACACTGTAATACATGCTTATCTGAAGAAGTTATCAACTAGCTATGGTCTCAGACAGAGATCTCTTGTACGCAGCACGATGGCCAGGTACCCCATCTTTTTCCCTTCTATCCTCAAACCACTTAACAATAGTCTTCCGTGGAAGGTTCGTCACTTGAACTATGCTGCTTATCATTGTATTCTGTGTCAAATGCAAGAATAAAGTAAGTGATCATGCATTGCAAAAATCGAACAGAAGATCTAAGCAATGAGCAAATATACTGTGAAATGTACTTCATTGAATGAAATGGATAATCTTCATGGAAAAATTACTTACCGTGGGGCGTTTGGATCGGAAGTAGACTCTTTCTAATGTTTCCAGTTGCACCTTTTTTAGTCTTTTCTGCGCAGACCACTCTGCGCTCATGACATGAATGGGAAGGTTGTGGTCTGCGCTCATGACATGAATGGGAAGGTCCATCTGTGGCTTGGTTTCAGTGGCATCAACCTCGTCAACTAGTGGAGGCTCTATCTCCTTGATTTCAGGATTAGAAGGGGCTTCATCGGGCAAAGAATCAGACATGAGTAGAAGTTTTGGAGGTGGATTACGGAGCAATTTGATGACCAAAGCCCTATCTAGGCCTAACTCCCCAGCAAGATTCTTTATCTACATGAAAAAAAAACAATTCATGAAAGACGTAATTTGAGTTTTGGAAATTTACCTGTACCTATCAAAGAGTGCTTCCTAGTAAAAAAAAATTATGCTGATTTCAAAAACGGAAATTACATAGAACTCAGGCGGATATTTGTGTACTTACACTAGTTTTACGGCGACCTATTTTCAGTGCACGAGCCAATCTACGGAGTTGCCAGTTTTTCAGCTCTGATCGTTCAGTTTCATCTGTTTCCTCATCATTTGCAGAATTTTCAGAGCCTGGCAACAAATCCCCCACAGATTCATCAACACCGTCAATAACCTCAATTGCTTCTGCCAACTCTTGTGCAAAGCTGGCCATATCTTCTTCTGATATTCCATCATCATCATCCTCGACAGATAAATCATCGTTCTTGAGATCTTCTTCCAGCTGCTTGAAAAGTGTCTCCAACGCGTCATCATCACCACCACCATCGTCCATGTCATCTTCTGCAGGATCATCCTCCTCATTCTTGATTTTAGTCTGGAATACAGAAGATTTTGTTAACAGGCCTCCAGTCACAATTTATGGCTACAAGAGAGAACACTAAGGAAACACATAATCCCACGCATCCTGTACGATAGACGCCGAGAACAAATATGCAGGCAACGCATAGCAAAACAATACTGTCCATCTAAATCCCTTATTAACACAACTATGCACACAGAGGCGACCAAGATAAGGCTACTATGTTGGGATAAACAGTAGCTACACTTCACCAAACATCTCTTCTTTGGATAAACGAGGTCACCAATACGCAACAAGTTCACCACATAACTCTAGGTTTGACATGAACAAGGTCTCGTCTCCAACAAGTGTACCACTACCACCACCTGAATTCTACTTGCTTAACATACTACCGCCAAGCTACGATGGCATCTCATCTGAGCAACAACTAAACACGCGCGCGCACTTCAGAACAGGGGGAGATGGAGAAGAGAGAAAGAGAGAGGAAGTAGCATGTGAGGTGACCTTGTACTTGGAGGGCCTCCTGCGAAGGGCGCAGGCGACGCCCGCGGCAAGGGGTGGAGGCGTGGGCGGATCGAGGAACGGGACGTGGTTCGCGGCGCCGAACACGCAGGCCCTTGGAGCGGCCGCGGCCGCGGCGAACGGCACCACCGTCGCCATTTCTGGGAGCTCTTTCACCCTTCTACCCTTTTCCGTGGCTTTTGCTGTGCGTGGGCTCAACTTGAACTTAGCGCTCTTTGTGGGCCTTCCATCCAGCCGTTTCGGCCAACATTAGGCCCACTTATTTAGGCTGTTAATGGCCCAGTCCCGTGTACATTTACAGGCTCCATAAGTGGATTTTGTAAATTAAAAATACATTTTTAAAGTAAAATTACAGAAATAAATATACATTTAATAAAATTATAAAAATAGGCTTCTGTCACCATTTAAATTGGCAACAGGAACACTATCATCCAACAAACAGAATTTAATGCATTCCAAAAGGCGATTGGCACCAAATTGTTATTTGAAATGGCGACAAGACTGCGACTCTATGGCGACAGAGGATAGACTATAAAAATATCCAAAATTTAGCCTAAATTTACTTTAATTCAAAAAAAGAGGATGAGAGAAGCTAGCGGCTACTTTGTTTGTTTTAGCGGAGGAGGGGAGAGAGGGAGGAGGAGATCCAGTCACCCGCATTTCGGGTATTTTTTTTGCAACTTTGGACCATATAATCTTACTATGGTTTCACTTTCCACCATTCTTAGCAAATATTTTCACTTTGCACTACATCTTCTTACTTTTTGTTTCACTTAGCAGTAGGGAGCGTCCCGTCACTAGAAGGAAACATGGGAGGCGTCAACGAGCTTATCAAAGTGAGCCACGATCGACAAGGTGGCAACAACCGAAAATAGAGAGAAAGTCATTTTTCATCACCGCGTTGTTATAGCCTGCTGGCGTGATGATCCGGCTATCCTTCTCCGCTTTCAATCCATTTCCTAGCTCCATCTACCTCTCTCTCCCCATCTTGTGCCTCGCCAACACCTCCCGTGTTGTCGTTCCTTTGTTAGCGAGCACCAAGAAAGCGGTCAAATCCTTACCCTGGTGCAAAGTGCAACACATGGTAAGAAGATGTGGTGTAAAGTGAAAAGATTTGTTAAAGATGGTGTAAAGTAAAACTATGGTAATATTACATGGTCTAAAGTGAATTTTACTCTTATATTTAACTTCGAACCCTAGTAGGTTAGCAAATGAAACCAGTAGGTCTGTAATTGAAGACATTAGATAGTGTTAGATGTATGGTTATGCAGTATACTTCGTTGTAGTACATCTTTTTAGGTGTGTGTAGTTTACTTATAGAAATATGGTAAGTTGTAAAGATTGTTTTTTATGGTGCAGTAATTGAATGGATTAGATAATCTTAGATGTATTATTATGTAGTGTAGTTCATTGTAGTACATCTTTTTAGGTGTGTGTAGTGTAGTTTTAGATATGTGATTAATCGTGTATATATTTTTATGGTGCAGCATTTGAATGGATTAGATAGTTTTATATGTATAGTTTTGTAGTGTAGTTTGTTGTAGTAAAAAAAAATTAGGTATGTGTAGTTTAGTTTTAGATATGTGGTTATGTAGATATTTTTTATGGTGCGGTAATTGAATAGATTAGAATGTTTTAGATACATGGTTTTGTAGTGTAGTTCATTGTAGTACATCTTTTTAGGGGTGTGTGTGTAATTTTAGTTTTAAATATGTCGTTAATGATTCTTTTTTGAATAATACATTTTTTAATAGAATTACAGAAATAAATGCATGTGTAATAAAATTTGAAATTTTGGCTTATGTCGCCGTTTTGAAATGGCGACATGCCCCTTGTTGCCCACCAAACATAATGAAATGCCTATGTCACCATTTGGAGTGACGACTGGCTTCGAAATAATGTTAATATTTTTATTTTTTACTTATGTTTCTTATTATTAATAATGTAAGCACTGACTTTTCTATTTTATATTATTTCAGGTACAACGTCCACAGGAGGTTATGCGTAGTGGCCATTCGAGTTACTGGACCCGTCTGTTGACGCGGGCCACCAAAGCCGCCTTAGTACCGTATATTCCCAACCCGGCGAGGCACCCATGGATCAAGGTGCATTGCGCCTGTGCACGTCCATGAGGCCCTGGAGGGTCGACCCACATTTGGCTCCCAGGTACGTGTAGTTGTGACATATATACTCAATTTCAGTTCGACCTGTGTGGGTGTACTCATGTATCTTGTTGATTAGTTCGACGTAGGTTGAGAGCATCCAACTTGCTTCCACTTGTGAGGATGGTGGAGGCGATGTGGGAGGAAGACCAAGGCATCTGTATGTCAGCGTTTCCGTCGACTAATGTCTCACGACGGTGTTGGTGAAGCTGTTGGAGGTAGGAAAGCGCACATGATCCACCTTCCACGTGGGAGATGGCTCCTCTGCTGCGGGGCGTTGTGCACCTCACGGCTTTGCCTTGTGCGGGCTTTTTCTCTAGTTGCGCACGATGTGGCTCACGGACTTCCTCGCTAGGTTCGTTGGGGTCTTGCCTTAAGGCGGGTATAGAGAGTTCACGATGCGCATGAACCTTCGCTCAAGTAGCTCTGTCGGTTCTCACGTAAGTTCTCCTATCTCACAGTGTTTGCGCTTCATTTTTGTTGAACTTATTAATGAGTCATTATCATTTTGTAGTCACAGCGCATGCCCTCACGCTCCGACTACATAATGAGGAGGCACATCGAGGCCTACTTGTTGTGCTCTTCAAGTGGGTCATGTTCTGCGAGTCTCACAATGGCGGTGTCTACAAGCACATGATCTTATGCGCACGACGGAGTTGGCGGACACGAGTTGGAGGAGATCCGGTAGTACACTTGGGGCCCGATAGTCTTGTGTTCGATGTGTCGTGGCCTCTGCAGCGCTTGCCAGAAGGGTTGGGGATAGCCCATACTCTCCGGATGCCCACTCCTTACGCAATTGTGGTCATTCGAGTGCTTCTAGATCGGACAACCACAACTCGACCTCGGGGCATACTCCATCTCCATGTATGTTGGCGACGATGTGGGCGGCGAGCAATGGGTATGGTGTGGTGTCACCAAGCGGTAAGTTTTTGTATCATTCGCTCATTTTGACTTTGTTTCCATTGCACATCTTTGAGGTGTGTGTTTTTCTTTCACAAGTCATGTTCACACTGACCTACACGCATTGCGTCGTACTCGGACAACATGGCGATGTTTGACTAGTCGACGGACGGCCGTGTCATCTAGACACCGTACTGCTGTCGTGGTATGCAGTAATGTTTCTATAAATTGTCAGGTTTGCAAGCTTGGTAAATAGTTTCAACTCCCCTATCCTTCTAGTGAGTAAGTGTCACATCGTCCTTTTGATCTTGTTCATTCTGATGTATGGGGTCCTGTTCGGGCATGGTCCATCTCTTAGCTTGATGTCAAGAATATTTTTCTCAATGGTGAGCTACGTGAGGAGGTTTATATGCACCACAACTAGAGTATTTTGTTCATGAGGTATCGTTTGTTGTCTTCGCTGATCTCTTTATGGCCTCAAGCAAACTCCTTGTGCTTGATTTAATCGTTTCTCTTCTGTTGTCACTGCAAATGGCTTTTCTGCTAGTGCTCATGATCCTGTTCTTTTTATTCACACTTCGTCTCGCTGTCCGACGCTTCTTCTTTTATATGTTGATGGTATGATAATTACTGGAGATGATTATCAGTACATCACTTTGATGAGGCGTCTTAGTGAAGCGATTTCTCATGTCGATCTGGTTCTTCTTCACTATTTTATCGAGTTGAGGTTATTTCTCGCTGATGGCTTCTATCATCCCAAGAAAAGTATATCTAGGATCTTCTTAATCATGCTTCTCTTACTAATCAGCGCACAGATGAGACTCCTATGGAACTTAATGTTCATCTTTGACCCACTGATGGTGAGTCTCTTACTGATCGTACTCGCTATCGTCACCTTGTTGGGAGTCTTGTTTATCTAGGTATCACTCGTCCTGACATTTCGTACCCTATGCATATCTTGAGTCAATTTGTTTCTCTCCCATCAACTTCACTATAGTCATATTTTTCGTGTTCTAAGATATCTTCGTGGAACAATGACTCATCGTCTCTTTTCCCCCCGTTTCAGCTCTAAACATATTTTGATGCTACCTGGACTAGTGATCACTCTGATCGTCGGTCTTTCTCTGCCTATTGTGTTTTTCTTGATGCTTCTCCCATTGCTTGAAAGACTAAGAAGCAGACAATAATTTCTCGTTCGAGTGGTGATGCTGAGTTGCGAGCTATGACTTTGTTGACTGCGGGGGTTATTTGGCTACGGTGGTTACTTAAGGATTTTGGTTTTTCTATTTCTGCTCCAACTTCTCTTTTGTCTGACAGTACATGTGCCATTAGTATTACTAAAGATCTGGTCAAGTATGAGTTTACAAAACATATTTGTGTTAATGCTTTCTAAGGATTTTGGTGTTTCTATTTCTGCTCCAATTCCTCTTTTGTCTGATAGTATATGTGTCATTAGCATTACTAAAGATCTGGTGAAGTATGAGTTTACAGAACATATTTGTATTGATGCTTCTTACGTGCGGACACAGGTGCAAGATCAGATTGTTGCTCTTCAGTATGTGTCTTCAGAGTTTCAGTTGACAGACTTCTTCATAAAGACACAAACCAGAGCTCAGCACAATTTCTATCTCTCCAAACTTAATGTTATTGATCCAACGTAAATTTAATGGGGGTGTTAGATGTGTAATCTAACCTGTGTATTTTCTCTATTGTATAAAGGGTTATCTGCATATATATATATATATATATATATATATATATACTTATATATACTACGTATCTTAGTTTGTTAATTTTATCATGAATATAAGTACTATTCGCAACAAAAGAGGTGTGCCGAACCGGTCAAATCCAGTCCCAAACGAGAAAAGAAGAAGAAGCAGAGACGCGGCGTTCCAAGCGAGAGGGCGAGCGGCAACTTCCGCGAACCGGAGGAGAGGAGACAACCAACACCAACGCGGCCTGCCTCTGCCTAGCACCGAGTCAACAACACGGCAGCACAGAAGAAACCCGTCAAAACGCACGGGCGTGCGAGTAGAGTGATCCGTCTCGCCTCGCCCACCGCGCGCCACCCGCACAGCGTCGCTCGCTTAAGGAGGCCAAGGCCGAGGCCAAAGAAACTCTCCGCGCCCACCCGCAAGATCGCCACCGCACCGCGCCGCGTGTCGCGAGGACCGAGATGCGGCGGTCGTCGAGCGGGGCGCGCTTGTCGGAGGGCGACGCGTCCGCGTCCGCGCCCGCGGGCGCGGGCCACCACGACGGCATGGCGCTGCCGACGTACGACCCACAGTCGGCCGCGGGGCGGCGGGAGGCGGCGCGGGCGCTGGCGCTGGAGCGCGCCGTGCACTGCATCCCGCTGGTGCTCCTGCTCTGCGCCCTCCTCCTCTGGCTCTCCGCCTCCGTCTCCTCCTCCTCCCCCGTCCGCCTCGGTAAGATTCCGATAAACTCTTCTTAGTTCTCCCCCTCTTCTCGATCCAGCCGCGGCGCCCTCGTGCTGTGGCTGTGCATCCTTCCGCGTGTGCCGCGAGAAAGTCGATCGACGAGAGAGAAAAAATTACAGCAT
The DNA here is from genome assembly GCA_036346395.1 of Hsuehochloa calcarea. Classification (NCBI taxonomy): domain Eukaryota; kingdom Viridiplantae; phylum Streptophyta; class Magnoliopsida; order Poales; family Poaceae; genus Hsuehochloa; species Hsuehochloa calcarea. The sequence continues at coordinate 27,539,347 of CM070603.1, read as the reverse complement.
CCCGTTTTGCCGCCGCCGCCCTGTGTTGCAATCGCAAGTTCGCAGCGCACCTAAAATCGGTGAAGAGTGCACCAGTGATTAATCCCAACGCGCTACGACCCCGGAGATCAGATCTACTGTGCATTTTTTCCCCATTTTAGAGAAAAAAAAGTGCCTCCAGAAATGACATTGCTCTCCATTGCCTGTGCCTTAGTGCGTATAAGCCTATTGTTACTTTGATCGTACGGATCAATTTCTAGTGACAGAACAGCGCAGGAGAATTTTTTCTAGGACATAGCCCTAATTAGTTGGCAGCACAGCGCAGGAGAAAAGTTTCAGCCACCACCACACCAGTAACTTGAATTAGCAGAACAAATGCATATAAATTAGCAGAACACAAGCATATGCAGATAGACATCTTCAGGCTGGTGGTCAATCCTCCTCACTACAGGCAGGCTATTGTCCCTGTTTCCGGTAGCCAGCCGGCAATCTTCATTCCTTTCTCTTTGAGATGGTTTGATCCTTCCATCAGGATCTGTCGGGTTCCACTCATCTGCGTCTTGTTCCATGGCTGTAGGAAACATTGTCCCTTGTAGATCACTATACCAGACTTGCTCTCAGAACAATCTTGTTCATATGCCAGTGCTGCAAATCTGCAAAACAATTTCTTGTTGGGATTATTCGCTCCACCAGGACTAATGAGTCAACTGTTATAGAAATCATCGGGTGATTTGGAAATTTGTGTCCAGCTCAATCTGTCTTTTGCAATGCACATCAATTGATTTGGCAATGTGCGACCGAGTTTCGATGTGACCCTGTCTGTGCCCTCGCACTTTTCTCGACAGTTTCAGTTTTTAAAGTTCTGCGTGATTGCCCATGATAGATACTATTACTACCCTTAACCTGTGCTATTCACTCACATCCAGCAATGGAATTTTGCATACAGATGGTTTTGTTTCTTTTGGCCCCTAAAATGCTTTCTGATGCTAATGATTTTGCTGCCTTATGCAGATTGAGAATCGGTGGGTATCTCAAGTGAACCTAAAAGCTAGAATCCGGTTTTCGTGATACAAGTGAAGTAGAGTTTCTAAAAAAAAATCTAGTGAACTAGATCAAGCATGATCAAGTAGTACACAAAGGCCTTAAGCTCATCTACTAGGTACATATTTTGGGTATAAATGTTCTTTTAACTCCAGATTGGAGTTGGTATGATTTGGGTCACGGTTACAATTTGTATACACAATTTGGAGTATGTATTCTTTTTCTAACATTACACATGTAATACATGTTATTATATTCTTTTATACATGTTCGGATGTTTAGCTGATTGTTTCTGCTCAAAGAAGCATACGTGGCTTGTAAGTAATTCACCTCCAGCTTGTACTGTATAGAGCTCAGTTATGTGTATAAGAAGTAATACTTTGATTTGTGCTTTGAAATAAGTGCTCCTGAAGTACATATACCCATGCTACAAAGCAACCAATGATTCGTATACACCAAAGTCCAAACCATGGTAATCTAGACTTTCAATTTCTTGGGTGATGTTATCATCATGGCCTAGACAAAAGGACGTTACATCATCAAATTCTTGTGGATTTTGACACTCAAAAACCAAATTCATGTGATGCTGATGGCACACCAACTTAAACATACGCTGATTGGCGACCAGATTGTCACTATTTCATTATCGCAACAACCTTCAACCTTGTAAAATCGTTTGGGCACATGAGAAATCAATAATAATCGATTATGCATAAAAGGGATCCATCTATCTCACCAGAAGCATGATCTATCCAATGAGATGAGCTTGGATGGTTGTTGCATTCGTGAAGCAAATATGCATATATGCACACGTGACCACAGAACAAACAATAAGTTCTGAAAAATTGGGACCTCTGTAGATTCAAACAAATTTTTTTAAGTAAATTTTATAGAACTACAGATTTGTTGTACAAACTATTAGAAAACTATAAATTTTAGCACATATTTCACAAAACTAATGATTTTAAGATATCTTATCTTAACTATTATAATTCTGAGTTTACCCCTCCCACTCCCACACTAAACCGATGTCTCGCTTCTCTTCCCCTCCCACCCCACGCCAAACCGCTCCGCCCTCCTCTCCCTGGTCGCCGTCAACTCCCAGAGCCGCCGCGGCCGACGCCTGCCCTCCTCTCCCTGGTCGCCGCCAACTCCCGAGCCGGCTGCGGCGCCGCCTCCTCTTCGGTGCGGTGCCGCTCTGCTCCATGCCTCCCCTACCTCCTTTGGCGTCGTTGACTCCTGTAGCGCCCCGCTTCTTCCCTCTTGCTTCTCGTCACGATGCACCGCCAGATGTCCATTGTGTGGGGGCAGCATTAAATCCTCGCCTTCCTTCTTATCGCCTCACGGACCGACGACTCACGGTGGTTATCATCTTGTCTTCTCGTGCGGCCCGCCTCCCTTCGTCGTCGGCTTCTCATCCGGTAGTCTTCTCTCCCATGGATTGGACAGCTGACAAGCTCCCCCGTCACCACCAACTGGCCCGATTCCCCCAACTAGAGGTCTATCTCCCACCCCACGCCAAACCGCTCCGCCCTCCTCTCCCCGGTCGCCGCCAACTTTGGTTGGGAGGGACGGTATCCTGTGATCGTGGCACCTTCCTCTGGTAAGACAGTGGCGTCTCGTCGGCTACTATCGCATGACATTTCACCTAGCATATACATGGGTTGTGAAAAATGACCCTTTCATTTCTGTACTGGTGTATATACATGGGTTGTGTCACTGTAGTTGAAATTGATGTGGGGGCAGTATGCATAGAAATGCTGGGGCTCAATGAATGCAAGTGCTAACAAGGTATAATAAACGGTGTTGATTTTGAGTAAATTTCTCATCCTTTGGGATAGACAATTTCATTAATTTTCGCTCTGTTCAATTGTAGATGGTTAAAACCTTGTGAATTCTCTCTTCTATCAATGAAATCTAGTGCTGTATTTTATCAAAGAAATGGCTTGTATCACTGTGGTATTAGTATTTGATTTCATAAAGTGGTATTTGCATAGATTTGAGCAAAATTATCATAAAAGATCTTTAATGTAAACTGATAAATTTCTAGATATTAACTATTTATGGTACATCTTAACTATTATAATTCTGAGTTTACCCCTCCTACTCCCACTAAACCGCCGCCTCGCTTCTCTTCCCCTCCCACCCCACGTCAAACTGCTCCGCCCTCCTCTCCCTGGTCGCCACCAACTCCCAGAGCCACCGCGGCCGGCGCCCGCCCTCCTCTCGGTGCCAGTGCCGCTCTGCTCCACGCCTCCACGCCTACCTCCTTTAGGCGCCGTCGACTCCACACAAGGCCGCCCCCTGCCTCTTCCCCTCCTGCTTCTCCGTCACGATGCACCACCCGATGTCCGCTGTGTGGGCGCACCGTTATGTCCTCGCCTTCCTTCTTGTCGCCTCCCCCAGCACCGACGACTCACAGAGGTTATCATCTTGTCTTCTCGTGTGGCCCGCCTCCCTTCGTCGTCAGCTTCTCATCTGGTAGTCTCCTCCCCCATGGGTTGGCCAGCCGACAAGCTCTCCCGTCACCACCAACCAGCCCGATTCCCCCAACTAGAGTTCTATCTCCCACCCCACGCCAAACCGCTCGCCTCCTCTCCCGTGCGCCGCCAACTTTGGTTGGGAGGACGGTACTCTCGCGATCGGTGGCACCTTCCTTCCTGGTCGACGGCAGCGTCTCGTCGGCTCTTGGACGCTTGCACCCCCAGCAGCATATACATGGGTTGTGGAAAATAACCCTTTCATTTCTGTAATGGTGTATATACATGGGTTGTGTCACTGTAGTTGAAATTGATGTGGGGGCAGTATGCATAGAAATGCTGGGCTCAATGAATGCAAGTGCTAATAAGGTATAATAAACGGTGTTGATTTTGAGTAAAATTATCATCCTTTGGGATAGACAATTTCATCAATTTTCGCAATGTTCAATTGTAGACGGTTGAAACCTTATGAATTCCTTCTTCTATCAATGAAATCCAGTGTTGTATTTTATCAAAGAAATGGCTTGTATCACTATGGTATTGGTCTTTGATTTCATAAAATGGTCTTTGCGTAGATTTGAGCAAAATTATCATCAAATATCTTTTATGTAAACTGATAAATTTCTGGATATTAACTATTTATGGTACATATAATGGAAAGAGACTGAGTAGTAAAAGTGGGGATTTTTTTCTCCTTTTGATATGGCAAGAGTGGTAAAGGTAGGTTGAGAATCAAAAATTGGGAGCAGCCTGACATGTTTTCAAATTCCGATGATATATTATTCAGTCATAATATAACTGGGTTAAACATTGATATAATTTAGTATTTATGGTATTATTTATTTAAAATCCGTTGCAACACACGAATATCCTACTATTACAAAACTATAGGTTTTGGCATGTGGCGTGGTGCCCCTGTGACCTGCCCGAGTTGATGCCTATTTCACTTTGAAAAGTGCAACCAATGCGTAAAGCCTACACCCGTTTACTTCGAATTGAGCAAACCCACAACAATTTGCGGGTGTTGCTTACCTGTCCACGCGATTCATCGGCCGAGGGGCTTCGCGCCGCCACAATCTTGCACTCCCCCGCCGACAATCTGACGTGGCATCTGATGTGGCATCGACTAAACGGGATAGACGGGCGAGCGAGGCTGTTGTGTGGGCCCAATCTGTCGGATCTTTCACACGAAACGGTCCAAGCTAAAAAATATGTAGTTTTGTGATACAAGATTTCCTGAAATCTGTAGTTTTGTGAAATATATGCTAAAATATGTATTTTTACGATAGTTTGTACCATAAATCTGTATTTTTACTCAGTTTTTATGTGTCCTGATCAATGCAGCAAATCGAGAGGTATCCTTCTAAACTTTCTTTCCTGGCAGGGGTCTCCAACACCGATGCCTAGTATGGTGCGGCCAACGGGAGCCATCCGTTGCTTCCAACCAAACCAAGACCCGAAAGCTACTAGTACCAAAATTAAACGAGACAGAGTCCCGGTAGTGTCCAACTCATGCATCCGATTTTGTAATCTAATTTTAGTTATCAGTTAAATAATTAATCAACAAAAGAGCTACTCTTTTGCGCAATTAAATTATTTTTTTGCATTACGCTTTTGGTCATCCTTTCCTGCACCGCAAGGAATATGAAAAAGCCAAGTGACCAAGCAAAGCAAAACCGACAGTAGCAGCTGAACGTGACGGCCAAGACAGCAACATCAAATAAATGGATGATGGGTATAATTTACGTGCTAGACCTCAGTTACAATTGAAACTGAAAAAAACAATCACCGATGAATTCGATACTAAATTGTTTGCCTAAATGATGAAAGTTGGACAGGAAATGTACCGAGATGCTGGCTAAACATCGAGTGTTTATTGGAACAACTCGATTGGAAAGTTGCAGTGGCATGTTGCTAGATTAGACATTCGATCCTATTATTCCAAATTGAGGATTATACCAAGCGCGCAAGTGATGGAGGTTCAAGTTGTATTTTGTGTACACCATGATGTATTTAATTTAGCCTTGACACGAAAGCGTTCAATAACAAATACATTTTCGTTTACTAAAGTGGCCTACTGTCGCACTCTACTTTTGTTGAGACATGTGGATTTTTTGGCAGTTATAGAACGATTTTAAACTGTATTAGCAGAAATGACTACGCGCGAATTGTATTTGCAGATATAGCACTGTTGTCGTACGACCGCCGTGCGGCAACACCTCCCCGCGCGCCACGTCAGCCTGTTGCCGCCACCTGGCCTCCCCTAGCTAGCCTACCGCCACGTCAGCCCGTTGCCGGTTGCCGCATAGCGGTCGTGCGGCAACGCACCTGCCACCGCCACCTGGCACTGTAGCATTTTTTTTTAAAAAAAAAAAGTATTTATGCATAATTTTTGTAGAAAATTTTCAATATAACAAATGGGCTCCAAAGAGTATAATTTTTTGTGGAGCCTCATGACAAGTGTACTTGTGTAACTTTTTCAAAAGTTTATACGTTACGATTTTTTCTTAAAATTCATTTAAGTATCTTGTTGATGCAATTCAAATTACGCCACTCTGACTATAGCGATTACTACACCCAAAGTGGTCTATGTAGTACTTGACGAGGATCTAATAATCCTCATTTTTATCTTTTATCTATAATTCTTATTATGGGTAAATATGATGTCACATAGTCCCCAGAGGTACCCCTTATCTAAAGGGAGAAGTCCAATAAGTGGTTGTAAGTCTTGCTACGACTATATCATGGTCGTAAGTCCTTCTACGACCACTACATAGTCGTAAGTCCTTCTACGATCGCACAGTCGTAAGTCCTTCTCGATCGCTACCAGTCGTAAGTTCTTCTACGACCGGGTAAACTCGACCACCTTATAATCAAACCTACGGTGAGTGGGTCCAATTGATTAAGGAATCGAGCAGTGCGCACGCACTATTATTCCGCTTATTAATGGTGCGTAATTACCCATTATCTCGGAAGATAATTGCGGGCGGCGTGAAGAAGCCGAGGCGCGGTAATTCTGCCAAAGATGCGCGTTCTTTGGATTAATCGGCGCATCTCCGCAGGTAAAGCGGCTACTTCTTCACGACTATATAAGGGCATCGATCGGAGAGATAGGGAGGCGAACAAGAGCAGTCAAGTAGGAACACAAGTGCTATTCTCGTAATAGTCTTACTCTTTTACTTGATCATCAAGAATACCATACACGAGGATTAGGGTTATTATTCTCTCGGAGAAGGCTGAACTGTCTAAACATCCGTGTCAATCCACTCTGCGTGATCTTATCTCTAGGAGACCCCGAATCAAACAATCTTTACGTAAGATCGGTTCTAATACACGGCGGTTGGCGCCGTCCGTGGGGATCTTAGGTAATCTCTTGTCAACATACTCTCTTTTTCCAATCTCATGCAATCATGGCGGAGAATGGAGCGAGAGAAGCTGGTTTGACTTGGCGGATTCTGTGAGGCGTCGACATGGATGCGGTTTCGACTATGAGCCGAGTGATGCATCACGATGGTGATGTTGCCTTGGAGATTATTCTCAGAAACCATCCCATTAATAGAGTTGAGGAGGATCCTTATCCCCACAACAATACGTCCAACAGAGGAGCCATTTCCTCAAAGGACAAGGGTCAATCAGACCAGGACCGCCCCGGGAGGACTCACAACGCGACGAGAGTTTTTCTCCGAGTGTTCAAGTCCCCTTAAGGCGGTCCGACTTGGTAAGTCAAGTTACGGGAGCCACCATTCCAGGACTCCACGGCATCTAGTGATTCTCTCTCGGGGTAACTCCGGAGAGGTGGGATCAAGCATGCTTTCTGCAAATCGGCCGTCTCCCGCAGATCTCATTTGCGAATGGAGCGATTATAACCGGAGTTCCCCTACGGAGGATTACTCCAAGTCGCGAGATGGTGTCCTCGAGCACTCCTCAAGCGGGAGGCCTCGGCGCAAGTGAGAATCATCAGCGGGAGGTCTTCGTCCTTCCCCAAATCGAGTCGACCTCATGGAGGCGAGATAAGGACACTCCCGAAGATCACACACTGCGCCCCTCGTGGTAATGGCAAGGGCACCACCGTTGGCGAGAGAGGACCAACACTCGATGAGCGAGGAAAATCCTCGACATTCTCGCACTCCACTAAGAAGGCCTCAAAGACACGAGGAGGAGGATTTTGATGTCGTCGAAGAAAGAAAATTGCGATCGAGAAGAACTTGCACAGGCGCATTCAACATCGATCGGAGGAGGTACAAGAACTCCGAACATCAGCGACTTGCTCGAGAATCGATCAAGAGCTTGCTCGAGCGCTGTGGTACGATCTCTTTCTTTGAAGAGATTACGCAAAGACTTGACTGTAATGACAAGATGGAGGTACCTCATCGACAACACTCGGTAGTCGTAGCAATCGACTTCCTCGGCTACGATCAATCGAATATTTTCTCGTAGGAATCGACACGACCATAAGTCGAATCGATTCCTATTCGGAGAAATACCTTCGATCGGTGAAGATCAAGAAGCCCCTCGAAGAGGTGATCATTCACCACCGACAAAGAAATTCTAGCGAGTGGAATACGAGGAGTATTCTCCTCGTAGGCGAGGCCTACTACGAGCAGTCGACTGTTCAGGGTATCGTCGTATCGATCACTGGTGACATTAACCCTTCTTTTCTACAAAGAAGGCGTCAAGAAGTGATTACGGATGCGGGCATTTCGCGACCTTGGCGATTCGGCCACCTCATTTCGACCGGTGAACATGGAGAAATTTGATGGATCTCAAAATCCCATCAATTTCTTCAGATCTATCTACAACCGTTTGAAAGCGGCAGGAGGAGGAGAGCATGTAATGGCGAATTACCTTCGAGTGTGCTCGAAGGATCCGCTCGATCGTGGTTATTAAACCAACCACTCGAGTCGATCTACTCTTGGCAACACCTCTGTGATCTTCTACGGTAATTTCCAAGGCACATACAATCGCCTGGAAAGAAGGCGACTTGCCGGATAAAGCAGAACAACAACGAGACTTTGCGTCAATTCATCAAGCGCTTTAGTCGGGTTCGTAACTCAATTCGGAAATTTCGATTCCTCTGTGATCGGGGCTTTTAAGCAAGGAGTCATGATGAAGAATAACGGAGGACATTGCTCTGAATCCTCCCAACAACATTGTTGTCGAACTCTTGAGATGGCGATCGATATCAATCGCTTACGAGGCGGTCGAGTGGAACAACACTATCGATCGAGAAACATATACTCCTCGAGAGCGGTGAAGTTGGTAAAGATAAAAAGCAAAAAGTCCAAGAAGAAAATAAAAATCAAAACCACAAGCCAGTGGTTCCAAGGAGGTTCTGTAGTGAAGATGGAGAGCCCCAAACCACCAAGTCGTACTCTGATCAAGGCAAAGGTAAGCGCTACGATCGTAGGAGCGACAAACCAAGGTGGTGTCCTTTTCATAAAAGGAAGGACATGACCTCATAGCTCGCCGAGTTTTCAAAGAAAGCTCGAAGACTACTACAACGGCAAAGCACCACTCCCTACTCTCGGCGGGTAGGACATACGAGTGGCCAAAAGTCGTCGGATGATGAGGAGATGCCGTTCCAAGATCCATAACATACCGTTGAGCACATCTACGGAGGATCATCGGCATCGACTCCAAGCGACAACTTAAAGCTGCGGACGAGGTAAATTCTCTACATACTCCTCTCGTCAATAAATTACGAAGTGGTCGGAAGTTACCATCTCTTTTGAGAAGGATGATGCCGATCACTATGAGTCGATCAGTCGATTTCCGATTGTGGTCGAACCCACCATCAACAAGCTGTCGGGTCAATCAGTGTTAGTTGATGGTGGTAGTTCTTTAAACATATTATTTACTAAAGCCACGGGCGAGATGCAAGTACCGGGACAAAGGTAAGGCGATGACGATATTCCTTTCATGGAATCGTCTGGGGTCTTGACCAAACCCATTGGCCAAGTTTCTCTTCCTTTAACATTTGGCTCACCAAGTAATTTGGACGGAGAAAGTCTCCTTTGATGTGGTCGATTTCGATCGGCATATAACGCCATACTCGGACGACCAACTTTGGCAAAATTCTTAATGGCTACTCATTATGGGTATCAATGTCTTAAGATGCGAGTCCCAAAGGGTGATCACAATTCAATGTGACAAAAGATGGCGTATAGTCTGCGGCCGTCGATCCTCGAGATGGTTGGTCAAATACCAACTCGAGATGAAAGTCGACCGACTAGCAAGTGAAGCCTAAAAACTGCACCAAAGCCGAGCGATCAAGTCAAAGAGGTTCCTCGGGCGCGAGAGAAACCATCGAGATTGCTCATCGGGGAGACTTGAGACCCCAAATAGGAAGGCGCCCTCATTACCTTCCTCAGAGCTAACGGATGTCTTTGCGTGGCAAGCATCCGACATGCCGGAGTCCCGTGGAGGTAATCGAGCACAGGCTAGCTTACGGCCGATAAAGTACCGTAAAACAAAAATTACGGAGATTTGCCTGATCGGCGAGATGCTATTAAGTCGAGTTGGATAAGCTACTTAAGCGGGCTTTATAAGAGAAGTCAACCACCCAGTGGTTGGCTAACCTGTAATGGTCAAAAAGTCAAGCGGCAAATGGCGTATGCGTGGACTTTTCGATCTTAATAAAGCTTGTCCAAAAGATGATTTCCCTTTACCTCGTATTGATCACTAGTTGATTCAAGCTGCAGGTTGTGAGATATTAAGTTTTTAGATGCATATTCGATACCACGGATCAATATGTGTTTAAGCGATGAAGAAAAGACCGCATTCATTACTCCATTTGGTACCTTTGCTATGTCAAAATGCCATTTGGTCTAAAGAATGCCGGTGCTTCTTTTCAACGCTTAATGCAATCGACTTTTTCATCTCAATTAGGCCGAATTTGGAAGCCTATGTTGATGATCTAGTCGTAAAAAGCATTAAGAGACTTAATCATATCACCGACCTACAAGAAACATTCGACAACCTCGAAAGCACCGCTTAAAACTCAATCGAGAGAAGTGTGTGTTTGGAATTTCTTGGGAAAATTGCTTGGATTCCTAGTATACGAGCGAGGAATCGAAGCAAATCTGAAAAAATAAAAGCCATCCTCGGATCGTCCTCCAAACACAAAAAGGAAGTCCAAAACTCACTTTGGGTGCATGGCGGCTTTAAGTCGTTTCATCGCACGACTAGGAGAAAAGGACTACCTTTCTTTAAACTTCTCGGGAGACATGAAGGTTTTGAGTGGTCGAGCGAGGCAGCGTTGCCTTTGAGGATGTCAAGAGGTATCTTCGAGTGCTCTGATTCGGTTTCTCCAAAGCGGAAGAGGCGCTCTTAATTTACCTAGGCGCCACGCCACGAGCGACAAGCGCGATACTAGTCGTAGAGCGTGAAACGCATACAACGACCGGTTTACTCGTCGCGAAGTTTTACGGGCCTAAGGAGCGTTACCTCGAGTCCAAAACTTCTATATGCCCTCCTCATGTCTTGAGAAGCTGCGGCATTATTTTGGGCGCACAAAATAGTTTGTCTTGCGTCGAGTTTCCTTTGGGAGCAATCCTCCATAATAAGGAAATGGCGGGACGCATGGCAAAATGGTCGGTCGAACTTGGGAGTTCGACCTCCATTCGTGTCGACGGCCATAAAATCCGGATCTTGGCGGACTTTGTCGCCGAATGGACAAATCTGAAACATTCGGGATCCCGATCTGATTCCCACCCGATGGATGATGTACTGACGGGTCACTTACTTTAAGTGGCTCGGGGTGAGGTGGTCTGGTATCTCCTAGGAGAAACCTTAAAGTATGCCATACAATTAAACTTTCGGGCCACTAACAATGTGGCGAATCGAAGGTTTGCTAGTCGGCATACGAGTGCGAAAGCACTCTCGATTCGTCGACTACTCGTGAGAGGAGACTCTCAACTAGTCGTGAATCAAATTGGGAAAGAGTACCAATGCTCTAACTCAACAATGGCTCGGTACTTATCGAGTCGTAAGCTAGAAAAACATTTTTAGGTTTGAGGTACAATTTATCCCTCGAAGGATAATTTCCTCGCAGACCAACTTGCTCGGATGGCTTCTTCGATCCACGCAGTACCAAAGGAGTTTTCTTGGAGCAACTCCAAAACCGTCTCAGTGAAGAATCGAAACACCTCCTCTTGAGATGGCCTCATTAGATTACGAGGATACGGATGACTCCCATCTACGAGTATCTTTACAAGGGTTCCGTGCAGAAGATGATCTTGAGGCGATCGATTATCGAAAAGCCAAAATGTATACTTTGGTTGAAGGAGTCCTCTATAAGCGAGGAACCCAAGGAATACTCATGCGATGCATTCCGCAAAAGCGAAGAATAACACTCCTTCACGATATACGAGTGGCATCGTGGGACGCATGCCTCCTCTGAACATTGGTTGGTAAAGCCTTTCGACAAGGTTTTCTTGGCCTCTGATACTGTGACGATGCTATGGAGGTGGTTAAAAAGTGTGTCGATGCCAATTCCATGGTAGACAGATACACCAACCGACTCAAGCATTACAAACAATACCTCTTTCTTGGCCTTTTTGCGACACTGGGGCTTGATATCCTAGGACCGTTTCCCAAAGCTCGAGGAGGTTTGAATTCCTTTTGTGGCTATTGACACGTTCACAAAATGGATCGAAGTGAACACAGAATGGGATAACAGCAAGCGACAAAAGGTTCATGATGAGAAGCGTAATTAGTCGATTTGGAGTTCCAAGTCGGATAATTACGCACAATGGTAAACAATTCGCAAGTGCAAAATTTGAGAATTTTGCGGCGAGTTCGGGTACCAAGCTATGCTATGCTACATTGCACATCCCCAAAGCAATGGGGCGGTCGAGCGTGCAAGCGGCCAAATAATGCGAGAATTAAAACTCGAGTCTTGACCCGACTTGTTAGCGCTCGGGGCTTGGGTACAAGAATTACCCTCCATATTATGGGCGGTTAAATGCGACCACCGATCGAGCAACAGGAGAAACACCATTTTTCTAGTTTTGGGCGAAGCCATGCTTCCTCGGAGCTAAAATTGCGGTCGACACGAGTTGAAACCTTCAACAACTCGGACCGGGGAACAACTTCGGCAGATGACATTAACCTACTCGAGAGAGGAGAAACCTAGCCTTAATCCGTTCGGCGGTCTACCAACAAGCCCCCGCGCAGATACTATAATCGTAAGGTCAACCTCGCGACCTTCTGTTGTAGGTGACTTAGTATTGAGGCTCGCCAATCCAAGTCTAATCGAATAAACTTTCCCTAAATGGGAAGGTCCTTACGATGGTCAAATAACTTCGGCGAGTCGATCACGACTAGCAATGGAAGATGGGCGAGTTCTCTCAAACTCTTGGAACATCGACCGATTCACGCAAATTCTATGTGTGACCGGTTTCTCGAGCAATAAAAGTCCGAGTTCTTTCTACCTCTTTTTGCCTTAATTTTTGAGTAGTGCTTTTTAATCTTTCGACTATGATATGAAAACACGCGATTTTCTTTACACCGGCGGCGAGAAACATCATCTGGTGAAACTTCTCCTCTCGCATGTGGTTACGCCCACTAGAAGGAATTTCCTAGCATCGACTCGTTACTCACTTTTACGCCAATACAAAGAGCTCGGGTTTTATCTAGTCGTAATGTTATCAAAGCCAACTCTCTCAATCTTAGTCTATTTTTTCCATAAATTCAAAAATATTCTAAGTAGAGTGCACTTTCTTACATTTGTTCGACCACATTTGGTGTACTCGATTTGTTTTAACTGGTGAAGGAAGAGACACACCTAGTCGAAGTCTTTCCTCTCTGCATGTGGTCACCCACTAGAAGGAAACTTCCTAGTGTCGCTCAGTCTCCTACTTTGCTCTTGGAAAAGACTTATCAAGTCCACCAAAAAGGACGAGCGAATGACTAAAGTACTCTAAGGCGTTTGTTTAACTCAAGTTCTTTGTTCTTGGTTTGATTAAACTAGTCGAGATGGGAACATCACCTAGTCGAAGTCTTTCCTCTCCAGCGTGGTCACGCCCACTAGAAGGAACTTCCTAGTGTCAAGTCGTTTCTACTCTTTTAGACCGAGTGCTTAACAAGCAGTAACAAAAGCTATAAGTTAAATAAACATCTCTTTGTTTTGAAACCCCATTTTTAAAACACTATTTATTTAGATTGTCTAAACAATCTAAGCAAATAGTCGGGGCTAGGATAAAGTTATTAATTTGACTTCAATTCTTAGTCTTTCGTTCGTTTATTATCTTTTGAGTTACTAACTACTCGACAAGATGATTTTCGTGAAATGAAGCGGATCATATATTACTCATTAACAAAATTATGCGCCTTACAAGGTAGTTACAAGATTACTCGAAGGGAGAGCCTAATTTGCATTTCCTCGCCACCTTTTACCAATGTTGCATTTCCTCAATCGACGACTTGCCTCGATTCGGAGACGATCGAAGTCGGCTTCAATTGGTTTAACATTAAGGCGGGGTCTTGAGCTTTAAGTTTCGCCAAAGCGTAACTACTGCGACTTCATTGCTTCCTTATCGATTGACTTGATTAGTCTTGAGTGGTCACCATTTCTTGCAATTTTCCGACTTGTTCCCCAATGGTACTTGTGTGGCGGCTATGGTATCTTCTCGAGGAGTTTTCCCTCGTAATGTAGCTCATTAAGCACATTGTTCAGAGAGTGATGTTGCCTTGAAGACTAGTCTTCATCGACTCCATCTCCTGTTGGGTACAAGTCGAAGCCTCGCGAAGCTTCTTGTTTTCGACCACTTGTTCCGAAAAGAATAATATCGGTCAAACAAAGATATACTTCTAGAGGAAGATAACACAAAGATAATTATAGGTAAAGCTTTTCTTACCTACTAATTGAGAATCCAATTTCTTGACCTCTTCTCGATGGGAAGCAATAGTTTGACATGCTTTTGCTCCCATGCTCGATGTCCTCTGCATTCATCTTAGCAATGCGGACGGACTCATTGCGATTAAGGTCTTTGCTTGGATTTGACCTCGAGGCTTCTCAATTGGGCGACAATTTACGAACAAGAAATTGGCATTAGAAAAGGGTAAATACTCAAAACAGAATAACATGTAAAGATTTACTTACATAATAATCGAGTTCTAAAACCCTCGAGTTCTTGATCCTTATTCGCGGTAATGCGGGAAAACTCTGAATAACCAAAGATTTTTCTTGAACTTGATGCGAGCTTCCGCATCTCTTTTCTTTATCCGGAGAAGAAAGGAGGTCGAGTAAAGGTTAAAGATCAAAAGCGATCTTAAGTTCGAACTTATCGTTTATTTTTCTGCAATCTTTTAGATCGAGCAGTCTCTCGAAGTCTATCCGAGAGAACTAATACTTCATTCCTTAGCCTTCTCGACTCCTCTTTTCACAATCGAGTGAGTCACTAAGGTCTTAGTATCCTTGTTTAACCTACAAAAACGAGGCGAAGATAAACATCGGTGAATGGTTGTGAGTACTTCTACAACCACCGACCTAGTCGTAAGTTTTTCTGCGACTAAGATATGGTTGTAAGTCTTTCTATGACCACCACCGGTCGTAAATAGTCGTAAGTTCTTTTAGTGATGCTTAGTCATGAGTTTCTTCCATGACTATTCTCGTGAAACTTTTACAGTATTTAAGTCAAAAACAACTATGAATGATAATTGACTTACCACCTCTCGCTCTCTGCGAGTAGTTCCTTCTCTTGTCTTAGCTCTAAAAGTTGTCGATGATACTCACGACAACGACAATTTGCTCGAGCTTTCGCAAAAGAAAAGCAGTGAGAAGGGAAGGAAAGCCACATATATAAGTATTCGAAGATACTTACATTCATAGTCGTTCTAGCAAAAATCGAATATACAAGGTCGGTTTGTGACTTATCTATCCTCGCGACTTTGTCCCACCACACCTTCTCGAGGCGCTCGTTGTCAAAAGTATTGTCCGTATTGGGAATATCTTTGGGATGGGGGACTCGGTCACGAGATTTGTAAGCAGAAGACCCTACGACGGAGGCAGGCCCAAAGAAGTCACCACAGAAGTTGAAATTTTCTCCTTACGGTTACGTGATTTCTCTTTGGGTAGGGAAGGAACGCCTCCTCGATTTCCTTCCCAGGCGGTGCGCGGTGGTCACCACCTTGACCAGAGGCTTCCACGTTGCCTCTGTTGTTTCTACGACCGATGAGTCGTAGCGGCCACCTCAACAGTAACGGCCGCTACCTCAAGAGTCGTAGTTACGACTTCGGCAGATGTGGGAGACACTCTAGGAGTCTCGACTTCATCGGCCACCTGGGCCAAGGGTGATGCTTTCGACCACCTCCGTTGCTACCTCTCCGATGGTGAAGGGATAGCAATGGACTTCTCAGAAGCATTCCGGAAATTTGAAGGAGTCGGATGAAATAAAGAAAAGCAAATCAGGTTGTGAAAAGAAAAAGGTAAATGTTCTTCTTACACTTCAATACATTTCACATACCCGCACCTGGTCTTAACCGAGAATTTTGGAGCAATCCTCCCAGCGGAGGACCTCTTCTTCTCCACGACCACGCCGGTCGAGGTTCAACATTTGGCTCGGCACGACCACGTGCGGTCGTAGAGTTTGAACAGAACGAGCTCGGTTTCTCGATCTTACGGATGGACGAGAGGTGTCTCGACCATTCCGAAGCGAGACTCGCTCGATTGCGAGTTGTCGATGATCTGACATCGTCCTTCATAAAGACATAAAATCCTTCCAGTTCTCCTTTCCGGTTGTTTAATAAAACTAGGAGTGGCACCAAGCTGCGAAAGATTCCGTGTCATAATAGAAGGGTACCTTAGCCTTGCGAGGTTTGCGCTTGAGAGGTTCAACTGCTTCAACCTCCTCGGCCGGCAGGCTGCGGCCTCGGCCGAGATACAACTACGGTGCCGCAGTCTGTAGAGGTTTGGTCGAAAGACCGAACTCGAACTTGCTCCCCTTGTCGGCAGATTTTACAAGTCGGCGTCTCTTGAGGAGGAGCCGAGTCTTTGTCTTCGACAACCCGGCGCCAATAGTCATCGAGCGACTTCTTCGTCGTCTGGCGATTTTCCATGCCTACTTTACGTAAAGCAAAGCGAAAAGAAGAATCACTAATTAGTCGTAAGTTTTTCTCGACTAGTACCAAGTCGTAAGTTTTTCTCGACTTTTTCTTGATTGTAAGATATTCTCGATCACCATTAGTCGTAAGTATCTTCTACGACTATAAAGTCCTAAAGAGAGAATCAGTTTACGATTACCTTTAGGCGCTCTATCCTTTCATCTGCGGACAAAACCGCAATGACTTGAGGAACCCTCGAGTGGCGGGGACTTCTCACAGATGAGTCGACTGAGTCAACCTCACTGTGAAAGATCCGTAAGCAGATAAAAATATTAGACAAAGTTGAGAAAGACCAAGCGGAGAGTTAAGTCGACAATTGCTTACCCTTCTCGTAGTCTCTGGTGGGGTCTCCTCTTCCAGTACCTCCACATAGGAGATGCTCGTTTCTTGAGAGGACTAATTCGGCGTGTGATGAAATCTTTCACCACATGCCATCCGGTCGACCCTTCTTCCTTCAAGTCCTTAATGGCTTGAATATAAGGGCTAATCCGCTAATATCTTGAGGTTGAATCCCATGAAGATTTCTTTTCAATGACTTTCCCCACGAAAGAAAGGTGTCTTCAGAGGTGACCTTCGGTAGAACCACCTCTTCCTCCGGCTCGACCACGAAGACCGGGTGAAACTCGAATGTACTCCTTCGACTTGAGTCGTGGAGCTTGAGACCACGACTCCGGCGATTCGGTTTGTCGAGCCATCCCATAATAATATTGGAACAGCTCGAGATCCGCGGAATCCCAGTGCGCCTCGCATGAGATACACGAACACACTCAACATGGTAATGGAATTGGGACCTAAGTTCACGGTTCCACCCCAAAGTGTTCGAGTACTCTGTAAGAAAGGGGTGGGCGAGCAATCGAAGGCCGCACTCACAATACGCTTGGAAGGCGGGATTTGCCCATTTTCCCCGATGGCGATCTTTGCCCGATGGCGGAATCCACTTCACGAGCCTTCTCGGGATCTTCCGGCATCGACCAAGATCTTGATCTTAGCGCATCCATCTCCGATTCCTCCCATTCGAAACTCTCCGCCATTTCGCCGAAGCAAGAAGTTTTTTGATTGGGTTGGCGCGGAGAAGATGAAACCTAGTCGAAGACGGAGAAAGCAAGAGTTCAAGAACAATGAGTGATTTGGGAAAAGTAAAAATCCAAGTCTACCTCTGGTAAGTTTTTATAACAAGACGATCTCCGCCGCCCGAAACCGTCCGGCTATAGGTCTATGATAGATGGTTGTACCGCCGGAACCGCTTCATCGGACAAGTCTATGAGAGGCGGTTGCAATTCTCGGATGGTCCGTTCGAGAAAAAGTAGGTGCGTATTGTCACCTCCAAGCAAAATTACATTCTTGACCAAGTCTTTCTAGTCGAAGGAAGTATCAATCGGAAGAGCTTTTCTCCGATTCCCTACCACGACCATCGACGGTCATAGGGTTTTTATGACTTTTGATAGTCGTAAGCAACCTTCCCGATAAAGCAAATTCTGGTCAAAGCAACACTCAAATGTCGAAGAGTTTTTCCTTCGACTATCATTCTACGACATTCTCATGGTCGTAAGTCCATTCTGAAACCTTTATCAAGTAAGTTACTTTCACTTGAAGTGGGGGCTAGATGGCGAGGATCTAATAATCCTCATTTTTATCTTTTATCTATAATTCTTATTATGGGTAAATATGATGTCACATAGTCCCCGAGGTACCCTTATCTAAAAGGAGAAGTCCAATAAGTGGTTGTAAGTCTTGCTACGACTATATCATGGTCGTAAGTCCTTCTACGACCACTACATAGTCGTAAGTCCTTCTCGATGCTGCACAGTCGTAAGTCCTTCTCACGATCGCTACAGTCGTAAGTTCTTCTACGACCGGGTAAACTACGACCACCTTATAATCAAACCTACAAAGTGAGTGGGTCCAATTGATTAAGGAATCGAGCAGTGCGCACGCACTATTATTCCGCTTATTAATGGTGCGTAATTACCCCATTATCTACGGAAGATAATTGCGACGGCGTGAAGAAGCCGAGGCGCCAAGATTCTTCGCCAAGATGCGCGATTCTTTGGATTAATCAGCGCATCTCGCGCAGTGGCAAAACGGCTACTTCTTCACGACTATATAAGGGCATCGATCAGAGAGATAGGGGAGAGGCGAACAAGAGCCAGTCAAGTAGGAACACAAGTGCTATTCTCTGTAATAGTCTTACTCTTTTACTTGATCATCAAGAATACCATACACACAGGATTAGGGTTATTATTCTCTCAGGAGAAGGCTGAACTCGTCTAAACATCCGTGTCAATCCACTCTGCGTGATCTTATCTCTAGGAGACCCCCCGAATCAAACAATCTTTACGTAAGATCGGTTCTAATACACCGACAGTACTAAACTTCACACATTTCAAGTCATATGAAATCATTGAACCCTAATTTTGAAACCTAAAACTCTAATTTTTGAGACCTAAACTCTTAATTTTTGAGATATTTTTAGAACATATGAAATTCTAAAAAATATTACACAATCAAGTCCACTATGTAAGGAATCTTTTAAAAAAATTATAATGTTTGAACGTTATTTTCTATATTAAAAAAGTAATACAAACAGTATAACTACATGAATTTTGGAGAAAAATTCAGAATAGATTAAAATTTGAAAAAAAAATACACAAACAAGCACACTTTGTTAGCACGCTCCACAAAATTTTTTATAATTTTTGAAGCCTATTTTATATATTTAAAAATTTCTAAAAATAGTATACCTAAATGATTTTCAAAAAAAATTACTACAGTGGTTGCCGCACGGTGGTCATGCGGCAACCACACTGCAGCACATGCTTGCCGTACTACCACCATGCGGCAACCACTGTAGTAATTTTTTTCTTTTTTTGAGAAAAATTCAAAACGGATTAAATTTTTTTGAATTAAATTTTGTAAAAATTACACAAGTAAGTACACTTGGTCAAGAGGCTCCACAAAAATATTCAAAAATTTTAGAGGCCATATGCTATATTTAAAACATTTCTATAAAAATTATACATAAATAATTTTTTTTTAAAAAAATGCTATAATGGCCACGCGTGGCGTGCGAGTGCGTTGTTGTCAACGCCAGTGTGGCAACGAGCTAATGTGGCGTGCGGTCGGGTGGGGAGGCTACGTGGCGGCGGCAGGTGTGTTGCCGCACGCGCTTGCGTCTTGCAACAACGGCCGACGTGGCGTCATGGGAAACTTTGCTTGCGACGACTACTTACGACAACGATGCTATATCTGCAAATGATTTCATGGCGTGGTCATTTATACAAATATGGTTTGAAAACTTGTTGTATCTGCCGAAAATTCGAGACATGGGGTCACCAAGATAAAAGAAATCTAGGACAAAAGAATTAAATTCCATCATTTTTAATGATGCATTCTAGGAGAGAGATATTTAAAGCACTTAAAAAAACAGAGCATTGTCTACAAAAAATGCTATACTTTGAGCACTCACTTCTACAAAATTTAGTGCTGGTCACCGACCTCTACTTTTTCAAAAAAATTCTCCAAGACAAATCATATTTAATGTTCAGTATTTGTTAGGTAATCTGGGTCTGGGCCTTGCAGGCCTGACCCATGGTGGGCTCTTCATCCACCAATAGACTATATATAGGAGGGGACCCTAATCATCGTACATACCTTTGGATAAGAGGAATAAAGAGAAAGAAAGAAGCCCCCATATCTCTGTGTTCAATCTACTATTGTTGCATTATTGTGTGTGATTCTCCTATGAGTTTTCGATCGGACTGGACTCGCCAGTGACAGTTTCTCAATACGTTATCAGCACGACTACGCTCTACGAATTGAAAAGGTAATCATCGAAGCGTCACTTGTAGATTGAATTACTTTTCTAGATTGCTTTCAATTCCGCAAATTTGGCTTTCTAGATAATTTTTCTACAGTGCAACTCTGCTCTAATCTACCGCGAGCCGACTTGAAGTCGCTGGCCAAGGTGATCGGTAAGTTGCATGAAGGAGTAGATGTTGATTGTACTATAAATTGGATGAACAGTGAACAGAGGAAAAAAATTTGGTGGTGCTGGCCCCGACATGGGCACGCACCATTGGTCGAACCGGCCGGCGGCACAAGACTGCGCACCCGCCGCCGCCGACTGAGGCTACCCAAGACGCAGCCATGCGCCGCCCGCGACGCAGCAGAGCCGAGACGCGGTCGCGGGTCCCGCGACGGTCCCCGCCATGGCCACAGCAAGCAACGCCCCGCATGATGAGCGCACCGCCACCGTCCCTCGTGATGGGCCCGCCAGACCGGCCGCACCCACCGCATGAGCTCCTCACCGCTGCGGCCGCCGCGCACCCGCGACCGCCCGTAGTGTTGCCGGCCAGACGCCTCACATCGATGCGCCGCCTCCGTACCGCCGTGCCACCACACCGCCCAAAGTCGCCTCTGCCGGCTTGTAGCCCGCGCCACCGTGCGAGCCCGCGATGGTCGCGTCGGCCACACGAGCACGCGTGCCGCCGCCGGCCCCATCCACATTGCGCATCGCACACCAAGTCACGTGCCCCTGCATGAGTGCCCCTGAGGATGCCTCTACCGCCCGACCAAGTCGTGCACCGCCGCGCCTCCGCGCTCCCAACGCTGTTAGGGCCGCCGCTGTCACCCGTCACGTTAGGGTGTCCTGAAGCCGTGACGCACCCCGTGCGCCTACCGTGCCTCTGTGTGCTGCACCTCGCAACGCGCATCGCCTATGTGCCACTTGCCGGAGCTTGCCGGCCTGAAGCCGCCTGCCCACTGGATGCTTGGGCCCGCGTGCTGCGCCACCGAGCCGCCCACGCATGTGCAGCCGACGCCAGCCAATGGGGGAAACCCTAGCACTCGTTTCCCCCATTGACTCTTTGACTTGGCTTAGCAGGCTGACTACGTAATGGGTCGGGTTGCCACAACGGAAGAAAGAAAAAATAGGGGAAAATGGAAAATCATGAAATTTTTCAAAAAGGTCCTTGGGTTTTTTTTCTCAAAAATTGTGCGAATTTTTTCTCAAAGCTGAAAATTAGCGCTTTAGCCCTTAGAAAATGCAGAATTCCCCCCAAAAAACATATTCCAACAGAAAAGGGCCTCGAAAATTCAAAATTTGAATCATTTTTAGCATTTGAAGCAAGATTAACTCTGTTATTATTGTTTCTATGCAATTTATATATTGTATTTACCATTTTTTTTATCTATGATTGCTTATATTACTTTTAATCATTAAAAATAGCAGTAAATCATGAAAAATACATAGAAAAATACTAGAACATTATGAGAATTTTGTACCATTATTTGCAACGATTTTATGTAAATTACCACTAGTAATCTTATAAACTATTTACATAAATATGAAGATGACTGGCATCACGAACCGATAGTTCGAAGAGGTGGCCCAGCAAGCATGACAGAATTACTTGACTTGGGCCTCCGACGTCGAGATTGTACTTAGTGCCAAGAAGCTCCGTGCTGCTATCGGGTTTGGTACCTCAAAGAATGTCAATCCCACTGCTCACCTCCTTCATGTGCTTCCTCTTCCACAAGAACTAGGTAAATAATTCGCTTTGCTCACCTCTATCTTTCTTTCTGTATTTTGCTTCTTTCGGCGTTGTGGGTGAGCTCTCAATCCTCTTAATGCGCATTCTACTGGTTTTCTTCCTGTGTCCTTCTCATCTGTGGGATTTAGTGGGGAAGCCAAACCTTGTGCGTTTGGGTGGTTCGGTCTTTGATTGGCTGTGAGCTTGATCTCTGGGAGGAAGAAGAACCTTTATTTGGTTCATCGGTTTTTGATGCTCAGTGGTGAAACGCATTCGGCCAGTGTGTTCTTGTAGTCTTGTGTGGCATATCCAATACCTCAACTTCGTGATTCGGTGTGTCCCAGATTGCGAAGATCGACACTATATCTTCGTGAACCTCATCTTATTTGCTCGACATAGTGAGGCGCTAGGTTTTCTGAGACAGTGTCTTAACGACGTGCCTTGGCTGGTTGTTCTAGTGACTTTATTTGTCACTTTGTTTTGTAAGTACCTCTGTTACCCTTTTTGTATTCACTTTGCATATATGAGCTGCAATTATTAAAGTCTTAATTCGATTTGATAGTTGTGCTGAGAGACATTGCAAGTGTATCTGTTGGTGGGTGTTAATAGCTCTATGATGATTGATACCATATTATGAAATTGAGTTGTTAACAAGGATCATACTTGAGCTTATATAGAATTGCTTACTATTGTTATTTTGTTACTATCAGTATTGCGTTATACTCTACCATCCTGTCTATTGGTGTTTTCGGCTGTGACCAGACAGAGCCTGATCATCTGTTGTGCACTGAGATATTGCTGTAGCTATACTTTCAATTTATGTTATCTGCAAGCATTTTGCTTCATGTGCTTTGTCATATGCTCAATTCTCTGTTAGCTGAAAATTCAATATGCTGGAATAGTGTCTTTGTGCACTGTTAATCTCATGATCTTTTATTGACTGAGAGTTTAATTTGCGGTATTGAGATAAAATTTGACATATTAGTAAAACATTAATTTTTGAGATCAAAGTCTGATTTAGAGTTATGCTATTTTGAATGTTTTTCCTATTAATTCATGATCAATATTTTATGTTTCCTTTGTGAGGTGGCAGTGAGGAACATCAGGAGGGATGAATGTGGAATTTATGCCAGAGGCTGGCTTCGGTTGTTTTGCTTTGGCTCTGTTGTGCGGGGCTGTGCTACCCCGTGTCCAGGGGTGTTGGGTTGGATACACCCAATGATGCTTTGACTGAGAGTGGGGTTTAATGCGATGTGCACTGTGGGATTATACTGCGGTTACTGTAATTGCAAATAGTGGGTGTTGGATTCTAATAATGCCGAATGATGAAACCTACGGAAATAAGACAACGCCGATTTACTTAGGTTGGTCTAGGTATCCTGGGGATCAAGGTGCCGACTAATCTGGGTTAGCCTAGGTGACTTGAAAATCAAGGTGCCTGTTAACCTAGGTTGGTGTGGGTAGTCTCGATACTCAGGGTGCCGACTAACCTAAGTCGATCTGGGAACCGCAATGATTCCTATGGTACTCTGACGACAATCTTCTTCTTCACTCTTACTTTAATGGGTTTACTTTAGTCTAGTTGGTCTTTTGGTCTTTGTGGTCAATACATGCAGGGTTTACGGAATGATCGAATAATTGTTTTGAAGGGCGGCGGTATATGGACAAGAAAAGGCTTCGTAGTATGCATGCAACAGAATGTATACAAATGCCCGTGTCTGCACAGTGAAGATCGCTTCATTGAGATGTACCACAACCAATAGGAATTAATGATGATGTACAATTTGAATTGAACATGTATGGTAGGAGCGTAGGGCTGTAACTTACAATTTGAGATATTTAAATTTAAGCATGATAACTGAGAAATTTTACAGTGAATGACACTAGGGAGATTGGTGAGTTGTAACAATATATTTTATACCAAAAATAAGTTTTTGTTACAACACACGGACACATAACCAGTAAAGAAAAATATGCAATTGCCCTTAACATAACTCTATCAGAACAATTTAAACAAGGCTAAACCCCATCGATTGCCAATCCTCGTCTGAATCGGAAAAGAAAGAATCCATTAACCGACGATAACCCGTGGTGACGGGATCACCGCCAAGAACCCGCATCCTCTGAGCACCGTCGGATCTCCATCAGACGTCCCGCAAGCGATGCGCTGGCGGTGGCCTAAACAAGCCCTAGGGCCGTTTTGATCCAACGGCTGCGATGCGACAGAAACTTGTCGCCTTGGACTGGATTGCGCAACCACGCAACCCATCATCCCCAGTATATAACTGCAGTATCATCCTGAATTAAATTATAAAAAAAGATTTCCATTAGCTAAATTCCCTATTTCCGCTCCCAAATTCGCCCTGATTCGTCTGTTCGCCTAATCTCCACTGCTTCGAAATCAAGAACACGCCCAGGGAGCCGCTGGAGCCGAGGAAATTTTCCCCTGGATTTTTCGTCGCCTCGTTCGGGCGTAGCCGGGATCTCAAGGTTCGTGTTCCTTTCGGGTTTTTATGTAAATTTTGGGAGTATTTTTGGTGCTGGTTTTGATGTTTCTGTGAGGGAGTTGGTGCTAAAGGGTACAGTAGAGCGTTGGGAAATTTTTTGTTGGTGATTTGCTGTGATTATTACTATTTGCTCTGTGATTATTACTGTTTGCTTGGCCCCAATTGACCAGTTCAAATGTTCTTGCTTGGTTGGTACTCGATATGTTTGATACGTAGATCGTTTTGGTACGCGTAGTTTGATATCGTCGAATCTGTTCTTGTTCTATTTGGTACTGCTATTGCCGTTTCTTGGAAATCCGTGTTTAGAGTTCGTAATCTGCAGTGGATTATTGCTGTTGGCGTTTGGAAACTGGACCGGGATGTTCTTGAAACATCTTGAGTTGTCCGTAGCTCCTTTTGCTGTTTGGGGGTGTGTTTCTGTTGTGTTGTTTCGTTTGTTCGATTACTAGGTGGTATAGTTGTTTGGCTTTCGCTACAATCTGTTAGGAATTCACATTTTGTTCGGATCACGAATTTGTTCCTCTGTTCCTGTAACAGATCAATAGACTGATATGCTCGGGCTGTAGTGGTTACAGTTTCTATCACCTAAATTACGTGAATCCCTGATCTGTGTAACTAGTCTGTAGTAGTTAACAATGCGTATTAACTATCAGTTTTTTTTATAGCATATCTGTTAGATTTTGCAATCAACTGTAGTTTTAGCAATGTTGGAAACTAGGTTATGATTTTTGTTCATATAATCCGCAACGGCCCTTGTAGAAGTTGAAATCTTTGTATTTTGACTCTTAATCTAATTCATTCAAGTATTTGATGTTTTTGGTTTCTTGTTTGCAACAGAGTTGTGGAAGTGAAAGGACCAGATGAGATTCTTCAAAGGGAGCAAGGTGGAGGTATTGCAGGAGGTGGAGGTGCCCCTGGGTTCTTGGAGGCCTGCAGAGATCGTCTCTGGCAATGGACACAGCTATTATGTGAGATATGATCCAAGTCCGGCTGACTCTTGTGCGGCTTTTGAAAGGGTGCCAAGAAGGTTGATCAGGTCTTGTCCCCCTCCTTCGGATGATCCAGTATGCTGGACTGCGGGTAATATCCTTGAGGCCTTTGACAGCTACTCGTGGAAGGTTGCTGAAATGGTAAGAGTGCTTGGCAAGAATTACTATGTCGTCAGGCTCCTTGGGTCATCGCTGGAGTTGAGAGTACATGTATCGGATCTTCGGTTGAGGAAGCTTTGGCAAGATGACAAATGGATTGTGATTCAGAAGGTAATATCATGTTCCTTCAAATTCTCAAAATAGAATTATTCATGATAAGGTCATCAATATAAAACAATTTTGACCTTTAGGTAAATCAAACAGTTCACATGGTCTTACTGTTGTCTCTTCAACAATATTGAAACTTGGAGGTTCTTTGATTTTTCTCCGAGAGTAGATAAATTTAATTTAAAGTATTAACACGAACTCTAATGATTTTTCTTTTCAATCAATTTCAGGATTCTGTAATATGCTCTGGTTGTTCATTCAGAGGTCAATCAAAAGATGGAAAATTTGGTTGCAAGTTGGGCAAGCACCAGCAATTGCATCGTGCAGTGGACAACCATCTTCTACTCAAGAACCATAATGCGTTTGAGGGTGATATGTCTAGAGGCATGAAGAGAAAATCATCTGCTGTATCAACACACCCTACTCAGTGCGGTGGACTTGCTAAGAGATTGTGGACACCTCATACAGATGGAAGACACTCGCAGCTGGTCGCTGGAGGTTCTCTTCGTTTTGCTGAAAAGGTAGATGCTGTTGATTCCCCATGCTTTATGCTGGGTGAAAAATACATGCACGCTTCCTTAAATATGAGAAAAAATGGCGTTCTTAAAACTAACTTGGCTGGGGTAAATGCATGTGCTGATTATAAATATCATCCTGTAACAACTACAGATCCTAGTGACACTGAGAGCATCTCGTCCTCTGTTGGTAGTTGTAGTCCCAGCAGTAACACCTATAGATCACAGTACTATAATTCAACCTACCAAAGTGGAGATATTTGTAGTAGAACTAATGATGTTGGAGCTTCTGTATCTGAAAGAGAAACATCTCAACATGATAATGATGTTCCGAGGGAAGAAACGCATTTGCTGGAGTTGCATGCTTACCGTGCAACAATTTTGGCACTATATGCTTGTGGGTCAATTAGCTGGGAGCAAGAGTCTTTGTTGACTAATCTAAGGCTTACATTGAACATCTCAACTGATGAACATCTAGCTGAGTTGAGGAATTTGGTTTCCTCTGCTGTTACTTCTAGAAAGCTATTGTAGTTACTTTCTCGGTGACATTTATCATATCTTTGTTTTTGTCTTGAAAATAATTGTAAGTTGGGAAATCCCATTAAGTATTTGAGGTATTGGAGTCCATGATGTTCTGTATTGCCTGCGAAAAGACTCAAGAGTTATTCGGTGGGGATTTTTTTGTATCATAGATGCATAGACTTGCCAAGATATCTGAAATTTTGTAACATTATCTCAAAAAAATTATGTTCTTCACACTGAATTACTCGTGTTGATAGCTTTACATTAGCTTATGTTGATGCTGAAACCATGGATTGAAATACCGGCCGGTAACCGGTTTACCGGTGGGGGCCGGGATTTGAAATCCCGGCCGGTTTTTCCGGAGTTTGCAAATTCAAATTTCGAATTTCGATTGATTTTTAAGCAAAATTTAACAAAATTCAACCGGGAAAAACCGGTAACCGGCCGGTTACCGGTACCGGCCGCCGGCCGGTAATTGCACCGGTACCGGTTTTTTTAACCCTGGCTGAAACTATACTACTGTGACAACAGTCCTTGCTTGTGGTTATTATGACGGAATATTACAGTATTGTGATAGAAATAATGTGCAATCAGTTACAATTCAATGTTGCAATATGAAAGTGAGTTTTCATTTTCTGAAGTGTGGTTGTCTAAATGATAGCCTTTGTGCTGTAAATGATTTTACTTTAGTTGCGATAGTTGAGTCTATTGCTTACTACTATTCATCATTGCTAGATGTCTTGAACATTTGTGCATGACCTATTTATGGTTGGTGAAAATACCATTGTTAAGAAAACTGTTGAACACTGGGTAATATCAGTATGTATTCTTATTTCTTCTCTTGACACTGTGTTGTCTAGATAGCTAACTAACTCCTAGTGCATCTTTGCTCTTATTTAATAGTAGCTGTTGTGTAATACTGTAATGGCCTAATGGGCAATGACCACTTTAAGAAGTTTGCAATTGCAAAAGGGAAATCTGATATTTCTAAAGAATTTTCCAGGGCCGAAGTTGGAGGCTTGCAAAGCATCCTTCCATTGGTCCATGTAGATGTAGGAGTCTGCCACATGGTTTGCAGTGTGATAAATGTGGCAACATTTCCATTGAACTTCTATTGGTACCTTATTTATTTTCATTATTCCTTTGTTTAATCTCGTGTGCCTTGCTTTTGCAATTAAGTTGCCAAGAAAATTCGCCACAACATTAATGAACTCTAGCTAGTTTCCATTTGAACTTTCTTAACTTATTCTCACGAACAAGAAAACAATGACAAGGGCAACTGAGAGGAGTAGCTGTGGATTTTATATTACACGTGCCTACACGTAAACTTTGCTCAAAATATCAGTGAGTTCAAAACTGTAGAATGGTAAGAGATATTGCAATTATAAACATAATCTCATTTCTAAGTTCTAACTGGACCATTTTATGCTCCCAATTGCAATGGCTCCCTACCCTTTTGTAACAAAAACAGCAGTTACTGAGATCTGCAATTGTCACCTGCGAAGAGTATGCAGATTGTTTAAGGGGTTAAGCGGTCTTATTTCAAGATAAGATAAATAACAATACGCAGACTTTTTAAGTTAAGAAGCCTTATTTCAAGATGAGATATATGAGGATTGATCAATTAATGTATTCACGTATGGTTATCATGGCATGCTTGGTCATTGAAGCACCCAGGACTAAACTGACTCGTTGAAATCTATTTGCAGGTCTTTATGATGACCACATTCACAGTTCTTTTGCATTCCATGATATGCTTGTTCTGTGATTGTGTATGGTTGATTGTAGTTGACTCGATAGCTCGTTTGAGTTGTTGTATCTGAATTAGTTTAATCTAGCACACTAGGTGGTTTCAATATTGTTTAATGTTTACTGCCCAAGATTGCTTTATATGCATGCACAGATAGAACATTAGACAGCCGGTATAGAAGCTTTCATCTCGAGCAACTCAATAGCTATACATGTGGAAATTGATGCGGATTCTCTTGACGTGCTAGATCTCATGATCTCCATAGTAGTTCAATTTCTTTCTTCAGAAGAGTTATTCCAGCTTATGGTTATTGCAAAGGTTGTCGCCGAATCATTTTGTGCTTTGATGAGCCTTTCAGTGCGCAATCAGCTCGAGGCCCCCCACAGATAAGTTGGCTGCAATCTGTATAGGAAAGATATCTGAAAAATAACTAGTGGTGTGACCTTGTCAGCAGCAACTGCTGTGTTACTGGCTGTCATATATTCATCAGCTTGCTACTCGTGTTCTTTCAAGAGCTTATGTGAGTTTCTTTTAGCTCAGGACTTGCAACTGACTTCCACATATAAACAATAAAGTTGAGGTTAGTAAGCTCTTACCTTGCATTCACAGCAGTAAGTCAGGTAAGTTTGTACAATATTTTTTCAATTGCGACATGCATCCATACTCGTAGCTTATGAAGTACCTTTTACCTGTTTTAGTGATTTGTTGGAAAATGTTTAATTCGGATGTTCCATCAGGAGCTTTTTTTTTTAATGAAAGATGCCATCCATCGGTCTGCACTTTAAACTAGAAATAACCAATCACAGCTTACCATTTCTACTAAAAACATTATTTGCTCTTTCATTGCAAGCATTCCAAGGCTTGTAGATGTGTCCTCCATTATTTGTTCTATTGTGTTATATCTGTGGCAGGATTATTCTTGGTACCTACTTCGAGGGCACATAGTTGCCGTTTTTCTGGGTGTACTATGCCATTTTTTTGTTTTGAATTTGTTGAGAATTGGAGTGCTCGTTCTGCATTGTTGTAAATAATTTGTGAAGGTACATATTTGGCAATCACCTTTCGCAGAACTCAGAAGGAACATCGTATAGGTCCACCTGGTTTTTTCTGATAGAGAAAGTCAGGAGCTTCTATTAAAGTCAACTACAAGCAAATAATTTAGGGGTTGTCTATTCTCAGCTGACTGGAAATTTATTATTTTTCAGTCACCTTTTTTGTCAACTACAAGCAAAGAATTTGGATCTGTCTCTTCCCCTGTGCTTTGTTCGTGCTGCTACGTTGAGTTGTCGCCGACTTGCCGGTATGAAATTTTGACCCGTTAAGCTGGTTTGGGCTTTGGTCAGTTCTGGGCTGTGCTTTGTCTTTTGTATTCAACTGGACTACAAAGAAGCTCTATACTTGGCGCGCCAAGCTGACAAAATAGAAAAGCAAGGTGCCGAACAATTAGAAATCAAATCCACGGCCTCTCTGACAGGACAGCACAGAGATGCAGATGAAAAGAAAATTGTTTGAGATGATTGATGTGCCGGTATGAAATTTTGACCCGTTAAGCTGGTTTGGGCTTTGGTCAGTTCTGGGCTGTGCTTTGTCTTTTGTATTCAACTGGACTACAAAGAAGCTCTATACTTGGCGCGTCAAGCTGACAAAATAGAAAAGCAAGGTGCCGAACAATTAGAAATCAAATCCACGGCCTCACTGACAGGACAGCACAGAGAAGCAGATGAAAAGAAAATTGTTTGAGATGATTGATGTAACTGATAAAAAGAGTCGAATCCCATATCTCCACACTACTGTAATATTTCTTAAAAAAAACATTGCTGCAACTTAAAGAAGTAAACTGATATAGACTAACAAAAATAACAGCAAAGTGTACTAAAATTACACATTGCTAACCACTGAAATTTTAACAATAGTGATGTGTGGCTTCTTTAACCGGTAGGAATTTCCAAAAGAATATATATGCTTTGCTTTTTTATTTGGCTAGCTGAACCCTACAAAGAAACTGAAACAAAAGAAAATATTATAACCTAGACAAAAGCAAAATCTTAACCTTGATGAACCCCTACGAGAGAGACAAAAAAAGTTCTAACCTAGACAAAGAAAAAAAATAATGTTATCCTCGGTGAACCCCTACAAACTAAGTCTTGGTGAGGTCATAAATAACATATACAAACAATTATTCTAAGTTAGACAAAGATAAATTGTTAGGTTAGGTGAACCCCTTCCCCTTCCCTCTCCATATGGATTGATAATTTAAAAGTGATAATAGAAACAAAAGAACTTTTTTTTGAAGAACACAATAATTCTAGGTCCAGAGAACCCCAATAAAAGAAGAAAGCATGAACGTGAATAACATTTTAGCTGTCATGCTAGTGTCTAAAAATAATAAAATATTCTAAGCTCTACAAAGAGACATATACATAAAGATTGTTCTAAGGTAGACAAAGTAATTTTTTTTTGATAGGCTACGTGAACCCCTACAAATTACAATAGATAGATAGAAAATGATTACTCATAATAGATAAATTAGGTTAGGTGGAC
Organism: Hsuehochloa calcarea; assembly: GCA_036346395.1. Lineage (NCBI taxonomy): Eukaryota > Viridiplantae > Streptophyta > Magnoliopsida > Poales > Poaceae > Hsuehochloa > Hsuehochloa calcarea. Next base: position 27,508,121 of record CM070603.1, on the reverse strand, counting down.
CATTTCCACACCATTTGCTCATATAACTTCATTAATAATTAACAATCATACTCCATGGTAGCACTAAGAAGATTATGCTTCTTAGGACATGATTCCATCTGAACTTGGTTTCACAGAAACCAAACAAAACAAAAATTGTGAATTATATGTTAGGGGATTCAATGTAAACTCAAAAAAAAAAAAAACTATGAACTATATCCTAGGTGATTCAATGTAAACTCTGAAATCTAACTTGCCTTCGTAGAAACAAGGCATACTAATTATTGATCTCTTGAAACATGGCATGGAACTTTCACATGCAACCTCGTGTAGCTAAGTTTAGGAATGTTATTCTAACCTATTTTTTAAAATCAGAATTGGGTAATCTCCCAACATAGGACTGAAATAACAAAAATTTCTTACCTAGACAAAATTTTAGCAAATTTGGTGAACCCTTACATAGGACTGAAACAAAAAAATCTAACGTAGACAAAATTGTACCAAATCTGGTGAACCCCTACAAAGGACTGAAATAAATCAAATTTTACCAAAATTGGTGAACCTTAACATAGGACTGAAGTAAAAGAAGTTGTTCTAACCAAGACAAATTTTTACCAAAATTGGTGAACCCTATCAAAAGACCAACATTAATTGTGGATATTCTTCTATTTAGGTTTTCCGAATAGCAATAAATTGTACATAAAGGTAACTGTAAGGAAAACAATCTAGAATATGGGCGTAAATATTACTACTCTCATTTGTGGGAATGACATTGCAACAAATATTCTCAATAACATAGCAAAACTTTAAAATACTTTATATTATAACAAAAATGTCACATAGAGCGACACTGCAAAATAATGCGAAACTGTAATGAAACTTTTTTTACTGATGGAGCAATTGCCTGCTACTAGTAATATCGAAGGAAGCAACAGTAATACCCAGGGCCTGCAAGAAAATACAGAGGTAAGTACAATACTGGATAGCACTACTTTCCACTTTAAAAGAAACATATTAAATAAGGCCAAAATGGAATTGTACGGACAATATACTAAATTTGCACAATATATGGAACTGAAAATTTAATTAAAATAGTATGCAAGTTTTTATTTGACATGTTTTTTCATAGGTTATCTCCATGTGATTGTTCATATGTTATTTCAATGGCGAACTAACAACTAAACAACAACAATGTGCATAAAAAACAAGAAGTAACGGTGGGCATAAACCACTATGAAAAGAAGAAATAAGACTGGTGAGAATGCAAACTTGTAAAGAAAAATCAAGAAAATATTGAAAATAATCCCATACAAAATTTAAACCAATATGCAAACACAACAACATGTAATTTGAAAAAAAAAAACATGACGCTGCAAAAGTTGCACACATACAATGAAGAAATTGTACATGACCCGACATTGCAAAATATATAAAACTGTGGTGTAATATTGAAATGGAGGCATCATCAATCATGGTTATGCCAATAGGTGATATATGAAATCTTGGAAGAGAAGCTAAAAGCATGAATGCAAATTCTCTATAACTCAGGTTCTAAAGAATGAATTGCACAAAAAATATTTTCTATGTACTGTAAAAAAATAATAAACTAGATAGGTTAAAGAATAATCTTTGGACCTTATGACAAAGAATGCACATCAGACAAGTCATTGCTAAGATTTGAATGGTCTGAAGGAAAACAAAAATCTGAAGGAGCTCCACATCCTCCCTGAGCTTCAGACATACATGCAGAATCCTCGAAATTTATATACTAAGTCAGATGGAAAATAATATATTAGGCACGCAAAAAAAATAAATACAAAATGACCGATAAGTTGAAGAAAGGAGAACAAATATTAATGGCTTTCACATAGACACAAAGAAAGGAATATCAAATAGACGAGCAAGCTCTTGAACTTCATTAGTGTCTATATCATCGCACTACATTTAACTAGGAAAGGGAAAACAAAACACTTGGTCCTCACACAACACATAGCGAGCTACAACTAATGATCCAACACAAAAAATCAAATCAAGATAATTTGTGCCAATTAAGTTTGAGTACGATCATAATTGTTGCCAGCAAAGGCAATCATACCAGATTTGAAGCATAACATAGCTACCAAATTAGTTCCTCCCAAAACCACACATGGCTAATTCGAGCAAAATTATTTCCCTCAACCCCACTCGTAGCTACAAAAAAAAAATCAATTAAAGCAATCACAAACAGTGAATTTTGTCATGAAACAAAAAATTTCTCAACCATCAGACCTAAGTACATAGGTCCACAAATCCTACATACCTGGATGCAAAAAAAAACACTAAATGCGCACACCTCAACAAGGAAAGAGATGAAGCTCAACACAAAAAAGGATTCTTGTACCTCCAAACTACCACCCATCGATGACTCCACTATCGACAAAAGCATCCACAAATCCCCCACGAGGGTCGAGCAGCTGAGCCGTCGAGGAGCTGAGTTGTTGGTCACCTAGCCGCCAAGCCACCATTCGTTGGTGGCCGTCGAGGAGCTGAGTTGTTGGTCACCTGGCTGACAAGGTACCATTCGCCGAGGGCCACCGAGTGGCCGAGACGCTGTCGACTCGACGGAGTCTCCTTTCTCTGCTCTTCCGTTTAGACAAAGAAGAGACACAAAGACGAGCTGTTAGATAGAAATAACGGGTTGGTTTTGGCAAAAACAACCAATAGTGCCCCGAGCCTGTTAAGATGAGACACACAAAGAACAAATCTCAAAGCGCGATCTAACAGCTACAAAGTCGGCTGAAGAATAGCAAATTTTTAGCAACTGGGATTTAGCAAAACTGAAGAATCTATACATGGTGTAGGGAAACATGTACATTGTGTCTTTGTTATCTCATTACTCTTCACTAGAAGTGAACCCGCGCCAAATGGCGCGGCTGTGGCTGTTGTACGCGGGTGGCGAGCTTCTTGTGTAGATCATTTTTTGAAACATGGGCTTGTTACCTCTGTTGTGCACAATATCAACGGCTGAAATGATTGTGCAAAAACATGTTCATATACAAAGAAACCAATGGATGCTTACTCTGCATGGATGACTACACTAAAGAAAACACATGAACATTTTTCTTTTTAAACATGAGCAGAAGCATAAATTCTCATCTGAACTACTACATTTTATTGAGAGTTTTGTGTTCAGAATAGTCTTATAGTTTGAGAAGAATAGGTGTCAAAGTAGTTCTATTAAAGAAAATGGACAATTCCTTAAATAAAAGTAGGAGTGTTCTGACTTACGAATTCATGATCACAAATGAAACATTTCTCAGAGAATATAAAAATGGAAGTGTGCTTCAGCCTAATCACAAGCTTTCACCATCCACATACGTAATTCAAAAGTACTTTTCTGCGAATGTATATTTGAAAACAAAAGGGTGACGAAAATCTAACAAAATAGATGATAAGGTCATGTCTGTTACTGATATTAGTGTATTGAAAAAGAGGAAAAAAGTGTGACATTTAAATAATATCCTTTCTTCACGAGGAAATTACTAAGCACTAACAAAACCTCTATTAGTTTCTCCTACATATCTCAATATCTTTGTAACTGTTGTTTTTTTTATTCATAGGATAATGCAAACCTTGGTACATGTAAGGATGATCGAACCATGCTATTGGCTAGGGACTTCTTGCCTAATTTTGCCATCGGATGATTAAAAAACTTTAAGGTAGCTTGCAGCATGGTGCGACTGTAACTTGCACATAAATAAGAGCAAAACATTTATGAATTGAGAAATTGAACAACCTAGAGAACCTAATTTTGCCCTCCTGAAGGATGATTTAAAAAACTTTAAGGCAGCATGCAGCATGGTGCGGCTGTAACTTGCACATAAATAAGAGCAAAACATTTACGAATTGAGAAACTGAACAACCTAGAGAAGACAAGTGGACTTCTTTGGTGTAAACTATGTGGTAAGACACCTAAACTCGTAAGCAAAACTATAAGATAGGAATGTAGCATTGTAATGGATATCGGGCACACAACAGTGTCATTAAGGCATAAAGCTGGTAATTTCCTATTCTTGAAGATAACAGTTAAAGAGAAATACAATCATATTTTGTCAGAATTTATGGATTGAGATGACCATAGAGGGAGGTGTGATGGAGAATTGAAGGATCCATTTTACAATGAATGAAATTATTTTTATCTAGACGAATACGGTCAAAACCTACGATAATTAAATTCCTTTCTGTCAATTAGCAAATTGTGGAAATTAGATTGCTCGTTGCCTGATAGGAACGTACGCGCACAAAAAAAACTTTGAAACTCACAAAGTAGTAGCCACATGTAGTTCCAATCACCTGAGAGGACGGCGAACCTCGAAAAAAAGAAAACAACAAGAGAGAATACCATGAGAAGGAAGAAGCAAATAGAGGATTCTCAGCAAGAATCTGTATTCTACGAACAAACATCGCAAAACAAATGGGTACGACAAACTCGCTTATTACCACTACCCACCTCTTCTAATGGTCTTTTGATACATGCAAAAGTTGAAGGATTCCATCAAACAACGCTCTAAAAAAATAAGTGTATGTATTGTCAGCGTGATATATTCTATTAATAGATAAAATGAGTGTTGAAAGACATGTTCATATAGAAGGAAACCAATTGACGTTTATTTTCATGGATTGCTACATTGAAGAAAATGCATGGGCATTTTTCTTTTTAGACATGAATAGAAGCATAAAACCTCATCTGAATTGATACACTTTATTATTCAACAGTTTTGTGTTCGAAACATGGCTATAGTTTCAGAAGAACAAATGTCAAAGCAGTTCTATTAGGGAAAATGGACAGTGCATTGAATAAAAGTATGAGTGTTCTAACTTGCGAATTCATGGTGACAAACCAAAGCATTTGTCAGATAGTATTAAAAATGGAAGTGTGATTGAAACTAAGGATAAGCTTTAACCATTTATGTACGTAATCCATAAGTCTTTTTTTTTTGCAATCGCACATTTGTAAACAAAAGGGTGAAGAAAATATGAGCAAATACCTAATAAGCACATGCTTCGAACTGATATTAGTCTAACAAAAAAGGGCAACAAAATGTGGCATTTAACTGACATCCTTTGCTGACAGAAAACTACTAAGTACTAACCAAATCTAGTTTAGTTTCTCCTATATATCTCAATATCTTTGTAACTAACCCTCTTCTATTAGTCATAGGATGATGCAAACCTTGCTACATCTAAACATGATCGAATCATGCTATTGGCATCGTAGAATTATCATCGATGCATTGCCGCAACATAATAGAGCTGGCATCCTTGTTGGGGTCATTTTAATTCAACTATGAGTGGGCAAAGAACTATCGTTGCATCGTAGCAACAGAATATAGTTGACATCCTTGCTGGGGTCATTCTAATCTAACTATGAGTGGGCAATATCAACCAACTAAAAGCAACAACACAACGAAATCAGATGACAAAAAAAAATTAAATAGAGGGAATCAATAGACCACTAGAGCCATTTGACCATTAGAAGGCTAGTCCAAATGAAACTCTAATTAAGAGGGCATTGCAAAGCATCTTAATTTAGGAAATGCTACGGGCAAACCAATATCCAAGGTATTATAATGAGGTCTGCCAAAATACATAGATATTTGTAAGGAATAAATTAAAGATATAATAATCATTGTGGATGAAACACCTTCCCGCCTTTCCCTCCCACCTGGAACACAAAGTCACAGACAAATGTTTGTCGTGCATGTGTCAATGATCAAATGAAGTATATGACAGGAGACGATAACATAATTTGGTAGGCTGAACATGGAGTACCACAACACTTTACACATCGACCGATAGGAAAACATAAATTGATGCATCTCCCAGTGTGAGAACAAATTATTTGTCATGGCATGAATGCTAAAGTAAACCAGAAATACATATTTTGAAGAACAATGCGTGGTTGGAAATGGCTCTAGCTAATTTCTTACTGTAAACTAAAAATCAGGTTGGATTTTTTTAAAAGCACATGGACCTCACTACCCATATAATTATATAGCAAATATCAAAATGCAATGCTCGCCTTAATGTATTTCATACGACACATTAAAGCATAATACAATTGAGGACAAAATAAAAGGTACCATTTTGATTAAAAAGCGCTTCAGCTTGGAAATGTCCTTGACGACAACGGGGATGCCGAGGTAGCTGAGCATAGCATCTTTAAACTCGTGATGGATCGAAGAGAGCGCACACCAATATGGAGCTAGCCCTCTTGTTGATGTAGATGCCTGAAATCAGCGAAGTAGACCCATGCACCAATTGGAAAGACCTTTTTTTTGTCATACTAAAGCAAGAAGGATAAGGCGGATGGTAAGAGCAATCAAGACCTTGCAGGTTCGTCTTGGGTGTGTCCTTCATGGCGGCGGCGATGCTGAAGTAGTCATGCCTAGCATCCTTGAACTCACGGCGGATGAGGTCGATCTTGTCCTTGTCGGTGCTGGACCCCAGGGTGGAGAGGGAGGGAGGCGGAGAAGGGAGAGGGTGGGGAAAGGGAGGCGGAGAGGGAGAGGGGCGAGGCCGTGCTGCGTGGGGCTCGAACCAGCCCGAGAAGGAGATGGATGTAGTTGGGATCAAGGAGGAGGGAGAGGGAGGGCGTGACGGCGCTAGATGGAGGAGTGGCGATGGACGAAGGGATGCGAGGCGGAGGGGAAGAGGAGAGCGGCGGTGGAGCAGGGATCTAGGAGGAGGGAGAGGGAGATCATGGCGGTGCTGGAGGGACGAGCGGCGGCGGCGGAGGGGACGGGAGGCGGAGGGTAAGAGGAGAGCGGCAGTGGAGTGAGGATTAGGGAGGAGATCATGGCGGCGCTGGAGGGAGGAGCAGCAGCGGAGGAGGCAAGGCGATGGGATGGACGAGATGTGAGGCGCCGAGGAGGTGCTTGGGGAGGGAGATCAAGGGGACGATGTGGGAGGAAGAGGGAGGGATCGGCGGCATCGGTGGAGAGGGGCGGCGGAGGAGGGAGAGGAAGGGGACGGGAGACAGAGGCGAGGAGCAGCGGCGCGAGATCGAGCGAGTGAGGAGACGGGAGAGAGATGGGTAGTGATTAGGGTTTTTCGCCACCTAGGAGCTTCTACTCACGATATCAGCCATCCGATGATGATCTGACAGCCAAAATATTTTTGATGACGTGGTTGGCGCGGCTACCTCTACATGTGATATGGACCGTCCGATCACTATCCGACGATGCAAACATTTCTGATGACATGTACCACGTGCGGGAGGAGCTCCTTTCCTTCATCCTTTAAGGTTAGCGATGGTATTCTTCCATTTTTGTTCCATTGGAAATTCTTCTCATGTTGTAGCCCCATGTGTCTACAGTTAAGTGATTGTTCAAATAGGCACTGTGCTATTTTCGCAGTTCTAGATAGTACTGAGTAGACCTGAACAAGTATGAAGTGGTTCCGAGTGAAATGCTTGTTAAGGCCCGTCCTAATGGGCCGACTTGGTTGGGCTGGTCCCACCAGATACAACCCGTCAGGCCTAAAAGTACCAAGCTTGGGCTGTTCACTGTTTTTTTATTATTAAAAAAGGAACTGATTTTGTTTTGTAGCTGAAATGATTCTATCGATTCATTAGAACAGCAGGTGAAACTGCTCAACTTACAAGAAGCTTTTCACTGCAACAACCATTGGTTGTCAACATCACCAGATAAAATCATAAAACTACTATGGCTCTGGAGATGCTCCCTTTTTATGTTAAGTGATGCTCCCTGTTTGATGTGATGATGCTTCTACTTTGGATGACAGGAAATGAATTGCGCTACAGCAGAGTATCAAGAATCAGATGTAGACATTTCAAGTTTCCATTGAGGGCAAGCAGAAGTGTTCCTACTTTTGCAATGCTGAATGATTTCAAGGAAAGAAAGAACTGTTCTGGGAAGATTCTGCACTCTGCAGCCAGTGCAACTGCGACATGTGAAATCAATGAGCCAACTCACTTTTATAGGCTTACAGCCATACTTCTCCTACTCCATTTGACATGCAGATATCATGTTGAGCAGATCTGGAGGAGCCGGGGCCATGCAGACGCGAGATCAGGCGACAGCGGCACGACCGTTCCGGGGACCAGAGGATGCTCCGGTCCGGTGGTGCCCTCTGCCGCGGCTGCGACGACGACGACGACGACAGTGACGTCCTCCAGCAAAGACCTGTGTGCTGCTGGTACTACCAGCCTAACGAACCTTGCAGTGCTGCTGCCGGCCTGCCGCTGTTTCTTGCATTTGCAGTGCATTATGGTCCTATGATGGCTGCTGATGTTCCGAGCACTGAACAAAAGCGTAATAAAGGCTGTGTGCATTAATGTCAGGTACTGTTCCAAGACTACTAATGTTTGGGAGTGATTGAAGGCCACCGTACTTTTTAATTCTTGTGTACTTGTGCACAAAGATAAAAACTAATATTTACAATTGGAGAAGTCTATCAAAGTTTTTTTATGCTGGTGCCTTTCATATATTAGTGAAGAATGTAAAAACATTTACAAGAGGGATGTCAAGCAGACAAGCCCTAAAGAACAGAAAGCAAGAGGAAAAAACAAACACCAGCAAGCTACAGAGGAAAAAAAGAAAACTAGCCCGTGTCAAAACTTTGCAAGGTTTGCGCTCTACTTGTTAGACTGATGGTATCTCGACTTCCTACATGATAGCTGTAACGTTCACATGATAGATGTAATCTATATATGTAACTCATGTACTCGATTTCAACAATCAAAGATAGCGTTATTTCCTCACTTACATGGTATCGAGCGATTGCTCCGAGCCCGAGCTTCACGCTACGCAGTCTAGCCAGGAGATGATCACATCTCCATGATCTTTCCGGAAGTCTACCAAAGTACAAGTACCTCTCCATGTTCTTGTCAAGGTAGCATGTGTTCTTTGGGGACAGATTAGCAAGAATCTAGGGCAACCGAAAGTACTAGCTAGCCTACCATCGGAATAGGGGTTTACTATGCTAGCGAAGAAATTAACTAAGCCAAGGGGCATTTGATTAGAAGGTAGCTTGAGCTGCAAACCTGGATATTTACTGGAGATTGTGTAGGATATATAATGATCCACTAGCTAATTGTGCATGTTCCCTATTTACTGGGTCTTGGGTACAAGTACACTAGCATGGCGATTACTTATAAATTGCAAATTGAATTAGCGAGTGAGTTAAACTAGGGTCAACCTCCATTTTGTCGGTTAACCCATGCCAGCTCCATCCATCCCTTCAGTGCACGAACTATCATTTCTACTCCAATTATTGTTGGGGAGTTGCTGTGTTCGAAGTCATGCAACATGTGCTGATCATGCCTTAATTTGCCAGTTAGTATTAACTAAATTGTCTTTGATCTTGATTTGCTTATGATTAATTAAGCATCCATACCTCTCCAGGCAACATATATTTCGTCATTGTTGCTTCCCGAGTGGATAACTGAAGTGACATCTGTTTAATTCATCCTGAATGATTGCATCACGAGTTTCTTTCACTAGTGATTGTATTGGAATTCATAATTCAGAACTGATGTGCAAGTCAACCAACTCCTTAATTGCAAATAATGATATGCCACTTCTCACAAATTTCACAACAGCATCATTCATTCAACTGCCATATATGATCAGAAGGCAGAAGGTAATGGAGAACACTGCTTGAGAGTTGCGAAGCAGTTGTTCAGTACAAGTTTGTCTTATCTTTAGTTATAGCACAATCCAATTCAAGGTGTATGCAAATTATTGTGCCATAACTAAAGAGATTATGTTTCTCATTCAGTCTAGTTTTCAGAGTTCTGCACTAGTGGAAGAACGTCAGCTTGTTGCTGCAAGATAAGTCATTCTGAAGATTTCTTTCTTTATTCATGAGTTAGGTCTGCTATTTTTTCCGCTTTGTGTATTTGTCATGTTTAATGCAAACCTAAATTTTAGGACTGGAATTGCGACTATTGAACTAGAATGCAATTAATCATGCAACGTAAGCATCAATCGTACTCTACTGTGCTGGACTCTCAAAAAAGCATGAGATGTGTCCCTAGTACACAATTGTTGGCTGGTGATGGTGCAGCAATTGCTTGAGACATCAGAATCAGAGTGAGCACTAAACTAAATGGACAAGTGCTGGTGCCTGCTTGCAAGGCACCAAAGGGACCTCTTGCTTCCTACCTGCCATCTCTTCCCTTGGTTGAAAGGCTAATTTTGGATCTGAAAACACCAACCTAGTTCCTTGTCTGAATAACTTCAGCTGCTTTTCTACTGCCATTGCTACTTCACATCTGTCTCTACAAAGGTAAACATGTCATGTTTTTGGTCATAAGTTTGCTGTCCCTCAAAGCAAGGAGTAGGCTACCCATCCTAGGAAATGAGCTGAACCTTTTCAGATTACTGTCCAAAACAAATTAAAGCTCATGGACCCAGAATTGGCCGATCTACATGGGGACTTAATAATGCAATGCAGAATTGAGTCACATGGTCGCCCTCTCTATTTTATGCATAGGAAGAACTGTTGCAGAGACTTGCAGCAATTACTACATGCAGGAAGCAACAAAGAATATATCCTTTCTCCTGTACCACATGCCTCTCCAGGGGAGCAGAATTAAAGCACATGACAGATCCATCTCAAGTCATTCATGTATATCACGTCTTTGAGCTTGAGACCTACAAATTATTGGATACCTCGAAGGGAGGTCCTACAACTGTTGAACTGAATGCATGGCCAACCACACAAGAACTGAACAAAGATTAGCTTGTGTGTACTGAACTACTGATCTCTTGATGTGCTGCCTGCATTGCAGCATATATATCACATTGCATTGTAGATCATGCACGAGCTTATCAGTTTGATGGTCATGGTGAACTTTGATGAGGAAGCTGCAGCAATGACCATTTTTGGTGATCAAAGTTGCAATAAAGCTAGGTGGTCTTGGTGCGTACTGCAGTACACTTTTATGGATTAGATGGTGTACTACTGAGCTCTGCTCTTCCCATCAATCATTGATGCCTTGATGGACCAGTGATTTGAAGTGGCACTAAGGATGTGTACTTTTTTGCGTCCTATCTAGCTTCTACTTCACCGGCTGGATGGATGGTGGTGGCATGCAAATAATGGCCACTGCTATCTTGGGACCGTCCGTCTTTTAGCAACTTACTCAAGGAAAAATTTGTCCATTCCAGACTATCCTATGTGGTAGTGTCCTGCTGCTGATGCAGAGATCGAACTAGCTAGTTTAGGTCTCTTACTGCACAATACTGTTCATTTTTTTTCGTTTATGAACAGTACTTCTATGCGCTTTAATTATTTGTGCTATAGTAGTACACGATAATGTACGTAATTTAGAATGGAGTTATTATATATGTAGCCATGTAGGTGTAGTGCTGAAGCAAAGCCCAGGAATAATCCATCTATGTTTGTATTCCGCTATAATTGTCACTCACAGAATGTCATGGTAGCTTGTCGAAATGGTGCTGAACGATAGTGCTTGTTTGGTGTAGACGTGCGTCAAGTTCGCGTTTTCACATTGACTTCTGCGATTGAAAGACGGGAGATATTTGATGGCACTCAGCATCAAGGTTTCTTTTGAAGAACATTATCAAACCTTGTCGACTTTGTCCATGGAACTCTCTCTCTCTCTCTCATCGAAATCAGCTTACAAGCCTGTTGTTTAAACATCAACGGTTGTCACACCAAACGCAGACTAATTAGCGCACCATGAATTTACGATCACTATTTACCTAAAGCAGCGGCGCTCTTACGCACGATTTCGTATAGTTTGCTGCTCGCGCAAGTCAAAACTGAAGGTCCTTTCCTTTCTTTCCTTTCCTTTCTCTTTGTCGTCTTTGAACGTCGGCGTAGCACGTGGACGGTCGACTCCAACCGCGAGAACGGCGCGCATACGCAGCTGCTCTCGTCTACATACTTCCGAGTTCTGATAAAGGAAAAGTCCAGCGAGTAATCTGTCACGACGACGACACAAGCGGTGACTAGTCAGTACCCGACGAAGCACCGTACTTTGGTGGCGGGGCAGTCCAACGCACAATTTTTTGACATTTTAGGGCTGGTTTGCTATTGCTGTCGTAAGTAAACAACAATGGCGAACATTTCTACCTGGCAAAAAGCGGGTGAAGAGACCAACGTGGACGTCCAAGATCAACCCGCGAGGGAGCCGGCAGCCAGCCAGCCAGCCGTGAGTGGTGACAAGGACGGCCAACGATGGACAATGATCGGAGGCAGCCATGCGGTGCGGTGCGGTGCGATGCGATGCGATGCGATGCGATGCGGTACATGTGGATGGTGTACATGGCATGCGGGGTGGGCCCCCCGCGCGGGTAGCTGGCTGCCCGGACACTACCCACGCCCCGCTCCCCGGACACGCGAGACAGAAACGTGCCGCGTGTCCCGCGACCCGTTTGCTCCGAGCCTGCCCCACAAGCGCCACGGCTGCCTATCATCCCCCACCCACCCATTCCGCGTCAGGGCGCGCCACGCCCCGATTTGGTGGTTGTGTTTCGTGCTGTTACGAAACCTAGAAGGTCCGGTATGAGCAAATACCAGAACTACACCTCTTGTGGGCTTAGTCTATAAATAGAGAGGCAGTGCAACCCTTGTATTCATCCCTGATTCATTAATAAAGATTTCTGACGTTCTCTCTCTCATTGGCGTCTCTGGTGTTATTGATTGATTGTGAAGATTGTATTACCGTTCATCGATTATTACTTAACACGTTATCAACACAAATTGCTCTTCAAGGTGAAAGGTAATTTCAATCTACTACGCATTGCAATTTATATTCTAATCTAGTTTGATAATACTAGATCTGTTATGCAATGCTATGATTAGATCGCCAGTAGATTGATCTACGGTTTTAATATCTAGATACAGTAGATTATCAACTAGTAGTTTTGTGATATGTGAATCACGGTAAAGAAAAAAAATTTTGGCCTACGGTGGCGTGCTTCGCGCGCCGGCAAAGATCACACAAACATCACAAAAAAAGAGGCGGCGGCGTGGCGGCCGCATCACCGCCACCCGAACGCTGCTCGACAGCGATCGCGCCATGCTCGCGACGTTGCCCGGCCAGTCCGCGCATCGGCGCCCGCCTCGAAGGCACCGCCGCTGAACCGAAGGCATCACCGCCGACGATTGGCGGCCTTCCACCAGAAGCGGCGCTTGGCGGTGGTCGCTTCACTCGCCGGCCGGCTCCACGCCTGGCCGACCCTCACCGCGGCCCGGCTCCCACGCCCGGCCGACCCCGCCTCCGGCCGCCTCACACACAGCGGCCCCCGATAGCACCGCTGCCCAGATCCAACAAGAAGGGGAAGGGAGAAGAGCCGCCGCGATGCTTGAACCGGCCACCTCCTCGGGAGGCGACGCAGAGGCCGCCGCACCGATCGCCCTCGCCGAAGTCGCGCGGCCCCCATAACGGCCGCCTCAAAAGCGCGCTTCGGGAGAGAAATGCTACCGCCTTCGCCACGGCTAGCTAGCGCGCCCCGGTTGGTCGCCGAGTCCGCGCTGCGGCAAAGACAACCAACTCCTGCCGCCTCGAAGGTGTTCGCGCCGCTTGCCCATAGCGGCGCCTCCACACCGTAACTTGAGCACGAGCACGCTACCGGTCGTCGTAGCGTCGCAACTGGCCGGCCACGCCATTTCGCGAGGAAGCTCACCCGCCGCCGCGATTTCCGCGAGGAAGCTCGGCCGGCCGCCGTCTTTTTTCGCGAAGGGCGAGCGCCCGCCGCCGCTGCGTGAAGAAGGACGGGGGGAAACCTAATTCCCCCCGGGGCGCATCCCCTTTTAACCGGCCGACATGGGCCGGATGGGCCAGATCGGGTCAAAAGAAAAAACGTCGGCCGAAAAAGAAAAAAATGGCGATTTTGCAAAAATACCCCTGTAATTCTGAAAATTACGAACCGTTTTCGGGAATAAGGAATTTTTTCAGAAAACCCCTCGGATAATTCTGGAATTATTTATTTCAGCTTATGGCATTATTGTTTATTATTCTAGAATTATTTATTTCAGCTTGTTATTTTTTCTGTTTTAGTAATTCTGAAAATTGCTTATTAATTAGCAAAAAAATCATTAAAAAACTAGAAAAATCTAGAAAAATTTTCTATAAAATCTACTGAATAGATAAAATCCACAACTTACTGATATAGAAATATTCATGATGTTTACCTATAGTAAATCAGAATTGTGTATGAATAATGTAGGAAATGTCTGACATTGCTAAAAAGGAGTTTGCTGAGCTTGCCCTGGACGGTAGCAATTACCTCACATGGGCAATGGACGCTAAGATCAACCTGACGGCCAGAACACTCGGCGCTACCATAACCCCACCTAAGGCTGTACTTGAAGTCTGAGTATCTTTTAGAAGAAGACCCGCTGGCACTATGGAACTCCCTGAAGGAGAGGTATGACCAGCAGAGATCCATCTTGCTACCTGAAGCACAGCGTGAGTGGACCAAACATAAGGTTCCAGGATTTCAAGAAGGTGTCTGAATACAACTCTGCAATTCATAAACTTATCGCTAAGCTCAGATTCTGTAACCAGAAGATCACAGATGCTGAGATCATTGATAAGACTTTGAGCACTTTTCACCCCACTCACAGGACACTCGAGCAGCAGTATCGTCAAGCCAAGTACAAGAAGTACTCGGAACTGATTATCACTCTTCTCGAGGCAGAGAAGAATGATGAGTTACTGATGAAGAACTATCAGACTCGTCCCACTGGATCACAACCATTGCCAGAAGCACATGCCAATTTCCAGAGGACAAGTGGTAAGGGCCGCGAAAAGGCCCCATGCAGAAAGGTGGACAGTGGAAGAAATTGAATGTGTAGAAGGGAAATGGCAAACCCCGCTAGATGGGGCAAGGGAGAGGCAAGCAACAGAAGCCAGACATGGGTAGCAAGAAGACATACCCTCCTTCACCGTGCTACCAGTGTGGTTGCATGGACCATTGGTACCGCACCTGCCGCACCCCGAAACATCTGGTGGAACTCTACCAAGAGTCAGTTGCTAAAGGCAAGAAGGCGCCAGTTAGGAAGGCTGCAGAGACACATTTTGTTAATAAACCTGATGATGATAAGGGTGATGCCCCAAACTATGTGATGGAGCTTTACACTATAGCAAGGGGTTATCACATGGAGGTTGACACATATGACGACCTGCAGTAGGCCATAGGCTATCTCCCCAAGCAACTCCAAAATGTCATAATTTCCTTAGGTTTGCTTTATCAGTTTAGGTTATTCCAGATGAACAAGTGGATTTTCCATGCTCTTTTGAATCATTATCTCTTGATGAATAAATGAGTTGCTAGTTATCTTTTGAAGATTTATTCCTATTGAATTATTGTTGACTATATTATATTCTATATAGAACAACTTCTTGAATCTGATGAAGGAGGAGGAAATCTGTCTGGTAGACAGTGGAACTACCAACTCAATCCTAAGGGATACCAAATATTTCCAAACGTTAATTAAGAAAACGGGAAATGTTATGACAATAGCTGGAACCGATGCTCTCATAGTTGGCACTGAAAGAGCCACACTTGTTCTCCTTATGGGTGCCTGAATAGTGATTGAGGATGCTCTCTTGTATCCCGAATCAAAACGTACCCTATTAAGCTGTAAGGATATTCGCCGAAATGATATCCATGTGGAGACCGACAGTTATGGGGATACAGAATATCTCCTACTGACTAAGCCTGACGGTGGTCAGAAACGTATGGTTGAAAAACTTCCCTCCTTCTCATCTGGGTTATATTATACCTACATAAAACCTGAAGAATATGTAGCATTAAAAACATAGTACAAATCCTCAGAGCCTTACAAGATTTGGCATGATCGATTAGGGCATCCTGGAGTCGGAATGATGAGAAAAATCATAAACAACTCTATTGGCCATAGCTTAAAAACTATCCTTTCCTAAACCTGAAGATTTCTTGTGCCCAGCTTGTGCAAAAGGAAAGCTCATCACTAGACCTTCTTACCTCAAAGTAGTGGCGGAGTCACCTATTTTCTTGGAGAGAATACAATTTGATATCTATTGACCTATTCAACCCCTGTCGGGCCCCTTTAGATATTTTATGGTCGTATTGGATGCTTCTACTAGGTGGTCCTATGTATGCCTACTGTCTACTAGGAACCACGCCTTTGCTAAACTAATAGCTCAAATTATCATAATAAAGGCCAACTTTCTAGATGAAAAATTAAGTCTATTAGAATGGACAATGCCGGTGAGTTTACCTCTAAGGCATTTAATGACTATTGTTTAGCTTTAGGTATTAAGGTAGAGCATTCTGTACCGCATGTCCACACTCAGAATGGCCTTGCGGAGTCATTCATCAAAAGAATTAAGCTAATTGCTAGACCCCCACTGCAGAACAGTAGGCTCCCCACCAGTTGTTGGGGTCATGCAGTGTTGCATGCAGCACTAATAAATTTAAGACCAACTGCATACCATCAATTTTCCCCTTTGCAACTAGTGCGTGGGAAAGAACCAAGTATTTCCCATCTGCGAAAATTTGGCTGTAATGTATACATGCCAATTTCACCACCACAACGTACAGCCATGGGCCCCCACCGGAAGTTGGGAGTATATGTCGGTTTTGAGTCCCCGTCGATTATTAAATATCTTGAACCTACCACGGGAGACATGTTTACGGCCCGACACGCCGATTGTATCTTTGATGAAGAAAATTTCCCGGCATTAGGGGGAGGAATAGATAAATGCCGAGAAATAGATTGGGATGCCTCAGGCATTCAGGCCCTGGATACACGCACTAAAGAAGCTGAACTAGAAGTTCAGCGAATAATAAACCTGCAGCAAATTGCAAATAACTTGCCAGATGCATTCACTGATCAGAAGGGAGTAACAAAGTCTTATATACCAGCAGCAAATGCTCCGGAGAGAGTAGAAATACCACAGAAGGATACTCGAACCACTCCAACCCCTCATGTGAAGAAGAGGGGGAGAGCACTAGAGAATGAGGCCTCAATTCCGCGAAGACGTCCGCAGAAAATAGAACTCAATAAGACATCTTCCCGGTCAGTTGAAGAGAATCAACCTGAAGTTAAAAATACCCCTGAAGGAAATAATCCTGAAGATAGTAAACCCAGTACAATTGCGCGCGCACAGTCTAATACTGGGATTTCAGAACAACCAGACTCCGTCGTTGTGGGAAATCACGAGGAGCTGGATGAAATGAATGAAAAATATCCACTAATTTTGTTGAGTCAGGAGAACTATATAAAAGGAAAACTACAGTTGTCGACATCTATTTCGCCTCAAAAATTGCTAGAAACCTTGAACTGGATCCAGAACCAAAGTCCTTAGCTGAATGCCAGAAGCATTCAGACTAGGGGTAAATAGAAGGAAGCAATTGAGGCATAATTACTCTCGCTGAATAAAAGAAAAGTGTTTGGCCCGATAGCCCAAACACCGCCCATGGTATTCCCTGTAGGATGCAAATGGGTTTTCGTCCGGAAGAGAAACAAAAATAATGAGGTGGTGAGATACAAAGCGAGACTTGTGGCACAAGGATTCACGCAGAGACCCGGTATTGATTATGATGAAACTTATTCTCCTATCATGAGTGGGACAACGTTCCGATACTTAATATCAATGGCATCAGGTATGAATTTATGTATGCAGTTAATGGATGTAGTGACAACATATCTATATGGGTCACTTGATTCAGATATTTATATGAAAGTCCCAGAAGGAGTAAAGATTCTGGATCAAAATAAAGTGAATCAAAATATGTACAGCATGAAGCTGGAAAGGTCGTTGTCCGGATTAAAATAATCTGGAAGAATGTGGTAAACCGACTTAGTGAATTCCTCCTGAAGAAAGAATATACTAATAGTGAAGACTGTCCCTGTGCATTCATAAAGAAATCCCAGAATGGATTATGTATTATTTCAGTATATGTCGATGATTTGAATATCATCGGGACGAAAGAAAACATAAAAGAAGCAAGTTCTTATCTTGTTAAAGAATTTGAAATGAAGGATTTGGGTCGAACCAAATTTTGCTTAGGCCTGCAGCTGGAGCACCTCCCTGAAGGAGTTTTTGTATACCAATCCTCATATATCAAGAAAGTCTTAGAGAAATTTAGCATGGACAAATCATATCCGGTGAAAACCCCGATGGTGGTCCGATCCCTAGAAGCAGATAAAGACCCTTTTAGACCAAAGATGGAAAATAAGGAAATTCTTGGACTAGAAGTTCCATACTTAAGTGCTATTGGGGCACTAATGTATCTAGCTAAGTGCACAAGGCCAGACATTGCCTTTGCAGTAAACTTGCTAGCTAGACATAGCGCAGCTCCAACTCGAAGACATTGGGCTGACATTAAAACCGTATTCAGGTACCTTCAGGGTACACAAGATCTTGGATTATTTTACCCGAAGAACCAAGACATGTCTATGGTTGGATACACAGATGCAGGATATCTGTCTGATCCACATAATGTGAAGTCCCAGATAGGATTTGTATTTCTTTGTGGTGGTACAACCATCTCTTGGCGATCATTCAAGCAGACCTTGGTTGCTACGTCCACCAACCAGTCAGAAATAATCGCATTATACGAAGCCTCGCAAGAATGCGTTTGGCTTAGGCGGATGATTAGCCATATCAAGAAATCATGTGGCATAAACACCGTCGATGACCCCACTATTATCTATGAAGATAACGCCACTTGTATTGCACAAATGCAAATGGGCTATGTTAAAAGTAATATCAAGAAGCATATTGCTCCTAAATTCTTTTATCCTCACGAGCTTCAGAAGAACGGAGAGATAAAAGTTTTAAAGGCTAAGTCTTGTGATAATTTAGCAGATTTATTCACAAAATCTCTCCCAACCTCTAGCTTCCACAAATGTGTTCGAGGCATAGGAATGAGACAGCTTAGTGAGTTATAAAGTTCAGGGGGAGTGAATCCCTGAACCATAGCCCATATGTAAGACCAGAAGACTTACATGATCCCGAAGATCCAAATGTTGCACTCTTTTTCCCTTTGTGAGTTTTTCTGAAGTTTTCTCACGTAAAGGTTTTTAATGAGGCAACAAGTGTAATCCAAGAAATGGATGCGATGCACTCTTTTCTCCATCCCTTTTTTCCCACTGGGTTTTTGGGAGGAGTTTTTAATGAGGCATGTGCATGCCGTGGTATTCGCCCAAGGGGGAGTGTTACAAAACCTAAAAGGTCCGGTATGGGTAAATACCAGAACTGCCCCTAGTGGTCTTAGTCTATAAATAGAGAGCAGTGCAACCCTTGTATTCATCCCTGATTCATTAATAAAGATTTCTGGCGTTCTCTCTCTCATTGGCATCTCTGGTGTTATTGATTGATTGTGAAGATTGTATTACCGTTCATCGATTATTACTTAACACGTGTGACTTGCGGCCGCGCACAGCGCAGGCGCGGCCCCCGCTCATCAGCCAATCGCACATCGCGCACCTGACCTGGCGCCTGCCGCCCGCCCGTGTCCCGTCTCATCTCGTCCAAGTTGTCTCGTTACGGCATCAAAAGGCTGCCGTGCAGCTGGCTCTGGCGACGTAATCACAGCCCGCCCAGGCGGTCCGTGACTTGAGTGTTCAGTGTGTGGATTTTACCGGTCACGACAGCGTGTCATTTAGCCTGATTTGATCCAAACCCCAGCCTTACCGACGTAGGTGTTGACTTAATTGTGATTTTAGCAAATATTTTAGATTAATTTTAAAGTTAATTATAAATATAAAAACATAATTCCAGTAAGACACGAGCATCAAATAAATGAGTATTAACCGAAATAAACTACTCAAGTCTTCCATACATGAATTCATGCAATAGATAATTAACCAATAAAACTAGTGGCAGAGCTTGAACCAAAATTTCGGGAGGGGGGGAGCGAATTACCAAAGGGCAATTACCAAGACCTCAGGTTGACTTGTAGAGACTCGCTCGACCATTGACTATAGGATTTAGCTTCACATCGCACAGATTTTTCTCCACCCATCCGTCGCCACTACTACAAAAAGGCTAATACTGGACGCATCATCATAGACGATTGACCAAAACCGTATGTATTATTTGCAATCATAGACGGTTTTGGTTTAGAGACTGTCTGTGTTACTGGCTACGCTAAAAACCGTTTGTGAAGATGTAATATCACAGACAGTTCATGTTGAAAACTGTATGTCAGAACCATATATGATACTTTACAGACAGTTTTCAACATGAACCGTTGTGACTTTCCGTCCTTATCACAGACGGTTTGTATTAAAAACCATCTGTGATAATCTCATTTATTGCAGACCCAACCTTCATAAATCTGTCTTAAATTCCAACTATATTCTCGCTGCTGCTGCTAGAGGTGGGGTTTTGAGATGATTTGGTGAAAGAAGACCGCAGATTTGGGAAGAGAGTGATTGTAGATCTAGCTTGGTAATTTATTCTTGACTATCGATGGTTAGTAATTTGTTCTTTGTATTATATTCTATATCTAGCTTTTTAAAGAGGGAATTGAAGATGGTTTAGATCTGGTTTTTTATGTTGTTTTGCAAGTATTGACTTCTTGTCATCTGAAGTTGGGTGAGCTGTCTATAATGTGTTTGAGATGAACAACCTGACTTTAGGGTGCATGGTTGAAGTTTGAATTTTATTGATGTTGTTGCCATTGATTACACACATATTACTGCACTCCTATTGTAATGCGTTGTTGTTTTTTCAGTTCATTAGAAATACATATGTCAAATGACATATCAGAAGTTGCATCTATAGTATACTAATTAATTAATTCAATATTTAACACCAAATTGTTATATGAGTCGTAGATGGACCGAACCTGGATGCACGTTGGCAACCGTATGAGTGAAGAGTACATTAATGGCGTGTCTACTTTTACAAGAGCTGTCAGGAGGATATGTTAAATAAGGGAGTAGAATATATGTATTGTCCATGCATTGACTACGAGAATCTAAAAATATTTAAGAACCGAGCGCAAATCGAAGCATACTTGAGTCGAAGGGGTTTCAAAAAGGGGTATACACATTGGATATAAAGAGCAGATTATACAAGAAGGTAGTAATAACGACATCGCCGACGAAGTCAACGATATGGCGTCGGATGATGTTGATTGTAGTTCCGATTCGGATAGGTTGCACGATGACAATCTGGATTAGATGCTTCACGATGCAGAAGGGAACTGTGATGAGAGGGATTATATTAAATTCTGAGACCTTTGTTCCCGGGCTGCAAGTCAAAATACACAAGGTTGTCATCCATGCTTGAACTACTGAAATTGAAGGTAAACAACGGTTAGTCTGACAAGAGTTTTATGACGCTCTTAGGTCTCTTAGCGGACATTCTTCCAGAGGGAAACGAGTTGCCCAAAACCACCTACAAAGCCAAGAAGGTTCTTTGTTCATTAGGAATGGAAGTAGAAAGAATACATGCATGTTCGAACGACTGTATCTTCTACCGCAACGAGTATGCAAACATATATGTATGTACAGTGTGCAACGCATCTCGATACAAGCATAAGAATCAATCAGGTGACAGCGAGAGAATTGAGGTGAAGAAAGGACCTCCTGCTAAGGTGGTGCGGTATCTGCTTGTAATTCTATGTTTGAAGCGGTTTTTTGTGAACCCAAAGGATGCAAAACTGTTGCATTGGCACTCGAAGGCGCGTAAGAATGACGGAAAGCTAAGACACCCTGCTGATTCCGCTCAATGGAGAAACATCGATAAGAGGTTTGCAAACTTCGGTGCGGAATCGAGGAATATAAGGTTTGGATTGAGTACAGATAGAATGAATCCTTTCGGTAACATGAGCAGCCGACATAGCACTTGGCCTGTGACTCTCTGTATCTACAACCTTCCTCCTTGATTGTGTATGAAGCGGAAGTATATTTTGCTGTTGATACTTATCCAAGGGCCAAAGCAACATGAGAATGATATTGATATGTACCTAGCACCATTGATGAAAGATCTAAAAATACTGTGGATTGAAGGGGTACATACATGAGATGCGTACAAATGAGATAACTTCACTCTGCGCTCCTTGTTGTCTGTACTATGAATGATTATCCTGCCTTTGCTAACCTGTCGGCCCGGAGTACAAAAGGGGCCCAATCATGTACTCACTGCTTAGATGATACCGAGAATATGTGGCTGAAGCATTCGGGTAAAATCGTGTACATGTGTCGCCGTAGGTTCCTTCGGAGGGCTCACTCATAGCTTAGGATGAAGAAACAATTCGACGGAGAGAAGGAGGACAGTTCAGCTCCAAGGCATTTAAGCGGAAAAGAGATTTATGATATGGTTAAGGATTTAGATGTTGTGCTCAGAAAGGGACGTAAATCGAGGACCTGTGAGAATAACATCTGGAAGAAGAGATCAATATTTTAGGACTTACCTTATTGGTAGCACCTAGAAGTTCGCCGCTACATTGACGTCATGCACGTAGAGAAGAATGTATATGACATCTTGATTGGTCTCTTACTGAATATTCCTGACAAAACAAAGGATGGTGTCAACACACGACTTGACTTGGTTGATGTGGACATCAAACCCGAGTTAGCACCGACGAAGACCGATAAAGGAAGAACGTACCTTCCCCCTGCTTGTTACACTTTGTCTAAGGCCGAGAGAACTGAACTGTGTCCGTGCTTGCATGGTGTGAAAGTTCTGTCCGGTTACTCTCGCCAATATGAAGAAACTTGTTTCCATGGAAGATTTGAAGTTAATTGGTATGAAGTCTTATGATTGTCATGTGCTAATGACACAGATGCTCCCTGTTGCAATTAGAAGCATTTTGTCGATCAAGGTCCGGGAGACAATCATGAGGCTGTGTTATTTCTTTAACACAATTGCTTAGAAGGTCGTCGATCCGGAAAGACTAGATACTCTGAAGGACGAGGTGGTGACGACTCTATGTGATCTTGAGATGTATTTTCCTTTGCCATTTTTCGATATCATGGTCCATCTTATTGTTCACATTGTGAGGGAGATAAAGATGTGTGGGCCCGTGTTCCTACGCCTAAAGGTAACCGATGCAATGTGGTACAACTTGATACTGCTACTGGAATATATTGCAATATGGTATGGTGTGCTTGAGATGAATGCTCTGTGACGATAATAGTCTTGTACTGAAATTGTTTTGGTAATCGGGTTTGAACTTGAGCTCTAATTGGAATGCTTACTACTGTTGATTGATCTTTAGCATTTAGTATGTTACTTTCAGTTGATTAATTTGTTGAACCTCCAGGTTCTGTGATCCTTAGCAATTCATAATACATGCTATTCTGTCAGTCTATTGGGCTTATTGATGAACTTTTTAAACTATGTTCTTTTATACTTTAGAAGATCAAGTTTTGTTGGCTGACTGGAGTGTTGTTTTGGTGATCATTTTGCTTTGATCTCTTGTTGGACAAAAGTATTATCTGTTGTGTTTTGTTCAAATATCATATCGGTAGATAAGTAAACTACTATTTTAGAGCTCAAAGTTTGAATTAATATTGTTAAATTCAATTAATGAAGAGTATAGACTAAAGTAGCAGAAGACCAAGATTAAATCTTGTGCAACTCTACATCTGACAGCAATATAAAAATGTTAAATCTTAGCTTTATTCTAATTTCATTAGTTCACATGATGTTTGTGTCGAGCATATTATTACTTTTAATGACTAGGAGGATTTACATGTTTATATGTCAATTATGTCATTGTATTGGTCCTAATTTATTCCCTACATATCCTAATTACTTATTAATTGGTGTGTATACCCATACACATAGAGATCGAATCTTATGATAATATGTTCATGTGTGTCAGAACTTCTATTTCTTGCGAAGACGTCTCCCACTCATTCTTCGTCATCGTCGCTTCATGCGTCTGATACGCCGTCCCCCGGAATATTCAAGCGTGGTAGGAGAAGAGGAATATGAAAAAGGCCTGAGGGTCGATTTACCATCATGGAGGTTGATGCGTCTGGTACCCTGTCAATCCTCGCCGAGCAGCGTCTACTTTCTGGAGAACGGTCAGAATAGTTGCACGGGAACGGGTCAAGATCACCTACGATTCGTGGAAGGAGTTGACCAAAGCTCAGAAAGGTGAGCTACTGATGTATATTTTTGATCGTTCGAGATCCTAGAACAACACCAGGACTCCGTGCGATGACCCGCGTTGCTACAGGTGTCCAAAGCATGAAAAAACTTCAAGAACACGCTTGTTAAGAAATACGTGGAGAAGGATCTAATGTCCTTGTAGAAGTATCCGTTCGTGATCCTAGAACAACACCAGGACTCCGTGCGACGACCCGCGTTGCTACAGGTGTCCAAAGCATGAAAAAACTTCAAGAACACGCTTGTTAAGAAATACGTGGAGAAGGATCTAATGTCCTTGTAGAAGTATCCGTTCGTGGAAGAGTACTGACAAGACTTTGTGGTGAATAATACAACAGATGATTTTGGGAGTGAAAG
This sequence comes from Hsuehochloa calcarea, assembly GCA_036346395.1. Taxonomy (NCBI): domain Eukaryota; kingdom Viridiplantae; phylum Streptophyta; class Magnoliopsida; order Poales; family Poaceae; genus Hsuehochloa; species Hsuehochloa calcarea. The sequence goes on along the minus strand of CM070603.1, from coordinate 27,483,679 downwards.
TGCAGTGCACAGGGCCCTCCAGGCAAAAAACACGCACCCCCATAGACTTGGCACCGCTGGGTATGCAGGTAAAATCCCGCAATAGAGGGATCAGGACCAGTAGGCAAACCATTCAGATGCCTCCCCGTCATTTGTCGGGATCCCTAATGAGCGCACCCGGAACTGGCTAAGAGTGGTGTCATCTACCTTGTCTTTGGGGGCCATCTCCTTTCCAAACCCCGCAGACGAGGAAGTGTCCCAGCGCCTGGTAAGATATTAATTACTTCATAGCTTCTTAGGAAGTGAAATGACATATCGGGCTATTGCACGAAGCGCTGAGTGCACAATCTTCCCAAGACTTATTCTAGGCAGTCAGGGAGAGAAATATACTCTCCGCTGCCCTGGGAAACAATGAGCACCCGGGTCGCACGAGAGGCCTTGGTCTTATGTTCCATGGAAATATGGATTCCCAGAGGACTCCGATGCACGACTACGAGAGGAGATTCGTGAATCCCTCAGAGATGAGATCAATGATCACGTCAGAGATGAGACACGACGGCAGATGGAAAGCCTTGAGAAAAGGCTTAGGGGAAATCAGTTGCAAGTCCCTACCCCTATTTTGCTATCCAGCCCCCAACCTTCCGAGTAGCTGCGCGTCCAACCCTACCCCAAAAGGCGATGATAGATTTCCTGTCGATGACATCCTGGTAATAATTATTATCTTTGGAATACTTGATCCATTGATATGCCTGTTAGAGTAGCTAATTTTGTATCGTTACGTAGATGGCTACGAAGTGCAAGCTTTAAGTGAGATATACCTCCGTTGCCCTAGATGCTGCTTGGGGCTAGGCGTATCCATCCTGTGCCGGGGTTTTGGTGCACAGTGTAAATCTAGCGTCAGGTTTCGTAAAAGTGAATGTGGACGGTGTTCATGCCAATTTTGCGGTTGTCCCACTGCAGATTTCCCACAAACGATGAGGTCGTGACTCTAGGACAAGACATTAGAACATTCATCCAGTGGCCTAAGAGGAACATCTGCCTAGAGCTACCTGATCTGGTGTCAACTTCACGGGAATGTCCTGCAATGGTGCCAAGTCCACGGGAGCTACCTGCACCAGAGTTACCCGCATCAGAGTTACTTGCACCGATGCGGCAAGGGCCCCATGCATCAGATGCATCTACACCTCTTGCTCGGTCGACTCTCGTGAAGTCAACCTCTAAAAAGCAAGGCAGCAAGGGCAAATCAAAGACGGTCGACTCATGTTCTGATACCCCCTTCTTGCCATTGGCCTAGAAATTCGTGCTAGGCGAGCCGTCAGTCGAGACGGTAGAGCACCACCCTACCCTAGGAATGGCTTGCACGAGATTGTATCTATGGTACATGGAACAGACCAACAAGACAGATGAACAATGACGCTCGGGTGTCAACATCAAGTTCAAGAAGGATCATCTTAACCACGTGGTTCAAGACTATTTCTTCACGTGACCTTCGAGGACTTGTTCTTTCTCTTCAACCTCGATGCCTCACTCATGCGATGCTGGACATTGTATGTGTGTACAATCACGGTCAACGTTCGTGTAATACCAATAAATGTTATATATAACTCCTTACTTTTGTATGTATATACATGATTTCTGAAGCCGAATTAAGGAATTCATCGGTAGGTTTCCTTGACCCACTTTGGTCTCCTTGCAAACCATCAAGGAGAATGCAAAATTCATCAAGAATAACATGACAGAGTTATTGCTGGCTCACCACGACAAGGAATTCATACTTTTGCCCTACAACTAGGAGCAAGTGCTGCACTTGTGGCTATATTTGTTGATTTGTACTTTATAAGCAACACAAACTTAGGTTTAATGACAATAGTGACATACCTGTGTATGTTCCACTGGATTCTAATTGTAACTATACTAAAATAGAACAAGTTAATATACCTAGATTCCCTAAAGAGGACCACACACGACTTCACAATTGTCCGACAATTAATCAACGGGAAAACACATTTCCTCCATATATAACTCTATTGTAGTCTTTCCTTACTTTGCAGTGGTTAAGGCTAACTTCTTGGAATCACGTAGGTCGTTCGCCGTGTACTTTGCTAAAGGAGAAAAATGTAAGGGAAAGATCCTGCGACACGATCTAAATTTTCCAGTATTCGCTAGTACACATTAATCCTATATAACACTTCGTAGTAATGCCTCTTGAGCTAACCAATTCTATTTTTTCAGTGTCACCAACAGCCGCCGGCCTGCAACAACTGTGGATACTATGTTTGCCGCAACATGGAAGTTGTCGGTTCTGCGATGGTCAATGATCCTCATGTTTGTCAATCTTGCAATAATTATTTCATACTTATCAATTTATATATGCACAAATTTAATCTTCTTAGCGACAGGTTGCGAGCATCGATACAACTGCGTTGGAACAGGGCCAGCTCATAAACATTCGAGGACACTTTGCGGCATTCTTGAACCGTGAGGTCATAAATCCAGATGGAAAATTCTATAATGTAGATTGAACTTGATTGGGATAAAATTTAACTTAATGGTACATGTGTGTAAATGTACACTAATGATTAATTTTAGTTAATTAATTTGTGAAATGGATGTGCTTGTTTATGAAATAAATGAGCATGGGATGGTTAATTTTAGTTAATTGATTTGTGAAATGGATGTGCTTATTTCTGAAATGAATGTGAATTGGATGTATACATGTACTTGTTGTATTTCAGATTATTTCAGAAGGTATGGCTAGCATTTTCTGACGCTAGCTAATAAACAGAAATAGATTTAGCAATACAAAAGAATATCATATACGGTTTCTTAGGACAAACCGTCTGTGATATATCAGCTCTCACAGACGATTTCATATACAAACTGTCTGTAATACATCAGTTATCAGACGGTTTAATCTACAAACTGTCTCTTCTAGAAACTATCACAGATGGTTCTGAGTTAATAACCGTGTCTGTGATAGTATACATCACATACGGTTCGAAAACCGTCTGTGATGACCTTATGTCATTACTGATCTATCAACTCAGACGGCTCACGAACCGTCTGTGATGATGTTTTTGAACCGTCTGTGAAGACCTTTTCTGTAGTAGTACACCCAACCTCCGTCTTCTCGCAGCCATGTACTACGAGTTGATTTTTTTTTTGGGGGGGGGGGGGCAACCCCCGTTGGCCCTCATTATGCTCCGTCCCTTAATAAAACAAATGGATTAACATAATGCTCAAATTGAATTTGTTTTGTTTTTGTTCTTAGATATCGGACTGCTCAAGTACGAATCAAGGCCTCCTCGCCACTAATGGCCTAGTGTAATAACAGATTATGAACGGCAATTTCCAAGAAATATACTAGGTTTTGAGCTCTATCACATACCGTTTGAATCAATTTACAACTAGCAATTTAATACACAATTAATTGCCATGACAGAAGTAATCAAAATAGTATATCGACAATAACTAGCTCAAAACCTGGTTTATGACTTTAAATTGTCACACCAATTTCACTGTGGCCAAAATATCCTCACTGAGCAATTATCAATCCCACAATCTATTATGCAAAGTTACCCAATGTTAGTGCTATTGAAAATCAAAAGATATAACCTGACAATACACTAGCATGACACACTAAAGCAAAATAGACATTCAAAGTTTGAAGAAAGCTCATAGCACTGATGGCACTCAAAGCCACCAAAAAGTCAAGACAAGGCACGCCGGCGACGCTGTCCCAGAAAACCTATCGTTGCCGCTATGCCGCGATGTAATCAGTGTGGTCCTCAGAAATACAACGCCCTTCTCCAACAACTAGTGACAGAACAGATCGCGCACAGACCAAGTGCACAACAGAGCAACCACACACCAAAATCACAGCTGAACACGACCGCAATCACCAATCACACAGAATCACAGACAAGCCTCACCTGAGAGTTGAGCTCCAACGATTTTGTGAAGTCATTTAACAGAACACCCCCTTGCTCTACAATCGGGACGAGGCCAAGAGATAATATCTCTCTTTCTCAACCGAATGGATGAGGAGAGTCTTTATCTCCTCCCTCTCTCAATGACAAATAGGTCCCACGAATTCATATGGGAAATTATCAAATAGCCCATGGCTTACAATAGTAGGCACGTAAGTGACTTTCTTTTCTCCCTCCTCCTTTCCATAAAGGAGCTACGTTGTACTAGTGGTGGTACACTAGTAGTACGTGCTACATTTCTTTGTTTCTCCGCATAAAATTCAATCATATAAAAAGATAAAATTGTCAGGATGAATTACACCTTACTGACGAGATGAAATTAGTTGCATGCATACATAACAGATTATTTCATGTAATCAGTAGAATGCTAGTATACGGGAGGAAGACAAGTCCGATTTCTAGAAAGGAAAAAACAAAAGGGCGCAACAAGCTCAGACTTGCGATGAAAAGTTTCTCATCATACGCTTCGATACAACATATGAACACAGTGTTTACAACAAAAATATTTCATACATGCAACAAATACGTAAACCAACCGGGTGTCCTCGTTCAAGCGAGGGTACAGATGAAAAACGAAATGAAGTGAGAGGCCGGGTAGGGAAAAGAGTCGAGTGGATCGACCGGGAGAAACAAAACGAAACCAAGATTTGGCTGGAAAATATGCAATGTAATCAAGAAATTTACAATATTTAAATTTTACTTATGAAATATTTTTGATTTCACAGGCACCATGTGCTAGGTGCAACAAAAACCTATCCACTGCAACAATTGGTACAACGATTGAGCAAATGGGTTGCAACAAAAATTAGAGAAACTTGCAAAAAAAAAACATTTCTACATTTCAAAAGTACCGTGCAACAAACACAAATACTTACCCCAATATTTGGATAGAAGTGCTGGAACAAAACTGGGAGATGCCTGCAACAGGGGTGGCGGGGCTATTGGGGGGCGACGGAGGTAGTCGAGTGCAGGGAGGCCAGGTAACGAGGTGGTGAGTGCGGCCGAGGCGTGGTGGAGGTGGGGCGGCGGAGGAGGCTGGGGCGCAGGGAGTTTAGACGTGCGGGGTGGCGGGAGCGTGGCTGAGGTGGTCGAACGTGGGGAGGCAAGGACACGAGCGACGGGTGCAGTGGAGGAGACCTGGTGCGAATGCGAGGCGGCAGGTGGGGGGATTGTACAAATGTATTCCTGTACTAGAGAATCTACGATGAATGGTCAACACAACACCGATACACCAACCGACCACACAAGCAAAAAGAAGAGGAGTACAAGGCTGCAATACCGTGTACAAGCAAGGTGAACAAATATCCCATCCCCATGCTCTTCCCCCGTTCTGGATTCTCTTTTCCTGTAAAGAATAACCGGAATAAATTGAACTGTACACAGATGCATACACCAGAATCCATGCAAGGAGAAGAGAACAAATGGAAGCAACCAAACAGCCGGAACAGGGGAGGTGGGGCCGGTGTTCGGTGTTCTTCTCCTCTGTGCCATCGAAATTCTAAAAGTTCTGCTCTGATTTAGTCTGTTAGGGAGGGCATTTTCGGCAACCGGCCGGCCCTAAAGCAGAGGCAAGCACAAGCATCATCTGTTGTTAGTGGTTTCTTGGCTTTTTCTGTCACTGGGCATATACACAGCCCGGCAGGGCCATTTCTGTCAATTCCTAGTTCCTACCGGGTTGGGTAGCTTGAATCGGACGGCTGAGGTGAAAGGGGACGGAAGATCACGGGCGCGCCGTACTGCGGGTAGAGCAGCATCAGGACCGTCGGGGCATGCACGTAGTTTGGGGAGAGCTTGAACTCGAAGCGTTCGAGTAGGATCGCCACGGTGAGCTTGGCCTCGAGGAGGGCAAGGTTCTGGCCGATGCACATTCGGGAACCTAGCCCGAACGGTATGAAAGCCAGCGGGTGCTTCGCCGCCCGGGCCGCGCCACCGGCGAACCGCGCGGGGTTGAACTGCGCGGCGTCGGGTCCCCAGAACCTGGCGTCGTGGTGGATCGCCATGATTGGGATGAGCAGCTCTGTGTCCTGCGGGATTGTTAGGTCGCCGAGGTTGACTTCGACCTTCGCCCGACGGATGGTCGCCACCGCCGGCGGGTACAGTCTCAGGGTCTCGTTCAGGATCATCCCTAGCTGGAAGAGGACAGGGAGAAGAAACAACGTGAGACTTTTATGGTAGAAAATTTACGAAAATGCCCCTGGGGAAGGAACTGATGATATGTTTGAAAGGTCAATTTGTGCTTTCGAAACTGTGGTGGTGTGGTGAGGTGGCGTACCGTTTTCAGCTTGGGGAGGTGCTCCTTGGAGGGGAGCTCGCCAGCGCCGCAGACGGCGAGGACCTCCCGGCGGGCGCGGTCCTGCCATTCCGGGTGCATGGCGAGCAGCACGGTGGCCCAGGTGAGCAGGTTGGTGGTCGTCTGCTTGCCGGCGAAGAAGAACGTCTTGCACTCCTCCACCATGTCCTCCACCGGCATCGCCGGCGCCTTCTTGCCGCCAGCATTGATCATGAGCCCCAGCAAGTCCCGGAAACCGTTCCCCTTGTCCTTGAACTCGGTTTCGTCTTCGTCGTCGGCGTTGCTGCGCCGGACGACGAGCCGGATCAGGCCCCGCCTGATCTCCCTGTCCAGACCCCACGACAGCCAGTTCTTCTTGGTCGGCAAAAAACTGCAAATCGAATTCCGGCATAAACTCGAGACAAATTGTCCGAAAAGGCAAATCATTGAGCAGTGACTTCGGCTTCGATTGTTTTGACGTACCGGTATCCGGGGACGAGCACCTTGCGGAAGGCCTCGGAGGCGAAGGCCATGAGCCGGGCCTGCATGCGGAACACGACGCGGCCTGAGTCGTAGCTGCGGCCGAACGTGGCGCGCGTGATGGCCTCCTCGGCCACCGCCTGGAACCACTCCGCCACGTCCACCTCCACCTCGCCGCCTCCGGTGCACGCCATAGCGCGCCACCTCTCGGCCAGCGCCACCACCGACCGGCCGACGTGCGGCACCAGCCGCTGTAAAACACATCGCCGCGCCGTGTCAATCATTGCACACTGATCAAAACACAGCCAAAGAAGCAGGAGAGGACGGACAGTGCCAACGTACGTTGAGATTGTCGGGGTAGAAGGTGGGGGTGAGGACGCGGCGGTGGAGGGCCCACTTGTCGCCGTGGAGGCTGACGAGGCCGTCCCCCTCGAGCTGCCGGACGACGGGGTGCGCCTCGTAGCGGTCGAACGCCTCGGCGCGCGTCAGGAAGATCTCGCGGACGAGCTCCGGCTCCGCCACCGTCAGCCGCGGCGTCGGCCCAAACCATATCAAGAACGTCGGCCCTGCGCCAGCGCCACCACGACCACCATTAAAATCCATCCACTGATCGTGAAATAGTCAGAGCCGCACAATCAAACGACAAGAAAAGCTAGCAGACGCGCGCGCACGTCACGTGCATACCGTAGATCTTTCTCCAGTAGTGGTAGAAGGCGAGCACCCTGGGGAGCGCGTTGTGGGAGGTGGCCGGTGACATGGGCTTGGCGGTGGCCTCCGCCATGAGCGTCACCATCTCCCGGACGCAACCGATGAGGAGCCGGTACGGCGGGCCGCGCACGCCCTGCCGCGCGAAGTGCGCCTCCAGCCGCCGCGGCCGCCACCACAGCGAGTCCGCCACCCGCGCCGCCACGTGCAGGAGCAGCCACACCCCCATCACGGCGACGGCCAGTGCCCTCCACGTCCACCACCACCCCGACACCGCCATCCCCTCCTCCTCAGCGCCCATTGGCTCCCCTGTTTCTTGAAACAGAGGACACAGAAAAACAGGGGTTTGCTTCTTGCTGCGCGTTTCGGTTAGTGCGGTGGTTTGTCTGGGCGTTGGGTTGATTTGGAGATGAGAAGGGGAGGAGGGCGAGAGGAGACGACCGTTATATAGGGGAGAGTGGCCGGCGGCGTTGGGCCAGGAGGCGGGAGAGAGAGGGAGAAAGTTCTGTTCTGTTTCTTGTCTGGGTTTGCAGGAGTCAACGAGGTAGGTTTGAGCATCCTCTTCCATCGATTGACCGACTGAGTTTGCTGTCGTGACATTTCGTGTTTGCTGTTGGAAAGAGAAGGAATTTTTTTTTTCATGTACGTCTTGATCCAAGAGTTGATATTTGTACCAACCAAAAAAATTGGTACTGTTAAACCTTTACAACCGTTAAAGATATGCAGTTATGAAGTAAACAGTAGCTCAAGTAAGCTTTCGATTACAATAAAAACCGAACTTTATTACACAATATTAAGACTTACCAGCCGGTTTTAACACTGACACGGTCATCCAAACTCAAAGTTAAGATATTACATAACAAAAGAACTTCAAACCACAGGCACGTTTGACGCGGTCGGACCTAGTAATAGTAATCGCTGCCATCTGGAGAGCCCACCAAAATCCTGCTTATTAAGATCCTAAACATTTTTCCAGGATTCCTCTGTAGTTGATATTGCAAGAATGAGTATACTACCGTACTCAGGAAGCCCCATGGAAGGGCTAATTAACTACCGCTAGGAGTTCAATGGATTGTCTAGGTTTTACCATAACAGACATATGTGGATGCATTTTGAGTTTAAAGTAGTTTATCTTTAAAATAGTATAACAATAATAAATATAACATCAGGGGTTTACCCAACAATTGCAATTACCAACTTAACATCTCAAAATCTCTACTTATGCTTCATGTACTAGAATCACATATGAACACAACTTCATTAACCGGAAGCACGGCGTATTCAAATACCTTTAATTTATACTATGTAGAGTTGCCCAACTTTACCCATAAGATATCTCAAGCTCATACTGTCATATCATATACACGCAACACGTTAGCGTGTGACTGAGCTGAGATAACAAAACCTTTCACTACTCAACCTTTTGTCTCTACCTGGTAGGTTCATAATCCATACAACCCTCGGGGACCACCGGTTAATAGTGGAATGCGCACTCCGATGCTGACAGAACCATACCGTTGTGTAGACCAGAGAGTGTCCCTTCAGGACCACTCCTGTCCCACCCCAATTCCATGGCTACTCTAACACAAGAGTCGTTGACATCCTGCAGATATTCAATCAGAGGAGCAGTGCACTAAGCCAAGTTGGAATAACCACACCTGTGGTTGAGCGATTTCTGTGTCTGTTACTTGGCACAGGTTCTTGTCCTTACTTGTCTCTAGTGAGGAAATGGACCAACACCAACTCGTGGCTGTCCACGTGCTTGATCTCACCTTACTTTTCAACAAATCTATTGGGATGTCCAACTTCCTGATCTCAACTCTCAACTCTCCATCAAAACCACTAACGACTAGTCAATACTCTTTTGATGATTTTATAAAGACATTGTGTGACAAGGCTAAATATATAGCTATCATTTTATGTAACATAAACTTGTCAAGTGAATATGGCCTACAAGATTAGGTGGACTTGTATGTGGGGTAATAGGATTTATCTATTTATCATGGCATTCAAATGTATTATTTGAATATTACAGTAATTGGCACAAATATGGTAATGAAAGTAATAATATAATTCATGAAATATAGGCTCAAAATGATCAAAGGAATGCGACTTGCCTCCTTACACAAAATCTTCTAGTAACTCATCTTGTCCGGTGCTTTCCAGAGATTGGTCCTCGAAGTCGTGACCTAATGCAAAATAAAATAAAGTAAACCAAATAAATACCTGACTCGATAAGGAACCTACTGGAACAATATGCAAGTAAAGACAATTCGGAAAAGAGTTATAAAGAAAGGTCGTGTGGAGTGGATAGGATTTATTTGGTGCATAATTCGGTGAAAGGGAGTTGAAAATTGGATTCACGGGCTCGAAACGGTCGCAATGGATATATAATGTCGAATTAGGGTGTTGGGGGTGAATAGTGCCAGATGACGAACAACGCCAATTTTACTGCACATGGACGAAACTGGTTTGCGAACAGTGATCGGATTTGTTGTTTCGGATTGTGAACAATGATGAATAGTATTGGACTGAAAGGAATGAACAATAGAGGGCTGCATAGGGATGGGCTGAAACTTTAAGTGGGCTACCGGCCCACATGCCAGGCCTCAAAGGCCCAGTGCACGGGAGGCTTGAGCCACGCGGCCAGAGGCCAAGCACGCTCCAGAGCTGAGTTGGCCGTCCCCGGTGAGGCTAGCGGTGGCTCCGGCGGTCGACGGTGGTGGGGAGTGGTTGCGGGGAGGACCTAGGGAATGAGGGCAACCCATTTTTGGGTTTGGTTTGGGCCGAAGGGGGTTTGGAAATGATGTCGCGGCGAGGTGGCACAATGCCAGAGCAGGGGAAGATGAGGGCGGCGCTCCGGTGAATCTCTGACAAAAATGGTTGTAGCTCGAGCACCAGTGGAGTAAGAGGGACCCTGGAGTGGCTTTGGTGTAGCGTGGGGAGGTGGCTTGGCGGCGGTGTCCGTGAGAGGCGTGGTGGTGGAGCATGGTGTCGGCGAGACTCCGGTGGGGATAGGAGTGGGGATGATGGGGGAAAGTTGCGGTGTGGAGTGGTGATGCTACAACCGGAGTTGGGAGACAAGGGGAGCAAAGGAGGTGACGAATTTACCTCGGGCCTTACCGGAGAAGATAGCGCTGGTGGGGAAGAAACTCGGAAATTCATCAGCGCTGGGAAAGAAAGGGCACAGGGGTGGTGGTGTGGTTGGGTGTGGAGGTGAGAGCGTGCTCTGGGTGGCCTTTTATAGCAGTGGGAAAGGCAGTGGGAGCAGGAATGAGGCGCGGAGCGCGCAGCGCGGAGCGCGTGGGTGGCAATGTGTACGGTCGTGCGCGTGACCGGCGCCAAGCAGGGTGAGGTGGCGACATGGCGGGGTGGGGGCGTGTGCCCGCAATGAAGGCGGAGCAAGGTGGCGTGGCGTGCTGGTGGGGCATTGACGGAGGCGGCAACGATGCAGATGGCATGGAGTTGATGATGCACAGGAGAAGAAGAACGAAGAGAAAGCACACGCCTGGGAGAAAAGGCGTGTTTGATTGAGGAAAACAGGAAATCCGAAAAGGGAAAGCAGAATTTGTGAGAAAGTTTGCGAATTGGGAAAGAAATCCAAAATCAAGCCAAAAACATGAAAAGTTTTGAAATTTTGGAATTTTCGAGTTATTTCAATCTATCCCCCTTAAAAAGAATCATGTCCTCAAGATTCACTCAAACCCAGGGGACAGATTGGAAAATTATGCTGCATTTTCGATTCCTTTTTCCATGTTATTTCTTCTGACGTATGATTCTGTCACAGAGACTGAAAGGTGGCTTCTGAATTAATTAAAGCCAATACTGATCCTGTATGAATTAAAAACATATCGGCAATAATATTTGTGGCTTATGTAGCTTCATTAGTAGTGACATAGTTGATTTTGCCTTGAATTGGTCCTGTTGTGGGTCTTCCTTCTCCTGAAATTTATCCTGGTTTCTGGAATCTTGGTTGTTCTCTGAGTCGTAGCATACCTCCTTTGTTATCTTGTATTATTGGTGGCGTGTTGTTGGTCTGTGGTTGATTCCTTTCTTGAGCTTTGGCTACTTCTGTTGACATGTTTTTCATTAGGCATTGTGTTTTGAAATGACCTAGTTAGTTGTCCACAGTGGTAGCAATTTATTGATTTTTGTGGACATTATCTTTGGTGATGATTTCCTTCGCATGTGTAACACTGAATTGTGGTTGGTCGACTCATATTGTATTCTGGTCTCAGATTGACATTGGTAGGTGGTCTCTGCTAAAATTGTACTAGTAGTGCTAGTATCTTTCTTCTTCTGGGTGTAGTTGATGAAGGCATAATTTCTTAGTGGTTGGTAGAAGTAGCTACCAAGGATTGCTTAAATAACCGCCAAGAGGTGGTTGCACAACCAAAAATTAATATAAATCCATTCTGGGATTTTGCACTATAAGGATTTCACAGATAGTCAACATATCTTCAGGATTTAGAAATGACCATCCAGAACAAAGCATGATCTTTGCATTGTCGACCAACTAGATCTAAATTGTTAAGTGGTAAAACATTCAAGGTGAATTTAAACAGTAATAATCCTATCAACACATTCTAGGCTTCACTAAAATAAATATTTTCCGCATATACAACTTTCGTTAAAGTCTTGTTGCTCTAATGTCTTTCATACATTTTTCAAAAATGAATATAGGTAAGAATATTGTGATCAAATCAATTTGATTATCACAACACAGGGTCTTACGTACAAATATCCTATTACTCATTTGGAGATTTTGGGATAAACACTATTTAGGAGTAACATGCTTAACTTATAAAATGCCACTATTTGATTGTGCAACACAAGTTATCCTTGTAGAGGATATTGGGGTAATATTAGTTGCAAAGTCGTATGCCTTTCGGATACAATTTGTCAAAACCTTTCAGGGTCTTAATATTTTGTAACTATCTCTGGGTGGTTAAAGTTACAACCAGTAGTTTGTTCTACAGATCTATAAAATATGGTTGTACCACTCTAGAGTAAAATATAACTTGTCTTAGTTTTGTCGTTTAGGGGATTAATTGCCAATGTCATCAATGTATAACCTTCATGGTACTAGAGGAAACCATCATTCCACTAACTTATGGTGGAAGATGCAATTTATAAGTGCTTGTGCGTCGCTTTTCTGGTCTTTAAGTTCCTCGTTACATTCTTTCGAGTCTTGATGGGTCCTTGTCCACTTCTAGAGATCATATGATCATTGGTGTAATTAAGAGGTCGACTGGTAAGATAATTTCTCTTCAGGGAGATGTGTGATGAACATAATACAGGATTCGTAATCGAACTTACTCGGGAATGTAATGTGAGAACACTATCAAATGAAGACCGTATATTGTCATGGACACACTGAGTGTTTGTATGAGAATACAAAGGATATTACAATATGAACGTAATAATCGTTGAACCTATGAAAAGATATGAGATGGGATATCGATATTACAAAGAATGTGGGTGACCACTTTATAGTATTTGAAGGGGTGACAATTAATGCCGCTAAAGGCGCCTCTAATTTTCAGGCGTGTTCGCTATGAGAGTCTTGAACTGCCACGTCTGTTAGCCAACTGTCATAAGTTGTTAAATACGCCAAAAACCGCCTTTCTACCAGTCATGTGGGTAACTGTTGATGTCCCCCGACTAGTTCGGTGGTTAGTGATTGTCCAAAGTCGTGTAGCTAGTCAGACGATGTCCATAGCTGATCGTTCATGACCTAAACTGGTCGTCAACCAGTTTGATCGTAATAAACAGAATTAGACTTTGTTTATAAAATGGTTATAGATAATCATAGTATAGTAGGCCTCCTTTGACAGAAAGTCTGACTTTGACCAAAAAAAGGTTGACCTAGTCAATAATCATTGTATAGTAGCCTCTTTCTTTGAGGAAATGCTCTTTCTACGGATAATATACTATTGGGTATGAGTTTTTATACATATTGTTGTTTTTTGTTTCCTTTCTTACTAGGAATTTTGAGTTATTTGAGGACCTCGCCAAGGATTTTCATAATCCTTTTACTGCATATTTTATTTATTCATTCATGCCATCTGCCAGAGTTATTCATGCAACGGAACATAATTTCATTCATAATAGGAGAGTAATGGTCTCTACGAGGACCTTTGAACCATAGCTTTCATCACCTCATTATATTCATAATGATCTATCAAGTCTGAACTAGCTGGTTCTAAGACTTTTATTTATCAATTATGGTTCAGCCTTATATACTTTCATTATGTGACCCGATATGAATGCCTCAAGCGCTCGGGCATGGACTTTGGTTCTCGATCCGTGTTCTCACAAGAGAAACTTTAGCAATTGTAGAGGCAAAGTGGGTGTTGACAACTTTTCTCCAATATCCTCCAAATTGAGGGTATCTCATTGTTAACCAGATCTTTATTACTTCCCAAATAAAAGATTCTTGTTCGTTCCACATTCCCGGCATTGTAATATGTGCTCATCAAGTTGCCGGAGTTTTCATCTTTATGATGAGCCACTTCATGAGGTATTTCAGCTTCAAGGTGAGTTCTATTCAAGAGAGTTTAAAGAGTGATTAATAATTATTTTGACTAGTGTCATTAGATCATAGACCCATAGGCGTCTCTATAGATTTTATATCAAGAACCAATAAGTCAAGTTCGCATTGGTGGATATACTATTAAACCTAGGGTATTCCAATCTTAGCGACGTATTTACTGCAAGTAAACACTGTAGTAACTCCTCCATAACTAGAAAGTATTTGGTAGACTCTCTGCTTCTAGTGTACAGGAGCATAAACTAAAACTTAAGTTTAGGTTGACTAGTGTGTGTATCTTAGTACTAAAGCTCTTTTCCTTCTAGAAAATACGACGACATTCAAACTTTTGGGCATTTATCTCCCCTAATGCCAAGATCTGATCTTTATTAATAGCATACTATAAAATTTTCCTATCATGGGCACATGATTGATTGAATTTAAGATCCAACATGATCTCCAACAACTGGTAGTGGCCCAAAGGTGCATGTTGTATTGGTGATAACATGTGGGAAATGTTTGATTCCTCCAGCATGTACTAATTTCAACAAGGGGTTTGATAATTATATGTAGTGAGCTCGACTTTTATCATTGCAGTGGCACAAAAACTGCATGATCCTAACATTTTGTAGGATATTCCAACTTCTAGTTGGTTATTAATCTGCGACGAAGATCCATACGGAGTCCGAGAGTTGGCAGACTTATTCTATAGTCTAGCTTCTTTATTGCTTGCCCAAGTTTTGATCCAATTACTCATACCATATTTTAAACTAATTTGGATAATTCAAACTTCAAGTTTGTAATTACGCAACATGTTTTGTATGGTCATAAGAAGTGTTGGACCGTAAAGGCGACTAGAGGGGGGGTGAATAGGAGCACGCTCACTTTTTCACAAATTATGAACTCAATACAATTTCACTCCAGTAGCTATTAGAAAGCTATGAAGATCAATATACCAGTACAGCGGAAGACTAGTATTGAATCCAATTAAACCCCTAAGCAATGTGACAATAATCAGCAAGAATCAAAGCAACACAAGTACTGGCGGTCTGACCTCTGTACAGAACCGGTCGGACCGATTGCCAGGCGGTCGGACCGCTGTTATACTGGCGGTCGGACCGCTCCGAAATCGGTCGGATCGGTGGTGACGGGCGGTCGGACGGCGATCTGTAACCGATCTGAAAAGAAAATCAGCCCGATGACGAAGATGCAATTAGGCCTAACTTTTGATTCTCAACTCCAAACTTCACGAAACTTTGCACACACCTTCTCTATGCTATTGAGGACCTATTCCAATCGAATATTATGATAATTCTTGGAACGATCTTGAGCAATTGTCAATTGATTAACAGAAGGTCTAAAACCGGGCAAGAACGAAAACTTGATCCTAATGCTTGTTCGTGAGTGATTGATGATCAAGATGATGCTAGATAGATTCACACATATCACAGCAAGCTAATTCACGTGAAAGAATCAATCACAAACTCGCGGATCAAAGAAAGCCCTAAAAACACGAAATTGAAAGCAAGAACGAAAAGAGACTTATCTCAAGCAAACCTTGCATAGATTGATTTCGTGATTGATGCTGGATTACATCCACACCATCATGGATCAGTGGACAATCAAAGATCACGAAATTCACCACAAACCATCAAGAGCCCTAGCCTCCACCTTAACTCCCCTAAAGACAATTAGGGTTTTGAAACATAAAAGGCGAGAGAGAAGAGCTAGGTGGTGCACCACCACCTCCCCTATTTATAGTGGAGGCCTAGACTCCTAGGGTTTGACTCCATTGGGCTCCGTTAAGGCCCACTAACAAGCGGGTCACACACGCACGCAGCCGCAGCGGCGTCTTTAACCTTTGACCTAAACCGCTTCACCATGCGTCATGGATTTGCCAATAGGTCACCCTTGTCCATCTTGTGTCACGCTTGAGTCGTTGACCTCACCGCATCGCCAATCGCTCGACCTCAACTCTCCAAGTCTAGTCCCGATCTTCCTCGCCGTTGACCTTCGTTGACCACCAAGCAACCTGCACAACCATAGACAAGCAAACACGAATTCGGGAACAAGTTCTTCACAACTTGACCCATGTTAGTCAAAACATGCATCATGCAAAACATATGCCATGGAACCCATGTACTTGACCTAACAAAACAAAGATCGCCACGGTTGGCCGATGATCAAGTGAATACCGGTCCGACCGCTCCAGTGAGCGGTCGGACCATTTTGGCCGGTCGGACCGCTCCTCGTGAGCGGTCGGACCGCCTTTGGGACTTAGCGAAATTCAAGCCCTCAAATTCAAACCTTTCGAAACTTTAAACCAATAGAACTTCATCGAGACTCCAAAATTATGAGACCAAGTGCATTGGGATCCCTCACTTGCCTACAACACCTATTTTTGGCCCGGCCCATTCGAGAACTTTTAGGTCATTGCCGGTCCGGCCGCCCCATATGGTTGGTCCGACCGATTTGGGACCGATCGGACCGCCGATGCAAGGACCGGTCGGACCGCTGTCGCAAGAACTGTAACTTTGTCGAAAACACGTGAAACGACAAACCGTAAACGCCATTGCCAATTGTCACATCATCCTAAGATCTGGAACATATCCCCATGAAATCCACAATCTCCCCCTTGATGAACACATTGACAATTATCCAGAAAATGTAAGTAAGAGGTTTGAAAACGAGTTTACTCGCAGTTTTCGCACAAAGGCACAACTTGGTCCATAAGCAAGAAAAAGCAATGAAAATGACCAAGCTGGCATCAGAATAGTATAGGCATGTGAGACAAGGCAAAAGAAAGCATAAAAACTTTGATTTCCAGGAAAGGGTCAAAATTCTCACATGAGGTCCATATGAAAGAACAATTGTTCAATTGACCTATGATCATTGTGAGTATAAAAGAATGCAATTCAAGTTCGAATATTCAATAAGACAATAAGAATGCAACTCAAGAACTCCCCCTCACTATGATCCTCAAATTTCAAATTTTGGTTTCTCCCCAACAACTTCTCCCCAAAGAAAGAAATATATTCTCATTAACACATCTTCTCTTCTCATTTAACACATCTTCTCCCCCTTTGACAATGGATTCATCAAGGAATCACACCTTCCTCTCATCCAGAGATAATAAATATAGAATAAAGGAAGAAGCAGAAACAAAAGAAGTATAAAGAGGAATATGCATGAAATGCAATGGAGTGACTTCAATTTTTGTATTTTTTAATTTTTGATTACAAGAAGCTTTGGAGATTACCCAAAAGAACAAGCTAGTATCTCTAATATTGCACAAACAAAGATATCAAGCTGATGCGCTAGCAAGATCATGGTAAGACATATATATCAAAGCTAAGCACAAAGGCTCAAAAGTAAAGCAAGAGATTTGATCAATTTAAGCAACGCTTCAAATTCAGCAAGTTCATCAACAGGGATCCTAAAGTGAAATTGGCCATGTCAAAATATCAAAGTGAGATCAAAAATCTAACAAAGACCACATTAAGAGTCAATCAAGTCCTGTATTGAATCATTTTGCTCAATATTTTGTAAACGCCCATTTGTCAACATTTTTCTCATTTGCATTGAATATTGAAGTTGACTAATGATCTAACTTAGTGACAAGATCCTGGACTAGGAGCCATCCACAAACTCATCCTAAGCTTGACCAAAAGTTGATTAAAGGTATATCTTAGTAAAGAAGATCTGGACTAGGAGCCATCCACAAACTCTTTCTAAGCTTCTACAGGCGACAAATCTTGAGGTTCATGTCATTTCGACAAGCGGTTCCCATGAGATCGTTCGTTCATCAAACTATCTCCAAGTTCATGTCATTTGACAAGCAGTCTCGTAAGAATAGTTTGGCACAATTTAAGCATAAGACAATCTTGATTTTCATTTTTCACATGAGCAGTTTTAGAATCTCAAGAACACAAAAGCTCAAGTAATGGTCAATTTTAGATCAAAGAGCTAACAAAGCAATTCTGACAGGGCCAATGTCACAAGAGGAGCACTAATTGCGCAACTCGCTAAAACATCCACAAATTGCAATTTCTTAGTTTGAGTTGTTTAAAAGGTTCTAGCTCATATAGCAAAGACTTAGCTACACATGTAAAAGCATGATAATTCTAGCAAGTCAAAGAACTAGACATGACATTGAGCAAGAATTGAAATACAAAAGCTCTAAAGGGTAATAGGCAAAGCTTCATCACTTTTTAAAGATAAGCAGAAAAACTTATATTACAATGCATTTTTTTTGGATTTTTCATACCATTTGTTGTAACCACTTGTTGGAGTTTTCATATGAATGCAATATGACACAATGAGATGCAATTAAAAAGCCTAAAAGCCTAAAAAGTTCGAAAAGATCACTAAGTTCAGAAAAAGAACAATAAAAGATCAAAAGAACAAGGAAAGATAAGAAAAAGATCAAACTCCCCCTCAAACCAACCCATAAGGATAAATTACCCCTAACTCGCTTCTTAAGGAGGAAAATCTGGTTTGATCTAAAGGCTTGGTAAGAATATCTGCCAATTGAGCTTCGGACTCTACGAAGTGCATCACAATATCACCTTTTTCAACATGATCTTTAAGGAAGTGAAAGCGAATGTCTATGTGCTTAGTCCTAGAATGTTGCACTGGGTTTTTAGCAATATTAATAGCAGAAGTGTTATCACAGAAAAGAGGAACACTAGCAAAGTTTAACCCATAATCTTTCAAAGTGGACGTCATCCACAAAATCAGCTCTGACAACTAGCGTGACTACATACTCGCCTCGGAGTGGATTGTGCCACGTAAGACCGCTCTAGAAGACCAAGATACAAGAGAAGTGCCTAGGAAGTGACAGTGCACGAGGTACTCTTCCTATCTAACCGACTGACCCTTAAAATCGAATCCGAAAAACCTCTAATGGACAAAGTCAAGAGCGGGAATACCAAATGCCATATAGGAGGGTAGAGTGTAAATACACGAATATGCGCTTAACGGCTTGGCGATGGGAAGTTCTCGAGGCGCTGAAATCTTGCACAAAGACATACCGTGAAGTGAATGTCCGGTCTCGAGGCCGTCGGATACTGAGAAGGAGCCGATCATCTTTGCGGTACTCGCGTTGATCCACGACTTCTCCTTCCTCATCTGGATCCAAAACAATGGTTGCCATGGGAGTGGAAATTGGCTTGCAATCACCCATGTTGAAGCGTTTGAGTAGATCTTTAGTGTACTTCGTCGATGGATGAAAGTTCCTTCCTTGCATTGCTTGATTTGAAGTCCCAAAAGTAATTAAGCTCTCCCATCATACTCATCTCAAATTCCTGGACATAGTGTCGGAAAAGTTGGAAACAAGAGCATTAGAGGAACCACCAAAGATAATATCATCCACATAAATTTGAGCAAGCAGGAAGTCATTGTCACGCCTAAGAATAAATAGAGTTTTATCCACTTTACCCATCTCAAAATTATTTTTAAGCAAGAAGGTCTTAAGTCTATCATACTGTGCTCTAGGGGCTTGTTTAAGACTATACAATGCTTTAGATAGCTTGAAAACACGATTTGGATATTTAGGATCCTCAAAACCAGGGGGTTGCTTAACATACACTTCCTCATCTATGAAACCATTTAAAAGGCACTTTTAACATCCATCTGATATAATTTAAAACCTTTTGATGCAGCAAATGCAAGCAGAATGCGAATGGCTTCTAATCTAGCAACAGGAGCAAATGTCTCATCAAAATCTAACCCCTCAACTTGGCTGAAACCCTGAGCTACCAATCTGGCCTTATTTCTAACCACAGAACCATCCTCACCTTGTTTATTCTTAAACACCCAACGGGTTCCTATAACATTATGACCACTAGGAGGTTCTACTAGGTTCCAAACTTTGTTTCTTTCAAAATTCTCTAACTCCTCATGCATGGCATTTACCCAGCTAGAATCAGATAAAACATGTGATATATCGCGGGGTTCAAAAGAAGCAACAAAAGCTGAATGAGAGTAGAGATTTGGATCATTATACCTGGAGCGAGTGACTCGCTCATGTAGATTACCTATTATACATTAGAAGGATGCTATCTTTGAATGCGAAGTGGAGCGCCCGGGTGAGATACCGTTTCTTCGACCTCCGCAGGTACTGCTGATGATGAAGATGCAGCAGGAGCCTCAACTGAAGGTGAAGTAGACGAGCGTGTTCTTGTATCGATATGGGCGCTTCAAGAGCAGCAGATGAAGGAATGATATTAGCCGTCCTCATCTTCCTCCACAAAAATGCTCTCTGTCACAGTAAATCATCTCTAGCAATAGATCTAGCTCGTGGCTAGTCTCATCAAAAGTGACATTACAAGTCTCTGAATAATGTTAGTCTCAGATTAAAACCCAAAACCCCTCGAATGAGCGGGATAACCGTAAATATCCCATCAAAAGTTCTTGATTCAAATTTATCTAAATTGCCTGTCTTAAGAATAAAACATTTTGATCCAAAAACTCAAAATGCGAAGCAGAGGGTTTTCTACCAAAACGAAGCTCATAAGGAGTCTTGCCTAAAGAAGGTCTCAAAAGACATGATTTGCAATATGGCAAGCAAGAGCAATAGCTTCGCCCAAAATCTCCTCGGTGTGCTATACTCATCTAGCATCGTTCTAGCCATTTCGACCAAGGTCCTATTCTTCCTTTCCACCACGCCATTTTGTTGAGGGACGTGTGGAGAGGAGAGCGATGCTCAATACCACGCCAAAGACAAAAAGAAGCAAAGAAGCATTTTTGAACTCCGTGCCATTATCACTGCGAATCGCTCTCAAAGCACCGAAGCTCGAAGCCAAACGAAGAACAAGGTCATGAAAATAACCAAAAGCTTCATCTTTTGAAGTAAGAAGGAACACCCAAGTATATCTAGAAAGATCATCGACTATGACAAGAATATACCATTTTCCACCGATCGATCGGACTCTGGCGGGACCAACAAAGTATCCATATGAAGCAACCGTCCCGTCCGTCACCATAACCATAGTCACGCGAAGGGTGTGAGGCGGCAACTTGTTTGCCATGCCTACTGTATGCGCACATACAAAGATCCTTGACAGCTTTGAGTTTGGGCAAACCTCTCATGAGATCAAGGTTGCTAACTCGTGTCAGATGATCAAAACCAATGTGCCCCAAACGTCGATGCCAAAGCCAGAAATCAGAAGAAGATGTAAGCAAACATTTAAGAGATCCAAAGAAGAGATTCGAAAAATCACTCCAAAATTCTACCAACTCTAGAGATTCCAAACACAAGCTCACCAGTAGAATCAAGCACACGACAAACATTTTTCTTAAAAACAGTCTCATAGCCATCATCAAGAAGCTGAGATACGGAAAGGAGATTATACCTAAGCTTGTCCACAAGAGCGACATCCTTTAGAATGAATTTATTGTTTACCCTAATTGATCATGTTCCTTCAATTCGCCCTTGTGTATCATCTCCAAAGGTGATGAAGTCACCACCTGTTGCCCGCGTGAAAGAGGTGAACCATTTTGAGTTTTCGGTCATGTGGCGTGAACATCCGGAGTCAACGAACCACCTGTTCTTCCCCTTTCCGCGGTAATCCTCATTATCATCAATGTCGTCCGTGTCAGCCATGAAGCACATGCCAGTGAAGTCTTTGGCCTTTCCTTTCTTTTTGCCTTGAGGGATCTCCTCCTCCTTGTCCTCCTCACTCCCGGTATCCACATCGCTCAAGGATTGATCCTCAAAAGTGGCAAGGACCCGGTGAGCAGCCTTCACAAGCTTATTAGCCTCATACCTTGATTTGTTGAAAGGAGGCTTCTTCCAAGTCGGCTTTCCTTCCTTATGATTGCTCTTACCTTTCGACTTGGGGCAATTTGTCGGATATGATTGAGCTCACCACATTCATAGCATGTCACCGGACCACCTCTCTTTTGTTTCTCACATTATTGTAGGCCGTGTGAATTTTTAGCTAGAAGAGCTAACTCTGTTTCAGGAATACTTTCAAGCTCCTCTTCATGAATAGCAGATAAACAAGCAAATGAAAATCCAGAAGAAGATTCAAAAGAGTCATCAATAGCCTTTTTGAGAGGATCAGCTACCAAAGCTAAATTATCTTTCTTGGGATAATCAACTCTTTTAATTTCATGAGTCTTGAGTTTACTATAAAGCAATTCTAAAGTAAGACTTGAAAGATCAACATTTTCCTCTATAGCCGTAGCCTTCATCTCCCACTCCTTGGTGTTGATTGCAGCCAAGAGATGGGTAGCATTTTCAGATTGAGAATATTCAATATCAACAGCTTTCATTTGATTAATTACTTTATTAAAGCGACTGAAAATGTCATCGATGTTCTCTCCAGGACGCATCTCGAATTTATTGTATTCATGCTTGTAAACTGTTTGGCGCACCTTTTTGATTTGGGACGAACCCTCATGATATGTTTCGAGAGTGTTCCAAATTTCATGCGCAGTTGAAAGATTGCAAATTCTATCATATTCTTGTCTACCAAGTGCACCATATAAAAGATTCTTAGCCTTATTGTTGTTAGCCAAAAGAATTACAGAAGCAGGTGTAGCAATTTCAGGAATAACAAGCGGGGCTCTAACAACATCCCAAATAGCTTGTCCCTCGCTCTCAAGAAAGACTCGCATACGATTCTTCCAATAGGCATAGTCGTGCCCATCGAAGATATGCGGTTTAGTAGAAAACTTATCCATCACCAAAGTTGGTGACCGGTTAAGATCAAGATTGAACTAGCTGACTCGATACCACTTGTTGGACCGTAAAGCGACTAGAGGGGGTGAATAGGAGCACGCTCACTTTTCACAAATTATGAACTCAATACAATTTCACTCCGGTAGCTATTAAAAGCTATGAAGATCAATATACCGAGACAAATGGAAGACTAGTATTGAATCCAATTAAACCCTAAGCAATATGACAATAATCGGCAAGAATCAAAGCAACACAATCATTGGCGGTCGACCTCAGATCTTGAGCCGGTCGGACCGATTGCGGGCGGTCGGACATTATTATCTTGGCGGTCGGACCGCCCAAATCGGTCGGACCGGTGGTGACGGGCGGTCGGACCGGCGATATCTGAACCGATCTCAAACAATAAAATCACCGATGACGAAGATGCAATTAGGTCTAACTTTTGATTCTCAACTCTAAACTTCACGAAACTTTGCACACACCTTCTCTATGCTATTGAGGACCTATTCCAATCGAATATTATGATGATTCTTGGAACAATCTTGAGCAATTGTCAATTGATTAACAGAAGGTCTAAAACCGGGCAAGAACGAAAACTTGATCCTAATGCTTGTTCGTGAGTGATTGATGATCAAGATGATGCTAGATAGATTCACACATATCACAGCAAGCTAATTCACGTGAAAGAATCAATCACAAACTCGCGGATCAAAGAAAGCCCTAAAAACACGAAATTGAAAGCAAAAACGAAAAGAGACTTATCTCAAGCAAACCTTGCATAGATTGATTTCGTGATTGATGCTGGATTACATCCACACCATCATGGATCAGTGGACAATCAAAGATCACGAAATTCACCACAAACCATCAAGAGCCCTAGCCTCCACCTCAACTCCCCTAAAGACAATTAGGGTTTTGAAACATAAAAAGGCGAGAGAGAGAAGAGCTAGGTGGTGCAGCCACCACCTCCCCCTATTTATAGTGGAGGTCTAGACTCCTAGGGTTTGACTCCATTGGGCTCCCGTTAAGGCCCACTAACAAACAGGTCACACACGCACGCTTCGCAAAGCGCCGTCTTTAACCTTTGACCTAAACCGCTTCACCAGACGTTATGGATTTGCCAATAGGTCACCCTTGTCCATCTTGTGTCACGCTTGAGTCGTTGACCTCACCCGGCATCGTCAATCGTTCTGGACCTCAACTCTCCAAGTCTAGTCCCGATCTTCCTCGCCGTTGACCGTCGTTGACCACCAAGCAACCTGCACAACCATAGACAAGCAAACACGAATTCGGGAACAAGTTCTTCACAACTTGACCCATGTTAGTCAAAACATGCATCATGCAAAACATATGCCATGGAACCCATGTACTTGACCTAACAAAACAGCATCGCCACGAAGTTGGCCGATGATCAAGTGATATCTGGTCCGACCGCCTCTCGTGAGCGGTCGGACCGCCTGGGACTTAGCGAAATTCAAGTCCTCAAATTCCGAAACCTTCTGGAAACTTTAAACCAATAGAACTTCTTACTGGAGACTCCAAAAATTATGAGACCAAGTGCATTGGGATCCCCTCACTTGCCTACAACACCTATTTTTGGCCCAGCCCATTCTGAGAACTTTTAGGTCATTGCCGGTCCGACCGCCCCATATGGCCGGTCCGACCGATTTGGGACCGGTCGGACCGCCGTGCAAGGACCGGTCGGACCGCCCCTGTCCAGTAAGCCTGTAACTTTGTTGAAAACACGTGAAACGATAAACCGTAAACGCCATTGCCAATTGTCACATCATCCTAAGATCTGGAACATATCCCCATGAAATCCACAAGAAGTATGTTTTAAAAGCATAAAACTACAGGGTGCTCTTCAAGAATATAAATAAAACACTGGAATATAAAATATTTGACCAGAGTTAATCTGCACATAAATACTAGATTTTCTTCTAAACTACAAATCTAGTTGAATAACCAAATAGAATAATTATTCAACGAAAATATTTGTTGTTCAACAAGAACACCATGTATAATTAAGGGCAATAATTTTATACGCCAGATTTTAATTAGTAATGCGAGAATAAACATGTCCAAATTAGATCATTCAGGATCAATAAAAATCAAATAGGTCACTATATTTTATTTTGGGAGCTATATTCCCTTCAAGCACGTGATATGGCTTCTGGTGGTGATGCAATTGCAGACTGCATTTACCAATTATGCATGTGTCATTTCTGATGAGTATGACACGCTTCGGTGCATAGCCAACACGGCATATATGCGACTGCATCAAGCAGCCATTGGTTTTCCATGTGTATTCCTGCATGTTGGTGGTTAACATATTCCTAAAGGCACAAATCAATTTCCCTTCGTGGGTTGCAATGATTGTGGTTGCCAACAGCATGAGTATCCGCAATAGCGTAAATGTCATTTTCCATATCAACTGGATATGGATAGTAATAATGTAATTTACTTTAATTATCTCACAACATAAACTAGATTAATTTATTACTTCGGGCTAATTTGCTTCTAGCTTTGACCTAGGATATGCTACTGTGCCTACCATGTCTCTTGTTTTGAATATTTTTCTATGTTTCTTAGGTTCTAATATCCCACACATGCCCAATCCCCCCTTCACACCAACTATAAAATCCCGAGTGATAGCATGTGCATTAGGCATTTGCTTGAAATCAACTTGATGTTTTAGTTAAGATTTGCAATCATACTCTAATAGGAGTATAATTTTATTGGCGTGAAACCAATATATACTATGTAACATTCTGCTTACAAAGTTCTTCAATTAAGAAATCTGTGCGGTGGAGGATAGTGTTATATATACTCCAAGTCTTAGGGCATAAGTTATTTGTATTTATTTGAGAATTATGGTGCTTTCTAGCCAAAGTGATCCATCAGAGATCAACATATAACTAGGCTTGTTCCTGTACCACTCAGAAAAATAGTTTTCCTTTAGCCATTTGGCATCTTTGCACTACAATTAGATATCAAGAGCACATGTCCAATATTTTGTTAGCAAGACATGGAAAAATATTTTCAATTTTTAGGTATAAGATTTATAAATTTTATTCCATGTAAGATTAATTCTTTTACTACAGATAAGATATGCTACTGGCAATACGTTCTATTAAGCATATTTAATCAACTATTCATTAGGGGATAAGTCTTTAATATAACAACTTAGACCATTATTTTATCTATGGCATCTGGTAAAACAAATCTAATGTATAAGTTTTCAACCTAAAGCAAAAGATAACATATGGTCACCATGAGCAAGACCAAGGTTGACATGAGTTGAATCTATACCACTAGTGTGACTTGTGCGAAAAGGCAACATCATTACAAAACTAAGGGGTAACTAGGAGATTACTGTAGGTCTCTATGGAGCATAGCATGTGCTTATTATTTCTGTCGTTCTGGACAAGCAAATATCCACTTAGTGATGTCTAACATATCCCATATAATTCATGCAATTTTCTATGTGTTAACATCTGGTAAATAATTTTAAATGCATGAAGCAAGTGCAAAATAGTATAGATTAATTTTATCTATTCAGTATACAATTTTACACATTTCTCATAATTTTCCTAGTATTTTTGGGATTTATTTGATAATTGTTAAGGTCTTAAAGCAATTTTTAGAATTACCAAACCCTTTAATTAATTTCCCAAACGCACAATACCATAAAAATAAACCATAAAAAATCTGATGCTTCCAAGGTGTACTAGGTCTAAGGTTTCATAAATTTATGGAAGCTCGTATAACTTAGAAATTCTGTTTCTAGGATTAATTTAAGGTTATTGCATAAAACAATATTGTTAAAGCAAATAACCATAAAACATACTGGTCCATCGCAAAAATTGGATTCCCAAAGGGTTATTTTGCAAGAATATATTTATGCAAAAATTTCTTAATCACAAAAATATCCTCATAATTTTCAGAATTATGAGGGGCTTTTCGTAAAACTTTTGGTATTTCCCTTTTGTCCCCTGAAAAACTGGTATGCTGGGCCGGCTTTGCTGGGTCGTGTCCACGTCGGCCCATGAGAGGGGGTACTAGGGTTAAAAACCCTAGCACGTTTTGGTGGCGGCGACAGCGGCTCAGGCGTGTGGACACGTGCGGCGAGAGGCTCAAGTTCGGCACGACGGGCACACGGCGATGGCGGCTCAGGAAGGGCACGATGCGGCGCTGTAGGCGTAGCTCGGGCGCAATGGGGACCAATTGGGTCAGCGAGCGGCAGCGGAGACCTCAGGTGTGTGGGCGTGCAGGCGCAACAGCACGCAGTGGCGCACGAGGGCGGGTGCGGCCGATGGGAGGCCAGCAGAGGTGGTGGCCGACCATTTTTCTTTTTCTTTTCATGTATGAACAGTATTGACGATGATTAACAGTAGGTGATATCCGATCTAATCTTGGTTATCATCGATTAATCTACTAGATTAATCTAATAGCAAACTGGGGATTGGAAAAGAGGGAATCCTGAACGACATACCAATTTGCTAAAAGTACAATTCGCGCTGATAATGTGTTAAATAATCGATGCTGTAGTCGGTAGACAACCAATCCTATCACACAATGAACACTAAAACAAACACAATTTAGAGGACGATCCAAAATCTTTATTTATCTCTGGTATCTCTTGTGCATGGAGACCTCATATTTGTAGCTCAAGGGGTGAAAGCCATCCAAAGGCAGTTTAGTCTTTTGCCTATAATTAGATTTGTTACAAGTACTTCGTAAATATGGTAAGAAATAATATTTCAGCACCTCTCATTAAAAGCTTGGCTGTTAATAAGTTAAACAATTCGTGATAGTAATCTCACTTGCTATATCTTGCAAATTTTTAATCGTACTAACATACTCTTAAATTTATGTTTTGAGTCATCATATACCATATAGTATGTATATAGGTGTGAAATGTATTGGTATCTCTACTACTTAAAAGAAGGAATTGGTGGTGGTTCGCCATCCCTCATGCGATGTGAGCCATTAGATCTATCTTTCTTCGTGAGATGTGAACCATTGGATCTTGTTCTTTCTCGATTTCTCCCGTGTGTACGGTTGACCACCCATAGCCTCCCCACACACCCCAACTGCCCAAACTGGTGCGCAAGAAGCCCAAAGATTCCATCGATCTTTTCAAGAACGAGTTACCGGCGGATCACTTGCATTGTAGTCCGAGCACGACGACAGTTGATGAGATATAATTTTTTTAATCTGTAGTAAAGCACGGCATTGAACTAGTACTTGTTTAAAAAGGAAGCATGTGTACGCGCTACTGATTTTAGACATTCGTTCTCTCTTTTTTATGTGACCGGGTATAGGAGGTTAACCTCTTTTTTTACTAAACTAGTCCAGATAATCAATGGCTAGGATTTCATCAATCCTCTTACCTCTAAGGCAAGGGGTAAGTGATGTATCTTATTTTCGTGTGCGTGCGAGGAAGGTAAGTGATGTATCTTAATAAAGCTCTATATAGTTGTTTGTTGAGCATGTGCAACAAAACCCGTGTTAAATTACTTTTTTCTTTACAAAATGACTATTTTTATTGCACTGGAACGAAGAGAAGCACGTGTTATTTAGGGCTAGATCCGAGACTTGCACTACTAGAAATTGCTTAGGCAAATTAATATGGTAGGGTGGCTCGGAGAAGACGACAAAACTTTAGTATGACCCAACTTGTCTATGCGTGTGTACGCAGGTCATAACATGCTATGAACAAGTTGCTTAATCATTATTTTTTTAGGACTCAAGTTGCTTAATTAGGGACGTCTTCCTCCTACCTAAATCTCTTGATGTGATTTCTCCAGACGCAGAATGATTGTCTTTACATGCTAATAATAAATAACTCGCTGAAATTGTATGCTGATTGGAAGCATCCGAACCAGACCGTTTATTTCTTTAGAAGTAGTAGGGTACTCGTGCATTGTAACGAAATCTAAACCTTACATAAATAATATTTTTTTAACATATAAAACTGTAAGCGAGAAAAGTGACATTATCTTTGATTGTTAAAATCAGAGTACATAAGTTACACATATATAGACTACAGCTATCATGTGAACGCGTATAGCTATCATGTGAACATGTAATCTCTCGGAAGAGAAGACGTCATGCATATAGGAAGCCGAGGCACCATCCTGTCAAACACGCTCCCACAGTCGAAACGTCGCTAAGGCGGACATTTAGACTGGACCTAAATTCGGTGAAGACGGAAGTCTCGCGGACGACGGTCTGGCGATGATGATCTGGCGTGATGACGACGGTAGACGAGGCGCTCGGAAGGCCGTGGAGGGAGGGCCGTGTCGACGAGCGCACGCGTCACGCCACAACGTCATCGGAAGAGAGGATGTGCCAGAGAGGTCGAAGCCGAGGCGGTAAAGTCCAGAGCTGAGGAACGTCGACGGGTCAGCAGGGCGACGCAAACCGATCTATGATCGGAAAAAAATAGAGAAAAATCGACTTGAAGATGACCGGGCAAAACACTAATTGGTAGCCGATCGGATGATTGGTGACACGACTTAAACTATGGGTTGCACAGCCCCGAAAGAGATCATCTGCCTGGGGCGGCGCGGCGGAAGCTGTGGAGGCGGCGGCTCAGGAGCGGCATCGCTATGATACCATGTAAGCGAGGAAAGTGACGCTATCTTTGATTGTTAAAATCAGAGTACATGAGTTACACATATATAGACTACAGCTATCATGTGAACGCGTACAACTATCATGTGAACGCGTAATCCATCAGAAGAGAAGGTGTCATGCATGTAGGAAACCGGTGCATCATCCTGTCTAACAAAAACGAATCAAATAATTAAAAAATAGTGATACATATATCTATAGGCATCACATTAGTGCAACATGGTAAAACAAGAACTCATTGCGATAATTATGGAAATGACGGTAGCAAACAATATATTCACATAGTTTACTTCAATACCTATACCTATACACATGATCTCATTGCTTATTGCATTCATTTACCAGCGGGTAAAACAAAGTTTTTCACAAAATTGAATCATGACAATACTTGTAAGATACACGATATTGTAAATTAGGAAGTTTGTTATGGTACTTCGTCGGTAAAGGAGGTGGTCGCCGCGCTGTTATCAGGACTCGCTGTCGGTGGAGAAGTGATGCCTCCCTCAGTCGCCCTCCATGGCCAGTTGCCCACTATGGCTAGCCACCACGCCGTAGCCGCCCGCCGCACCCGTCGACCCGCTGGCGCCGCCCGTCGGAGGTGTGTGTGGGGAGGGTGAGAGAGGGAGAGAGAAGGGAATGCGAGGAGCGAAGGTGAGCATGGTCGGGTGGGGCGTTGCAGTGCGTGACTGACATGGTGGTCCCAACAGAGGTGGATGCGAGGATCAGAGGTGCAGTCGGGCGGGCGGGGTGGGGCGTCACTGACATGGTGGTCCCACTGCGTTGGTTCGTAGCTTTCTTACGTAGTGGGGGTGGGAAGATTCGTCCAACTACGCGGGGGCAAACCCCTTCCTTTATTAGTTAAGAAAATGACAAAGGTATTTTGAATCTACACAAATAAGTTAAATAGCAAGACCTTCCATATTCAAATAAGTTAAATAGCAAGACCTTCTATATTCATTGATGCTACTGATCCCTCCAAAAGTTGGAAAGATTATACATGGAAATAAGGATGCCTAAGCCTTTTTAGATAAATGGCAAATGTTTTACAAATTTGACTCTGAACTATGCATCTACTTATTTAAATATGAACAAATATGCATTCTGTGATCAGTCAGTTGCGTATGCGTGTGCATCTATGCTCGCTTAACGGAATCACAACTTCAGAAACCAAAATAGAGAAATTATACACTTGTTTGCCTCGTAACATGCCAAGCCAAAACACATGGACGATGGATATGCTAGCTGTGTCGTGAATGACCTCTAAAATAATGAAAAAAAATATGTGTATTGAAGCTCAAGACTAATGCTACCTCAGTTGATCCCCATTATAACTTGTGGCTCCAGCATACTCAAAACAAAACATTGAAAGACATTTCATGGACAACTTGGTGACACTCTAACTGAAAAACCTGAAAGCATGAATGTCACTCAACCTGAAAGCATATATATCCCAACTAAACAACCTTAAAGTACTTATAGACAGATAAACATATATATCCCCGTTTATATTTCTTCTTCTTTGCCTCATACCAAATCCTACAAAAATAGTTATCACTCGTCAAACTTCATAGCACCAGCTAGTACTGTACTGCTTAAACTAAAACAACTATGAAATAAAGATATATTTACATTAACTTAAACTGCTTAGTTCCAATGTAGATTGGCTAGACAAATTATGGAAGTGTTCAGCCATGTAAACACCAGCCACCGGGAGGAGCAAGGGAGTCGTTAAGTTCATAAATTCAGAAGTCAAAACACATGAACCTGCTCAAGGTGTTCTCCCATCCTTGATGATCATGACAACACACATCCTTCAGTGGTCAACAATAGTACTTTTGGTTGCTCAAACTCAGTTTAACATGTCCTCTTAACAGGAATAGACTGCACATATGCCCCTGCTATTTGAATGGCCAACAGAGAGTAAGAATGGCACTACTACAAAGCAGGCCATAGAAGACGCCTCATCACAGACGGTTCTTTGAAACCGTCTGTGATAAAATAATCACAGGCGGTTCCAAGACGAACCGTCTGTGATATATAAAACCATATGTGATATGTAGATATCACAGACGGTTCGTGGTTAGAACCGTCTAGTATCACAGACGATTCTAATCACGGACCGTCTGTGATACTCTCGGTATCACAGACGGTCCATGATTAGAACCGTCTGTGATACTTCATAAGACGGTTCTAACCATGAACCGTTTGTGATGGCAGTGGATTGGCTGCCGCAGCAGAGGATTGTGTGCGCGACAGTGGATTAGCTGACGTGGCAGAGGATTGGCTGCCCAAACCCTACCACGGCAGAATATTGGTTGCCATGGTAAAATCAGACGATTTTTGTATAAAACTATATGTGATACTTTTGTTTTATTGGGCGGAAAATAAAAATTTACACTTAATGGGCGGGCTACCGAAAATCTCTTTATATTAACACAAACCTTCATCTCCTCCTTTGCCATCTCCATCTCCTTCTCTGCCATTTCTCCTATGCCATCTCTGTCTCGCCCTGACCTTGCGCACCGGCCTCCCCTGTGGCCTCCTCCACCTCACCCCAGCCTCGTCGTCGCCAGCCTCCCACGACCTCGTCGCCCCCGGTCTCCTCTACTTCGTCGCCCCGTCCTCCCTGAGTTCGTCGTCCGCGGCCTCCTCCACCTCGCCCCGGCCTCATCGTCGCCGGCCTCCTATAACCTCGTCACCCCAGCCTCCCACGACCTCACTCTCTCTACTCCCCTCTTTTGCTCTGTGATGTGGATTACTACTGTGATGTGTTAGTGCTCTGTGAATGGATTAAGTTGATGCTACTGTGATGTAGGTGATGCATGTTGTGTTGCTTTTAGTGCTCTGTGAATGGATTGAGTTGATGCTACTGTGATGCTGTGGCTATTGTGGGAAAGCTAGCGAAAAGTTCAATCCGAAAATCCATATCAGATTCATTCGCGAGGCTCGGGAGGCTCCAGACGAAGTGAAAATCCATTTTGTTTTTTTGCCATAGAAAAAAACAAGAACCGTCTGTGAAAATAGACTATCACAGACGGTTCTATTCACGAACCGTCTGTGAAAATAGACTATCACAGACGGTTCGTGAATAGAACCGTCTGTGATAGCCTTTTTCATAGACAGTTCAAAAACCGTCTATGATGACCTCGTATCATCACAGACATAAAAATTCAGACGGATCAAAAACCGTTTGTAATGATGGTTTAGAACCGTCTGTGATGAGCTTTTGTGTAGTAGTGTAGGAAGCTCCAAATTGAGCCCTGCAATGGTGAACAAGAGTAATTTTTGTTACTCTAACTAAACAACCTAAAAGCAAGAATATCACTCTCAAAACTCAATTTGACATGTCCACTTAAATAGGTATAGACTATACATTGCGCATATACACACCCTTTCTCTTTGTATGAACAACAGTCAGAGTAAAAACCTAAAAGCAAACCAATAAACAAATATCCTTTGACCATCTCATTCTCCATGAAGATATTAAATCAAACAATTCTAGAACATTAATTGCATGCTATATGCTACTGATTCTATTCTATCTCTAATAGTCTTGTTACACAAGACGTACACTCTAACATCCCCTCGCAGTCCGAGCGGAAGCGTCGCGGACACTTAGGCCTGAGAAGAAGCCGACGAGAAGTATCATGCGAAGAGCCGTCAGTGAAGTTGTCTGTCATTGAGATAGTTGTCGAAGTAGGGTTGCTGATGATAAAGAGTGGCGTTGTTGACGAAGGTCGTAGGATGTCACTATAGACGAAGATAACATCGATGTAGTGAGAAGTCGATGTCAAAGTTGTCACAGTCCAGGAAGGTTGTCGTAGTCAAGGCAACACAGTAGGAGATGACGGCAAAGAGGATTGCCACAATGACGAGAAGCCGATGGTGCGTGATCGAAGAAGCGCAGCGATAGAGAGTCGGACTGGACTCGCACACTCTTAGCGGCGAGGAAGGGGAGAAGTCGATGGTGCAATGATAAGATAAGCTGACGGTAGGAGCGAAGAAGTAGACGAAGAAGTAGAGGAAGGACTAATCTATTGATCAGAGGAAGAAACCGATATATTTGGTAGGGAAAAGAAGACATAATTGTGTGCAAAGAAGTTCGGTGGCGCCGCGTAATAACCCTAGAGAGGCGAGATAGGAAGGAAACTACGTCCAACATCATCAGCATTGGGAGCATGCATGTGCATGCATGAAGACAGTGATGCAACTAAAGGAAAGAGACTAGAAGAAAACAAAAGGAAGCATATACATAGATAAAACAGAAGAAAAGAAAGGAAGATAAAGAAGAAGAAAAGGATTAAAGAAGAAAACATGCATGTATAGCAATGGGAGAGCTAGATAATTGCAAGCATGTGTGTGACCGAGAGATGCAAAGATGCATGCAACAGCATGCGGTGCATGCTTGTGCATGGTCGGCGAGACAAGACCACGTCACAAGAAGAAGATGCTAGCGACAACAAGGAAGAAGGCAGCAGATCTACTTGGTTTGGCAGACACCGGCGTAGTGACACGGGGAGAGACGATGAAGCGGTAGTCAATCACGGTTGGCAAGCATGGTTGGTAGTGGAGAAAAGGCTAAACAAATAAATCTGATCTACTTATTAGAGGAAATAATAGGTGAAAAAGAAACCGATCTACTTGATTCGAGAGGAAGAAGGGATGTCATCTATCTACAATGTGCGCCCCCTAGAAGATTACATCGCCTCTCCTGGGGGCCGTCTGCTGTGGAATTTGGTGGTGACCAGGAACAAGCCCAGATACGAGCCCGCTATGATACCATGAAGGAAGATAAAATAACTAGAATAATTGTTAATGTATTGCTTGAGCCTCGGGATGCATATATATATAGTACATGGTGACTTAGATATCAAATCAATCTATTAGAGATAAGAAAGGAATCAGATATAAATCATAACTGATTCTATGCCATCTCTAACTAGTCTGGTGTGTCTTGCTACACAAAACGTATATTGTAACAGTAAGAGCACATATTCAATCTAAAAAGAGGAGTACAGATTCTGAAAGAACAATAAGAAAAGCGCATGCAACAGAAAGAAAATTGGCTACAGGGCAACTTTTGTGTCCTTAGCTAACGAACAACAAAAAATTGTGACTTGGCCAAAAGACACTCATCAAATTTTGTGGATATTGGTTGTAGAACACTAAGGCTTAGGAGAGAGAAATACTACAAAATAACCTTTATACCATCCCCTCTATGACAAGAGGGCCCTTCAGAGAAAGAAAACAGAGGATTCCCGGGGAGGCGATGGGAGGCGGCATCGCGGGCGAGGGCGCATGGCGGCGGCACTAGCGGCGAGCTAGATGGTGGCCGAGGCACGGGTGACAACAGTGACAATGCTATGGCGACGGCCTTTGGAAGGTGATGAGACCACAGGCACGGCGACGGCGAGGAGAAGCCATGGGATCTAATGGCACGACTAGAGGTGGTCCGAGGTGGTAGGGCGATGGTGGCCGACATTGGAGAAGACGGGCGGCAGTGGCGGCGGTCCACGATGATGCATCGATTGAGACGAGGTGGATAGTAGATAGAGGAGGTTTTGGAACACATGGTGACGCGAACAAAATGGCAAGGGACTCATCGGAGAGGGAGATCGAAGAGGTGAGGCAGTGACTGGACTTGGAGAAGACGACGCATTTCGGTAGCTTTGCTACACGATTAGATGTGGGAGTTGAGGGAAAATACTCATAGGATGCTGGAACATGAGATGACGCAAGTGGTTTTGCAACAATCTCACTGGAGGTGGAGATCGGGTGGTTGAGGGGTGGCTGGCTTCGAAGAAGATGACCGCGGGGCGGTCATGTTCCAGCGAGAAAAGAGGGAGATAGGTGCTGGCGGTGGCGAGACCAGCGATAGGAGGCGGTAGTGAGGCGGTGTAGGGGTGGCCCAAGGAGGCAGGTTGTGGCGCCGGCGGGAGGGAAGAAGGGAAGAGAAGAAAGAATAGGAAAGGAGACTAGAGGGGCGAAATTGACATTTTGCTTGATTTCTCTCTCCTCTCAAAACGGATAATAATATAATATTAGTCTTAGTGTCCTACAGCCAAATTTGAGTGTCTTTTGGTCAAGACGTGACTTTTGGATGTCCGCTAGCTAAGACCATCTCCAATGTTGTGTTTTAGCTGGTTCAAATGAGGGGAAAGGCATTGAATCGATTCAATACATTGGAGGGGTCGATTACAATAAAAAAAATGCATGGAACTGGACTCTACTTAGGAGTCGATTCAAAGCATTAAACAACTCATCTGAGTATTAAACAACTACATAGGAGAGAGTGCGATTGAGAGATGATATTATTATTTTGTGGTTTTTTAATGTAGTGTGGGTCCCAGTTATTAGTAGGGATCTAGGAATTGGTTCAATACATTAGAGAAAAACAAGCTCAGTTCCTAGAATACTTACATTGCATGACTTTCAATCAACATCGGTTCAATACACTAGAGATACTCTACGATCATCTCCAATGTTGTATTTTAGCCGGTTCAAATGAGGAGAGAGAAGGCATTGAATTAATTCAATACATTGGAGAGATCAATTCCAACAAAAAAAATGCATCGAACCCGACTCTACTTTGGAGTCGATTCAAAATATTAAACAACCCATATGAACATTAAACAACTACATAGGTGAGAGTGCGGTTGAGAGAGAATATTATTATTTTATAGTTTTTTAATATAACATGGGTCCCAGTTATTAGCCGGAATCGGTTCAATACATTAGAGAAAAACAAGCTTAGTTCCTAGAATACTTTGAGCATCTTTAGTGTATTGAGCCGATGTTGATTCAAAGTCATACTACGTAAGCATTCTAGGAATTAAGCTTGTTTTTCTTCAATTTATTGAACCGATTCCTACTAATAACTGAGACCAACGTTACAGTAAAAAAAGAACCAAAAAATAATAATATCATTTCTCAACCGCACTCTCTCATATGTAGTTGTTTAATGCTTTGAATCGACTCCTAAGTAGAGTCCGATTCCATGCATTTTTTTGTTGGAATCGATCACTCCAATGTATTGAATTAAATCGATGCCTTCTCTCTCCTCATTTGAACCGGCTAAAATACAACATTGGAGATGATCTTATGTGGCATGACTTTGAATCGACATCAGTTTAATACACTAAAGATGCTCTAAGAACACAAAAGTTCAATGTGCTGTAACCAATTTCGCCTAAAAAGAACGATTGGTTTTTCATTGGACACGTAACGGTGGTAGCAGAAGACGGTGATCTAGGCTGCGTGATGCGGGGTGCCCGATCTTCTCGACGTAGAACCTCTCGATAACTTGTGTATCCTATCGAACCACCAGCTGATCCCCCGGGCCAATGCACGGACTTGCAACTCTATGGAAAATTCGCCCAAACACACACTTGATTGGATCCTCGCTGACCACAAGCGAAGATCGTCGAACCCTCAATTCCTGGCGAAAAAGTAAGAACGACCCATTGTTCTCAACTCCCAATTCCCTCTGTTTTGGCTATAAGCACAACAGGAGAATCAAGCAAAAGCTTTGAAAATATATTAAACGTGGTCTGATATTACAATAAGGGTCTAACCCTCAATATATAGTGCCCCTTGTCCTCCTAATGGCTGGCTAAGAGACCCTACTCCTATTCCAATTCGGAATTAGAACTCCTACTCCAATTTCGACTCAATCTAAAACAAAAAGGAAACTCTAATTTTACAACTGTTATATTGTTTCGGTTATATCTTTTGATTCAGGAGGAATTTAGGAGTGAGGGAGGATCCATTGGATCGGACTTGAAGTTGGCTTTCCAACAAGCCCAAAAACACCCTAATCGGACTTCGTATGAGAAAGTTATGACCTTTTTACTCCGGACTGTCCTGATGATTCTGAATCCGAATTTGAGGCTGATTCCGAACCCGAATTGAATTCTGAGTTGATTCCGAGTTTGAATTTGGTTGGGCTTGTGGAAGTTTCGAATTTGACTTGGATTCTTGGGCTTCTCCCCCCTTACTTGTCTCCCACGAGCTTCTCCTCCATTGTGACGGCCTTTCTTCAAGAACAGCCTCATATCCTTCATCTATGTTCATTATTGAATCTTCCAATCTGAGCACAAACAAAACACTAGTTTTAGGTAGTATGAAATTCTCATTGATAACATTATGTGATTCAGCTAGAAACAAATTCACATGTTCTTTTATTAATTTGGCATGTGCTCTTGTAATAGGTCCAGATGGCAGATCTGGAGCTTAAACACGTATAGCTTGATCTATAGTAGCAGAAGATGGCAAAGAGCTAGGGATGCCCTCATCACTGCGCCACACGGAGTTCGAGTTGGCAAAGCAATCGTTGGGAGGACAAGGCATGCATGTTCCAAGAGCACATCTTTCAGCTACCAATGCAGTGTGCTAGCTATAGCTATCTTAGCGGTTACTCCCTCTATTTCTTTTTAAGGACTGTCTACACAGAGTTCGACTGTTTTCTTTGTAAAAAAAAACTATGATATTCTGAAAGTTCATTTATAACTCTATTATACATAAATTTCAGTAAATTATTTATGTAATTTTGGTTCTTGGTCACTGTAATTATTCTTAAAAGCCTTAATAAGTTATATTTCTATCACATGATTCAAAATCTCACATGTACTTTGGAAGGTTGAGCACAAAAAGATAAAAAAATGAAATTATATACCAACAAAATACGGCAATATGGTGAACCCGTTATGTTTTTCACATGTACTTTGAGAAGTTGAGCAAAAACAAAGATAAAAAATAAAATTATATACCAATAAAATATGGCAATGTGGTGAACCCGTTATGTTCTTCACATGTACTTTGAGAAGTTGAGTAAAAGCAAAGATAAAAAATAAAATTATATACCAATAAAATACGACAATATGGTGAACCTGTTATGTTCCGAAGAAAAAATCATAATAAATTCGGACCCAATTCATTAGATGGAAAAAAAAATACAAATCTCAAAACATATCTAACGAACAGAAAAGTGATAGTTTTAGCATCAAAAAACTATCGAAAGTTATATAGCAATCCTCTTATTGTTATAAGGTTATGTACAATGATACAGACAGCTGCTGTCTATAGTAATTCTCTATGTCACATGTAGAAAGCACTACAGACAGTTCATACAATGAGTTGTGGTGATACAGTCGGCTACAGAATTGTAGACAACACATAATCTTTTAATGCTTTTCTTGGTTCTGGTGATGACAGGATTGTAGATAACACAGTTCTCTCTATTTATTCTCTTTTATCTATGTCAGTTTAAATCCTACGTGGCAGATGCTATAAACCGCTGATGTAAACCTATTGTATATGACTGGCGTACTTTCGCTAGACACGTGGATTAAGAAGGTTGTATAACCAAGAGAATAAATATCTTAAAAATGTGAGAGAGAATAGTTTGTGAGTGAGTTAATTATAAATACAGGAGAGAGAAGATGTGATTAATAAGAGTAAAAAAAACATCAATAAATTAGTTTTGAAACAATTTTTTTTTAAAAAAAAAAAAACTATCCGCCTGGGGCATTTTCGAACAGAGTACTAGCATACAAGTCCGAACAGACTCAACCGATCAAGTACACTAACTAATGACAACTATTTCGGATTGGAATTACATAGAATTACGATCGATCGACGCGTCGTTTCGTTCGGCTTCCGGCCTGCCTAGATAGCTTCCGGCTGCAAAGAGCCAACGAGCTGGTGGCATCCTTTCGTGCCATGTTGGACTGCTGACGTGGCAACCTCGTCCATGCAACGTCGGAGAGAGACAGTCGATCTAAACTAGTGAAAAGAAGTTAATTAGTCCGACCGAACCCGGCCGGGGAAGGAGGTGTGCGCACGAGAAGACAAGACAAACCGGGATATGTGCGCGTGTGTTGTTTCAACGGCGCCGCGGGACGGTGCCGGGCGCGGCCGGAGCACGATGCTCGGGTTCCGGCCCCCGCCGCGCGCGGCCTCGTCGCGCGGACCCAGCGACGGTTGCCTTCCGCCGCCGCTACCGCGCGCTTGCATGCACGCACGGTGACAGAGGCGAGCGCTTACATGTCCTTGCTAGCCAAAGTTACCAGCAGGTAGATTGCAACAGCAGGTGCTGGAGCGCGTACGGCAAAAACAAAAGAAATGGACTTATCCTAGATCAGAAAAATGGTGCCCAGGAAACATTGAAAGACAGGAATAATATGCCTATTTTTGGAAGATCATATATGCTAAGGATCGAGTTCAAGGTTCCTCGATGGGTAGCACAATTAGTCGTATGTTCCCATATATATGTATGGACTACGGTCTGTTGAGATTAAAAAAAAAAGAATGTGAATCATCTTGCAATATTCTATATGCTTACAATGCTCCAATATAGTTAAATTTCATATTCCTCCACTGCAGCTCTATTGGACAAAGAGAACCATCGCAGGAGATGTCGAGAAAGATGGAGAGGGAGGGCGGGACAAACAGGGAGAAAAGACACTGAGTTCATGTACTCTACCTCTCTATAAAACAAACTAAGGCTATGCTTGTTTAGGCTTTTTGTGTGGTTTAAAAGTAAAAAAATCTAAGTCTAAACAAAAGAGTGTCTTTTTTATTCGGCTTATAAAAAGCTTAAGCCAATTTAAGTTTAAAAATCATAAGTCTGAAAGATGTGCTTTTTTTGCTTTTACGGAATGGAATATTACTTTACCACTATACTTCGTTAAAATTACCCTCAAAATATCATTCGTATATAAATGTGAACTCCTCGTTTTTTTGCATCGATTCCTTCCTTCCGTCCCCTCCCGTTCCATCACCCCACCCACACCGACTCCTTCGTCCGCTGCCTCCCCTCCCCTCCCCGTCCCCACTGCCACCGCCACCGCCTCCCCTCCCCCATCCCCACCGCGGCCGTCTCCCCTCGTCTCCCCCTACCGACGGTGCCTCCCCTCCCCTCCCCATCCCAACGCCGCCGCCTCCGCCTCCCCCCCCTTCTCTCCCAAACGCCCCCACTGCTGTTGCCTCCCCTCTCTTGCCCCCACCGACGGCTCACCTCAACGCCGCCGCCTCCCCTCGCCTCCCCCACCGACATCGTATCCCCTCCCTCCCCATCCCCAACGCCCCCACTGCCGCCGCCTCCCTTCGCATTTCCCACCGACGCCTCCCCCGCCGCCGCCGCCTCACCTCTCATCTCACCGACGCCGCCTTTAATCGTCCACCGACACCTCATCGTCGATCTCGGTCCCGAGCGCCCACCTCCATCCATCTCCACTCACCCCGCCACCTACTTCCTCCTAAAGTCCTCCTCCCTTTAGCTCCTCTATCCACATCCTCCACTGTCGCCACCTCCTCGAGCCGCTTCCCCACGGAAATCCATGGCCACGTCCTCCTCCGGTTGCCTCCCTGAGTAGATCCGCTGCCGCCGCCTCCTCCGATCGGCTCGCTTGCAAATCCGGCGTCGTCTCCTCCTCTTGCCACCTCCTCATGCTGATTTGGCCGAATCTCATTGTTTGCTCCTTTAAATTTTCAGGTGATGGTAGGTTAGAGTCACATCATTGAGCACATTCTCACAGTTGACATCAGAGACTGCTGATGTGTATAGAGCAATTGATGGGATAAAATGTGGATTGTTGAACTGATTTCAAATAATACAGCCTACAAGGTACGAAATGTTACTAATGCTTTTGATTTAGGTTGACCTTATTTTGATAGAGCAATTGATGGGATAAAATGTGGATTGTTGAACTGATTTCAAATAATACAGCCTACAAGGTACGAAATGTTACTAATACTTTTGATTTAGGTTGACCTTATTTTGATCGTCTAGTTAATGACACATAATAAATTTTCAGTATTCTTGCATTTTGACAGTTTCAATTCTTATTTCATCAAAACTGGTCAAATTCTAAAGTTTAGTTGATCCACACATCTCTGAATGTTTGCACAAATGGGCATGCATGCATTTCATCTCTAAATATTGGCACCAATGGCAAGAATTTGTGTATATTTAATGCCCGGAAGAAGCATGTCATATGCTTGTTGGTTGGAGCTTAGTAAGTTTAGAATATTTTGGCCAGTTATCTTATAATATTCCTCCATATCTTGCTCTCTGTACAGAAGACAAGCAAGAATGAGTAGTGTTCAAAGATTTCTTATTCAAGGCACATTGGGGCTATGCTATTTTGCAATGAAGGTAAATGCTCTGTCCCCATTTTGAAGCAATTAATCTAAATACTCTGTTGTCGAAAGTGGATACTAGACAAACTCCTAGAGATTCATTAATTTAACCATGAGCTGCAAATTAAATTAATTGGATAACATAAGATGGATAATTGTTCATGCGCCCATATGATTTCTGAAACATTTTCAAGTATGAGAAACTGAATATTTCTAGTTGTAGCTACTAGCTAGCCGCATGTATATCTGTCTACTAACTTTATGAAAATATACTTGTCCAGATATGTGCAACAGATATGAGAACAACCCAAGTTCATATTGTGTTGCTGGAGGCCTGAGAAAAATGAAAGTCAGTTGACATGTATGAAGATTAGTATGTGGGATGAATGATAGGTAATTAACTTGTATGAATGGAAGACTAGTTAGTCCTTCTTGACCTGTATGATTCTTGACTTGTTTGAATGGAACACTTGTTAGTCCCTCTTGATGTAAATGCGTTTCCTGCGAAATATTGATAAGATGTCATGTTTTCATTGTCAAATGTAAAGTAAGCATTTGATTCATGCAAGCTATTGGTGAAAAGATAAGTTTAAATTCATCCTTAAAAACATCCTTCAAACCCTCAAGAGCAATTCAGACTTTTTATCCTTCACACACAACTCAATAAGCTAACACCCTATAAAAAAACCAGATTACCAAACACCAAAGTTTAACTTAAAAGTTGAGGGGTTTATAAGCTGATTAAGCCAAAAAGTTGGCTTTAAACTATAAGCCAAGAAATCTAAACCTAAACAAATAGGCCCTAAGTCATGTTGGAATGCTTAATCGCAGGAACCAGTACTTAAAATCCGGCGGAAATTTGGAAAAATCATCGTGTTCGAAACGAGACTTACAAAATGTGCCCTACACTCCAGCTATTTGGTACACAAAATAAACACTCTAAATTCCAACCGTTGCGTGATCTAGCGGCGTGACGTGGCACTCTGTGACCCTGCCTCTCTGGCAAATGATCGGAATTCTATTCCCACCAACCACGGGCTAGGAGGGTTATCTGTTTGGATTATTCTCTGTGATTTTCCAGGATTTGAACCCATAACCTATAGATTGTCAGGTTCAAGATTATTACACTAGCCAAATCTTTCTCACCTCCCTCTCTCAAAGAAAGATATAAATTTAGCCCTTTTCCACGGGATGACTGAAGAACATGATTTCTGACCTTCATTAATCTTGACAATCCAAATACCGATAGAGATGGTGGAGACGAGGAATAATAGGCGCAGGTATGCATTCAATTTTGTCGGACCCGGATTTTGCAAATCCAAATTCTCTGTTAAATCACCATGCTATTCTCTGGATCAGTAGATGGCACTTACAGACACATTGCTGAATCAATTCATACAAGACGTAATTTAAAACATTCAATATATTACAATCTTTAAAGTAACATAGACAACGTCGGATCAAGTTTTACAAAATGACCGAACAAGCCAAATTGATTACATTACATAGAAAGCAACGTAACTACAGCGGAAGCAAAAAGGGGTAGAGCGCATCTCTCCACGGGCAAGCGACTGGGGTAACCTGTGTACAACCGATATTACCCAAGTGGGTTGGATAATATCTATTGTACGCAAGTACCGAACGGGTCCACTAGACTGAGGCGAGATCTAGACTACAGACTAGACTACTCTTCATTGTTTCCTTGACCGTCGACTTCTGGGGTCTTCATAGTACGCGTAGTCCCCTTGATCCACATTACCTAAAGGGTTTGGGGGAGGGTGAGAATGAGCACAACTTCCGTGCTCGCGAGCCAACACACAAGATGCAATAATATACATGCATGACTTAACAAGGATGGTTTGGGTTCTTTTATTTGCTAAAGCAATATTTTCAATTATCATAATTACAAATTCCTATAACTTAGCATTTTAACCAAATTGTATTTTTATTAAAGAGGGTAACTGCAATATTAAATAAACAGTAGAGGTTCCCTCCATCAGAAACTCTACAAATGCTTCATTTGATTGGAGCTATCCCCATATATCAACAACACTGGATACGACGATCCAGGAAAAACCAAACCTCTGGCTAGATGAGCCGACCTGGTTTTCATACCACCCACAAAGGTTTTTTTAAATAGAACTAATTCAAGTTAAGATCTCATGTCCGCCTTTAACCGTAGGCATGCGTTATTAAATAGTTTAGACTCTGCATAGGTTGTACATTGTACCCACAAGAGATAATCATACTTGTTGCCCCTACATGATTCCTTAGTCATGTGATTGAGCGACCATCACAGTAGCTTTTCAAATTATTTCGCCCCTTCTGTCATCTCACCCGTATGGGCCTCGCCCATAAGTTGTGCGGGATGTTCACCTCAGCAACTAGCGCAGTTGGATTACCAACAACGCCTAGCGCGACTGGTAACTTCACCATGCGGTGTCCCTTTCAAGCAGGTCGCAACACGCGCTTACACGTTCCTGCTAACCGACTAGTGGGATGACATTCAGGGTTTGATAACTTTACTAAGCTAAGTTGCACTTTACAGACTTGCGGTTGTACTTGTTTCACATGGGAGGTCATGACAAGATTAAGTCTTTAATCCATCCGGACGGTTCATACCACCTACCAACCACTCTCGTGCACGACGAAACCCACCACTCTTTCCATCCGCCCAGATGTGGTACTAGCAAGTTGTTTAGTGTTTTGGGGAGGAAAAATCAATTATCACATCACGCCAGTCAACCCACAATGACTGCCCAAAACCACTTTCATGATTAAAAGATGATGATTACGACATTTATTGTCCCGGTACTTAAACAAGACTAGCATGTCGCTTAAGTACAACCTACACTAGTATTTACCACATAGTTATTAGGGTGACATGGAAAAAAATGGATTCAATTATCAAAGGATGGATAATAATTACTTAATCATCAAATGGGAGTTTAACTACCTTAAGCTTTAACATACATTTGATTACAGAATTAAGCATGCAATTTTGATATTTTAAATAAATATAATTTGCATAAAATGTAGGCTCAAAATGATCAAAGTATTGACTCGCCTTGGTTAAAGGCATGAGAGTCTTGATATTCTGGAGCTTGATCGAAGTGGAGGTCTCCTGCGTCTTCGAATTATAATCGGACGAATGTACCAGAAAATAGCACAACAGCAAAGAGAGCAAATAAATACAAACCCATAATAAATGAACTCCAAATTAAAAAGACTAGTGCCATTAGCGAGATCTTGAATTTAGAAATTTTTAGGAACAAGT
The DNA here is from genome assembly GCA_036346395.1 of Hsuehochloa calcarea. NCBI lineage: Eukaryota > Viridiplantae > Streptophyta > Magnoliopsida > Poales > Poaceae > Hsuehochloa > Hsuehochloa calcarea. The sequence goes on along the minus strand of CM070603.1, from coordinate 27,438,976 downwards.
TTCATAATTTTTGCAGTTATAACGAAGGAGATATGAATTTTTGAAGCTTTTCTATTGGATTTTTAATTGAAAACAAAACCGGAAAACCGAAAAAATCCTCGTGATGACACGTGGCCCTCAACACAGTGCTCGGTCCACCGCACAGTGGGCGGTAATCTGGGAAGCAGTGAGAGTACTAGGGAGAAAGGCGGAAGTATCGGGGAGGCGGAAGTACGGGGCGGCTCTCGGCGGCCTGAGAGGGGAAGAGAGGAAGGCCAAGAGGGGAGGTAGAGGAGCTCGGCTCTTATAGCCGGGGAGGAGAGGAAGGCTTGCGGGAGCGGCGAAACGGCGGCCGTGGGGAGACGGGGAGGAGACCAAGCGGCGATGCGACGAGGTGGCGGCCACTGGTGTGGGCGGCGCGGAGGGGAAGGTGGGCGGCGCGGCGGAGACGGCGGGCGTGGGTCGGCCGGGAGTACGGGTGAGGAGGAGAGAAGGGGGGTGCGGTCGGGCCAGGGAAAGGCTGAGGGAGTAGGGCTGGGAGCGCAGGCCAGGGGGAAATGGGCCGAGGAGAATGGGCTGGGAGAACGGGGGGTGGGCCGAAAAAATAGGCCGGCCCAAGAAGAAGAATGAGAGGGGGAGAAAATCCAAAATCTGAAAACACGAATTCAAAATTGAAATTTGAATTCGAGATTTGCGATGAGGTTTGAAACACAAACCCGAGCTTAGCTGGAAGCTGAAAGAATTTGGGATTAAAAGCTAAATTAAAAATACGAATGAAAATCGAAAACCGAATAATAGTTACTATTCAAAAACCGAAAACAAGAATATTACAAATTTCGATTAAACAAAAGCAGTCCTTTGCCATATATATATATATATATATATATATATATATATATATATACACACCACACACACACACCGAATTCACCGCAGAAAGAAGAGGTCGATACACTTGTTCGCGCATCGCTACTTTGCTTCAGAAACACAACGAACGTGGATACAACCGTCGAATCGCACGATATATACGCGTTACTAGACATGCATTAGTGGGAAGTTCAGAGTGCGATTCTGCAAATAATTATTGAGTGGTCACTTTCAGAAAGCCCATACGCTATCGGCCATATACCTATCATTTATTCCTGTGAGAAAACTCAGAAAAGTGCATGATAATTAACTTTATCGTGCATCTTGGAAGATTAGTTATGCAAGATCCTAGCTAGTACGTATACCTCTCGTTGGCGCGCTTAATTTTGCTGGCTTTAGATAGATTTAGTTTTCCTTTTGTGCCTGTATCTGTTTCTGTTTCTGTTTCTGTTTCTGTTTTTTGGTTTGTAACCTTCTTGGCTTTTTATTTATATTTATATATACAGTAGGATGCTCTCCTACTGTTCTCCTTTTTTTTAATAATAAAAAAAATTCTGCTGGCTTCTGCCGGCATTCGGTCGGCAAGTTGCAAAGTGAGTTTTTACGCGATTTCGCGTTTGCTTTCTGGGCCGGCCAGCAGAAACAACCGTGTAAAAGCAAAAGGAAGAATCGGTTGCTTGCTTCATTATTTCCTCCCATGATGCAAGCTTAACAGACTACCTGGTCAAAATGCGACGTCTTTAGACTCAAACGACGTAAAGGTCTAACCACACTGCGCACCGGCAGCAAAAAGAAATCAGAAGGCAACAGTCTGAAGAAACCAACGTGCATACGGTACAGCTGATCGATCGCTAGCCAGATAGACATAACAATACAAATTTCTTGCGTAAGACGAGCAGTGCAACAGTGATTCTGAAGTTTGTTCTTGGTATGTTATAATAGACATGTTAAGGTTAGGTCAGCTGCTAATTTCAGAGGTCGTATTAGCGTGAACGCCTGTTATTAACGACCAAAGACTATCCATCCAATTAATTAAACTGTTCAAACATAATTAGACTAGCATATCAATCCAAAAACACACATAATTGAGCAATTGGATTTAATTATGTTATACTCTTCGGTTCCTGTTAGACTCTTTAGTTCCTGGCTCTTCGGTTCCTATTACACACTTAGTGTTAGACTTTTTGTTCTTGTTAGACTCTTCGGTTCCTGGTCCACACTTAGTGTTAGACTCTTTGGTTCCTGATCCACACTGTAATATTTGGTATATATATGTAACCTTTGGTCTATCAATACATACAGTGTGTGTAATTATCCTAAAAATTTCTCTCTCTTATGGAATCAGAGCGGATCGCACTTGCGACCGCACCCTTCCGCTAATCCCGCCGTCATGGCCGGTGAAGATGACACCGCTACCACCGCCACGCCACGAGCAAGAAGTCGTCGCCGCCGACGACGCAGCAGAGGCTACCGCCACCGCCACGGCGTGAGCGGCGGGGCGCGCCGCGCGCCACGCAGAGGAGGCGCGCAGCATTGGCCTCTCGAGGCCGCTGCCATTACTTCGCTTCATGCTTAGGCATACGGCGTCCTCAAAATCAAGGCTCTCGTCCCTATCATCCTCGACCTCACCTCTCTGAGTTTCAACAAATGGCGCAGCCTCTTCCTCGCCACCCTCGGCAAGTACGCCCTCTCCGATCACGTGCTCTCCGACGACGTCCACCCCGACGTCGCAGACTGGGTCCGGATGGATTATCTCGTGGCTCTACGGAACCATCTCCGCCAAACTTCTCGAGATCGTGAAGACTCCTACCTCCACGGCGGGCTCGTATGGGTGGGGCTCGCGAGCAACAGTTCATCGGCAACCAGGAGACGCGTGCTCTGTACTTGGACACGGAGTTTTGCAACTTCATCCAGGGCGACCTCTCCATCTCCGACTACTGCTGCAAGCTGAAGAGCATGGCCGACGCCCTCGGCGACTTGGGCGAACCGATACGCGATCGCACCCTTGCTCTGTCCCTTCTGCGCGGCCTGAACATGAAGTTCACATACATGGCGGCCCTGCTGAAGCGGCAAAAGTCGTTCCCCTCGTTCATCGAGGCCTGTTCTGATCTGCTGCTCGAAGAAATCACGATGTCGTCATGCCCTCCGCACCCTCCACATCCCTCATTGCCACGACCCACCGCCGACAATGGGGTCCCGTGATGGTGTCTTGAGGCGGTGGCGCGCGTCCGGCACCGCAACACTGGCGCACCTCAGGGCGCTCCCTCCGGTGGCACCGGCAGTGGCGGGGGCGGCTCTAGTCGCCGCGGAAATGGCGGCAACAACCACAAGTTCGGCGACGGAGGTGCGGGTGGTCACTCTGGGGGCAGCACCTTTGGTTGGCCGACCTCCTTCTACAACCCCTGGACCGGCACCATCGAGGTGTGGCCCGGGCAACTCCATCCACACCAGGCCCCTGGCCTCCTCGGTCCGTGTGCCCCTAGCGCGCCCCTACCGCACGCGCTGGCTGCCGGCTAACTCCAGACTGGCTACACGCTACCCTCGTACCCGCCGCCGTGACCTCCTCGAGTTGATCCGGGTCATGTACCTCCCGGTCTTAGTCCATGGGATCAGCAGTCATTGGCAAACTCTTTCAACACCATGACTCTTACTTCCCCACCGACCACCGACTGGTACATGGACTCTGATGCGACCTCGCACATGATGTCGGACGCCGGTAACCTCTCCCGTTCCCATCCCCCTCACTCCTTCACTCCTTCCACCATTGTTGTCGGTGACGGGTCACTGCTACCCGTCACCTCCACTGGTTTCACTAGTCTTGGCTCTCTTCATCTTACTAAAGTTCTTGTCATTTCGCACCTTATCAAGAATCTTGTTTCTGTTCGTCAATTCACTATTAACAACAATTGTTTTGTTGAGTTTGACCCTGTTGGCTTTTCTATCAAGGATCTTCGTTCTAGGAACGTGATCACCAGGTGAAATAGCACCGGACCTCTCTACCCCTTGCGTCTGCTGGTGTCTACCTCCCCTTCGTGCGCACTCGTCGCCGGCGCCTCGCCTCCCTTTGGCATCGTCATCTCGGGCACCTTGGCCTTGAGTCTCTGTCTTGTCTTGCTAGTGCGTCCGCCATTGCTTGTGATTATGGACCCGTCGACACTATCTGTCATGCGTGTCAACTTGGTCGCCATGTGCGTCTACCTTTTGCTACTTCACAATCTCGTGCTCTCAAGAATTTTGATTTAGTTCATTGTGATCTTTGGACTTCGCCTGTTGTCAGTGTGTCCGGTTACAAATACTACTTGGTTATTCTAGATGATTGCTCGTATTATCTTTGGGCGTTTCCTTTGCGCCTGAAATCTGATACTTTTGTCACTATCTCTCACTTTTTTTTCCTTACGTTGCTACTCAGTTCAGCGCTAAAATCAAGAGTATTCAGTGCGATAATGGCCATGAGTTTGACAACTCCATCGCTCATACTTTTTTCCTTACCCATGGCGTTACACTCCACTTATCATGTTCATACACCTCTCAGCAGGGTGGCAAGGCCGAAACATATTATTCGTTCCACTAATAACATTGTTCGGTCTCTTATGTTTCAGGCCAGCCCCCTTCCTCTTACTGGGTTGAGGCTCTTCACGCCGCTACCTACCTTCTCAATCGTCAACCCACCAAAAATCTCAATTTTTCCACACCTTATTTTGCGCTCTTTGGTGTATCCCCCTCCTACTCTCACCTTCGCGTTTTTAGATACAAGTGTTACCCAAACCTTTTTGCCATCGCTCCTCACAAGCTTTCTCCTCGCTCCACCATGTGCGTGTTTCTCGGCTACCCATCCAAACACAAGGGATACCGATACCTCGATCTCTCCTCAAATCGGGTCATCATCTCCCGTCATGTTACGTTTGATGAGTCTTCCTTTCCCTTTGCTGAGCTCGCCGTTCTGCCCTCTCCCACTGACCTCGATTTTTTGTTGGAGCTTGATCACACACTGATGCCCATTGGGCCTCAGCATCTTGTAGGTTCTGGTACCCCTCCTAGTGTGGCGTGCCCGCCCGTGCTCCTACCGACCGTAGCGCCTGACCGTGCTGCCTCTCCTGCGTCAGTTGTGTACGACCCCAGTGCGCCCTCAGCACCCGATGTCGTGTGCATTCCCAACGCGCAAGTAACGCCGGCCGGCAGTGTTCCTCCTAACCCCGCGGCTGTGGTAGCACCTAGTGCTCTAGCCGTGGCTCCTCCCGTGGCAGTCGAAGCATACGGTACTCCTACCGGTCTACCAGTTGGCCCGCCAACTCTCAGCGGGGTCGTTCTCCCACATCTTCCCTCAGGCGCTGTGCCGCTCCTGCCGGTCGACAACTCCCATGCCATGGCGACTCGTGGTAAGCACGGTTTTCGGTAGCCACTCACCCGCATGAACCTTCATGCCACCACTCTGTCTCCTGTTCCGACCACATACCGGGCTGCTATCGCCGACCCTAATTGGCGTGGCGCCATGGAGGAAGAATATGCTGCTCTTCAGGCCAATAACACATAGGATCTTGTTCCACGGCCATCCAATGCCAATGTGGTCACTGGAAAGTGGATTTTTAGGTATAAGCTCAATTCGGATAGCACTCTTGCCCGCTATAAGGCTCGATGGGTTCTTCGTGGTTTCACACAGTGTCCTGGTGTTGATTTTGATACAACTTTTAGTCCAGGCGTCAAGCCAGCCACTATTCGTATAGTTCTCTCTCTGACCCTATCCCAGAATTGGCCTATCCACCAGCTGGATGTTAAGAATACGTTTCTTCATAGCACACTCTTGGAGACTGTCTTCTGTTCGCAGTCGGCTGGATTTGTGGATTCATTTCGCCCAGATTACTTTTGCCACCTCAACAAGTCTCTCTACGGTCTCAAACAGGCGCCCCAAGCCTAGTACAACTGTTTTGTTGCTTTCTTGTTGTCCCTCGGATTCCTGGAGGCAAAGTCCGACACCTCCCTCTTTATGTCTCATCGAGGCGGTGACACTGTCTACCTGCTACTCTATGCGGACGATATTGTGCTGACTGCTTCTTCAGACCGTGTGCTCTGCCAAGTGGTTGCCTCCCTCCAGCAGGCTTTTCCTATGAAGGAGCTCAGTCCACTTTATTATTTTCTGGGTGTTTCTATCAGTCGTTGTGATGGCAGCATGTTCCTCTCTCAGCGGCAGTATACTCTAGATATCCTGGACCGTGCCGGCATGATCGCTTGCAAGCCTTGCAGCACCCCTGTGACACTCACTACAAGTTCTCCTCTGCTGCTAGCACTTCTATGGCTGATCCGACGTTCTACCGAAGTCTTGCGGGTGCTTTACAATACCTCACTTTCACTCGCCCGGATATTGCCTACGCCGTACAACAAGTTTACCTCCATATGCATGATCCTCGCGAGCCGCACCTCACCGCCGTGAAGCGCATTCTTCGGTATCTTTACGGCACCATCGACCACAGCCCTCTTCACCGAGCCACCTCTACAGATCTGGTTGTCTACTCCGACACCGACTGGGCTGGTTGTCCCGACACGCGCAAGTCCACTTCAGGCTACGCTGTGTTCTTGGGTGACAATCTCGTCTCTCGATCCTCGGCGAAACACACCGCTCTCTCGTTCGAGTCGCGGAGGCCGAAATCTGGTTGTAACCAATGTTGTTCCGAGGCGTCTTTGGCTGCGCCAACTTCTTCAGGAGCTTCATAGCACTCCACGACGAGCTACCCTCGTCTATTGCGACAATGTCAGCACGGTCTATCTCTCAACAAATTCGGTGCAACATCAGCGCACTAAACATGTTAAGATTGACCTTCACTTTGTCCGAGAATGAGTTGGTCTTGGCGATGTCCGCGTTCTTCACGTTCCGACGACATCTCAGTACGTCGACATCTTCACCAAAGGGCTACCTACTTCTGTCTTCACCGAGTTCCGGTCCAGTTTGAACGTCCGTTTCGCCGACGCTCCAACTGCGCAGGGGGTGTTAGACTCTTCGGTTCCTGTGCCACACTTAGTGTTAGACTCTTTGGTTCCTGGTTCATATTATAACTTTTGGTTTATCAATACATACAGTGTGTGTAATTACCCCCAAATATTCAACTCTCTCAAATTAATTAATTAGTTCTTAACACTTTTTTTTTTGTAGAACTTGGTCGACACGGCAAAAAAAAAAAAAAATCTCCAAGTGGCGACGTCTACATACATACGCGTCTTTGTGTAGGCCCCAATGTGACCAGCAAAGAATGCAGGAGTCGGTACATATGGACGTAACTTAGCCTGCCGGATCGACGCTTTGCGAGCAGCTGGGATAGCAAAACACGATACAGTGGGCAGCCATTTGGACTTCGCTGCTCGACGACAGCAAAACGCCAAGGGGCTTTGTGGGGACAGTAACAAGGCACGCAAAGGTTTAATACGTAACTTGTGGCCATGCATGCGAGATGTGTGCTCCTCATGGATCACAACTTTTAAGTTTTTTTTTTGTTTTTGTTTTTGCATAGGTTTTAAGTGGTACTTAATTACGGGTTTGAATTATGAGCTAGACATAGCCGTGTCATGTCAAAAACAACTTCAATTAGGTTTAATTGTACAGTTTGTAGGGACAAACTGAGCAAGTAGCTTGTTAACTATGGAACGTGGCCTGTTTGCTGCCCTTCTCTGGTTTCTCATTTGTCTTTCACACTCCGTCCATGTGATATGACCCAAGTAATCGGGTGTAAATGTAATCCGTCCAGATTATGAAGTTTCTGCAAAGAGAGAAGATGTACCGGTTCTGGCGAGAACCCGCGAGAGGAACCGGTTTCCGGTTTTCTCTCTGACGGTTTCAATTTGCCAACTTTAAACGTAAAATCTAAATCCGACCGACTCCCAGCCGCGATTACTGTTCATAAAATTCGAATTCAGGATTTTTAATTGAAAGCTAAAGTTTACCGGACAGGACCTTTTCGATCCCCCGGTTGTCACTGTGTCTTTACCCGGTGGGTCGGTAAAGCCGGTTTTTGCTGAACCACTCTCGTCTTTCCGAACTGCTTTGTTCAGTCTCTTACGCCGCCGGGAACGAGAAAGTCAATCGTCCCAGGACAGAACGATGAATCAGTCTGTACTGCTACAATTTATGGATGCGAGACCCGTGACTCACCGGTGCATGTCGAGCAGTTCGCACGTTTTTTTTTTCTTCTTTTTTTGATCCGTAGTTCTGTACGTAGAAACACCAGAGTTTCATTAAAGAAGCAATTTGCCATACGTGATGGAAGGTTCAAACCATGGCCTAACTTGAACCATGGCCTAACTTGTTACTAGCTAGCTTTTGGCGCCGGCTGGCTGGGTGAGAGGTCGCCGCGCGTGGGCCCGAGGAGCAGCAACCACCGGCAGATGGAGCCCACGGACGAGGACGCGCGCGCCAAATCTTAGCTGCTAGCTACTCTCGTCTAGACCCGCATGGAAGGCCGAGTACCGTCCCCGGCCGACGACAGCCGCCATCTCCGTCGGCTCCCCCTGTCTCTCACCCCCCGCGCACGCAACATGAACATGCCGCGCGCGCGCGCCCATATATGTGGGTGGTGTGTACCAAGAAACCTAAGCTGCTAGCCCATCACTCGCCGCTTCCTAGCTACGCCTTCGATTCCTACCATAACTGTCCGGTCCGGTCCGGCCCGGCCGCGCGCAGCCTCAAGCTAGGTGTGACCCAACTCAGCATATGCTGTAGTGCCAGGAGACATCAGTGTCACTTCCGTTGCATCTGCTGGCATAATGGCATTAATTATTGCTCTTCGGGTTTGGGTCATTGCGAAGTTTCCCTTTCGGACCGGTGTATACTCTTCTTGAAATGAGTGACACTTGCCTTGGTTTAAGAGAAAAAAAAAACGTCAAAAATCAAATCCTTTATTTTTGTAGAGAAAAAAACTAATTAATCTTTGGTGTAGTATTCAACCCGTCAAGTATGTGCGGTAAAATCACATGGAAACTTGGAAAGTACCTTTGTTCTGATGGTAACTCGACCGCGGCACGCGCGTGCGTACAAGGACAAATCATGCATGTGCCGTAACCATGAGCACCATCGATCCTAGCAAATCAACGAACTTATCAACATCTGCTCGCGCACGGACATCTCCAATAGTATATATAATTTTATCTCTAACATACATGTTATATCATTTTTAGAGATAATATCTTCAATATATAGTTTCTAACACACACTCTAACATTTATATTTTATAATTTTTTTTTGAAACAGGTCTACATGTCAATTAGAGTATATTAATATATCATATCTTGTTTCGCGTGTATGATAGTCTCTTCAGAAAGCGATGATATATGCTCTCTCTCCTCCCTGTCTCTTCGTCATGTAAAATTTTATTGATGTAATGTAAATGAAAAATGTAATAAATACACTAGGGATTGGCCTTAGCGGGAGGTAAATGCCGGCCACGCGCCAGGTCCAGGCGTGCCGCAGCGCGACAACGGAAGGCGTAGGCGCCGGCACGCAATGCCGTGCACGCATCGCGCGGTTGAGTTGAGGTCCGGACACTGCAACATCATGGGGGTAAGCGTGGTCGGCCTCGGCCGGCAGCCCGACTTCGAAATGGATAGCACGGCCTTCATCGCGTCGGCCCAGCATGCGGCCCAGCAAAACATACTTGGAAGGAATTGGCGTTTTTCGAACGCCAAACTCATTTTTTCGAAATTTTCTATTAAAAAAAACACCCTCTATCTCAAAAAATAATAATAATAATAAAAGAACGGTACACTTCAGAAGTCAGAATGAGAAAGAAACTAATTAACCTTGCCATTCATTCGGTTTTCCCCAGCACTTTTCCAAAGAAATCTCATGGGGTGAGTTGACTGAGTTCACATCAATAACTACTGCAAGAGTCGAGAGCTATTGCAGAAATTAACCAGCTCCATCCAACGCTACTGTAAGTCGAAACTGACATAGAAGTCTCACTTAAAACCATTCTAAACTAAGCTACTAAACTAGGCACAGCCTCTTATCAGCTCATTCCATGTTGTCATCGTCCTCGTCCGGGAGGGGCATTGCATTTGCAGCTGCAGCTGCTACCTCTGCCTCAACCCCGCACACACGCGGGTTTCCCAGCGTAAGAGGAGGAAGGCAACATCACAAACAATTCAGCAAAGAAAGTAGTAGTATTCTTCAGATACCCAAAGTGATAAATGCAGGAACAATTTTAAGTGTTATATACATATTTGTGTAGTTCGCATTGAAGTATCTTATAATTAGTATATGAGTATACCTAAAGTGATAAATGAGTATATCAAGTCCTTTTAAGTGGTGTATCAAAAGTGAGAGTAACTACATCTGAAAGTAGAAAGTATTATATATATATATATATATATATATATATATATATATATATATATATATAGAGAGAGAGAGAGAGAGAGAGTGAGTGACAACCCCCCAACCCCACCCTAACCCTACCAGAGTAGCATTCATTGTATTGCTCGTTGAACTCAACTGCTTGCATAATTAGTTATCCGAGGAGATTTTATTACCTAACAACAATTATACGTTTTGGTCAACATAGAAGTCAACTATATAAGATTGTGGATTTATCTTCGATCTCCATAATTCTAACCATGTGCATAGAAGACGCACTCGCGTGTGTATATGATGGTGTATGTGCATATGCACTCACGTGTATACGTTGTTGTCCTAGTTAGAGGTTAGCAAGAATTGACCTAGGCCCATACTAGAGGCTAGAAAAAGGGGAAATCCACAAACACCTTATGAGTTCCCTGTCTTCTCAATTTGCCCCGCGTATCTCATTTTTGTTTACTTTGCCCCCGTAAGTAAAGTTGGTTTACAAATATCCACCTAAGTCGCATGTTCACATCATTTTCTCGTGATTTTAATTATCTTTGGTTCTTGTTTCGATGATTTTAATACTTATTTAAGCGATATCAATAATTATTTTATTTTTTACCAGTGATTTCGGTATTTGTAATACATTATTTCAGCATTGATACAATATTAATGAAATTTTGTATCATAAGTACTTAAATCACCCAAATAATTAAAATAAGTGTTAGCATCATTGAAACAAGTATTGACACCACTGATACAAGTAACAAAGATAATGAAATGCAGCTAAGGGGTTATTTACACACCAAACTTATGGGGGAGGGGGAGTAAAAGAAATTAGATATGGTGGCAAATTCAAAAAAGTATGTGATTTATGGGTAGAGAAAAAAAAATATATAAACGCACCCATAAATCACATACTTTTTTGAAAACGCTGCCCACGTTAGACTCGTAAAGCAATAGCACACTATCATGGATAGAGTTCAGAATTATGCTAACCTGTGTCACCAATAGATGGAGAAGTGCTTAGCTACCTAATTGATTGCACAGTAGGCTTATTTATTTAATATAGTTTCAATTTTGGCTTATGAATAAAAAAAATGGATCATCGTTTTCCTCCGCGAATAAGATATGACCTGAACTTAAACGACTCTAGCAAGTTAACACAGCATCTGGATTCCCGAGTTCCGTCACCAGCAGGTAGTTCAGGTTGCTCATGCGCGCCCATGTCGAGACGCCGAGCAGCCTCCGCAACACGTTGTCGCCACGACCCTGTATCGCTGTCTAATGGAACATAGCCTGTAACGCATAACACAACATTGCGGTCGTCGTTCTCAGCCCAGAAGGTTCCCTATGCTACCAACCCAGTGAAAAAATAACACATTACCAGCAGTGATTAATCTCCATCTCACATGTCTTTGACAATCAAATAAAGAAATTTATCTTAAAAGCTACTACACGATATTGTAAGTTCCCGTTCTCCAGATATTTAAGAATTTCACAGCTCGTGGGGGGCAATATGCCGCTATTCGCTTAAAATGTTTCAACATGACAGCAAGAGCTAGGATGTCAAGATCAGTGCCTCACTTCCAGAGCTTCCGCAGGGACATGTTCTTTTCTGTATCCTTCTTCATCACCTTTGCGACCGCCATCTCAAAATCCTCCTGGGTGACATGCACCCTTCTCTCACGAAGGGCAAACATTCCAGCCTCCGTGCAGACCGCCTGAAAAACAAAGTCAAAATCAAATTAAGTAAACTGTGTACCATGCTACAAGAATCTATATATTTCAGTGCACTATAGTTGAGGCTACTGATATTTTGGGATGAGACAAACTGAACTACAGTATTGCCTAAATGCATTACTAAAATAATGACCCAAAGGGGCCAATCTGGACAGCTACTACATTTATACTTACTACCCAAACCAAGTTTTGAGTTAATGGTATTTAACTACATGGATTAAAATGGTTACCGGACCTGGATTTCATGCACACACTATGGAGAACAATTTTTCTACAGCTGCTTATAGAAGTTGGTTGCATGAGTTTATTATGTATTGTTCAATTCAGGATATTTTTTTCAGCTTGTCAAGATAAACATTTTAGAAATTGAAGTATTGGCCTATAAGTGGCACCTATACAAACCTTTAGCTCTGCTCCTGATGCTCCGTTCATCTTCTCAGCGATCTTTTTCAGATCAATGCCGCGCATCAAGTTCATTTTTCTTGAATGAATCTTCAAGATATCAAATCGGGACTGAAAAGGCAAGAAAAAAAGGTAAGTAATTCAAAATTAGCACTGCTCTGATCAAGCAGTATGAACTTGACTTGTTGTACAAAATTAACACTACTGTGGTGAGTACTGCACTGCTTACATCTTCATTAGGATTTGGGAATTCAATCTTCCTATCAATGCGGCCAGGCCTCAGGAGAGCTTGATCCAATATATCTATCCTATTTGTCGCCATAAGAACCTTAATTTTGTTTGATGCTTCAAAACCATCAAGTTGGTTAAGAAGCTCAAGCATTGTGCGCTGAACCTCACTATCACCATTGCCAGTTCCTGACTCCATTCTAGCAGATCCAATGGAGTCTATTTCATCCATAAATATAATGGATGGTGCATGCTCCCTGTCAAAATTCAAACAAAATACATTAGACCCTCGAATTATATAAACTATGCAAGCATCCTTTCCACAGAATGATTTCAGAATCCCGTAGAAGTAAACAGTAATAACTCAATGCAACATATACAAAGAATGTTTACCTAGCCATCACAAAGAGTTCACGAACCATTCGGGAACCCTCTCCGATATACTTCTGAACCAACTCGGAACCTGACACCCTAATGAAGGTGCAGTCGGTGTGATGAGCAACTGCACGAGCAAGTAATGTTTTTCCTGTACCTGGAGGCCCATAAAGGAGGACACCCTGAAAAAGGAAGGGTAAATATGATCCACTAAAAAATGATTCAATTGATGTCAAACAAAATGCAAAATGCAAACTGGTAAACAAATTCTAACCTTTGGTTGGGCAATTCCAAGACTCTCGAACAGCTCAGGATGCTTAATTGGAAGCTCAATCACCTGAAAATTGGGTTGTTAAGCCAGAGAGCTAACAGTACAACAAAATGTACTGTGCATTAAGTTGTTTACAAACCTCTTTGATCTCTTTAATTTGCTGATCAAGACCGCCAATCATATCATAAGTAGAATCAGGAACCTTCTCAACCTTCATAAGATTAACCAATGGATCGACTTTGCTGGGCAGGATAAGATGAAGCATATAGCTGTCATTTTTAAGAGCAACTCTTGTTGAAGGCGTGATCTTTGTAATATCAATACTTTTATCAAGATCTACAACATATTTGCCTTCGGATGCACCTGAAAGATTGTAATTAACCAGTTAACTACAATAGGATGATTGGGAACTCAAAACTCCCATTCAAAACTTACAGGTCAATACATCTGCTCTAATAATGACCGTACTTAGATAATGAATGTGTTTGTGCAAGAACTGCCCACATTGAAAAATACGATCACCACGAAGCCAGAAATTTCTTATAAAAATCAAGACTCTCAGGGCAACATATTCCCTACACATGCATTACACACAATAGCAAGACTAGTAAGTTTTATCCAATGAAAATCAAGCACATTGAACCACCGTATGCAAGAACAAACAGAAGACAAGAGAACTGAACAAAGCAAAGAACCTTTTGACAAACTCTGGTTTGCCAATACCGGAGATTAAAATTCTGGATACTTTTCCAGATAAGAGAAACAATATGTCGTGTGAAATGAGGATTGACCAGCTTCTGAAAGCTAAGATGCACGTTACAGATAAAGCATTAGTTTGGGTTTCTATTCCATTACTTCGGTTTTCTATAATTCCATTCCACTGCTTGGTTAGTCCTATGAGAAAATGAAAAATGTTTGCATCTGCACATTAGAAAGTCAAATAACAAATCACAAGGCTCTAGTTCACATATCATATATTTTCAATAGCGCAATTTTGGGTGTTCTGAAAGAAAGTGATCCCTACCCACATAAAAGTAATGCTCCATGAATATAGCCATGATCTGACTAATGGAGTAATGGAGGGTTCGCCAACAAAGTATTGCTCCTCTACTATGCCCAAAGCAGGAATGATGTGCACAAACACAGCATAAAAAGTAACAGATAAAGGATATGTACCTTCACCAGGACCTTGGACTTGCCCATAACCTTCACAACCTCACCAACATATGAGCCTGGTTCTTGAAGTAACTGCAACTCTTCCCGCAGCATTCTAACTGCAACACCAAAATCGCAAGGGAAAAAAACTGAGTACATGACGACAAAAACTACAAAGGAGTGCAGTTCACACCAAAACTCTACTGGTATCTTATATACACAGAAAGGCTAGTAGCCTAGTACTACTTCATCTAACAACAGAATAAATCCACGGATGCACAGCATAGAAATCATGCTAAAATCTAACATCTTCATACAACATCGTAAAGTTAACCACGGGGTGAGCGTGCAAATTGTCAGCATAAGCAGATTTCCATCAGCCAGTCAACAAAGTTTGATGTCCTATCAGCAGGAGAGTTTCAATTTGGTAATGAGAGAGACAAAACCAGCATCAGGGCAAGCTAACTAGACATCAAGTATAGTTAATGAGCTCGCAATTAAAACACCCCAAACGTCGCTCGATCAAATATAGCGCTCGCGATCCAAAAGACACGATGCAGTGGATCTTATTTTGGGCATAATCCACAGGCGACAGGAACTAGGGTTGCGTAAACTCGACCCGATCGAAACAGGGCATCGATCGTGCGCTCCGGGGATTAGGGCTGGCTTGTGGGGATCAGCGCGTTACCTCGGGAGTTGAGGTCGTTGCGCTGGGCCTCGAGGCGGTTGAGGTTGTGGGTCTTCTGCCGGATCTGCTGCTGCAGGTCGTGGATGTGCTGCAGGTAGTACTGCCGCAGGCCCTCCCCGCCGGCGCCCCTCCCCTTCGCCGCCGCCGCCGCCCCCGCCGCCAGCTCGTCGCCGCTCGCCGGCAGCGTGGAGGGCTCGGAGATGTCCATCGCCACCGTCGCCATCTCGCGATTCGCCGCTCGTTTCCCCCTCTCGTCTCTTCTCGGGGGGTGCCTTGGTTGGGTGGTTCGAGTTCGCTTTTCTCCTGGGCTCGTGGGCTCGGCCTCTGGGGACTTGGGCTGGGGTATATGACGACGACCTACTCTCACCGACTCCGATACTGCGAGTTCGCGATCCCGTGGACCTGTGGTACACGTCATCAACACGTCCCACTCGGACCGTGTCGGTACTCGTATGTTTCAAACGTTTCAAGACCAACTCAAACCGAATTTGAATATTAGTTGGATTCAAAGTCGATCGGATGAGTGTGTTACTGTGTAATTTTATATTTTTATCGGTATATGGATCGGATTTTAGTGTGTGTTAAATGATACTAATGTATCCACTCATGTTATTCAGCTGAAAAATTTTTGGAATATATCACTTTGGCTACCCTCGGTGTTTTTTCTTCGTCTCTTTCACAATATTTTTTTTCCCAGTTTTATTGGGAATTGCCGTTTCACAATTTTTCCTGTTGAGGAATTAGAGGTATAGTTATTCCAATTTTCATTATTTATCAGTGATGTTTCGTATGTTGAATTATTGAAATGTTCATATGTTTGTATTATTGAAATGTGTCTTTTACTTACATTTTTGTGACTAGTTAGTATGTACGTATAGGATAGTTGAACAGATATTACAAAACCTAGAGAGTATATATCACGTGAGTACGTGACTGTGGGTGAGTTCGCATAACGGAGTGTTTCACGGCAGCATGGTTGACAGTGGCCAGTTTATGAATTCTTTGCTATCTTTTTCCATGCTTCCTTTAAAAAAAAAACATTTTGCAGTACGTTTTTTTAGATGTTTGCAGTACGAAGGTGAACTGAGAATTCGAGAACGCCTTACTGATTATGATAGCTAGTTCTTGTAAAAGAAAAGATTTTTCTGCTGCTGTTACGGCTTATATGACTCGTGGTCTTGCATAGTCATCTTTACTATTATAAAAAAGATTTGGCGGTGATAATGAGTATGTTCTCTACTACTTTCTCTTTCTACCTTTTGAGTTGGTAAGATTTTTTTGTGTATAATAATATGTATACATGCGTAAATTACTTGAATTGTCTTCTTAGGATGATTAAATTATCTATGATTGTTGCTAATGATAAAATTATATGTAGCTTATTAGTTAGATGCAAATTATGTATGAAACTTTTATTTGTAGGATAATTACATTATGGATATTGGTTTTTTAAGTTAACAACTTGTGTTTATTTGAAAACCGTTGCAACGCACAGATACTCAGCTAGTATCCATTAAACCTTAAAAAAAATTAACCAAATTAATCCTGACATTTTCAAGTTGGCAATGCCGTACTTTCTGTTTGCTCTAACACCAGAAGGAAATTTTTTGCTGTGTCCCCTCAATTAGGGGTGGATAACAAGTTGGCTCGGTTCGTTAAGCTAAAGAGCAGAATATCAAGTTCAGCTCGACTCAACTCGTTCAAACGGCTAGTTATTAATAATTTGCTCCAGTACGTAGGAGTAAATAGTTCTAATAGCAAATATCTCTGCCTTTCTCTTAGAGCCATGCACTAACTGAACTTACTACTACTGTACTGCTAGCCCTGCATTTCTGCTGCAGATCTAGCAAATGAATTGAAGTTACTCCATGCATATCAATGTTTTGGAAAAATACCGGGTGGTACCAGTAAGGCCTGTAGGACTGGTTAACGTCCTTACTGGTCAGTTTATCGTCCAAAACCTTTAAACATTATTTTGAATTTTCAAACGAAATCTGGCCAAAATTTGACTGAAATTATTTAAAAAATCACTGAAATCTCAGTAAAACTCAACAGCAAAAAAACAGAGAGTAGCAAAAGGAAATTAGAGGTCAAGTCACTTCCCTCTTACCAGTTCCATCCTTACCTAAATTAATAGCACCAAGAACATCAGCTCCCTTCTGATTAAGAAACATAACACTCCTGGAAAATGTAGATGACCACAACCACAAGAGTTTATTTATAAGAGAATAGCAGCAAAAGGAGAGAAAAAGAGAACTACAGCAACATGTATTATGTGAAACTCTGAACTCTAAACTCGGAAATTACCAAAAAGTGGCAAGTTGCTCCATCACACACAGTTCTAATTTTCATATCACCAAAAGAAGAACAAGTCCATATATTATTCCATCACAAAGCACAAAGTTTAGCTTAAACCGACTAGTACACTAGTACTTAAATACAATGCATGCAAGTACACTTGGCCACGAAACAAAATATCTTCTTGTGATCTTGTCAACTTATCCTCCACCAAACAAAAAGTCTGCTTAACAAGAAGAAAAGTAGGACAAAATTTTGCATTGGAGATGTTTGGAGGATCTTCAAAGTTCAAACATCAAGGTCTACATGCAAGTAAACTTAACACTCTCTTCAAAGAATTTGAATAATAATCACAATAGCAAAGTATTACAATGTTCAATAGTTGTGAAATAATTACAATAGCAAAGTATTCGAATATTCGTCTTTTGGTACCATCTCGATGCACACACAAACGATTTATGCTAACTATAGCATTTCTAACTTAGTAATCAAGTCAAGACTCAATTTATAAGTTCTTAACCGATCAGATCGATATCTACCAACTACATGATTTCTAACTTAGTATGGACCATTTGAAGTGTATGATGAAAAGCGATGATGATCAAGGACATCCAGATGAGTGTAAATTATTTCAAACCAATATTGCGATATGAATGTTCTATGAAAAATGACTTACTATTTAACTAGTTGCTAGCCACCACACCCTCGAGAAATGGTACAGATTCTACATCATCCTCGTCATCTTTGTTGAGGAAAATGATAATTGTGTTAGATATAATATTAACAAGCAGGATATGAAAGAGGACAAGTTAGTATGGGAAAGCGTACCACAAACATTGAGCGTGTCATGTCATTTTGAGAACCTCGTATCCAGTTAGAACCACAAACTAATGCATCAACCATAGATGGGCGTAAAGCACTACAATAATCATCAAGAACTCTACCTCCAGCACTAAAGGTTGACTTAGAGGATACATCGCTCAGAGTACCGTCAAGAATTTCTTGGCCATCTTTGACACAACAGCAACCTATGAGCATTCAATCTCACCAATCAAGCAATTTAAAACCCATGTCTGCTAAAGGATTATTTGGTTCATATAGATAGATGAGTAACTCTGATTTAAATGGCTTTGTAGAAGTAGATTGCATAAAGGTTTGAAACTCATTTGAAACCGAGACTAATGAGCAACCGTATCAATGGTTGAAGAGGACTCGGTCTGTTGTTGGCGACCTTTTTGTGGCGATGTTGCATCTCATGTTGGGCATAGAGATCAAGCATAAAAAGTAACAAATAAAGCATATGTACCTTCACCAGGACCTTGGACTTGCCCATAACCTTCACAACCTCACCAACATATGAGCCTGGTTCTTGAAGCAACTGCAACTCTTCCCGCAGCATTCTAACTGCAACACCAAAATCGCAAGGGAAAAAACTGAGTACATGACGACAAAACTACAAAGGAGTGCAGTTCACACCAAAACTCTACTGGTATCTTATATACACAGAAAGGCTAGTAGCCTAGTACTACTTCATCTAACAACAGAATAAATCCACGGATGCACAGCATAGAAATCATGCTAAAATCTAACATCTTCATACAACATCGTAAAGTTAACCACGGGGTGAGCGTGCAAATTGTCAGCATAAGCAGATTTCCATCAGCCAGTCAACAAAGTTTGATGTCCTATCAGCAGGAGAGTTTCAATTTGGTAATGAGAGAGACAAAACCAGCATCAGGGCAAGCTAACTAGACATCAAGTATAGTTAATGAGCTCGCAATTAAAACACCCCAAACGTCGCTCGATCAAATATAGCGCTCGCGATCCAAAAGACACGATGCAGTGGATCTTATTTTGGGCATAATCCACAGGCGACAGGAACTAGGGTTGCGTAAACTCGACCCGATCGAAACAGGGCATCGATCGTGCGCTCCGGGGATTAGGGCAGGCTTGTGGGGATCAGCGCGTTACCTCGGGAGTTGAGGTCGTTGCGTTGGGCCTCGAGGCGGTTGAGGTTGTGGGTCTTCTGCCGGATCTGCTGCTGCAGGTCGTGGATGTGCTGCAGGTAGTACTGCCGCAGGCCCTCCCCGCCGCCGCCCCTCCCCTTCGCCGCCGCCGCCGCCAGCTCGTCGCCGCTCGCCGGCAGCGTCGAGGGCTCGGAGATGTCCATCGCCACCGTCGCCATCTCGCGATTCGCCGCTCGTCTCCCCCTCTCGTCTCTTCTCGGGGGGTGCCTTGGTTGGGTGGTTCGAGTTCGCTTTTCTCCTGGGCTCGTGGGCTCGGCCTCTGGGGACTTGGGCTGGGGTATATGACGACGACCTACTCTCACCGACTCCGATACTGCGAGTTCGCGATCCCGTGGACCTGTGGTACACGTCATCCACACGTCCCACTCGGACCGTGTCGGTACTCGTATGTTTCAAACGTTTCAAGACGAACTCAAACCGAATTTGAATATTAGTTGGATTCAAAGTCGATCCGATGAGTGTGTTACTGTGTAATTTTATATTTTTATCGGTATATGGATCGGATTTTAGTGTGTGTTAAATGATACTAATGTATCCACTCATGTTATTCAGTTGGAAAAAAATCGGAATATATCACTTTGGCTACCCTCGGTGTTTTTTCTTCGTCTCTTTCACAATATTTTTTCCCAGTTTTATTGGGAATTGCCGTTTCACAATTTTTCCTGTTGAGGAATTAGAGGTATAGTTATTCCAATTTTCATTATTTATCAGTGATGTTTCGTATGTTGAATTATTGAAATGTTCATATGTTTGTATTATTGAAATGTGTCTTTTACTTACATTTTTGTGACTAGTTAGTATGTACGTATAGGATAGTTGAACAGATATTACAAACCCTAGAGAGTATATATCACGTGAGTACGTGACTGTGGGTGAGTTCGCATAACGGAGTGTTTCACGGCAGCATGGTTGACAGTGGCCAGTTTATGAATTCTTTGCTATCTTTTTCCATGCTTCCTTTAAAAAACATTTTGCAGTACGTTTTTTAGATGTTTGCAGTACGAAGGTGAACTGAGAATTCGAGAACGCCTTACTGATTATGATAGCTAGTTCTTGTAAAAGAAAAGATTTTTCTGCTGCTGTTACGGCTTATATGACTCGTGGTCTTGCATAGTCATCTTTACTATTATAAAAAAGATTTGGCAGTGATAATGAGTATGTTCTCTATTACTTTTTCTTTCATCCTTTTGAGTTGGTAAGATTTTTTTGTGTATAATAATATGTATACATGTGTAAATTACTTGAATTGTCTTCTTAGGATGATTAAATTATCTATGATTGTTGCTAATGATAAAATTATATGTAGCTTATTAGTTAGATGCAAATTATGTATGAAATTTTTATTTGTAGGATAATTACATTATGGATATTGGTTTTTTAAGTTAACAACTTGTGTTTATTTGAAAACCGTTGCAACGCACAGATACTCAGCTAGTATCCATTAAACCTAAAAAAAATTAACCAAATTAATCCTGACATTTTCAAGTTGGCAATGCCGTACTTTCTGTTTGCTCTAACACCCGAAGGAATTTTTTTGCTGTGTCGATAACAAGTTGGCTCGGTTCGTTAAGCTAAAGAGCAGAATAGCAAGTTCAGCTGCTCGTTATTAATAATTTGCTCCAGTACGTAGGAGTAAATAGTTCTAATAGCAAATATCTCTGCCTTTCTCTTAGAGCCATGCACTAACTGAACTTACTACTACTGTACTGCTAGCCCTGCATTTCTGCTGCAGATCTAGCAAATGAATTGAAGTTACTCCATGCATATCAATGTTTTGGAAAAATACCGGGTGGTACCAGTAAGGCATGTAGGACTGGTTAACGTCCTTACTGGTCAGTTTATCGTCCAAAACCTTTAAACATTATTTTGAATTTTCAAACGAAATCTGGCCAAAATTTGACTGAAATTATTTAAAAAATCACTGAAATCTCAGTAAAACTCAACAGCAAAAAAACAGAGAGTAGCAAAAGGAAATTAGAGGTCAAGTCACTTCCCTCTTACCAGCTCCATCCTTACCTAAATTAATAGCACCAAGAACACCAGCTCCCTTCTGATTAAGAAACATAACACTCCTGGAAAATGTAGATGACCACAACCACAAGAGTTTATTTATAAGAGAATAGCAGCAAAAGGAGAGAAAAAGAGAACTACAGCAACATGTATTATGTCTGAAACTCTGAACTCTAAACTCGGAAATTACCAAAAAGTGGCAAGTTGCTCCATCACACACAGTTCTAATTTTCAGATCACCAAAAGAAGAACAAGTCCATATATTATTCCATCACAAAGCACAAAGTTTAGCTTAAAACTGACTAGTACACTAGTACTTAAATACAATGCATGCAAGTACACTTGGCCACGAAACAAAATGTCTTCTTGTGATCTTGTCAACTTATCCTCCACCAAACAAAAGTCTGCTAACAAGAAGAAAAGTAGGTCAAAATTTTGCATTGGAGATGTTTGGAGGATCTTCAAAGTTCAAACATCAAGGTCTACATGCAAGTAAACTTAACACTCTCTTCAAAGAATTTGAATAATAATCACAATAGCAAAGTATTCTGAATGTTCAATAGCTGTGAAATAATTACAATAGCAAAGTATTCTGAATATACCGTCTTTTGGTACCATCTCTGATGCACACACAAACTGATTTATGCTAACTATAGCATTTCTAACTTAGTAATCAAGTCAAGGCTCAATTTATAAGTTCTTAACCGATCATGACTGATATCTACCAACTACAGTATTTCTAACTTAGTATGGACCATTTGAAGTGTATGATGAAAAACTGATGATGATCAAGGACATCCAGCAGGTACAGAAATTATTTCAAACCAATATTGCAGATATGAATGTTCTATGAAAAATGACTTACTATTTAACTAGTTGCTAGCCACCACACCCTCAGGAAATGGTACAGATTCTACATCATCCTCGTCATCTACTGTTGAGGAAAATGATAATTGAGTTAGATATAATATTAACAAACAGGATATGAAATAGGACAACAGTTAGTATGGGAAAACGTACCACAAACATTGAGCGTGTCATGTCATTTTGAGAACCTCGTATCCAGTTAGAACCACAAACTAATGCATCAACCATAGATGGGCGTAAAGCACTACAATAATCATCAAGAACTCTACCTCCAGCACTAAAGGTTGACTTAGAGGATACACTGCTCGCAGGTACCGTCAAGAATTTCTTGGCCATCTTTGACACAACAGGCAACCTATGAGCATTCAATCTCACCAATCAAGCAATTTAAAACCCATGTCTGCTAAAGGATTATTTGGTTCATATAGATAGATGAGTAACTCTGATTTAAATGGCTTTGTAGAAGTAGATTGCATAAAGGTCTGAAACTCATTTGAAACCGAGACTAATGAGCAACCGGTATCAATGGTTGAAGAGGACTCGGTCCTGTTGTTGGCAGCCTTTTTGTGGCGATGTTGCATCTCATGTTGGGCATAGAGATCAAACAACTCATCACAGATATCACTTTCCTCATCAGCGGCTTTGGATGAGTCATACATCTCTGTGAACCACCAATTAGCAAATCTCATCTTGAACCTTGGATCAAGAATAGTAGCAATAACTGTAGGACCGTAAAGGCGACTAGGGGGGTGAATAGGCGCTTTCTCAAATTTCTCGCCTTAATCAAATTCAACACGAACTTTACTCCTTTAGCTATGAAAGCTAAGAAGATCAGTAAGTGCACAGAGGAAGCCTTGTGCCGAATTCGATAACCCCGCTAACCACACGACACAAATGGAGAAATGATATCAGAGGATCGGTCTGAGTCTTGGCGGTCGACCGGCTAGAGATCAGCGGTGGACCGACGGTTTGACGACGATCGGACGGCTACTAAGCGGGTCGGACCGTTGAAATCGGTTCGACTCGCCATCGCCAAGGCGGTTTGAAAGGCAGGGTCGGACCATGCATTACTAAACCGGTCGGACCGATTTAGTCGATGCCAAAATACACAACCCAAGTCCAAAACAAAATTTGGTCCAACTTTTGATTCGACCAATGAAACTTGACCAAATTTGGAGCACACCTCCTAAGGATATTAGAGACCTATTTCTAGCGACGATCCTTCAGATCCACTTCAGAGAATCGATCTCTTAAGGTATTACCAAAGAAGTGCACAAACTCTAGAAATACGAAAATCTTTGATTCAAGACTTACTTGTGGGGTTGATGATCTAGATGATTCTAGGAGTATTCCCACACATCAAAGCAAGACAAAATAGGTCAAGAGACCAAGCATAAACCCTTGAATCAAGGAAGCACCAAAATCATCCAAAGAGAGAAGAAACACAAAAGAGACAATTGATCTTCAAGCAAGCATCACAAGATTGATTGATCTCACAAGATGCTTACAAATCCACTCCAACAAGGAGGACAAGAGCTCACACAAGGAGCACATACAATCTATCCAAACCCTAACCTCTCCTCTCCTTCCTAACCCTAGAAAAGGAAGAGGCTCCAAATGTCAAGGGTTTTACATCTCTTCTATTTATAGGAGAAGCCTAGGTTTCACTTTGGGACCCACTCACACATGGGACCCACACACACACAACAAACTCAAGAAGCAATGCTTCACCACGCAGGGTTGATCAACGGCTCATCACGCCGCCAAGTCTTCCTGGTCCCAATCCCATCTGAACCTCCTCCGGAGACTTGCAGAACCGATCCGCAGACCACCGATCCAACCAAATTGCAGACTCAACTACCCGCTCGATCCATCTTGCTTGGTTCTCGTACTATGCTTGAGTCACACGACCTCACCCAGCATCCATGATCGCTCCGGGACCTCGCCTCCAAGCGTAGTCCCGATCCACCTCACCGCTGACGCCATTGACTCGCAAGCCACCTCGCATAAAGCCAATAGACAAACAAATCGGCTCCCAGAACAAGTTCTTCTGGGCAACTTGACCCATCGCGTTAGTTCCACAATGCAATAAGCAATAATAAAGCATTAAAGTTCATACAATAAATACAATCAATATACAACAATGCCAACAAGGCTAAGCTTTATGATCGCGGCCCGATCGCTTGATCTATCACCGGTCCGACTGATTTCAGTCGGTCTGACCGATCCCACAACGGGCGGTTGACCATCAAAAGATTTAGCTAAAATTCCAACTTGAAAATCCGAAACCTTCTCCGGAATTTTCAAATGGAAACAACTTTCAACTAGGAGCTCCAAAAATGATGTGACCACATCCGTGAGACTCCTCACTTGCTCTTACACAACCTATTTTTGGATCAGCTCCAAAACCACTTTTTAGCTAATACCGGCTTCGGACTACCCACTACTCGCCACGGACTTTTCCACTTGCTATTCGACACGAGCCTATTGGCATGATCACTCTCGGTCCGACAAAAATTGAAGAAAACCGAAAACGCTGATTTTACAAACCAACAAAGCCATTGCCAATTACTCATCATTCTAAGATCGCACATATCCTCACGATATCCACAATAACTATAGCATTATTTTTTTCAAATTCAACACTTGTTGAACTTATCCAACATTGATTTACCCATACTCCTCAAATGTTGATCACTAGAAGTACTTGCGGCCCTCAATGCAATCTTAATATTCATCAGATGAGGATAGAAAATGTTTGATGTGTATAGAGATCCCTGAAATGCAAGAGTTATCTCTCGCCAATGCCTTCAATATTGGTCAATTTTGTTGTATAAAGCCCATTGTTCACTCAAGGAAGCCACTTGTAATTAGTATCCGAATCAAAGATAAGACAATGATATGTCCTTATAAGCAATGCTAATGCAGACAACATTTTATATATTGAACTCTACCTTGTTGGTACATTAAGACTCAACCCTTTTTCCAACTTCCAAAGCAATAGATTTACAAACTTCTAAGAATTTGTATATGCAGGATGGAGACTTCTTCATGTATTTGACTGATTCCCTAAGATTTCTTATCAAAGATTTCAATGGTGCCATGCTATCATTCACTACCAAATTCACTGTATGACAACAGCAACGAACATGAAAATATTTAGGAATGAACTATGTTGTCCCCTAGCAATGAACTTGGCCATCAAATTCTTAGTGGCAACATCATTTGAGGTTGCATTATCAAGAGTGATAGTCATAAATTTATCTTCTATTTTCCATTCACTAACGCATTCAAACACAAAACCGAAAGCTATCACATTTCGTGCTGTGTGGAGGGTCCAACTCAACAAAGTTCAAGACACAGCATTGCATAGCCCAATTAGCATCTATGTAATGAGCGATAAAACTCATGTAGCAAAGGTTTTGAGTTGATGTCCACATATTACAAGTTAAACTTATATTGTCAACACCTCTGAGACTCTTCCTAAGGAGTGATTTCTCTTATTCATAAACCTTTATGCATTCACTACTTGTAGTCTTCTCCTACCAATAAATTGATATGATGCATCTATATACCTCATCAATATATTAAACCAAATGTGTTATACTATCTTAAATGGGTACTCATGGACAATTATCATCTTAGCAATTATTCTATGGGTTTCCTCATGATCATATTTAGTGGGAGTAATAACAAGAGATGAACCTCGGGCTTGTCCGGGATCATAGTTGAGTGTACCTTTTGAGCTTCGTCTCACTTTGTTCAAATAGGGTGTGCACTTTGGTACATACCTTAAGAGAGTTGAAGTTGATCCTCATGGCTTGTAAGCAAAGAGCCAGTAGCAAAACTCGCAGATTTCGGCTTTGTCTCAATTTCCTTTTCTCCTTGGATGGAACGTTAACCACCTTTAAAAGCTCACAACAATTTGAACGCTTTCCTCTCGCCTCCTCTTGGAAGGAGACACCGAATATCCTTCTCATCTTTTGTCCCTTCTATCTTTTGGCTCTTCTATTTGCCTTGGGAGATCCTGACACACCACCATCATTTGACACCTCCACTTCTTTCTCATCATGAGTTTAATCAATGGACACATCTATAACTAACTCAAGTACACAACCATAAATCATGCCATTTTTCACCAATCACCAACACAACCGAGGTGAATATGATATATGTATAACCATGACACCCAATCCAATTTCTTATGTGCTTTCATTTATGATCTATATTAGCACAATAGCTTATCTTATGTTCTCAACAATTACAAAATGCACTTATATCAAGTGACGTAAAACATATCAGTAGGAGAGCATGTCATACACTTATTCATACTAGTCAACATTTAATTCAATGGATAATCCAGATCGAGGAGAGCAATCCGAATGAAGCATGACACTATCGAGGGGATGTCATGAGGGGCGGTGTTGGACCTATCGGGTTACTCAAGCAGAAAGCCTTTCTAGAGGACATCGTGTTGAGGCAAGAGGGTGAAACGGAGTTTGAGGCGATGACCACCTCCCCTCCACGGCTCTTGATCTCTAGGCTCGCGCTGTTGATCCATCATGGGGAGCTAGAGGCTTGAGCCGACACACAGGTTGGATCCGATACGGAGGCCAAGCGAAATTTGACATCAAGCGGAGGTCGTGGGGTAAATTTGGACGTGGGAAGGAGGAGGTCGCGACCAGTAGAGGAGGCCTAGGCCTAGGACTGAGTTTGAGAGACCAAATGGACCGAGCTGCATGGAGATCAGAAAGTGAGCAGAGGTGGAGGGAAGGGAGGTCGGGACCGGAGTAGGAGGTGGAAGAAGCAGAGGCTAGGACCCATCAGTGGCCTAGAGCAACAAGTGTGAAATGATTTTTAATTAATTTATGAAAAATATAATTAAGCTTTAATTATTTCATGATAATTCAAATGCTTTTATTTTGAAATTCCAAAAGATGCGAAATTGGGATGTTATAGGATCCTTGCTTTGAACTTTCGTGATATCCATTCCTATGAAATCTACCAAAATTTTCTTTCAAAATCAAATTTGCACACAAGTAAATGTTAACGACATAATCATCGTATCACATGATTGCATAAGTAATCAATTTCGTGATTTCATAAGTAATTAATTTATATTAGAAAATGGCAAGAAAAGGAAAAAGAAAAAACTAGATCTACATGTGGAGGTAGCCGGTTGGAGCTAAGGGGCAAGGGCGCATGAAAGGACGGCTGAGGAGGCGGAGGCCTAGCACGTGGAGGTGCAGTCGGGCGACAGTGAGGAAGCAAGCACAGATGGATTCACGCTGGCAAGAGGAGGTGGGAGCGATGCCGATGGAGGAGGCGCAGGTGGCACCGGCGGTCGAAACCCTAGTCGCCGCATGCAGTCAGTAGGGGGAGAGGCGAATGAAGGGGAGATGAACAACCTGCTTTTATATCCGTGCATAAAGCGGTAAATATTTGCAACTTTTATGGGCAAAGCTTCAACTCCGCCCACAAAAAGCGCCGGCTACTTTAGTCCGTCCACGCCTCTTCATGATATGTTGTGTTGAGCGAAGCAGCCATAAACGCATTTTGAAGCCTCTCGCTTGGAACAACATTAGCTTTTCTCAAGGAAAAGTCAATGCCGAAGTCGTGCCCGAAGGGGCTAAAATCTATATCTCCTCTAAACAAAGGTAAAACTATCCATACAACAGCAAGCCGCATGTCGGTTTCTTTTATTAAAAACTTAATCGCTCGCTGCGTATATATGCCTAGGTCATCTTTTTGGTTATGCCGCTATCCTATAGTATCCATTAAATACGATCCGCATTAGCAGCTAACAAACGCACGCAGTCTGAGACATTAAACGATCGAACGAAATTAACCAAAGGCATCATGTCCACAAAGTCGATGCCTATGCGCATGTAGTGTAGGTGCCAGGTGCTCACACCCTCCTTCCACCACTGCACCCCTACTACTTCCACCAGACACCGACGGAGTCACAATACGGAGGTCGAGGAAGACCCGCCGCCCACCGAGGTTGAAGTAGATCACCAATAAAAGTCACTACTATGGGCTAAGCCGCTAAGGCCTACTCACTACTCGCAGTGGCTTATGGCCCAACGCCCCAACCGCCCAAATTTGTGGCTAATCCCGCCCAAATCGTAGAGATAATATGAGGAAGAGGAATAGCCATAGAGGCCATTCGCCACCGCCGAAATAAAGATTGCACTAACGTAAGAGAGACTTCACCGCCGAAATCACCGTCACCCGGTTATCCGCTATCGTCGATTTCGGCAATGGCACCGCAGCGCGGCGGAGAGGCGGAGGCTAATAGCGCGAGGGCCGCATGTGGAGGTCAGTTAGCGGCTCCGGCGGCCGGCGCATCGGCGAGTCGCATTTACAGGTCAAGCGGCCGCATTTAGCACGGGCGGTGACGGATGACGGGCCGCGGAGGCGGGCGCATGGCGGTACCAAAGACGCCGCCAGACGGAGGACGGAGGAGCTGCGAACGCCGAACGCGGAAGAACGCTGTTTCACGCTTCAGACGGCATGTGACGCGAACGGAGGAAGGAGGGGAGGAGAGCCTCGAGGAGAGAAAGTGATGGATAAACAGGAGAGCACTCACCGAGGTGAGGTCTCGAGGATAAGGACTCACGCCGCCGTCACGGATCGATAAAGGAGGCCGAAGCCACCGAGGCGTGAGGACCGATGGTAGTATTAGTATATTTATTATCTCCCTCATTTGATTTCAGTGATCTGTGAATCGTGAAGTGGTGAATCAAGAATAAAGTAATCCCCATTTGATTTCGCTTTTTTTCTTAAATTCGTAGTCTTCAGAGTTCGACTATGCATTGGCCGTGATTCTGGCCATTCCTTGCCTCGAGGTGAGGACCGAGAGGTATGGTGTATCGGTAATTAGATGATTAATGATTAGCTAATTTGTTTAATTAGTGATTGAACGATAACTGTAATTGTTTAATTATTTTTAGATTTGCGAAATGGAGTAGTTTAACTTTGCACAAATATTTCTCAAATAATGCAACGAGCAAAGAATCTCCAAATATAGAAAGGAGAATCAAGTAAAAAAGCTCGACATGAATTTAATCCAGATAATATTATTGCCGATCCAGCATGTCGCAAACCAATTGAAGATTATCCTAATGAGATTAGAGATCAAGTTAGAAGAGCATATTTGTTGAAGGGTCCAAC
This sequence comes from Hsuehochloa calcarea, assembly GCA_036346395.1. NCBI lineage: Eukaryota > Viridiplantae > Streptophyta > Magnoliopsida > Poales > Poaceae > Hsuehochloa > Hsuehochloa calcarea. The sequence continues at coordinate 27,409,571 of CM070603.1, read as the reverse complement.
TCAACTAATTGGTCATGATTTTCCAAAAAAATTACAAGGTTCAATTTCAAGATCCTTTCAAGAATCATGGTATAAGAAGTTCGATTGGTTGGAATATAGTGTGGAAAAGGATGCCGCTTTTGTTTCTATTGCTTTCTTTTTAAGAAACCGTCACACCCCACTCACTTTGGGAGGGATGTCTTCACAAAAGTTGGGTATGTGAATTGGAGAAGTGCTATGGAATCTTTCAATCAACATGTTGGTGGACCTACTAGTGTCCACAACATTGCAATGCTAGATTGTGAAGATTTTCAGAATCAAAGAGCATGTGTAGATCACAAATTAAATACTTATAGCAAGGAGTTGAAATTGCATACAAGATCTCGCTTGATCTTCTTTAGATTGTGCAAGATATCTCATTCAAGAAGGTGAAGTTTCGTGGACACGATGAATCTTCTACTTCCATTAACAAGGGCAATTTTAGAGAGATGGTGGATTGGTACATAGATAAAAGGCGGATGTGAAGGAGGCTTTGAATTTGAGGGTGGTGGCAATTGTTTAATGCTTTGTCCTGATATATGTAAGGAACTCGCGAAATGTTGTGCAATAGAGGTCACACAGTGATTAAGGATGAGATTGGAGATAGGAACTCATAAAGGCTTATTGATGAGTCCTGTGATTCATCAATAAAGGAGCATATGTCCGTGATTGTGAGGTTAGTTGTATATATAATATTTTTTTGTTGTATCATTTATGATTTGTGCATTGTGGTTTTGTTTTAACCTAGTAAATTTCATACTATGTAGGTTTGTAAATAAAGAAGGGAAGATCATGGAAAGGTTTATTGGTATTGAGCATGTCACTTTGTGTACATCTGCATGTAATCAAGGAAGCTTTGGTTCGTGGGCTGCTAAGGTTGATCTACCTATTTCTAGGCTACGCATGTGGTTATGATGGAGCTTCAAATATGAGAGGGGAATTTAATGGCTTGTGATTAATTAAGGGATGACAATCCGTATGCTTTCTATGTCCATTGTTTCACACGCCAGGTAAAGTAGTGGTTGCCACTGCCGTAAGTCAGTAGCGGTAGCTATATCTGATTTCTTCAACTATGTTCCTTGATAGTGACCATCGGAGTGCATCTTGTAAAGAAAGGATGCTTTGATGGAAAAGCATCAGAAGTCTTATTAGAGAAATTGAGAATGGTGTGCTTTCAACAGAATGTGCTTGAATCTGCAACTAGCCTAGCTAGACCTGGAGATACTAGATGGGGCTCACATCTTAAAACATTGCTTCAGATATACCAAATGTGGGAGTCAAGGTCATGTGTTAGAGATTATATGTACAGATGCAGATATCCTTGTGTCATGGTGGAGCAAAGAAAGTTTGATACAAAAGATGGAGAGCTTTGAATTTGTGTTCATTATGCATTTCTTGATAGACTTGTTGAGCATTACACATGAGTTGTCACTTTCTTTTGCAAAGAAGGGATCAAAATATTATTGAAGCTATGGGTTTGATGTGGATGTGAAAACGCGCTTGAAGACAGAATGAGGGACAATGGGTGGAGCCATTCAACAACACAGAAAAAGCTTTTGTGAGTCAAATGAGATTGATGTGCCAAGTATGGATGATCATATCTGAGTAAAGGGTAAATGCACGCCTAAGCATAAGGTTACTCTCCTTCACTATTATCGTATTGATATTTTCAATGTTGCTCTTGATGCCATTATGACAGTAGATAGATCATCGCTTCAATGAAGTTTCTTCAGAGTTATTGGTATGCATGTCTTGTCTTGATCCAAGCAATTCCTTCTTCTAAGTTTGATGTGCAAAAGTTAGTCTGGCTTCACGAGATTTATACACGCAGATTTCACCATAGTCGATCGCTTGTTGTTAAGAATTCAACTTCAAACATTCATTCTCAATGTTAGAAGAAATGTTGAATTTCGTGAATGTCGTGGATCTTGCAAATGTTGCTCAAAAGATGGTTGAAACCGAAAAAATATAACTTTCAGATTGGTATATCGCGCTCATCGAGCTCACATTGATCCTTCCAAGCACCCATTGGCGCTTGGAAAGAGTTTTCTCAAGAATGAAGATTATTAAAACAGATTACGGCAACAAGGTATCGATGAATGGCTCAATGACTTGATGGTGTGCTACACTGAAGCAGAGATATTTAGAAGCCTTGATAATAAAAGAATCATTCAACGCTTTCAAGACATGAAAACTCGGAGAGTGAAATTGCGCCGTAGTCGATGTCGATGCCCCTAGCAAACGGACAAAAACTTCGACGGCTTCGCAATCACCATCGACGATGACTTCAGGATCCATGCAAAGAAAAAGCAAATGGAGGAGACTGGGAAGAAACACGTACTCCCTGCGTTTCGAATTGATTGACCTTTTAAGCCTTTGGCACGTAGACTTATGTGGCATAGGCAGGATAGGCCGTACTTGTGACATAGGCTAAAAAAAGTAATTCCGAACGGAGGGAGTGCTACATATACACGCCCGGTGATGCTGCATACACACAGGCCGCTTCATCAACAAGTTACAGACAGATATAGATATATATATATATATATATATATATATATATATATATATATATATATATATATATATATATATAGGAAAATGGTTTGGCACTCACAGGATGCATGTCTCCGCCTCTCATATACCACTTAAATTATATGATAATACCTCTTTATCTATTTGAGTATACTCAAATGATGATTATAAGATACTCCAAAGTGAGTTCTATGAAAAAATTCATGAAAGTCCATTTTTATAGAAAATTTGTGTGTAGTATGTACTCAGAGTGTGCAAGCGTCCTATATATATATATATATATATATATATATATATATATATATATATATATATATATATATATATATATATATATATATATAATGGGAGATCAGTGTCGCTACCCTCGAGGAGGAGAGAGAGAGATGTACTTAGGCGTCATAAGTCACGCGGCTCATTCCGCCGATGTAGCGTCGTAATCGAGAAAGAGATGGGATCGTGCAGTGGGAGCGGCTCTAAATGGTCAGTGGGCTAACAACCAACTAGTTCGATGGATTGGTAATTTGGATATTTCTGATGGGAAACTATGGGTCTGCCCAAAAGCTGATACATACAAGTTTCATTCTAAACCCTAGCAGTATCTTTAGTCTATAAACAGGAGGTATTAATTATTATAAAAGGCTGATGGTATGAAGAGTAATAAAGAGAAGCAAAAAACTCCCTACATCCCTGAGTTCAATCTACTATTATGTCCTTATGTTCTTGCATTGTTTGATATGATTCTATATTTGTCTACGAGGTGATCGTTCGGACTGAACTCGCCAGCGATGGTTCCTCAACACGTTATCAGCACGATCGACTATACTCGGATTGAAAGGTAATCATTGAGGAACGACGCTTGTAGATTGAATCATTTTTCTAGACTGATTTTAATTTGGCAAATTTGGTTTTCTAGATTGGTTATTTATACGGTGCAAATCTGCTGTAATCTACCGCGAGCCGACTTAAAGTCACCGGCATAATGCTGATCGGTAGATTGCATGAAAAACTAGACATCGATTGTACCGTAGATTGAAAATTATAAATCCGTTCTAATCTACCACGAGCCGACTTGAAGTCGCCGGCCAAGCCGCTGACCCCTCCCACACGCACCACGCCGCCACACGCGAGTGCGCATGACGCGCAGCCGACTTGAAGCCGCTCGAAGCCACGCCGACGTTGGCCATGTCGCATCGCCTCCGTGACGGCGGGCCGTTCTTTTCTGACCGTCGCCCGCATGATCCATCGACCGTTGTCGCCTCTAGCCTCATTTCACCGCGACTTGCAAGCGGTACGGTCGCAGACGCTGCGTCGGCCTCCTCCGCGCACGCCGCGTTGAAGCCGTCTGCCCGCAGCATCGGCCGGCCGCCATCCCGTAGCTGCATCCTCACTCGTCGCCACTACCATGAACAGGGTGGGAACCCTACCCATCGGCACGCCTTTAACCAGGCCGAGTGGGCCGTAGGAGCGTCGCCCAAAACCAGGCCGGGTAAGAAAGGGGCCCGGTCGAATGAGGTCTTGTACTCAATCCCCAACCAGGTATCTGCTCGTAGAAGCTTTGAACTGGCACTTGGACCCAATTCCAAGTATATTCCTTATCGTGTGATGAATGAAACATATGTCCTATTTGTCCATACCACGCGATGTTTTATGGCTCTAAGACACTGAAAACAACCGCTATACGGTTGAGTGTCTCACGGACACCAACCGATGATCAATTACTATTTTATTAACTATAATTGACCCTCCGAATGGACACATTACTTCCAACAGGTGTCTCCTCTAGGAGTAATTGTCACCTCTTCGATGGTTATTTAAAGATGAAGCACGGAAGAACAAGGAATCAGCCAAAAAAAGATCGGATTGAAGCACTACAATCAAACATTAGATTCATGTTGAAATCTGATTCAATAGTATATCAAGCATTACGCTCAGTGTAATTAGGATTAGTCCACCGCCTAGTCGAAGGCACTCTCTATAAAAGACCCAGTTCATAGCAATAAAGAGCAATCTCATTCTCCCCCAGAACTCTTTTGCCATTTTTCTCTATTTATTTCGTAAGATCGGCGATTCGATCGTCGACACAGGGCAACTAGAAGTCAAATGACCAGATTTCTTACATTTGTAACAAATCGGAGGATTATTACATCTAGGCTGATGATGCCTGGTTTGTAAACACCTAAAACAAGTACCTCCATCCTCATATCTAAGCACCCTAGTATTTGGACCAAGTTCACCCCATCCTTTTGTAGATCATCCCTTTTACCAGTCCTGGCAGAATCCCCCCATTTGGGTCCAGATCTGGTTTGATCATCGTGAAAAACACCACTGGAGCCAAAACCACCCCTAATTGAGCCTCGCGCTAGAACTTCGCGACGAAAACCTCCTTTCGAACCTCTATTCTCTCTACTAGGATCATCATCGTGAACTAAACCCCCAGAAGGGCGAGAATCAAATCTAGAGCTATTAGTACCATGAAATCCTTGCCACGTACCTGCATTCTGAAAGCCCCCTTGTTGATTCACTTGAAACCTACACTTTTGGTCTTGATCTCGCTGAACTTTTTCTCTCAGCTCAATCTTCGAAAGCAAATCCTCCTCCATCCATTCCTCAGGTGCACTATGTGATGAACCACGGAGGTCCTGATTTTTCGATGAGAAAGTAAATTCAGTAGAAGTCGTTCAACTTTCACAATCCTAGCTACGAACTCGCAAAGCCCAAAACCACGCAATCGCTGAACTACTCGACAAGTCGTTATCAACCGTGCATAAATACCCGGATGACCTGATCACGAAGATCAATTCCTGCATACACCGAAGAAGCACACAAGAACAAGATAAATAAGCAATCTGAAATTACGAATAGGAATTAAAATTGTATTGATAAGTGGGGTTTCGAAGACAATGTCGTTGTTGATCTCGCCAAACAAGAGCACAAAGTATAAAGTAGCAAAGCTAACCTTCAATGAACAAAACCCAAGGAAAAATAGAGGGGCGCGGCCATCTCAAATAGTGGGGAAGGGAGAAGGTGGCACTGTTCACGTGTGAACAGTATCGCGTAAACAGTACCCAAAAACCCTAGATGGCTGGCCATATGGGCTAAATCAGCTTGCTCATTACATAACCCATGGACCAATAATTGGTGACGCAGAACTATGGTATGTAGACGTAGCTCGGCTCGTAGGAATAGAAGTAGCTCGATCTAATTAGGGAATATGGCAGTGCAGTAGCCGAAAGTCCTATCGGAGAAGACGTAGTTGAAGTAGAAGATGCAGTGCAGCGGGTCGAAGTGGTTGCATCTTTAGGGTTGATATCCTAATCATCGCGTTTCCCCCAATCCAAGTACGAGACCTGCCACCAAAACACCGAGGAAATCTCCCTCTACCTCGATCCATCGCCCCTCCTCTCACAACCTCTGTGAAAGATCTTAGCAGAGGTTCTGGAGCATGAACCTGCCGAACAACTCTCGCTGTCACCCCGAACCTACAGACTTCACCACCCCTAGCGAGAAAACCTAAATCCACCGGAACCGAAATTTTTGGAATCCAAAGCCACGACTGGTTCCAAATCTTTCAGGCACGAGCAAGGTAAGAATATATATTTTCTCTTAAACATTTTTTTCCTTCCTGTTGTCGTTCGTGGTTCCAAATCTTACAGGAACGGGCCGTGCTCACGTGGTCATTCTGCCGATGTATCTCATCGCCAATGCAAGAAAGATATGGAATCGGTCTGGTCGGGAGCGGCTGCAAATGGTTCGGTTGAGCCAACAACCAACTGGTTCGATCGACAGGTAATTTGGACATTTCGCATGCTTTCTCTTCTGTCCTGTCCGAAAATAATATAATTATAGCCTTAGTGCCCCATAACAATAATATATATTTTTATGATTAATTCCTTATTTACCGCTAGAAGTTGACCGGGTCCCTAAAATACCATCGTCAAATTGATCTTCCCTTCATTGCCATCGGATCTCAACTTTCATCCTAATTTTGCAACTCCTGTTAGCATCGTTACGTTCGGCCGCCGTTAACCACTGAAATTTTATCAAAATATACATCTTACCTTTCTTCTCCCTCCTTACTCTTCCTTTTTTTTTCCCCACGCGCCCGCTACTTCTGAAGATGCGAGGTACTAGTAGCTGACTGAATGACCTCTCAAGGGTGGTTAAATCTCTCGTGTAATTAATCTCTTATTAAGGCAATTTAGTACTTTAAGAACAAATTCTTCTCGTTGTTAATCTGTTGCTTATACTATAAGGTAGTCCTCCTGTAAAATTATGCGCGTGTTCTCAACCGCGAGTGGTGATGATGTCAGATTGTGGGGAATTGAACTCAGAACTCCAACAATCCATCGGTCTCATCGAAAGAAAACGGCCCAATACTATAAAAGGCGAAGTACATCAATATAAGGCACACCAAGACTGCAAGTAGTTCACGCTAATACATTGGCAACTCCTGTAAAAAGCGAAGCATATCAACACAAAAACGGGCAGCCTATAAAAAGCGAAGCGCATCAACGCACCACCCCACACCACACCAACAAGACTGCAATGGCAGCCCCGGCAATGCGATACCTCCGACGTCTCAACGAGCCTGCCGTGATGGACCGCGGCGACGACCCCGCTCGCCTCCGGCAGCTGCTCCTCGACTCCAGCTGCATCTTCATGTTGCTCGGTACATTCATTCTCATGCAGCAGCTGGCCACCACAGGCACCGCCGCGTCCAGCAACGCCGAGCACGTCTTCATCGCCTTCATGCTCTGGCTGCTCGGCACGGCGTTCGGGATGCTGTCGCTCGTCGCCTGGCAGTTCCCAAGGCTCGCGGTCGCCGCCGCCGCCGCGGCGAGGGTGCTCCGCAACTACTTGATTGGCGGTCTCTAGCATCCATGATGGTCCGTATCTATGTAGCCATATTGTGCCGCCTGTACTCTGCTCTCTGGACAGTTTATCCTCATCATGTATTGCATGTACTGGTTACCGTCCTATTCATGTCTAATTGTTCTCTAGCTGCATCCTACGTGTTACCACCCGGAAATAACTTTATGATTTCATATTTAAACAATCTAAGGGCTTACTGTTGCCAAATTGTTGTTTTATTGCAATTTTTTTTGCCTTTGAAAAGGATCATAAATCCGTAATAGGGCTTCAGATTTCGTACTACAGAATGCTCTGTTTTGTGCCTGGTAGAGTTCCCGTGTGGTCGTCCGTGGACGGGGAGCTCGTCCCAGCCAACGCACTCGCGAAAAAAACCGTCGCCAATCGCACCCAGTACACGCACAAAAAATAACCAAACGCCACAGCGAGCCCCATCGTCCTCATTGCCCCACCTCCCCATCGTCCTCGCCCCTCCGTCCCTCACTCCCATCCGCGCCGCGCCGCGCCCAACCCGCCTCCACCGAGCCGCCCTCGCCCCCCACCTCAACGCACCCGCCTCCCTCCATCTCTCTCTCTCTCTCTCTCTCTCTTCTGCGTAAAGAGGAAAAGATGAAGATGGCCGTCGACACGACATCGCCGTCGCCGTCCACCTGGCTGTCTCCTTCGGCGGCGGTGGGGCGGCAGACGCGCTCGGCGGAGTCGGTGCAGCTGGAGCACCAGCTGGTGCGGGTGCCCCTAGAAGCGTTCAACTCCACCGCCCGCATAAACCACCGACTCGCCCAGAAGGAGATCGCCGCCGTCCTCTCTTCCGCCTCCTCGGCCGCCGCCGCCCCCGGCGACAACCGCGCCGCCGCCGTCGACACCTCAGCTCCCTCGTCTCCCGCCTCCACGGCCTCAAGCGCAAGGCACTGCCCTCAATCCCCACACATCCCCCATTCACTCGCCAAATCATGCTTGCCTCAGAAAAGATCCCAACTTGTTGATTCGTTGGCTCTTGTTTCTGGATTCTACTGGAAAAATCGTATCTTTTGGTGTTTCCTTGCTGATGATTTTTTTAGACATCTTGCTGATGAATTGAATCCTGATGATTGCTGATGAATTGATTCTTGATGATACCTTTCAGATGGAGGAGGGTGCGCGGGCGGAGGAGCTTCAGGTGTCTGGCGCGGCTGGACCGGCTGACGGCGGCCAGCGCCACTGAGTGGGAGGACATGCGGCTGAAGCGGATCCTGGTGGGAGGACATGCGCTGAGTGCGACGCGGACGACCGGCGGTGCTGGTCAAGGCGACGCCTCTCGGTGGCGGCAATAGCTAATACTACTGTACACGGCGATGGCATGTAGGATCCACTCATCAAAACATCTCGCCAGATTCCCCACTCATCAGAGCATCTTGCCAGATTCCCACTCACAGTATATCTCCTCTCCTCTCATCTCTCTCTCTCTCTCTCTCTCTCTCTCTCTCTCTCTCTCTCTCGTTAAGATTAGAGGTCAATTACTGCTACGATTTGAGGAAATGACTTCATTTTTTACCTGTCTGGTATGCGGGTGTAGGAAAAGGACTCCTGGGATGATTAGCTTTATGCCTTGATATGTTTATCAATCCTTATATAGAATGCCAGTTATGAGATAGCTACTTCTGTTGCCCTGGACAAAAGTATAAAAAGCATTGTCTCAGGTGAGTAGTACCAAACTGCAATCACTGTCCCAATAAGGTTGTGTTGCGAATTTTAACATCATGTGCCATAATTTGATTGCGGGGGTAGGTGACTGATCTCCAGTTGGCAGATTGTGGAAGACGAATGGAATCCACATTGGTCAATTAAACCTTTGCTCCTTGAAAGATTTAAGTTTGCACTCTACACTTTCACCTATCACCTGTCCAAAAGCTCATACAGCGAAAGGCATGTCATCTAAACTCTTTGTGTTTTAATATATGTTTTGCATTTGTTACCGTATGAGGTAGGCATATGAGCAGCACAGTGAGACCATGCAATAGAAGCCAATATCCATCACACTGCTATGCTGCCTCTAGAGTCTGAAAATTTGAAATTTGCAAAGCAATTGCAGATACACGCATCTACAATTCAGATAAATATGTCTGTTGGTGGTCTACTGCCGACCTCAATGGGATGAGAATTATACTTTGCTTATGATCTGCTATTCTCTTCAATTAGTATGTGCATCAATTTTTAGCAAGTGTATGCAGTGTGTTTAGTTGATACTTAATAGAGCAATCTCCTTCTCGATCCAATACTTGCATTGTTACTATTTCTTTGTTTTACAGTATTCTGTCAAAAATTCTTCTATGCAAAGTTGTGTAACAGCTTATTCTTATCTTAACTACTAAAGATAGTTTACCCCACAGAGTGGGACAATCCCCCCTCCCCCCAGCCCCCCACCTGCAACTCGGGCCGACGATCGCGCCTCCCTAACGGACAACCGCCCGCATCCCCCACGCAGTCTCACACCGTCTTCACGATCTCCGCCCCCACTCCCATCACCCTGCCTGGAACCCCCCACATGCTCCCCTCAGCTCCCCATCTTTGCCTCCCAAAACTGTAGTCCCTCGCTGCGCCGCGCCTCCAATGTCGCCTCCGTAGCCGCTGCCAGGGGTGGCTAGTACGTCGGACCCCTTTGTGCCGGTGTTGCTCCGCTCTCTTCGCCGCTGCCGCTTCTCCTCCAAAGTACCATCTCCTCTCCTCCCAGCGCCTTCGCCCGTCCCCAACGCCGCCTCCTCTCCCCGCAACCTCCTCTTGTTGTCGGCGTTACCTCCTCGCACCATCTCCTACTACGCTGTTGGATCCCATTATCTTCGTGCACACCGCTGTTGCAACCCGTGGACCGAGTGGCGGGGGGAGAGTGGGGGGGCACGCCGACCATGTGTTCATCGCATTCCTCCTTTGGCTACTCAACGCTCGTGATGCTGTCGCTCGTCGCCCGGTGGTTCCCGAGGCTCGCATTCCCCGCAGCCACCGTCGCGAGGGTGCTCCGCAGCTACTTGCTTGGCGGTCTCTAGTCAAGCAGCCTCCTCCAAGATGCTGCACACCGCATGCCTCGCTCGCCCATGCTCTGCTCTCTCCCCGCCATGTGTATTTGTATAACTGTATTGGGTGCTTGCTTAATCACGCCCACTCTTTTCCCCTGTTCATCCATACTCTAGTTTCATACCACATGTTACTGTACCGGAATAACTTTCGAGCGTCCTGTTTAGGTTCGCCGGTTAGCTTTATCTAAACAAACTATGAAAAATCCATAAACACCCTCGTAAATCCTGCCTTTTCAATTTGCCCTCCATTTCCTATTTTCGTTTAGTTTGCTCCATAAGTTAAGTTAGATTGCAAATGCCCCCTTAGGCCGTATGTTTGTACTATTTTTTTCTTGGTTTAATTATCTTTGGCACGTGTTTCAATGATTTTAGTGTTTGACGAGGATCTAATAATCCTCATTTTATCTATTATCTATAATTCTTATTATGGGTAAATATGATGTCACATAGTCTCAAGAAGTACCCCTTATTTTTATAAGGGAGAGGCCTACCAAGTGATTGTAAGATCTTCTACAATCACCCCCCATAGTCGTAAGTCTTACTACGACTACTACCTGGTCGTAAGTCTTTCTACGACCATTACATGGTCGTAAGTCTTTCTACGACCATTACATGGTCGTAAGTCCTTCTACGATCACTACATAGTCGTAAGACCTTTTACGACTACTACCTGGTCGTAAGTTCTCCTACGACCAGGCAAACCACGACCACCTTATAATCAAACCTACGAGCAAGTGGGTCCAATTGATTAAAGAATCAAGGCAGTGCACGCACTACTATTCCGCGTAGTAATAGTGCTTAAATACCCCATTATCTTTGAATGATAATTGCCAGACGGCGTGGAGAAGCCAATGCGCCGGTAATTACTGCCATCATGCGCCCATTACTGGCTCGATTAAGGCGCCTCTTCCGAGGACAAAGCGGCTACTCCTTCACGACTATATAAGGGCATCGAGGGAGGCAGAAAAAGAGAGCGAGTCAAGGGAAATACAAGTACTATTCTCTGTAATAGTCTTAGCTTCTTACTTGATCATCAAGAATACCACACCACACAGATTAGGGTTATTATTCTCTCCCGAGAAGGCTGAACACATCTAAACATCCGTGTCAACCACTCTGCGTGATTTCATCTCTAGGAGACCCCGAATCAAATAATCTTTACGTAAGATCGGTTCTAATACGAAGCGGTTGGCGTGGCCAGTCGGGATCTTAGGTAATCTCTTGTCAACATACTCTCTTTTCCAAATCTCATGCAATCATGGCGGGAGAATGGAGCGAGGAGAACTGGTTTGACTTGGCGGATTCTGCAGACGTCGACATGGATGCGGTTTCGACTACGAGCCGAGTGATGCATCCGCCGATGGTGATGTTGCCTCGGAGATTATTCTCCAGAAACCATCCCATTAATGGAGTTGAGGAGGATCCTTATCCCCACGCGATACGCCCAACAGAGGAGCCAATTCCTCAAAGGACAAGGGTCAATCCGGCTGTAACCGCACCCGGGAGGACTCACAACACGGAGAGTTTTTCCTCCAAGTGTTCAAGTCCCTTAAGGCGGTCCGACTTGGTGAGTCAAGTTCGGGAGCCACCATTCCAGACTCCACCAAAGATCTAGTGATCCTCTCTCTCGGGGTAACTCCGGAGAGGTGGGATCAAGCATGCTTTCCGCAAATTCGGCCGTCTCCCGCAGATCTCATTTGCGAGCGAGCGATTATAACCCGAGTTCCCCTACAGGGGATTACTCCAAGTCGCCGGATGGTGTCTCGAGCACTCCTCAAGCGGGGAGGCCTCGAGCGCAAGTGAGAATCATCAACGGGAGGTCTTCGTCCTTCCCTCAAATCAGGGTCAGCCTCATGGAGGCCGAGATAAGAACACTCCCCGAAGATCACACACTGCGCCCCCTCGTGGTAATGGCAAGGGCACCACCGGCGACAGAGAGAACCAACACTCTGATGAACGCGAGGGAAATCCTCGACATTCTCGCACTCCACTGAGAAGGCCTCAAAGACCTGATGAGGAGGATTTTGATGTCGTCCGAAGAAAGAAAATCACAGTCCAGAAGAACCTGCCTGGGCGCATTCAACATCAGTCGGAGGAGGTACAAGAACTCCAGGACATCAACGACTTGCTCGAGAATCCCAGTCAAGAGCTTGCTCGAACGCTAGGGTACGATCTCTTTGCTGAAGAGATTACGCAAAGACTTCGAACTGTGATGACAAGACTGGAGGTACCTCGTCGACAACATTCAGGTAGTCGTAGCAATGCGACTTCCTCAGCTACCAGTCAATCGAATATTTTTCACGTAGGAATCGACACTACCATAAGTGGAATCGATCCCTATTCGGAGAAATACATTTCGATCGGTGATGATCAAGAAGCCCCTCGGAGGTGATCATTCACCACTCGACAAAGAAATTCTAACGGGTGAAGTGCGAGGAGTATTCCCTCGTAGAAGCGAGACCTACTACGAGCAATTGTCACTGTTCACGGGTATCGTCGTATACGATCACTGGTGACATTAACCCTTCTTTCCTACAAAGAAGGCGTCAAGAAGTGTTTGGGATGCGGGCATTTTCGCCGACCTTGAGCGGTCACGCCACCTCATTTTCGGCCCGATGAACATGGAGAAATTTGATGGATCTCAAAATCCCATCGAATTTCTTGAGATCTATCTAACATTGTCCGAAGCGGCGGGAGGAGGAGAGCATGTAATGGCGAATTACCTTCCGACTGTGCTCGAAGGATCCGCTCGATCGTGGTTATTAAACCAACCACTCGAGTCGATCTACTCTTGGCAACACCTCTGCGATCTTCTACAGCGAATTTCCAAGGCACATACAACGCATACGGAAAGGAAGGCGACTTGCACGGATAAAGCGAGAACAACAACGAGACTTTGCGTCAATTCATCAAACGCTTTAGTCAGGTTCGTAACTCAATTCCGAAATTTCTGATTCCTCTGTGATCAGGGCTTTTAAGCAAGGAGTCCGTAGTAGAAGGATAACGGAGGACATTGCTTTGAATCCTCCCAACATCAAGTTGAGCTCTTGAGATGGCCGATCGATATCTGGCTTACGAGGCGGTCGAGGTGGAACAACACTATCGATCGAAGCGTACACGGCTCTCGAGGAGTGTAGGAACGACAAACCAAGGTGGTGTCCTTTTCATAAAAGGAAGGACATGACCTCATAGCTCGCCGAAGTTTTCCAAAGAAAGCTCGAGGACTACTACAGCGGAAAGCACCACTCCCTACTCTCGGCGGGTGGGACATACGAGTGGCCAAAAGTCGTCGGATGATGAGGAGATGCTGGTTCAAGATCCGCAACATACCGTTGAGCACATCTACGGAGGATCATCGACATCGACTCCAAACGACAACTTAAAGCTGGAGGACGAGGTAAATTCCATACATACTCTCTCGTCAATAAATTACGAAGTGGTCGAAGTCACCATCTCTTTTGAGAAGGATGGCGCCCAATCACTCTGAGTCGATCAGTCGATATCCGATTGTGGTCGAACCCACCATCAACAAGCTGTCGGGTCAATCAGTGTTGGTTGATGGTGGCGATTCTTTGAACATATTATTTACTAATGCCCGGGCGAGATGCAAGTACCGGGACAAAGGTAAGGCGACGATACTCCTTTCATGGAATCGTGCATCGGGTCTTCGACCAAACCTATTGGCCAAGTTTCTCTTCCTTTAACATTTGGCTCACCAAGTAATTTCGGACGAGAAAGTCTCCTTTGATGTGGTCGATTTCGTCTGACATATAACGCCATACTCGGACGACCAACTTTGGCAAAATTCTTAATGGCTACTCATTATGGGTATCAATGTCTTAAGATGCGAGTCCCAAAGGGTGATCACCATTCAATGTGACAAAAGATGGCGTATAGGCTGCGGCCGTCGATCCTCGAGATGGTTGGTCAAATACCAACTCGAGATGAAAATCGACCTTCGACTAGCAAGTGAAGCCTAAAAGCTACACCAAAGCCGAACGACCAAGTCAAAGAGGTTTCTCGGGCGCAGAGGAGCCCTCAAGACTGTTCGCATCGGGAGACTTCCGACCCTAAATAGGAAGGCGCCCTCATTACCTTCCTCCGAGCTAACGCAGATGTCTTTGCGTGGCAAGCATCCGACATGCCCGAGTCCCGGGAGGTGATCGAGCAGGCTAGCTTTACTACCGATAAAGTACCGTAAAACAAAAATTACGAGATTTGCCCCGATCGGCGAGATGCTATTAAATCGAGTTGGATAAGCTACTTAAGCGGACTTTATAAGAGAAGTCAACCACCCGAGTGGTTGGCTAACCTGTAATGGTCAAAAGTCAAGCGGCAAATGGCGTATATGCGTGGACTTTCTTGATCTTAATAAAGCTTGTCCAAAATATGATTTCCCTTTACCTCGTGTCGATCATTTGGTTGATTCTCTGCGAGTTGTGAGATATTAAGTTTTTAGATGCATATTCGGATACCACGGATCAATATGTGTTTAAGCGATGAAGAAAAGACCGCATTCATTACTCCATTTGGTACCTTTTGCTATGTCAAAATGCCATTTGGTCTAAAATAAAGAAAAGCAAATCAGGTTGTGAAAAAGAAAAAGGTAAATGTCGTTCTTACACTTTAGTAAATTTCACATACCTCTGCACTCGGTCTTAACCGGGAACTTTGGAGCAATCCTCCCAGCGGAGGACCTCTTCTTCTCCACGACCACGTGCGGTCGAGGTTCAACAATCGGCTCATACGACCACGTGCGGTCGTAGAGTTTGACAGAACGAGCTCGGTTTCTGATTCTCTGGATGGCGAGATCGGTCTCGACCATTCCAAGAGCGATCGCCCTCGATTGCGAGTTGTCTTGATCTGACATCGTCCTTCATAAAAGACACAAAATCTTTCCAATTCTCCTTTTCCAGTTGCCTAACAAAACTAGGAGTGGCAGAAACTGCGAAAGATTCTTTGTCATAACAGAAGGTACCTTAGCCTTGCGAGGTTTGCGCTTAAGAGATTGGTGCCTCAACCTCCTCGGCCGATGGTCTGCGGCCCGGCTCAGAATCACTACAATTGCCGCGGTAGTCATGTAGAAGTGCAGTCGAAAGACCGAGCTCGAGCTTGCTCCCCTTGTCGCAGATTTTACAAGTCAACGTCTCTTAGAGGAGGGCCGAGCCTTTGTCTTCGACAACCCGGCGCCAATAGTCATCGATGCGATTTCTTCATCGTCCCGACGATTTTCCATGCCTACTTTACGTAAAGCAAAGCAGAAAAGAAGAATCACTAATCGATTCGAGTGCCAAGTCGTAAGTTTTTCTCGACTCTTTCTTGATCGTAAGATATTCTCGATCACCATTAGTCGTAAGTATCTTCTCGACTATAAAGTTCTAAAGAAAAATCAACTTTTGATTACCTTTAGGCGCTCTATCCTTTCATCTGCGGACAAAGCCGCAATGACCTGAGGAACCGCCACTCGGAGTGGCGGAGACTTCTCACAGATGAGTCTAACTCTAGAGTCAACCTCAGCCTGTGAAAGATCTGTGTAAACAGATAAGAATTTTAGACAAGGTTGAGAAAGACCAAACCGAGAGCTAAGTCGACAATTACTTACCCTCCTCGTAGTCTCTGGTTGGGTCTCCTCTTCCGAGTATCTCACATAGGAGATGCTCGTTTCTTGAAGGACTAATTAGGCGTGTGATGAAATCCTTCACCACATGCCATCCGGTCGACCCTTCTTCCTTCAAGTCCTTAATGGCTTGAATATAAGGGCTAATCCTATTGATATCTTCGAGTTGAATCCCATGAAGACTTCTTTTGGCTGACCTTCCCGAAAGAAAGGTGTCTTGAGGTGACTTTCGGTAAAACCACCTCTTCCTCGGCCGACCACGAAGCCGGGTGAAACTCTGAATATACTCCTTCGACTTGAGTCGTGGAGTTTGGACCGCGACTTCCGGCGATTAGGTTTGTCGAGCCATCCCATAATAATATTGGAGCACTCGAGATCCGCGGAATCCCAGTACGCCCATACTGAGATACACGAACACACTCAACATGGTAATGGAATTGGGACCTAAGTTCACGGTTCCACCCCAAAGTGTTCGAGTACTCTCAGAAGAAAGGGTGGGCGAGCAATCGAAGGCGCTCACAATATGCTTGGAATACGGATTTGCCCATTTTCCCCGATGGCGATCTTTGCCCGATGGCGGAATCCACTTTACGAGCCTTCTGGAATCTTCCGACATCGACCAAAATCTTGATCTTAGCGCATCCATCTCCGATTCTTCCCATTCGAAACTCTCTTAGGCCATTTCGCCGAAGCAAGAAGTTTTTGATTGGGTTGGCGTGAGAAGATGAAACCTAGTCGAGGACGGAGAAAGCAAGAGCTCGAAGAACGGTGAGTGATTTGAGGAAAAGGTAAAACCCAAGTCTACCTCGATAAGTTTTTATAACAAGACGATCTCCGTAGCCTAAGCCGTCTCGGCTATAGGTCTATGGGAGTTGGTTGTACCGCCGGGAACGCTTCATCGGACAAGTGCAGTGAGAGCGGTTGCAATTCCCAGATGGTCCGTTCGAGAAAAATTAGGTGCGTATTGTCACCCCAATGAAATTACTTTCTTGACCAAAGTCTTTACGGTCGAAGAAGTATCAATCGGAAGGGTTTTTCTCCGATTCCCTACTACGACCACGGACGGTCATATGGATTTTTACGACTTTTGATAGTCGTAAGCAATCTTCACGATTGCAATCGCCGAACCGTTTATCAACGATCTGTGGAATTCGTTTGCAATTCCCGGACGGTCTGTTCAGAAAGTTAGGTTAGTTTTGTCACCTCCAAGCAAAATTACTTTCTTGACCAAGTCTTTACGGTAGAAGGAAGTATCGATCGGAAGGGTTTTTCTCCGATCGCCTTACTACGACCACTACAGATTGTAGGGGTTTTTATGACTTTCGATAGTCGTAAGCAACCTTTACGACCAAGCAAACTCTGGTCAAAGTAACACTCAAGTGTCGAAGAGTTCTTCCTTCGACTATGGTTCTCGACATTTTCATAGTCACAAGTCCATTAGCGAATCCTTCACCAAGTAAGTTACTTTCACTTGAAGTGGGGCTAGATGGCGAGGATCTAATAATCCTCATTTTATCTATTATCTATAATTCTTATTATGGGTAAATATGATGTCACATAGTCTCAAGAAGTACCCTTATTTTTATAAGGAGAGGCCTACCAAGTGATTGTAAGATCTTCTACAATCACCCCCATAGTCGTAAGTCTTACTACGACTACTACAGTAAATAAGTCTTTCTACGACCATTACATGGTCGTAAGTCTTTCTCGACCATTACATGGTCGTAAGTCCTTCTACGATCACTACATAGTCGTAAGACCTTTTACGACTACTACACGGTCGTAAGTTCTCCTCACGACCGGGCAAACCACGACCACCTTATAATCAAACCTACGGGCAAGTGGGTCCAATTGATTAAAGAATCGAGCGTTCGCACGCACTACTATTCCGCGTAGTAATAGTGCTTAAATACCCCATTATCTTTGAATGATAATTGCGGACGGCGTGAGAAGCCAATGCGCGCGGTAATTCTCGCCATCATGCGCCCATTCTTGGCTCGATTAAAGGCGCCTCTTAGCGAGGACAAAGCGGCTACTCCTTCACGACTATATAAGGGCATCGGGAGGCGAAAAAGAGAGCGAGTCAAGGGAAATACAAGTACTATTCTCGTAATAGTCTTAGCTTCTTACTTGATCATCAAGAATACCACACCACAGTGATTAGGGTTATTATTCTCTCCTGAGAAGGCCTGAACCTGTCTAAACATCCCGTGTCAACCACTCTGCGTGATTTCATCTCTAGGAGACCCCCCGAATCAAATAATCTTTACGTAAGATCGGTTCTAATACACCGACAGTGTTTATTTAAGTTATCCACACTTGTTTCAAATATTTGAGTGGTTTTGATATTTGTAATACACGATTTTAAAATTGAAACATTAATAATGAAATAGTGTATTACAAGTACCAAAATCACTGAAATAAGTATTGACATCACTGAAACAAGTTTTGACACCACTGAAACAAGTGTTAAAAGATAATTAAAAAAACTACGATAAATAGTACTATTAAGTGATTATTTACCACCAACTTTAGTTACGAGGCATTATAAATGATAATTAGATATGGGGTAAATTGGAAAAGTTGGTGACTTATAAGGGTGTTTATATATTTTCCCCTACAGACTATTGCCTTCTATGGTTGTTTTACCTTCAAAATGGATCATAAATAAATTCGCAATATATTTTTTTGAGAAAAAAAAACTAGCAATATATGCGTGCTCTTTTTTGCCCGGTGGAATGGGCCGTCTGATCGTCACTTGTCAGCGGGCTTAGGCCAGATCGATCCCCTGGCGTGGAGCAAACGAAAAAAATGACCAACCAGCTCAACAATTTCCCCTACGTACAAATAGATTTCATCATGCGGCCTACTTCCTTTCCGCAGCGGAAGGCCCATAAGAGTGTAGAGGCCCCTCCGGCCCAGCCTAATAATTCATAGCGAAATGCACAAAAGGCCTAGGTTTAGTGCTTCAGGCAGTCGGAGTCTATAGGTGACGGGGAAAACGAATAGTACCCAGATAAAATATAAAGACAGTGGAATATTAAAAACAATAATTTGATAATAGATAAAACTAGGGTTTTTTTCCAGAACAGTTCTGCACGAAATTAATCTAACAAAGCACGAAATTGATCCGATAAACATATAAGAAAATGCTTGTAAAGATTAATACGTGTGGCAATCGATGATGATATACTGGTGGTTCGACGATCAATTGTGTTGATAACGTGTTGCGTAATAGCTTGTCATCTCACTGACCAAATGATCAACAATATCGCAATCAACGGGGCCCTTCGTGCACTCATGCACTCAGCGAATCTCGTCCACCGGATCTTCATCCAACCGTCCAGATCTGCACCGAGTGCCGTGAGGTGCTCGCCGATAGGGTGCTTGGCCTCTTTGCCCGGCATGCACTTACTTGGCCATGGTAAGGTAACAAAAGAGAGAGGTACTTGGGCGCCATGAGAAGAAAAATAAAGCGGGTAGGGCCTACTTAAGTCATGTGAGTCTATTATCGTGCGAGCGTCGTGAGTCGTGACCGAAACATAGCGTGCGAAGTATTTCCATAAACGTGGTATGTGTAGCAGTCTTCTTGTTGTAATTAATCTAGGTATAGTTGTTATGGTTTTTTTTCCCCCATATCAACCCATGATTTCATTGCCGGAGTACTTAGAACTGTAATGCAAACAAGATAGTATGCCGGAAAAAAAACACAACGCAAACACAATATTATACCATAAATTCCAAAAATTCACGAGCAGGGCCTCGTATGCCAACCGATGAGTCTTGAGTTGCCCGGAAATCATAAGCAGATCGACCCCACCGCTACACCTATCACCGCCACACCTATTATCTCCTCGATTCCTAGGCGCACTTTCTCTGCTTTAGAGCATGTATGATGGTACGATGTCAACTATTTGTAAGTCTTGATACGTAGAACACGAGATGATGCGGAGGATAGATGGAGAGCATAGATAATTTAGTCGTATCTTATGTAGTGGTCAACTGTAACACGAGAAACAAGACACACTGTACAAGGAGGAGCCATCTATGAAAATATGTAAAAAAGATAACTTATTGTAGAATTTATCTTTAATACTGTCTATAGATAATATAAAGAGATTATAAACAACAGTTGTCTATACCATTGTATATACTCATAGCAGCATGTAGGGCTTAAAAATGTCAGAATCTATCTATTTCTCTTGAACAATTTTATTCTTTCCCGTGGTTCGAAATCTTTCACGCACGGGCGAGGTCAAAATCTATCTTTTCTCTTAAACAAATTCTCCTCGTCTATCTGTCGTCGTTTGTGCGTGATCAGAATATATCCTGTTCTCTTTCTCTCGGACAATTCGTTTGTTCGTGGTTCCAGATCTTTCAGGTACGGGTAAGGTAAGAATATATTTTTTTTCTCTTAAATATTTTTTTCTCAAACAATTTGGTCGTTCCTGGTTCCAAATCTTCCACGAGCGGGCCTTGCTCACGCGGCTCATTCCGCCGATGTAGCGTCGCCAATCCGAGAAAGAGATGGGATCGTCTGGTCGGGAGCGGTTCTAAATGGTCAGGCTGGGTTCCAAATCTTCCGGGAGCGGGCCTTGCTCACGTGGCTCATTCCGCCGATGTAGCGTCGCCAATCCGAGAAAGAGATGAGATCGTCTCGTCGGGAGCGGTTCTAAATGGTCAGGCTGGGCTAACAACCAACTAGTTCGATGGATTGGTAAATTTGGATATTTCTGATGGGAAACTATAGTTCCGCCCGGAAGCTGATACATACAAGTTTTATTCTAAACTCTAGCAAGATCTCTAGTCTATAAATAGAAGTATTAGTTATTATAAAATACTTATCGTATGAAGAGTAATAAAGAGAAGCAAAAAACTTTCTATATCTCTGAGTTCAATCTACTATTATATTCTTATATTCTTGTATTGTTTGATGTAATTCTATATTTGTCTACGAGGTGATCGTTCGGACTGGACTCGCCAGCGATGGTTCCTCAACACGTTGTCAGCACGATCAACTCTACTCGGATTGAAAGGTAATCGTTGAAGAACGATGCTCGTAGATTGAATCGTTTTTCTATACTGCTTTTAATTTGGCAAATTTGGCTTTCTAGATTGGTTATTTCTACGGTGCAAATCTGCTCTAATCTACCGCGAGCCAACTTAAAGTTGCCGGCACAATACTGATCGGTAGATTGCATGAAAAAGTGGATATTGATTGTACCGTAGATTAAAAATTATAAATTCATTCTAATCTACCGCGAGCCACTTGAAGTCGCCAGTCAAGCCACTCAGTGAATTGCATAAACAATGATTGGATGAACAGTACTTGCATGCATAATATTTTTTTTTGTATGAACAGTACAGCCAAAAAAATCGGCCGGCACGCGCCGCCGCCGTCGGCCTCCGCCGGTCGGCGCCTCCGCACGGGCAAAACATCTCATAAAAAAAATGGACACAGGAGAATCGAACTCGCAACTCCAACAATCACCATCGGTCTCATCGAAAGAAAACGGCACAAGACTAAAAGGCGAAGCACATCAACAAGGCACACCAAGACTGCAAGTAGTTCATGCTAATACATTGGCAACTCCTGTAAAAAGCGAAGCACATCAACAACACAAAAACGGGCAGCCTATAAAAAGCGAAGCGCATCAACGCACCACACCACACCACCAAGACTGCAAGTAGTTCACACACATACATAGGCAATGGCAGCCCCGGCAATGCGATACCTCCGACGTCTCAACGAGCCTGCCGTGATGGACCGCGGCGACGACCCCGCTCGCCTCCGGCAGCTGCTCCTCGACTCCAGCTGCATCTTCATGTTGCTCGGTACATTCATTCTCATGCAGCAGCTGGCCACCACAGGCACCGCCGCGTCGAGCAACGCCGAGCACGTCTTCATCGCCTTCATGCTCTGGCTGCTCGGCACGGCGTTCGGGATGCTGTCGCTCGTCGCCTGGCAGTTCCAAAGGCTCGCGGTCGCCGCCGCCGCCGCGGCGAGGGTGCTCCGCAACTACTTGATTGGCGGTCTCTAGCATCCATGATGGTCCGTATCCATGTAACCATATTGTCCTGTATGTACTATGCTCTCTAGACAGTTTGTCCTCGTCATGTATTGCATGCACTGGTTACCGTCCTGTTCATTGGTCTAATTGTTCTCTAACTGCATCCTACGTGTTACCGTCCGGAAATAACTTTATGATTTCATATTTAAACAATCTAAGGGCTTATTGTTGCCAAATTATTGTTTTATTGCAATTTTTTGCCTTTAATAAGGATCATAAATCCGAAATAGGATTTCAGATTTCGTACTGCAGAATACTCTGTTTTGTGCCCGGTGGAGTTCCCGTCTGGTCGTCCGTGCCATCAGCGGAGAAGAAAGGGCCAGGCCGCTCAGGCTCAGCAATTCCCTCCATCCGATGCCTCACAAAGTGAAACCACGGGCCCACTTCTTACCGCCACGTCGGCCACGAGCGCCAATTCTTCAGCATTCGTGCCTTCCTTTGCTATATTGCCTTCTTCAATACAGTTTATTTTTTGAAAATGTAAATCATTTCTTAGTTTCCAAATAGACCAATTGGCCGAAGAGTAGCAACACAAATTATATTGAAGATTGTGTCACGAATCACTAATTCAAAACATCTCCCAACATCCCTGTCCAACTGTTCTCAAACTTCATGCCAAACAATGTTAGCTTTGTTACAATAAAAAAAAAACTGATTCCAATTCATTACATAATAAACACGGGAGATCATCCACCTCTTGTCTTCTTCTCAAATTATCTCTACGCGGTACGGTTAGTTTCCAAACAGTAGGAATAAAAACAGGGACAACTCCTGTGAGGTTCATATCATCGTATCAAAGACTAAAGAATTCAGCTTCCAAATAAGAGCGTCCTCTTCATCACTAAACACAATAGATCCATCACTATGCACTACGTCAGAACTAGTACCCAGGGAATGAGCAAAATTCAGCATATTGTTCTTAACTCTAGTCGATTTACCAAACAGTACTCTTGCCAGGTTCCAAATTCGGAATCTAAAAACCAGATAGCCCAACAAAGATGATAGGCTAATAGCTGCATAATGCATCGGTGCATATTAATGTTAATCCATGTCACGCGGAAGGACGCCCTGTTAGGGTTGGAAGATGGGAGGTCCTAGTAGCTGCCTGAATGACCTCTTAAGGGTGGTCTCATGTGTAATTAATCTCTTATTAAGGCTATTTAGTACTTTAAGACAATTTATTCTCTTCTTAATCTGTTGCTTATATATGGTAGTCCTCCTTTAAAACGATTCGCTATTTTTTTAAGTGGCTCTCGCTTTCTCTTTGCCCAGTGTATGTTGACATATGTTTTGATATTTTATTGTTTTATTCTTATCTGGACTTCCTCCATCCTAATAGAGAAAGAGTCATATGCTTTCTATTCTTTGTGTTGGTACGTTGAATCTAAGCCTTACTTCAGGGAAGATTATCCACTTAAAAAACGTGCAGCATACGCCAACAATAAACAAGAATCTCGTTAGTGGTTTTCTCCTTTGCAGGTATGGTTTATAAGCTAACATTTGAGTCAAATAAAGTTGTAATATCTAAGTTTAGTAACTTTGTTGGTAAAAGCTATGAGAGCGGAGGCTTGTTCCGTATAAATACTTTAGAGTATTGTTATAATCTAAATGTTATAACTGGTTTGAATAAATGTGAGGCTAATAATACGGTATTCTTGTTTCTGTCATATTGGTTTTGATAGTATTGGTCAAATGTCTATATTGGATTTAATTCCAAAATATGAAATTGTCAAATGATCAAAATACCAACTTGTATGCAAGCAAAACAACCTCGAAAACCCTTTAAGAGGTTACAGGAGGAAAAGACTTGGCACCATTGGATCTCGTCTATTCCGACTTGTGTGAGACGAATGGATTATTGACAAAGAGAGCCAAAAGATATTTTCTAAATCTTATTGATAATGCATCTCGATATAGTTATGTATATCTACTGAAAACAAAAGTGAAGCTCTAAATTATTTTAAAATGTATAATGTCGATGTTGAGAAAACCTTTAGCGGAGACTTTATTATATATCTCGTGGGTGATATGCCAAATTTTTTTTCAGATGCTTATGCATTACCCGATGTTGAGTATTGGAAAGAGGCAGTCGATGGCGAGATAGATTGCATCATGGCTAACGGGACTTGAGAGATCACTGATCGTCCTAGCAGGTGCAAACCTGTTGGATGCAAGTGGATCTTTAAAAAGAAAATGAGGTCTGACGATACTATTGATAAGTACAAGGAAAGACTTGTGGTCAATGGTTATACCTAGAAAGGTGAGGATTATTTTCATACTTACTCTCTTGTTACCAGATTAACCATCATTCGAGTGTTCATTGCATTAGCTGCTTACCATAGTCTACACATCCATCAAATGGATGTAAAGACAACTTTTCTTAATAGAGAGTTAGAGGAAGAAATCTATATGGGGCAACCAGATGGTTTTATGATTTCTGGATAGGAAAATAAGATGTGCAAATTAATCAAATCCTTGTATGGTCTAAAACAAGCACCTAAACAATGACCCAAATTTTTTTGATAAAACTTTAACATCTCCCAACATCCCTGTCCAACTGTTCTCAAACTTCATGCCAAACAATGTTAGCTTTGTTACAATAAAAAAAATAAACTGATTCCAATTCATCACATAATAAACACGGGAGATCATCCACCTCTTGTCTTCTTCTCAAATTATCTCTACGCGGTACGGTTAGTTTCCAAACAGTAGGAATAAAAACAGGGACAACTCCTGTGAGGTTCATATCATCGTATCAAGATTGCTCTCTTTATAAGACTAAAGAATTCAGCTTCCAAATAAGAGCATTCTCTTCATCACTAAACACAATAGATCCATCAATATGCAAAATTCAGCATATTATTCTTAACTCTAGTAGATTTACCAAACAGTACTCTTGCCAGCTTCCAAATTCGGAATCTAAAAACCAGATTGCCCAATAAAGATGATAGGCTAATAGCTGCATAACGCATCGGTGCGTATTAATATTAATCCATGTAACGCGGAAGGCAATGGTCTAATTGTTCTCTAGCTGCATCCTACGTGTTACCGCCCGGAAATAACTTTATAATTTCAAATTTAAACAATCTAAGGGCTTATTGCTGCCAAATTGTTGTTTTATTGCAATTTTTTTGCCTTTGAAAAGGATCACAAATCCGTAATAGGACTTCAGATTTCGTACTACAGAATGCTCTGTGCCTGGTGGAGTTCCCGTGTGGTCGTCCGTGGACGGGGAATTCGTCCCACCCAACGCACTAGCGAAAAAAACCGTCGCCAATCGCACCCAGTACTAACGCCACAGCGAGCCCCATCGTCCTCATCGTCCTCGCCCCTCCGTCCCTCACTCCCATCCACGCCGCGCCGCACCGCGCCCAACCCGCCTCCACCGAGCTGCCCTCGCCTCCCCCCTCAACGCACCCGCCTCCCCCTCTCTCTCTTCTGCGTAAAGAGGAAAAGATGGAGATGGTCGTCGACACGACATCGCCGTCGCCTTCGGCCGGTGGGGCGGCAGACGCGCTCGGCGGAGTCGGTGCAGCTGGAGCACCAGCTGGTGCGGGTGCCCCTGGAGGCGCTCAACTCCACCGCCCGCATCAACCACCGACTCGCCGAGAAGGAGATTGTCGCCGTCCTCTATTTCGCCTCCTCGGCCGCCGCCGCCCCCGGTGACAACCGCGCTGCCACCATCGACACCTCACCTCCCTCGTCTGCCGTCTCCACGGCCTCAAGCGCAAGGCACTACCCTCAATCCCCACACATCCCCCATTCACTCGCCAAATCATGCTTGCCTCATAAAAGATCCCAACTTGTTGATTCGTTGGCTCTTGTTTCTGGATTCTACTGAAAAACTCATATATTTTGGTGTTTCCTTGCTGATGATTTTTTTAGACATCTTGCTGATGAATTGAATCCTGATGATTGCTGATGAATTGATTCTTGATGATACCTTTCAGATGGAGGAGGGTGCGCGGGCGGAGGAGCTTCAGGTGCAGAGGTGCCGGGCGCGGCTGGACCGGCTGGCGGCCGCCAGCGCCAGTGAGTGGAAGGACATGCAGCTGAAGCGGATCTTGGTGGTGGGAGGACATGCGGCTGAGTGCAACGCGGACGACCGGCGGTACTGGTCGAGGCGATGCCTAGCAGTGGCTAATACTATTAGTGCACACGGCGTTAGGATCCGCTCATCAGAGCATTTTGTCAGATTCCCCACTTACATTCATACTGAAAGTTATATCTCCTCTAATCATTTTCTCCCTCTCGTGTTAAGATTAGAGGACAATTACTGATACGACTTGAGGAAATGACTTTATTTTTTACCGGCTAGTATGCGGGTGTAGGAAAAGGACTCTTGGGATGATTAGTTTTATGCCTTGGTATGTTTATCAATCCTTATATAGAATGCAAGTTATGCGATAGCTACTTCTGTTGCCCTGACAAAACTACCAAAAGCATTGTCTCAGGTGAGTAGTGACAAACTACTATTGTAGCACTAGACACAACCATTGTTGATGCTAAATGGCTTAGAGAGCTACTATTGGACTAGCCACTGGTTGAGAAAAGAATACCGCAAATCCTAATGTACAGTGATGACCAAACAATGTTGATTAAAGTTACAAGTACTAAGGATAACATGAAGTCCTCCAGACACATGAAATGTAGGTTTAAATCTGTTAGAAAACCGAGTAACTCTGGAGTAATTATTGTGAATTATATCTATACTGAGAAAAATCCGGCAAACCCTTTCACAAAGGGGCTAGCACGGAAGGCGATTTTCGTTGCGTCTATGGACATGAGAATGAGACCAATTGGAGTTACAACTCAACAGTAACCCATATCTTGTTGATCGGAGATCCCATGACTTAGGTAATGTGAGCAACAAGTTGAAATTGTAACTAGAGAGTACAATTACTAATATCTGTAAATGTATCATAATAAACAAAATACTCTCAACTGTATGGAAGGGTGGCTGAAAGCAATTTGAATATGTAATTAAAATATTATCCATATTTTCAACTGTGCATCCATTCGGCAAGAAGCTAGCATGCACTGCTCCTGTAATCAGCAGAACAGCGGAGGCGGCTGCCCAAGCTAGTCGTCGAGAGCAGCATATCTTCTTGTTTTGGGAAACCATGGGCTTGGCCCAGCAGCGGGCCCATGTATGGGCGCACATCTAAAACCCTAGCAGTGTCTCTAGCCTATAAATAGGAGATATTATTTATTGTAAAAGGCTGATTGCTTGAAGATCAATAAAGAGAAGCAGGAAGTTGTTGGAAATATACCCTAGAGGCAATCATAAAGATGATTATATTTCATTATGTTTAAAACATTGGATAATATGTTATCTTGTTCCTAGAATAATATCAATAATATTTATTATCAAGTATGTGACTTGATTGTGAAACTCTATATTTCTGCGATGATTATTCTTAAATGTTCCTTAATAGAAAACATATGAGAACACATATGAATAGACTAGCACATGTATTGGTTGATGACTATGTTTCACAGGTCATGGATATGGAGATATCAAACTAATAATATGGACAAATGTTAGAGAATATGGTGTTAGAAAAGACCCACCTTGAGACATTTTTGAGATTGTTATGATTCTATGTATCATTAGTTGGTTTCAAGCAATGATGATGTATAATCCTTAGACCTGAGATTAGCATGATTTCCTACATGTGTAGTAGCACTCTTAGGGGTTGCCAAACGCTACTCGTAACTGAGTAGTTATAAAGGTAGCATTCGGGTATGCTATGAAATATGCGGAGGGATGCGACTGGTCGGATATGAGATTTTCCCCTCCTAAAATAACAGGAAAGATGTCTCTGGGCCCCTTGTTGTGGTCGGATAAAGTATTGAACAGTCCATGGATGATACAACATCTCACCTGGAGTTCAACCGGACATCGTGAGGCAAAGGGAGAATACACGAGAAGGTCTTTCAGTTCGATCAGATACGGACTAGTCGTATGGAGATACGAGCTAGTCGTAGGCTGTTCGAACATAGTCACTAAGTGGTCGAAACCTGGTCGTAAAGAGTTACGAATTGGTCGATACAAAATATGAACTAGTCGTATAGAGATACGAGTTGGTCGTTAGTGACATGGACCTGGTCATAGATCATATTGCATTAAGGTTCGTCTGATATATTCTATGTGTGTTTGGGAATCGTATGTGCTGCTAGATACCACTAACGACTAGTAGTTGGAAAAGAGTTTTCGAGTCACAACCGATTACACATGAACCTATAATGTCACGCACTTAAAGGGTTAGGATTTGATTTCGATGGTGATCCGAATTCTTGTAGACCACGAGTTCCTAATGGGCCTCAAGTACGAGATGCATTATAGATGCCTATAAATAGAGGGGCGGTGGCAAGCGGTGTGATGATCTTTTGAAGAACTCCCGAAACCCTAATAGCCACGCCTTCCTCAACCACGCCGCCGGTGCTAGCACTCCAGCGCGTTGTGCCCCTGCCCCGTATGTGTGGATACCTTGGAGGTGTTGTCGCGAAGCATCAACACTAGGACGATCCGCAACTCGTGACGATCACAGGAACAGGAGGAGAATACGTGCGGCGAATATGACCACTCGGAGGAGAAGACACGCGGCGAGTACGACTACTCAGAGGAGAAGACGTGTGGCGAGTACGACTACAACCGCATCAACTCGCTATATTGACTCTACTTCCGCTACAAATCGGCGCGTCTAATGGTAATCTTGTGATCTATTACTAGCGGAGGTTCCTTGGTTACGCGGTAAAATTTTGTTTTGTGCTATTGTAGCCTTCCCGTGATCCTTCAGATTGTACTGTAGATTATACACTGGATGAACATTAACTTGGATGAACAATATTTTTAGGATGAACAGTCCTAAATCAACCGACGGCCAACGATCGGTCCCATGACGGCCACCGCGCCCCCCGCATGCAGACTTTTGGCCTAGAACCACATCGTCGCTCGGCGACTGGCCCTCCGCGCACACGCTCGCATACGCCACAGACCTCACTCGCCTCGCACCACCGGCTGCTGCTCAGCCCTCCCGCATGAAGCGCCGCCACTTGCACCACTCACCCCGTTGCCGAAGCAACACCTCCGCGCCAGCACGCTGCCACCCCCTGTGCGTTTCCTGTGCGCCCGCATGCGCGCCGCCGCGTGATGCACACGCTCTATCGCCACAGCCGAACCACCGCGGCCCTATCGGCTTTGTGCCCGGCGGTAGCCCGCATGGCCCCGTCGCATCGTCGTGCTTTCGAAACCAACCGCGCTTGCCGATGTCGCCGCCGATATCCGGACCGATCCAACGGCTGCGTCTGCGTCGTGCTCGCGACGTGTTAATCGCTTTGAGCGCGCCTTCACGCGCCGCCTCGCATCACCGAAGCCGGTGCAACCCGCATGCCGGTCGTCGCCGTGTGTGCTCCACGCCCAAGACGCTTCACGCCGCGTTGCTGCTGGCCTTGCATGGTCACCCCGCCGACCATCCGCCGCACAGCGCACCGCATCAGTATTTGTCGTCTCGAGCGCGCACCACACGACCACATCGCCAACAGCGCAAGTGAAAGCATCTAGGCCCCTAAAATGGTTTTGGTAATTAATGATAATATGTGAATATGGGATTAACAAGTTTACTGAGAATGTGCAAGGTTAATTCCATTTGATGAACATGATGAAGCAAGGATGCATGCTAAAGGAAAATGTGAAGATCAACAAGGCTTAAAGTCAAGGTACAAATAGTCTAGGATCCTTTTCTATTTTAGGTCTAAGGAGAATTGGTTGGTAGGCGGATTATAGGATAAATGCCGTACTATTAAGGGGATCACGACTAGTAGCTTGATAGCTTATTCTTGTGCCATATGGATCAACTTAGGATCATGCATGCATTTAAAATTGGACTTGAATTTAAGTTAGAATGAATTGATGCTTTAATTTCGAATCGGATGAAAGAAGGCTTAGCGCAATGTTATCAAAGCGGTTGTTCCGATGATATTTTTGATTGCAAAATAACGATCGAGTGTAATCTCCTTTGAAAACCGCTTTTAAGAATCGGCTGTACCGCGCGTATAATCGGGTGAACCGCATTCCGGTTGTTCCGATGATATTTCGGCGGTTGCAAAATAACAGTACGAGTGTAATCTCCTTTGAAAACCTCTTTTGAGAATCGGTATGCCGCACGTATAATCGGATGAACCGCATCTGGATGTTCAAATGTATTTTGGTTGTAAAATTCGAAACGGATGCAAAATCTCGGTTTAGAAAACACAAATCGGACGATCCGGTGTTTGCTGCGGATGAACCGCAACTAAATCCAACGGCTATATCGATGCATTTAATCGTGTAACATAGCCGTTCTTGTGCATTGAGCATCGCGCGGTTGTACCGATGCTAACACGCCGGTTGTTCCGATTTGTACTGAACTTTCGGGAACTTCTTCCCAACGGCTAGAATTGTTTGGTGGAGGCTATAAATACCTCCCCAACTGCACAAGGGATATGTTACACGATTGCATTAAAGATATCTCAACCCTTGTGAGCATTGTGCATTCAATTCTACTCCCAATTTACTCTTGCATTCATTGAGAGGAGATCAAGTGCATTCATCTTTAGTTGATTCATTGGCACTTGAGTAAAGTCAGCGAGGATCGTTGATCTATTCTCTTGGGGTGTTGCCGCACTCCTAGGCGGCTTAGCGGTGAAGCACGGTGATCTTCTCAAGTGAAGCTTGTGAGAAGACCGAGCAAGATTGTGAGTGGTTGGTGTTCACCATCTCGGAGCGGAGGAAGAACAACCCAAGTGATCGAGGAAGGCTTAATTCGTGGAGCCGGCTTGGGTGATCAAGCTTCCTCAGCGTGGACTAGTGAAGACCGGCAAGTCTTGATACCACAGGAAAAACATCATTGTGTCTTGTGGTTATTTCTTGTCTTTACAATTCGCACTTATATTTCTAGCTTGCTTATTGTGATCAAATTGCCTAGCTAGGAGCATAACTTGTTAATTTGTTAAAAACCTTAAAACCTCCTATTCACCCCCTCTAGTCGGTTATCCTTGATCCTACAAGTGGTATCGAGCTTGGTCTCTCCGTTGTTGGACTTAACAGTCTAGGAGAGCAAGGATGGCTAGTGAGGAATGGCTTTAGGAAGGGCTCCACTCTTTGATGGCACAAATTATGCTTATTGGAAAATTAGAATGTCAATCTTTTTAAAGGCCATGAGTCCAAGCATTTGGAAAATCGTAAATGATGGTTACACTATGCCTCTTAATCCACTTGAACCCACGGATCAAGACACGCGTAACTCTCATTTAGATGCCCAAGCTATGAATGCTCTCTTTGGCGCTTTGAGCGGATGAGTTCAATAGAGTGAGCAATTTGGAAACCGCTCATGCTATTTGGACAACTCTCTCGAAATCCATGAGGGTACATCCACGGTCAAAGAAGCCAAATTGCATAGGCTTCGGATTAAATATGAGACATTCATAATGTTGCCTCATGAAAACATCAATGAGATGTATTCAAGACTCAACAACATTGTGAATGAGCTCAAAGGCCTTGGGACTAACCTTTCCGATGTTGATATTGTGCGCAAGATGCTTAGGGCTCTTCGACAAATATGAAACTTTGGTGGCGCTCTTCATCAACTCTCCCGAATTGCCAAGGATGACACCAACGGGCCTTTTGGGCAATCTCATCACAAATGAGTTGTTCAAGAAGGACAAAGAAGAGCTTGTGGAGACATCCTCCTCAAAGAAGAAAATTACCGCTTTCAAGGCCAAAGCGGAATCAAGTGATGATGAGGATGAAGGAGAAGATTCCGATGAGGAGTATGCACTCCTTGTAAGAAAAATGAAGAAGTTCATGAAGAGACGCCCCAATAGAAGCTACAACTTTGACAAATATAAGAAGGGACAATATTCAAGTGACAAGAAGCATTATAGCAACATTCGATGCTATAATTGTGATGAAAAGGGGCACATCTCATCTCGTTGCCCCGCAAAGAAGGATGACAAGGACAAGTCATTCAAGAAGAAAGAATATAATGGCAAGAAGAAGCTTTTCAAGAAGCTTCACAAGGATGGCAAGAATGAAGCTCACATTGAGAGTGGGATTCAAATGATGAATCAAGCGACTCAGACTCGATGAGGATGAGTCTTCCAAGAAGAAGGGACTAGTTGGCATTGCTATCAAAGAAACTCCTTCACTATTCTCCACTCCTACATGCCTCATGGCAAAAGGAGATAAGGTAAAATCCATTGATAGTGATGAACCAACTTATGAAGAATTATTGGATATGCTTGATGAATTAAATGAATTTAATGGAAAGAGAAATCAAAATTTAAAGTCTTGAAGAAAGAATATCTCTCTCTAAAAGACTCTTTTGAGGAGCTAAAGAAAGCTCATGATTCTCTCATCTTAAAGAATATTGAAAAATCTCATTCACATATTGGAATTACTTGTGATTTAATGAATGAGATGTCTAAAGTAGATATTGCTTTAAATGAAAAATCCATGTCTAGCATTTCTACTTCATGTGATGATTTACTTGCCATGCCATGTTGCTCTAGTGATGATTCAATTGCTAGTTTAGCAAATACTTGTGATCCTTTACTTATTGTTGAGAACCATGAATTAAAAGAACAAGTCAATAAACTAAGCAAAAGTTTGGAAAGATGCTTTAAGGGTAAGGCCACCTTAGACAAGCTTTTGAGTGAGCAAAGGTGCTCATTCAACAAGGAAGGTCTCGGGTATGTGCCTAAGAAAGGTAAGAAGACAAATAAACCCACAAGGTATGTGAGGGAAAATGGTAAGTATTGCTATAAGTGCCAGGAAATAGGACATGTGCAACAAAATTGTCCTAAAGGTAAAATTGCATCTTTTGGTATATATGATTCATGCTATATGCTTAGAAAGACTAAGGATGGTAAAATACTTGCTCATTTTATTGGCACTTCAATTTTAGGCGCTAAAAGAATGCTATTTGGGTGCCTAAAACCTTGGTCACTAACCTCCAAGGACCCAAACAAATTTGGGTACCTAAAAGAACTTGATTCTTGTTTTGTAGGTGAACTACAAGACCGGTGGAAAACATTGGGTGCTTGATAGTGGTTGCACTCAACACATGACCGGTGATAGAAAAATGTTCACCACATTCGAGAATGGGAAAGGAATGGACAAAATCACATTTGGTGACAATAGCAAAGGAAAGGTAATTGGATTGGGTAAAATTGCTATCTCAAATGACCTTTCCATTTCAAATGTATCTCTAGTAGAATCACTAAACTTTAACTTGTTATCAGTAGCTCAAATATGTGATCTAGGACTAATTTGTTCCTTCTCTAAAGAAGGTGTTACAATTTCAAATGAAAATGATAACTCTTTAATTTTTAAAGGATTTAGATTTGGAAACCTTTATTTGGTAGATTTCACTTCAAATGATTCATGCTTAAAAACTTGTTTGATGGCAAAAACCTCCTTGGGTTGGCTTTGGCATAGAAGGCTAGCTCATGTAGGAATGATTCAACTCAAAAGCTTTTCAAACATGATTTAGTTGTTGGCTTGAAAGATGTGAAGTTTGAGAAAAACCGACTTTGTAGTGCATGTCAAGCCAGGTAAACAAGTCGCTAATTCTCACCCTTCCAAAAGTATCATGTCAACTTCTAGACCATTGGAACTCTTACATATGGATTTGTTTGGGCCAACAACCTATAAGAGTATCGGAAATAGCTATTGTTTGGTTATTGTGGATGATTACTCTAGATATACATGGGTATTCTTCCTAGATGATAAAAGTGAAACCTCCGAATTTTCAAAACTTTACAAAAGGGCCCAAAATGAATTTGATTTCAAAATAAAGAAAATCCAGTAGTGATAATGGTTCCGAGTTCAAAAATACTAAAGTTGAAGACTTTTGTGATGAACTTGGAATAAAGCACTGAACTTTCCACAACCTACACCGGAACAAAATGGAGTTGTAGAAAGGAAAATCGTACATTAATTGAAATGGCTAGGACAATGCTTGATGAATATAATACTTAGATAGTTTTGGTGGAAGCAATTAACACCGCTTGTCATGCCATAAATCGTCTTTATTTACATCGTCTTTTGAAAAAGACTTCCTATGAGCTTCTTGTAGGAAGAAAACCGAACATCTCCTATTTTCGTGTCTTTGGTTGTAAATGCTATATTTTAAAGAAGGGTGTTCGGTTATCAAAATTTGAAAGTAGATGTGATGTTGGTTTCTTGCTAGGTTATTCATCAAATAGTAAAGTTTATCGTGTCTTCAACAAAAACTCGGTTTAGTTGAAGAAAAACATGATGTTCAATTTGATGAAACTAACGGCTCTCAAGAAGAGCATGAGAATTTGGATGATGTAGGCAATGAAGCTTTGAGAAGGGCAATGGAGCATATGCAAATTGGTGACATAAAGCAGAAGATGATTCATCATCCTCCACACAAGTTGAACCACCAACATCTTCTACAAACCAAGTTCAACTTGACAATAAGGAAGATGATCAACCATCTAACTTACCACCAAGAATCCACAATGCAATTGCTAAGGATCATCCAATAGACCAAATATTGGGTGATGTAAGTAAGGTGTTCAAACTCGATCTCGTGTTGCTTCTTTTTGTGAATATTACTCTTTTGTCTCTTGTATTGAGCCAAAGCATGTAGAAGAAGCACTTGAAGATCCGGATTGGGTGAATGCTATGCATGAGGAACTCAACAACTTCACCGGAATGAAGTTTGGACATTGGTGGATCGACCCAAGGAACACAACGTCATTGGTACAAAATGGGTCTTTAGGAACAAGCAAGATGAAAATGGTTTGGTTGTTCGAAACAAAGCAAGATTGGTAGCTCAAGGGTATTCACAAGTTGAAGGTTTGGATTTTGGTGAAACTTTTGCTCCCGTAGCTAGATTAGAATCAATTCGGATATTACTTGCTTTTGCATCATGCTTTGATATTAAATTATTTCAAATGGATGTTAAAAGTGCTTTCTTAAATGGTAAAATTTCGAACTTGTATTTGTTGAACAACCTCCGGTTTTGAAGATCCTAAAATCCAAATAATGTCTATAAACTCTCTAAAGCGCTCTATGGCCTTAAACAAGCTCCTAGAGCATGGTATGAACGACTTAGAGATTTTCTAGTCTCAAAAGGATTCAAAATTGGGAAGATTGATTCAACCTTATTTACTAAAGTTATAGATGATGATTTCTTTGTATGTCAAATTTATGTTGATGATATTATTTTGGGTCTACTAATCAAGATTTTTGCAAAGAGTTTGGTGATATGATGTCTAGGGAATTTGAAATGTCGATGATTGGAGAATTAAGCTACTTCCTTGGATTCCAAATCAAGCAACTCAAAGATGGGACCTTCGTGAGCCAAACCAAGTATGCAAAAGAATTGATCAAGAAGTTTGGTATGGAGGATGCAAAACCCATCAAGACTCCCATGGCAACAAATGGTCATCTTGACTTAAATGAGGGAGGTAAATCGGTAGATTTAAAGCTTTATAGATCTATGATTGGTAGTTTGCTTTATCTTACCGCATCTAGGCCCGATATCATGTTTAGTGTTTGTATGTGTGCTCGCTTTCAAGCAAATCCAAAAGAATGTCATTTAATGGTCATAAAAGAATTCTAAGATATTTAAAGCATTCCTCTAGCATTGGCCTTTGGTTCCGAAAGGTGCTAAATTTGACTTAATTGGATATTCGGACTCGATTATGCGGGATGCAAAGTGGATAGAAAAAGCACCTCGGGTAGTTGTCAATTTTAGGAAGATCTTTAGTATCATGGTCATCCAAGAAACAAAATTCGTAGCCTATCCACCATGAAGCCGAATATGTTTCGCGGGAAGTTGTTGTGCTCAATTGCTATGGATGAGGCAAACATTGATGGATTATGGAATTAAAGCGATAAAATGCCTCTTTTGTGTGACAATGATAGTCTTTGTGAAAATTGCTAATAATCCTGTTCAACACTCAAGAACCAAGCATATAGATATTCGCCACCATTTCTTGAGAGATCATGTGATCAAGGAGACATTGAAATTAGCCACATAAGAACCGAAGACCAATTAGCGGATATTTTCACCAAGCCATTAGATGAAGGCCGCTTTTGCAAATTGAGGAATGAATTAAATGTCATAGATTATTCAAACATTGTTTAAATTTTTGTTATTACAGTGCTTTTTATTTGGTGTTATTTAAGTATTTTGTAAAAGAATTTCTCAAATCTCATATTAAATTCACTATAATTATAAAAACTATGTTTATATATAATCTTGATATATTATATGCATAATGATCCCTAAATGATGTTTTATTGAGTGTAAATCTAAGGATCATTTGCAATTATTCAAAATTCCAAAGAAATCCAGAGCTTTATCAAAATCCCAGGACAATCGGTACATCCGGAGTTATGCGAACGGTACATCCGCAGTGCGGATCATCCGGCGTTATAATAGCGGAACGTCCGTTTTCCTTTTGACCTTATCACTCCGGTATTCGTCAGTTTCCTTTTCATCTCGCATCGCGGGTTCCTCTCTCTCGATCGGCGCCTCTCAAAACTCTCTTTCAAATCGAGTGATTCTCGGTGGATCTCCAAGTCCTTGCATTTCAGTGCTCTCCTTCCTCAAATCTCAAGGTAAAACATCTCTTGATTCGAGTTCTACCGCTTTTGGAGCACTCGGGGCAGTTTCTAGGGTTTTTGATAATGCGATTGATATCTAGAAATCTAATTGGGCAAAAGTGCTTCTTCGGTGTCCTATGACCCTTGCGCATCCGGTTCTAGCACTCACTCTCTTAGATTCCATCAAAATCTCGAATTTCTTCAACCCTAGTTTTGGTCGGGACAATCGGACGTTAGGTTCTTGAGCGCGAACGACCGCGATTCGACGTTCCGCCACATAACGGCGGATGATCCGATTATCTGACAGAACCGAAATTGTCATTTCTTTCAATTCAATTCAATTCAAATCTGTTCCTTGACATCTTATAATCACTCCAATCTACGTATAGATGCCTAGAATGCGAGGAACATCCAAGAAGTCTCGAGGATCGTCAAGACAAGGGTCTTGGCACCTCAACCTCCACTGCGCAGGAAAAGGAAAGGGAAAGAGACCGGCTAAAGCGAATCGGAAAATAGCTCGTGAAGTAAATCTTTTGAGGAATCGAATCAAGAAGAAGAAGAAGAAGAGGAAGTTCCTCCAAGGACAGCGAGAAGATGATGATTTGATTGATCCTCGGGGACTCCTCTTGACCTACATCTTACGTCGTGATGACTATGCCATCAAGCGCCATGTCAATCAATATCTTCGAAGAATGACACATTAAATCCAAAATTCCACACAATCTTTCAAGAGCAAGTGTATGAGCAAATATATAGTAGGCACAAGAAATTTGCCGATCATAAATGGATTAATTGGTCAAATATTAATACCTTGGACAAATACATGGAGTCTATCGACTTTTCTACAATGTGGGTCTTCATGATCTTGTGGGCATAAAAGCGAATTATGATGACAAGATCATTCGACGATTTTATGCCACCTTGCATATGTCCCATGACTTGAAGACTTTTAGATGGTGGTGGTGTCGAAATGTGGAAAGCACCAAAGAGGAATTTGCGAGAGTGTTGAGAATTGGTCCGACTCTTGGGACAAAATCTTTGAGAGTTGACCCTACTTGTTCTGCTTGGGCGGGCATTATGACTCTTGACCAAATGCAAGTTAGGGACAATTCTTGGATTGAAGCAGTGAGCATGATTAACGAGGATAATTAATCATACTTTCTACCCTAAGAGTGGGAATTTCGATGCGATGCGGGGCATGTTTGGAACATGATAGATCATATTGTGGAGGGAGTTAAATTTGATGTAGTGGATGTTATTCTTCAAGGTATAGCCTCCTCCAAGAATGACGAGTTAAAAGGATTTATTATGCTCCTTACATCATGGCATTGATTGTTAGAAAGATCGAGTCAGTGGTGGTTTGGGATCTACTCACAAGCCATATAAACCACGAGATGCCATTCCTCCTCAACAAGTCTCCGAGGATGCCCCTACCGAGGTTGATGCTCCTCCTGCTCGCTATGCACGATACAAGTGCTCTAGCGCAAGTACTTCAAAATCGTGATCTATTATCGACACTTTTGCGAAATGAAGGTGAACAAGTTGCCTTCGGGATGAGACTCGTCATAGGCTTACTAAGATGGCGGCTATCCAAAATGACTTCTTTGATGAGACTCATAACAGATTATCGGCTTTGTCGAGGGCCTAAATGACTTAGAACATTTTCTCAAGACCCTGGCGTTATGTTCGCCGACCTCCTCAGTCGCCCAAGGGTCCTTCTTCTAGGACAGCTGCACCTACCTCAGCTCCCTCAGCTGCACCTACTGAGTTTCAGGCTCCAGTTCCTCCAGCTCCTACCACCCTCTCAGTATCTCAGGATCCCGCGCCCTCTGTGTCAGCTTCTCCGGATCCTGCACGATTCAGCTCACTTTCTTTGTTTCTCCTGCTCCTGCTCCAGCTCAGGACCCAGTTTCTTCCTCTCAGGACCCCCCTGTTTGATGCTTTTTGGTACTTTGATGCCAAAGGGGGAGAAATTGTGAAGAGGTGAAGACTTAGTTTTAGGGGGAGCTATGGGCTTATGTGACTATGGGCTTATGTGATTTATATGTGTTTTGTAAAACTGGTTGATTGTTGATCTATTTTGTGCCTGTAATAGTTGGTAACTTTTGTTGAACTTGTGGTCTTATTATCTTTTTATGCAATGCAATCTGAATTATTTGACATATCTTATACTGTATTGCTTCCTCAAGTTCATAAATGCAAAAGAAACTCCGACAAAATTTTCAATTC
Source organism: Hsuehochloa calcarea (assembly GCA_036346395.1). Lineage (NCBI taxonomy): Eukaryota > Viridiplantae > Streptophyta > Magnoliopsida > Poales > Poaceae > Hsuehochloa > Hsuehochloa calcarea. Next base: position 27,370,550 of record CM070603.1, on the reverse strand, counting down.
TTTACATATGCTTGCAAATTATTCACTATCCATATGCATTTGTTTAGGGGGGGTCTTCTTTTAATTGGATTTGACAAGAAAAATAATTCTCAAAATTTACTTATGCTCATTGCAAAGATTATTTTACCTGTCAAAAGACTTCAAAAGAATATACACTCTTAGTATATTCAAAACAACTTTTCTCACATATTAAGTGTGTTGTCATCAATTACCAAAAAGGGGGAGATTGAAAGCATCTAGGCCCCTAAAAATGGTTTTGGTAATTAATGATAATATGTGAATATGGGATTAACAAGTTTACTGAGAATGTGCAAGGTTAATTCCATTTGATGAACATGATGAAGCAAGGATGCATGCTAAAGGAAAATGTGAAGATCAACAAGGCTTAAAGTCAAGGTACAAATAGTCTAGGATCCTTTTCTATTTTACCGGTCTAAGGAGAATTGGTTGGTAGACCGGATTATAGGATAAATGCCGTACTATTAAGGGGATCACGACTAGTAGCTTGATAGCTTATTCTTGTGCCATATGGATCAACTTAGGATCATGCATGCATTTAAAATTGGACTTGAATTTAAGTTAGAATGAATTCGATGCTTTAATTCGAATCGGATGAGCAAGGCTTAGCGGCGGTTGTCAAAGCGCCGTTGTTCCGATGATATTTCGTGATTGCAAAATAACAAGACGAGTGTAATCTCCTTTGAAAACCGCTTTTAAGAATCGGTACGTACTGCAGCGTATAATCGGGTGAACCGCATTCCGGTTGTTCCGATGATATTTGCTGATTGCAAAATAACGATCTGAGTGTAATCTCCTTTGAAAACCTCTTTTGAGAATCGGTTTGCATCAAGACGTATAATCGGATGAACCATAATACGGATGTTCGAAATGTATTTGGCGGTTGTAAAATTCCGAAACGGATGCAAAATCTACGGTTTAGAAAACACGAAATCGGACGATCCGGTGTTTGCTGCGGATGAACCGCAACTAAATCCAACGGCTATATCGGTGCATTTAATCGTGTAACATAGCCGTTCTCGCATTGAGCATCGCGCGGTTGTACCGATGCTAACACGCCGGTTGTTCCGATTTGTACTGAACTTTCGGGAACTTCTTCCCAACGGCTAGAATTGTTTGGTGGAGGCTATAAATACCTCCCCAACTGCACAAGGGATATGTTACACAGTGCATTAAAGATATCTCAACCCTTGTGAGCATTGTGCATTCAATTCTACTCCCAATTTACTCTTGCATTCATTGAGAGGAGATCAAGTGCATTCATCTTTAGTTGATTCATTGGCACTTGAGTAAAGTCAGCGAGGATCGTTGATCTATTCTCTTGGGGTGTTGCCGCACTCCTAGACGGCTTGGCGGTGAAGCACGGTGATCTTCTCAAGTGAAGCTTGTGAGAAGACCCGAGCAAGATTGTGAGTGGTTGGTGTTCACCATCTCCGGAGCGGAGGAAGAACAACCCAAGTGATCGAGGGAAGGCTTAATTCGTGGAGCCGGCTTGGGTGATCAAGCTTCCTCAACGTGGACTAGTGAAGACCGGCAAGTCTTCGATACCACGGGAAAAACATCATTGTGTCTTGTGGTTATTTCTTGTCTTTACAATTCCGCACTTATATTTCTAGCTTGCTTATTGTGATCAAATTGCCTAGCTAGGAGCATAACTTGTTAATTTGTTAAAAACCTTAAAAACCTCCTATTCACCCCCCTCTAGTCGGTTATCCTTGATCCTACAGCAAGCCCGCATGCCTGTCGTCACCGAACCACGCCGCGGGCCACCCGACCATGCACCGCCGCCAGAAGTCGCATCCATGGCCGTACACTTTTGATCGTCATTGGACTCGCATAGTTTCTTGCCCGCGCCACGACCACATCGCCGAAGCGATGCGCTGAAGCTGGCCTTTGTCTTCCGCATGTCGAGCCATCACCGCCCCCTGGCCGGCCTTAACGCCACAGACGACGCCATAGCGCCAGACGCACCGCGAGGTGCAATGCCTGTGCCACCACCGTTGAGGCACAGGGTGAGGGGAAACCCTATCCCTTCCCCGTTTTAACCGGCCGACTGTGGGCCATAAATGGAAAATTGCAGAATTCGCTAAAAAATCGTATTCAAGCAGAAAAGGGCATCAGGAATTCAAATTTTGAATCGGTTTTAGCATTTGAAGCATGTTTAACTTTGTTATTATTTATATGCAATTTATATATTGTATTTACTGTTTTGATTATCTGTGATTGTTTATATCGCTTTTAATCACAAAAAATAACAGTTAAATCATGAAAAAACATAGAAAAATACAGGATCACGAACCGGAAGTTCGGAGAACATTATGAAAACTTTGCAACCATTTTATGCAAATTACCAGCAGTAATTTTATGAACTTTTTTTTGCATAAAAATGTAGATGGCTGGCATCTCGAATCGGGAGTTCAAATAGCTGGCTCAGCATGGCCAGGATTTGTACCGTCTTCAACTTTGTGGTAAGGTAATCACAGATAAGCAGAAGATTGAAAAGACTCTCTACCTTTCACCCGAATGCGGTGCAATCAATACATAACTATTGTCAAGACGTCTACAAGGAGTATACTGAATTGATTGACGACATGCAAGTTGTAGAAGCTCAAGATAATATTCTAACGAAGTGCTAAATCTCACAGCCACCTATTAGCAAAGTCGGACATGGAGCCAATGCTAGCAGCAACAAGGTGAGGGGGCCTCTCACGAAGAAGAGAGACAAGAAGGGTAAGGTCGTGGGTCGCAACACGTTATTGATGCTTTCCAGTCTAAGAAGAAGGGCAAAGGACAGCATGAGGCACACCTCGCCATTGCAGACACGGAGGTTCCATAGCCATTAGTTGCACTCATGGATGTGGACAGCCAAGTAGCAGCCCCCATTACTCCTCGTTTGGACATCGCAGCGGCTGCAGCTGTAGTTGCCCAAGAGGAGAAGATCGCCATGGAGCAGATTCAGGCAGAAGTTACTACATACTTCGCCGATTCAATCTAGTCCACGCATTACACTTAGATCTTTTACAGTCACTTGTAATTTGTGATTGGGATGGAATTTTGAATAATGGTTGTAAGCTATAGGAGAGCAAAGTATTAAATTCTTTATGATGAGTCATGCAAGGCTAATTTTTCCCGTATTTATAATAGCAAGTGTGCTTAGCGCATAGCGGCACAAAAAATACCATCTTGAGATAAATGATTTTTTTAGTCGATCAGCAAGTATGTTGGTAGTCTTACGACAATCGCGGATAGCGATACTTGTATAATAGGCTTAGGAAGGGCCACAATTATACTCCCGATGGGCACAACTTTAGTCATTAAAGAAACCTTGTTGTACCCAAAATTAACTAGAACTCTCAAGCATATTTGCGCTAACGGTTTCCACGTAGAGACTAAAGAAGAGTATAGTAAGGAATGCCTACTCATTACAAAGCGTGAAGAAAGTAGAAAAGGGTATTATAACGATATCCTTCATATGAAGCCAGGCTATACTACACTAATATTAAGGCGTCTGCAGCCTATACGATCCTGAAAACCGTATTTAGAAGCTCTGAACTTTTCTATCTATGGCATGATAGATTATGCTGCGAGGTCTTAGGATGATGAGAAAGATAATTAACAATTCACAGGGATATAATATCAATGTAAATAATTTCCCAAACCAGGAAGATTTTGTGTGCCTCGCATGTGCCACCGGGAAATTAATTACTATACCTTTTGCTATGAAAACGAAGGATGAAGTCTCTGCATTCCTGAACCACATCTAGGGAGACATTTGCGGTGCTATACAGCCCCTGTCATGGCCATTTAGGTACTTTATGGTGTTCATCGATGCTTCCTCGAAATGGTCGTACGAATACTTATTGTCAACGAGAAACTATGATTTTGCCAAGCTAGTCTCGCAGATAATTAAAATTTAAAATAATTTCCCAGATCATCAAGTGAAGTCCATCAGAATGAACAATGTTGGATAATTTATTTCGAAGGCATTTGATGATTATTGCATAAAAATGAGAATTAAAGTTAAGCATTCTGTACCGCATGTCCACACCCAGAATAGACTAGCAGATTTTGCAGAATTGTAATTTATCAACTACATGTTGGTGACACGCAGTCCTGCACGCAGCAACTCTCAATAATTTTAGACCATCAGTAAATAACATCCATTCACCTATGCAACTACCGTAAGGGTCATCATAGAAAAAATTCTTATCTTTGCAGATTTGGTTGCAAGGTTTATGTACTCATACCACCATCACAGCGAACTTCAATGGATCCTCTCCGAAAGTCTAGGATATACATTGGTTTTGAGACAACATCCATAATATGGTATTTGGACCCCATGACTGGAGATTTGCATGCAGCCTGTTTCGCTGATAAAATATTTGATGAAGACTGTTTCCCGTCATTAGGGAAGGAAATCAACCCCTTGATAAAAAATATCGGGAAATAGAGAAGTCCAGAAGATAATTGAAGTTCAGAAGATAATTAAAATCCATACACATCACCCGCGCACTAGTGAAGCAAATAGAGAAGTTCATAAGATAATTGAAGTCTAGAAGACACTTGAAGTCCAGAAGATAATTGAAATCCAGAAGATAATTGATTTGCAAACATTAGCAAATCAACCGCCTGACCACTTTAGTGTTTTGAAGAGCGTGATCAAGTCGCATATGCATGTACGCAATGCACCGAAGAGGGTTGAAATACTGACAAAGGTATCCCTAATCCCGTCCTAATGCCTCAGAAAAGACGAGAACTCCAGCCCCTCGAATCCAAAGTAACTGAGGACGCCTGGTGAAAAAGGATAAGAAAGACTTGACACAGCAGATCACTGAAGTTCCCAGAACAAGAAAGGGAGCCAGTTGAGACCTAGCACTAGTGTGGAACCTTCAAAAAATGCATACCGGATTTGAACATCCCCATGAAGGGATACATCAGCAGGAATGTGTGCGTACACATCGGAGCTGAAAAACTAAAAGGACCTGCCTCGTAATTGGAAGCAACTGTAGGCAAGTAGAAGCATTAAAAGAATCTCCCCATTAAGAAATAGCTATAAACCATGTGACTACGGGACAATCTATGAATAAGACAACAACTAATGTCGACATTTACTTTGCAAAGAAAATTGCCACGATCATCGATCTTGATCCAGAGCCTGTATAGCTCGTTGAATGTAAGAAAAGATCAGATTGAGAAGATTGGAAGAAGGCAATAGAAATTGAATTATTATCTCTGAATAAAATAAAGGTGTTTGGCCATGTAAGCCGCACGCCTCCCTATGTGCACCCTATAGGGCATAAGTGAATATTTGTTCGAAAGAGAAATGAAAATAAGCAATGCTCATTGCACAAGGTTTCACTCAACGTCCAGGAGATGACTATGAAGAAACCTATTCCCCGATTATAGACGGAACAACCCTTTAGATTTAATCTCAATGGCAGCTAACTTGAATTTAGAAATGAAATTGATAGATGTGGTAACTCCATACCTTTATGAAAATTTAGATTCGGACATTTATACGAAGATACCTGAATATATCCCTGCCCCGAACTAAGACAAAGCAAATAGAAATCTGTACAGTGTGAAATTTGGAAAGTCACTATACGGATATAAGCAATCAGACAGGATGTGGTATAATCGCTTGAAGCGACTTTCTATGCAACAAAGGATACACGAACAATGAGAATAATCCCTATGTATTTATACGACAATCCCATGATGGATTTTATATAATCTCAATGTATGAAGATGATGTGAACATCACTGGAACACTAGAAGGTATTAAGAAAGCAAGCTCTTACCTGAAGTCGGAGTTCGAAATGAATGATTTGGGTAAAACCAAATATTGCCTAGGCTTGCAGCTTGAGCATGCCCCTGAAGGGATATTAGTGCATCAGTCAACCTACACTCAGAAGGTGTTTGAAAGGTTTGATTTTGAAAAGGCATACCCTTAGAAAATACCGATGGTCGGAGTTCCTTGCAGCAAGACAAGGACCAATACCGATCTAGAGAAGAGGGGAGAGGAAGTTCTGGGACCGGAATTCCCATATTTAAGTGCAATATTAGCACTCATGTACTTAGCAAACTGTACTAGTTCATTTGTCGTGAACATACTAGCAAGGTATAATGCAGAACCTACCAAAAGACATTGACAGATAATAAATGACATCTTCCGATACCTCCCAAGAAGCAAAGATCTTAGTCTGTTCTATAGAAAGAACCAAGACCTATCTATGAATGACTATACAGATGTCGGGTCTCGCAAACATGATATGAATTCCTATGTGGTGGAACTGCAATTCCACAGAAATCGTTTAAGCAAAGTCTTGTATCGATTTCGACGAACCACTCGAAAATTATAGCACTGTACGAGGCCTCACAAGAATGTGCTTGGTTTTGACGAATGATTCACCACATCCAGTAGTCATGTGGATTGAATACCATGCAAACCCCCACTATTATCTATGAAGATAATGCAGCTTGTGTTGCACAAGTGCAGATAACTTATGTAAAGAGTCATCTCACAAAGCATATCAACCCCAAGTTCTTCTATACTCATTAATTACAAAAGATGGACGAAACTGAAGTACTGCATACTAAGTCATGTGAAAATCTTGCAGATTTATTCACTAAGTTACTTCTAGTATCTAGCTTTGAAAGGTGCATATATGGAATTGGAATGATGAAACATGGAGAAGTGCATAATTTAGGAAGAGAATCTCCATGAACTCATTGAAACCTGGTCATGAAGATCGACTACCCATAGAATGAATCCCAAAAATTAAATGAAATCAGGTGGATTGTACTCTTTTCCCATTGACGAGTTTTACTGAGGTTTCTCGGGTAAGGTTTTTTATGAGGTAATTCGTGCAACGCAGCAGAACGTGTGTCATGTACTCTTTTTTCAAAAATTTTCAACTAGGTTTTTATGTAGTTTTGACGAGGCATGAACATGTGAGGATGGATACCCAAGAGGGAGTGTTGGGAAACCATATATCTCTGTGTTCAATCTACTATTATATATTTGTGTTCTTGCATTGTTCTAAGTGATTTTACGCTTGTCTACAAGGTAATCGCTCGGTACAAAGCTGCGGTGTAGTTGATATCTGAGCGAGGCCGCGTCGTCGAAGCCGAGGAGGTTGAAGCGTTGAACCTCTCAAGCGCAAACCTCGCAAGGCTAAGGTACCCTTCTATTATGACACGGAATCTTTCGCGATTGGTGCCACTCCTAGTTTTATTAAGCAACTGGAAAGGGAGAACTAGAAAGATTTTATGTCTTTTATGAAGGGCGATCTTGCATCGGCACAACACGCAGCGAGGCGATCTTTATACGGAATGGTCGAGGCCGATCTCGTCCATCGGAAGATCGAGAAACGAGCTCGGTTCTGTTCAAACTCTGACGAGGCGTGGTCGTGGTGACAGTGTTGAACCTCGACGAGCGTGGTCGTGGAGAAGAAGAGTCCTCCGTTGGGAGGATTGCTCCAAAATTCTGGTTAAGACCGAGTGCGAGTATGTGAAATGTCTTGAAGTGTAAAACGACATTTACCTTTTTCTTTTCACGGTGATTTGCTTTTCTTTATTTCGTCCAGACTCCTTGACCCAGGGAATGCTTGTGAGAAGTCCATTGCTATCCCTTGACTCTGGAGGTAGCAATGGAGGTGGTCAGCATCACCCTTGCCAGTGGCGATGAAGTCGAGACTCGAGTGACTCCACATCTGCTGAAGTCGTAACTCGACTCTTGAGGTGCGGTATTCTTGTTGAGGTGGCCGCTCACGACTCTGAAGTCGTAGAAACAACGAGGCATTGTGGAAGCCTCTGGTCAAGGTGGTGACGACTGGGCATCACTCGGGAAGGAAATTGTAGGAGGCGTTCCTTCCCTTACCCAAAGAGAATTCTGAGAACCGAAGGAGAAAATTTCAACTCGTGGTGACTTCTTTGGGCTGCTTCGTCGTAGGGTCTTACGCTACAGATCTCGTGACCGAGTCCCCATCCCAAAGATATTCCCAATACGAGAATACTTTTGATAACGAGCGCCTCGAGAAGGTGTGGTGGGACAAGGTTGCGAGGATAGATAAGTGCAGACCGGACCTTGTATATTCGATGTTTGCTAGGGCGACTATGAATGTAAGTATCTTCAAAATACTTATATATGTGACTTTCCTTCTCTTCTCACTGTTTTCTTTTTGCGAAAGCTCTAGAGCAAATTCTTGTTGTCGGTGAGTATCATCGACAACTTTTAGAGACTAAGACAGGAGAAGGAACTACTCTGGAGGCGAGAGAGTGGTAAGTCACTTATCATTCATAGTTGTTTTTCGACTTAAATATTCGTAAAATGTTTTACGAGAATAGTCATGGAAGAAACTCATGGCTAAGTATTAGTCGAAAAAGCTTACGACTACTTACGACTAGGTAGTGGTAGTGGAAAGACTTACGACCATATCTTAGTCGCAGAAAAACTTACGACTAGGTCGGTGGTTGTAGAAGTACTCACAACCATTCGTGATTTTATCTCCGTCTCTGTCCTTTGTAGGTTAAGCAATGATTCGAAGATCTTAGTGACTCGCTCGACTATGAAAAAGAGAGTCGAGGAGGCTAAGGAATGAAGTATTAGTTCTCTCGGATAGACTTGAGAGATGTCTGCATCTAAAAGATTGTAGGAAAAATAAGCGATGAAGTTACGAACTTAAGAGCGCTTTTGATCTTTAACCTTTACTCGACTCTCCTTTCTTCTCGGATAAAGAAAAAGAGATCGAAGCTCGGACAAGTTCAAGAAAAATCTTTGGTTATTGAGTTTTCCGCATTACGCGAATAAGGATCAAGAACTCGAGGGTTTTAGAACTCGATTAACGGTAAGTAAATCTTTACATTATTCTTTTGAGTATTTTCCTTTTCTAATGCCAATTTCTTGTTGAAATTCTGCCCAATTGAGAAGCCTCGAGGTGAAATCCAAGCAAAGACCTTAATCGCAATGAGTCGTCGCATTGCTAAGATGAATCTGAGAGGACATCGAGCATGGGAGCAAAAGCATCTTGAAACTATTGCTTCCCATCGAGAAGAGGTCAAGAAATTGGATTCTCAATTAGTAGGTAAGAAAAGCTTTTACCTATAATTATCTTTGTGTTATCTTCCTCTAGAAGTATATTTTTGTTTGACCGATATTATTCTTTTGAAGAAGTGGTCGAAAACAAGAAGCTTGCGAGGCTTCGACTTGTACCCAGCGGAGATGGAGTCGATGAAGACTAGTCTTCAAGGCAACATCACTCTCTGAACAATGTGCTTAGTGAGCTACATTACGAGGAAAAACTCCTCGAGAAGATACCATAGTGCTCACACAAGTACCATTGGGGAACAAGTCGAAAAATTGCAAGAAATGGTGACCACTCGAAGACTAATCAAAATTTGAATCAATAAGGAAGCGATCGAAGCGCGATAAGTTACGCTTTGGCGAAACTTAAAGCTCAAGATCCCGCTTAATGTTAAACCAATCGAAGCCGACTTTATCACGAATCGAGGCAAGTCGTCGATTGAGAAATCGATCGATTGGTAAAAGGTGGCGGAGAAATGCGGCTAGGCTCTCCCCTTGAGTAATCTTGTAACTACCTTGTAAAGGCGGACAATTTTTGTTAATGAGTAATATATGATCCGCCTCATTTCACGAAAATCATCTTGTCGAGTAGTTAGTAACTCAAAAGATAATAAGCGAATGAAAGACTAAGAATTGAAGTCAAATTAATAACTTTATCCTAGCCCCAGACTATTTGCTTAGATTGTTTAGACAATCTAAATAAATAGTGTTTAAAATGGGGTTTCGAAAACAAAGAGAGGTTTATTTAACTTATAGCTTTTATTACGGTTGTCAAGCCGGTCGAAAAGAGTAGAAGCGACTTGACACTAGGAAGTTCCTTCTAGTGGGCGGGACCACGTGTAGAGAGGAAAGACTTCGACTAGGTGATGTTCCCATCTCCGACTAGTTTAATCAAACCAAGAACGACAACTGAGTTAAACAAGCGTCTAAGAGTACTTTAGTCATTCGTTTGTCCTTTTTGGTGGACTTGATAAGTCTTTTCAGTAGCAAAAGTAGGAGCGAGTGACACTAGGAAGTTTCCTTCTAGTGGGCGGGACCACATGCGAGAGGAAAGACTTGACTAGGTGTGTCTCTTCCTTCGACCAGTTAAAACAAATCGAGTACACCAAAGGTGGTCGAACAAATGTAAGAAAGTGCACTCTGCTTAGAATATTTTTGAATTCTTGAAAAAATAGACTAAGATTGAGAGAGTTGGCTTTGAGAACATTACGACTAGATAAAACCGAGCTCTTTGTATTGGCGGAAAAAGTGAGTAGCAGTCGATGCTAGGAAATTCCTTCTAGTGGGCAAAACCACATGCGAGAGGAGAAGTTTCGACCGGATAGCGTTTCTCGCTTTTGGCGGTGTAAAAAGCGGGTGTTTTCATATCATAGTCGAAAGATTAAAAAGCACTACTCAAAAATAAGGCAAAAGAATTAGAAAGAACACGGACTTTTATTGCACGAGCTGGTCACACATAGAATTTGCGTGGCGAGTCGATGTTCCAAGAGTTTGAGAGAACGTCCATCTTCCATTGCTAGTCGTGCAGGCCACTGGAGTTAGCCGACCACTGTGAAGGACCTTCCCATTTAGGGAAAGTTTATTCGATTAGACTTGGATTGGCGAGCCTCAATACCAAGTCACCTCTACAAAGGCTGAGGTTGGACCTTCGATTATAGTATCTGCGGGGCTTGTTGGTAGGCTGCGAGCGGATTAAGGCTAGGTTTCTCCTCTCTTGAGTAGGTTAATGTCATCTGCTCGAAGTCGTTCTGATCGAGTTGTTGAAGGTTTCAACTCGTGTCGCCGCAATTTTAGCTCGGAGGAAGCATGGCTTCGCTCAGAAAACTAGAAAAAATGGTGTTTCTCTGTTGCTCGTTGGTGGTCGTCTGAGCGCCCATAATGTGGAAGGTAATTCTTGTACCCAAGCCCCGGCGCTTAACAAGGTGTCGAAGACTCGAGTTTTAATTCCTCGCATTATTTGGCGTTTGCGTTCGGCAGCCCCATTGCTTTGGGATGTGCAGAAGCATAGCATAACTTGGTGCCCAACTCGTCGCAAAATTCTTGAAATTTTGCACTTGCAATGTTTACCATTATGCGTAATTATCAGGCTCGGAACTCCAAATCGAGTAATTCGCTTCTCATCATGAACCTTTCTTTGCTTAGTTGTTATCGATTCTGAGTTCGGCTTGATCCATTTTGTGAGCGTGTCAATAGCCACAAAAGGAATTGAAACCTCCTGGAGCTTTGGGAAAGCGGTCCTAGGATATCAAGTCCCAGTGCAAAGGCCAAGAAAGAGGTATTGTTTGTAATGCTTGAGTGGTTGGTGTATCATCTACCATGGAATTGTACTGGACACACTTTTAACCACCTCCTTAGCATCGTCTGGTGTAGGCGTAGAAACCTTGTCGAAAGGCTTTACCAACCAATGTTACGCAGGAAGCATCGTCCCACAGATGCCCTGTGTATATCATGAAGGAGTGTTATTCCTTCGTTTTGCGGAATGCATCGCATGAGTATCCCTTAGGTTCCTCGTTTATAGAGGACTCCCTCAACCAAAGTATACATTTTGGCTTTTCGGGATAAGCGATGCGCCTCAAGATCATCTTGGTCTGGAACCCTTGTAAAGATATTCGTAGATGGGAGTCATCCGGTATCCTCGTAATCTAATGAGGCCATCTCAAGAGGAGGTGTCTCGGTTCTTCGACCGAGGCGGTTTTGAGTTGCTCCAAGAAAACTCCTTTTAGTCTGTGGATCGGGAAGAAGCCATCAGAGCAAGTTGGTCTGCGAGAAATTATCCTTCGAGGATAAATTGTACCTCGAAACCTAAAAATGTTTTTCTAGCTTACGTACTTTTGATAAGTACCGAGCCATTGTTGAGTTAGAACCGGTACTCTTTCCGATTTGATTCACGACTAGTGAGAGTCTCCTCTCACGAGTAGTCGGCAATTGAAGTGCTTTCGCTCGTATGCCGCTAGCAAACCTTAGTACTCTGCCACATTGTTAGTGGCACGAAAGTTTGTGGTGGACTGCAATTCTATAGAAATCGTCTAAGCAAAATCTTGTATCGAGTTCGACGAACCACTAAAAAATTATAGCACTGTACGAGGTCTTACGAGAATATTCTTGGCTTTGACGGATGATTCACCACATACAATAGTCGTGTGGATTGAATACCGCACAAACCCCCACTATTATCTATGAAGATAATACAACTTATGTTGTACAAGTGCAAATAGATTATGTGAAGAGTCATCTCACAAAGCATATCAACCCTAAATTTTTCTATGCTCATGAATTGCAAAGGAAGGACGAAATTAAAGTACTGCATACTAAGTTATATGAAAATCTTGCATATTTATTCACTAAGTTACTTCTAACATCTAGTTTTGAAATGTACACATGTGGAATTAGAATGATAAGACTTAGAGAAGTGCAGAATTCAGGGGAGAATCTTCACAAACTCATTATTGAAACTTGATCACTTGGGTACACAAAGAGTAAATCCTAGAGATTAAATGAAATTGGATGGATTGTACTCTTTTTCCCTTGATGAGTTTACTGAAGTTTCTCGGCTAAGATTTTTAATAAGGCAATTCGTGCAAACGCAACAGAACGTGTATCATGTACTCTTTCTCTAAATTTTTTCCCACTAGATTTATATAATTTTGATGAGATATGGACATATGAGGATGAGTGCCCAAGAGGGGGTGTTGGGAAATTATGGGCCTGGCCCAGCAGCCGGCCCATAGGTGGGTGTCCCATCCAAACTCTAATAGAATCTGTAGTCTATAAATATGAGTGCTAGTCATTGTAAAAGACTGATCGATTGATGAAGGAATAAAAAGAAGCAAGAAACTCTTTATATCTCTGTGTTTAATCTACTATTCTGTATTTGTGTTTTGCATTGTTTTAAGCGATTATACGCTTATCTACAAGGTAATCGTTCAGATTAAACTCGCCAGCGACAGTTCCTCGACACAAACCACTTCCGTTGTCTTGTCCCGTGTACCGAATTACTCGTGAAACACACAAAAAAACGAATCCAAACCATCAGAAGACGATCCAACGGCCGCCCAGACCGACAATCGCCACAACTCTCCCTCCCACTCCGTTGCCCCGTCCCGTGTACCGCAACGTTTCCTCTTTCCGATTCGACGTGTGCCGCTTCGGCTCCCTATATAAACCAGCCTCCTTCCTCCCCCTTCCCCTTCTCCTTTCCCACTCCTCGCCTAGCCCCCTGGCCCCCTTGGCCGGTCGGCGTCATCCCATCCCACCCAATAAAAAATCCTGTACAGATTAACCACCACGGATCCGGATCGCCCTATCCCCCGCCGATCCGCGCGATTTTTGCAAATTTTTGCCGTGATTTTTTTCGATCGGGGCTAGGGTTAGGGCCTCAGCAAGGGAGGCCCCGCATTTCATTCAGGCCACCGCCGGAGTCGACTTGCTAGGGTTTCTGGGGGAAGCGAAGGGGAGGGAACGGAGTAAGGGAGGAGAGGAGATGGAGAAGAAGAAGGTGGCGGTGCCGCTGGTGTGCCACGGCCACTCGCGGCCGGTCGTCGACCTGTTCTACAGCCCTGTCACGCCCGACGGCTACTTCCTCATCAGCGCAAGCAAGGGTAAGCGATCCGCTTTTTTTATGCGATTCGTTCGGATCGGGCTGTGGATTGCGACGTGATGCCAGTTAGTTGTGTATGTGTGAATTCGAGTGGTTAAATATTGCCAGTGGCGCAGTTTGTACCGTAATTTAACTGTGTAGTGTGATTGGTTAGTTCAATTTGTCTCGCACTGTTTGGGTTAGAGTGGGTTATGGACTTATGGGTTATCTATCTGGAATCTAGTTGTGCAATTTGTATTTCTGGTGAGAAGTAGTACGACAACTGCAATCCTCAATCATGTGAACTTGTGATGTGTGTGGTGTGAAGGGTGGAATGGTAGCGGGGAATTGTCAACAGTTTATACCTCAACATACTATTTGACGTACCTGTTGTTGCTATGTTGCATGCTGTAATCTAGCTGAGTTTATGCTATATTGGTAAGATTCGAAGGATGTAGCAGTGCTTGTGAATTGTTCATATGGCGTGTCTCGGTTTTTTTTTGTGCGCCTGAATGTTGTAATGATATATTGTTAGTGAATCTATGCATGGTCATAACCGTATATGAACGTTTTATTTTTTATTGTGCGATGTTTTTTTTCACGTGTCTATTCCTATTTTTAAGTTAGTTGCCAATTTTTAAAAATTAGGCAGGATTGCCTACCTCGTTGATGTTTCTTATGTTTCACGGAATCGAGCTGTTCCTGGATTTTCTGGATATTTGCAAAAAGTAGTTAACTTAATGCTTATTCAGATGGAGGTCGTTAAATGACTGATTATATAAGCCAGCCTTTCTTTGTTTCATGTTTTGAACACCACTGAGCTGTCATTTCTAGGGATGGAAACTAATCGTAGTTGAATATCGACAAAAGCCGTATTTGTACGATTGTATCCATAGTTTAAAACATGATACATATACTAATATGGGTTCCTTCACCCACTACAATAGCATTTTTGGGCCATTAGAGGACATCCTTGTTTATAAGCATGGATGCTCTAGATTTACAAATGCAGTGTATGTTCTGAATTTACAACTCCATGAGGTAATCTTTAGAGTAAGTATTGGAATCATTTGATGAATGATCCTAAAATATGCCTTAATTGAATCTATAACAGTCAGCTTGTGATACATTCTTCTTTGTTGTAAGCATTATAATACTGAGCGTTGACATATTATTAGTCACTTACTAACTTGGTGACCTCACTTTTACTTGAGAAAATAGTACAAATACCGGAGAATGGTGCACATCCTGGCATAGGATTGGTGTAACGTGTAAACTGTAAAGAGTATTAAATATAGTCAGCACTTCAGTAACCTTCACTTTGCAATGCATTGGAGAATTTCCTGTCTTTTTAGACTGCTGTCTATTGCACAACACTAATATCACGATTTTTGTTCTGCAGACTCAAATCCAATGCTTCGAAATGGTGAGACTGGAGATTGGATTGGGACTTTTCAAGGTCATAAAGGTGCTGTTTGGAGCTGTTGTCTAGACACAAATGCTCTGCGTGCTGCCTCTGGTTCTGCTGATTTTTCGGCGTAAGATATTAGTCCTGTGAAATTTTGTTGGTGTTTATTTCATTGTTTTTAACAAAATGGAATATGCCCGCATTACTCTTATCAATTGATGCTTATCTGATGGACGTTTATCTATATTTTCTTCAGGAGACATGTCCTACTGATACATGAATTACATTTGATTTTGTGATTCAGATCTAATTGTTCATGGTATCTAGTGAGATTTGCCATGGAGAAAAGAATCTGTTACAAGGCATAATTTTAACACAAATTTGTTAGCATAGTACATACATGATCTTTAAATTAGATATAATCCTTGTTCACTATACCTATTCTTCATGTTACTTAATCACTATACTGACATAGTTTGGCATAACCATGTTGAGCTGGAAAAGAGTACTGAACTGAGCAAAACTGCATTTGATTTTTCTGCTAACATCTGGATCTCTTTCTTGTGATTGTGATTTAAGTCACGAACAAATTTAATACCATTGTTTTAGTGCAGCATGGGGTATTGGGTCTGCAGTATTTTTCAAATGAGTTACAAGTTTCAGTTTTGTAGCTTTACAAAGCGATTTAAGAAGATTTCACTATGCAATTACACACACTTAACTACACATAATTGGTTGATTTTGTTGGTTCTATCCGCTGTTGGTTGCACGCATGATAAACCATAACCCAACACATTGATGATCGAACATAAAAATTAGTTAGAACCTGTGGAAATTCAGAAGATAAATGGGCTGCATTCATTTGTAGATATGTAGTTTAGCAACCTGCAATTCGCAGAGTACTATTCCAATGACAACATCGATTTGTGCCTAAAAGAGTATATGAGATATCAAGTTCCTTTTTTTGTACAGAGATATAAAGAGTGAAACAAATGCATAATTTTGATCTGATCTAGTGCATGGCATTAGTCTATAGAGGAGTTCAGGAATTATGGTGCATCCAGAAGTAGGTAGTTGTACTTAAATCAGTTCAGAAACTAGGGTACATCCATAGGTATGCAATCGTACATAAATCAGTCCATGCAGTCTTAGGAATGTGATACACAAAGATGCCGACAGTTCTCTTAGATTGCTCTGGATGTAGGTGCTTTGCAAATTTGCAAGCTGCAACACTAGGGCTTGGTATATATTTGCATGGATTTTGTAGGGTCTGTTGCAACCGTGTTTAAAGACATAACAAGATTTTTTGTAATAATGTTTGTTAACCAGCAAACATTGTATTCCTCTAATGTAATACCAAAAGAAGTTGCTATATTCATTCCTGAGTTTAGTCGCTCTTTTGATAGATATGTTGACTTCTTTTATTTCAGCAAAGTATGGGATGCACTAACAGGCGATGAGCTACATTCATTTGAACACAAGCATATAGTCCGTGCATGTGCCTTTTCTGAGGTATTGCTTGTTGAAACTTAATTCCCCTGTTTCTTCTTGTGGCATCTATATTTTAGCCATGATTGCTAGTTCTCTTGGAGTTTTTTTCTCCCCCCTTAAGACGATGTGTGATGTATCCCGTTTCCTTCTTTCGCATGTTTTTTCGAGACTTTCTGGTCTGTTAAACTAAGGCCTGCTCAACCTTCTTATGCCTGCCACAAAATATTGACCATCTTAGAAGAAGTATACTGGCCACGTGGTGTGGTTGATTTATATCCATGGGCACATCTTACTGAATAACATTTAATCACTTTCTTAACTAAGTTCTTGTCTATGCCACTGTTATTGTTTAGCTGCTTGTTCTTTTCTATTTTCTAAAATCTGGACCATTTTGCATGCTTTAATTGTCAATTGGAGCTGTCCCTTCATGAGCAGTTTTAAGCCTAAGTAAACTGTCAATGACACGGCAGGATACCCACCTGTTGCTCACTGGAGGCGTGGAAAAGATTTTGCGCATGTATGATATGAATCGTCCAGATGCAGCTCCAAGTGAACTTGACAAAGCACCTGGTTCCATTCGAACCCTTGCATGGCTTCATAGTGACCAAACTATACTAAGTTCTTGCTCTGATATGGGTGGAGTAAGGTGTGTCTAAAAGAATGCCTTAATTTAATATGAAAAACAGCTAGTGCTTGTCTATCCGAGTTTATTGCAGTCTTGTTCTTCTTGATTAATTGCTATGGTACTGCACAGGTTATGGGATGTGAGGAGTGGAAAAATTGTCCAAACTCTTGAAACTAAGGCACCTGTCACTAGTGCAGAAGTAAGTCGGGACGGCAGGTTCATTACAACAGCTGATGGCTCAAGTGTCAAATTTTGGGATGTGAACCAGTAAGTTTTTTCTACCACCATTGTTCTGCATCATATGAGTTGATCGATTCCTCCAACAATTTTTTTGCTGGTTATTCTGCAGCTTCGGTCTTGTTAAAAGCTATGATATGTTGTGCACTGTGGAGTCAGCTTCACTCGAACCGAAGTCTGGGAGCATATTTATTACTGGAGGAGAAGATTTGTGGGTTCATGTATTTGATTTCTTCACTGGTGAAGAAATAAGTAAGTCTGTTATAGTATTTAAATCATTCAATGGTCCCTGCAGCTTGTAGTGCATTTTTGAATTATATGTTTGTTTAGCTTTCACTATTGTGAACAGTAGAGAATTTAGTAATGTTCTGGTGACATAGCTTCAACACTGGTCATAAGTCTCAACTCTCAAGTGCAATTAATACTCTGTAGCTGAAATCCTGTGTTCGGAACTTGGGTCGTCCTGCCAGCACGTTTTTAGCAAGTCCAAAAAATGATTTATGTTGTGGACAGTTTTTTTCCCCGCTTTTGCTGAAATTGGCTCATCACGAGGGCTGAGTCACTGGTGATCAAATAATATTTCCTATTTTTTGCTTTATAAATGCATATTGGATATTGAAATAAACCTTTCCATTTTCACTACTACATGATATTATGGTGATATCATGTTTTTTCTTGTCATGTAGCTATGCATTAGTTGTGTTTCAGTCCTAACCTTGTAAGAGCGTTGCATACTCGAGTAGCTCTGCTTGCAGCTTGGGTATTTTTACGGGAAATAGAATATGTGACCTTTTAAGGCTTTTATTCCATAGCGCGTCCTGCCCCAATAGAACTGATGCTATTTTGTGATGTGCAGCCTGTAACAAAGGGCATCATGGCCCAGTCCACTGTGTTCGGTTTGCACCTGGTGGTGAATCATATGCATCAGGATCAGAAGATGGCACCGTCCGGATCTGGCAGTTGAACCCAGCTAGCGCTGATGACAATGAGGCTCTCAATGCAAATGCCAAACTGAATGTTGGGGTAGATGAGGTTGCACATAAGATCGAAGACTTCCACATTCCGAAGGAGGGGGACACCAAGGGGTAAGATTACATCGTTGGCAAACCTTGCAGTGTTTGGTGCTTATGGGGAGATTTCTGTCAAAGCCCTTATCTTCTGTTTTCTCCCTTGAGCCTGTCGTGAAAGCCCTGTTTCCGACCCATGGTAGATACAAATGCCATTGAGCAAACGGTGGATTTTTGTATGGGGCCCTCTCCAATAGACACTGTCAAGAATCCAAAGTGTCAAAAATAAACCAAGAGGAAAGCAAGTTGGTCGTTAGTACCGTGTTTGCATTCACAAAAGTGAAAATCTTGTATTGCCGCTGTTGGCCGTGATACAAATGCCATTGTGTTCACCCGTTTTTGACCCCACCCTTCTATGATGATGAATGAACTGATCTTGTTAGAAATGGTGATCTGGATTTCCGCGGTCAATGCTCTGTTTGAATGCGTCTCATATCTCTTAAAACATCATTTCGACTGTTGTGATTTTGTACTTCCGTTTTCTGTAATAACTGGGTTCCTTGAGCTTTTAAGCTTGTTTTGTTTTATTTGTTGTCGTTAATCATGTCAGAATCTGGGGCTTGAGCTGCTCTTATGGTGCCAATGCTATCGTAATCTAAACATCCAGCATTTCTTCATCTACCACAGTAACTTGGCTCAAGACAGAGTACCGGAAAACGGCGGATCCTTTTCAGGTGTCTCCATCTGTGTCCAACTCCCAACTTGTTACGGTGGCCAAGAACGTGCAGTATTGTTGGCCAGATCTACAGATCCTAATACATACAATACTTGAGTGCATGTTCTTGTTTATCATATTTTAGAAGTTTCAGCGTTGTAAAGACCACTTTTTCATATTCTGGGACATCTAGGATATGACACAAGTTGTGTTGTACGAGCATCTTCCTCGTAACCGCACCTGCATAAGGAATCGCTTCACATGCTCCGCCATGTGATCCTACCCCATGCATCAGTAATTCAGCATCAAGCAGTGCCGTCCATGTGAAATTTCTGTTCAGATTAGTGGCGCTCTCATGATTGGTTCTTGTATTATCTCATGATTGTCTTCATTTCATCTACAAAAAGATTGTAGCAGATATCATACTGCCACTCCAGTGACAGACATACTCATCAAAGGACAAATTTTACAGTTTCAATTCCCCATAAACGTGCACTTTTAACTTTTGTCAAGTTGGTTTCTTGCGAAACCTCATCTTATCGGCCGCAACTTCTGCTAAGATTTAGCTGTCATGAGCTCACGATGATGATGCCATTGACGGGCAGCGATCTGGATTGTTTCCTGCGTGCTAACAGTGATTGTGTCAGCCTTACGTGGTGTTACAGGATATTGTAAAGCTCCTGCGTTGCCATTTGCTAATATGACTAGTTAAATGCCCGTATCTTGTTACAAAATATTTTATAAATATAATTATTTATTAATTAAATAGATATAATATATCTTAATTCGTTAAGGCGCGTGAAGCATAGCAGAAAAGCAGGGGCAGAGAGGAGGAAGTAAGACTCGTCCAAATCAGGTTGATAGAAGCGGCGACAGGCAGAAGAGCGGGGTAGAGACGAGGGTGGAGAGCAGAAGGAAGCACAAGCGGCGTCGTAAACGATACTAGGAGAGGAATAGGAAGCGCACAATGTGAAGCTATTGTTTGCTGATAACGTGGACCTACGTATAAGTATAAGTGTAAGTAGAGAACGACAGATGTTTCAGGGTGGAGAGTACGACCAAGTACCAGCTCTAATTTATAAAATAATACTCCCCTAATGGCCCATCTGTTCGAGTCTGCACAGGCAGCAGTTGTTTGACAATTATAGCCGAGCAGTAGTCCTTCTGCAACTACAGAAGGCAGCTAGCCAGCTACAAATTGGCCAGATGCGGAATCCTGCGCTCTGGTTGCTGCAATGCACACTTGCCTAGTAAATTTTGGATTTATATGCATGGATTTCGCGTAAATATATGTGCCATCAAATGTATTTTTCACTGCAGACAAGTATAGCAATGTCAAATTCAGAATGCCCGGTATTCAGTATTTCTGAATGTTGGAAGTACAATACACAAGGAAGTGAGGAACAAGTTATTCAACTATTCTGTATTCTTGAAACAGTATACAAGTGCTATTACATAATAACGGACAGCTTGGATATTGATTACAAGTATAAATGCAGAATTGACATGCATCCCCCGAGTCTAATCATTCAGGCAACAAGCCCAGAACAGATGAACTCCGAGAAACAACCAAGCAAATCCAGAAGAAAGACAATGCACACCATATGATGATAGGATCAATCAATTGAATATGTAAGAATGTGTGACCTTGCCACCGGGAGAGATCCAAGTTTCAGTTGGCCCGCAATTGATGAATCACAATCAGGTGAAAGATGAATATGAAACACCAATTATTTTCTCCAATCTGAATAAATATGGCATATCAGACCACCCCAGCGAAGAAAACACACCCTTTCTACCTAATCGAATCATCTAAAGTTTAAGTTCCCTCACAGATGCTACAACTGAAAAACAAGAACTCAAACAAGCGTAAACAACGGAATCAGAAGATAATATTCCTGCCCTGCCAATGCCAATCACCCCACCACACTTGCCACATCGGACAAACAAAGTGTTCATGCGTTTCCAACCTTTGAAATCTTTGGAACATCCACTGGGAAGTTGTGGATTTCATCCATCCAGGGGTTCTTCTCCTTCGCCGGGTTCACTGTTTGTAGCGCCTTCCAGACAGCACTGTTGCACTTGAACCCAGATCCAAATGCAATCTGCCAGATCCTGTCGCGCTTGCTGATCCTCCCCTGTGCCTCGGTGTACGCCAGCTCATACCAGAGTGAGCTGCTTGATGTGTTACCAAATCGGTACAGCGTCATCCTTGATGGCTCCATGTGCCAGTCTGTGAGCTCCAAGTTCTTCTCCAGCTCGTCCAGCACAGCACGACCACCAGCGTGGATGCAGAAGTGCTCAAAGGCCAGCTTGAAGTCAGGGATGTAAGGCTTGATCTTCATCTTGAACACCTTCTTGGCAACCAATGTGGCCAAGAAGAGAAGCTGCTCCGACAATGGGAGCACAAGCGGCCCAAGCGTCGTGATGTTCGTCTTGAGCGCGTCTCCAGCCACCGCCATGAGATCCTTGGAAAGCGAGACACCAATCTTGCCAATCTCATCTTCCTCCTGCGTCACACAGCTGAAGCACTTGTCGTCCGCACCCTTGTGCGTGCGCACGGTGTGCACCAGCTCATACTTGGACCTCCGTCTGTCGGACCGCTTGTTCGACAGCAGGATCGCCGCCCTCCCACTCGGAACAAGCAATTCGACACAAGCATCGACCGGTTGTTCCCAAAATACCAATTCAGAGTAATGTTCTCCATGCTGATGACCAGCGCGTAGGTGTTGGGGTGCACCTGCAGCAGATCCTTGGCGAGATCGATGGACAGCAGCCCGGCGCTGCACCCCATTCCGCCAAGATTGTAGCTGACAATGTTCCCCCTCAGCTTGTAATGGTTCACCACCATGGCTGACAGCGACGGCGTCGGGTTGAACAAGCTGCAATTGACAACAAGGACGCCAATGTCCTTGGGCTTGACCCCCGTCTTCTCGAGCAGCTGGTCAATGGCGCCGAACATGACGGCGCGCGCCTCCTTGCGCGCCTCGTCCATGCACGGGTTTGGGGGCACCCGGAGCACGGCGGGGGGCAGGTAGGTGTCCTCGCCAAGCCCCGACCGCTCGAGGATCTTGCGCTGGAAGTCTAAGTTGCCGTCGGTGAAGGAGCCGGTGAGCCTGGAGCAGTGCATGAAGGTCTCGCGTGTGCACTTGCGCTCCGGCTCCGGCTTGTAGCAGGCGAAGTCGACGAGGTAGACAGGGCGCGGGCGGGTGAGGAAGTAGAAGGTGGAGAGGAAGACGAGGAGAGTGGAGCAGGCGAGCACAGAGAGGAGGTTGAATCGGAGCTGCTCCCACAGGTCGGCGAGGTCGCTCGGGGAGACTGTGGAGAGCTGCACGGCCACCAGCGCCATGAGCGGCGAGAGCAGCAGGTACATGCCATGGGAGATGAGGTAGCGGTACCCCAGCTTCACGTACTTGAGCCGCACCGACTGCTGGAAGTCCGGCAGCCGCCGCGGCTGCGCCAGCTCCGCCGCCGGCGCCAGCGCCGGCGGGGCGGCAGCATTGGGCGCCGAGGTCTCCATACTGCTGACGAAAACAAGAACATAGTTCAAAAATTGGAGATTTGCGTGACAAGAACCGAAATGCCAAGATCTCAGGCCAAGAATTTGGAATCTTTTTAGTCGGGTTTAGGAAGGGAGATGCAAGTTGCAAGGAAAAATCTAAATATAACGAGTTCATGGCTATCTCTGTATCGAACCAAAAAGAAACCGCACGAATTACGCATGAAAATTGTTCAAGAAACGGCACGCGTAAAGAAACAATTCTTCCCTCCGAGATCAAGCAACAATGTGTCAAATCAAATCGAAATTAAACCGCCTACACATTAGCACTTTCGCAAGCTTCTCCTCCCCTCCCGTCCTCTCCTCTCCAATCTACTCCATGGAATCAAGAAAAGAACACGGCAATGCGAGCGGCACATCGAGAAAGGGGAGGTTTTGGGACATACCCAGGCGGGCGAGCCGGCCTCGTGGACGCAATCTCCCGATCGGATGCAGGAAGGAGGAAGAAGACGAAGAGGGGGAGGAGAAGGGAAGAAGACTTGAGTCGCCCCCGCCCCCTCCGCGGTAATACGGCCGGCGAGGCAGCCGGCTCGGTCTTTAATAGGGGACGAGGAGAAAAGGGCACAGGAAATGAACAAATGGAAAAGACAAACCAGATAATCCGAATAAATTCACATCGCTTCTTCTGCTACTGCTGCTTCTGTTTGCTGCCTCCAACTCTCCAAGCGTGGACATTCTAAATAAGTTCTAATTATTTAGGAAGAACTAGCTCTGTATCATGGTAAATAATTATAAGTTGAAAAATACTATCTAATAATAAGTAGGGCTAAAATCATTCGTCCCACCGACAGCAACACTTCCAGGGTGTTTTTCAACTTCAATTGTCTTTACGGCAGTACTGAGCAAATTTCAACTTTTTTCTAGTACATTTTGGTCTATATTCAGGTGCAAAAGAAGTTTCCAGTATTGAAGTTCTGCTACTCGACGTACCGTTTGTTTACAAATAAACAAACGGGGTACGTCTTTAATAGTTTAATTTCAACCAAACAAGCAGAACAGGTATGGTGAATACGGGCGAGTTGGTGACTGTTCAGTAACTTATCTTTATGTGCAACTATGTCTGAAGAACTCACAGCCAAGGTAATTAAGATTTAATTCTTAGATGTGCTTGGGGGCACATGGATGATCATTTTGCAAATAGCCCCTTTTAAATCATGTCATAAGGATCCCACCAGTCAGGTCTATCTTAGGTGATACATTTGTGTGTATGTATATTATTATGTAGATGAGTTCGATCATGTGCCTACAATAATTTGTTTGATAATTGATATCTCAGAGGTACAGTTATAGTTTCTTCAGAAAGTTGTATAATGCCACTCTAAATCAGCACAAGTCTAATTTGTTGTATAATGCCACTCTAAATCAGCACAAGTCTATGTGAGACCCCGGTTTATCTGGCTTGTAATGCTTAACCATCCATTCGGTCCTAGCATCACAAAGCAGATAATCCGAGACTCGAGACATGTATACTTCCCAGAGTGCAGTATACACACCTCATCACAAAATTTATGTATCAATTCCATTCATCCACATAGAACCAAACACGTAGCGTAATGTAGTATTAATAATATTAAACCGAGTCATTACAAAAGAGAGGCCAACCAGCCAACAATAAAAGAGACAACAATAATTAAACAGCGGAAGCAAAAGTGCCATAAGATGGCTACAACAAAAGAGCCAATCAGTGTGCCTTTAACCCACAAGGCAACCGACCGGACCGCCAAGCTAGTCGTCGAAACCACAAAGACATCTCACAAAAGTGAGGCCCTTGGGGCTCACCTTCCTCCCCTGCAAACAAAAGCAGCCGGCAAAAGCGGGTGAGTACTTTGAATGTACTCGCAAGACTTACATATGGAATAACAAACCTGTACATATGCTATATGCAAGCTTAATCAAAAGTAGGCTGTATGTTTCATTTTAGCATAAGGCAAGTTTTAATTTGCAATAATATAATAGATTGAAAGCAATTTTAACAAACTGTTTTTATTTTGCAAGTGGTAAAAAGCAACAATGATAATAATATGATGAGATGACAACAACAATCTCGAAGTGACTAACCCAATAGTCACCACAACAATAGTATGAATTACCCATTCATACCAACCATGTCAAGTTTTAATTTTTTAAAAACAAATGTTGTAGTCTAACTCTTGGAAGACCTCCCCAAGCGTGTCCATAACCTAGGACGAGGCTATTCGAATAGTTTTATCCTGCGCAGGTGTACCAACTTACCCACATGTCGACCGCCTTTTGCCACATGATTAAGCACACTGCGCCTTTGGTATGCCAAGCCTGACTAAGTCCTACGAGACGTTTCCAATATTATGTATTAACCCGAGTCGCCTGTATGGATAGAAACCCATACGTTGTGTCGGGTCGTGGCCCGACCTCGGACAACTACCCGTCACGGGTAAATTCTTGGACAATCTGACACCCCTCGAGGTGGAGAACCTTCCGACAATCCCCACCACCGCACACCCAACACAAACACAAGAACACACTGACCTATTTCACACAAAGACACACACAAAACTTTTCCTCCTGCGACTCGGAGATAACACACGCCAAAGTACTAAGTCAAGAGGGTCCCATATATCCCTCATGTGGTTAGTACGCAATAATGCTTGGTTTAGTGTAACAAGATGTTCGGTCCTTGATGACTTGGGCACCATTACGATCACACCCAAAACACCACACCAACATACCATTATGCCCAAGTCCAAATCGGTTTTCATTTTCATTTTTTTATTTGCAAAATTAACAAAGCACAAAGTCTTTGGACATAATGGAAGAATAATAATTTTGTGTGATCAAGACCATCGACTAAGCCGATGATCGCCCAAAGCTACCGAACTAAGCATGGCTAAGCATAAAGATTCGTATTCTACTAAGCGACAAGAGTTCATCCATCGAGCTCTAATCACAGCAAATAACCTAGGCTCAAGTAGTAGAGAATAAACAACATCCTCAGATTATGCAACTATAGGATCAACTATTCATAATTTAACACAAAGTAGCAATGCATACATACAGTTGAATTGAAATATTAGACTTGTAAAATATTAGGATTAACATGATCAAACCGCTTTTCGATTGAAGTTGCCTGCTTTCTTTGGGATCACTCTCGGTGTTAATGTGCTCTTCGGATCCTATCGAAAGAACCAAAAAGAACCAATAAGGCAAAAGAAACCGAAAAGATCCAACAGCCAACTTCAACAAAAAGCTCTCAAATTTTTACAGTAGAAAGAGCATGATTTTTAGGAACTAAAGCAACAAGAACCAATTGATTTGGATTCTCAATGCAAAAGTTATGAGCAAATCAATTTTTCTCAGCTTTATAAATAAAAAATGCTACTATTCGTTAGCAAAATTTTCTGGAGCTACACTGAGGTTGGAAACATTTTTAGATTAAAGTGCAGTTGAAAACATAACCAACAAAATTTGAATCTCCCGAAAAGGAATTAAAATGAATTAGTTATGTATTTTACAAGTTATCACATTTTTCAGTTGATAAATAAATCCTTTCGGGAAAATCAGAAATTAAATCGACGTGGACGAACGAGGAGCGTCGATCTTGGATCCGACGGTCCGCGTCCCAGCGCTAACGCGCGCACGCGCGATTCACAAACCCTAAACGCTCACCGTTGGATCAGGATCCAACGGTTCATGTGGATCCGAGCGTTCGGCGGTCCGAACGTTCACACACACGCGATCCGTGGATCTGGGATCCGACGGTTCACGTGGATCCGAGCGTTCGGCGGTCCGAACGCGCCCACGCACGCGAGCCGTTGATCTGGGATCCAACGCCCCGCGCGGACTCGGATCGGGACCGTTGATCTTGGATCCAACGGTCCACGGATCAAGGCGTGCGTTAAGTTCAAATTTCAGCGCCATCTTGGGCCGTAGATCTTAGGATCGACGGTCCGCATCAACTCAAGTTCAAACCGTCCCAGATTTCGTCCGACAAAAATGACGGGGAAGATCGGCTCGCCGCCGGCGGCTCTGGCCGCGGCGGTGCGAGCAAACGCCTAAAATGAGTCCTTAACACGCTTGCGCACACAATGGTACCGGCGGTTTTGGGCTGCGCTGCCTAGAACGCCGCAAGCCGGAGATAACCATGGCGAGCAAAATGACCAAAACGAAAAATGCAAAGCGAGCTCAATTGCGGTCCAAGGGAGCGGGTGCCAAGCAACTAGGGACTAATAAGAAGTTACCTGAGCCCAAAGAATGCACAGAGGAAGGTCGAATCGGCTCGGGTGAAGAAAATAAAGATTTCGGCCGGAAAGAGGGAAATCCAAAATTGATCTGCTCTCTGCAAGCAAGCGCAAAATTAAGTGAGGGCTATTGCTCACAGAGAGGAGAGGAGCTAAGGCGTGAGGAATTTGAGTGAGAAAGACCGAGCACCACTTTCACGCAAGCGTTGAAGCTCGGCAATGGCAGTAATGGCGACCGAGAACAAATTTTGAAATGGAGCTCGAGCAATGCACTAACAGTGGTTCTGGAGCTCAAGGGTGTTCAAAGAATGCTAAGGAAGCCTCTGGTAGAGTTTTATAGCCGGAGGAGCAAAGGGAGCAACGGCATTAAAATGGGAAGCTTGTCTTTGAGATTGGCCGAGAGCGACAAGGTGTAACCGCAGGGAGACGGCGATCGTGGAGGCGGCCGGACGGGAGCAATAAATGCGGAAGAGCCGTTGGCCGAAAGCTTGAGGTGACCCTGCTCTGCCGAAGTGTACTGTGCACACCACCACTGTTGACTTTGGCCGAGCGCGCGCGAGCGGAGGAAGACGAAAGAGGACAGCCGTTGGATTTAATCGGACGGCTGAAATAGAACGGGTTGATTATAACGATTCGAACGCTCACTTAATCCTGAACCGTTGATTTGGATCCTACGGTTCACGTTGCGCGAGGCGTTCGGATGGTCCGAACGTTCACGCGATCGTGGACCGTTGATTTAGAATCCAACGGCTCAAATGGACCAGCGCGCTCGGATGGTCCGAACGTTCCTGCGAACGTGGGCCGTTCGATGCCGATCCAACGACTCACAACACTCGCGCCCGAACGACCGAGCCGGTGCGTTTAGTTGACTGAACCAAATCAAGTGGCTCGAGCCCGAGTCTGATCCGAACCCGAGGAACAGTAAAGATTGATTTTTGAGTTATTTCTTAGGTGAGTTAGGAAAATTAATTGAGATAGCAAACAAGCTCCAGTATTTATGAAATTTTAACTGGAGGTTGCCGACTGGATGATGAACCTTATATAAAATTTTCAGAGACTTTTATGCACTGTATTTTTCTCCAAAAATTCCAGAAGGCTATATGTAGGGTTTGACCAAGGTTTGACTGGCCTCAAAAATTATCAAATAATTTCTAAAAATCATGAGATAATTCAGAGGTGTTAAACATCAACCCTAGATCCAAGAAAAAATATTTCCAAAGGTTGGGCACAAGATTTTCATGAAGGAGATTTGTGTTGGTGTCCAAATGGCAATTTGATTTTTGATTTCACATAATTCCCTTACAAAAATTATGGAACTGATTACAAAAATCAAGATCAGAGAAAAAGTTTTAATTTCTCCTCATTTTTATTACGTTTGAAACACAAACCAATTTTGGGATGTTACAGTCTAATTCATCAAAATCCCATTCATTCGATTCCAAATCCCCTACTCAAACAACTCTATCCATTCTCTATTCTCTATTAGGTAATTTCTAGAAAAAAAATACAAGTATACAAGTATCCACTTAATTACATGTATTGAGATTTCTTCGGTAAAAAATGCACTATGATTTTCCGCAAATACATTGGTCAGGGTGTGAACTGTGTATTTTTTTTATTAATTTATTAATTTTATTTTAAAGTTAACCTCTGCGAACTTTATTTTAAATTTTGACTCTTTGGTCACGCTACCACCCATAACGTGATAAAACAACACTGTCACGCTAGCCCGTATCTGGTCAAACTCTTGTCATGCCACCACTAGTGGTGGCAATAAGTGCTATTTTAGCGGACTTATCCTATAGCGTGATAATATTGTTTTGCCACGCTACGGGCGGTGACGTGATCAAAGTGATCAAAATTGAAAATAAAGTTCGCGGGTGGTTAACTTTAAAATTAAATTTAAAAATAGTTAATTAATAAAAAAATTCAAACTATGAAGGGGCACTTCCTTTGTGCATATGGAAATTTTGTGCGGTGGCTATTGTTATAGGATGAGAGGAATGTAGAGCAGTTTGAAACACATAAATTTTAAATCGAATTCTAGTGTAAAATTAGGTGAAAAAACCATGAGTTTTTGTCTAAATGGCACTGTTCCGCGGTGTATTTACAATTGTGGCTCTTCTCGTGTGGTATTTGCAAATATAGCAGCCTAGACGAGCCCTATACCGCCACATATGCCATTCCAGTCGGTCACCACACGGACACGATGAGTCCGCACGGCCACCACCCGGACACGACCTCGTCCACATGGCTACTGCCCGGACATGGCCTCCTCCGCACGGCTATCGTGCGGACTAGCGACATGTCACTCGCCGACACACGTCCCTCCTCGCTCAGATTTCCTGCTCGGATTCCCTGTGCGGGCAAGTTTATTCGAGCGGTGGTCATACGAACACAATATATGTCGGTATACTACCCGTTGAGACTATAAATGTATGACTAAAATATTATTTTTACCAATAGATCACGAAAGATGCTACTTACGTCGAAACATCCGTAAAAGTGCCCTCTACGCCAAAACTAGGGATGGCAATCGGGCGCGGCGGGTACGGGTAATGCTCGCCCATACCCGTACCCGCGACCCCGAATTCCCGCCACGGGTATACCCGCGAAGGACGACGGGCGAAAAACCTCGCCCATACCCGTCGCCCGCGGGTACCCGTCGCCCGCGGGCATACTCGTTTATCCGCGAATGGTACCCATCGCCCGCGTACATGCTCGTTACCCACGATCAATGCATACATCAAGTTCATCATAATTCACACATCAATGGTGCATCACGCATTCAACAACTAATAAAGTTCATCACAATTCACATATCATGTTCGACAAGACAACTAATAAAGTTTAACAAATAAGATACAAATATAAATTGACATAGTTTCTTACACATGTGGGTAGATCACGGGTAATCGGGAGAAGCGGGTACGGGTGGAGCTTACCCATGCCCATACCCGTTTACCCGATGGGTAAGGAATTGTGCCCGTTTTCATACCCGTGGGCAAAGAAAGACGCTCATACCCGCCTCTATTAGGGTATTCATCCGTGGACACGCGGGTAATCGGGCACAATTGCCATCCCTAACCAAAACTCAAAAACCGTAAGGTAACTTTTTTCTACACACGTGCATGTGGGCCCGACGCAGTTTACCCATCCAATGGTGGGGTCCATATGGTTGGGCTAGCCCGGCTATGCCCCCGAAGAGAGCAACGTCCCTCTCACAACGAATTTCCATGAAGATTTTTGAAAGATGAATTTCCATGAAGATTGCTTTTGTTCTTTTCTAGCTCTAATTTGGGTGAAGTCTAATTTTAGGCCTTTAATTTTTTTTAGGATAACATTTCAGTCTCCTGACTTTGAGGATGAATTCAAATTGAGCATTCCAAGTGAAGTTATTGTAAGATGTGTATGGCTAAAAAATATTGCTATGGGGTTATTCTGCATGTGGAGATTTCACATTTTTAGTTGTAATTCGAGTTTAAGTCTAATCTTAGGTCTTGAAAACATTTTAATCTCCTATCGGTGAGAATGGACCCAAAATTGAGCCTTCCGAGTGAAGATATTGCAAGGTGTGTATGGGCACATCAGCACATGTGTCAGAGATGGAAAGTTTTATTAGGAATGCAAAATGGAGGGACAATTTTGCTAACTTAAGGCTAAACACCTCTAATCTAATGTAGTAATAACTCCAATGCACTGACAACTCACAAGACTATACGATCTGTAAACACTACATGCCTATCGAACATGTACAATGAACTATTAACAAGGCTAGCTATCATTTATGTTTCAATTGTATTCAAAATACCATGGATGGATGTGCTAATCCTATTCCACACAATCTTTCATACTATTTGGGGAGCGGACAAAATAAAATGTTGGATGGCAAGAGGGCCAATAGATTTTGGTGGGACACTAGGTTTAATTTGGGAACTAAAGCGTAAGAAATCGCATTTCCACTGTGTTCATCTCAGGAAAAAAAAAACCATAAAGGTTATTGTTTTACGCAAAATTTCTCCAAATAAGACCAAGAGCTAATACATGGTGGTAATAACTAACAAGGTACTAAAAAGAGAGCGAAATTGCTCTAAAAAAGAGATAGAAGATCAAAGCTAAAGATTTATTTAAAGGAACCTGCTATACATTAGTGAACTAAATTTTTTAGGAAATTAGTCAAATTTCTGACCTTTACATCCGTGTCATGATTCGTTCTCCGGCCGGCGGCATGGTTGTCTTCTCCGGCGGCGGCGGAGGCACAACGGCGGTGGAGGGGCGACGAGGCGACGGTGGCACAGCTGGCCGCGAATGAGGGCAGTGGGTGGTGAAGGTCGGCGGGGCGACGAGAATCGACTAGAAATAAGGAGGCGATGGTGGCGATGGCGATGGTGGACTCGACGGCGGTAGCTGCCGAAGACGGGGAACAAGGCAGCGACAGGGGAGGCACAGGAGGAGCAGGGTGGCGTGGAGGAGCTCCGCTATAGAGAGGTAGCGGCGGGGGAGGTAAGATAATGGTGATCGAGAGGAAGGGAAGGGGATGAGGTAGCTATAGAGAAGGAGAGGATCGTGTCCACTGGATTTTAGATCGGATAGTTGAAATTTTTTACCGATTTATCTGATAGAATCAGTCGAACCATGGTAGACAATCCCTTAATTAAAAACCGTTTGTATAGCTGTATCTCTGATTTTTAACGTAATGCTGATTAATTCCCAGCGCTGCCATTATTGTCGGTAACCAGGTTTGGTAGACAGCGATGTGTAGTTGTTAGGTGAATTGTTTTCCTTGTCAAACATTTTGATCAGCCACGTAGGGAATGGCCACATCAAGCATGGCAAGTGCATGCAAAGCTTAAGTTGGTACGAGTGGACGCTGTGCGATGTTTTCGCGCGCTGACGAAGCCCTATGAAACCATCGTTATCTCTTGAAGCCCCCTATATGAAACCAACTAAGGGCTTTGACTAGCTTAAGCGGTAGTGATTCGGATTGCTTATGTGTAAAATTGGATTTCGTTAGTGTTACGGTAGCTAATTTTTATTACTGTTATTAAAATTTGATTTAGTTCATGTTGATAACAAATCAAATAAACGCCATGTGTGGGTTTTTTATGACTTAACGAGTTTAGAAACATAATTCAGGTCCCCGTTTAACTTTTTAAAAAGGCAACATCCACCCGTGTGTTACCCGAGCATTTACCTCGTCCCAGACAAGGAGGCTGGGGTTTTCTATAGCTAGGACCAGTTGACCTAGCTTAGCATGCAAGCTGGGTTGGGTTGGCTTGAATGCTCGCGATTTTTCTCCCGACCGGCCCGGTAAATGCTCAGGTCTACTGTCTACATGATACTACTAAATACTTGTACGATACATGCGGGGAGCATGTAAAGGCCTCAGGCACAACTGGGTAGTTAAATATGTATTTCTGCTAAATAAATATCTTGTCGTACTTCTTCGGATCGTCAATCCAGTGGAAGAAGTAGAAAGCTCTGAGACTGCCATGTGCGGATAAAGCCAATGATATTTAAAATGCAACATGCAATGTGAAATATCAATGTATGACATTCACTTATGCGGCAATCCCCGCACATGCAGTAAGCACGAGCGTCGATACTAGGATGTGTAGATTGAATGATACATGGCAGGTTACCGTAGTAGCACTACGGATGTGGAAACTCTGGTGGTATAGGAGCATCCCTGCAAGAACTATCAGAGTACGTCTGTGCCTTCTTGGCAGCCTATTTCTGGTTTCAAAGCATGTTCCCATGGTCGGACATCCCCAAACCGGGCGGAGTGACCTTTTGTACCTCTCTTCTCCCTCACATATCCCTGTTTTCCAAACTAGCTCGAATGAAGTCTTGCCTGTAGTGGAGTATGCCACCGGTTTTATAGGTGGTTAGGGTGTAGCATTGAGGGAATAATTTTTGGTGAATAGAAGCCACATGCGTCCACCAGAAGGAATCTTTAGGTACAAGATAGCTCAGTGAGTTGTCAATTCACATAGAAAAGTTGGAACTAGGGCATGATCATTTCGGTTAAAAAAGCAGAGGGCAGAGTATTGTCACTTCTGTCTAAAAAGCACATGTCAAAGTGTTGTCTACTCGATGTGAAACAGAGGTGGCATGCTATTGTTAATTCTCACTAGGTAGGGAAGGATGTCTAGTAGTAATGGTGAGACTCATATATCAAGCCCCTTTTGCCGCAGTGCTGACTAGGGGGAAGGAGTTGGAATTGAGTAGCACGCCCCTCTATTGCGGTGCTAATTGGAGAAGGTAGGACCTAAAATAATGTTGCATGCCCCATCATCGCAGTGTTGACTGAGGGACCCAAGCACCACAAGAAATGGCGTAACATGAGAAATTTTAAAGCATACAATAGTACAACAATCCCATCATCTACATCGATACTAAGGTGCAAAATAAAATACATACCACACACGGTACTAATAATCTCCCTCCCCCTCTCCCTGTCCATGCCCTTGACCTTGTCCCTGTCGCCAGCCCCGCTTGGGAGGATAGGCCCCTGCTGGTAGCTATCGACAAGAGGCCAAGTTGACGATGGACCAGAATTGCTTGTAGATACGACCTAGGACTGATCCGGTGCATTTCATACTTCGGTTTGTAGGCGTGAACACGCCAATGATACCCATATTTCTCACACTTTATAATATATTGCTATTTATTTGATTTGACAACCTTAAAGTGCATGTGCATTGACATCGTCCACTATTGACAACATTGTGAAGAGCTGACTTATCTACAAACATGGCATTAACATGCACAACATTCTACCCATACTCCCATCGGGAATCACGGCCATCACTCACAACCATGGCCCTTGGGGTCATGTCTATTCCAAGTATCAGGCACCGGCACATCGGGGACATCATCATCATCCGAAAAGTCATCACCCTCCTCGTCCTCTTCCAATGTTTGTTCTTCAGCACTGGCCCTCCGATCTTTCCGCTCTAAGTCATCCACTGTAAATTCAATGTCCTCCCCTCCATCTGCTTGTCCACTGGGATCAACATGCATGTCTGTCGCCACAATTGCATCTGCACCACAATCTTTTGTCCAACCATCCTTTAACTTCCACCTGCACACCCGTACTACCCCCCCACTTCAGGGGCGCATTGCCAAGTGTACTCAAACACGCCTGCACCAACAACACACATTCGTAGTCACCACACCTGCTTGCTTTCAACAACAAGGTCTGCCATGACTTTGTTCGCTTCATAGGCCTCAAATCCCAATGGACCACTTCCGGCGAACGGTGACACCGTACAGTGCCGAGTCTAGTGAGAAGCTGCAAGTCAGTTAATGCAACACCTCTTAGATTTTAAGATTATTATGGTTCGGGTGATTTAGTGTGGTTTTCGAAAAACTGCTCAAATCAACCCCACATGGCCCCTCACAAACTTCTTCCTACCCTTAAAACACTGTGAAAAATATGTTAATCAGACATACCTGCAACACAACTCGTGATATTTAGAATGGATGCTAATTAAGCATGCTACGTCGAGTCTAACAAAAACCAAATTGTACCGTGCATATCAAAATACTCTCTATTTTGATTAAATTGTAAAAATATAACTTCAAATGTTCAATTAAATTTAAAAAGTATAAATTACCTAAAACCGATATCATCAAGTCTTGCGGATCTAAACCTAAGCAGCCTAGGTCTTCCAATAATAGATCTACTAATGAAGGCATCCTGGTGTTGTTACGCTATAATAAATACATAAATATCCTACATTGTAATACTATACGCGACATTAACCCTAAAATTGCTGATCTACAGCTACAAACCCTAGTTCTACCACCAAGCTATGTTTATTGTTGCTAACCTAACATATTTTTAACAAAGTGACCAATAAATTACATGAACACAATGAACTTACTATAAAAGGACGAGTACACGGAGGCACGAGAAACGAACATATTTTCGTCCTCCCCTCTCCTGGTCTCCTCTCCTCTCCCTTCTCTCCGCTCCTCCCCTCTCTTCTTCTTAGCCGCCGGCGCTCTACCCATTCCCCTCTTTCTGTCACGCGGGCGGACTCAGGAATCGTTATATTGGCCCTCAGCCGCACCACGCTGTCGCGATTGGTGTCACACACCTTCCAACCACGCGACGAAGGCACGAAAGGTGTCAGGAGCTTGCCAGTCACGTGATCGAAACACGACCCGGCGACGTGGCTCAATGCCGTCTGCTCGTTGTGGGTCGGATGGGCTCAAATCGCAATCCCATCTCATGATAGGGTATAGTTGTCTAGTAGGCAGTGACCGATGGTTATTAGTGTCAAAAGAATAAATCATGGTTTATTTGTGTAAAATAATTAAAAATAGTTTTTTTTTTAAAAAAATAATCTCCGGACGCAGGCGTGCCGCGCCGCACCGTAAAGCATGAAGTGGCCGCCGCATGACCGCCCATGTGACCCTGCCTGCGCCTTGCCTGCCAGCCGCAGTGTAGTCGCACTCTCTAGCTTCTTCCTGCCTTAATTCCTTCCCCTACTTGACTGCTGCATCTTGCTAATATTTGCCGGTTGCTAATCAACTAATGCTACCTCACACTGTCACACATAGATCCAAATGCACTGTAACACTCTGAACTTTCCGAGTGGCATTTATAAACGCCCTAGAATCCAAATAAACACGTCCTCGAATGGTTAATTTACACAGCCCTTATTATAAACGTCAACGAAAATGCCGTCGGGGAGAGTCCGTAGCTAGAGTTAATTCCATGGTTTTAGGCACGCGGCTAGCAAATATGTATGTAATCTTAAGGGAAAACTAATTAGTTTCTTTCAAGGAAACACATGCAAGCTCGTGTGGATTTTGCCTAGTTTTCTCAAAACGCAAAGTTAACACCAAGTTTTCAAGGAAATACCATAGCCAATTGCTAATTAAGCTAGTCAAGAAAACTAAGCAAGGCTCTAATTGAACTTTAAGACATCACCTGTCCTGTGGAGCAGAAGGAAGGTATTACACACAAGGCCAGAGAAATGTATGTGCATCCATTGAATATATGCCTGTGCAAGCCACCGTCTATGCCATTTCTGCTCCATCTTCAGCTGGACCACGGATCCATGGAGGACATTGCATTGCCCTGAGGCAAAAACACCATTAAATTGAATCGAATCGAATCGAATTGAATTGAATTGAATCACGGTGGTGTAAATCTTAGCTAGGGGTACGTACTGCCATCAATTTACTCGCATGCAGCCACTGGTGTCCGGCCTGCTGGTCACATCGCATTACCACTGTAGAACCGGGTATGTCATGCTACAGTAACGGCGTGCAGGCATCAGACATGCATGGTCGTGTTGGCCGGTTCTACAGTGTTCACCCTGTGCCTTTGGTTCAGCCGGCACATGTTGCTCCCTTGCTTCTTGTTACCCAGATTGAACGCGACGATTAGTTTGGCAATATGTTTTAAAACAAGGTTGTTAATGTAATGCCAGTAGAAATTGCAAAGGAGGGAAACTAAACAGTGAGAATAAAATTTTACCATTTACCATCCTACAGTAAGAAAATCTACAGAAGAGGGGTAGAGAGAAGGGGATAAGACCAAGCCTCAGGGAGCAGTCGGAGCTTCCCCCTTAAACCATCAGAGGAGAGAGGAGAGCACAGCCAAGCCAAATCACACCCACAGAGAAAGAGAGCGGAGAAGACGGGGAGAAGGTCTGCTCAATCGAGCATGCAGGAAGAGCCCGACGGCGGCGCCGGGTCAGGGCAAACAGGCGAGCCAGGTAGACCATCCCTTTTCCCTCATTCTTACGCTTAGCACCCAAACAAGCTTGGCCAACCCTAGGATGTATAAAGTGGGAGAAGAAGGGGGGAGGGGAACTTCCCTGGGGAGGCGCACGGCGGCCAGAGGCCGAGCCGGGCGCAAGGCGAGTCGAGCGGCGCTCTGGAGGAGGCGATGGCGGCGATCTTTGGCGGCACCGGTAAGGCGCGACGCGGGAGCGGCACATGGGGTGCGGCCCGAGCAGGTGAGGGCCGGCGGGAGGTGGCGTCGGGTCACGCCAGCCGGGAGCCGAGGAGGAGGCGCTTCGGGCGGCAAGACGGCGGCGGCTCTAAGCGCTGCTGCCGAAGGCAGCAGAGGAGCAGCGTCGGCCGGAGGAGGCGGAGAAGGACGCTAGCCGAGTGGGGCGGCGAGCACAGGAGGTGGCGGCGTGGGCCGGGCCGGAGAGCGAAGCGGCGCGCCGTCTTGCCGCTTTCGGCGGAGGGTGCGAGGGAGAGAGTGAGAGATAGAGAGGCGGTGAGGGCGAGTGGATAAGGGGAGAGGAGTGGGTGAGGGAGAAAGAAAGAACGGGGGAGAGAGAAAAAAAGGGCCGCCCGGGTGAGCTTCGGCCAGGAGGGAAGAAAAGAAAATAAAAGAAAATAAAAAAGGGGAAATAGAAATTTTGGGTATGTCGATAAATTTTTATTTGCTAGTTTTCAACGCGATCCTTAACCCCTTTATTATTAATATTTTTTGGACACTAGGTCAGCAGGACAGTGTCGTTGGAAGGGGTTTGGTTGTGTCGTTTTGCGTGTAGGACCTTGTTGTCTGTAAGTGTACTTATGCTGTTGTACTGTTTTGAGTCCGGTCGACTGCCTATACAGGTGGAGGTTCGGGAACAACGTCATCCTCACGTTACTCCGCTCCGCTTGGTTAACAGGCAAGTGCATGATATAGCGATATCCTATGAATGCTATGAAATATGTGATGTTTGCGCGACATGATAATGTTTACACGATGATGCTTACATTATAATGTTCATATGTTGATGGCAATAATGTTGGGACAAGGTGAGTAATGAGACTACTCTGCTAATGTTGACAATGATGAATCATATTAATGACAATGAACATGTGCATTTGCATCATGGAAAGAATGCATGAGCCAGGACGGTGAGAAAGTCATGTAACTATTGGTGCGGTCGGTGAGAAAGATACATGATTAATTCGGTGTGCTCTAGATAAAGTCTTACATCTGTAGGGACTAAATAAAGTCCAACAATGTAAGGACCCCATCCTAACGAAGATGGGGGAAGAGTGTGTCA
The DNA here is from genome assembly GCA_036346395.1 of Hsuehochloa calcarea. Classification (NCBI taxonomy): domain Eukaryota; kingdom Viridiplantae; phylum Streptophyta; class Magnoliopsida; order Poales; family Poaceae; genus Hsuehochloa; species Hsuehochloa calcarea. Next base: position 27,332,576 of record CM070603.1, on the reverse strand, counting down.
TCGACGGGTGAACACTCCGCGATACCGGTATCAGCTGATGAGATGCATATGAGCATGAGCATGATGATGCATTCGCATACATGGAACATGAAATGAGCATGTAGGTTAATGAGGTTTTGCACTAATGAAATGTTAACAATGGAAATATTGATATAGTGGCAGTGTTTATCGTTGTATTATGTGCTTGCTGAGTCTTCGGACTCACCCTTGTTTACTTTGTTTTCTTTTAGGTGAACGCCGCAGATGACCTGCACTGGGAAGGGAGAATAGCACACCCTCGACACATGTAGTCACAATCATCCTCCCTAGATAATTCACTTTTGCTGTATTATGACTAGTTATTAAATTAGCTGCGCAAAATTTGTAATAAATAAGGTGTAGTGGTAGTATTCCGGGGCCGGATGACGTGCCGGGGTGTTACAGTTAAGATCGTGATTCTTATTGTAGAATTGATTTTATCGGACTATTCTGATTTAAATCCTATATATAAACAAACAACGTGACACCTATGAAATAGTAATCCAGATATAGATAGCCACAGATTTTTAGGTTTCATAGGATTTTCTTCCTTAAGGTACAATTCTATGAAACCCTTTGATCCCAATCCTACCAAACAAGAAAACGAACGAGGCTCACGGTCATGGCAACATTGCTTCGATCGAAGGCTTATCTACAGTAGTTTTAGGTCACATCTTGAACATGTCCGAAGTTTATGTTGACGATAAATTAATTTTATCTTGAGGTATGTCAAACCCTCTTAAGATCATCAACGATTTATTATTGTACTAATGTTTGGTGGACAATGAAGAATTTGCGTGCGCATGTCACAGAAGGAATTGAAGCTCTATTTCTCGAAGAGCTGCTTTGACTAATGGTACTGAAGCTAGCATCACATCATGACCTGTTCCTATCTTTAATTCTTGATTACAACATGTTTATCTGGCTATCTGCAACAAGGTTTTCCAGTCTAAGAATAACCCTGTTCATCGAAGGGCTTCCATTTTAATTTTCCTTAAATCCACAATAGTATATATGTGATCATGGTAAGACAATACCAGTCAATGATCATATTATTACGTATTTGCACTAGATAATCATGTACAAGAACCCTTTGTATAATTTCGTAATCCTTCTTGTTTAAGAAATGAATGCATGTCTCCTCGCAGAGACGAAAAGTAATGAAAGCATGTCCCTCTAAAAAAAACAAAGGCATAAACTATTTATGTAAATAGGGAAACATAAATATTAAGAATGATTCGTACATTTCCGTACAGCTTAATACTTGGATCACGACTTAAAATAAAGAAAAATAGGCAGAAGTACTCTTTGAGTCTTACTGCCAGCTTCTTGACTTGTCTGGCCCTTCAAAAACTTTTAAAAGTTACAAAAGACAATACTTGTTTTACACGGAATGAGACACTGAAATCGGGTTGTTTCAGTCATTTGCAATCATGCAAGCTCAGTCCTCCTGCCACATTAGCCTTGTGTTGTGTACTTACATTTTAAAGTGGATTGGTTTGTGTTTCCAAACGCTTGACTTGGGAGAAACAAACGATGTACTAGCTTTAATTGTCATAGTTATGACTTATGACTAAAACAACCTGATTCATACACGCCTAATCTTATCAAATGCAACCGTTGACTAATTAAGCACAAGAAAGAACTCATACATGAGGCCCAAATTAGGTGATATGAAGCAGGTAAGTTGCATCACTTTCATGGAAGGCACCTCTGATGTGTGTTTCTGGCTTATTTTCGAAGTAGTAATCTAATGTAATATATATTATGAGATATTAATCAAGCAAGTAATCAACCATTCTCATAGCACGACCAAAGAGCTGCAATTGACTGAATTGCAATATAATTAGATGATGTGAGACCACCTTTATTATTTATGTATTCACCATGCAGCATGTGCTGCAATTTAAAACCTAACCTAATGGCATCGTCTTTTTGTTATTTTCTTGAGAATTTTGCAGATTTTATTGTACTAGTTTATATACAATCACCATGCCCATTAATTATTTTTAATTTTTTTCTTCTTTTTCTTTCCCATATTTCTTCAAATAGAAAATGACAAAAAGACTGCAATATGATCAATATAGTTTGTATGATTTAATAAGGTTTAACCAGGTGAAAAGAGTGTATCCTAGAGAGGAAGAAGCACTTAATTCAGTTTTCTTCATATTGAAGTCAAATTTGTTTGATGTTTCTCTATTTGCATTTCTTTTTCTTTATATCTAATAAGGTTTAACCTTTATATCTAATCAGGTTTAACCAGGTGAAAAGAGTGTATCCTAGAGAGGAAGAAGCAATTAATTCAGTTTTCTTCATATTGAGCCAGAGGAAGAAGCATTTCTTTTTCTTTATATCTAATAGAAGATACACAGCGTAGTTCAGTGAGCTAAAACACAGACCTGGCCAGTAAAAGATGGATGAAAAAAAACATGCACTAACTAGTAACTATACCATCAAAGTAGTTAAACGTACTAAATATATAGCTCTTTATATATATATATATATATATATATATATATATATAGGGAACGTATCTAGTGCTAACGGGTAATTCAGTGCTAATACCAATCTTGACCGTTGGATCTGAATTGAACAACCAAGATTAATGCGAGCTCTCACCTCTAAATCATTTAATCACTTTGCATGCTCCTACCTTCAATGCACCTTCATTAATGTGTTTTCATTAAACACCATGCATGCTCCCACCTCCAACGGTCAAGATCCAGATCCAACGGTCAAGATTGGTATTAGCACCTTAGCACTGAATTACCTATATATATATATATATATATATATATATATATATATATATATATATATATCACGAGAAAGCAACAAGAAGAACGAGTAGATCACTGTAGTGATCAAGTGCACCTTGTTAGTTCCTCAAGTTTTAGTTTCCCTTACCATCTTAATATCTCATCCCACCTTCAAATTTCTTTTCCACAACTGATCCCATTTACTTTAGTAAAGCATTTAAAGTAGGTAATATGATTGTCCACTCTGGTAATAGTGGTGGCTGCAAGATACCACTATAGAGACAAAGCCAAGTTGAATCCGGCAACTTCAACTATAGAAAGTTAAAGATAGAAATAGTCAGTTCGTATCGTATCCGAATAGAATTACAGAGTTCTAGCCCAAACCGGCTCTAATCCTTTATAAGGAGCTCGGGGGGTTTTGCAATGGACAAGTATGATGAATCTAAATAGTTGTCTTCCTCAATTTCTTCTTTGCTCTGTCTAAGTTCTGGCTTCCCATCCCTACAACCTTCGTTCTTCGTCGAGAGGATCTTCGGTTCCTAACAATTTGGTATCAGAGACACTGATCCCGCCCACCATGCCACCCAAAAGTGATTCGGCGTCGGATGCAAGGCTCGACGGATCGGAACACGCCCAATCAAAGCTACTTCGGGCCATCATCGATCTACAGGCAACGAACGAGCAGCGCTTTCGGGAGCAACAACTGGCTTCCGATCAACATTTGGACGGTTTGGCCAAAGAGATGTGTACCATGTTTGAAGCCCTGCACGTCGCCCCAGCGGCGAGAACACCCGTCCAGATCCCGACCGCGCCACACGGAGCAGGCGTGCTTCCGCTCCCGACCGCGTTCGACGACGCGTCCAGAACCACATCTGAGAGTCGGTTTCCCCCCAACGCCCGGGTCGATGTTCATCGCGCACCAGGTGGATTTGCGCCCCGCCGTGGAAATGACGACGAATTCGGATTTGCGCCCCGCCATGGACACGACGACGATTTCGACGAGCGCTAGGGGTACCGAAATCAATTCGAAGGCCCTCGAATGCAGCTTGACCGACCCCGCTTACCGCGCCTTGACCTGCCGATTTATGACGGCTCGGTCGACCCAATTACCTGGCTGACGAAGTGTGACAAGTACTTCCGCGCATACCACATTCCGGAAGAAGATAAAGTATGGATGGCAGCGTTCCACCTATCAGAGGTCGCCCACTCATGGTTCTATCAGTTAGAACGCGATGTGGGACAACTTCCATGGAGCGTGTTCAAGCATTACTGTACAATGCGTTTTGGGCCAGCCATCAGGACTAATACTTTGGGCGCAATCAAAAATCTGCAACAAACAGGAACTTTGGCCAAATACCAGCAGGAATTCACGGATCTTCTTTGTCAGACCAATGGGTTGTCTCGTATACATCAGATTGAATTGTTTAAAGCCGGCCTGTCGGAACCAATTCGCACGCATGTGGAACTAGTCGGGCCTACATCATTGCAAAAAACTCTCAACCTGGCGCGCGCTTATGAACGGCTCCAGCCTCCGGTAGCCCATCCGACAACGGCATGCCGACAGGGCGCCACCATGCGGCCGATGCCTCGAGCTTGGCCATCACCATCCTCCCGCATCTCACCAGTCTTCCCGATGCCACCGACCGTTTCAGTACCAACCACAGCACCAGCAACAACCGAGACACGCACGAGCATTTTCCGTCGGCTGTCTCCAGCTGAGATGGATGATCGTCGCCAACGCGGATTGTGTTTTAACTGTGACGACCAATTCGTTAAAGGTCACCAATGCAAACGACTATTTTGGCTGGAACCTGAGTTTGACCAAGTACCTGTGGACGTCTCGGATGATCTGTTGCCAGAGACGATCGAACCAGAAATTTCTTTGCTCGCAGTCACATGTATTTGCACGGCTCAGACAATGCAAATGAAGGTCCGTATCAGCACGTTCGAGGGCATAGCTTTGTTTGACACTGGCTCAACTCATAATTTCCTCAACAAAGCTTGTGTCGCCGCCGTTAACCTTCCCATCCAACCTCACAGTGGGCTTCGGGTCAAGGTAGCAACGGTGACAGGTTGGACTGCATGGGTCTTTGCACTAATACACAGATGACAATCGCACCATCAACATTTGCCGTCGATTTCTACATCATACCTCTGTCCGGATTTGATGTTATACTGGGATGCAATGGTTGAGCACATTGGGGTCGGTATTGTGGAACTTCGCACAAATGCAGTTTTCTTATTGGGCGCATGACACTCGGATTACTTGGATAGGATTGTAGCATCCGTCAGGGTCCGCAACGCGACTACAGACTGTGGAAGGCACCGATCCACTAGACATTCTTTTGGTCGAATTCGAACACCGATTCTCGGAGCCTACGGGACTGCCTCCTACACGGTCATGCGATCAACGCATACGGCTTGTCGCCAGCGCTCCTGACATATCGGTGCGCCCTTACCGTTATGCACACATTCAGAAAGATGAAATCGAGCGTCAGTGTGCCACAATGTTGGCGCAAGGCATCATCCGACCGAGTTCATCACAGTTCTCGTCACCTGTTCTGCTAGTTCGCAAGAAAATGCCTCGTGGCGATTCTGTGTGGACTACCGTGCACTCAATGAACATACAATCAAGGATAAATTCCCGATACCTCATGTGGATGAGCTTCTGGATGAATTAGAGGGTTCCTGTTACTTCACCAAATTGGACCTCCGATCAGGCTATCATCAAATTCGCATGTGCCCGTAGGATGTGCTGAAAACGGCATTCCGCACTCACCGCGGTCACTTTGAATTCTTGGTTCTTCCTTTCGGCCTATGCAATGCCCCGTCCACCTTTCAGGCAATGATGAATTCCATCCTGCAGTCCTTCCTCCGCCGATTTGTTCTCGTATTCTTCGACGATATCCTTATTTATAACAAAACTTGGGCCGAACACCTTCACCATGTTCGCCAAGTATTGCAGACACTTTCGGAGCATCAGCTCTTCCTTCACAAGAAGAAGTGCACGTTCGGACAATAGCGGATATCATATTTGGGTCATGTCATTTCCCATGCTGGGGTAGCTATGGATCAAGCAAAGGGTTCGGCAGTGCTCGATTGGCCACGCCCCTGCAACGTACGATACTTGCGTGGATTCTTGGGTCTGGCTGGTTATTATCGCAAATTCATACAAGATTTTGGCCATATTGCAGCACCACTTACTCAACTCCTTTGCAAAGAAAGCTTTCGGTGGTATGAGGAAGCTTCGACAGCATTTGACACTTTGAAGAAAACCATTGCTTCCGCACCAGTCCTTCAATTGCCGGATTTAACAAAAGATTTCGTGATTGACTGTGATGCGTCTGGTTCCGGTTTTGGTGCCATGCTGCATCAAGGAGGTCGTCCCATCGCATTCTTCAGTAAGGATGTCGCTCCTCATCAAGCCAAACTTCCAGCTTATGAGCGAGAGATGATTGGACTCGTGTTTGCCGTGCGGCACTGGCGGCCCTACGTCTGGGGGCGCAAGTTTCAGGTTCGAACAGATCATTATAGCCTCAAACATTTTTTAGATCAACGTTTGACAACAGTGCCACAACATCAATGGATCCCCAAACTCCTCGGGTACGATTTTACAGTTATCTACAAACTCGGCAAAGAGAACATCGTGGCGGATGCCCTCTCACGGCAACATGAGGATGTCGCCTTGCATGCATTGTCAACTACGGAATTTTCATATTATGATGATCTACGCTGTCAACTTAAAACTCATGTGTCATGGACCGACAAGTACAAGGAATGGAGTGATGATTCTTTGCTAGCCGACTGGGAGTTTCGGGCGGGACTTTTACTCTTTCAACAACGTATATTTGTACCAGCGGATTTTCCAGGAATCCAACCAATCTTGTCGGTTGCCCATTCTGTCGGTCACGAAGGTATCACCAAAACTTTGCATCGCATTCGAGCAAGTTTTTTCATTCCTGGGGGCAGACGTTTGCTTCAAGAGTTTATTCGATCGTGTGTCACTTGCCAGAAGCACAAATCGCAACACTTGCATCCGGCCGGATTACTTCAACCCTTACCGGTACCACGTCGTGTTTGGGCCGATATAAGCATGGATTTTATCGGTTTGCCCAAAGTCACTACCAAAACAGTCATTATGACAGGGGTCGATCGCTTTTCTAAGTATGCACATTTTCTCACTTTAAGTCATCCATATACCGCTCAGGCTGTCGCACAAGTTTTTTTCGATGGCATTGTGAAATTACATGGGTTTCCAGAATCTATTGTTAGTGATCGTGACAAGATTTTCACCAGCCACTTATGGACAACTCTCTTTCGACTAGTCGGTGTCAAATTACACATGAGCACGGCATATCATCCGCAGTCGGATGGACAAACGGAGGTCGTTAATAGGACAATTGAAATGTACCTTCGTTGCTTATGTGGAGATCGTGTGCGATCATGGCCACAATGGTTGCCTTGGGCCGAATTTTGCAACAACACGTCATTTCATTTCGCTCTTAAATCGACTCCGTTCGAAGTTGTCTATGGACGGCATCCTCCTACTTTGATTCACCGATCGGAAGATGCAACGGCAGCTCCTAAGGTCCAGAAGTTGTTAGCAGACCGTGATGAATTTCTTCAAGAAATTCGTTTAAGGTTACTACAATCACAACAACATATGAAGAGTTTGGCCGATCAGAAGCGCAGAGAAGTTAAATTTCAAGAAGGTGATTGGGTTTGGTTAAGGTTACATTAACGCCAACTTTTTGCTATCTTGCCAGGTCTCAATCAGAAATTACGACATCGTTTTTTCGGACCATACAAGATCCTTTCTACTGTCGGTCAAGTGGCATATCGTTTGGCACTTCCTGCGCAGACAGCCGTTCATAATGTGTTTCATGTCTCTAATCTCAAGCCGTTCCATGGTAATCCTCCTAACATGGTGCCAGCATTGCCTCCTATTCACCATGAAAAGGTCCAGCTCCAGCCGGTCCGTATTATTCGAGCAAGATTGAATCGAGGCATATGGGAATTGCGAGTTCAATGGCACGCAGATTCTATGCAAGAACCTGAAGAAACATGGATAACGCGCGATGATTTCCGTAAGGAATTTCCTGATTATCAGCTCGCGAACGATCTGTTTCAAAAGGACGGGGGAAGTGTTAAGGATAGTTTCATTGGTATTCCATTCAAACGTAGAGACAAAGCCAAGTGGAATCCGGCAACTTCAACTATAGAAAGTTAAAGATAGAAATAGTCAGTTCGTATAGTATCCGAATAGGATTACAGAGTTCCATCCCAAACTGGCTCTAATCCTTTATAAGGAGCTCGGGGGGTTTTGCAATGGACAAGTATGATGAATCTAAATAGTTATCTTCCTCAATTTCTTCTTCGCTCTGTCTAAGTTCTGGCTTCCCATCCCTACAACCTTCGTTCTTCGTCGAGAGGATCTTCGGTTCCTAACAACTCCCTACCTCGACAGTTTGTAATATTGTGAACTCTTGTTTTATACATGTGTAAGTAGGGGACTTCCCTTCTGTTTTCCCTCAAATATAAAAAAGATTATCCATCACTGTTTTAAAAGTATTGATTTCAAGTATTACCTTTCAATGTTTTCTTAAACCCCAGATCCTTCCAGCTCTACCCTTCAGGTTTTCTTAAACCCTTTGGTTAGCTAGCAATTGTAAAGGGAATGAATCATTAACAGTTCTAGAGACATCGTTAGTTCTCACCAACCACTACTAGTACTATGCTTGTTGTATGCATGCAAGGAGCCCAGGGCAGGCAAGACAGCTTAACAAAGATACAGACCTACCAACCTTCGGCATCTATTGGGCACAGACTGGATTTACATGCATGCGTGGGGCTTGCATGGACCAATCATTGTTTGATCAGATCATAATTAAGAGAGTATTGAAAAATGATTTGGATGATGAGTTTGGTGATCAGTCAGAACTAAAAAAGGGAACTGTGTTTTATAATTGGTTATACAGTATTTCTCAGCTTTTGTAAACATACATCTCCAGTTCTCCACTTAAAAATGGGTACTTTCCAACTATGCATCAGTAGTATAATTAATCACCTGAGATCATTGAACCTAGTGATATATTCTGGTTAGACTTGAACACAATCAGTTTGGCCTTATGTAGTTATGTCTAGACTCTAGACCATAGTTACCAGAAACGCAGTTCGTCTGAGTCGTGGTACGGGATTCGGATTCGTAGTTCGCCACTTTTTCTTCCAATTTCCACTGCAAATACGAACCCCGTACCCTAAACCGGTTCGGGTTCGATGAATCCGGTTTGCGTTTCGCAGAGTTTTATAGCGAATCTGGTAACTATGCTCTAGGCTCTAGAGTCGGGTTGTCTTGGACAAAGTTGGCCCAAAACAGATCCCAGAATGTGACAACCCAGTCCAATTGTACAAGCCCGACAAAATATTGGCCCAGATACAGAGAATTTCTTAAATATTTTCATCCTAAATGGTTTCCTTTTTCAATTCAGTTTTGCTGTACAAACAGAGTCATATGACCTACAATTTTACCGTGTATATCACCTTTCGGAATTTACATTTTCTATTCAATGCATCCATCCATGTCAGTACGTAATTTCTCCTGCATTGGAACCCAAAACCAAATATAAGAGCTAAGTGAGAATGTAGCAGCAAGAAAAATACGGTAGACCAAAGAGGCATGAATGCATGATAGATGTGCAGCCATCAACTAAGTTGCAGGATACATTAAAACATCTACCCACTTGTTTTTGTATTTCTTTAACATGCAAAGAATAAACAGCTTTACAAAACTACAATGTAGGTAATGTTTTGCGAAGAACAAGTTTACCTTTCTATGATGCTCTGAAAGCTCCAACATACAGTGTCTGATGTTGCAGAAATCTGTTGTACGATGTACAGTGAAGGCTACTACTCCAGTGTGAAGTCGTTTAGCCATACAAGCATCTCGTCCCTCTTTGGATCAGGAAGAACAGAGTATCAGAAATGACTGAAAGTATTCAAAGAGTGTAGCGGTTTTTTGGAAAGGTTTGCAAATATGGATAAAGTATGCAATTTGCTACACTTGATTTCCTAAAGCAAATCTATGTAGTTGTCACAGGATCATTTAGAATCCAACTTATTCAAAATTTCACATCTCAGCTTAAATTTAAAAGGCATAGCGCAAAAGGAAACATACCATTACAAAGCTCTCTGTCCTAGGATCATTGTAACGTGCAAGCAAACAACCTTCTTGTCGGACTCGGATTTTATAATCCAAAATCCTTTGTGAAAATACTGTGCTACTCCCTGGATTAGTAGGTAACGTTCATATGATACACTGCTGAATCATTTCATACATAACGTAGACCGAATCATTCATGATATTACAAACATCAGAGTTTAAATAGACCGCATCGGGTCGAGTTTACAAAAGGGAGTACATTACATAAATAGTGGAAACGACAGCAGAAGCAAAAGGGAGAGCACGTCTCTCCACAGGCAAGCGACTGGGGTAGCTCGTGTACGACCGATATTAACCAATGTCTTAGGAAATATTGGTTGTATGCAAGCATCGGCGGAACCCGCTAGACTGAGGCGAGACCTAAACTAAAGAACTAAACTACTCTTCGCCATTGCCTTGACCATCGACACCTTGATCCTCGTGGTAAGCATAATCTTTATGATCCGCGGGTTCTGAGGGTTTGGAGAAAGAGCGAGGGATGAGCATAACTTCCTTGCTCGCGAGCCAACACAACAGATGCAATAATATATATGCAAGGTTTAACAAAGATGGCTCGGGTTCTTTTATTTGCTCAAAGCAGCATTTATAATTACCAATATTAGAAAGTCATATCACTTCGCATTTTAACTAAATCACATTTTATTAAAGAGATTAGTGTGCAATATTAATAACAACAGAGGTTACTGTTAGGAACCGAAGATCCTCTCGACGAAGAACGAAGGTTGTAGGGATGGGAAGCCAGAACTTAGACAGAGCGAAGAAGAAATTGAGGAAGATAACTATTTAGATTCATCATACTTGTCCATTGCAAAACCCCCCGAGCTCCTTATAAAGGATTAGAGCCGGTTTGAAATGAACTCAGTAATCCTATTCGGATACAATACGAACTGACTATTTCTATCTTTAACTTTCTATAGTTGAAGTTGCCAGATTCAACTTGGCTTTGTCTCTACGTTTGAATGGAATACCAATGAAACTATCCTTAACACTTCCCCGTCCTTTTAAAACAGATCGTCCGTGAGCTGATAATTAGGAAATTCCTTACGGAAATCATCGCGCGTTATCCATGTTTCTTCAGGTTCTTGCATAGAATCTGCGTGCCATTGAACTCGCAATTCCCATATGCCTCGATTCAATCTTGCTCGAATAATACGGACCGGCTGGAGTTGGACCTTTCCATGGTCAATAGGAGGCAATGCTGGCACCATGTCAGGAGGATTACCATGGAACAACTTGAGATTAGAGACATGAAACACATTATGAACGGCTGTCTACGCAGGAAGTGCCAAACGATATGCCACTTGACCGACAGTAGAAAGGATCTTGTATGGTCCGAAAAAACGATGTCGTAATTTCTGATTGAGACCTGGCAAGATAGCAGAAAGTTGGCGTTGATGTAACCTTAACCAAACCCAATCACCTTCTTGAAATTTAACTTCTCTGCGCTTCTGATCGGCCAAACTCTTCATATGCTGTTGTGATTGTAGTAACCTTAAACGAATTTCTTGAAGAAATTCATCACGGTCTGCTAACAACTTCTGGACCTTAGGAGCTGCCGTTGCATCTTCCGATCGGTGAATCAAAGTAGGAGGATGCCGTCCATAGACAACTTCGAACGGAGTCGATTTAAGAGCGGAATGAAATGACGTGTTGTTGCAAAATTCGGCCCAAGGCAACAATTGTGGCCATGACCGCACATGATCTCCACAAAAGCAACGAAGATACATTTCAATTGTCCTATTAATGACCTCCGTTTGTCCATCTGACTGCGGATGATATGCCGTGCTCATGTGTAATTTGACACCGGCTAGTCGAAAGAGAGTTGTCCAGAAGTGGTTGGTGAAAATCTTGTCACGATCACTGACAATAGATTCTGGAAACCCATGTAATTTCACAATGCCGTCGAAAAAAACTTGCGCGACAGCCTAAGCGGTATATGGATGACTTAAAGTGAGAAAATGTGCATACTTAGAAAAGCGGTCGACCACTGTCATAATGACTGTTTTGGTAGCGACTTTGGGCAAACCATCGATAAAATCCATGCTTATATCGGCCCAAACACGACGTGGTACCGGTAAGGGTTGAAGTAATCCGGCCGGATGCAAGTGTTGCGATTTGTGCTTCTGGCAAGTGACACACGATCGAATAAACTCTTGAAGCAAACGTCTGCCCCCGGGAATGAAAAAACTTGCTTGAATGCGATGCAAAGTTTTGGTGATACCTTCATGACCGACAGAATGGGCAACCGACAAGATTTGTTGCATTCCTGGAAAATCCACTGGTACAAATATACGTTGTCGAAAGAGTAAAAGTCCCTCCCGAAACTCCCAGTCGGCTGGCAAAGAACCATCACTCCATTCCTTGTACTTGTCGGTCCATGACGCATGAGTTTTAAGTTGACAGTGTAGATCATCATAATATGAAAATTTCGTAGTTGACAATGCATGCAAGGCGACATCCTCATGTTGCCGTGAGAGGGCATCCGCCACTATGTTCTCTTTGCCGGGTTTGTAGATAACTGTAAAATCGTACCCAAGGAGTTTGGGGATCCAATGATGTTGTGGCACTGTTGTCAAACGTTGATCTAATAAATGTTTGAGGCTATAATGATCTGTCCGAACCTGAAACTTGCGCCCCCAGACATAGGGCCGCCAGTGCCGCACGGCAAACACGAGTCCAATCATCTCTCGCTCATAAGCTGGAAGTTTGGCTTGATGAGGAGCAACATCCTTACTGAAGAATGCAATGGGACGACCTCCTTGATGCAGCACGGCACCAAAACCGGAACTAGACGCATCACAGTCAATCATGAAATCTTTTGTGAAATCCAGCAATTGAAGGATGGGTGCGGAAGCAATGGTTTTCTTCAAAGTGTCAAATGCTGTCGAAGCTTCCTCAGACCACCGAAAGCTTTCTTTGCAAAGGAGTTGAGTAAGTGGTGCTGCAATATGGCCAAAATCTTGTATGAATTTGCGATAATAACCAGCCAGACCCAAGAATCCACGCAAGTATCATACGTTGCGGGGGCGTGGCCAATCGAGCACCGCTGAACCCTTTGCTTGATCCATAGCTACCCCAGCATGGGAAATGACATGAACCCTTTGCTTGACCCATAGCTACCCCAGTACGGTTACATAGTGTAGTATGTTGTACATAATCCTTTTGGTAGGTAGTTTAGTTTTAGATATGTAGTTAATCGTGGAAATCTTGTTCACAGTGCAATACGTTAAATATGTCGGACGTCACCAATTTGAAAATTTACTACGGTCAGAGGACTATTCTTGAGGGTCCCGAGGGGATTGATTTGTGTTATTTCCAATTATCAACCATGACCCTAACAAAGCCAGAGCAGTATACATGGCAGCATTGTGATATGGTAGTTGTTCCGCACATTCGATTTGGACCATGTTGTGTATGATCTGATATTGAGTTATCTTGCTAACCGAGTACCACAGAACACATATTGGAGTTAGTGTAGCTCAAGGGAACAAGGTCATGTCAGTCATATGTACGCAGGGTGAGGAAGGAACGGTGGGATTTGGTCCTTCTGGCTCAGGCATATGCCAAGCCCACTCTTGCATCGGCGGTTGAACAAGAAGGGGGTGGTGATGCCAAAGAAGAAGTCGGAGACTCCAGCCACAGCGCGACACACAAAATGGCCGACGGTCCAGGAGTTGATGATCATGTCGATGAAGACCCTGTGGAAGGAGCCCCTTCAGTCAGTCAAGCTAGAGGACTTGCTGACAAGGGTGAGGAGCTGGAAGCCCTAGTCCAAAGGATGGATCTCGAAGACCAGGACTACATGGTATTGTCAGAAGATGAAGGATCCGACGACGAGTATGGTGTGGAACAACAGGCGGTTCCATCATAGCAGAACACATACCAGTTCGACAACATCGTCATTAACGAAGGCTCCCGTATGCTGTGGGAGTACGACCAGAGCGAGGTCAGGCAAAGAGCTATGTACAAATGTAAGGAGTCCATCCGGGAGGTGGTCAAATTTTGGGTCTTGTCAGTGCGGCATACATTCATAGTCATTAAGTCTAACCCAAGATGCTATGGCATGAAATGCGACATAGAGGGATGCTCTTGGCGAGTGCATGTATTTCAGCCTAAGTGGAACACCTACTAGAAATGCTATATAGTGGTCCCTCACAAATGTGTTGTCACTGAGTCAATGCAGTCCCACAAGAACCTGTCATTAGGTTTCACCGTGAATATCATGTAAGGTGAGATAATCGATAATCTAGATTTTGAGCCACGATCCATCATTCGGGCGATTGAGGCAAGGTTCTAGTACACAATCAGCTATGCTAAGGAGTAGAGGGTAAAACAAAAGACATTGAAATCAAGGATTGGTACGTTCGAGAACTCCTACCATAACCTCCCCGGCCAACTCCGAGTCATACAAGACAGGAATCCCGGTGCTCATGTTGACATTCAACATTCGACGCATCCAAAGTGGGGCAATAAGAGGGTATTGAAGCGAGCATTATTTGCCTTTGGTTCATGCATCAATGCATTCCAACACCGCCGTCCTATTTTGTGCATGGATGACACATTCTTGATTGGAAAGTACAAGGGCCAGATACTGACTGTAATATAGATGGACGAGAACAATCAAGTTCTTCCCATGGCATTTGCATTCGTTAAAAGCGAGAACACAGACAGCTGATTGTTGTTCCTAAGGAATTTGAAGATTTCTGTTGTACATGGCCGTCATAACATATACGTCATACATGATCGGCATGCGGGTCTGCTGAGTGCAATAACTTAGCTACAACAAGGAGAGAACGAACTACTTCCATGGGTGGAACTGCAGAGTAGGTGGTGTATGAGGCACTTGGATGCAAACTTCTACAAACAATTCTGCAACAAGGACTTGATGAACTTGTTCAAGCAGCTGTGTAACCAAAACCACTAGTGAAAGTTTGACGCGCTCTGGAAGATTCTGGATGAGCGGACCCAGACGGACAGCTGGGAGACAATGAAAAAAGGCACTACAGGCGTTGACTAGGCCCTCGAAGTATTGCCACAGTTACCCACATATGGTCCTAGTGTGGCAAGGAAGACGGAGGGCGCAGGTGAAATGCCTCTCGGACTAGATTGAGCACGAGCCTAAGGAAAAGTGGTCACTGCTACATGACAGGGGTAATGCTCGATATGGTGTCATGACAACCAATTTAGCCGAGGTGTATAATTGGACCATGCACAGCGCAAGGTGCCTCCCTTTGGTTAGTATTGTGGAGGTAATTCTCCGTGGTATTACAAATTACTTTGTTGACATAAGCAATAATGCGTAGCTCACCATGGTAAATGACAGAGTACTGTACTCCGTCATGACCACCAAGTACATGGAGGAGAAGAGTAAGAAGTGTGAGATGCACTGGACATTCAAGATGAACACAGGGGAGTTTCGCTTCGAGATACTGTGTAGGGATAAATGACGACGTGGGATGAATTACGACAGGGTCACCCACGAGTGCATGCTACGTCACGCTAGTTGCGTATGCACTTGCAACAAGCCTCTTTTTCTGCATAGGCTCTGCTCACATGTCATGGCCGCATATTTGACGGTGGCGTAGCATCCCGACCAATACCTCTCTAACTATTTCAACAAGGAGGGGGTAATGCAAACCTAGAGTGCAGAGCTATATGGTTACGACGTGGTTAACCATTTCACTGGCCATCCGACTTGGGAGCAACTTATTTGGGCTGCAGACATTGATAGGTTGAAAGAAAAGGTTGGCTGGCGACAGATATGACGTATCAGGAACGACATGGCCGAAGCAGAAGCCGGACGTCGTATGAAGAAGTACTCAATTTGCAGAGAGTCTAGACACACCTTCAAGAAATGCCATACGAGAAATCCACAGGACGAAGGAGACATCGGTAGTCCGGATGTCGCCGTGGGGACCTCATCCGACCGCCCCACTCGAGGCGGTCGACATGACGGACGTTGAGGTCGCGGCCACATGAAAAGTTCGTCTTGTTGAAATATGTGGTGCTCGATGCTTTGTAATATCACTTTAATTTTTCGGAAAAACTAGGTGACGACCATGTGCTGAATGGTTTGTAATATCAGTGTGATTTGTTGACAAAATATACGAGGACGTTGCACTGAATGTTATATATCATTGTGATTTGTCCACAAAAAATGTGATGACATTATGCTGAATGTTTTGTAATATCATTGTGATTTGTTCACAAAATATGTGGTCGAAAATAGATAGTAAAAAAAACAGGGAGATGACCTACCGCCAGTTGAAATGGCGACAGTATCATGTCACCAGTTGGAGTGGCGATAATAGAGACTTCTCTGCACTGTTCTGACCAACCATCGCTATTGCCCAGGCTACTGTCACCATTTAGAATAACGACAGAGCCCTTTTGTCATTTCAAATGGCGACAGTAGCCTTGTTTTGTAAAAAAAAAAATCAAATATTTATTTTTGTAAATATCTTTTACTCTTTCTCCCCGTTTGGTTTTTTTGTTTGCCTTTTATTTTGTTTGATTCTTGCGCGCGTGTTAAAATTTGGGCCAGGAGGTTCCTTTCCTCTTTTTTGTCGTCTGCAGGTGATGCAGGGCTTGCCAATTTCTAGCCTTAGGCCCAGAGTGCAGTTTAGTACGAGAAAACTTGTTCAAGAAGAGAAACTGAGTATATTTCCCATAAAATTCTTGCCAAACTCATGTGTTCCAAATAGTCCTTAGACCTTAGTTTATCTTAAATTTTTGTATTAAGTAGTTCAGTCGACCACAAAAGAAGAAGAAAATTGAAGAGGAATTGAATATATTTCCCATAAAATTCTTGCAAAATTCACGAGACCTTAGTTTATCTGAAGTTTTTGTATTAAGTAATTCAGTCGATCACAACAGTTTGATTGTGAAACTGCTAAAACTTCTGCAGTACACAAGAAGGAAACGTCCTCAGATATTTTTCAAACATATAAATGTAAGAAAGAAAAATCCTACAAACACGCCTCATCACATTCATAACCAGCCGTTGTGGCAACAGCATCAGTAGCTGCCGGCACTCAGGCAGTCAAAAATTACAATCTGATTCCCAGAAAGTCACAGAGTACCGGACCAAGGGTACAATCAAGACAGTACAGTACATAACTTAGTATTGAAATGTACAGCTCGATTAGCAGGATTGGTACAGCTCGATTAGCAGGATTGGACTTGCACTTACACGAGTAAACTGATTGGTCCTTGGCAAGATACACTGGCAAGCAGGCAAGTTCTTGTTCATGGTAGCACAGCAAAACTAGGCCTCATTTTCATCCTTTGGTAAAGATGTTCAAAACAATATCTCAAATGCCTTCCAAGACGACTGCTGCTATCTGTTGCTAACTTGCCGCGGGCCATCCTTGGTCAGTTTCTCTCCGAGACACTTGATTTCCATGAACGCTTTGCACAGTACTTCCTTTGCAACTCCGAAGGAACCAGCTGATACAGCTCCCTTCTCTGCACACTTCCTCGCGTCACGAACAAGATCGTTATATCTTAAAGTCGCAGAATCTGCGTGGCAGTTTTCATCTTCAAGACTATGCCCAACCAACTCTGGCCCTGTCTTTGCCTTCTTTGTCCATCGCTTTGTGATGCACGGCTCCGGAAGCATGATGACACCAGCTAAGATGAAAGCTCTAAGCACATGCCTGCACAATATCGCTGAGAAAGCAAACCTACAGCAATCACACCAAGCCTTTTTCTCGGCAACATCATAGAAAACAGTGTGCCTGGTAGGAGGATCATCTCTTTCAACATAGTACTTGATGTATGGTCCATCCTGAACCTTAACAGCATAATGTAGCAATGCTTCAATCAACTCCATTTGGAATATTTCAAATGCAGCCTTGGTGTAGATGCTCCACGCTTGTTTTTCCAAGACTGTATTGGTTTTCAGGGGTTGTTCAGGAAACGAAGCAAGATCTTTCTGGGCTTCATGTATATACAAACTGTCTATGTGTTGATCAAATCTAGTGATAAAAACATGGAGAGAAACTCTTGTACTGAAGTTATTCCTATAAAACCTACTGATTGTTTCTACCCTATGGGTCAATGACAACTCTGCAAAGAAGGAGCTTGTCAGGTATGCAGGAACCCATTTGTTTCTTGCTTCAAATAGTGATTGCAACCAAGTGTTCTCCCTCAGGCCATACTTGTCAAGAATAGAGCCCCAAAACATGTCAAAAACAGGCACGGTATCACAGTCGTTAACACATCTTTTTAGCTCGTCATGGAGCCTGGGAAATCTCATGTAGACATCAGACAATTTCTTCTTGCATCTTGACAAAATTCGCCATCTACAAAGACGATGGAAACATCGAGGAAATACTTTGGCAACTGCCGCTGTCATTGCTTTGCCTTCATCGGTAGTAAAGGAAAATGGCAGTCGTTTATCCATTGCTGTCAGCCATGTCTCAAAAAGCCAAGCATATGAAGATTCTGTCCTATCCAAAATCAGTGCACAACCAAAAACAACAGTATCACCATGATGATTCACGCCTGTGAAAGCTGCAAAGGGCAACATATTCTCATTTTGACTATAAGTAGTGTCGAAGTAAACAGCATCCCCGAAGTATGTGTATGCCATTCTAGCTCTTGCATCAACCCAAACTGCATCGCTTACACAATTCCTACTGTCAACTTGTATGGAGTAGAAAAAGCCAGAGTTCTCCGACTGCATTCTCTTTAAGTAGTTTAAGAGGCCTTGTGCATCTGTGTCGCGAAACACATTACTCCGCACCTCCTGCAATTGGCTCTCATGCTCCTTCCCAGAGAGGCGGCGGAGCTGGACCTCCCGCACCTTGTCTGCGCTAACAATAACATGAGTATGCTCCAGTACCAACTTCGTGATGACCCACTTCTCTGGGCCCCTCCGCACCACCTCCATCATCGCTGGGCAGCCATCCCGTATAGAGAGGCGCTTCCTCTTTTTCTTGTTGCTAGGCTCAACAGCCTTCTTCTTGTGATGTCCCTCTTTCATGCACACAAAACGCTTCATGACGAGTACCTCAACACCCTTTCTCCGCTCACTACGGGATCGGGCAACACGAATGCCAAATCCCAGGCGTAGTGCATATGCATTGTAGAATGCCCGTGCAGCTGCATCAGATTCAAATTCCATGCCCATGAGTGGTTCACCATTATTCCCCAGCCCATCAGCTGCCATCAGCAGCTCATTTCCAACAGATGGCATGGATCCCTCGGAAGGATCAATGCAATGAATCTGGGAAATCATCACACCAGTTCCTTGATCAATATTGTCGGTGCCTGTATCATCCTGAACATCCATGAAATCTTCAACCAATTCATCGTCTTCACTTGATGAATACTCCATTCAAAAACTCCAAACCTCAACTTACAGGGGAAAAGAAGACTTTCTCTGCGCAACGAAGGGCTGCAATAATCAAGAATCCATTTCAGAACAACACCATATGCTGCGAAGATCTTTGCACAAAAAAAAAATCATGAATGTGGCAGAAATTTGACACCTGAATTTCACCTGGGATAACATGAATCCTCAACAGAATTGAGCAAATTTCAACTTAATTTCACTATTTCTATCAAGAATCAAGAGCACCCATATCACACAAACCTCGACAGCTGCTCAAAGAGTCAACATAGAAATTAAACGGTAAAAATAGAAAAATCAAGTACACAAATCAATCTTCAGGCAATTCTGTTAGGCAACCCGAACAGTCGCATATAACTCAGATGCAAACATGCAACGCTACCCGTTCGCGCTAAACACCGCACATTACTACACTACCTCCAATCCTGCATTATAACTTGCTAGCTGCTACTGCTACTATGGTTGCAGAACATGGCACCATGCGTTCACAGTATGACGCAGTACAGAAGCCAGCGATTGAACCAGAGAGAAGAAGCTAAACGATCAGGTAGCTGAACACTTGCTAGCTGCTGGTGCTACTACTACGGTTGCAGCAAACAGCGAGACGAAGCAGTGAGGGACGGCGTCAACATACCGAGGTGGTTCTTCGCGCGTTCGGTGAGAGAGCGGAGGCTTAGCAAGCGGACTCGTCAGCCGTCGCCTGGGATGAGGAGTGGCCGGGCCGGGCCGGGCGGCTGCCGGACGCAGGGGGGCCGGGAACGCGCGGAGGTGGAGGTGCGGCGCGCCACGGCTGGAGGGGATGCGCGGGTAGCGACTACGGAAGGCGGTGGCGCGATGGCTGGGTAGGGCGGTGCCGGCCGGCCGTGGTCGGCGGTGGGCGGCAGCGGGGCGAGTAGGGTTGGTGGGGAATTCGGGGGAACAATACGAATCTCTCTGGTCTGTGGGGAACTGGGGACGGGGGTTCATACCAATTCGGAATTACTGCGGTTTTTTCTAGTGTAAAAAAAATGAAAATGAGCAAAATCTGACAAACAACTGTACATCTAGACGGATAGGCGTGCGAACGGATCGAAGAATTTTTTGCCGATACGGCCGATTCTGAGATCGTATTAGCAGTTTTAATCAGCTGCTTGCGACGTATTTACCAAAAGTGGTAGGGCTAAGCGCGGTAGAAGCGTCTTCATGGCATGTATGCGCGACGTGCGCGTATGTAGCGTGTGCATGTTGGCGCGCGCTGCGCCGCCCTGGCCCCTGTATTTGGCGCGGGGTGGAACAACGCCCGTATTGGCGCATGCCGCGTAGCGCCCGACCAATTAGGTTAGGAAGCCAATTAGGTTAGGGCGCAATTAGCGTTTAGGGTTAGGATTAGTTTAGGGTTAGTTAGGATTTTTATTTTTTCAGAATTTTAAATTATAGCAAATGAGGTTAAAAAAATAAAAAATTTTGTGTAGCATTACGATAAAGTGTATTTGATTATGTAATTTTTGTATTATTTTATTTGTTAAGAATCTTTTGATATAACTTTGCTTTTCGTCATGGATCAATTAATGTACTTCATATGCTCATTTTGCTAGGTCATATGGTCATTATGATATCTCGTGACATGTGTTCATTCTTTGGAGATTGTAATGTGGCCCTTACGGCACTTAACGCCAAGTGTTGATTGTAATGCTTGGTTCATGCATGTGGTTTAACTTTGCGAAAGTTTGGATGAAATGTTATCTCGTGACTCTCTTTGATGATTGCGATGGATATAAAATGATTCCCTTTGATGATTGCGATTGCATATATATTGGAGAGAAGCGCCATGCGATTTCATTAATGTCGAGATCAATTAATGTACTTCATACAAAGGAGGTCTCGGGAGGCCACAAGAGGTCTCGAAGGTTTAATGGAGTGGAATCATTATACAAAAGTTTATGCGTTTATTGATTAATACGAACAAGACACTCATACGAAATAACGATAACAAGCATGTAGTACAATGAAAATCGCATAACACGTGATACTATACGGCTCACTCGTCGAGCCACTACTCTCTCCCTCTTGGTTGCGTTGGCGTCGCGGCCTTGTTTTGCGCCGAGCATGACCCGTGGAATCGTCCACCGCCTCGAGAACGCGTGTCGGTTCGGAGAATGCGAGAGACCGTTGAGGCGGAGGTGGACGATGGACCGAGTGCGGGCGAGTGCGGTAGGCGTACATGTCGTCGTGATGAAGCGTCTTGGGCACAGGGGACACCAGGAATTCATCCACGACGGAGGCTAGAAAACCACTGGGAGTGCGATTCACGCAACTCGGTTGCGCGGATGAACTCGCTGGAGTATCGTGGGGCACCGAACCGGAGGACATCGCTCTTGAGCGTGCGGGGCGGCGAACCGGAGAGAGCTACGCCTGCGTCGCTAAAACCACAGGCGCCATTGTCCTTGCCACGGCGTCGTGTCTTGCTCCTGGTAGGAGCTGGGAGGCCGTATCGTCGTCATCGATCGATGTGAATGGCCGTCACCCCACGGGTGAAGGCGCAAGGCGAAGCGATGTTAGTACAAATGAACACTCTGGATGTAAACTAAGAACCTCGTACCTCCGGATGTGCGGTCACGGATAGCAGGGGCGGCGGTATGTACCGGTCGGACGGCGAAGTGATTCATCCCGAGCGGACCTCTGGCGAGAAGCGGCATGATGTTAGCGGGCGTAAGGCATAATTACAAAACTTAATGTAAATTTGTACATAGCGACTTACAATGCGGCGACCGGCGCAGATGACCGGCGGAAACGCTTCGGCGCTGCCGGACTCGCTAGGTCGTGGTGACCTAGCGGGTGAGCACGGCCCCCAGCCGTGCCGTCGCAAGGCGTCATCCCTCGAGCGACCACGGCTCAAGTTCTTTATTATCTTCTTCATCTCCGCCGAGATGTGCTTCAAAACTTTTTATATACCGCGGGGTTCTATCTGGGTGAGTTGGGCCTCGTCCATTGCGCTCTGGGCCGCACCGCCCTTCGAATCAGTAGTGACATATGTGTGAGTTCATTAACAAAAATACGAATATCGTCAACAAAGCTGCGAACCGAGGTTGTAAGTGTCGTCACGGTGTCGTCATGTCTTGAAGCTATTTGTGGCGGGTAAATGCGTGCGGCGGAGGCTCTCTTAGTGCGTCGAAATGTCACCTCCTGCAGGCGCTCCGGAGGAGGAATGGTGAGTCTTCTTGCGCGTTCGTGGCATGTACCACTCCATGTACGCAGCGTCACGACTCGAGGTCATATGGATGCTGCTCATGCCATACATCCACGTGCATCCTGTTAATCCATGTCGCAATACACTGGTCTTTGGTGCATTTGCCGATCGAAATATACCCACCGACCTCGATTGCTGTATTTTTGGAAAGATTAATGTTACAAAAGAAGGCGTAAGGGGCGCAAAAATTACTTGGATGAAATTTGACTCACAGGTGTCTGGCTCGCTCGAGGGCTGCCGTTCGGGAGCACGCAGTGGTGCAAACAAAGCTGTCGCATTCTGTGCACTGCGGCGCGTAAGGCTCCACCATATGTGAGAACACCGGTGGCGGTCGTCGTCCACAATAATCGATCCTCGGCGCATTGCGCGACGGCCGTCTGGCGCAGCCGCGGCAGAAAATCAGCATGCCATGGACACGGATGATGTCGCTCTCGTGCAATAACTTCGAACTTCGTTGTGGTACAACGAGTAGCACCTCGCCGGTCTTCTGTTGGCCCAAGCGAGACGGCGGCGGCGATCCACCGTAAGCCCATGGTGGGCGCGCCTATGTGGTCATGTGGGAGAGAATGCGGGTGTCTGCATTGTCTCAATGGTCGGCCGCCCAACAGGAAGTGCTCCCAACTCCACAGTGCGGAGCACGTAGCACGGCGAGTTGCTACCGGTATTGCCGCGCGCGGCGTCACACAACCCTCGGTATGTAGCGCAAGGGCGGTGATCCCGGTATCTTTGCGGCATCGGCTCGACCCGCGTCAACCAAAGACTTCGGCGGCGGATGAAGTGGGGTTCAAAAAATCGCCCTTTGTGGTTGGAAGCGGGACCCAACCAAAGAGCTGGAGAAGGTAAGCAGCGAGATGCGTCCTAACGGCGTCCTCAGTGCACCTGCGGGCATTATTGGGCTCGCCTCGGCCAAGCCGAGGGCGCCACGTGCACCCTCCGGCGAGAGGTTGGCCAAACCGGCGCTCGGCTGACCTTCGATCCGCTCTCGGAGGGCGGAACAAGCGGCACACCTCGGATCGGGAGACCGGTCAAAACGAGGCGTCTGTAGGGTGATCGTCATCTCACCCCACGAAAATGGAAGGTGTGCGTCTCGGGCCTCCACCGGTCCACAAGTGCGGACAACAAGCTGCCGTCTAGGTGAACCCACGTTGGAAGGACACCATCCTCGCAAAGGGCAACAAGCCCGTCTCCGGAGGATCGGGGCGTAACGATCGTCTACCGCCCACGGTCCCTCCCCGCTGGCGCCCGAGCGGAGGGCCATCCACGCCCGTGTGAGCCACGCTTGCACTGTGGTCCTCATCGTAGAATTGTTCTAGTAGCTCGGTAGAGACATGACTAGCAAAATATACATAGCGAACATTCACGACAATGTGGCTAATTAAACATAGAAGAATGTAGCTAAATTAAAAATTACGATAAACCTACTGCGAGCAGCGGCGGCGGTTAATAACGTTGAAATATAATCGAGAAAGCAAGCGCATGAAAAGAAAAGAATGGGCGGAGGAGCGGCGAGTGGATGCGATATGAACTTAGCGGAAGAGCAGCGGCGGCTGCGAAATGAAATCGCGCGATCGCTCTCTCAATATATATACCTCGCAATCATCAAAGGGAATCATTTTATATCCTTGCAATCATCAAAGAGAGTCACGAGATAACATTTCATCCAAACTTTGATTGTAAAGTTAAACCACATGCATGAGCAGAAGCATTACAATCAACACTTGGCGTGCAAGTGCTGCAAGGGCCACATTACAATCTCCGACAAATGAACACATGTCACGGATATCATAATGACCATATGACCTAGCAAAATGAGCATATGAAGTACATTAATTGATCTCACGAAAACAAAGTTATATCAAAAGATTCTTAACAAATAAAATAATACAAAAATTACATAATCAAATACACTTTGTCGAATGCTACACAAAAATTTTCATTTTTTTGACCTCATTTGCTATAATTTAAAATTCTGAAAAAATAAAAATCCTAACTAACCTAAACTAATCCTAACCCTAAGCGCTAATTGCGTCCTAACCTAATTGGTGGCGTGGTGGTGGGCATGCGCGCGCCATTATGTGAGGCGAGGTGGGCATCGCCGTATACGCTACGCCCACTTGACTGGCCAGCGTGGCGCGCCCGCCGCGCGGCATGGGAGGCGGCGGCATGGTAGCGGCTGCGCCCGACCACGTGTCGCCCGCCTGTGCCTGCCTGCCGACTGCGCCGGCCGCCACTTTGCAAATACGTCGCGCGGTGGTTAAAGCGCTATCGATCTCAAAATCGGTAGTATCGGCAAAAATTCGGATCGAACATGTTGCTTTACCGTATTTTTTCATAGTTTATTTTCAGAATATTGTTGGATTCTGAATCGATAAATCGATCACCAATATTTACGGAACATGAAACCACTTAAATTATTAGATATACTGACAATGTAGAATTAATTTATGTGATGAAAATTTGTCAAATTCAGCGTCTGATTAGAAATAATATAATATACTAATTTAAGTGGTTTTGTGAGTATATCGTAACAAC
Organism: Hsuehochloa calcarea; assembly: GCA_036346395.1. Classification (NCBI taxonomy): domain Eukaryota; kingdom Viridiplantae; phylum Streptophyta; class Magnoliopsida; order Poales; family Poaceae; genus Hsuehochloa; species Hsuehochloa calcarea. The sequence goes on along the minus strand of CM070603.1, from coordinate 27,307,464 downwards.
AGGAAGAATATCGATTATCGTCATTGATACACTCTTTCAAAGTAAATGTTTTTATCCACTCCCTAATATCAATATGTTCTCCTATATATGGCTTATCATCGCTTTTGCTTAAAACTCGATATAATTTCTTTACATCACATGAGCGTTGCATAATTCATTATAAAATCATATTTATTACTATTTATTTTTTACACATAATAAATGAGTTTTGGAACTCCTAAGAATAAAAGCGATGAAAGGAAACAAGTTTGGACAGTCTTTGCAGAAGGAGCAGGGACCCACGGTGGAAGTGCGACATCACGATGACTAGAGTGGATGCGGAAGTAGTGAATAAAGCAGGCAATGAAGCGATGGCTAGGTCACACGGCATCGGCCAGCCGTGGGCAGCGGTGGGCGGCAACGGGGGAGTAGGGTTTGTGAGCAAGTGGGAGAGGGGTTCTGGGGTACATGTAGTTTATAGCATTCTTTGACCGGTGGGTATAAGGGTTCATATGTCGTGGCAGAGTTTGAGCAAAATCTCAAGGGGGCTATGACCAAAGGCCAATGCAAATGTGTGACGCTACAAGTGTTGAATTCAACGTAGAATTTGTAGCATTCGAAGAATTCAATACCTTGATATATTGCTTGTTCATGCTACCAAAGCATCTCCATTCAAATTTCAGTAAGACAATTACCCTCTCATTAAGTGCGTGTTTTCACTTCACAATAGAGCTCTCATAGGTAACTAAGAATCAAAATCTGTAGTGCAAACTGCCCTGACAAGGCCAATGTGAGGCCTAAGAAAGATACTACAACATAGAAGGAAGGCAAGATACTACAACATAGAAAGAAGGCAAGATACTACGAGTATGTTTGGTAGGATTCCTGCTCTTGGATTCTCAACTGGAGCAACGGGAACCTGGTCAAACACCCCGGCTCTTCATTTTTTAGAATCAGGAGCACCTCAAAATTGGAGTGAAATCCTTATTAAAAAAAAAACTCGAAGCGACCTTTAAACCGCTCCCTACAAATATCAGCGCACCCGTGTAAGATCGAGGAGGCCGACTAGAGGGGGGTGAATAGACGGTTTTAAAAATCACTTTGGCTAAAATCAATTTTTAATGCGGAAGTTAATAACAATTTGGTTTTGCACAATTAAAACCTAAATCAACTAGGTTTGACTAAGTGCAACAACAATATTAATACAATTGAATGAGAGCACTCATACAAAGATATATAAGCAATTAAAACAAGTAATAAAAATTGCTCAAAGTAAAGCACAAGAACAAACCACAATATATACAATGATGTTTTACCGCGGTGTTCAGAGACTTGCCGGTCTCCCCTAGTCCACGTTGAGGTAAGCCCAAACGAATTGGACCGGCTCCACGAATTAAGCCAACACCTCGATCCACTCGGGTTGCTCTTCCTCCACTCCGGAGATAGTGAGCACCAAACCACTCACAACCACACCAGGCCTTCTCACAAGCTTCTTGAGAAGATCATCGGACACGACGCCTCCACGCCGTCTAGGTGTCGGCAAACACCAAGAGTAACAAGCCAAGCTCCTTGCTTGACTTTCACCACGTGCAACGAATGCACAAGCTCAAGTGGATACGAAATCCATCTCTAGATGCAACAAATGCAACTAGAGACCTCTCTCCTTGCTCACAAGGTGCAACACATGCACAATTGAGAGGAGAAGCTCACACTAGCCCAAGTGAGTGAAATGGGATGCCAAAGAATGTCTCTCAACCAACCAAGGTGGGTATTTATAGCTCACATACAAAAACTAGCCGTTGGGAGCAGAAATCCCCAAAAATCAGGATTTGCAGTAGTTCCGCCATATAAACTCCGGAACTACCGTTTTCTATTGTTCTTGGGCCGTACGGGTGCATAACGGCTCAAAAACTAGCCGTTAAAATTTTTAGTGCTGTAGTTCCGCAGTACAAATGGCGGAACTACCGTTATGCGGTAGTTCCTCTGTTCTCGTGCGGAAGTTCCGCAACCCAATTTCAGCACAGGCGACACTCGGTAAAAAGGTCATAACTTTTGACTCCGATGTCGGAATTGAGTGATCTTGGACTCTATGAAAAGCTTATTCAGAGGGCTACACAACCCACCTATTTGATTGATCTCAAACATATTTGATCAAATCAAAAAGCACAACTCCAAAGAGCCACTATCATGATCTAAGTCCAAAGAAATGGCAATAAACAATCTTAGACCATGCCAAGGGAAAATGCATGAATCCCAACAATTTGCAAAACACATTTGCAAACTTAGATCATGCCACAAGGTATAGGTACATGGACTTCAACTATTTGCAAAACACATTCGCAAAAGTATAGTCACATGCTACAAGAATTAAATGCATAAGTATCAACTATTTGCAAAACACATTTGCAAATAATAACATCATGCTATGTAGAGCTAGAGCAAGCAAGATTGAGCTATCAACACATGATGAGACTCAAGCTACTAGACAAGACCCCTCTTAATAGTACGATAACCTATACTAGCAATCCGGTCTTCCAACTAAACACCAAGACCGGTAAAAGATTAGGAACACATCCTTAGCCCTAGCTAGTCATACCTTTGCCATGAGCATCTTCTTGAAGCTTGATGACGCACATCTTCACTTCAAGTCTGGGTCATCGTCTTGACATGCATCAACCTATGATGCATCTGTAGGACCATAAAGGCGACTAGAGGGGGGTGAATAGGCGCTTTCTCAAATTTTTCGCCTTAATCAAATTCAACACGAACTTTTCTCCTTTAGCTATGAAAGCTAAGAAGATCAGTAAACGCACAGAGGAAGCCTTGTGATGAATTCGATAACCCCCTTAACCACAAGACCCAAAAAGGAGATATGATATCAGAAGATTGGTCAATCTTGGCGGTCGAGCCGCGGTTGATGGCGAGTCGGACGGTGGTGATCATGCGGTCGGACGGTGGCCGTGATCGAACCGTTGGGAATCGGTTCGATCGGCCGCTACCGGGCGGTCTGAAAAGCGGGCGGTCGGACCGCCGTTGCTAAATCGGTCAGACCGATTTAGTCCAGTACCAAAACACAAAGTCCAAATCCAAAACGAAAATTGGTCTAACTTTTGATTCAACCAATGAAACTTGACCAAATTTGGAGCACACCTCCCTGAGAATATCTTAGTCCTATTTCTATCGACGATCGTTCAGATCCACTTCAAATAAACGATCTCTTTAGGTTTTACCAAAGAAGTGCTCAAACCCTAGAAATATGAAAAAACTTGATCCAAAACTTGCTTGTGGGGGATTGAAGATATAGATGGTTCTAGGAGTATTCCCACAAATCAAAGCAAGGTAAATGAGGTCAAGACACTAACCAAAATCAACCGGATCAAGGAAGCACCACAATCATCAAAAGAGAGAAGAAACCAAATGAAACTTCATCAATGAACAAGCCTTCATGAATTGAATGATTCAATGTAATGCTTGTCAAAGCCACTCCCTAGCCTCTCCTCTCCTATTCTCTCCAAACCCTAGGAAAAGACTTGGAGTGTCCAAATGAATGCTTGGGAGCTTTTACATCTCACCCCTTCTATTTATATGGAGAGTTAGGGTTTCACACATGGGACCCACACACACACATGGGACCCACTCACACACATCTCTTGAAGCAATCGCCTGCTTCACCACGTGTAGGTTGATCGTGGTGTCATCATGTCGGCAAGTCTCTCCGTCCAGAATCCCATTGGAACCTCCGAGGACTTGCACCGACTTCCGCACCGCTGATCCAACCGGTATCACGAACTACCGTTCGATCCATCTTGCCCATTCGCACCTGCTTGAGTCACACGACCTCACGGCATCCATGATCGTTACGGACCTCGGCTCTCCATCGTAGTCGATCAACCTCACCGATTAGCGTCGTTGACACGCAAGCCACTGCAACAATAGACAAACAAATCGTCTCCGGGAACAAGTTCTTCACAACTTGACCCACGTTAGTTCAACAATGCAATATGCAACAATAAAGCATTGAAGTTCATACATTAAACACAATCAAAACACAACAATGCCAAGAAGGCTAAGATCAAAGTGATCGTGATCCAGCCCTTGACACCGATCCGGTCCGACCGATTTGGTGGTCGGACCGATTCTACAACGGCGGTCGGACCGCCCGAAATGACTTAGCCAAATTTTCATCTCGAAAATCCGAAACCTTCTGGAATTTTCAAATGAATAGAACTTTTGACTGGGAGCTCTAAAAATTATGTGACCACATCCAGGAGACTCCCCTCACTTGCCTACACAACCTATTTTGGCCTAGCCCCAAACTCCATCAACACCTTTGGGCGGTCGGACCGGCAAGCATTCTTGGTCGGACCGCTTCCAATCGCCGATCAAGCCGCGACAGCCGATCGACCGCCGGTGACTGACAAACCTTGGAGCAAACCCGAAAACGCGAGATTTTGCAAACCAACAATGCCATTGCCAATTGACTCATCATCCTAAGATCATGCACATATCCCCACAATATCCATAATCTCCCCCTTGATGAACACATTGGCAATTTCCCAGAAAATGTAGTTTTAAGGTTTGAAAAGTAAAAATTCACAGTTTTCGCAAAAAGGCACAACTTGGTCCATAAGCCTGAAAAAGCCTAGGAAATGATCAAGCTGGCTTCAGAATAGTATAAGCAAGTGAGATAAGGCAATGAAATCACAAAAGGATTCAAATTCCAGAAAGTAGCCAAAAATCTCACTTAGGTCCATATGAAAGACAAATGTTCTATTTGACCTTTGGTCATTGTGAGTCTTCTTCAATTGCAAATATAATCAGAAAAAGACAATAAAACCAAGAGACTCAACTCACTATGATCACAAATTTTTAGAAGGTTCATTTTTTTTATATGAGTTCTTTTATATGAAACCAAAAGCTCCAAAACAACATTTTTATTCTCAATCTTTCTCCCCCTTTGACAATGAATTCATCAAGATGCATGGAAAAAGATAGAGTGTGAAGGAATGAATTTATTTTTGAACTTTAGCAAAAAGGAGCCATGACCATTATCCATGTAGACAGTACAAGTATTATACCAAGCCATATTAAGTGAAGAAGCTATGTTCAATCATGGCAAAACATGTACTGCAAAGCTAACACCAAAATAGCAGTAATCTGTGATTAAAAGAATTAATACCATGAAAAGTTGCTCAATATCATAGTTTCACTAAAAGCAACCAAAAATGAGTCAAGCCATGTCTATAAGTAAAAAGAGACCCAAAACTGGAACTGAGGCATTTTGAGCACTAAGAGTTCAAATATGAAGCAGTATTCACGCACTTAGCCTTCTGAGCATTTTTTCTAAAAAGAATTTTTTTTCATTGTGCTAGATCTCAAGCCTTTCCGCGACCATCTCAAGCATGAAGCTTAAAAGAGTGGTCTAGGTTATCCAAAACTCCCCCTGAGTTCATGCCTAGTGCAATGGCAAGCAGTCTCAAGAGAAAGGATTGGTGAGATCAGTTTTTTCGCACATAAAAACTCATTCTTCATTTGCTTGACTTAAGAAATAACAAAGCTCATTTTACATCTCAAAATAAGTTCAAGACTTAATTTAACCTATAAAACATGGCATGAATCATAAGAGGATCACTAGTGCAAAACTAGTCATAAGATCCAACAAGACATGTAGGACCGTAAAGGCGACTAGGGGGGGGGGTGAATAGGCGCTTTCTCAACTTTCTCGCCTAAATCAAATTCAACACGAACTTGACTCCTTTAGCTATGAAAGCTAAGAAGATCAGTAAGCGCACAGTGGAAGCCTTGTGCTGAATTTGATAACCCCGACAACCACACGACACAAAAGTGGAGACTTAAACTCAAAGGGCGAATCAGGCACAGGCGGTCGGCCCAACTCTGAAAGCGATCGGCCAAGCGGTCAGCAATGATCGGACCGGCTACTAACTGGCGGTCGGACCGGTGGATATCGGTTCGACCTAGCAGTACTAGCGGTCTGAAAAGCGGGCGGTCGGACCGCCGTTATAAAATCGGTCGGATCGGTTCGATCGATCTTGAAAATTCAAGCCCAAATCCAAAAGCGAAATTTGATCCAACTTTTGATTCAACCAATGAAACTTGACCAAATTTGAGCACACCTCCCTAATGATATTAGAGACCTATTTCTAGCGACGATCCTTGAGATCCACTTGAATCGATCTCTCAATAATTTACCAAAGAAGTGCACAAACCCTAGAAATATGAAAATCTTTGATTCAAGACTTGCTTGTGGGGGTTGATGGTCTAGATGATTCTAGGAGTATTCCCACACAACAAAGCAAGACAAAATGGGTCAAGAAACCAAGCTTAAATACTTGAATCAAGGAAGCACCAAATTCATCCAAAGAGAAGAACACAAAAGGAGACAAATGATCTCTCAAGCAAGCATCACAAGATTGATTGATCTCACAAGATGCTTACAAAGCCACTCCAACAAGGAGGACAAGAGCTCACCAAGGAGCAACTGAATCTCTCAAACCCTAGATTCTCCTCTCCTCTCCTCCAAACCCTAGAAAAAGCAAGAAGGGGCCAAATGAATGCTTGGGGTTTTACATCTCCCCTTTCTATTTATACTAGAGGCCTGGGGTTTCTCTTTTGGGACCCACTCACACATGGGACCCACACACACATAACTATTGAAGCAATCGCTGCTTCACCACGTGTAGGTTGATCGTGGTTCTCATCACGTCGCCAAGCCTCTCTTGTCAGAATCCCATCGGAACCTCCCGAGACTCGCACCGACTTCAGACCGCTTTGATCCAACCGGTGCATCGAACTACCGTTCGATCCATCTTGCCCATTCGCACCATGCTTGAGTCACACGACCTCGCTCGGCATCCATGATCGTTACGGACCTCGGTGTCCAAGCGTATTCCCGATCCACCTCACCACCGGCGTCGTTGACACGGAAGCCACGCGCGACAATAGACAACCAAATCGTTTAGGAACAAGTTCTTCACAACTTGACCCACGTTAGTTCCACAATGCAATATACAACAATAAAGCATTGAACTCCATACATAAACCACATTCAAATCAACTCAATGCTAACTTGGCTAACCTCCAAGTCATCGGTGATCCGAGCCCCACAAGGCCGATCCGACCGATTCGGGCAGTCGGACCGATCCCACAGCGGCGGTCGGACGCTTGAAAAGACTTAGCCAAGTTTTCGGTGTGAAAATCCAAACCTTATGGAAACTTCAAGCTGAATAGAACTTTTGACTGGGAGCTCCAAAAATGATGTGACCACATCCAGGAGACTCCCCTCACTTGCCTACACAACCTATTTTTGGCTCAGCTCCAAAAACCACTTTTCAATTTATCGGTCGGACCGGCAACCATGGCCGGTCGGACCTCTCCACAATGATCGACCGCCCAGACACAACCGTCGGACCTTTGTAGTCCGACGACCTTAAACAAACCCGAAAATGCGAGATTTTACAAACCAACAAAGCCATTGCCAATTGACTCATCATCCTGAGATCGTGCACATATCCTCACGATATCCACAAGACATGATTTGATTCAATTTGCTCACAGATATAAAGCTAGCAAGGCAAAAGCTAAGCTAAAACACGAAGAGCCAAAAAGAAGTCTAGCAAACTATCACTTGACATGACAAGGTACAGAGTATGAAATCGAGCCATACAGGATAATAATCAAAGCTCCACAAGTTTTATTATACAATGCAAGATATTTGAAATGAAAAATACATTATGATACAAAGAATGCAAAAAGAGCAAATTCCCCTCAAAACATCCATGCCTCAGTACTGGGGTTAGAGATAAACGATCTAGGAGTCCAGTACTGAGACGCACGATGCCTGGGAATAACAGAAGAAGTAGCAGAAAAATGATGAGGAACAAAATCATAAGGATGCACATGAGAACCACCTAGACCTCTCCGAAACGATCTACCAAAAGATCGATACTCCCCCTGTCTAGGTGCTACCCGTGGTCTCTCCTCACGATATCCTAAACCAAAATGCTGCCTAGACTCACCAAAAGAGTCTACAAAGTTCTCTACAAATCTAAACCTATGTGTGGTACGATAAACAGATTGCCTAGCTCTAGAGAATACAGTTGGAGAAGGGACTCCTCTAATGGATATCAAAGCGCTCATGCTCTCTTTTCTCTTAATTTTTGCTCTCCGGAAGCAGAACTCAACAGTGTGGCCTTCTTTCTTGCAGAAAGTGCAATGGTACTTGACCTTTTGAGGGGTCTGTACTGAAGAAGTAAAAGCATCTTTCTTGCCAGAAAGAGTTTGAGCAAAACCTGCGGATTGGAAAACAACCTTGGATGGCTTATGAGGTTCTAGCTCAAACAGACCACTTTTCACAACTCTTGCAATCTTAGGTGGGTGATTCTTGGAATGCTCTAGGGGATTGAAACCTAGGCCACTATTTTTCACACTCACCTTGGATTGGTCAAGAATCATGTTGAGTTTCTTTTTCCCACTAGAAAACTTCTCAAGAGTCACTTTGAGGTAATCATTCTCTTTAGTTAAAACCTCACATCTAGTGCACTTTCTAGACTTGATTGCCTCATCGCGTTTACTCTTAAGAAGAGCCCCTTCCACTTTAAAGGCCTCACAAGACACACAATAGGATTCCTTAATCCTATTCAACTGCTCCTTAAATTTAACTCTAAAAGCCTCTTGAATCTGACCAACCATAGTTTCAACTTCAGCATTCAAAACACAAGAGGTAGAGTCAATGACTTTCTTAGAAGCAGTAAGAGACATGGATTTTTCAATTTTAGCTTTTTCTTCAAGAGTCTTGTTTAAAGCTTCAATCTCAATTGTAAGCTTAGGACAATTTTCACAAGAGCGACTCTAGAGTAAACAACTATTTGGTCATCTCTTGCATTTTAATCCTATTATTCTTACAATGAGAGCAAGTGTGACTAGCATCAAATTTTTTACAATTCTTTCAAGGAGCTATCCAATTTTAATTCAAGCAAAGCACAGTTTCAGCAAGTTAAAGGGATAGCATCCACAGTAGTCACATCGAGAGAAATGACATCCATGCAAACAGAACTAGACTTGAGAGATTCTAGTTCATCAAGAGCATCTTTTAATTGACTAACAACAGAGGAGTGGGCAGTTTTCAAGCTTGTCAGTTCTTTAAGCAAGCTAGAGCAGGAATCACAAATATCATCAAGATTAATAGATTTGAGCCTAACAACTTCTAGGTTCAAGTTATCAATCATGATGTCCTGTTTCTTAATCATTTTAGCTTGCTTATGCAATTTTATTCAAAGAAGCACCAAAGCCCTTTTCATGTCGACAATTGAAGGGCAAACCTCATCGAGGATCACTAAAAGGATCCTCATCGTTGGAGGAGTCCTTTGCGTGGTCGTTCTTGGCCATGAAACACATGCCGTGAAGTCATGAGCCTTCTTCTTGCAACGAGTCACTCTCGTAGATCCTCCGTTCAGAGTCCACATCGCTCATGTTCACATTTTCTAGGCGGCAGGACCCGGTGACAAACTTGCGATAGTTTGTCTTCTTGGGTTTTGCATCCCTCTCTTGGGGATGTCTTCGTGTCTCCTTCTCCTCCTTGCCCTTTAGCTTGGGGAACCTGGAACGAATGTGGGTTGGCTCACCACATTTGAAGCATGTGATAGGTCAACTTCTCCTTCTATTCCTCACCTTGTTGTAAGCTCTCGTGAATTTGGTGGATAGGAGGGATAAATCATCCTCGGGCAGTTTCTCAAGTTGCTCATCGCTCAAAGAATGCAAAGCAGATAATGAAAAACCAGATGAGCTACAATCGAAAGAATCAGAAGAACAACCCTTGGATTTGTCGACCACTAACGCCATCGACTCTGTCTTGGGGAGACGCGAGATAAAATCAATCTCATGCGTCTTCAACCTCGAGTATAGATTATCCATGGTAAGCTCACTCATGACAGTGTTATCATTGATGGAAGTGATCTTCATTCCCCAGACCTTCACATCAAGAGCACTCAAAAGCTGGCGTGCATTTTCTGACTCAGAAAAGACCAGGTCAACAGCGCGGAGATCATGAAAAATCTTAGAAAATCTTCCCCACAGCTCGTCTAAAGACTCCCCAGGCCTTTGCTCGATCTTAGAGTATACTTTCTTCAGCTGGTTCTGTCTCACTTCCTTGATCGCAGTGGAACCCGCGTGATAATCACAAAGAGTCCGCCAGATCTCATGAGCAGACCGCAAATGAGCAACACGCTCAAACTCCGATCAACTAAGGCCTTGGATCAAAAAATTTCGAGCCTTGCTGTTGGCCTCTACATCTGGAGTGATCATATCGTCATCGGCTGGCACGACATAAGAGTTTTTTACCTTAAGCCAAATAGCATGCCCTTGAGCCTCGATATAGGCCTGCATTCGGGCCTTCCAATATGCAAAATCAACTCCATCAAAAATATGTGGTTTGGTTGAGTACTTGTCAGTCGCCATGGCTCCAAAGACCGATTAAGATCTATGAGAAGAGCTAACCGGCTCTGATACCACTTGTAGGACCGTAAAAGCGACTAGAGGGGGGTGAATAGGCGCTTTCTCAAATTTTTCGCTTTAATCAAATTCAACACGAACTTTTCTCCTTTAGCTATGAAAGCTAAGAAGATCAGTAAACGCACAGAGGAAGCCTTGTGCTGAATTCTTGGGGGCCTTTACATCTCACCCCTTCTATTTATATGGAGAGTTAGGGTTTCACACATGGGCCCCACACACACACATGGGACCCACTCACACACATCTCTTGAAGCAATCGCCTGCTTCCCCACGTGTAGGTTGATCAGCGGCTGTCATCATGTCGGCAAGTCTCTCCCGTCCGAATCCCATCAGAACCTCCCAGGGACTTGCACCGACTTCCGCACCGCCTGATCCAACCAGCTGCCACGAACTGCCCGTTCGATCCATCTTGCCCATTCTGCACCCTGCTTGAGTCACACGACCTCACCCGGCATCCATGATCGTTCTGGACCTCAGCTCTCCAAGCGTAGTCCCGATCCACCTCACCGTTGACGTCGTTGACCTGCAAGCCACCTGCACAGTAATAGACAAACAAATCGTCTCCGGGAACAAGTTCTTCACAACTTGACCCACGTTAGAAATACAACAATGCCAAGAAGGCCAAGATCCAAGTGATCGGCGGTCTGACCGCCCCACACAGCCGGTCCGACCGATTTCAGGCCGGTCCGACCGATTCTACAACGGCGGTCGGACCGCCCGAAATGACTTAGCCAAATTTTCATCTCGAAAATCCGAAACCTTCTGGAATTTTCAGATGAATAGAACTTTTGACTGGGAGCTCCAAAAATTATGTGACCACATCCAGGAGACTCCCCTCACTTGCCTACACAACCTATTTTTGGCCTAGCCCCAAACTCCATCAACACCTTTGGGCGGTCGGACCGGCAAGCATTGCTTGGTCGGATCGCTTCAACAACGATCGGACCGGCGACTTGGCGATCGACCGCGGTGACTGACAAAGACCTGGAGCAAACCCGAAAACGCGAGATTTTGCAAACCAACAATGCCATTGCCAATTGATTCATCATCCTAAGATCATGCACATATCCCCACGATATCCACAACATCCTTTACTTAACCTCCATCAAAACATGATGGGTCTTCTCTTGACTGACGATCAACTCATGATCATCTCTTCTTGATAAGCATTAACTCATGATGCATCCTTTACCACAAGCTCTTGACTTGATGATCAATTGATGATCATCCCAAGTTTTCATCATCCTGGAACATAACCTATTCATCCAACTCATGAAAAATGCTAGTTCCACAATGTGATTACCATTAGTTACCACAACAAACCATTATCACATGATGGCGGGACAAGATACTTCAATCTTTCCCTTATTGGTAATTAATGATAACCACTTCAATTACACATAAAATTGAATTGTTAAATGTAACACAACGTGAGTATATATGAACTACACAAGTTACATATACTCACGACATGAGTATGTAAGAAATACACAAGTTCTATTATACTCACAACACGAGTATACACAAACTACACAAGTTATATGTACTCAAACGGATATGTTTCAAAGTAAAGATCCTAAATATATGTGGAAAACGAATTATGGATCAATACTAATGAAACCACAAAATATGGAATAAACTCCCCTAAATGTGTGCATACACAAATGTATAAATAGATCATATGCACATATTCAAGTTAAACTTATGGTTGAGTTCATCCTATATTTTGGATCCTAAGGAATGCAACAATATATAAAAGTATAAGTCAAATGCATACCTCGTTGAATTTCACCTTTATATCCAAATGAGACTACACACTAGATATAGCAATAGAATTGTTAGTCTCACAATTAGATTTATCATTAATCACCAAAACACTCCATTAACTCATAATGGCGGGTCTAAATCCTTCAACCCGTTACAAAAAATACCGCTCAAGTTAAGTTGTATTTACCCAATTTTGCAACCGCATATAAACTCGATCCCACTCGTTTTTTCCCTCCCCACCCGCACCATCCCTTCCCTCCGCTCCTCCCCCGCCTCCTCCTCCGACCTCCGCGCCGACCTCCCCCACCTCTGCATCGGCTGCCCCTGCCTTCGCCTCCCCCCTCTGTGCCGGCCACCCGCACCATCGCCTCCACGCCTCCCCTGCCTCCTCCTCCGACCTCTGCACTAGCCTCTCCCACCTCCGCATCGACCTCCCCCGCCTCCGCCTCCCCCCTCTGCACCACCCCTCCTCCACCTCTACCCTCCGTTCTGGACTTCCCCCTCCGTCCGGCTTCCCCCTTCCGCCCGGCGCTCTTCGCCGTGGCATAGAACCCCCCTCCGCCTTCCACCCAGCGCTTCCCTTCTCTGCCAGATCCCCTCGCCACCCCCGAATCCCCTCGTTGCCAGCCTCCCTTGCCCCTGGATCCCCTTATCGCCGGCCTCCCTCGCCGCCCCCGGATCCCCTTGTCACCGACCTCCCTCACCCCTAGAGCCCTTCCCCACAGCTCTATGTAATTTTGTAGGTATTGCCATTTCTTGTAGGTACTCTCCATTGTTTACTTATGGTGATCCTCTGCTTTTGTCTGTCAGGAGTGTAAGATCGAGGTGGCCGACTAGAGGGGGTGAATAGGAGGTTTTAAAAATTCTTTCGGCTAAAACCAATATATAATACGGAAGCTAATAACAAATAGGTTTTGCACAATTAAAACATAAATCAACTAGGCTCCCCTAAATGCACAAACAATATGAATACAATTGAATGAGAGCAATCATACAAAGATATATAAGCAATTAAAGCAAGTAATATACATTGCTCAAAGTAAAGCACAAGCACAAACCAAGATGACACAATGATGTTTTACCGTGGTGTTCGGAGACTTGCCGATCTCCCCTAATCCACGTTGAGGTAAGCCCAACCGCGTTGGACCAGCTCCACTAATTAAGCCAACACCTCCGAGGTAAGTCCAACCACTTGGACCGGTTCCAACACGAACCAACACCTCGCTCCACTAGGGTTGCTCTTCCTCCACTCCGGAGATGGCGAGCACCAAACCACTCACAACACACCGGGCCTCTCGCAAGCTTCTTGAGAAGATCACCGGTCACGACGCCCCCAAGCCGTCTAGGTGTCGGTAAACACCAAGAGAAACAAATCTCAACTTTCACTTGAACTAATCAAGTGTCAACGCTCAAGTGGATACACAATCCACTACCTAAGGCAACACATGCACTTAGGGTTTGCTCTCTAAGCTCACTAAGTGCAACACATGCACATATGAGATGAGAGGCTTGCTCTTAGCTCAAAAGAGTGTCTAACAGCACTAGAACACTTTGCAATGGCAACAACAACCTTCCCCAACTGGCCAAGATGGGTATTTATAGTCCACACACAAAAACTAGCCGTTGGAGGGAAGATTCCATCGAATCAGAGCAGGGCCGGTTTGACCGCCAACTAATGGCCGGTCGGATCGCCCATGCGCCAACGGCTATAAAACTAGCCGTTGGACCTACGGCCGGTCGGACCGCCAACTAATGGCCGGTCTGACCGCCGCAATACCGGTCAGACCGCCAAGGCTGGGCGGTCAGACCGCCCGAGGAAATCCAGCACGATTCCAAAAAGGTGCTTCTCTGGAGAAAATGTATCGCTAGAACTCCGGTACTTCCGCTCTCCGGTAGTACAATTTTATCAACGGCGGTACTTTCGCACATAAATTCAATTCAAGGGGAAACCGGCCGGACTGCCCAACACATGGTAGTCTGACCGATATGCCACCGGTCAGATCGGTGACCACTGGCGGTCAGACCGCCAGACTCCAGAGAGACCTCGCACTTTTCACTTCGCTCAAATGGCAAAACACATCCGCCCATTTGAGTGGAATTTCAACAAGGTTTAAAGGTGATATTCTCAACAAGTTGCACAACACATTTGCCAACTTTTAGAATACTCACCACAAAGAATAAGGTACATGTACTTACACCATTTGCAAACTTAAGTCACATGCTACAAGAAATCAAACATGAGCCTCAACTATTTGCAAAACACATTCGCAAATAACAGCAGCATACCACAAGGCCAAGGTGCATGGACTTCAACCATTTGCAAAACACATTTGCAAATTACAGTCCCATGCTACAAGGATTAAATGCATAAGCATCAATCATTAGTAAAACGCATTCGTAAATAATAGCTCCATGCATAGATGAGCTAGAGCAAACAAAATGAGCTATCAACACATGACTAACTCATGTTACTAGTCAAGACCCCTCTTAATAGTACGACAACCTATACTAGCAATCCGGTCTTTCAACCAAACACTAAGACCGATAAAAGACTATGAACACATCCTTAGCCCTATCTAGTCATACATTTGCCTTGCATCTTCTTGAAGCTTGATGACGCACATCAACACTTCAAGTCCAGGTCCTTGACTTTGACAATCATCAACACATGATGATCTTATTCACTTCGGGATCTTGTCTTGAACATCATCAACACATGATGATTTCTTCATCCCGAGTCTTGACATGCATCAACACATGATGCATTCTTCATTAGACCTCCATCAACACATGATGAGTCTTCTCTTGACTTGATGATAATCTCCTCCTCTTGAACATCATCGACACACGATGATTTCTTTTTTCTTCAAGCTCTTCATATGCATCAACACATAATACATCCTTCACTTACACCTTGACTTGATGACAATCAACTCCTGATGTCATCCCAAATCTTCATCACCCTGGAACATAACCTATACATCCAACTCATGGAAAATGTTAGTTCCACAATTCGATTATCATTAATTACCACATCATACCATTAACTCATAATGGTGGGGCAAGATACTTCAATCTTTCCCTTTTTGGTAATTAATGATAGCCACTTCAATTGCACATAAATTGAATGTAGATAAAGGTAACACTACATGAGTATGTAGGAACTACACAAGTTCTTATATACTCACAACATGAGTATACGAGAACTACCCAAGTTCTACATATTCAAAACATGAGTATACAAGAACTACAAAAGTTCTATATACTCAAAACATGAATATACAAAAACTACACAAGTTTTGTATACTCAAACGGATATGTTTCAAAGTAAAGATCTCAAATGTATGTGAAAAACAGAATATGGATCAATACTAATGAAACCATAAAATATAGAATAAACTCCCCCTAAATGTGTGCATACACAAATGTGTAATGAAAACATATGCACATATTCAAGTTAAACTTATGGTTGAGTTCTTCCTATATTTTGGATCCGAGGAATGCAACAATACATAAGAGTATAAGTCAAATGCATACCTCGTTGAATTTCACCTTTATATCCAAATGAGATTACACATTAGATATAACAATAAAACGTTAGTCTCACAATTAGATTTGTTATTAATCACCAAAACACTCCATTAACTTGTAATGACGAGTCTAGATTCTTTAAGGAGTTACCATTGCTCTACTGTGCATCATTCATGAGAAAAATCAGTATTTTTTGTTGCCTGAAGGTGAATTTTCTCTTAACGTGTGTCTTATTTTGTAGTACGGTGGTTTTCCTGATGTTGGGAGCTTTGTTGTGCCAAGCATCTCAATTCTCATGATGATCCATGCTGTGGGGTGTGCACCTTAGCATTTCCTCTCTTTAAATTTTACAATGCAGAACTATGTTTTCTATTGAATGATGTTACTGTTTCCCCTAAAAAAATGGTCGTGGGCTTCCTACATAAGGTTGTCAAACACGTTGTTTGTGCAGAGCTACTGGTACTGGCTCCTGGCCTTGCAGCCATTTTCAGCGAAAATAGTATGAACTATGGAATTTTCAGTGTATCTTTGTATCTTTTCTTCTCTTGAAGAAACCACTACAAAATCAACCAGAACTGAATTGGGATCAGCAATATTGCTTTACAACTCTAGTGTGACGCAACAGAAAGGATATTAATGTTATTTCAGTGTATAGCATTTCAGTATATTGCTTTACAACTCTCCACTAGGATATCCAGGAGTTCCCTGTGGTTTTCTATTAAGTGATCCTACAATCTTTTCTAGATTTTTAGCTTGGTTGTGCATGTTGTAAAGAGTTACAGCTCCATTTGCGGTATCAGTACATAGCTTCGGTATAACACTGTTGGTTTCAGTATTTCTCTTAGTAGCTGTCGCCTTCTGCTTGTGTATATAAGCTAAAAGAGTTTTGCTTCACTATCTATTGTTCATGTGGAAATCTGTCTGATACTCTGATCTCTTGTTCCACATGAATTTTTCTGTACATCTTATATGTGAAATTTAGTTCATCTTTGTGTTGCTTTACTGTGAAAAAATGCCACATTGATGTCATTTCACCAGCATGGTTTACTTTCAGTTTTCATGGGTCGGACCCAAATTTGTAATTTGGAATCCACTGTATCAACCTGTGTCATTACCTGGATCAGTAGATAATACACACAGATACATTCTTGGATCAATCACATACATCGTATACACAACCAAATATATTACATAATCGGCCGTGCGGCACACGGTTTTACAAAAGGGGGTGCAATGGCCACAATAACATAAGGTTCAGAGTACAGAGTAAGGGATAAGTGCGAAAGCAAAAGAAGTAGTAGTGTATCCATTCACTCTGCCCACAGGCACGCGATTGGGGCCCCGACCTAAGCTTCATCGTCCTTGCCACCGTCGGGTCCAGCTGCCACGTAGTGGTCGTAGGGGTCCTGGTCGAGCGGCTCTGAAAGATTATATTGGACGAGCCTGAGTACACAACCGTACTCGCGAGCCAAGACACAATACAATTTATTATAGATGCAATGCTAGTCATGGGAAGGTTCAGAGTTCTTTTATTTGCATAAAACCAAATTCGAATTAGATCAAGTATTAGAACATCCTGTGACTTAGAGTTTTTAACAACACGTTTTATAAATTCAGTTTTATTTGGAAGGTACTAGTGGAGATCTCATTTCCTATAACATCGAATAGTTTCATCCACTCAATGCTCAGGCTAACCCGTAATTACCACTGGTTCCCGACCAGGCTTTCTCAAATCCCTAGGGTCCCACCCTAGCTTTTTATTCTACATTCACACACAAATGGTTTTATAATAAATGAAATATAGTTCAAGCGAGTTCTTGGCACCACTCTTGACCATGAGCATAGCTATCTAGATAGTTTTCTTACTCTGTAGAGTTCGTATAATTTACTCACAAGAGATATTCAACTTATAATGTCTTCGACACACTTTCGATGGTGTGCGACTAAGTTGATTATCACAAGACCTTTACAATGCCAACCCTAATGCAACCTCACACCGCTAGGCATCACCCCTTGGGCTATGCCCACGGGGCTCTCCATTTGCACCGTGTGGTTTTCCTGTGCCTCCTACCCATATGCACACGACATATCCACCAATGGCGAGGTTGCAAGGGGGCGAAACAAATTAGTTAGCCAGGTCGTACTCATTATAGACTTATGATCGCACTATTTTTACATGAGAGGTCATCACAAGAACTCGGTCCTTTATTGACTTAGGTGGTGCATCCACATACCCCACCGACATGCATCACCAGCACCAGCCACTCTTTCCATCTGCCCAAGTCGAAATCGGTTTTTCAGGTTTTGGTTTGTTTTGAAAATAACCTTTAGTCCAACATACCAGCCAGACTCCCATCCTCGACTACCCAAATCCAGTTTTCATGTTTGGAAAGATTGGTGTCAAGCAATTTAATGCCCGCACGATAACGTATCTAAGCAAAGCAAAGCAAATCATGATACTTAGATACAGACTTATTAACTAGTATGTAATCCATTAACTCTTGGGTGACAAATGATAATATCCAAGTTCAAGGATTGGAATGTTATATCCAGTTATCATTAAGGCATTAACTATGAACTAGACTAGTATAATTGTATAAATCATAGCAATGCAATTTCATAATTTAAATAAATGTAACTTGCAAAGACTGGGTGCAATATGATCAAAGTATTGACTCACCTTCGTTGAGATACTGCTGCTCCTGCTCGTGGTCTGGTAGAGGGTCTTCTGGAGCTTCAGGTTCTATACGCAAAATCCAACCAAAAATTCGAATAAGCCCAAATGAATTTGACTTGCATTCAAAAATCCAAATAAACTCCAAATGGGGGTGTCCTCGGTTTAGTTGGGCAGTTTTAGTTAGTCTCCGGTTCTTATTACCACGTTCGGTGTTGGACATAGGATTTGAGTAGGTAATGTAAACTGTTTCCGAGATAGTGGCTATTCCTTGTACGAGTTATCGGCTTTGAGTACTATTCGGTGTTTTGACCACCAGGTCGAAAAGGTTTCGACTACCTGGAAGAAGGGTTTTTCGAGTACTATTTATTGTTTCGAGTACTGTTCAAGATTTTGACCACCTGGTCGGAAAGGGGTCTCGAATACCTGGCCGAGAGGGCTTTCGAGTTATGCTCATAGTTTCGACCACTTGGTTGGGATGGGTTTCAAATACTTGGTTGAGAAGGTTTTGAGTATTGTTCATAGTTTCGACCACTTAGTCTGGATGGATTTCGAATACTGGGTAGAGAAGGTTTTGAGTACTGTTCATGGTTTCGAGTACTGCTCGTTGTTTCAACTACTGTTCATTGCTTCGTCCACTGTTAATTGTTTCGACTACTGTTAATTGTTTCGACTACTGGTCGAGTTTTGACTAGTTGGTCAAAGGAGTTTCGACCAACCGGTCGAAAGAAGTTTTGGTTGCCTGGTCGAAGGTGTTTCGACCATTGGTCGATTGTGTTTCGACAATCTAGTCGAAAGGGGGCTGCGACTAACTGATCGAAGAAGTGTCGACTATTAGTCGAAGTAGTTTCGACTATTAGTCGAAGAAGTTTCAACAATCTGGTCGAAGGAGTTTTCGACTAACTGGTCGAATAAGTTTCGACGAGCTGGTCGAGAGGAGTTTTCGACTATCTGTGATCGAAGGGAGTTTTGACCAACTGGTCGAATTGAGTTTCGACTGTCTAGTAGGGAGATGTTTCGACTATATGGTCAGAGGGAGTTTCGATTAACTGGTCGAGACGAGTTTCGACTATCCGGTCGGAGGGAGTTTCGGCTATCTGGTTGAAAAGGAGTTTCGACTGGCTGGGGGGGAATGGTTTGGACTATATAGTAGGAGGGAATTTCGATTAACTGGTCGAGACGGGTTTCGACTATATGGTCGATGGGAGTTTTGACTATCTGATCAAAAGGAGTTTCGACCAACTGGTCGAAAGGAGTTTCGACTGACTAATGGGGAAGGGTTTCGACTATACAGTCGGAGGGAATTTTGATTAACTGATCGAGATGAGTTTCGACTATATGGTCGGAGGGAGTTTCGACCATCTGATAAAAAGGGGTTTCGACCATCTGGTCGAAAGGAGTTTTGACTACCCGGTCGGAGAGGGTTTCGACCATCCGGTCAAAAGAAGTTTCAACCATCTGGTCAAAAGGAGTTGGTCAGAAAGAGTTTCAACCATCCGGTCGAAAGGATTTTTCGACTGACCAGAGTTTTCGACCATCCGATTGATAGGAGTTTTGACCATCTGTTCGGAAAGAGTTTCGACCATCCGTTCAAAAGAAGTTTTAGCCATTCGGTAAAAATGTGTTTTGGCCTTTCGGTAAAAAGGAGTTTCATCCATCTGCCCTGAAGGAGTATCTGGTCAGGAGAAGTTTCGACCATCTGGTGGGAAGGTGCTTCGACTATCTGGTCGAAAATA
Organism: Hsuehochloa calcarea; assembly: GCA_036346395.1. Lineage (NCBI taxonomy): Eukaryota > Viridiplantae > Streptophyta > Magnoliopsida > Poales > Poaceae > Hsuehochloa > Hsuehochloa calcarea. Next base: position 27,287,250 of record CM070603.1, on the reverse strand, counting down.
TAGGTTCGATCACATTATTTGGCGGGAAGGGGTTCGACTATACTCCAAGTTGGAGGAGGTTCGACCACCTGGGGGGTTCGACTACAACTGAGGCCTACAATGCATTAGTCGTTCCGACAATACTTTTGCCCATCTAGAGTGAAAACAAGCCTCTAGTGGCCACTATGAATGTACCAGTAGGACACGGAAGAAGCGAGCTAGCCGAAGAAGGTCTAGCGATGGCAGAAGAGGCTCCAAATGGCGGTGATGGCCGACGAGGTCGATCCAACTACCGGGGCTACTCTAGTCGGAGGAGGAAGAATGAGGTTGGCGGCAGCTCTTGAGAATACAAAGTGGAACCAAATGAGGGAAACCGCCTTTGGGGGAAGGGAACAAGAGCTGACGCATTCAAGAAGAAAGGGTTTCACTGATGGCGTCAATGCTGCTGGCGACGTCGTGGAGGCATCGGGCCGAATTGAGCGCTCAAACCTTACCTGCAGCTTGAACTCTCTTGAGGAATGGAGGAGTGGGAGGAACTTGCTCTCGTGGCACAGAACGACAACGAGAGGTCTTGGGGCTGCTATTTATAGCTGTAAGGATGGAGGTCGTCCTGGGGCATACGTTCCATCCGGCGCTGTGCAGTACCACGGAGTGGTTGGCGATATCGACAAAGTCGATAGCACAGTGCAGCGGTGTGACGGGTTGAGCGATGGTGCTTAATGGCCGAGCGACGGCAGCTGCCAGCACACCGCCTTGTCGCATCGGGGCGTCCGGACTAGGCAGGTGTCGACGCCAGCAGGGGAGATGACACACTGACCCGAGTCCACTCGGAAGACCACGACCAGGGGCGGTCTTCGGTCGCACCAGGTTTGACTGGCACCTAACTTGGACGTCCACGACCAGGACACGATCTCAGCTGCACCGGTTTGGCTGGGTCACTGGTCGGAGGAAAAGTGCACAGTGGATGCATCAAGGTGGTACTACGGTACATGGGGGAAAGAAGCTACCACGACCAGTGAGGGGGCTCGGTCGCTTACGGGCTTCATGCTGGCTGTCGGAGGAGACAAGGGGAGATCAGGGAAGGGTTAGAGATAAGGAAAGGAACTCTGCTTTTAAGAATTTTCCTAGAGGTGACAGATCCCAATATGATATATGTCAACAAATTCTAATTGACTATTGAACATGATTCTGATTCTAGGGTTTATGTTTCAGGGTTCACTTGTGTCAGCAAAGAAGAAAATACAGCTCAAATCTTTCTCAATAATGCTGGCAAAAAGCATAGCAATAGATGACACATGAAAAGTTTTAAAATTCTCACAGTTTTGCATTCAGGCATTTTTGGGGTGTTACATTGTGCCACTTTGGTATGAGAAGTTTCGCTGTACTCCCATCAGTCATCACTGTTTCACATAGTGTAGCCTTCTGTGCTGGGATCAACCCAACTGTTCCCACTTGTACGCATGCCCGGCATGGTCATGAGCTGCAGGTTCAATGTCAATATTGCCTCCTTGTTATGTTGACATTTACCGGTTCAATGTTTTTTGCCCCTAGAGATTAACTGAACCGGCGGAAATTGGTTTATTTATACCTGCTATTATTCTTGACAATATGGGATGATAAACTCATGCCACACTCCTATTTGCAGCTCTATGATTCCAAGAAAGCGAGCTATGCCAATGGGAATCGGTTCAGACACCCTGGCTTATAGAATGATCTTCCCAGGTTGCTGCAAGAACCGGATCCAATGCTTTGCTTTGGTCGACTTGATTCAAGGCGGCCATGTATGAGTAAATATTGAATTAGCTAGTATTGTTTGAGCAATTAGAGCAATTGTTTACTGGAATTTCTTGATTCCTCCAAGGTTGTGGTGTTCAATGAAATGCCTTTTTGGTTGTGTGAGTGTGATGCTTGATGAAAGTTCTGCAATGCCATACACACTGCTCCTTTGGCTTGATTTGTACCTTCATGGCAATGCAAATGCTTGTTGCTTTGTTTAATCCATCTCCGTTTATGTACTATTGATGTTCACTTCACATATATATCTTGATCTGACTTTTGGTGAAATGGTTGTCATGACAGGGAGCTAGACTCAATAGGTTTTGTGAGTCATGGGAAGACAATCCAGACATTGGCTTCATCGTGATGAAGTGTGGAGGTCTTTCCATTCCTGGAACATTTCGCATTGCCACGGATAGAACAGTACGTCAAAACTTGTGATTGTGCTGTGGTTAATTAATTGGGGATTGACAGCACCGCACAAGCACCATAATTCTATGTTATTTGTGGTTCAGACTTTATCGAACTCCTAATTAATCAGCTTTATTATTGGTATGAAATACATTCATCTCACTACATTCATATGATATAGCATTCAAATAGAATATCTATCAATCCCGAGAAATGTGTAGCCAAAAAAATTTAGATATGAAAGGTACAAATAGAATATGTAACAAATGCACTTGAAGTGTTAAAACCAGGTACGATGGTCTTGTTGCCTTAAATCCTCACTTTCGAAGTTTTAAGAGTCAACCTCCTACTAAACACATATCCTAGTCTGCTCTAGATTCTCATAGGAGTGGGTCCTTTGAGAATCAGGAGCTGGGAGTTGAAAAATGAGGAGCGGAGCTATACCAAATAGGCCCATAACATAGAAGTGGGGGTGAAAACGGGGCGGATAATTCTCGACCGATCCGACACCGTATCCAAAAAAAAATTCCGCTCGAGGTACCATTTTTAAGTCCCGGTCTGTATTCGATATTATCCATATCTGTATATGAAAAATCTAATGGAATATGGGTTAGGATATGTGAAGAGCGATATTCGACATGTATCCATATTTTCTATGATATCCGATAAATCAACAAAATGAATATCCGATAAACATCAATATTTTTTAATATCCTCTATGGTTTTCTAGTAATTGACTTATATATATTATGAATTTACATTTGATTAAGTTTATGTTGTTAAGTAGGACAAATAATTCTCTAATAGGTTGTATAATTTGACACTTTTGTTGATAAAGTTATATCTTTTTTTATGTGTACACGATCCGTCAAGTTATCCGTGACCAATTTGAATTCGATTTACATCCGTCCTGCACCTGTATCCCAAAAAAATTTGTATTCATATTCACCGGAACCTCAAAAGCATTAGAGGAGGAAAGCACGCCATGCGCTAGTGGGCTGCGGCCACTTCTTCGACTCTGATTGCACGTGGATGTGTCCTGCTCCGCCGGCTGCCGTAACGCCTCGTCGAGGTCGTTGATCTTGTGGTTTACCGCTTGCGCTTCACCGTCACATGAGGGAAGGAGGGCGACGCGACGAGCATGGAAGCTTCAACTGTTGACTATTGAGCATAGCTAAACCTAAATCGATGGAGATTAGAAAAGAATTGGATCATAGTTTGGTATGCGGTCATGGTCTTATGGACATGGACTGAGCCATAGTTTGGTAGGGAAGAAGCTGCCAAGTTGGAGTTGAATGGGCCGAGCTAATGGGCTCCTGGCGATGCCAGAGGTGGCCATCTAAAGGGCTATTTGATATATGAGCCTAAATTCTACTATTCACTCAGTGCTAATTAAAAAAACGATTGGGGGTTTGGCATGGCCCATGTTGGCCCCAACAATCCTCCGCCCCTGTTCATATGCAACCTGAAATCGAAATTGTTGTAGTTTTTCTCTAACATGTTTTTGAAAAGTAAAAAAAAAATGAGCAATATCTGGACCAAAATATTGTGCATTCAAATAGTCCAAAGCTCCGTCAAACAGTAAATAAGAGGAGACAGAGGTAGGAATGACTAGCAGATTAAACAACAGATAATTACGGCAATCTGTCCAATCTTCCGTATTGTTCAAACTCCAAACTATTAACCACAACACCCAAGTTACTAAATAAGATACAGTAGAGCCAGAAACTTATATGCTCTGTTTTTTTAAAATCAACTTATGCGCTCTGTTAGTAGAGAAAAAGATCTACAAATTATTATTCAACGTTCCATGTCCAAACTCCAGCCATTGACCAACACGACGCAAAACACCTAAGCATTTACACGCAAATCACAAACTACCATTGTATGCGGTCGGTGCGCCACGAAAATACGGCATGCTACTCTGCCGCAGCTGCAAAGGCTCCTTCGCCTTCGCCGTCGCCGTCCTCACGTCGAAACCCTCCACTTCAGCGTCCACCGGCAGGCCCTGCTTGTGCCGCCCAAGCCTACGCGCGTGCAGCACCTGCGCCGAAGCGACCGGCAGCCGTGTTGCCTCGTACTCAGCCAGCGCGCGCGGCGGCGACTCCCACCTCCCGAGGCATCCCCCGAGCACGCGCGCGTCGAGGATGGACATGTTGGTGCTCCGCAGCCCGTGCGGGGTGGTCGGGTGCGCCGCGTCGCCGACCAGCACCACGCGGCCACCGGCCCACGACAGCCGCGGCAGCGGGTCCGCGTCGTAGATTACGTTCACAAAAGGTTGCGCCGTCTCCCGGATCAGCTGCGCCAGCTCGGGGACCCAGACGCGCCCGGCCTCTTCTTGCATCTGCGCCGCCGTGGCGTCGCTCACCTGCATCGTCACCGAGCTCCCCTGCATGAATCAATAACATCGGAAGTAAGTAACACTACACCAACCACTTCGAGAGTAACAGAAGTTACAACTTAACAGGGGATCACCATTACCTTGAGCTCTGGTTCTGGGCCATTGATATACCAAAGCCAGTTGAGCCTCTTGTTGGGCAGCTCGTACAGCACGGCATGAGTCTTGTAGGCCAGATCGAAGTAGAGGCAGTTGCCAAGCTCCGAGTAGGCTCTCCTAATACCAGTGACGATGTCAGAGCTCTCCTTTCCAGTGAAGTCGAACACGCCTCGCCATGCGCAGTACCCGGAGTACCTGCATTGGACATAAGAAACAAGAAATGGAATTGTCAGGGATGAACTAATGAAGTAATGGTCATCTTGCTCCTAGAGGGAGCTGATCAAAACTTTTTATAATAATTTCAAGTAACCATAATAGTGTTTTGATTCCCTACACAAAAAGTGCTTTCATAGAACTACTGCAACGTTTAGATTGAGGCATTGAGCTGCTGCAACAACTGTATCTTTTGTTTTTAGGGAAAACAGTTGGACCAAGAAGGTCCGACTGCGCTATTATATTAATTACTATGAAAACTAGTAATTACGAGGAAAAAGGAAAGAGAATAAACAGGGAAAGAAATTATAGAGCTCTATCTATCAAGAGTTGAAGGGAAATATTTCTTCTTTGCTCTATAGATAACAATGGCAAACTCAAACTTCAATTTGTCCTTCCCGTGTTGAAGGGTTGGATCAATATGCTCAAAGATTTTGTTATTTCTCATAATCCATATGCTCCAGTAGACAAGAGTGATGATCTCCGTGAAAAATTTATAATTAAGACAATCCTTGATATTTTGCAGAGAGTCCAAAGCTGATCCCCTCATCATTCTATTGGGACAGATATGATCCCAGCACGATCGTGCAAAGGAGCAACTGAAAAATAAGTGGAACAGATTTTCCTCAACATCTTGTTGGCACAATTCACAGTTGTAGGTCCGCAAAAATCTATTTTTTTTCTTCTCAAAAGGTTTTTAGTATTTAGCAAGTCCTTTAACAGTAGCCAAAAGAAAACTTTGTGTTTAGGTTGACAAGAACTTTTCCACTGTTATTAAATGATTGTGTGTATTGAAGAGAGGACCAAAGGGCGGTATATATAGGAGTACAAGATAGAGATAAGGATATGTTAGAAATAGATTCTATCTCTAACATATCTCTAATACCTTATCTCTAATATATCTCTAACACCCCCCTCAAATGCAAGACGTATGCAATAGCATTATATTTGGAAAGGGTTGACACTAAAATATGAAAATCCAAAATCCGAGTCTTCATAATGTCGTCGTAGCATGCTGCTCTTGGAAAATATGTCGACAAAAGGTCTTCTCCCAACCGGTGTCGTGCGACAGCCCATAAGGCACAAGGTGCAGGAGCGAAGTCGACCACGGCAACACGATGAAGAAGATGATGAAACCAACAAATATAGAGAGAGCTGTCAAATCAAGTCGAATAGGAATTGATGGAAGCATGGCGGCGCAGATCGTAGCCCAAGACGGCGGCAACGCAGTGCACAAGAAGTGCAACGAATGCGCAGTGCAAAAGAAGTGCAACGCAATGCACAAGAAGCGCAACAGAGGCGCAGTGCAGAAGAAGAGCGGCGCAATGCACAAGAAGTACAACGAAGACGGTGTGGAAGAAGCGCGGCCTTGAGCGCTTGGGCGGCGGATCTGCGCTGCTCGAAGAAATAGCGAGGAAGCGGTAATTTCTTTGCCATGCATAAGGCAATTCCTATGCTCTATGGTGACAATAAATTTGTGGACTCGCATGGCGTAAGACGAACTCAAAAATTGAGTACTACGGACTTGGATGGGACTTGTGAAGCAACGACACAAAGCGAAAATACTAGCGGCGAGAATAGTAGCGACATAAGCACGTAGTCCGAACCAGCAGCTCTCGGCGTAAGCGGCTCTTGGTCAAAACAAGCTCGTGCGTCGTCGGGTGAGGCGGCGTCGGTCGAGCGAAGGATCCCGCCGGATCTAGGCGATCGGTGATGGAGGCCAAAGCGAATCGAGGCAAGACAACCGAGAAGGCAGTCGAGATCCGGCGGTGGAGGAGCATTTGGGAGCGGAGGCGCAAGATGTAGAGCTAACGAGCTTTAAAGGACCAGCCGATTCGGTAGGCCTAAATAAAACCGGCTTCGACGGGAGAGAGGAACTAGGGTTCCTCCTACATCCACTGGCGGCGGCGGTGGATCGAAACAACCATTGTGCACAATGGCAATGATGAGGATGGAGCGGTGGCGGCCCTCGGCAGTGGCCCCGGCGACGATCGGCCTCGGCGATCCCTGCTTTGGTTCCTCCTCGAAGCGATGTTGCCATCGTAGTTGGTGATAAAGTTTCCTCAAAAGAATAGCACGAAATATATTCGCCAAGACCGGCGGTGGTCGATAAAAAGCCGTCTGTAAGCTTTGGCGATTAGCTTCCGTGTTGTCCAAACCAATGGAAGCTAATCTCTTTCCACATGTAGCATTCGACTCATCAATTGCGTGATCCCACGCCTGTGGAAGCAGCAATTCAGCGGTGGAGACGAGTTCGTCGGCGTAGGAGGCGCGTGCGCGCGGATGGCGTGGCGCGGCCAGGGGGGTTTCGGGTCGGCGGCGCCGGCCGGAGGCGCGGCGACGATGAACCGATTGGTGGCGGAGAGCTCGGCAGCGTCACCATCGCCATTGATTTGCGTGTGCGCCACTGTGTTTGGGAGTTAGGCGCGACGGCGACGGGAGGCGTTGGAGTTGCACCGCTTCCGCCATTTGGAGGCGTCGACAGGGTGGACGAGGCCTTGCGGCATCGTCGGCGCGCCGAAGCGAGGGCAAAACTTCGGAGGCGGCGAGAGGGCTCGGGTGGCGGCGAGAGGCTCGAGGCGAGCCGCGGCGGCGGATCCGTCCTCGCGCTTCTTTGGAGATGAGACGCTTCGCCGGATGAAGGCGAAGTCGTCGAAGATCTCCCGACGCGCGGCTTTTCGCGACCATGGCGGCGCGGATCACCCGCTGGTTTAGCGGCGGCGATTCTTCCGCGCGGCAGCGGCCGAGGAAGCCCTACGGCGCCACGAGAAGATGTCAAGAGAGAGGCGCGGCGGTCTCGTGGCGCCATCGTCTCCGCTTTGATCCGGAGGTTGTTCATGAGAAGATGTTCTTGACCGGCGTCGTCGTAGGCGGGACTTCTCGCCGATCTTGCGGAGCAGTGGGTGGCGGCTTCGCGCATACCGCCCGGACGGCGTCGAGGTGGCACCGCCGGTGGAAGCTTCGCGCCGCGCCATTGTCATCGAGGCGCCGACTAGGACCATGTCCGGCGTCTGCATGGCGGTCGGCGAGGAGGCCGCGATAGTTGAGCACGAGCGGGTCATGGGGTGGATCTCTCCGCCGCGGGTCTCTCGACGACTCGCCGTGGATGGCGTTCGAACTCCTAGATCGTGTGGCGCGCGGTGGAGCCAGTAGCGGCGACCGGATACCTCGGCGGCAAGAACTCGCGCGTCTCCGGTGAAGACGGCTTTGATCTGGTTCGGCGTCGGTCTGCGAGATCCGGGCGCGGCGAGGAGCGAGCCGCGCGTTGAAGCGGCGGGCGCGAGGTTGCCGACGAGAGCGGCGGCGGACAAAAGCAACGCTTGCGGTCGCGGATCCCGAGAAGAAGAACACCACGGCGGAGAGCTCCTCGGGAAGCGCGACTTGACGCCGACGGCCGATGGCGGCATCCAGTATGACTACACCCGGCCGTTCGCGCACTTCACGTTGGCCGTGGAGCTCGCCGAGGCCGGCATCACTTGCCGCGTAAGGAACGCTGGATGAATCTGAATCTAGCCGCCCCCGGGAGCCAAGATTGCACCTCCCGGGGGCAGCGGACAACGGAAGCTAGGTTGTAGGCTAAGGTTTAGAACCTTTGCTCTGATACCATGTTATTAAATGATTGTGTGTATTGAAGAGATGACCAAAGGGCGGTATATATAGGAGTACAAGATAGAGATAAGGATATGTTAGAGATAGATTCTATCTCTAACATATCTCTAATACCTTATCTCTAATATATCTCTAACATCCACGACCATCTATAAATCATGTGACCTTGCCCAATTAAAATTATGTAAGCTTTGACAAAAGAAAATTCCCCGGGCAACCAGATATATCTCCAAACATCCTCCAAACATCCTTGTCACCTGTAATATTAATCTGCCGAATGAGCTGTTCGATTTGGCAAAATTGCCAATATGCTTGCATAGACAGGGGAATGGAAGAGTTCCTAAAGGTCCTGAGTTTGGCAAACCTGTGTTAGTGTCAAATTCTGAACTTTAACTAATGAAAATAGTTCAGGGTGTTGAAGCATGAGGAGGTTATTATTCCATGAGTCTTGCCAAAAGAAAGCAGTTTAGCCATTGCCTACGGAACAATTGGCAATGTCTTTGTAGACAGTGAGTAGCTTCAAATTTTCTTTTCACCAAAAGGATCCTTCAGTATAGTTTGCGGGTATTCGGTTGTTCCAGTAGTAAGTATGCCAAATGAGATTCACACAAGGCAACTGAGCCTTATTAAAGAACTTGTGCATATTCTTTAGGAGAAGAGCATGTATGCAGCCTAGCCCCCCTTGCGCTTTCGGTCGACAAACCATTTTCCATGATGCCATTTATGGCTTCTTTGCGTTAATATGCCATTGATGGCTTCTTTGTGTTAATATCCAAACCTCTCCACAACCAGTGCTTTATGTAGTTGTCTATTTGCCTGATGACAGTCTGGGCAGCTTTAGGCGACACATGGAAAATTGGGAGTTGTGTGAAAACTGAATTCACTATTGTCAACTTTGCACCATAACTTAGAAATGCTGAACAACTAGCTAGCCTTCTTTCTATTCTCTGAACCAGGGAAACAAGTCCTCCACCCTTGGTTTTGTTAGACCAAGGGACAGCCCCCAAATAAGTGGAACGGAAAGAATCTAGTTGGCAATCAAAAGTTTTTGCTAGATGCTGAGCTTTTTCAGAATGTACATTGATTGGCACCATGAAAGATTTGTGGTAATTCACCTTGAGTCCTGTAGAGCATGCATATGTGTTGAGGATAGCCTTTAAGCATAAAAGTTGTCTTGCACAAGCAGGAATAATTACTAGGGTGTCATCAGCATACTGAATTACAGGAAAATCAGGACAGACACCGACCTCTATTGGAGGATGAAGAAGTCCTCTATTCATGGCTTTATTGAGAATGGATTGAAGCAGATCAGTTACCAAAACGAAGAGAAGTGGAGAAAGAGGGCCCCCTTGTCTAACACCCTTCTTGCAATGGAATTTCTTTCCCGGTACCCCATTCAAAAGCACTGAGGAGGTACTAGAAGTTAAAATTGATGCTATCCAAGCTATCCACCTATGTCCAAATCCTTTATATCCAGGGATGGAGCATAGTGAGGGCCGACGTGGGCCGTCCCCCCCCCCCCCAGCTTTTTTTTTTTTAAAATGAACACCGTGTATGCAGCCTCAACCCTTAGGTATGCACCTCAGGGGCCTACCCAACCCAATAGCCCATACTCCATCTGTTTTCGTCCCTGGTAGCCTGTAGCCTGCACACCTGACTACCTGAGGGCTGAACCGCTGATGCTAAGGAGTGAGGTCCGTCTTAGCCTCTTAGTCTTAGGAGTTACTAGTTAGAACTTAGGAGAGAATTGAGGTTGAGGACTGAGGAGACGAGACAACTACGAGGAGCAAACCTAACGAGTGACGTTAGCCTGAGGGCTGAGCCGCTGATGCTAAGGAGTGAGGTCCGTCTTAGCCTCTTAGTCTTAGGAGTTACTAGTTAGAACTTAGGAGAGAATTGAGGTTGAGGACTGAGGAGACGAGACAACTACGGGAGCAAACCTAACGAGTGACGTGGAGAAACCCTGGGCCTAGGCGGCAGGGGCGCTGGGTGCGTGACGAGCCTGAGCCATAGAGCGTCAGAGCCAGGAACAGGAAGGGCGACCGGCTGCGCGACAAGGCGCAGCGGTCACGCGGGTCGGCGGCGAAGCCGGAGCCCAGAGGACCGACCCCCTTACGATTTTGTTGAAGCTCCGTCTCTGTTTACATCTCATGATATCCAAAATTACTTTATGCTCAATTGTATAGAATGCCTTTTCAAAATCTAGTTTGAGCAAAATGATCTCTTTTTTGGATTGTTGGCATTGATAAAGGTACTCAAATGACCATACAAGGCAGTCCTGAATTGTTCTTGATTTGATGAAACCATATTGGTTAGCATTCACCATTTAAAGGATAGTACTTTGCAATCTGTTGGCCAATATTTTTATCAATATCCTTAGTGAGCAATTAAGCAGAGATTGGTCGAAAATCATTGATAGTGACCGGGTCATCCACGGGAGCATAAAAATATGAAGCCACTGTATCCCAGCATTTCTTTAAAAAATCAGACGCCTGAATTTTTGGCATTTCCAATCTAAATAGAATAGTGACAAGTGTGAGACTTATAACTGACCTCAGCTTGAGGTCAGGGAGGAAGCACCGGCGGATCGACGACGTGCAGCCATCCGCCGCGACGAGCAAATCCCCGGTGACCTCCACTGTTTCCCCAGTCCGGAGCACGCGAACCGTCGCGACGACCCGGCGCTCGCCATCGTCCGGCACTTCGAACGACAGGAACTGGTGCCCCCAGAGCACGGTCACCGCGGCCGGCAGCTCCTCGTGCAGCCGCCGGTGCAGGTCGCCCCAGTGCGCCGCGCGGAAGTTGAAGCCCTCGTCCCTCGTCAGCGTCCGCGCCGCCTTAGTCTCGCTGTCCGTTGCTCGATTCTGCGGTGGCAACAGAAGCACACGTTGACGAAGGCAAGGAAGCCAAATCCGCAATAGATCACTCGCTCCCTACGAGAGTGGCGAATCGGCAAGGACGGCGGGCTTACCAAGTCGATGGCGAGCGGCAGCGTGGCCGGGTCGAAGCCCCACCCGGGGACCCAGCGGGAGAGCATCTCCATAGACTGCGCGTCGAGCCCCAGTCCGGCGCCCGTGCCGCCTCCGGCCTCCGGCGCCGCCGCCTTCTCCACCACCACCACCTTCCAGCCCACCTCCGCCACCGCGTGCGCGCACGCCAGCCCCGCCACGCTCCCTCCCACCACCACGGCCACCCCCTTACCCATCTCTCCACTCGCCGCTTCTCCCACCTCCCAAGCCTCCTCCATATCGTTTTCTGCTGTCTATACGGCACCTAAAAAGAAAGATTCCATCTTGGCCGGCCCGCGCACGCGCCTCCACGCGTCCCGCGTCGCCGCCACACGCCCAGGATGGCGACGGCGTGCCACCACGGCATGCCGCTGCGCGACTGCAACCTGCTGATCAGGACCCTCGCGAGGCGCGGCAGCTTCGCGCGTGTCATGGCGGTGTACTACGACCTCCGCGCCCGCGGCCTCGTCGCGGACAGCTTCACCTACCCGTTTGTGCTCAAGGCCGTCGGATGCTCAAGCTGTCGGTGGGACGCGTACACCGCGATCTCGCTGCTGGAGATGTACACGATACTGGGCCGTGCGGATGTTGCGCGGAAGTTGTTCGACGAAATGCCGCAGAGGGCGCTGGTGCTGTGGAATATGATGATCAGGTGCTACGCCAGGTGCGGGCGATACGCAGCAGCAGTTGTTTTTGCTGAGGAGGATGGAGAGAAGCGGTCTCACACGGTCACACCCGATAGGTTGACGTTGGAGAGCGCGGTGACCGCGTGCTCCAGAGCAGGGGACCTGAGCTTGGGAAGGAGGATTCATAACTACATGGATGGGGTCTTCGCGTTCAGCCTCCCACTTGCGAATGCGCTGCTGGACATGTACATGAAGAATGGTTGCTTGGAAGAGGTTGTGAAATTGTTCGAGCAAATGCCGGCGAGGAACATCATTTCTTGGACTATACTTGTGTCGGGATATGCCCTTGCCGGGCAGCTGGACTAGGCGAGAGTACTCTTCTACCAGTGCACTGAGAAGGATCTAATTTTCTGTGGACTGCAATGATCAATGCATGTGTGCAACATGGATGCTTCGAGGAGGCTCTGTCATTGTTTGGAGACATGCAGATGCAACGGGTTGAGCCAGACGGGTTCACTGTTGTCACTCTCCTAACATAATAATAATTATTATTAGTTCCTGTCTGTCGCGAGTCACTATCGTCAGTTCAACTAACGATATGGTCATCTTCTCATATAAAAACTTGATGAAATCCTAAAATTCAACACATAACTTATTTGTGTTAAAAAAAAAAAGAGGAGGCAAGAAAGAGAAACAGAGGGGACGAGAAAAGCTAGCGAACCACTACCCGTCCGGTTGCCCACCTATAAGGTAATTTTTTGAACCGAATGGATTACATAGTTTTGGATGTACGGTTGCGTGGTGCAATATTTTATACATAATTCTTTTCAGTGGGTAGTCTTGTTTTAGATATGTGGTTAATCGTGGAAATGTTCTTCATGGTGCAGTGCGTCAATTATGTCGAACGTCACTAATATGAAAATTTACTACGGTATGGGGACTATTCTAAAGGGTCCCGAGGGGATTGATCTATGTTATTTTCAATCAGCGACCATGCCCCTACTAAGAGCATAGGGGCGTACATGGGGTCGCTGTGATGCCGTGGTTGTTTCACACATTCCAAGTGAACTGTGATATATGTATGATCTGATATTGAGTTGTCTTGCCCCCAAGCAACACAACCTACTTATTTGGAGTTAGTGCAGCTGAAGGGAACAAAGTCATGACAGTCATATCTACGTGTGGTGAGGGAGGGAGGGTGAGATTTGGTCCTTCTGGCTCAAGCATACACCAATCCCATTCTTGCATCCGTGGCTGAACAAGAAGGGGGTGGTGATGCCGAAGAAGAAGTCGGTGACTCCGGCCACAACGCGGCGCACACAGTACCCGAAGCTCCCAGAGTTGCTGATGCTGTCGACGAAGACACTAGAGAAGTAGCTCCTTCAGTCAGGCAGACTAGTGGGCTTGTTGACAAGGGTGAGGAGTTGGAAGCTATAGTGCAAAGAATGAACGGGAATCCTGGGACTACAATGTATTGTCAGAAGATTAAGGATCCAACAACGAGGATGATGTGGACTAGCTGGCGGTACCATCCGAGTGGAACACATACCAATTCTACAACCTCGTCGTCAACGAAGGCTCCCGTGTGCCGTGGAAGTACGACTAGAGCGAGGTCAGGCAAGGAGCTATGTACAAATGCAAAGAGGTCGTGCAGGAGGCGGTCAAATTCTAGGCCTTGTCGGTGCGGCACACATTCACAGTCGTCAAGTCTAACCCAGGATGCTATGACGTGAAGTACGAAATAGAGGGATGCTCTTGGCGAGTGCACGCATTTTAGCCGAAGTGGGACGCCTACTGGAAGTGCTCTATAGTTGTCCCGCACACATGCGTCGTCGCTGAGTCAGTGCAGTCTCATATGAACCTGTTATCAGACTTCATCGTCAACCTCATGTATAGTGAGATCGTGGATAATCTTGATTTTGAGCCACGATCCATCATTCGTACGATTGAGGCAAGGTTTCAGTACACAATCAGCTATGCAAGGTTTCGAGGGCAAAACAGAAGGTAGTGGAGTCAAAGTTCGCTACGTTCGAGAATTCCTAGCACAACCTCCCCGGGCTACTCAGACATACAAGACATGAACCTCGGCACTCATGTCGACATTCAAGACGCCACTACACATTCGAAGTGGACCGATAAGAGGGTATTACAGCGAGCATTCTTTGCCTTTGGTCCATGCATCAATGCATTCCGGCACTGCCGTCCAATCTTGTGCGTAGATGGCATATTCCTGACAGGAAATTGCAAGGGCCAGATACTGACCGCAATAGTGACGGATGACAACAATCAAGTTCTTCTGTGGCATTCGCTTTCATTGAAAGTGAGAACACGAACAATTGGTTGTGGTTCCTAAAGAATGTGAGGATTTCTGTTGTACAGGGCCGTCCAAATATATGCATCATTCATGATCGGTATGCCGACTTGCTCAGTGCAATAACCCAGCTATAACAAGGAGATAACCAACCACTTGCATGGGCGGATCTGCAAAGCAAGTCGTGACCTGATGAACTTGTTCAAGCGGTCGTGCAACCAGAATCAACAACGAAAGTTCGAAGCACTCTGGAAGATTCTGGAAGAGCGGACCCAGACGCACAGAAGGGAGGCAGCGAAAAGGGCCGCTCCAAGTGCTAACCAGGCCCCCGAAGCATTGCCACGGCTACCCACAGATGGTCCCAGTCTGACGAGGAGGACGGGGGCGCAGGTGAAATGCTTCTAGGACTGGATTGAGTACGAGCCTAAGGAGAAGTGGTTGTTGTTGCATGACAGGGGTGGTACGCGATATGGTATCATGACAACCAATCTAGTCGAGGTTTACAACTGGGTCATGCAGCGCGCAAGGTGCCTCCCTTTGGTTAGAATTGTGGAGGCAATTCTTCACGGTACGACAAACTACTTCGTTGACAGAAGCAACAATGCATCACTCGCCATGGTAAATGACAGAGTACTCTACTCCGCCATGATCACCAAGTACATGGAGGAGAAGAGCAAGGGTGAGATGCATCGCGCATTCAAGATGGCATAAGGGAGCTTCTCTTTGAGGTAATGTGAAGGGATAAAGGACACCGCGGGATGAACCGCGAGAGGATTACTCACGAGTGCACGCTACGCTGCTCTAGTTGTGTATGCACTTGCAACAAGCACCTTCTTCTGCATAGTCCCTACTCCCATGTCATGACCGCATGTTCCACGATGGCGTAGCATCCTGGGTAGTACCTCTCTGATTACTTCAACAAGGAGGCGGTGATGCAAACATAGAGTGCGGAGATGTATGGTTACGTCGTGGTTGGCCATTTCACTGGCCATCTGAGCTGGGAGCAACTAATCTGGGCCGCGGACATTGAAAAGCTGAAGGAAAGGCCGGCCATGCGGCAGGTACAGCGCATCAGGAACGATATAGACGAAGCAGAACCCAGACGTCGTACGAAAAAGTGCTCTATTTGCAGGGAGTCTGGGCATACCTTCGAGAAATGCTCGACGAGAAATCCTCGGGACGAAGGAGACACCGGCACTCTGTGGGGACCTTATCTTCTAACCGCGTCAAAAACTAAGTGTTACGATATTTTGCTCAATGTTATGTAATATTAGTGTGATATGTCTTAGTTTTGAGTAATGGCAAATTCACATTATTTTATCTTCCTTGCCAACTTGTGGGAGGAGTTGGGATTGTGCGTGTCTCTCTGTCTTTTGTTCACATTTACATGATCTTAACTTCGGTCAATTTACTCCATGTACCAAAAGTAAAGTGCGAGGTAAGGAACCGAAATACATTAGAGTCCGCAAACAGAAGAACGTTACACATGTTCACATGGCGCGATGGTTTGGCTAATTGATTTAGTTATCCCTGCTACTACTACGATACACTAGGACACGAGCAACTGGACCATGTAAGTATACATGCATTTAGAAGATAGTAAAAAACATGGCGGGTAGGACGGGGGACTACTACGGAATACCCAACCTATTGCGTGGACCGGGGCTATTTACCCTTCATTATGAACTCGGCGTTGTACTCCTCACCGGCCTCCCTCGCCTTGGCCGCCATTTCTCTCTTTTTCTCGCGCTCCCTCTCGCGAGCCTCGCGCTCTCTGTGGTTGCACGCTTCGAGATGAGCTTTCGTCTCCGACGGATACGCTCGTTTTGCTCATTATTGCGGTGCTCCTCCTCCCAGATCTCGTGGGCCCTTTTAGCATCCCACTCCTCGTAGTCCATACGCCACTGGTCGCGTGTGTGGATCTCTTGGTCGATCCACTTGCGGTAGCCACATAGTGGATCCAGGGACTATGGGTAGACGACAGAGGTTGTTAGTGCATACTTTGAAAGAGTAATGTTAGGGGAACATACTGTAACTGGTCCTTACCGGTTGCCGATAGCTGCTCGTGTCTCAATGGCGGTCGGGATAGTCCGAGGAGTAGTTCGTGCAACTCCAGTAATGCATGCCCAGGCTTGGTCGCTGCTTGGACTTGAAGAACTTGAATGGGTCTCTGCACCAACAGAGAGGTGGCGTCTCCCGCTCGGGCGGCCCCTACGGCGAAGGCTCGGTGGGCATGTTCTAGACGGGGTTGCTGCTTCGGGGGATGGCGTCATTGTGGGGAGGTGCTCTCCTGACACACGCCCTTTGTTCATCTAGGGCCACAGCACACCTTACAAGTTCGCGGATATCTTCCCATTGCTTCTCCATCTTAGCGAGATTTGTGTTGAAGTGTTGATGAAGGAAAACCCGCCGTGGAATGGGTAGTACTTATAGGCCAAGGCGGCCCTGTGTACACAACTGAATTGCAATTTGGTTTATGGAAATTCGCATCCGCAAGGCATCGCTGCGCAAAGCTGACTGTTGGGTCACGTCGCTGCGCAAAGCTGACTCGTTAGGTCACGTCGCTGCGCAAAGCTGACTCGTTGGGTCACGTCTCTACGCAAAACTGACTCGTCGGGCCGCATATCTATGCAAATATGTCTCGTTGGGTCACGTCACGGCGCAATACTGACTCATTAGGTCACGTCTCTGCGTAAAGCTGACTCTTTGGGTCACGCTCTGCGCAAAGCTGTCTCGTTGGGTCACATTGATGCGCAAAGCTGACTTGTTGGGTCACGTCTCTGCGCAAAGCTAACTCGAAACCAACAGTACTCAGAAAGTGTGCACACTAAAAAGAGATAATGAAACACCATACTACAATTACTATAGTTGTACAAAAATTAATATTTACATGACACAACTGAACAAACGTCTACTGGCAGCCCCTCTTGTGCGTACCTGCATGTCGCCCCCATCTGTGCTCGACGCTAGTGCGAGTACGTAAAAGGATCAGGTGGCGATGTACCCGACTGGCGCGAGGAGTTGGAGGTGGTGTGGCGACGTCGAGGTCCAGCGTCGATAGGGTCGGCTCCGGTGTCGATAGGGTCGGCTCAGTGCACTTGGCAGCTGAGATGCCTGGTCCTGGGGGAAGTAGAAGTCCTCAATGAATACTCGTCGTACGACAAGTCCGCTTCGTCCCAACTCGGTGCACGACCTGTGAAACATTACGTTACGCAAGCAAGCATAGGAAAACCGTGAAATAGGATGTTACGAAATCAAACAAGGTAGTCATACCTGGGTGCACAAAGGTAGTCGCAGACGACTATGCGTACTCCTGCCCCGTGTATTGGTGGAACTGAGGACCTGCAAGAGAAGATTGTCGTTAGTAACTAGTGGAGTTCGAAATAAAGTAGCAGAAGTGAATGTGTTATGCTCACCTGCAAAATGTCCCGAGGAGCTCCCACCACAATGCCACGAGGACCCACCGGCCACGTACGGGGGAGGAGCCTGTGGTCGTGAGCTACCATGGCTGCCCCCTCGTCCACGCACTGGTGAATGTGAATGTGTCCTCGGCTTGCGACAAGTCGCGATCTGGATCCCTCGCCTCACCTTCTCCGCGATGCGCTGTAAGAGCCCTCTGGCCTCCCTAAGCGACAACTGTTGCGTCCGGCCTGTCAACTCAAGGATCTCCAAGTGTAGATCCACATACACACGTAATCAAAAAGTTGAAAACCTAAATCTAGCTAATTAAATATGAAGTACCGACCGTATCAATACATACCACGTGGTAGAATGCGGAATCGGATGTGTGGGGTACATGTCGAATGTCGTAGCCTTGTGTCATGGTGGGTCGACCACAACCTGGACACAGCGAAGCCTTGTCGACTACCGTATCACTCCATGTAGACCTACTCCCCGGGGTCGTAGGGAGCATCCTCCAAGACGACATCGGCGTAGGCGCTGAGCCAGCACTCAATACAAGGGAACATCCTCTCCACCCGGTGGTAGTACCATGAACTCCCTTCCTAGTGTACCTGTGAACGACAAGACAATCATTTGGTACGTATGTAACGCAGATTGTACTAAAGAATGAAAGTGAAAACTAACCCATGGACGTGGGCCGGCAGCCGCGCCTGGGGTGGGACTCTTGTCGGATCGCCACGTCGGCACCGAGGCCACGCAGAGGAGGCAGCGCCGGCAGAAACCGTGGTGGCGGCGGCGGATGGCGGCGAGGCAGCGGCGGGGCAGTGGCAAAACGGAAACCTGGGGAGACGGTGGAGCTCTGGGAGGTGGTGGCTTGGCTCAGGCGGCGGTGACTCACCGGCGGCGGCGACAAAGGGCGGCGGCGGTTGTCGGACAAAACCGAAAACGGCGAAACAAGCTCTGGCCTCGGGCGATCAGCGCAAAATGTAGCCCTTGCAAATGCGGACCTTGAGGCGGTGGAATCACGGCCGGGGATGGAGTGTCGACGGCGAAGTGTGGCGGCGAAGAGGCTTTGGCCGTGGGCGGTCTTCGCGATGCGGCATAGAACGAAGACGATCTGGGCGGCGCTTGGGGTTTTGGAGGAGGAGGAGGCGAAGAATTTGGTGCGGGGCTCGGGCCTTAAATAGCACTGGGGCGGGGACTCTGCGAGGGAAACGGCGGCGGCGGCGATCGGGCGAGCGGGACTCGAGTCCGGTTGAAGACGATACATCGTGGCTGCATGCAAGCGAGGCCACCGGCAAATGCGAGCGAGGCGTGGAGATGGGCCGAGGGGTTGGGCCGGATTGGAATAGTGATTGGGTTTCGGCCAAATTACTGTTTCGAAAAATAGAATATGTTTTTCTTTTTAGAAAATAGCAGAAAATCCAAAAGGCAAATAGAAAATAGCAAATGAACTCAGAAAAATTCCAGAAAATTCTAGAAAATATATCTAAGCTCATAGAATCCAAATAAAATAATTTTGATAATAGTTGATGTTGGAATTAATCATGTTAAATTGTTTTGATCTCTGAAATTTCTAATTAAGCTTTAACTTTAGTAGAAAAATTCAAATGGTTATTTTTCTTTTAAAACTTTAAAACATACCAAATTTTTGGGATGTTACAGGCAGTCAGACCGGCAGGCACTTGTGGTCAGACCGCCCGTGGATCGGTTCGGCCGCAAAGACACGGTCCGAGGCCGGTCGTGAGGCGATCGGCCATTGTGCGACGGTCCGACCGGCAGAACCTTTGGTGGAGTTTGGGGCTAGGCCAAAAATAGAGTGTGTAGGCAAGAGAGGGGAGTCTCCTACACTTGGTCTCATATTTTTTAGAGCTTCTAGTCAAAAATTCTATTCAATTGAAAATTCAAGAGAGTTTCGGATTTTCACGATGGAATTTTGGCTAAGTCTTTTCGGGCGGTCTGACCGGCGTTCTGCAATCGGTCAGACCAGTTAGAAATCGGTCAAACCGGCCAGGTAGGATGGTCAGACTGGATTCCACTTATTCGTCGGCCTTCTTGTCGACGTTGTGTTTGGTTATGTCGAGTGCATGAATTTCAATGCTTTAATATTGCATATTGCATGGTTGAGCTAACATGGGTCAAGTTGTGAAGAACTTGTTCCCGGAGACGGTTTCTTTGTCTATTGCTGTGCAGGTGGTTTGCAGGTCAACGAAATCAACGGCGAGTAGGATCGGGACTAAGCTTGGAGAGCTAAGGTACATAACGATCATGGATGCCGGGTAGAGTCGTGTGACTCAAGCATGGTGCAGAATGGACAAGATGGTTCGAACGAGCAGTTCATTGCAGCTGGTTGGATCAAGCGGCGCGGGGGTCGGTGCAAGTGCCTTGGAGGTACCGATGAAATTCGGACGGGAGAGACTTGCCGACATGATGAGAGCCGCTGATCAACCTATACGTGGTGAAGCAGGCGATTGCTTCAACTCAAATGTGTGTGTTTGTGTCCCGTGTGTTTTGGGCCTTAAGGGGAGCCCAATAAGTGAACTCTCTCTAAACCCTAGGCCTCACTATAAATAGAAATGGGGAGTTGGAAAACCCTCCAAGCATTTCATTTGTAAAAACCCTAGTTAGGGTTAGGATTTGGAGAGGAGAGGAGAGACTAGATTCTAGAGAGGAGATTTGTGTGTGTGTACTGATCTTCTTAGCTTTCAAAGCTATAGGAGAAAAGTACATGCTGAATTTGATTAAAGTCAAAAATCAAGAAAAACGTCTATTCACCGCCCTCTAGTCGCCTTTCCGGTCCTACACTATCAACTATTACCCAAATCGAATCGTAAACTAATCGAGTCTAGGGCAAACCGAAAATGAAATTCATTTCGATTTCCTCCCATTTCTACTCTAGAATCTTCAAGGGTTGCAACAGACCTGCTGACCACTGAAGTTCTGCCTTTACTTTCTGACACACGTCACACAAGGTGACAAACTCTGCTACTTCTTGCTTTAAATTTGGCCACCAAAACTTATTCTTAACATCTTCATACATCCTAGTACTTCTAGGGTCAATGGAATACTTCGCGTCATGGGCTTCCTTTAAGATTAGCTGTCTCAATCCATCGATGTTTAGCACAAAGATACGTCCATTAATCCAAAGTATATCTTGATCATCCTTTGTGAAGTCCTTTAATTTACCTTCTCCTATCTTAAGCTTGATATCCGCTATCATAGGATCCTTTGGTTGGGCAGTGCGAATCTACTTCTCCAAAGTAGACTGAACTTCTAAACTAACCAACAATCCTTCGGCTACCATTCTTACTTCAGCTTCTGAAACTCTTCGTAAAGTTTCGGATAATTCTATTTTACTTCTAAAGCATTGCAGTAGCTATTACGACTTAAAGTATCTGCAACAACATTGGCTTTCCTAGGATGGTAATGGATTCCGAGATTGTAATCCTTTATTAACTCTAACCATCTTTTCTACCTCATGTTCAGATCAGACTGAGTAAAAATATATTTTAGACTCTTATGATTGGTGTATACCTCACAGCGATTACCGATGAGATAATGACGTTAAATCTTTAAAGCATGCACTATGGCAGCTAATTCCAGATCATGGATAGGATAATTCTCCTCATAAGGTCTCAATTGCCTTGACGCGTAAGCGACAACTATTCCTTCTTGCATTAGGACGCATCCTAATCCTTAAAACGAAGCATCACAGTAGATATTAAAATCTTTTCGGATGTCTAGCAGAATTAATATTGGGCTGATGTCAAACGCTTCTTCAATTCTTAAAAAGTTTCTTCACAAACTGCAGTTCAAGTGAACTTTTTCTCCTTCAACAATTACGTAAGAGGTTTAGCAATCGTTAAGAATCCATTAATGAAACGGCAGTAATAACCCGTCATTCCCAAGAAACTGTGAATCTAAGTTACTATCTTGGGTTGCTCCCAATGTAACACTGCTTTAACTTTACCGGGGTCAACTGCTACTCCTTCGGCTGTCATCACATGACCAAGGAAACCGACTTCCTTTTTTCAGAAATCGCACTTGTTAAACTTAGCATACAACGAATGCTCCCTAAGTTTCTTCAAGATTAACCTCAGGTGTTCATCATGTCCTTCTTCTATCTTGGAATAAACCAAAATATCATCAATGAATACTACTACAAACTTGTTCAAATATTCCATGAATACTTTATTCATCATGTTCATGAAGTATGCAGGGGTATTGGTCAGACCAAAGGATGTGACTAAGAACTCATAATGTCCGTACCACGTTGAGAAAGCGTTCTTCGGTATATCCTTCGAACAAATCTTTAACTAATGGTAACCTGATCGCAGATCGATCTTTGAGAACACTCTGGTTCCTTTCATCTGATCAAACAAATCATCAATTCTGGGCAGTGCATACTTGTTCTTGATAATAACTTCATTGAGCGAACGGTAATCGATACACATTCGCATGCTTCTATGTTTCTTCCTGACAAACAAGACTGACGCTCCCTATGGTGATGAACTAGGTCTCATGAAACCTTTATCAAGAAGTTCTTCAATCTGTTTCTTCATGTCCACCAACTCATTTGATGGTATTTGATAAGGTTTCTTGGAAATCGGTGCTATTCCTGGTACTAGATCAACAAGAAACTCAATGTCACGGTGTGGTGACATTCGTGGCAATTCCTCTGGAAATGCATCTGGATATTCTCTGACAATTGGTACATCCTCCAAAGCAACGATCTTCAAGTTATTAACTAATAGAGGTCCATCACGTACTGAGGTAGCTAGAAACTCCACTTTCTCCTCATTTGTATCCTCAACTGTTACGGCTCTTCGGCCACAATCTAGCACGGCTTTGTGCTTTGATAACCAATCCATGCCAAGAATGAAATCTAAGGTTTGGGTGTCTAAGACAAATAGGTTGGTTAGAAACTCAACTCCAGCTATTAGTAACTTAGCTCCTAAACATATCACTCTAGAGCTTAACTCCGCTCCAGGTGATTGAACTAACAGAGTATGCTTAAGATGCATAACATTCAAATTGTTCTTGGTTGCAAAAACTCAGAAACAAACGAATGCGAAGCTCCATAATCAAATAGAACTAATCGTTAGCTCTTGATCTCATTCGGTTGCCTGTGGTGAATTGATGGGATTCCACTAAAGTTTATTTGTTCTGCTGCTATTTATTTCCTGTCAGCCCTGCATGGCTTAATAAATGTAAACTCGGCCATAAGGTCAAAACCCTTATTTGTTATTCAAATTAATCATTTATGCTATTAATCGTCTTGTGTGGGTCGATATTCATAAATATTGACACTGTGTGCACTAGTATGATCCTGTACTAATGTAGAATACACAGAGGGTCCATAATTGTATTTTTTGGTTCCGACAAGGACCCCACATGCCATAGACACGATGTATGGTGGACTGGGTTTACACTAGATCGGATCTGGGTTAGGATTTGGATCTGAAATGCAGGCGCTAACTCAGCGGACACTTAGGGTTAGGTGACGATGTGGCGCTGAGGTGGCTGCCACATCACTGACCAACGGCGAGGGCTCGGGTTTCTATGTTCGTCGGCGAACGGTGGCTCCTCATCGACGATGGGTGGTACCGACGCGAAGAGGACGCTATTGCGGTGCACGAGGACAACAGTGGCGGCCGGCGGCGAGGTTTGAGCAGAGAAGAAACTTCGGCTATTATTAGCGACGAGCTCCGGCGATGCTCCGGCAACGAAGAAGTGTGCTGGAGGTAGAGCTCGGGACGACGGATCCAGTGGTGCAGTCCTCTCTTGGGCCGCCAGTCCAAGCCCAAGTTTAGTCTCCTAGGGGTACTATTTAAGTGGTACTGTTCCAAAAAATTAATCGCTTCTTCCAGATGTTCTTCTAATAGGTCCTCAATTTACGTCTCTTTTCAAGCACAACATCATATCCTTAACCATATCATAGACCTCTTTCCCTCTAAAAGCCCTTGAAGCTGAACCATGCTTCTAATTTCCATCGAATTATTTCTTCATCTTGTGGTACGGGTGATACTTGGGAAGGAACCTACGGTGACGCATGTTCACAGTGTTACGTGAGTTGTTCAGCCACACACACTCAGTATCACCTAAATAGTGCGGACAGACTTTGGCTCCTTTTGTAGTAAACCCAACAGGTTACTAAGGGCAGAAAAATCATTGATGGTGCAGAACAACATACCACGTAAAGTGCAGTTCTCTCGTTTGTACGCATCCTATACATGTACCACTTCGCTCCACAGTGTCACAAGATCTTCCAGCAATGGTGCTAGGTACACATCAATATCGTTCTCAGATTGCTTCGGCCCTTGGATAAGTAGTGTCATCAAAATATACTTTCGCTTCATACACAGTCAAGCATGAAGGTTGTACATACATAGATTCACGAGCCAGGTACTATATCGGCTTCTCATATTATCCAAAGGATTCATTTCATCTGTACTCAACTCAAATCTTATATTCTTCGGTTCCACACCGAAGTCTTCGAAACTCCTATCGAAGTTTCTCCACTGAGCAGAATTAGCAGGGTGTCTTAACTTTCCATATTTCTTGCATCCTTTCGGTTAGCAAATAAATGCTTCAAGCGGAGAATTACAGGCAGATACCACAACACCTTAGCAGGAGGTCCTTACTTCACCTCGATACCCTCACCATCATCAGAGTGATTCTTACGCTTGTATCGAGATGCTTTACACACCAGGCAAACATGCAGGTCTGCATACTTTTTAGGGTAGAGGATACAATCGTTCGGATATGCATGTATTCTTTCTACTTCCATTCCCAATGGACAAAGAACCTTCTTGGCATGGTAGGTGGTTCTGGGTAACACGTTTCCCTCCAGAAGGATATACGCTAGGAGACCTAACAACGCCGTGAAACTCTTGTAGGACCAATCATTGCTTGTCTTAAATTTCAGCAGTTCAAGCACGGATGACAACCTATGTATCGCGTAGCATCTGATCCATTAAGCCCTTGAATTTACCAAACTCTATTTCACTATAGCTCCCTTCTACGTCGTGTAGCAACTGATCCAGATTATCATCGTGTAATCTATCCTTATCGAAAGTACAGTTCACATCTGGCATATCGTTGTCTCTCTCGACGGTGTTACTACCTTCTGATATAATCTGCTCTTCACTGTGACTAATCTTACATGTATACTCCTCATTGAAACCCCTTCAAATCAAGTGCGCTTTGATCTGCGATGGGTTGGTAAACATCTTCATAGTATCGTAATCAATGCATGGACAATACATGAATTTTATTCCCTTCTTCAACATATCCTGCTCGACAGCTATTCTAAAAGCAGACACACCATCAATTCACTCACACGGTTCTCTACGTACATCCAGCTTCGGTCTATCTGCGCTACGCACGTAACAAATTAATGTTAAACTATATTAATGATCCTAAAGTAGCTAGCTACAAAATATTCATGAAGCAATATATATATATATATATATATATATATATATATATATATATAAAGCAAGAATATATTGAAGTAGATAAGGAGTAGTGAGACCCATTCTTAAATTTCAGCAAACTACCAAGCTAGATCTAAACCTAGCTATCATCTCTCTATATTATAATGCATATAATTAGAAGCAAATACTAACCTTATATCACCAAGAACAAATAGATCTACAAGCACACTTGCAAATCAACGATATTCTTTCACCAAACTCCCCAAAGCCGGCCACCACATTCAGGGCTCACTGAGACAGATATGTCGAGATCGACCGGATATTTAATAACAGAGTACATATCACACACACTTCCAACCACAAACCATCTGTGATACAAAATTATCACATATGGTTGTTGTTAAGAACCATCTGTGATACAAAATTATCACAAATGGTTCAAATTAAAAACCGTATGTGACGTCTGCAATTATCACAGATGCCTCTATTTCTGTGATATATATCACAGATGGTTTGTTCCACTAAACCGTCTGTGATAGTTCCTTCTATAGCTAAAAAATATTCTGTTTTTCGACTAGCCTCAGGAGTAAATATTATTGACTTGTTTTCACCAATCAGTAATGTCGTCATGTCATTATATTGAGACCGTTTACATAGAAGACAGTAAGATAAACACGTTATTCAGTAAACATGTTCAACATAGACAATAACTTCAACTCCAAACTGGATCTTTTTTTATCATTTCTTGTATTTACATATGGCCAAACAGCGTGGCCAGTCGTTTCTTACAAAATATTGAAAAAATAGAAATAAAAAATAAGCTTTTCTAGCGGCCCAAGTAGCATGTTACCTCCGTCTTCAAAACTTCGTAGGCAACGTCGTCGGCATCGGAGGGTTCAGGATCAACGCAGTAGCCAGAAACATGTCCATCCATTGACGCAATCGTTCGAGAGTTGGCCAAAAATGCTATGACTAAATAATCAAGTCGAATTGCGCACATAGGCTCTCTTCTCTTGCTCGAGGGGTCTCAACTTGGTAAACTCGGTCGCCTGCCGCCTCGATGTAGCATTCCAAGCGACGATAATCTTCCTAGAGACGTGTAACGTCGTTCTGGAGGACTACGTCGATGGCGAGGTTAGCTCACCAGAAGCTGCAGACCACCCGAAAGGCACGGTGGAGGAGGTCGTCTAGACGGCGGAACGTCACCGTCACGTGCCCTGGCATAACCTCTATCGGTGGAGAGAGGATACTATTGGCACAGTGTCCTTCTACAGCATCCGCCGACGGACGGACGGAGAGGTGCTTGTACAGGATGGCGAGGTAGGCCATCAATGCTGGCGACATGGAAAAAGAGTGGGGAGTCATTTCTTGAAAATTGTTTGTGCTTGAGAGTAGAGCGATGTGGGGATTCATCTTCGGTGGTAGATGATCATTTTTATAAAATAAGGAACAAATTCAGCATGTGAGATGAAGCGACACATCGGGGACGAGACGAAGAGACACATCGAGGAGCCAAAGCGGCATTGATGCGTTTAAGAGATACATATTACAAACACTTCCAACCACAAACCATTTGTCATACGTAATTATCACATACTTTTTTTAAATAAGAACCTTTTGTGAATTATCACAAACGGTTATAATTAAAATCGTCTGTGAATTATCACAAACGATTCTTATTAAAAAAAAAGTATGTGAAAATTATGTATTACGGACAGTTCTAGTCATCGCTAATAACATAGATGGTCACGCTTGTAAAGCCATTTATGATGATTACAACACTGTCGGATTATGGGGAACTGTTTGTGATGAGGCGTCCAGTATAGCCTTCTTTGTAATAGTGATAGTTCCTAGACATTTTGTCCTGGAGCTTAAAGTATGTGCTCCCATAGAACCACTGACCTCTATTATTCCTAGTGAATTGATAGAAGTGGCAGAAGAGACGAACAGAAGGGGAATGCCAAGGAAAGCTTTGCAAAGATGTGAAAAGACACAAAGGATTATGATAGAGTTTAATTGGTCCTAGATGGAAGAGCTCTATCTTGAAGTAATCTAGGACATCCGCTAGAAATTCGCTTTCTGGCAAACGAAACCAAGTTTTATGAAGGAAGAAAAGATGATGATCCGACCTTCTTTCGGATCGGAGTATCTTCGTCACCACAAGGGCTCCACTCGATCAAAGACCGCGCCGAGGAAGGTATCCTTGATCTTCTAGTTCTTGAATTCTACTCTCCGAATTTGAATATGAGAAGTTTTGGGAGCAAATATACACAAGAGATGAAGAGACTCTAAGATGGGATACGAAGATTGCAATGAGAGTGAATAGTAGTGAAGGAAAAATGAAGTATTTATCCCTCTTTACCATGGACCATTCACCCGCTCACCACAAACATCGGGTATGGTTTCCAAGAAAACTATAATCTTTTCCTTTCTCCTATATTTTCATTAAATGATTGGAATGATTATGCCTGATCAAATATTATCGATACACGTTTTGAGGCAAGAAAACCTTAACTGAATATTCTTTATTTTATTAAGCCTTGGGGCTAGCCGACGAGGATTCTTGACCAAATCAATATTTTCGGTCAAAGTCAGAGTCTTTGTCAAAGTAGGCCCACATGTCATATGTTATCTCTATAACAGTTATGAACCTACAACATACATTCAAAGGAAGTTTAATACGCTTTACTACGGCCCAACTGATCGATGACCAGTTTTTTTCATGAGACGACCAGCTATGGATATCGTCCGACCAGCTATGCGGTTTTGGATAGTTCCCGGCCAACAAAGTGATAGGGAGATATGACGGTTTCCTACGTGACTAACGGGAAAGCAGTTATTGGAGCATTTGGCAACTTCCAACAGTTGGTTAAAAGACGTGACGGTTCAAGACTCTTCTAAAGAACATGTGTGAAGATTAGAGGTGCATTTAGCGGTATTAACTACTACCCCTTTAATAACTATAAAGGGGGTAGCACATGTACTCTATAATAACATGATCATCATATAGATTCATTCAATTCTTAAAATTTTCAATCACAGTCATTATGATCATTTTGTAACACCTATTGTATTCTTATACGTACATTCAATGTGTCCACAATAATAAAGGGTCTTCATTTGATAGTGTTTTCACATTATTTCTGTATAAGTTCGATAGGGAACCCTGTGTTCCGATCATCGACAGAAATGGTAAACAATTTTGTTGTTCAGACTTTGGAAGTTTTGTTTAGAGAATTTTGAGCAAGACAACTTTGTCCACCATTTCAAAAGGTGGTTTGACCTATTTCTACTCCACTGAGAACTCGGTAATTGGAATGCAATAATTTTACAAGAATATTGCATGAAAATGTTAAAATCCTTCCCTCACAAAAAAAAACTAAATAATTCCTTGAAGAAACCTGCATTCCACACGGAACTTTGAAAATTACTACTTCTGTGGTGGTAATATTAGTACACACCCAACAATGTTTAGGAGTGACTCAGAATTGGAAATCACTTTTTAAGCAAGAAGTCACTCTAGATGTGCATAGAGTCAAGGAAGTTTTGAAAGGAAGCACTGGCATGTGGAGTAATGATCATACCGTCCTAGCGTCCTCTACTCACCAATACGTACGTATATAAACATAATGGCAATGGCCCCACGTGTCATCTTTGATAGGTTGAGCATTTAGGATATTCCCTATTTGGTGGCCTACTCCCTAATTATTACCATCATAACTCCATAAACCTAATTATTACCATCATAACTCCATAAACCTAATGAATGTACTTTAGCCTCCGATTGCAATGATGAGGGGATCAGGATTTGGATCTTGTTAGAATAATCATGAACTCCGGCCATGGCATTGAAGCTTTGCTTTGCATCCATGCTCGATCTACTTGGTGGGTCAGGCAATGGCTTGCAAGGACATCTCCGTTAATGCACTGAAAGTTTTCATGAGCAACCAAGCAATTTGCGCGTGGTATAGTATAACTTTGCGTAATTTTAAATTACAAAATTTATATTTTGCTACATAAATTTGAATTTTGGATATTTGATTTTTTATTTAATTAGCAAATTTTATTTTAAGATCTCTCTTTTTGTGTGAAAGAGAGGGTTTTGGAGGTAGGTCCATCGAGCAATTTTACATTATCAACATTTGAATGAAATGTAGTGCTACATATTTTTTCAAATTAACATATCTCTAAACCAACTATTAAATCTAAGTCTTTAAAAATAGGTCCACCAAATTGAGGGACTAATGTTTTCAGATATTTTTCAAATTGATAAATCTCTTAGACAACTATCAAATCCAAGCCTTTAAAATTATGATCCACTAATTTAAATGTCGGATACTTTTATTTTTTTTCTTGGAATTTATAGTATATTTCTCCTTTTTTTCTTAATAGCTCTAAACGGTATGTCATCAACTTTTAATATATAATCAACTTTTAATATATAATAGGTTAGACAAGATTTCTTTTCGACGAAGATTAAAGGTTAAGATCCCTCCCTTTTGCTTGCGAATATAAGCAGCTCCAGGTAATCAGATTAACCAGGTGTTGGGTTATGGTTAGTGCTCGGTCTACTCAGCTTGCTTGTGTGAGTAATTATGATTTTCTAGTGCGAGCATGCATGCATGAGTTTGTTTAGCGTTGGAAGTTCAATGGTTATCACAGAATTATCGTTTGTCGAATTTTGCTTCTTTTTTAGTAGTAGTATTGGTTATCAATGAGTTCTCGCAAGTCTTTACATAAAATTTGCAAGCTTTGCCATTGTAGGTTCTGTAGCTACATGGCATCTCTAACAGTGATAATCCTAGCTATCTTTTATCAGTCGTGTCACCCAAAATCCTAGTTGGGGAAGATAAAATGTGTTGTCTCTTATGCAAGAGATAATGTGTGCACACAAACCATCACAAATTGTGCGGATGTACGAGGAGGGAAGTTGTGAAAAATAATAATAATAGTTAGTGGATGATTTTAGAGATAAATTGTTGGAGATGTTATCTTCAGTGTTGTTTCTAAGTGAGTTGGAGTACTTAGAAACAACCTTAAGAGACGGACTATTGTAGATATCCTAATGTCTATCTATATATCTGCAAATAACTAGTGATATTCAAGGTACGTACCCCTTCGGTTTAGAGGTCTAGAAATCCCAAAATAATAATCCTTAAATAAGAAAAAAAAGAAAATCCCTCGATTCTCTAATTAATCGAGAGAAGATATACACCACTTATTTAGATGGGACCGTATTATAGCGGTGCAGATTAATCATATATAGATATTACAACTGTTACAGTTGTATAACAAATATAACTATATTTTTCAAATATATTAAAGTTATATATTTGACCACGAAATTGCGCAGGCGATTCCACCAATTATTTTAACACTAGTAGCTCT
Organism: Hsuehochloa calcarea; assembly: GCA_036346395.1. Classification (NCBI taxonomy): domain Eukaryota; kingdom Viridiplantae; phylum Streptophyta; class Magnoliopsida; order Poales; family Poaceae; genus Hsuehochloa; species Hsuehochloa calcarea. Next base: position 27,256,591 of record CM070603.1, on the reverse strand, counting down.
AAGCAAAAAATCACAAACTCATTAAAACTTCAAAATTGCAAAAAAAAAAAAAAAAACTTATGCATGTTTTTTGGGGGAATAGTTGAATTTATGACCTTGTGATTTGCTTAGAGATTCGAGCCCCGGCCGGTGAGGTCGTCTTCTCCTGCGGCGACGGCGAGTTAGGGTTTGGGGTTCACCGGTTGGGGTTCGAGGTTCGCCGGTTAGGGTTTAGGGTTCGCCGGAGCTCCTGAACTTAGAGAGAGGTCGGGGCAGCGAAGGACCGACGGCTGCAGGGGCGGATCTGGGCCTCAGGCAGGGTAGGCTATAGCCCAGCAAAAATTTCAGTAGATTTTTTTTTTGATATATAGGCCCAGCAAATTTTTTTGATAGTATCTAGCCCAAGGGCCATAGCCCACCCACGCTAGCCCAGCGGTAGCCCGCCCACAGCCACCCACACCTCCCATTATCTCAATCCCACCAGATCATGCGCGGGCGCCAGACCTAATCCCCCACCTCGCAACCTCGCCCGCCGCCGCCCCTCCCCCCTCCCTCCACACCCGGCGTCGCACCCTTCCTCCACGCCCGGCGCCGCACCCTCACCTTGTCCTCTGTTCCCACCCACGGCCTCTGTCCCCGCCCAGCGCTACGCCCTTGCTCTCCAACGATCTGACCCTACCAGGCGCCACACCCACGGCCTTCGTCCCTGCCCGGCGCCGCGGCCGCGACGCGGCCTCTGTCCCCTCCCGGCGCCGCAGCCATGCCCTCCCTCCACGCTTGGCGCTGCGCTCGTGCCCAGTGGCCAATACCCTCCTCTATGCGTTCTCTACTTCTCTTGATGTCTTCGCCTTAGGCTCAATTTTGTTCCCCAGATGCTGATATATTGATGTGTCTTGGCCACTGCAAATGACAAATCGAACAGCATAACATCCAATATAGAGTCAGTTACCTTTGTTTTGCAATTTCCAATTAGCTTACTAGTATATTATGCTCAGACAATGCGCGCAAAGCTCACCAGGGAGGCTGCTCATATGTTCATTAGGTGCTTGACTCAAAATGTAGAGTCCTACAAAGCAGTGGGTGAGTAGTCTTTTGGCCATTTGCTCTTATAGCCTTACACAAGAAGGTTGCAACTGATGTTTGTTAATTTCGACTTGCAGGAAAAACTTATCCGGAAAATATTGAAGCCAGTGTTGCTGTCTTGAGCAAAATAGCTGTTGATTGGAAGGAGGTGTCTCCTAAGCTCAGCTCTGAAGCTCTTAAGGCAACTGTGAAGAACCTAAAAGCTAAGGTATGCTAAGTGCTTAATTGCATAAATCGTTGTGTTGTGCACAAAGTGCTTGAGGCTTTTTGATGTCAAAATGAGATATATTCTCAGTCGAGGACAGTCAAGGGCTGAAGGCATTGACACTATTAACCATATGCAAAGCCAAGCTAATTGAAAATTGCAAAACAAAGGTAACTGACTCTATATTAGACCTTGAATTGGCTCCCTGTAAGTGCATATTGTTAATAAGTGCATTTCTTATTTAGGAATTAGTGCATATTGTTAATAAGTGCATTTCTTATTTAGGAATTAGAGATATAAAATGAAGAGGAGCAAGACATTGTCATATTATTTTCCAATACGAACACAAATGGCCCGAGATTATTTTCCAAGACAGTTGTGCAAAGCTTGTGCAGAAGAGACCACCAAATCCATTATTGATGAAATCTTCGTTATTTAGGTACTCAATTTGTATCTCTAAGATGTTATATTATTTATGTTTGCCATGTTTTTCTTATTAGATTTTATGTTGAAGCATTTTTGCTAAAGTTTCGTGTCAATGAAGTATTTGTGGCTTATTTTTTGTTATATCCTAGTGTGGGTAGAAATTAGCGTTAGTTTTAATATGTTAGCCTATTAGAATTTAACCTGATGTGTAGTCAAATCCTAGATCCGCCACTGGGCGGCGGCATTGGCGTCACCAGCCGCGAGCCGCGGGCTTGGGGGAGAGCGGTGGGCGGTGGGGGTCAGCGGAAAAGACAAGAATAAGAGAATATTAGGATGAGGCGGGAGGAAGTGGCAGATCCGCCGCCGAAGATGGGGAAGAAGGGCAGAGCAGGGCGACGAAGCCGAGTGGTGCAGGAGGAAAAGGTCAGCAGTGGTAGCAGCAGGGGAGGAGGAGGCGGGGGACAGCAGCGGGAGGGGAGAGGGGTTTACAAAAGGGCCTTTCGGACTAGGCAGCGGAGCGCGGCGCACAGGTGGAGGCGGGGCGGTGGGGGAGTCGGGAGGAGGATGATGTTTGTATTAAACGTGAGGTGAAGTCTGTACCGTTAGATCTAGATCCAGGTCTAATCCAACGGTCCAAAGAAATGACTGATTTTGTGAATTAAATCTGTCAAAAAAAATTTGACTGAGATATAGACATCCAAACTTAAAACTTTGGTCCCATCAACCCGTTAAAAAAGGGCTAAACGTCTGAATTAAATCTGGGGCGACCTTAACTTTTCATTTCGATAGCAAATCGGTAACCCTATCATATTGCCTTCTTCTCGACGTACTCGTTTGGACGAAAGGCGCCAGCGTATAGTTAAGGCCCACCTAAAACACAGGATTTTTTTTATAGAGATTGTCTTTACAAAATCCAATGTAAATCAAGTGAAATTCCCGCGTTCTAGTAAACGTACTTTGGGCTTAATGCTTTTTAGTTTTTTTGTGAGACATGCGTGTATTGGTTGGTGCCAAGAAGACTTCTCCATAGTTTCAGCTAGATGGTGGAGTATCAAATCTGCACCGAGAAATAATTACCGCATGATTCATAGTTACACTTTACCAGTACAAATTTAACTAGCCTACACCTAGAAAGGTTGGCTTTATTCCTTTGTTCCAAGGAGTACAAAACCCAAGTTGTTGATTTGGGCCAAACTCCTGGGAACAACTCCAAATGGAGGAGGAGACGAACTAGGTTTAGCTTTGCTGACCACTTTAGATCGACAGGGGCTTGTTTGGCGTGCACGAAAGCTCGTACAAACTCGGAGTGCGCAAACGTTGGTGGGCCGATCGAATCACCCCGCACTACTAAAATTCCACCATAGAAAGACCCCAGTCAACCGACTCTCATCTCCTTTTCTCGTATACGCACCGGCGGGGCCACATAACAGCCACCCCACGTATGGCATTGCTGAAGCAGAATTACTTGGTCACACTACATTTTCCAAATCAAAACCGATATGATCCTTGTTTGCAAAAAAAAAAAAAAAAGAGAGGATCCTGACGTAATATAGACCGTCCGATCATGTAATCAATATAGAGCAAGTTTCCAACCTGATTCCAACACATGTTTAACATGTGTTGCTTAGAGTAAACCCTCGCGAAGAAGAGGTGAAAACCTATGGCTCCCATGTAGCCACGCGTTGGCTTTACTCATGGTCTTATTTGGCACAGCTCAAGTGGTACCCAGATCTAACTTTATCCTCCTCTCGCTGTGACATTCCGAATCCGCCACTGTTACCGGTCATACGTGGTAGACGTTAACTGTACTAGGTTCAAACCAATTCCCCGACCGAACCGAACCCACCACCTGCCAGTGGTGGTCGACTACCCGTAACAGTTTTCTGAAACTTTTATCGTCAGCGAGCTAGCTGCTCGGTCGGTCCACCGGAACAAAAGAAAACACAGAACTCGGTGACCGTGCCAGCGTGTGCTCAGTTACGTAACACACACAAAAGCTACCGCAAACTCCTCTCTTCTTTACTGGCACAGCGGCTGGTCGCTTTCTCCCTCGCCTCGTCGCGGGCAGGGCATGCAATTGCATGTATCGTTGCTTTCTCTCGAGACCGCTTTGCTTGGCGATGCCTTCCTTGCCGCCGCGCCGGCCCGCCCTGCGTTGCATGCGACGCACGCTTTATTTCGCGGTGACCAACACGCTCGCAGGCAGCGACCGAGTGGGCACACTACAGCGACTCGTACGCGTCAAAAGGGTCATTCAAAAGTGAGACCCCTCGGTCGACAGTCGCCACGCCGGCCGGCTGCCTTTCTCGAGTTTTCACCGTGCGTAAAGAGACGCGCGCGGTAAATTAACCGTAGGCCAAAGCCAAAGAAGCGAAAAGAGGACTCGTGAGCAGGACTACTACAGGAGTAGTACTTGGGTAAGGAGTTAAAAGAAGCCGTGGAGTAAGTAAAAAGTATGATGCGAACAGGAGCGGATAATTTCTTTTGATCGAATCTAAAGTTTGCAAAGTGAATATAAAAAGATAATGAGTATTCGACACTATCTGTGTTCGACTTCGATTCTAAAGAAAATACAAATATGATACGGGATAAATGATATATATATATATATGTCCGTATGTATCGGTATGTCAGGTGGTACGAGGAAAGATTGTTGTTACTTCACTTAGTAACAGGGTATACTTAATTTTTTTTCTTCGACGTCTCAGCGGTTAGTTTCTCCGTGTTCACTCTGATTTCGCCCCAATTATCCAATGTCCTTGGTATGGGTGCAAAAGAAGCAAATATTTTTTGTCCAATCAATCAAATACTTACAAAGCGAATAAGGAATAGAGAAATGAATATCCAGCATTATATGCATCCAACTCTGATAAAAATATATAATATAATACAGAACAAGTAATATCGGTCGATATTCGCTCCGATTGCACGCTAAAAACGTCCCTTTGTGCCTGCGCGAGCACGGATGAGCTTTAGCTTAGGCTTGCCCCGGCTTAGCCCGGCTTAGCTTGCTTTCGCCTTTTCCCGGCTTTATATAAGCTTAGCCCCCTCCTGTTGCATGCCACTCTGGATGGGATCTTTGCTTATCCTCTACTTAGCCAGTACTGCTGCCGTAGCCAAGGGAGTTGCCGAGGAAGCTTAGCTAGCTAGGAACTATACTACTCGACAACTTGGAAGAGCTGCTATTCGGAGTTTTTGGACAGACTTCTGTCTCTCTTCTCTCATCAGGCATCAGGTACGCCTCTTGTAGTTGTAGCTGCTGGCTGTTAATACATCTTGTTTGTGTGTGTGACTGACGTGTATGTCATAAGTTTTTCCTTTAACTGATAGAAGCCTTTAACACTCGGTTGGATGTTGCTTAATCAGCTCTATAGCCATAGTACATGCCATCTTGGGAGTTCGTGGTTGTGAGCAACGAGGGAGTAGCTAGTTATGCGCGCAACGAGGGAGTAGCTAGTTATGCGCGCACATGCGGCTACGATAGTACTACTACTGTACCAGCACTTGTTCTGCTGCTGCACATTGGGCGTTTATGCGCGCACATTTTGCTGGGTTGGCTCGGATGCTCGTTGATTTTTCACGTGTTCGTCCCTCTTTTCTTTTGAGAGGCCTTGCGCTTCTTTCCTTTCGATGCTTTGTGGATGGTCTTGGGTCGGCGCTTTTGAGGAGAGCGAGCGCGCCGCATGCAGCCTGCAAGAGAGAGGAAACCGGCTTTTTTGCCCCACAGCTGCGTAGCCGTGGCGTGAAGCCAAACTCCTCCCTCTCTCTCTCTCTCTCTCTCTCTCCCCTCTGATCTCTCGACACTGTCAAACTGTCGAGATCCCAGCCACACATCACGGCCATGTACGCACACGTCTCTCTCTCTCTCTCTCTCACTCCCTGTAGCCATTAAATGCATGCGAACGTTTTCTTAAAACTTCGCTAGAACTCATGATTGCCTCCGTTGTTGCTTTCCTCCTCGTCGTGTTCTCCTGCCTCTGGACTTTCCCTTCTTGCCTTCGCAAAAGGGTGTACCATAAAGTCCTTAGTCCTTTCCCTGCCACGACATTGTTTGCGTAGTAAGTAGTATTCGTTGTCCTGTCATGAAACATTAAACCTGGTAGTTTAAGATTTCTACATGCACAGCGTAGTTTCGTACTTTGTGGATTTTTAATTTTAACCTTGGGGTAGATCATTCAAGAACTCAACTCGTGTGCATTGTATTTTACAAACTCTTTGTTGTAGTAAACTGAATCCACATTTACTACTATTGATTATTGGAAATCAACACAGATGTAGCAACGACCACATAGACTATGAAAGATTCCCCGGCATCTAATATCTATATTAAAAAGGAAAACAAAGAGAGAAATCTGAAACCCCCACTCTTTCATGTCGATGGCAACGGAAAACAAAGAAATAAATCCGAAAACACAGAGGTAAAGTTGCTTTTGTCCATGACAACAGTTAAAAAACCCACTCTTTCATGGGTCCGCACCAAAAGCTTCTTTTTGCTTAAGCATTTCTCTCCCTTTCTTTCCGTTTTCCCATCGACGAGGGTAAAGCTGGCTAGAGACCTAGAGTGACTCAGTGAACGAGTGACCCTATCCTGCCACTGGTACCAGCACGTCACCGGTCACCCATCCATCCATCGATCAAGGCCTGGCCATCGCCTGTATATTGTGTCACGCGGCGTGATGCATTCCGATGACGATGACGATGACGATGACGAGCGCGATACGCCTCGAGCCTGCTCGCCTCCCACCGGCACGCCCGCCGGTGGTGCATGGCGCCCGCCGACCGACGTGACGGGTGGATTCTACGTGCGCGCGCGGCGGCCGTTACCGGCTGCCCCGACGTGCTGCCTGTACGGCCGCGGCACCCCGGGCCCACTGCGTTCGTCAGCGCCACCGTGCGCTGCTGCTTGAAGATGCGTGCGAGGGTGACGTGGTTCTTCTGCTGGGCGTGCAAATATTGCATGCTCTTGTGTAGTCCTACGCACTGCTATATGCAAGCCTTAGTTTGGCATACTTTTTCCAACCCAGTGCGTTGCACGTAGTACATATCGTCTTAATTTTGCCATCAAAATTGTGTGAAGATGTGTCCAAATCATAGATTTTTGACATTATCTAGAATGTTTGCTAATTACCAGCGAAAGGAATAATTTCTTAAACCATCCTTGTCTCGTATCCCATAACTAGCAGTTAATAGTGAACCCAATTGCCCAGCAGACAAATTAACGTATCAATTGATCTATGTAAAATTCACAAAAAGGAATATGCTAAACCAGCCGCCCCAAGATCCCGACTACATTCCTCGGAGAATTTTGTTATTCATAAGGTGTATAACCTCAGTGCGGCAAACGAACTACCATAAGTTCGTCATAACCGTGGGTAAGAAAACATTAGTAAAAGACCAAAAGCAGAGTCACCAACGAAAGAAAACATTGCTCCAAAAAGAGGTGCAAAAAGATAAAAACTGGACCATTTCCCCCTCCCCGCGAGTGGTTTGGTTCAGCTAACCAGCATGCTACCATGCGTGGCGACTAGAGACGCAACGCCAACTCGGGCGTGCCGCTGGTGCGTACGTAATACATGCGTGCGCACGTGAACGGGCACCGGCCGGCGTGGCGAGTGACTGTGGCTGTGGGTGGCGTGGCGACCCCTTTCCTTCCGGGAACGCATGGACCGTCTCTCGCTTAACTCGTTGCCTTTTTTCGTGCTTGGCTTTGCGGCGAAGGCCTTGGCTTGCTCTACTCTTTTGGTGCAGCTTGCACGTTGCGTCGTTGTCCTTGCTGCCACTTAGCCGCTGAAGGCGTGGGGGAGATATGGAGATGGGGGACTGTCGTGTGTGCGCGCTGGTAGTGGGTATGTGACACGCCTCCCTTTTGCTCCCTTTTTTTTCTCAACTAGTGGGTATGTGACACGCCTCCCTTTTGCTCCCTTTTTTTTTCTCAACTTCCTTGTGTTGGTTCCAAAACTGTTTCTTAATTAAGCCATGAACTAGTATAAGCTGTAACACTAAGACGTTTTTAACAGGAAACAAGTTTATGACTTTTTCATGATCAACTTATGCTTCCCTTATATTGATCCCAATTCCCAACCTGCCCTTCGTATGCTCTTTCCCCAAATCCTCTCTCTATTCTAATCTAGTCTCTCGTCTCGACATCATGCCCTTCTCAGTTTCAACGGTGTCAAGATTGCTATCGATCAGCCGCAGTTGTGCTGCACCGTCAATAATGGTCTCGTATCTCCTCCCTGCCCGTTGGTCAACTGCTCTTTCGAGTGCGTCCTCTCGAGCGTACGTACGCCTTTTTGTGGCAGTACAAATTAGCCCCGAATGATTACATCTCGTCTCCTTTTTCCCTCCGAGCGATGCGAGCCGGGCCGTGCCGTTGCGAGCCATCGATGGCACGCTGCACTTCTCCACTCGATTACGGTTGCTGCGCGGCGCTGCCGTGAGGCGCCGCGGTGGTCCTGCGCGCATCACGTCCCCACGCCGCACAATCGGCGCCATGTATGCATGCAATCATGCGTGCGTTGCACCTATTCAACCTCGCAATCTCCATGCGCTACAGCTTTATTGACCGAAACAAACGGCTAGTGGCTAACCAACAGCCCAGCACCATTGCATTGCATTGCATGTGCTGGTACAGAGAAACACGCACGTACGCTGTGCCCGCACTAGCACCAGTGCACCACTCGCGAGCCGTCTGCTTGGGGAAGTAGGGGAGTACGTGACAATGCGAGGAGGACTCTGTCACCGACGCCTGAAGGGACCTTAATCACGAGATGGAGATAGGGCTAGGAGAAGTTGATAATGTCTTGCTTGTATTGGAAAATCTTAAGCACCGTACATGCCGGAGACACAATGAACCCGGTGAATTTTCTTGATGGCCCTTTTCACGCAGTCGTCCATTAGTGCTCATCTATTGTGCCGACGATTATGGGTGATGTCCGATCATCCGACCAGGAAATCAACGCTCAAAATATTAATTAATACGCCAGCAACTCAATTGCCGACTGTTGTCTTACGCAGCCGCGTATCTAATTCCCCTGATCGATTTCCGTACGAGCCGAGCCCTTCAATTGTTTCATGCCATGTCGAGGGCAGACGATCTCTGATCCGGCCGAAGAAAAAGAAAGCCGGGCCCGCAGCCGTGCGCCCGCCATGGTTTCATGATGGCGCCTTTTGAGCAAGTAAAAGAGCAGACCTAACGTACGAATGCCATGCCGCAGCAGCCGGCAGGTAGTGGCTTGGCCCTGCACGGGCAGCCGCTGGGCGCACAGGGGGCATTAACCCACCCCCACACTGCCACCACATGCGCGTACGCGCACAGCGGCGGGTGGGCTAAGTGCCCAAGTTGGTGTGGCTCATGGCTCGCTCGGCTGGTCCCGTGGACAGGCGTGCGTGCTGGCTCATGGCTCCCTCGGCTGGTCCCGTGGACGCTGCAGCAGCAGCCGCTGCTCCCGCTTGTGCTGCCACCGCACGCCTGTTCCTGTGGCTGTGCCGTGGCCTCTGACCGCGCTGCGCGAATGCTCCGCTTTGTCCCTCGGCGCCACACACACCGCACCCCCGCCTCGGGCCGTGCGCCGACCCCGCCCCGTGCGAACAGTGGCCCCTCCCAGCGCGTTGCGCCGTCCCACGCGGCCGCCGATGCCGCGCACACACGCCGCTGTAACACGACACGGGCGAGGGGTGTTTTTCTTTCTCTTTCTTCTTCTCGACGTGGTTAGATTTGTTTTGTTTCGTTGCGCGGGTACAGTTTTGTATGCATGCCGGTAGACGGTTGCGCTTATTCTCCGGCCCGGCCCGGCCACGGGATATGGGCGTGCTCAGTGTTTGTGTGTGCGCGTGTTTTAGGGTGGGGTTATTATAAAATGGGTTTTGCCCATGAGGATCGAGGAGGGTGGGGTTCTATTCTGCAATAGTGGAGTGCCTTCTTGTTTTGGGCACGCTTTCAAAGTATACGCACGGCCATCGAGGCAGTTCTAGGAAATCACTCGTGCAGCAAAATGGTGGAGTCGCACGGGTCGGGCCGGTCGGAGTCAGCCGCTCGGGGGCGGGCACCGCGCGCGAGGCCGCAGTCGGGCGCAAGCACAGGCGGCTGGCTGGGGGTAACGCGGGCGTTGTACTCGCATACGACCAAAAACGTTGCACACAAAGCGTTTGCGGCCGAGCAAGGCTTTGCACGAGGTTACCTATAGTTGTTGAACCATGCTTGCAACTTAAATTATTAATGTTGTAGATATGTGTTTAGATAATAGATTTGTGTGCATCATTGGTCACATCGATCATTGAAAATGCGTAGGTGGGAAGCAGAACGTAAATGAATTGAATCACCCAAATTATATTGCTCAAGAGTGAAATCATGTATAAGTGACCTCGTCTCTCATGTGACAGTAGAGTCATATTTATAAGATGGGAAGAGGGGGAGGTGAAGTTACATAAATAACCCTAATTTTAGATCAACCCTATGGGTAATCTCGCCCTTCCTGGTGAGGTGGGGTCGCCTATGTTGGGTCCACCGGTCCACGTTACGTTCGCCAATTGTATAGAATGGCTTGATTACGAAACCAATGTCATGTTTCGTGTTGTCTTTTCACGTAGCTGCCATGCTTCACTGCTAGTCCTTTGCTGACATTGGTTGCATTGACGTGAACGTTGACTCGAGGGAGAGCAAGTACCTTCCCTCAACAGTAGCCCCTCGTCGTCCGGTAGTTGTCGAATGTCAGCACGGGGCTACGCGTCGACTCTTGAAGGGGTATGTGTGTCGCTCGGGTCGGCGATCTACGAAAAAACCAAGCCATGCACGCCTTTCACTGTCGTCCCCAAGTGGGGGGGGGGGGCCTCGGGCTTGGTGCTCTCCGTCTTGCCGGATTTACAGCTGCCGACAAGAGAGGCCAGTGCTCGACTGCCGCCGACTCCTCCTTTCACCGTCGTCATCGAGTGAGGGAACCTCGGGCCTAGTGTTCTTCGTCTTGCTGCCTTCACATGCGCCGACTGGAAAGGTTGCTTGCGGTTTGATGGGAGGCAAGCTAGTGCCACCTCCTCCACCCATTGCCCCTCGCTAAATCGTCGAGCGTCGGGCTTGAGCTGCAGAGCACCGAATCTGGAGTCCCGGTGTTGCCTCTGGCATGGGGGCCCCTGATCTGTTGAGGCGAGCGAGCAAGAGGGAACTGCGTGGAGAACTTAAGCTAGTAGATGTCGCCTCTTGTGGATGCTCGTGGCCGACCCCGATCGGTCATTGCCTCCACTGTTGATACACCGAGCACACCCAAGGCTCGTTCACGTATAGCACCGCCTGATGCCATCCCGGGGATCTCCAGTGTCAATCTTGCATGCGGGTCGTCGGTTAGTGTTGGACTGGGCCTTCCATGCGGAGCAACTCAAGTCACGACTTTCGTGTCTCGTATATTGCCTTTCCCCCTTTTTCAATAGCCTCAAGCATCTCCTTATATAGTGCCCGTGATGGATCACATTCGAACACGTTTGACAAATCATATCCGTACTGGTTTATTCCAACTTGTTAAGTGTATGACCGTTAGGTTCATGCGTAATCGGTTGTGACTCGAAAACTCCTTTCCAATCACGAGTCGTCAGCGGCTCCTAGCATAGCATAACGATTTCCGAATACACACGAATTATATCGGACGAACCTTAATGCAATATGATCTTCGACCAAGTCCATATCACTAATGACATGTTCAAATCTTTATATGACTAGTTTATATTTGGTCTCAACCAGTTCATAACTCCTTACGACCAGATCTTGACCATTTAGTGATCATGTTCAACCAACCTACGACCATCTCATATCTCCATATGACTAGTCCGTATCTGATCGAACTGAAAGATCTTCTCGTATATTCTCCATTTGCCTCATGATATCTGGTTGAACTCCAGGTGAGATGTTGTATCATCCATGGACGGTTCAATACTTTCTCGATTGAGTGTCGGATAACTTGACGTGGTCGAACACTTTGACCATTAGTGGTATGGCTATGCACTTTCTTTATTCGACCACATCGAGGGCCCAAAGATATATCTCCTGTTTTGTTAGGAGGGGTAAATAACATATCTGACCAGTCATATTCATCCGCATGTTTCGCAGCATACCTGAAAGCTATCTTTATGACTACTCAGTTACAGGGTAGCGTTTGACAACCCCAAAGTGTACTCATACACATGTAGAAAACTATATTAATTTCAGGTTTAAAGATTATATATCATCATTGCTTAAGACCAACCGTATTGGAATAGAGGTTTTTCTACTCAACTAATATATAAAATTGTGTTTAATAGATTAGGCACAGGCACGATTTAGCTGTCAATCATACTGATATTGTATATTAAAATAGAATATTAGTATATATTTCTACTTATCGTATTATTGTTATACACACATTGTCACACTCTACTACTCAATAATACTACACGCACTACCGGCCAGCCACACATGTGATACACTTTTCAATAAAAATCCCCATCCATCCCTTCGATAACAACATCAGAAGCTCAGCTCCCACTGCGCCACTGTCTCGTGCCTCGATTAATCCACGGCCCATACGTTTTACCTACCACCCCCACCCCGATTACACGTCGCCGTTTCTACGACGCCTACCACCTTAGGTAAAAAAAAAACGGAGGATTTCAACCCACCAGCACCCTGTTTTCACCAGCGAATTTATTATTACCCTGCCACCCCCACGGCGTCCACTCCCGAACGGGTCAAACCTGCTTCAGTTGTTGCATCAGTGCCGTCCCGGCCCCAGGGTTCTAATGCCTTTCTGTCCCACGCCTCATTAATTCCGGCAATTTACCCCCGGTCGCGAGAGGGCATTTTAACAGCTGCTTGGGTCGCTTCGTTTCTACAGTGGGGTTTCTTGGCTTGGCTTGTTGCTTTGTTTGCCACCTCGCTGCTGCTGATCACGCAGAGAGAGGTCGTAACATTATAAGGCACCGTGCAGGCGTCCTACCGCGTTGTCGGGTAACGAACTCGCGCAGTGGTCGCAGCCGCTCACATGCTGGAGGTCCTGGACATGCCGCCGCCCCGGCACCAGCCGGCAGCCAAGGGAGGCGGGCACGGGCACGGGCACGTGGGGGCGGCGAGGAAGCAGCCGCTGCAGAGCAGCGTGGCGCAGCCCAAGGCGGAGACGGCGGCGGCGGTTGCGCCGCCGGAGGGAGGAAAGAAGTGCGGTGGGGGTGGGAGGCGGCGCGGCGGGCGCGGGCGGACCAGGGCAGAGGAGCCGCGGCCAGCGCCGGCTCCGGCGCCGGCGCCTGCGGCGCGTACCGTCATTGGACCGCCGGTGCCGAGCAAGGGGCTGACGTTCTGCCGGCGGCCGGGGTTCGGGACGGTGGGCGCGCGCTGCGTCGTGAAAGCCAACCACTTCCTCGCCGAGCTCCCCGACAAGGACCTCACCCAGTACGACGTAAGTCCTTGCCATTTCGCTTCAAGAAGTTGAGACTAGCACAACGCAGTTGAGATGAAGAAAGGTGATAGCTTTTCTTGGTTTTCGTGCCGTGTTTGCAGGTGAAGATCACACCGGAGGTGAGCTCCCGGAGCGTGAACCGGGCCATCATGGCGGAGCTCGTCCGCCTCTACCGCGCGTCCGACCTTGGAATGCGCCTCCCGGCATACGACGGCCGCAAGAACCTCTACACTGCCGGGACCCTTCCGTTCGACGCGCGCGAGTTCGTCGTGCGCCTCACCGACGACAACGATGGCACCGGCGTCCCCCCACGGTACGCACCTGCATTTGTTCCGGCGCTATGTGCGCATCCTCATACGTACGTCTTTCTTGATGGCTATGTCTTACTGGCTGGTTTGCGTTCCTGCAGCGAGAGGGAGTACAGGGTCGCCATCAAGTTCGCTGCGCGCGCCGACCTCCACCACCTCCGGCAGTTCATCGCCGGGCGGCAGGCCGACGCGCCGCAGGAGGCCCTCCAGGTCCTCGATGTCGTGCTCCGGGAGCTCGCCAACCAGAGGTATTTTATCCGCGCCTGCATTAATTGCAGCGCACGCATTGCTTGGCTTTGTTCGTTCTTGGGGGGAACTGATGGTGCCTGCGCCAATGCTAGGTACGTGTCGATAGGGCGGTCGTTCTATTCGCCGGACATAAGGAAGCCGCAGCGTCTCGGGGACGGCCTGCAGTCGTGGTGTGGGTTCTACCAGAGCATCCGGCCGACTCAGATGGGGTTGTCCCTTAACATTGGTGAGATGCGCTTCGGCTGAGGAATATTTGGTGCCCTCATGCATGTGATTTCCTGCGTTGTCCTGTGCTTCGTGCTTATATGGTGATGTTGATGTCAGACATGTCATCCACTGCGTTTATCGAGCCGCTGCCAGTGATCGAGTTCGTGGCCCAAATATTAGGGAAGGATGTCATCTCAAGGCCATTGTCGGATGCAAACCGAATTAAGGTAAATTGTGCTGTGGGGAACAAGGAATCTAGCCTAGTACTACAGTGACATGTAACAGCTGCTATTTGGTTGTTATTGGTTATGGACTAGCTGGTTATGGTCTTGAGTGTTTTGCTTTGCCTAATGAAGTAATTTGAATGTGTAATTTGCTTATGCCAAGCAGATCAAGAAAGCTTTGCGGGGCGTGAAAGTTGAAGTCACTCACCGGGGAAATGTAAGGCGGAAGTACCGCATTTCAGGGCTGACAACGCAACCAACCCATGAACTGATGTATGTTAAGACTGTAAATCGTTTTCCTTGCTCCTATGTGCTATCAATTGGCAAATATGCTGCACTAAGCTGTTCACCAAACATGAAAGCATGATACACCCTCTTTATTTAAAACCTAAGCATGGTAGGCCTCTAAATGCATTATGTTTGCTTTGATTTATCAATTCCATCTAATTAGTGAGCCCAATCTATATATTATATTATTGAAGCGATAGAAAAAGAAGTCATCACGTTCGCTCTCAAATGATAGAAATTCTCACATTAATTGCAAAAAAAAAGATAAAGAAAGTCATTAAAGAAAGTTATTTCAAGTATAATAAAAAATAACTGAAATTCGAAATAAAAATAAAATAAAATAAGGAATTTGATTCCCATACAAATTCCTAAGTAAAATCCCTAAATAAATATAATTCGAGAATAAATTAAACAAAAATAAACAATTGGATTTGTATACAAATTCCAACAAAAATAACTAAAATTCGGAATAAAAATTAAACAAAATTAGCAATTTGATTTCCCATGAATTCCTAAGTAAAATCCCAAAATAAATATAATTCGAAATAAAAATTAAAGAAAATTTAGCAATTGGAATTCTATATGAATTCCAACAAAAAATAACTAAAATTTGGGATAAAAATAAAATAAAATTAGCAATTTGATTTTGATACGAATTCCAAAGTAAAATCCCTAAATAATTAAAATTCAGATAAATAAAATTAGCAATTTGATTTACATACAAACTCCAATAAAAATAACTAAAATTTTGAATAAAATTAAAAGTTATACCATAGATAGCGAATAGTGTCGGAGGGGCCAAAAAAGAGTGCAATGGTGTCGATCTGTGCTGCAAGAAGACATTGAACTAGGGGGAAACGAAGAGCCGAGGCGATGACGGCGGAGATGACAATGTCGTGCTACTCATCTTAGCCGTTCGATGATGACAATATTGTGCTGCTCGTCGGAGCCGTTGAAAAGAAAGGTCAGAGTTGAATGAGCCAAGCACTGCGACGACGAGAGGTGAGCGTCGACGTTGTTGAAGAAGAAACTGGCAAAGAAGCTCAATGATGTAGAAACCCTGACAGAGAGGAGATGATGCTTTGCATTGAAGATGAGCTATGGACAATATAGGGTCATTGGGCAGTGAGGAGTGTGCCATCGTTGAGGGCACGACGTCGCCAGTGATGGTGAGAAGATTTTCCATATCGTTAGATAGCGAACTAAAGCAAACATACTGGCATCGGTGAAGCTGGGAGGTCGCCACGGTTAGTAAGGAAGCTACAATGTTGAGTTAACCAACATTGAAGATGAGCGACCGAGACGGGAGAAGAGGAAATCGAATATGTATATACATGAAAGCATCCGTATGAATAGAAGCACGGGCGTACAGAAGCAGAGGAGTAAAGTGCTCGGAGTAGAGATGGTGCAGCCGTAGGGGTATGTAGCTACATGATCTATGTATGATGGGGAATGATTACGTTTCTAAGAACCCCAACATCTTATTGCACTTAATGATTTTTCCCATCAAAGCTCATACTTCAATTACGTTCCTCAAGTTGTATTTCCTTTCAAACTTCTATTGTCATTTACAATGTTTATGATGTTTTAAAAATCAAAATAGCCTACAAGATACATAAATATATTCTCAAGTATTTAAGTAATATTATTTGATACTACAAACTTTAAAACAAATCTAGCCGTGCAAATGCGCGGGTCACCTTGGTAGTTAAATACATATCTATGTTTCATATGTTGGAAGCCTTAGTTACCAGACGTGCTAAACTATGGATTTGATTTTGCTTGTTTTGACAGTTTCCCAATTGATGATCAAATGAATATGAAATCTGTAGTAGAGTATTTCAAGGAAATGTATGGGTTTACCATTCAGCATCCCCACCTTCCCTGCCTTCAGGTGGGAAACCAAAAGAAGGCAAACTATCTACCAATGGAGGTAGGTATCAAAGCTCAACGACAGGTTTCTGTTTGCTGGTCAATTCTGTAATGTTATTTCCCCAGTAAAGATTTTGGCTTCGAGACATTTCTTACCAGGCCTGCAAGATTGTTGAGGGTCAGAGATACACAAAGAGGTTGAATGAAAAGCAGATCACGTCACTGCTAAAGGTTACGTGCCAAAGGCCGAGAGAACAGGAGATGGATATTCTACAGGTCCAGAGTTTTTTCTAATCATATTAAAAAACAAACAAGTATTTAACACATACAAATTACATGTTGGGCCGGCTTAGATGTGCTAGGTTTTTGTTCCAACAAAATTGATGGTCTTGCTGAACAAATCTGTGCATTGCAAGATATGCATGCAACATGTTAATTGACATATCCTCAAGTCTTTGGTCCAAACATTCCATGCAATGGATCTTCAATAGCTAGCCACTATTACATGCTACTAGGGTTTTCCTTCATGGAAGAATTTTTTTTGATCATTTCTGTTGTTAAAATGGCTCTGATGACAAAGTATTTGTTTTCAGACAGTTCATCAAAATGGATATGAGCAAGATCCTTATGCGAAGGAATTTGGGATCAACATAAGCGAGAAGCTAACATCTGTTGAAGCCCGAGTCCTTCCAGCACCTTGGGTAGGATTTATTGTACACTGTTATTCATGTCAGTAGTTAGCTAATTGCTCTTAGCTAATAATTTTGACATGGAATTTTGTGGATTCCAGCTGAAATATCATGATACTGGAAAAGAAAAGGAGTGCTTACCACAGGTTGGTCAATGGAACATGGTGAACAAGGTTAGATTCTTTTTTGCTGCAGTTGCAGCAACATGCCCTTGCAGATATCATGGTGTTTATCCCGGTATATTTACCACCTAAAAAAATTCATTTTGGCAGAAAGTGATCAATGGGTGCAAGGTGAATCATTGGGCTTGTATAAACTTCTCAAGGAGTGTTCAAGAAACCACAGCTCGGGGATTCTGCCAGGAGTTGGCACAAATGTGTCAGATTTCGGGCATGGTAACATCTCATTTCTTCTAATATTTTTTTGCACAAGAGAGAGGCCTTTGTAATGTTAATTGTGTGTGCATCTTTTAGTTTGATCTCTGCTGTTATTGCAGGAATTCAACAGTGAGCCTGTGATACCAATATATTCAGCTAGACCAGACCAAGTAGTGAAGGCACTTAAGCATGTGTATAATGTAGCATTAAACAAGCTCAAGGGTAAAGAACTAGAGCTTCTTTTGGTCATTCTCCCTGACAACAACGGTCCTTTATATGGTGAGTGCCATCATTCTAATTACCTTGTATGTTTTTCTTTTTTCTGAATCCTCATATTGCGTGAGGCACTGAGCCATACTTTATATTTGCAGGTGACATCAAACGTATCTGTGAAACCGATTTGGGATTGATATCACAATGTTGCTTAACCAAGCATGTTTTTAAGATCAGCAAGCAGTACTTGGCAAATGTCTCGCTTAAAATCAATGTTAAGGTACTTATTAACTCATCACCTTGCTAACACATCAAATGTAGTGTAGACCAGTAAGCTAACTTAGAACCCTGGTAATTTATTGCTCAGATGGGAGGAAGAAACACCGTGCTCTTGGATGCGATAAGTTGGAGGATTCCGTTGGTCAGTGACATACCAACTATTATATTTGGTGCAGATGTAACACATCCTGAAACTGGGGAGGACTCTAGTCCATCCATTGCTGCAGTAAGTCTGAGCATTACTCTGCATATTCCACATCAATATGCATTACATTTCATCGGATTATACCTTCTTTTCCCTTTTCTCTAATAAGCTGCTTGCAGGTTGTCGCTTCTCAAGACTGGCCGGAAGTTACAAAGTATGCTGGATTGGTATGTGCGCAGGCTCATCGGCAAGAGCTCATTCAGGACCTTTACAAGACATGGCATGATCCTCAGAGAGGCACTGTAACAGGAGGAATGATCAGGTATTTATTCAGGAACAGTGTGCTCTTACTAAAGTGAAAAGCTAATTAAATGATTTTTTTTTCATGAATGAGCTACTTGAACTAATCTCCTGCGCTGGTTTTGTTATGCAGGGAGCTCTTAATATCCTTCAGGAAGGCAACCGGGCAAAAGCCATTGAGAATAATTTTCTACAGGTATGCTAGTGCAATTATTGGCTATCAACTATAGTTTGTGGAGGACAATGGTTAAACATTGCTACAACAAATTCATGGTTCATGAAGGCGCTAGGCGCTAGTCGGGCGATGGACCGGCACCTAGGGCGCCTAGGTGGCCGACTCAGGTGGAGGCGAGGGGAGAGCGAGGTGCGGAGGGAGCGTGGTACGTGGTAGGAGGCGAGGGGGAGTAGAGCAGGAGGCGATTGGGGAGGCCGACTGAGGCGGAGGCGAGGGGGAGTAGAGCAGGAGGCGATTGGGGAGGCTGACTTAGGCGGAGGCGAGGGGGAAGGAGGTTGTGGCGAGGGGAAAGAAAGAGGTGGTCGGCTGGTCATTATCTCGACCGTCCGATCTAAAATATACCTAAACCTTATCCTCTCTCTCGCAGCTCCCTCTCTCTCTCTCGGCCACCCTCACTCTCCCGGCCGACCGCCGCCGCCTAGATCCGCTGCCTCCGACAGCCTCCCTTTACGACAGAGAGATCTAGCGGCGACGGCGATGAAGGTGCCAGCTTCCCCCCTTCCCCTTCCTCTCCCTCTCGTCGTTGTAGCTTTGCCTGGCCGCTCATAGCCCGCCTAGGCCTAGGCAGCCGACTATGGCCCTAGTCGCGACGGCCATACGGCGCCTAGGCTGATTTCGCGAACACTGAACCAATTTATTAATGCTATGTGAATCTTCTACAAGTACGATAGTGTTTAGGTTACTATCTATTGTAGAGTACAAAAACAGCCATTGTTAAGGCTTCTTTATGTTGCAATTAAATTAAATTATTTGTTAATTGTATAGATACTATATCTGTTTCAGGGATGGCGTTAGTGAAGGCCAATTCTACCAAGTTCTCCTTTATGAGTTAGACGCTATCCGTAAGGTTGGATACACTTGTATTTTCCTATGTAGATCTTCTAACCACTTTCTTAGAGTTGCCTAACAAATGCTTTCTTCTAGGCATGTGCATCCCTGGAACCAAATTACCAGCCTCCTGTAACATTTGTGGTGGTTCAAAAGCGTCACCATACAAGACTGTTTGCAAACAATCACAAAGACAGAAGTAGCACGGACAAAAGTGGAAATATTTTGCCTGGTAATCTATTCATGACCTCTACATCTTTAAGTTATGGGATCTACTGCAGATTATAGTTTAACTAACATATTGTAAAATTTATTAGCACTTTAACTAAAATTGTGTGCTAGTAAAATTGTTTCATTTGTTGTTGCTAACCCTATACATATTTCATACTATACATTCATAAGTAAAATTTCGTTGAACTACTGAAACATAGTTTTGGGTGGGCTAATTTTAGGATGTTGTATTTACTATGTTATTCCCTTGTTTCTGTAATTGCTCACTAGTTACCCAAAAGCAGGAACTGTTGTTGATTCAAAGATATGCCATCCAACGGAGTTTGATTTCTACCTCTGTAGTCATGCTGGAATTCAGGTAAGAATATTGTAGTGGTCCTTGTGGAAGGCTGACATACTGAATTTGTCGTTACTCTGGTAGTGCATATTCTCTTTTCAACAAGCTATCATTGTACCTAGTTAGTTACCTAGTGAAGAACACATGCTAAAAGAATAAACTAACCGATGCTACGACCAATTTTTTTAATCATGTGATTGTACAACTATGGTACTTGGATCAGTAGAGTGTTGTACTACAAGCATGGGAGTATGATCCCAACACCCTGTTCTGATTTCTGAAATGACTGATGTGCGAGTTTACCAGGGAACAAGTAGGCCAGCTCACTACCATGTCCTCTGGGATGAGAACAATTTCAGTGCAGACGAAATGCAGACGTTGACAAACAACCTTTGCTACACGTACGATATTGCTGCTTTATGTCATGGTTGTCCTCTGCACCTTGCACTTCATCTTTTAAGAATAGCCTGACATGATTTATATGTTAATGCAGTTACGCACGGTGCACGCGTTCGGTTTCTGTTGGTACGTTCTTCTGCAGTAACTGAAACATTTCCCAGTTTCCTACTTAGCATTCATATGTTGTCATACTTGTGCGCAAATCTGAACGGCAACCTTGTATTTTTGCTGCTCCAACAGTCCCACCTGCATACTATGCGCATCTGGCTGCGTTTCGAGCGCGGTTCTACATGGAGCCAGAGATGTCAGAGAACCAGACGTCGAAGAGCTCCAGCGGGACGAACGGAACCTCGGTGAAGCCTTTACCCGCCGTGAAAGAGAGGGTGAAGAGGGTGATGTTCTACTGTTGACAAGGAAACTACCTTAACTACTCAGTCTGTACCTAACATTGTAGAATTTAGTAGTACAGATTAGATTAGCTTTCTCCAGGAAAGGAAGAGGAGAGCATTTGTATCCTGAATAATCACTTGACTACCTCTGTAAAGTACTCACAAACGCCTGTATAAAAGTTCTTGGATCAGATGACATCCAGTCTGGAAAAAAAATGCTCTATGATGGTGATGAAATCTGCTTTTCTTGTTCTAGGATGATTTCCTGAGCAGCAATGCTTATATTCACCACATGCGGCTGCTCAATATGAAGCCCATGCTTGTGACCTAGTACGACTCAAAGAGAGGTCTCCAAGGTAGGAGATCAAGTATACGAAATAATTGTTTTCATGCATTGATAGGATAATGCAAAGACGCATCTTTTACAAATCATACACACAAAAAATCGACGTAACAAAGAACGTTGTGTGCGATCGCTAGGTTGACCCTAGAAGTAGGAGGCTAGGACTCAAGAAATAAGCTAATCTCAGTTTCAAAAAGAAGAAGAAAAGGAATAAGTTAATCGACAGGTTTAATAACCATTTACAGGCAGCAACTAAGGTAAGCAGCTTCTACATGCAGGCTGGAGTCGGAAATGGAGCTACTAATATACTCCACAGCTGGAGTTAGCAAGGCCTTTTTTTTGGTCGTGTCATAATTGAAGTTACATGTATCTGAAGCAGCCCCACAAAAACTGAACTTAATACGCAGTACCGGCTGGTTACAGCCACTTATTGGTTTTTCTAAAACAGGCCGTGATTGTGTTTTCCTCCACCATTTCAACGGAATATAGATAGTTCACGCGCCTTGTATTTGCCAACGCCACCGCTTTTTGGCTCATTGAACTAGACGACTAAGATATGACGCCGAGTAGAGTTCTGAGACAAATGTAAGTAGATGAGAAGAGAATGGGTTGCAATTCAATTGGTTGGATGGGTTTTTGTAGAAGTGGGTGGGGTTTGACATGCCGGGTAATTTTTTTTAATATTAAAATTTAGACAAATCGTCATTCGAAATGGTGACAGGGATCTCACAAATCCCGGTCGTCATTCCAAATGACGACATAACCCTCCCTATGAAAGACCCCAAAATTCGGAATTAACTCACTTTTATTTTTTTTTAAAGAGAGAGGGGAGGGGAGGGAGAGGAGCAGAGAGGAGTGGAGGGGATGAGAGGAGCTAGCGAAGAACTGTCCGTCCGGTCGTTCACCTTATAGGTAATTTTTAACTGAATGGATTATATAGTGTTAGATGTATGGTTACGTAGTGTAGTATGTTGTAGTACATCCTTTTCGGTGTGTAGTTTAGTTTTAGATATGTGGTTAATCGTAAAAATCTGTTTTATGGTGCAGTACATCGATATGTCAGACGCAATCAGTTTCAAAATTTACTACAATCAGGGGACTGTTCTGTAGGATCCTGAGGGGGTTGATTTGCGTTATTTTCAATGGCGTCCGTAACCCTAACAAGAACAAAGCAGCGTACATGGGACGTTGTGATGCAGTGGTTGTTCCACACACTCGATTTGGAACATGTTGTGTACAATATGAGATTGAGCTGCCTTGCCAACTGAGTATCACATGGCACATATTGGGAGTTAATGCAGCTTAAGGGAACAAGAACATGACAGTCATATGTACGTAGGGCGAGGGAGCAAGGGTGGAATTTGGTCCTTTTGGCTCAAATATATGCCAAGACCATACCTACATCTCCGGTTGAACAAGAAGGTGGTGGTGATGCCGAAGAAGTTGGGAACTCCAGCCACAACGTGGCACACACAATTGCCATAGGTGGGGCAGTTGCTTGTATTGCCGATGAAGACCATGTGGAAGATGCTCCTTTCGTCTGGGAAGCAAGTGAGATTGCCAACGAAGGTGAGGAGATCAAAGCCCTAGTTCAAAGGATGGTTCGTGAAGACAAGGACTACCAGGTATTGTCGGAAGATAAACGATCTGATGAGGAGGATGCAGTGGAACAATAGGCGGTTCCATCCGAGTGGAACATATACCAATTTAACAATCTTGTCGTGGACGAAGGCTCCCATGTATCGTGGGAGTATGATCAGAACGAGGCCAGGCAAGGAGCAATGTACAAATGCAAGGAGGCCGTGAAGGAGACTATCAAATTCTGGACCTTATCAATATGGTGTACATTCACAGTAGTGAAGTCTAATCCAAGATGTTACGACGTGAAGTGCGACATAGAAGGATGCCCTTGGGGAGTACACGCATTTTAGCCTAAGTGAAATACCTACTGAAAATGCTATATAGTAGTCTTTCTCACATGTGTCATATCTGAATCAATATAGTCCCACAAGAACTTGTCATCAATCTTCATCGTGAACATCATGTACGGTGAGATCGTGGATAATCTGGATTTCGAGCAACGATCCATCATATGGGAAATAGAGGCATGGTTCTCGTACACAATCAGCTATGCTAAGGCATGGAGGGCAAAGAAGAAGACATTGGAATTAAGGTTCGGTACATTTGAAGAGTCCCACCACAACCTGCCTGGGCAACTCCGAGTTATATAGGACAAGAATCCCATCACACATGTTGACCTTCAAAAAGGGACACATCTACGGTGGGCCAACAAGAAGGTACTGAAGCGAGCATTCTTCACCTTTCGTGCATGCATCAATTCATTCCAGCATTACTATCTCATCTTGAGCGTGGATGTCACGTTCCTAACTGGGAGGTACAAGGGGCAGATACTTACTGCAATTGCGATGGACGGGACTTCCCATGGCCTTCGTGTTAGTTGAAAGTGAG
This sequence comes from Hsuehochloa calcarea, assembly GCA_036346395.1. Taxonomy (NCBI): domain Eukaryota; kingdom Viridiplantae; phylum Streptophyta; class Magnoliopsida; order Poales; family Poaceae; genus Hsuehochloa; species Hsuehochloa calcarea. Next base: position 27,233,105 of record CM070603.1, on the reverse strand, counting down.
AACATGGACAGTTGGTTGTGGCTTCTGAGGAACATGAAGATTTCTATTGTACAGGGCCATCCAAAACGTATGCGTCATATATGATTGGCATGCAGGCTTGTTTAGTGTAATAGCTCATCTACAACAGGGGAAAAACAAGCCACATTTGTTGGTGGATCTACACAGTAGGTGGTCTATGGGGCACTTGGGTGTAAACTTCTACATGTAGTTCCACAACAAGGACTTGATGAATCTGTTCAAGTAGCTGTGTGACGAGGACATCACTTCCATGCATACACCCAACACTCCTCATAATAGAGCTACTAAACCTACGCACTTGCAAGGTCTAATCACCCGAGCTCGTGCACGTCAATTGAGCTATTATGTAACTTCATTTCTAGGAGTACATTTTGTTTCTAATAAGAATATACTGCTACCTAATACATGTGATGTTCTTTTAATCAGGAATTTACGAGCTGATCATGAAGGGAAGCATGTGCAATCCAATTCGGCCTCCAGAGATAACACCGACTTCAAACGTGCATAACTTTCGTATACAAAGTCCATTGGAGGTCCACGAGTACTTGATGGAAAGCTTACCTCGCCCTCTTTCCAACGGATCTGATCTCACCTCTAAAATTTTTCTGAGCGCACCACAATCACCAAAACAATCTAGCACTGTGCCACCTCCACTTGGACCCATGGGCCTTGTAACCCTAGGGGCATGCGTCCACTTCGCTGGCCACCACCCCTGGTCATCTCCCCATATAGGAGCCACCGCTTCCCTTTGCTAGAACTCATATTTCATTTATTTTTAGTTCGCCTTCGTTGCAACTTGTATCTTCTGTGTGTGTCAACTTGACCACCCAGTCAAGATCCTTATTCAGAATCCTACCTTATCAGTACTTTCATCAATATTAGCAATACATCAGATTGCGTTTCACCTGTTTGGGCCAAATTGAGCCTTATAATGCTTGGGCCCAAGGGGAAGGCGCCCCTCTCTTGGCCCACGAATAGTACCACCCCTTATTTCTTAGTTATGTGTGGCTTCCCCTCCCCTATTTAAGGAGGCCGCACCCCTTTAGTTTTCTTGGATTTTATTTAGTTAAAGTTAGCTTCATTGCAACTTCGTGTATTGGCTTGTATCGATTAGACCAACCATAATACCGCTTTAGAATCCCAACTTTATCAAATATTTCAATCCTATTTATAATTTAGATTGCTTATTATCTTGTTCTTGCATGTTTTTCGATTGCATGTAGGAATAGATCTTTGTGGTCAGATCGATTGTGCAGCAAGGTCGATAATGAACTCAGAGTTGGTTCAGCGATTGCCGGACATATTAGTCGTGTACGATTGGTAGCCGAATTGTGAGAGACATATCCACCAAATCGAATTATACTTCTCACCGAAAGGTTGAGATACCCATTGTCGCATTAGGTGGTATCAGAGCTAAATTTGACCAGTAGGAATTCTTGTATCACTAGTTTTGTTTCGGTTTTTAATACCTATAGTCCAAAAAATTTTCCCTACAAAAAGAATTAATCTCCGCTGTCCAAACCCTGTCGTGCCTTTCAATCTGTTAGTTTTGCTTTGCTAAATTGAATTTGTGTTCGTTTTAGCTTTGTCTAGTTGCTAATCATATCTTTGGTCTTATAAAAATATATAAAAAAAATTGAAACCCTAGACCACCCAACACGTCCTAAACCCAAAAAATAAGCTCCAAAAGAAATTTCCCACATCCAAATCCATCTAGAACACCCCAAACTCGAATTTCCAATTTCGGCCAGAACACCCCCTTTTCTGCAGCCACCACGAAAATCATCATAACTTTTGATTCCTTAATCATTTACGAGTGAGACCACCGCATTAGATCAAAAATTTCATTATCTAGCTACCTGTAACATTTCACCTCAATCCAGAAGGTCAGACAAATTTATATGCGGTGAAAGTTGACCCAGTTTTTCTATTTGAATCTGAAACTGTTTGCACTTGTAATTTTTGTGTGATTTTTTCAATCGGTATTCAGAAATTGGCCCCAAAAGAAAAATTATAGAAAAAACCGTCAGGAAACAGAGAAAAAAATAATCATTAAAAAAGGCAACTGATAAAAAATTACGGCCTAAATACCGATGTACTATCCAGTGGATAGAAAACAACAGTTTTCAGTGTTGGGTCAATACTAGTGCTATTCACGTCAAATTGTATTCTGTTGAATTATCCTGTGTCTACCATTCCTATACATTGTTATACACTTGTTTTAGCATTCATCCATCCTTGGTTGATCAGCAACATAGGCTAAGTGCTAGTTACGAACTATAATTCAATTATGTTTAATTTTTGAAATTAATTGATTGTTCTCCTTATTACCTAATATTAAGCCTGCCCAAGCTTCACTTTTTACTAACTGAGCAGATCACGTCGAACCGGCCCTTGCAATCGCTCTGCTCATCACTTGACTCAAGTTTATCACGAACCAACCACCGGTTGCACCACCTGTTTGCATTGGTAAGAACTTGCAAGAGCTTGGTAAGAGCTTGAGCGTGTGTGACTTGATAAACTCCACCTCCTAGTAGTTGATAGGAACATATACTTGTGATTTGTTTTCTTATTTTCTACTAACAATGACAGGTTGGTGGAAGTTGGTAGATTACGATGACATCGCGGGCAGATTTGAACTCAAAGGGAAACAACTACCGTCATACATCTTACCACTCACTGCTGAGAGTACGTTGTTGGACTACTTCCTATGGGTTACTATGTTGGATAGCTACTTTGAAAGACAAGACCTTGATCCTTATGAGAAGATGAGCATGGCAAGGACGACGCTGATTGGTGATGTTCAATATTGATGGCTGAATCTCGAGTACCACTACATGTACACATGGGAGGAGATGAAGAATAAATTGTGACGTCGTTTTGTACCACCACCACCCACGGTCACAAGCGAGGTGCACCTAAGGTAACTGAAAATACTGACATTATTTTGGCTCCTACTCCATCTACAGATACCACCGAGACGCTTGAAGAGATGAAGGATGACCTGGCTCATTTTATGTCATTAGAGAATAAGTTTGAGGTACCTACAGTATCTGATGATGACGATAATGACAAAGGTACTGATTTAGTGCTACAACAAGACATAGAGCAACCTTGTGAGTATATACCTGTTGTAGTGCAATCTTTTGATATTCCTTATGTTAACTTGAACGAACCATGTGTTGATCTGAATTATCATAATTTTGCACATGTCGAATTAATTACACATAAGTATCTGATAGAATATACCCTACTGAAGCATTGTGCTATATCATTCTTAATGAGTCCGTTAGTTTGGAATGTGCTATGGAGAAGGTTTCTGAAATTTCATCTCTAAATTCTCTTTCTAGCACCTACACCTACTGTTTTAAATTAATAGGAGATTATGGTGTAGACAATCAATTTCTGGTATATCGAATATGCATAACTTGTGATCACATAAATGGTTTGAAGCTTGTTGTTTTGAACAACAATTCTTGTGTGATGAGTAACTGTATTATATACTTCACTTATACTTGCAAATTGAGTTGCAAACTGAATACTATGAGAAAATGTATCATTGTTGATTTGATGCATGCACACTCATCTTTAATTTACAAAGTGTTATCTATTTCTTCGACATCTGCTGTTGCTAATATTTTGCAGAAAGATGAGCATGTGTTGCTACAAGTTTTCAAACTTTTCTTGGAGTTGGACGATGAGCTTGAGTCGAGGACGACTCAAATGCAAGAAGAGGAGGAGGATGAGGACATCAACCCTCCGGATACGACCGCTACTCTATGTACCAAACAAGAGTTCAAGCTGGACACGTTCTGGAATCCCCAATTCGTCCTCCGGAGACAACACTGACTTCAAATGTGCATAACATTCACATATGAAGTTCGTTTGAGGTCCACGAGTCTTTGATGGAAAGCTTATCTCGTCCTTTTTCCAACACATCTGGCCCCACATCTAAATTCCATCTGTACGCACCGCAATCACCAAAAAAAGGTGTTACGTCACCTGTTTGGACCAAATTGGGACTTGTAATGCTTGGGTCCAAGGGGAAGGCGCACCTTCTCTTGGCCTATACTATTCATGAATGTACTGTTTACTAGAATAGTACCATGAATAGTCCATCCCCTTATTCTTAGTTATGTGTGGCTTCCCCTCCCCTGTTTAAGAAGGCTGCACCCCTCTAATTTTCTTGGATTTTATTTAGTTAAAAGTTAGTTTCATTGCAACTTCGTGTATTGCTTGTGTCGATTAGACCAACCATAATACCGCTCCAGAATCCCAACTTTATCAAATATTTCAATCCTATTTGTAATTTTAGATTAATTATTATCTTGTTCTTGCGTGTTCTTCGATAGCATGCAGGAATAGATCTTCGTGGTCAGGTGGCTCATGCTTCTAGCAAGGTTGATAACGAACTCGGAGTTGGTTCAGCGATTATCGGGCATATTGGTCATGTACGATTGGTAGCCGAATCGTGAGAGTCATCTCCACCAAATCGAATTATCCTTCTCATCGAAAGATCGGAGCACCCATTGTCGCATCAAATTTACCACATAAAAGTTTAATTGAACACGTGAGAGAAGTTAACATCTGTTATGACAAGGCACGCCGATTGATAATGGACGCAACGGTTCAAGATATAAGGCAACATATAAGGAAGACATATGCGTGAAGCAGGAGATCCCTATTACGACATTAATTGTCACCTCTTAGTTAGATATAAATTAGGGGGGCATGCGTGCCTCTTAACAGTAGAATAATTATTTTTGCACCTCTTGTAAATTAATTGTCCACAGTAGTAAAATCTCTGGATGTATTATTGTAATACCCCGGCCCAACACAGAGCCCAGAATGCCATGAAACTAACTTAGCTATTAATTTTAACAACAGTTATCACTGAATTATAGCAAGCAAATCAAAGATAAAACCCGTATACAGGTCACAAAAGCACAAGGATAACTATAAAGAAATCATGGATAATTAATTCGCAGGAATCATGCCAAAATTATAAACAAAGATCAACACCTAACCAAACCAATCAAATCTGTTTAATGAATAAACAACTAAGTCTAAGCAATAATATCCATTACTAAATATAACTTATCACACCAATAAACTATCTCACGATCAATAGTTCATGTAATTGAGTAAATAAAGTGAATCCAAGTGTGTGCTAGCCCTTCCCATGAGCAACGTCGTCAACGGTCGCCTAAAAATAATAGTAGAGTAAGGGTGAGTCCATGACTCACTAAGCATAATAATAAACAATGGGCAATGCTCAATCAGCAGTAAACAATGTCATCATCAACATCAGTTGTTCTCTTTTCTTTATTTTCATGATCAATCATTTAATTATCTTCTCTTTGTTCACATAAACAATTATCAAATATTTTTCATTCAATGCATCTCTACACTACATATCCATATGCACTTCTTTTGCGTATACCAGTATAGCGTGAGTGAACACTCACGACAATGTTTACTCTCATGCCCGTCCTCCTCAAGGATCGGGGACCTCCTCCATTCTCGTAGAGTTGTGATCAACTTGATCACCTTCTCATATGCAATGATGTTTATGAATGCAAAACTGTTCATAGATTCATCTTTATTAACATTATCCAACATTCTCATATCCATCGACGCGAATAAAATCATGACCATTCATATTGCTTGCAATTATATAAAGTAAAAGCATAGACAATATAATGGTAATAAGTGATAAAAATACAATGGTTAACCAATGAACACTGTCTACCATGCACTTGCCTCTTCTAGGTGCGAGGAATAGTTTGATTAGAAGATGACAAAAAACCTGATGCTAGTCCTCCTACAATAAACACACAACCTCAATAACAAGCTACTAGCGCTACAATACGTTTTCTAAATCCGCAACACTCTCATTTTACCGGGCAGTCACCCCTACTATTTCAGTACTAAAAACAGCATAACTTTTGACTCCCGAATCCTGTTATGGCAAACTACACCAGTTCTGGAATCTACACAAAATTCCTCACAATTTCTTTGTTGGCAACATTTTTTGATTAAATCATTTAACTCCCCCCCCGGTTCTTAACCCAGAAGACCGTTCTATCATCTTCTGGACAACATGATTAATATTTTTATATCTATTAATCTGCACATACAAGTACTGTAAACCATAGTATTTTTGGAATCTACAGAAAGTTTGCTACCTCTTTGTAGTTATGCCCAAAATTCAATTATACCATCTACCAAGTCAATTTAATAGTTTCCCAGGGCTGTGTTCTGCAGCAATCGGTGACAGCAAACTTTTCGAGGTTGTATATTTTCGCTCGTTACTTTAATTTTAATAATCCAAACTTTCCTGAAAAGTTCTCTCTCTCTGCAGGACATGTCCAAGGAATAAAGGTGGCACAACAGCGCAGGCTTGCATGCAGGCAGGCTGTTCGCTAGCGCATGCAGGAAAAAGCAACACATGCAGGCAGTCGGCAGAAGCTATGCAAGGCAGAGAAGATTGGCAGGAGCTGCAGGTAGATGCGGCGGCTTTGCATGCAGGGCAGAGGCAGTAAGCGGCAGAGGGCCAGGAAGACGTAGGGCAGAGGCGAGCAGTCAGGCGCAAGGGCTGGCAGCTGGAGGCTGGGTGCAGGGGGCAGAGGAGGCGGCTAGGGCTGGGAAGTCCAAGGGAAGTCCGAATCCACCACCCAAACGGAAACTCATTGGGTTCAGTATGGGCCTTGGGCCCAAAACCACCTCTCTCTCCCTCTCCTAAAATATTTATTTGTAATTTCCTTAATTACCCATTTAGTTAAATAGGATATTACAATTATTATCCCCTTTATTATTTCCATAAATTCGATAGAATGCCCCCGAGTCTTGTACATCGACAGCCATGAGTGCCCTGCGGTGAACGCATGGACCAAAGAAGGCCCTCCTTTCAGTTTCAGGCTCCATCATCGCCTAAAGCAGAGATGCCTTTGAGCTTTTGATCAAGCAAGCTGTTGCTACTTGCTAGGGACCCATGGCCACTTGCTACTTTTGCCTGATGGTAAAAAGAAATTGTTTTTATATGCCTGCGACCTATGTTTCCGCTAAGGAAAGAAAGTAGGGACGTGTTGCTGATTGCGATAAGATACTGCTCCAGTCCAGGACGCAATTGCACAGTTCAGGACTAGCTTCGCGTACAAACTGTTTCTATCTGAAACCACGATGAACTCCACTGACATGAATTTTAGAGAAATTGATCTATGAGTAGAGCCCATGTGTCTGCCACCATAGCCTATGTGCTGTATGCAAGTGCCATTTTGTAATATCTCAATTAGAGAAATGAAGAAAAGAAAAAGAAAAGAAAATGGTGGGGACCACCTGTCATTAGGAGAGAAGAGATGGGATAAGGTTGAGTCCAACCAGGCTACGCACGGGATGGGGTTTCCCCTCCATGGCGGCAGCGTAAGCGTGCGCTGGGGTGGATTTCACGCCGATCATTGGCAGCGTCATGGCTCCCTCCTCCTCTTCTTAAGGGGTTCCTCCTCCTCCTTCCCGCACGACACGATACATCGAGTTATCATCGTTTTGTTTTCCTCTCCTCTCTCCCTATTTGATCTTGGGCTCGGGCCGTATGAGTTGTAGCACTATCGTGGTTGAGCACGGTGCCGCCGATGGTGAGGTCCAACCTTCCCCTATCTCCTTGCGCCACCTCCTTGTTGAGGTCACCGAGGAAGTTGGGGCGGTGCGCCAATTTGGTTGGGTTCGGCCGGGTCTATTCTTGATTTGGGGGAGAAGGCTTCGGTGTGGTGGATTTACTCTTTGGTGTATTCGGTCGGTGCATCTTGCTGTTGATTCCGACTTAGTGGCTTTAAGTGTCATTCGCTCAGTGAGTTTGCATTTTGTTCCGTCCTATTATTGTGCAGAAGTGTGCCGTACTAGTATATTTCACATTATATTATCTTTGTTTCACATTATATTATCTTTGTTTCATCTCTAGCACATGGTGACTCTGCATGGTAATTTTGTGGATTGTTATCGCTAATGAGATTAGATTGACAATTTAGGTTATAAATAAGACTTCAGCTTGTTAATTGCATATTGTTGTCAAGTTGATGATTCATCTCTATTAACAGTGTCACATATCTATGTTTCTACACTGTGGTTCGGTTGCTTCATTTATGACCGAATTTGATTAAGTTTAAACTCTGATCTTGCACATTAATAGGACTGTTCCTTCTGTTGGCCGAAAGTATTAAGTGTTGTCATTGTGACTTATGAGATAATTCGACATTTGTTCTTGTTACCGTGGTAAGGTATTTAGTTCAGCTCAAGGTCTGCTTTATTTCTTGAAAATTGTCATATCTAATTAGTGAAAAGACTAGCTAAAAGTGGCGAGGAGGCTAATAATTAATTTTTGAGTAGCCCGACATCTGAGAGTAATAAATAACTATATGAAATCTGAACAATATGCTGATTTTATTTGTTCACATGTTCTATCTTTTGAGCATATTACCATGTTTAATTGACATGAGAATAGTACATCATAATCTGATGATTTATATGCCATTTTATGCTGCTGAAAATATGTCTTAATGTTCATAATTATTGTTAGAATATTTTTAAATATTTGCTAAAACCACTAATTATACGACATTACGTGCCAGTTACTGTTCGGAACATTTCGTGGTGCGAATCGATTGCATCTATTCATCTAAGATGGCGTTTTTATCGGGCCATCCCACTATGGCTGTCAATGGGGGCACGACTGGGTTGCCTGCCCGGTCGAGTCATTTTCGTCGATGCCATCGACTCAGCCATGAGTGCTCTGGTATTTGCAAGGCGTGCGGTGCCACTGTGAAAATTCAGAGAGCAAATTAAGCCTAGGATCTGATGATATCTCGAGTAGTACCAGCTGTTCAGAGTGGATTGATTTTGGTCGTGGTGGAGGGTTATCGAATGGACAGATGGACGTGCATGCAGTTAACGGCCACTGATGCGACGTTCATGTCTGATGGCGAAATTTCTCGTGCTTTTAGTTACGGTGGTGTGGTGTGGTGGTATGCAAGAGAATTGCGGTTTAGTGGTGAAGTCAGGTCCATGGAAATCCCACAAAGTAGCCAAAAAATGTCAAAAACTTGATGTTTACTCGAAGGCAAGAACGTGTTGTGGCATCTAGTCTAGGCTAGATCAATGATTGAAGGGAGAAATGCCATTTTCCATCCACCAAATTTTGTGGTTGTGCATAAATAAATAGGACTGTCTAGGTTACGCCAGTTTAAAACAAATTAATTACAACTAATTATTTCGTAACTAATAACTAGTAACTACTTGCTTGCATGACCAACAGTGTATGCATGAATAACTACCAACTTCATTTTTTCTTATTTTTCTATTCACAATCATTATGAACTTCAACTAATTAATTAAGACAAACTAATTGCAGAATATATATATGCCGCGTTGTCATCGAAATAACACTAGTTTTCTCTATATATGTTACCTGATGGTGCATGCACATTCCTTAATTGGCAGTGAGAGAGCATATCTAGCTTCTTGGTAAATTGGCTTCTAATGAAGAATTTACGAACAACAAAAATTTTTTTACGCAATTAATAAAGAATTTACGAACGAGCAAGTCTATTGCTAAAAAGTTGGCTTCTCGGTAAATTGGTAAACCTAGCAAACCTAACTAGTTAAGTACGCAGTTAATAAAGAATTTACGAACAACAAAAAAATCGACGAAGATAAAAAATATACATGCTAAATTGGCTTGTAATGACGGCGGTTAATAACGCTAAAATATCCTCAAAAATATAATCAACACAGCAAGAGAGCAACTGAAAGAGAGAGAGAGAGAGCAAGCGAGCGACTGTGAAATGAAATTGCGCTCGCTCACTCGCTCTCCAATTTATAGCTGATGCGGGAGGGAATCCTTTCCCTCTCGAGCTAATTGAAATTCACAGACAGCGATGCGATGGAATTGACCGGAGCAGAGGACGGGCGGTAGAATTAGTGGAGGGGCCTAAGACTTCGGAGCTTCTCCAAACGACAGGTGGAATCCACCCAGGTTTTTTTCGGTTTTTTGTTTCTCCAGAGAACCGGATCGAACACGTGGCGGGCCGTGAGGAGGGGGCACAAGGGGAGGGCACGCGCTGACCATGGGAGGGGTGGGAGGGAGGGCCGTGGGCACGGGGCAAGCGGGGGGCACCACCGCATGACGGCCATGCGGCAGTGCCACCGCACGGTGGCCGTGCGGACGATGGCGACGTGGCGGGTGGGGAGGGGTTGCCACACGGTGGCCGTGCGGTAGGTGATTAGATTTGCAAAAAAAATTGGGGTTGGCCGTTCCTATAAATACAAGTTCAAAAGATGTTAATACGGCCAAAAATTCCATGGGAGAAGACTCGCTGCTGAAAAATATAATCTGCGGTTACTTCGATAATTGTATTGTGGAGTTGGGTTTCTTTTTTTAGCATAGGTGCAAAGGGCTTGGCAGTCTTGTAGCAGCTAGCAAGCATGAAAAAGAAACATTGATGGAATTCATAGATACTAATTTGAGACACGAATGGAACAGCAAAACCAGCTTGCTGGGTCAATCTGAAGTGCTAATACAGTTAGAACAGGACAAAGATAGCATTACAGGGAAGATTGTGACCGTATTCACAAAAGCAAGTAGCAACTTATATACAATGGCCTGGCCCAACCATCTGGGGAGACATTTTGGACCACCAATTGAAGACAAGAAACTGCTCAACCGTTGTAGTTACATACCAACCTGTCCTTGCTCACAAAAAATTAAAACATTTACCTGTAGAAGACTATAGTGTTCCCAACCTAGTAACTTTTCTTAATTCCCATAGTATTGCAAAGACATCGCAAACATGCAAACAAGATCACCTGACAATTCAGTGAGATGTAAGAAATGTTCTCTTTATCATTCCACACTTATGAAGTCAACAGGTGCCCACAACCAATAAATACTTTCAACTGCAGATAGAATTAGCCGCAGCATATGTTACAATGCCGGATTACTCAACAACAGCTATCTCGAGAAATTACAAGAAAGCGCATACTAAACCTAAATTCCATACTAAGCTATGGAAAAAAGTAAAAAGTACACCACTACAGTATGGCGGGGCTTCTGAAGCCACATATGTCAATCTGCCAAGCTATCGACGAAGCTTTGCAGCTCCCTCAGGCCTTCTGCAGATATACTCCTCTGTACACGAGGCCTTGGAGCAGTTAGGGCAGGAGGAGGCCTGGAGTTGAAGCAGACGACAACTACAGAAAGGTTATCACTGCTCTTCCTCTTGATGGCCTCGTCAACTAGTTCTTTACAGCAAGCAACAGGGTCGTTGTGCTCTTGGAGCTTTCGACGCGCAAAGTCTACCACATTTTGGCTGCGGAATACGTCCCAGATCCCATCACAACCGATGATCAGGAATTCGTCCTCCTCGGTAAGATTCCTCATCATCACCTCAGGCTCGGCACTAAGAGGCCCAAGACCATCACATGCTTTCATTCCTTCCATGTGCCAGTCCCCGATTGCTCGCGAAACATCGGGCTGCCCATTCAGGTAGCCATCGTAAACATAACCACCAGATGCTTCAATGCGCATCTTCTCTCTGTTGCAAGATGGCTTGAGGTCCTGGGACCTCTCAATTGCCTTTCCACGACAACAAAGTACTGCTCTACAGTCACCTGCATTTGCCACCAGAAGTGACCTGTCAAAAATGCAGAAACGATTAAAAGCAAAGTTATCTCAAGTGAAACTGTGAAAGCGCAAATCTTTCAGAGACCATACTATCAAAATTATAGATAAATAGAAAGACAGCAGAATTCAAATAAGGAAAAGGGAAAAAAATACAGAATGGACTAACAAAGAAATGGGCACGCAGTCCATTCATGTGACCCAATATCATAAAGAAAGGGGATTATGATTACTTTCATTATGAAAGAGAATACTGCAGCATGCAATAGGCTATGGTGCATGCTGGTATTAACCATGGTCAACAAGGGGTCAAAATAGAAAGATGATAGTGAATTGTGCAGGAATTAATACGGGTTGGGCCTAGTTTTTAATTCTATTTAAGTCCTAGAGAATCTCAAAGACCCATGTGTACGTGCTAAAATTGATTAATCCCACATGAAGAGTTGAAGGGGAGTTACATCACTTTATAAGGTGGAACGTGGTAGCCTCCTTGTGGAATTGGAGGAGGCCAACACACGCGCGCGCTCGCTCGCCTCGCCTCGCCGTGCCGTGCCGTGCTTTCGCGCTCGCTGCTCCGTCTTCATCCGATCGCTGCTTCGGATCCTCTGCTTCATCTGCGCGACTACTACCACTACGCCATGACGAACAACGATCTCACCAACAATTCTGCTCCTGCTCCGTCTACTGATTCTGGGTATATCAATCTCTTACTTGTTGTGCTCTTCTGGAAATTAGTATGACTATGGTGTTCATGTCTGTTTGCTTTATGAAAAAGTCTAGAGTATTATCTATGATTCATCTAGTATATTTCTGGATTAAAGTACTTCGAAAAATACTTATATATTCAACAAATTATTCAGAAAACAAATAGGAGATATATACATTACTCCCTAAAAGAGCAAAGCATTTGTTTAAACCTGACGACACACTTAACATGCACACAAAGAACAGGAAAACTTGCATTTACCAAAGAAGAAGAAATACTGATATTTGTGGGGGCAACGAGGGTAAGTGTCGAAGCTCCTAGCTTTCTTCTGTGTGCATGAATGCGCACATTGAAGAATTGATTTGCACAGGAAACATAACAGGAACCATAAGACCGTAACAGGAGGGGGAAAAAAAGGCTTTTGCTGTTGATAAGTACTGACAAGCTTCAAATAGTAGTTAAACATAAATGCTACAGAATAACTGAGTACAAGGCTTACAGTTGCACAAGTTTACCTCCCAACCAAGAGTGCAGCAAGCGCAGTTGTGCCGGATGCAAGAGAGGAGTTCACAGAGCAAGCATCTGCCAAAGCAGCGTCAGTTTGTAAGAATGCTGAGGACACAGCTTTCTCTATCTCCGTCGGAAAACCCTCATCCTCAACGATAAACCTTGGCAAATTGCTGCAAACAAAGTCGGCAGCGTGCTTTCCACCATGCCCATCAAAAACCTAAAACATTAAAATCGTGTGAAGGGTACATACACAGGAAACACCTGTCAGATGCACAAATGTCTCTCCCGGTGGAGAGTTGGCATTGTTTCTCAAGTCATGAAATGACTAACATTAGCTCAAAATGCCCTGATAAATTAGATTTAAAAAAAAACATACCCCATAAAATGCACTGGGCCCTTCTTCATAACTTTCAAGTCCAAAATCTTGCATGAAGTTATCACAGCAAATGTAGACATCCTCCATTGTGTGCCTTGACCCAATATCGGCCCAGCCTCCGGAACGTACAACTGGGATAAATTCAGCATCCGTGCTTTCAAAAGTTTTCTCAGTTTCAGATTTGTTATTGTTTGCAGGACTCCTCACCTGCAGTACCAATGCCAAGTATGGAAATTAATTAGCCATACCAAAATAAATAAAAAAGTACAAAAGTTACGAGATTTATATTGCATGCTATTTAATTATGCAGTGGTGCTAGCATTAAAGCTAGAGGAACTTTCATGTCTATATCATACAATAGTAATAAAGTCGATCCCAAAAAAGGCAAAAACAAGAATACCATTAGGCTACATCATCAAAATGATCATAGCCATTCAACATGATTGAGAATGAATCATGGGCACAAGTTTCGCTAAATAGTTGCAACTGTGAAAGAACTATTCCTCTCCCCTCCCATGTGAATTCAATGTGACATGGTAATTTTCCACTCCTTGGCTCCTTGCTCCAATAGTGTGGGCTTCTAGAAATTCCCGCAGCAACGTGCAGGTATCAGCCAAGCACACAAAGAAAGCTGAATGCACAGATTTTTGTTATAATTGTTTTTGCACAGTAATGAGAAGGGAAAGCAAAACATGAAATGCGTATCACCTTGTTTGGCTTCTATCAAGAAAATCCAGTTCAGTCAGGTATAACTAGCCAACAAGGGAACACAAAATTTCTATAATCTAAATCAAACCTCAAGTAGAGTGATGAGATCGAAACAAAAACAGCAGGGTGATGAGAACAAGTCAAACTACAATTTTGTAAATTCCTTCAAAGGTGGCAGGCCGATTGCTATTTATAGTGAAGCAGAGACATGAGAGTACCTTTTCTAATAATTTCATTTGAATAATGATCTGGGGCCATGGGGTCAGAATAGCACGTAGGAAGTACCAAAAGAGTTAAGAGTACCAAAAGAATTAAGAGACTTTCATGACACATAAGTACTAGATTACCAGTCTGATCCCCACTTTTACAATGTCATCCAGGCCCAGCCTTTTCTACACATGACATCTTTAAACACCAATCTTTCCATGAAAAAAATGCTCAATTCAAGAGAAATGTTATAGCATCACGTTCACTACCTACCCCTGCAACAAATTACACGCTACGGAAATGCTACGGTAGCATCAAGCACCAAGACAGTAATCTAGTTAACGCAAACCTTCTGAAACGCTCTGTCTGCATACCCACTACTCCAGTAATTTGATACGATCAATCATTTCATAGAACCCAAGGCAGTCTTTGCAAAAGACCGCAGGACCAGTCATATTCCTTCACATGTTTCACAGCATACCTGAAAACTACCTTTATAACTACCCAGTTACGGAGTAGCGTCTGGTAACCCCAAAGTATACTCTTACACATGTAGGAAACTATGCTGATCTCAGGTCTAAGGATTACACATCACCATTGCTTGAGACCAATTGATGACACATGAAATCAGAACAATCTCAATATTGTCTCAAGGTGGGTCAATCCAACACTATGTTCTCCAACATGTATTCACATTATTGATTCGATATCCCTATATCCATGACCGGTGAAACATGGTCATTAATCAATATATCTGCTGGTCGATAGGATCACTAGTGTTCTGACCAGTGACATCCGACTAGGGATACATTTAGAATGACATCATATAAGTTAAAAGAGCTTCACCAACAAGTCACATACTTGTTAATGTTTATAATAGATGATTCATTCAGGGAATAGAATAACATTTATTCACTGACTCATGAACATAGACATGATATAATCATCTCTACGATTGACTCTAGGGCATATCACCAACACCTCCCTCACCGGTGGCGACCTCACCATACCACCGTCTCTCGCACTCTGCCCTAACAGGAGGAGGGAAGGGAGAGGAGTAGAGGGCGAGAGAAGCTAACAAAGCGCTGCCCGTCCGGTTGCCCACCTGTGAGGTAATTTTTGAACTAAATGGATTACATAATTTTGGATGTACGGTTGCGTAGTGCAGTATGTTGTATACAATTCTTTTCGGTGGGTAGTCTTGTTTTAGATATGTGGTTAATTGTGGAAATATTCTTCATGGTGCAGTGCGTCACTTATGTCGAACGTCGTCAATTTCAAAATTTACTACAGTCCGGGGACTATTCTGGATGGTCTCGAGGGGATTGACCTACGTTATTTTCAATCGACGACCGTGCCCCTGCCAAGAGCAAAGGAGCGTATAAGGGGTGTTGTGATGCGGTGGTTGTTTCAAACATTCCAAGTGGACCGTGATGTGTATGATATGAGATTGAGTTACCTTTCCCCTCGAGCTACAAAGCCCACATATTTGGAGTTAGTACAGTTGAAGGGAACAAAGTCATGTCAGTCATATCTACGCGTGGTGGGCTAGGGAGGGAGGGTGGAATTTGATCCTTCTGGCCCAGGCATTTGTCAAGCCCATTCTTGCATCCGCGGCTGAACAAGAAAGGGTGGTGATGCCGAAGAAGTCAGTGACTCCAGTCACAGCGTGACGCACACAATGGTCGAAGCTCCCGGAGTTGTTGATGCTGTCGACGAAGACCCTGAAGAAGTAGCTCCTTCAGGCAGGCGGGCTAGTGGGCTTGCTGACGAGAGTGAGGAGCTGGAAGCCATAGTGCAAAGGATGGACTAGGAATCCTAGGACTACAATGCATTATCAGAAGATGAAGGATCCGACAACGAGGATGATGTAGACCAGCTGGCGGTTCCATCCGAGTGGAACACATACCAGTTCGACAATCTCGTTATCGACGAAGGCTCCCGTGTGTCGTGGGAGTATGACCAAAGTGAGATCAGGCAAGGAGCTATGTACAAATGCAAGGAGGTCATGCAGGTGGCGGTCAAATTCTGGGCCTTGTCGGTGCGGCGCACATTCACAGTCGTCAAGTCTAACCAAAGATGCTACGATGTGAAGTGTGAAATAGAGGAATGCCCTTGGCAAGTGTACACATTTCAGCCTAAGTGAGACACATACTGGAAGTGCTCTATAGTAGTCCCGTACACATGGGTCGTCGCTGAGTCAGTGCAATCCCACAGGAACCTGTCATCAGTCTTCATCGCCAACCTCATGTCCGATGAGTTCGTGGATAATCTTGATTTTGAACGACGATCCATCATTCGTGTGATTGAAGTAAGATTCCAGTACACAATCAACTATGCAAGGCTTGTATGGCAAAATAGAAGGCAGTGGAATCAAGGCTCAACACATTCCAGGATTCCCACCACATGTCGTAGTTTTGACTAATGGCAAATCCGCATGATTTTATCTTCCTTACCAATTTGTGGGAGGAACTAATAGTACTCAAAACCTACAGTACTCAAAACCAGCAGTACACGATCTTGACTTCGGTCAATTTACTCCATGGACCGATGATGGTTCGACTAATTGCTTTAACTTCACAAGAAATACATTATAGTCCTCAAACAGAAGAACATTACACGTGTTCACATGACATGATGGTTCAGCTAATTGCTTTTGTCATCCTCGCTGCTACTACGGTACACTAAGACATAAGCATTCGGACTATGTAAGTATACATGCCTTTAGGAGATAGTAAAAAACATAGCGGTAGGACAGGGGACTATGTAACATCCCAAATCGGGTTTGTGTTTCAAATGTAATAAAAATGAGGAGAAATTAAAACTTTTTCTCTGATCTTGATTTTTGTAATCAGTTCTATAATTTTTGTAAAGGAATTATGTGACATCAAAAATCAAATTGCCGTTTGGACACCAACCCAAATCTCCTTCCTGAAAACCTTGTGCCCAACCTTTGGAAATAATTTTTCTTGGGTCTAGGGTTGATGTTTAACACCTCGTAATTATTTCATAATTTTGAAATTATTTGATAATTTTTTGAGACAAGTCAAACATTAGTCAAACTCCTAAAATAGCCTTCGGAATTTTTAGAGAAAATGCAGTGCATAAAAATATCTGAAAATTTTATATAAGGTTCCTTCTTACGTCAAGAAGCTCGATTACAATTTCATAATTTTTGGAGCTGGTTTGATACTTTAAACAAATTCCTCAAAATCAGCCTTTAATTCAAACCCTAGTTGGTTTTCACTTTGTTCCTTGGGTTCGAGTCGACTCGGGCTCAAGCAAATTGACTTCGGTCGATCAACTAATCGCACCGCGATCGATCGGCGCGAGCATTGTGCGTCGTTGGATCGGCATCGAGCGGTTCACGATCGCGTGAGCGTTCGGACCATCCGAGCGCTGGTCCATTTAAGCCGTTGGATTCTAAATCAACGCCCACGATTGCGTGAGCGTTCGGACCGTCCAACGCCTCGCGCAACGTGAACCGTAGGATCTAAATCAACGGTCCAGGATTAAGTGAGCGTTCGGATCGTTATTATCACCCCGTTCGATTTGAACCATCCGATTTCAATCCGACGGTGGGTGAGTCATCTCCTTCCTCGGGTCTGAGCGCGCGTCCGAGTCAAGCAATGGCGTGAGCAGAGGAGAAGCGCGCAGTGTGGAGTCACCTCGTGGTCGCCTTTAAACGGCTCTCTCTGGCGCATTAAATGCCGTCGTGCTCCTCCTCGGCGTCCCTTGTTCAACTGCTCCCGTCGCTCTCAAAGGCTCTCATGGCAGGTTTGACCCGAGAGGGGTATTGCCGTTGCCCACTGCCATTTCCCGCTATATAAGCTCCTTTGGTCCTTCCATTGAAGCCTTTCAAACCCCTCGCAAGCTCCAAAGAACCTCTATTGGGTTTGCTTGAGCTCAAAAGTTTGAAACCTTACATTGTCGCCATTGCCGAGCTTCAAGCTCTTGGTGAAGGCGGTACCACAGAGTTCCATTTCTTTCGATCTTGCTCCTCCGATTCCCTCACCTCGGTGATCATTAACCTCACTCAATTTGGGTTTTGGCCGCAGGAGCAGCTTGTTTTGGATTTTCCCTTTTACGTAGGAAGCCCTATTTTTCTTCATCGGAGCGGCTCGATCCTCTCTGTACTTTCTTCGTGCTCGGTGAACCCTCTTTAGCCTCTAGTTGCTTGGCACCGCTTGTTTGGACGCGCAGAGCTCATTTGCCGTTTTCGTTTTTGACCGTTTTCGGTCATCTCTGTCGTCTCCGGCTTGCCGGCGTTCTAGAACGCCGCAGCTGAAATTGTTGGTTCCTTTGGGTGCGCGAGTTTGTTAGCAACCCATTTTGGGCCTTTGCTCGCACCGCCGTGGCTGTGAGCCGGCCGCGAGCCGTTCTTTCCGGCCATTTTGTCGGACGAGAACAGGGCGAACGTTTGAGCGTAGGTCATTGTGGACCGTTGGATCCAAGATCAACGGTCCCGATTTGAGCGAAACGTTCGGACCGTCCGAAAGGTTCGATCCGTGTGGACCGTTGGATCCAAGATCAACGGTGCAGATCGGAATGAACGTTCGGACCGCCCGAACGTCCTGATCCACGTGAACCGTTGGATCCAGATCCAACGGTGAGCGTTTAGGGTTTGTAAATCCCGTGTGCGCGCGTTAGCGCTGGGACGCGGACCGTCGGATCCAAGATCGACGCTCCTCGTTCGGCCACGTCTTTTCAAAATTCTGACTTTCCCGAAAGGATTTAGTTATCAACTGAAAAAGGGGATAACTTGTAAAATGCATAACTAATTCATTTTAAATCCTTTTTTGGAGATTCAAATTTTGTGGGTTATGTTTCCAACTGAAATTTAATCTAAAAATGTTTCCAACCCCAGTATAGTTCCAGAAATTTTTGCTAATGCATAGTAGCATTTTTGATTTATAAAAGCTGAGCAAAATTGTTTTGGCCATAACTTTTGCATTGAGAATCCAAATCAGTTGGTTCTTGTTGCATTAGTTCATAAAAATCATGCTCTTTCTACGGTAAAAATTTGAGAGCTTTTTGTTGAAGTTGACTGTTGGATCTTTTCGGTTTCTTTCTCGCCTTATTGGTTCTTGTTGATTCTTTCGATAGGTTGCGACAATATTGATAATATCAAGAGTGATCCTCTCTGAACAAAACAATGAGCTTCAAAGAAGGCAAGATATTTGATCATAAATGTCCCATTACTTTCAAAGTCTAATATCTTGTTTACAAATTATATGTATGCATTGCTTTTGTGTCCAAGTATTTTTGTCCTGTTTAGAGGTAGCTACTCCTAATGCATTGTTGCCATTAAAATGTCATCCCCTGCCACAACCATAAGTTATTAATATCGCTGGTGAATTAGAGCCCGGTGATTTAATTATGCTCTTTTACTGTCTTTGCGATGTCATGCTTAGAAATGCTTAGCTACCGGTAGAATTGGGCGGTTATCGACTTAGTCGATGACCTTGATCACACAAATCATTTTGTTTATTTTTGGTTTAGCACCTTATGCTTTAGTTTTGTAAAAACCGAAAATGAAACAAAATGATTTGACTTGGGCACAATGGCATGTTGGTGTGATTGTTGGGTGTGACAAGGAAAGGTGCCCAGGTCCCTAAGGACCGAAAATGTTGCTTGCGCCATTGATCCAAGTACTTTTGCGTACTAACCACATGAGGTTATATGGGACCCTCTTGACCTAGTACTTTGGCGTGGGTTATCTCCGAGTCGCAGGAGGGGTTGTGTGTGTTGTGTGAAACATGATATGTGTTCTCGGTGTTCTTGTGTTGGGTGTGCGGTGGTGGAGATTAGGGTAGGCTCTCCACCTCGAGGAGCGTCGTAGTTGTCCAAGGCTTTACCCGGGAAGGGTAGTTGACCGAGGCTTTACGATGACTCCGACACAACGTATGGGTTTCTATCCATACGGGCGGCTCGTGAATAATTCACAATATTGGAAAGGTCTCGTAGGACTTAGCCGTGCTTAGGCATACCTAAGGAAGTGTGCTTAATAGCTTGGCAAAAAGGCGGTCTGGCGTGTGGGTAAGTTGGTACACCCTGCAGGGATAAAACTATTCGAATAGCCTCGTCCTAGGTTATGGACACGCTTGGTGATTTCCCGCAAGATCTAGACTTCAACAACTGTTTTTGTTTTCAAAATTTAAAACTTGACATGGTTGGCATGAATGGGTAATTCATGCTATTGTGGTGACTAATGGTTTAGTCACTTCCAGGACTGTTTTACTGTTGTTGATACTTGATTACTACTGTTTTTATCAAATAAAATCAGATTTGTTAAATTGCTTTCCATCTATTACATTATTGCAAATAAAACTTGCTTTACGCTTAAAAATTTGAGTCCTAACCTGCTCCACTTAAATAAGCTTGCATGTAGTTATTGTTGAAGTCTGTTATCATTTTTATATATCTTGTAGTACATTCAAAGTACTCACCCGATTTTCATTGGTGCTTTTGTTTGCAGAGGAAGAAGGTGAGCCCCAAGGGCCTCACTTACGTGAGTTGTCTTTGTGGTTTCGACGACTAGCTTGGCGGTCGGTCGGTTGCCTTGTGGGTTAAAGGCACACTTGATTGGCTCTTTTGGTTTATGGCCATCTTATGGCACTTTTGCTTCATTGTTAAATTTCTTTATGTATTATGTCTTTGGGCGGTTGGCCTCTCTTTTGTAATAACTATCCTTTATGTATTTCACCTTCAGTTGTTGTTTTGCTTGGTTCTATGTGAATGAATGGAATTGATGCATGAACTTTGTAAAGAGGTGTGTATACTGCATTTCTGGGAAGTATACATGTCTCGAGTCTCGGATTATCTGTTTTGTGATGCTAGGGCCAAGCGGTTGGTTAAGCATTACAAGTCGGATAAACCGGGGTCTCACAAGGTTTGGTATCAGAGCCATACTGACCGTAGTAACCCAAGTTGGTCGTCTTTAGGATATTTTGAAAAACTTAATTTCAAAGTATCAAATGATTTTTGAAAGCTTAAGTAAGTTCTCAGATTTTATTCCGTACCTATCTTAGCTTTCTCCTCTCATCTTACTCTAATTTGAGTTTTGAAAATTGTTTACCTCTCCTTTTCAAAGATAGTGTTATCGATTAAATGGGTTTTGGGAACCACTGAGTTTGGCAAATTGAAGAGCTTAGGGTTTTTGAAGTTTCTGGACTGAAGGTTTCGACTAGAGGCTTGGATGCGGAATCGGAAAGACGCTTCAATTTCAGACAATGAGCTCAATGGTTTCGATCGGACCACCGAGCTTGGCAAATTGAAGTGTGCGATTTTGAAGTTTCTAGAATGGAAGACTTATTTGGAAGCTTGGATGCAAAATCACTACAAACAACCTCAATTTCCGGACGACAAGCTCGATGGTTCTAAATGGGGTAGAGAATGAGAGGATAATCAACTAAAAATTGTGGGGTTAAAAGGGGTAAGATGTGATACTAGTTAGCTATGTATCTAACACTAATTTCGTTGGTTGAACCTTGCTCTTTAGTGGTGATAGATCTTACCTTAATCTCCTGATTTTTATCTTCTCAATCAATTACTCGTTCATTTAATACGGGTTAGTTGCATTGGGAAGTTGAGCTTTGGTTTTGTGATTCCTTGCTGTTTTTGGAATCTTTTTATAAGCCTTTCTTTTTAAAGTTATGTACTTGCTATTTTCGGCTTTCGATTAGAGTGATATTCTATTCCCCTAGTCGTCAGCTTTTCGCTTTCTTTTGGCTTTAAGTCGTTGAGTCTAGTGTTAACCAAAATTTCTTGTAACAGGATGGCCGGACGCACTCGCAGCGGCCAAGGCCAGTCAGCTGGTCCGGACGAGGATCTTCCTCCTCCTCCGACCATGGCCGAAGTCCTTCTCCAGATCGAGCGCAACCGTGCAGAGGACAGGAGGGTTCTTCTGGACGTCATCGCGCGCAACACTTCCGCCCTTACCGGTGCTTCAGGATCCGGGCAAGGGAGTGGTCACCAGCCGCGAGGGGGACTCGCAGAGTTTCTTCGCACTCAGCCCCTCGTTCTCCAGTCCGAGGACCCGCTTGCCTTGACGATCGGCCGTCTCGGTTGGCGCAAGCCGCGATAGCGCGATGCGAGGAGCACGAAGGCGCTATTTGCATCGCACCAGCTGGAGGGTGCAGCTTTGTCTTGGTGGGAGAGCTTTCTCGCCATGCAGCCTGACGGCCACACCGTCACTTGGGAGGAGTTCCGTACTGCTTTCCGTCGGAGTCACATTCCTTCCGGCTTGATGAAGCTGAAGAAGAAGGAGTTCTTGTCGCTCAGGCAAGGACGTCTCTCCGTTACGGAGTACCTATACGAGTTTAACCATTTGGCTCGTTATGCTCCGGAGGAGGTGGCCACTGATGAGGCCAAGCAAGAGAAGTTCAAGGATGGTTTGTCCGAGGAGCTGCAGGACAAGCTATCCATCGTTGACTTTCCGGATTTCCAGGCCTTGGTGGACAAGGCCATCGTTCTCGAAAGCACGCGGGAGAGCACTTGTGGATTCCCGCAAGCGCAAGTGGGAGGCTCGCAAGTCATCTGGGGCCAGCTATCCCCGTTTGATCCGTCTCGAAAGTCGCGCCGACCAAGCTTCAAAGACCGAGGCCGTCAGCACCTGTTCTTCGCCCTTCGCAGGTCGTGCCCCAGTCACGTGCACCTGCGAGTCAGCAGGGTGGCCCCCGCAACCCGGCTGCCGGGGTCACTTGCTTCGCCTGCAGTCAGAAGGGGCATTATGCGAACCAATGCCCTAAGAAGACAGGAGCAGCCCCTCGTCCTAATGGAGGACGCGGGCCGGGAGGTGGTCCTTCTCAGGACCTGAAGATAGTCCCTACTACCCAAGGCGTGGGTAGTGGTCGCGTCAACCTCATCTCAGCGGAGGAGGCACAGGAGGCACCCGACGTCGTGCTGGGTACCCTTTCTGTTAACTCTTATCCTGCTACTGTTTTGTTTGATTCAGGAGCATCTCATTCTTTTGTTTCTGAGTCTTTTGCTGCTATTAGTGAGCTCCTCTTTACTCCATTGTTGTTTCCCTTGCTCATTCGCTCTCCGGGTTCAGAGTTGAGAGCTGAATCTGAGTGTAGGGATGTCCCAATTGAGATCGAGGGAGTAAGATTCCTTGCGAATCTTATCCTCCTCCATTCAGCAAGTCTAGATGTAATTCTTGGTATGGATTGGTTGTCTCAGCATAAGGGACAAATCGATTGCGCCAAGAAGTGTGTCCTTCTATCTAGTCTTTTCCGTGGAGAGTTAAGTTCGCCGAAAGTCGCTAGGTCCGCATCTCTTCGCGCTTGAAGCGAAGCCCGCTCTAGATATTACTGAAGTCCCAACAGTTTGTGACTTCGTGGATGTCTTTCCTGAAGATCTTCCCGGGATGCCACCAGTTCGAGATCTCGAGTTTGTCATCGAGTTGGTTCCCGGTACCGCCCCGATTTCAAAGAGGCATTATCGGATGCCACCGAACGAGTTGGTGGAATTGAAGAAGCAACTGAATGAGCTGCAAGAGAAAGGATTCATTCGCCCTAGCTCATCTCCGTGGGGTTGTCCGGCAATCTTCGTAAAGAAGAAAGACAATACTTTGCGCATGTGCGTTGATTACCGTCCGCTTAATGAAGTAACGGTAAAGAACAAGTATCCATTGCCCCGCATTGATGATCTCTTTGATCAATTAACTGGAGCCCGAGTATTCTCCAAGATTGATTTGAGAATGGGATATCATCAAGTTCGGATACGACCCGAGGATATTCCAAAGACGGCTTTCTCTACTCGCTATGGCTTGTATGAGTATACCGTCATATCATTTGGCTTAACCAATGCTCCCGCCTTGTTCATGAACCTCATGAATTCGGTATTCATGGAGTATTTGGATAAGTTTGTTGTGGTCTTCATCGATGATATTCTTATCTATTCTAAGAACGATGAGGAACATGATGAGCATCTGAGGCTCGTGTTAGGCAAGCTTCGTGAGCACCAGCTGTATGCCAAGTTCGACAAGTCGCGCATTCAGTTGAAGGAAGTGGCCTTCTTGGGTCATGTTCTTTCGGCGGGAGGCGAGCCAGTTGACCCTAGCAAGGTCGATGTTCTTTCATGGGTTGACCTACTTGATAACGAAGGGCGGAGTTTTCTTGGTTTAGCGGGATATTATCGCCGCTTTATCGAGAACTTCTCCAAGATCGCGAAGCCGATGACGGAGTTGCTCAAGAAGGACAAGAAGTTCTTGTGGTCCGATGCTTGTGAGGAAAGCTTCCAAGTACTCAAGAAGCGTTTGACCACCGCTCCCGTCCTTGTTCTTCCCGATATTCATCGAAGTTTCGATATCTTTGCGATGCTTCTCGTCGAGGACTCGGTTGTGTCCTTATGCAAGAAGGCAAGGTAGTGGCCTATGCATCAAGGCAATTGAGACCTCATGAACTCAACTACCCTACCCATGACTTGGAATTGGTCGTGATTCATGCACTTAAGATTTGGCGACATTACCTAATCGGTGTCGTTGTGAAGTGTATTCGGATCACAAAAGCCTAAAGTATTTGTTCACCCAACGGATCTGAACCTCGGGCAAAAGAGATGGTTGGAGTTGGTCAAAGATTATGACATGGGTATTCACTACCATCAGGGCAAGGCTAATGTCGTTGCCGGCGCGCTCGACCGCAGAGCGCATTGCAATGCCTTGTTGCTCCAAGGATGTCAACCCACCCTTCCGGAGGAATTTCAGCGTCTCAACTTAGGTTTGGTTGGCGTGGTTCCTCATTGCCTTGGTTGTGCAACCAACCTTGGTGGATCGGATTAAGGTCGCTCAAAGAATCGGATCTTTGGAATAAGCGCATCAAGGAAAATATCAAGAACGAACGACCAAGTGCTTCTCTCGAGGATGAGCATGGTGTTGTAAGGTTCGGCGGCGCCTTGTGGTTCCAAAGGACATGGGCTGCGGATTTGATTCTCCGCGAGGCCCATGATTCGCCTTTGTCTATCCATCCGGGGCCACAAAGATGTATCAAGATCTCCGTCGAGATTTTGGTGGACCCGAATGAAGAGGGAGATTGCGGTTCGTTGTCGAGTGCGACGTGTGTCGTCGTGTCAAGGCCGAGCATCGGCGTCAAAGAGCTTGCTTGACCTTTGCCTATTCGGAATGGAAGTGGGATTCGATCGGGATGGACTTTATCACCGGTCCGCCCACGTCACAAAAGGGAATGATGCTATCGGGTAATTATTGATCGATTAACCAAAGTGGCACATTTTCTTCCGATCAAGACCAAGCTTCGGCCGATCGTCTAGCTGAGCTCTACGTCTCCAGGATTGTGAGCTTGCATGGTGTACCAAAGACGATCATTTCTGACCGTGGTTCACTATTTACCTCCCGGTTCTGGAATGGTCTGCAAGAAGCTATGGGCACTCGTCTTTCTTTCGATTCAAAGATATCATCCTCAAACCGATGGCGGTGAAAGAGTCAACCAAGTGTTGGAAGACATGCTCGTGCTTGTGTTCTCTCCTATGGAAAGAATTGGGAGAAATGCTTGCCATTTGCCGAGTTTTCCTACAACAACGGCTTTCAGGCCAGTCTCGGCATGTCACCTTCGAGGCCTTATACGGGAGAAAGTGCAGAACCCCGTTGAATTGGTCGGAGACGGGCGAAAGACCTTTCTTTGGCGGACTCGATCAATGAGGCCGAGAGTCAAGTCCGACTCATTCGTGATCGCTTGCGCATGTACTCAATCCGAGCAAAAGAGCTATGCGGATCGCCGTCGTCGTGAGTTGAGCTTTGAGCCCAATGAATTCGTTTATCTCAAAGTCTCTCCTTTGAAGGGCATCGATTGGCGTCAAGGGCAAGTTAGCTCCTCGATATGTCGGTCCTTACCGTGTTATCGAGAAGAAAGGAGCTGTTGCCTATAAGTTGGAGTTGCCAGCTGCACTCGAAGGGGTACATGATGTTTTCCATGTGTCCCAACTAAAGAAGTGCCTCCGTGTTCCAACAGAGGAAGCTCCGTTGGAAACTCTCGATGTCCAAGAAGATTTGACCTATCGCGAGCATCCTGTTCGCATACTCGATGAGGCTGAACGAAGAACGAGGAATAAAACCGTCAGATTCCTCAAAGTTCAGTGGTCGAACCATTCCGAGGATGAGGCTACTTGGGAAAGGGAAGATCGTCTCAGGCGGACTATCCATCTTTCTTTGAGTGAGCCAAATCTCGGGACGAGATTTTGTAAGGGGGAGGTTTTGTAACATCCCAAATCGGGTTTGTGTTTCAAATGTAATAAAAATGAGGAGAAATTAAAACTTTTTCTCGATCTTGATTTTTGTAATCAGCCCATAATTTTTGTAAAGGAATTATGTGACATCAAAAATCAAATTGCCGTTTGGACACCAACCCAAATCTCCTTCCTGAAAACCTTGTGCCCAACCTTTGGAAATAATTTTTCTTGGGTCTAGGGTTGATGTTTAACACCTCAGAATTATTTCATAATTTTCAGAAATTATTTGATAATTTTTTTTGAGACAAGTCAAACATTAGTCAAACTCCTAAAATAGCCTTCTGGAATTTTTAGAGAAAAATGCAGTGCATAAAAATATCTGAAAATTTTATATAAGGTTCCTTCTTCTGTCAGCAAGCTCCAGTTACAATTTCATAATTTTTGGAGCTGGTTTGATACTTTAAACAAATTCCTCAAAAATCAGCCTTTAATTCAAACCCTAGTTGGTTTTCACTGTTCCTTGGGTTCGAGTCAGACTCGGGCTCAAGCAAATTGACTCGGTCGACCAACTAATCGCACCGCGCGATCGATCGAGCGAGCATTGTGCGTCGTTGGATCGGCATCGAACGGTTCACGATCGCGTGAACGTTCGACCATCCGCCGTATTTGGTCCATTTAAGCCGTTGGATTCTAAATCAACGGCCCACGATTGCGTGAACGTTCGGACCGTCCAACGCCTCGCGCAACGTGAACCGTGAGGATCTAAATCAACGGTCGAGATTAAGTGAGCGTTCGGATCGTTATTATCACCCCGTTCGATTTGAACCATCCGATTTCAATCCGACGGTGGGTGAGTCATCTCCTTCCTCGGAGTGCGAGCGGCGTCCGAGTCAAGCAATGGCGTGAGCAGAGGAGAAGCGCGCAGTGTGGAGTCACCTCCGTGGTCGCCTTTAAACGGCTCTCTCTGAGCGCATTAAATGCCGTCGTGCTCCTCCCTCAGACGTCCCTTGTTCAACTCCTCCCGTCGCTCTCAAAGGCTCTCATGGCAGGTTTGACCCGAGAGGGGTATTGCCGTTGCCCACTGCCATTTCCCGCTATATAAGCTCCTTTGGTCCTTCCATTGAAGCCTTTCAAACCCCTCGCAAGCTCCAGCAACCTCTATTGGGTTTGCTTGAGCTCAAAAGTTTGAAACCTTCTGTTGCCGCCATTGCCGAGCTTCAAGCTCTTCGGTGAAGGCGGTACCCTGGGGTTCCATTTCTTTCAGTCTTGCTCCCTCCGATTCCCCTCACCTCGGTGATCATTAACCCTCACTCAATTTGGGTTTTGGCCGCAGGGAGCAGCTTGTTTTTGGATTTTCCCCTTTTCGGCCGGAAGCCCTATTTTTCTTCATCGGAGCAGCTCCAGTCCTCTCTGTACTTTCTTCGTGCTCAGGTGAACCCTCTTTAGCCCCTAGTTGCTTGGCACCCGCTTGTTTGGACCGCAGCAGAGCTCATTTGCCGTTTTCGTTTTTGACCGTTTTCGGTCATCTCTGTCGTCTCCGGCTTGCCGGCGTTCTAGAACGCCGCAGCTGAAATTGTTGGTTCCTTTGGGTGCGCGAGTTTGTTAGCAACCCATTTTGGGCCTTTGCTCGCACCGCGTGGCCTGAGCCGCCGGCGGCGAGCCGTTCTTTCCCGGCCATTTTTGTCGGACGAGAACAGGCTAACGCTTGAGCGTAGGTCATTGTGGACCGTTGGATCCAAGATCAACGGTCCCGATTTGAGCGAACGTTCGACCGTCCAAAGGTTCGATCCGTGTGGACCGTTGGATCCAAGATCAGCAGTGCAGATCGGAATGAACGTTCGGACCGCCCAACGCCCCGATCCCGTGAACCGCTGGATCCGATCCAACGGTGAGCGCTTAGGGTTTGTAAATCCCGTGTGCGCGCGTTAAGCGGCTGGGGACGCGACCGTCGGATCCAAGATCGACGCTCCTCGTTCGACCACGTCTTTTCAAAATTACGACTTTCGAAAGGATTTAGTTATCAAGCAAAAAGGGATAACTTGTAAAATGCATAACTAATTCATTTTAAATCCTTTTTGGAGATTCAAATTTTGTGGGTTATGTTTCCAACTGAAATTTAATCTAAAAATGTTTCCAACCCAGTATAGTTCCGAAATTTTTGCTAATGCATAGTAGCATTTTTGATTTATAAAAGTCGAGCAAAATTGTTTTGGCCATAACTTTTGCATTGAGAATCCAAATCAGTTGGTTCTTGTTGCATTAGTTCATAAAAATCATGCTCTTTCTACGGTAAAAATTTGAGAGCTTTTGTTGAAGTTGACTGTTGGATCTTTCGGTTTCTTTCTCGCCTTATTGGTTCTTGTTGATTCTTTCGATAGGTTGCGACAATATTGATAATATCAAGAGTGATCCTCTGCAAAGACAAAGCAATGAGCTTCAAAGAAGGCAAGATATTTGATCATAAATGTCCCATTACTTTCAAAGTCTAATATCTTGTTTACAAATTATATGTATGCATTGCTTTTGTGTCCAAGTATTTTTGTCTGTTTAGAGGTAGCTACTCCTAATGCATTGTTGCCATTAAAATGTCATCCCCGCCACAACCATAAGTTATTAATATCATTTGGTGAATTAGAGCCCGTGATTTAATTATGCTCTTTTCTTGTCTTTGCGATGTCATGCTTAGAAATGCTTAGCTACCGGTAGAATTGGGCGGTTATCGACTTAGTCGATGACCTTGATCACACAAATCATTTTGTTTATTTTTGGTTTAGCACCTTATGCTTTAGTTTTGTAAAAACCGAAAATGAAACAAAATGATTTGACTTGGGCACAATGGCATGTTGGTGTGATTGTTGGGTGTGACAAGGAAAGGTGCCCAGGTCCCTAAGGACCGAAAATGTTGCTTGCGCCACTGATCCAAGTACTTTTGCGTACTAACCACATGAGGGTTATATGGGACCCTCTTGACCTAGTACTTTGGCGTGGGTTATCTCCGAGTCGCAGGAGGGGTTGTGTGTGTTGTGTGAAACATGATATGTGTTCTCGGTGTTCTTGTGTTGGGTGTGCGGTGGTGGAGATTCCGGGTAGGCTCTCCACCTCGAGGAGCGTCGTAGTTGTCAAGGCTTTACCGGGAAGGGTAGTTGACCGAGGCTTTACGATGACTCAGACACAACGTATGGGTTTCTATCCATACGGGCGGCTCGTGAATAATTCACAATATTGGAAAGGTCTCGTAGGACTTAGCCGCTTGCAGCATACCTAAGGAAGTGTGCTTAATAGCTTGGCAAAAGGCGATGCGGCGTGTGGGTAAGTTGGTACACCTGCAGGATAAAACTATTCGAATAGCCTCGTCCTAGGTTATGGACACGCTTGGTGATTTCCCGCAAGATCTAGACTTCAACAACTGTTTTTGTTTTCAAAATTTAAAACTTGACATGGTTGGCATGAATGGGTAATTCATGCTATTGTGGTGACTAATGGTTTAGTCACTTCGAGACTGCTTTTATGTTGTTGATACTTGATTACTACTGCTTTTATCAAATAAAATCAGATTTGTTAAATTGCTTTCCATCTATTACATTATTGCAAATAAAACTTGCTTTACGCTTAAAAATTTGAGTCCTAACTCGCTCCACTTAAATAAGCTTGCATGTAGTTATTGTTCGTGTCTCATTATCATTTTTATATATCTTGTAGTACATTCAAAGTACTCACCTGGGCCATTGAAATTTGCTTTTGTTCATAGAGGAAGAAGGTGAGCCCCAAGGGCCTCACTACGTGAGTTGTCTTTGTGGTTTCGACGACTAGCTTGGCGGTCCGGTCGGTTGCCTTGTGGGTTAAAGGCACACTTGATTGGCTCTTTTGGTTTATGGCCATCTTATGGCACTTTTGCTTCATTGTTAAATTTCTTTATGTATTATGTCTTTGGGCCGGTTGGCCTCTCTTTTGTAATAACTATCCTTTATGTATTTCACCTTCTGGTTGTTGTTTTTGCTTCGGTTCTATGTGAATGAATGGAATTGATGCATGAACTTTGTAAAGAGGTGTGTATACTGCATTTCTGGGAAGTATACATGTCTCGAGTCTCGGATTATCTGTTTTGTGATGCTAGGGCCAAGCGGTTGGTTAAGCATTACAAGTCGGATAAACCGGGGTCTCACAGACTACTACAGAATAGCCCAACCTACTGCATGGACCGGGGGCATTTAGCTTTCCATGTGAGCTCGATGTTGTACTCCTCGCCAGTCTCCCTCGTCTTGGCCACCATTTCTCTCTTTTTCTCGCACTTCCTCTCACGAGCCTCGTGCTCCCTGCGGTTGCACGCCTCGAGATCAGCTTTCGTCTCTCGACGGATACGATCATTTTGCTCATCGTTACGGTGCTCCTCCTCCCGGATCTCGTGGGTCCTTTTGGCATCCCACTCATAGTCCAGACACCGCTGGTCACGTGGGTGGATCTCTTGGTCGATCCACTTGCGGTAGCCACATAGCGGATCCGGGGACTACGGGTAAACGGAAGATGTTGTTAGTGCATACTTTGAAAGAATAATAGTAGGGGAACATACTATAACTAGTATTTACCGGCTACCGATAGCTGCTCGTGTCCCCATGGCGGTTGGGACCAGTAACGTATGCCCAGCTTATTCGGGCCTTGGACTTGAAGAACTTGCATAGGTCTCCGCACCAACAGAGAGGCGGCATCTCCCCCTTGGGCGGCCCCTCCGGCAAAGGCTCGGTGGACATGTTCTAGACGGAGTTGCTGCTTCGGGGGGGGGTCATTATGGGGAGGTGCCCTCCTGGCACGCGCCCTTTGTTCGTCCAGGGACACAACACGACTTGCAAGTTCGCAGATCTCGTCCCATTACTTCTGCTTGTCCATCTTAGCGAGATTGTGTTGAAGTGTTGATGTAGGAGAACACTCCATGGAATGGGTAGTACTTATAGGCCAAGGCGGCCCTGCGTATACAGCTGAATTGTAATTCAGTTGATAGAAATTCGCATCTGTGAGGCAGCGTTGCGCAAAGCTGACTCGTTGGGTCACGTCGCTGCGCAAAACTAACTCGTTGGGTTACGTCGCTGGACAAAGTTGACTCGTTGGGTCACATCACTGCGCAAAGCTATCTCGTTGGGTCACGTCACCGCGTAAAGCTATCTTGTTGGGCCACGTCGTTGCCAACATTACTCGAAACGAACAGTACTCGAAGCCATCGGTACTCGAAACAAACAATACTTGAAGCCAACAGTGGTCAAAACGAACAGTACTCGAAAACGAATAGTTCTCGAACCCCACAGTACTCGAAACGAACAATACTCGAAAGTGTGGACGCCAAAAATAGATAATGAAATACTATATTACCATTACTATAGTTGTACAAAAATTAATATTTAAATGACATCTACTGGCGGCCCCTCTTGGGGCGTACCCCGCGTGTCGCCCTTGGCCGCGCCCTATGCTGGTGTGAGTACATCAAAGGATCAGGCGACCGACGTACCCGACCAACGCGAGGAGCCAGAGGTGGTGTGGCAACGTCGAGGTCCGGCATCGGTAGGGTCGGCTCTGGGGTCGGTAGGGTCGGCTCGGCACACCTGGCAATTGAGAGGCCTGGTCTTGGGGAAGTGGAATTCCTTGGCGAATATCTCGTCGTAAGATAAGTTCGGTTTGTCCCAACTCGGTGCACGACCTGTGAAACATTACGTTACGCACGCAATCATAGGAAACCTACGAAATCAAACAAGGTAGTCATACCTGGGGGCACGAAGTCAGCTGCGGACAACTCCGCGTACTCTTGCCGCTTTTATTGGTGGAACTGAGGACTTGCAAGAGAATATTGTCATTAGTAACTAGTGGTATTCGAAATAAAGTAGCGGAAGTGAATGTGTCATACTCACCTGCAAACTGTCTCGAGGAGTTCCCACCACGGTGCCACGAGGACCCACCTGCCACGTCCGGGGGAGGAGCCCATGGCTGTAAGCCACCATGGCTGCCCCTCATCCACGCACTGGTGAATGTGAATGTATTCTTGGCCCGTGACAAGTCGCGATATGGATCTCTCATCTTGCCTTCTCTACGATACACTGTAAGATCCCTCTGGCCTCCCCCCAATAGACAACTGCTGCGTCCGGCCTATCAACTCGAGGATCTCCAGGTGTAGATCCACCTACACACGTAATCAACAAGTTGAAAACATAAATCTAGCTAATTAAATATGAAGTACCGATCGTTGAATACATACCACGCGGTGGAATGCGGAGTCCAGCTGTGTGGGATACGCGTCGGATGTCGCAGCCTCGTGTCGTGGTAGGTCGACCACGACCTGAGACACAGCTAAGCCTCGTCCGACTGCCGTACCACTCCATGTACTCATCGTACTCCCCGAGGTCGTAGGAAGCATCCTCCAAGATGACGTCGGCGTAGGCGCTGAGCCAACCCTCAACCCAAAGGAACACCCTCTCTGTCCAGGTGGTAGTACCACATACTCCCTTCCTAGTGTACCTGTGGACAGCAAGACAATCATTTGGTACGTATGTTACATAGATTGTACTAAAGAATTAAAGCGCAAACTAACCCGTGGACGTGGGCCGGTAGTCGCTGCACCCAGGGGGATGGGACCTGCTATCACAGACCGAACTGACGCATGACTCACACCACCTGGTACTCCCCCCACGAATACCTCGTGTACCAGTACATGTGGTCTCGCGTGCACAGATTGGACATTCCTCCGGGCGCGCGCGAACACCCTCTCCTCCGTGTACGGTCTTCAGATGACACGGTCATTCGTCAATTGGTCGAACATCACGACGTAGGATGGGTATGACCCCTGCGTGGTGATTGGTGTATAGGTCACCTTTGGAATAGACCAAAGGAACACACGAAATTGTGATTGCATTACGAGAAAATAATAAATATTCACGAAAATAAACCGTCGGCGGCACCACACCGTGCCCATAGTAGGCCGGTACACGTCGTCATTCTCGGTGTACAGGCTGACCGTATACGCTCCCAAGTCCAGCTGTGGACGTCCGATCTGGAAGCGCTTGAAGGACCAAAGCTGCAGAAGTAGCAGGCATCCAGAGATGATGGGCTGTCTGGGACGCAGACGCGCGTCGCCAACAAGACGCAGACGCGTCCGCGACAAAGACAGCCGGACCCCACTTGTAGGGCTGGATCTCCTCCACTGGCCAGTCTGCAAGCTCACGTGCGTAGCGAATGTAATGCTTATCGATGCTATCACCGTGGGATCCCAGGAACATGACCCTACCCAAACAGCCACAGCAGGTAGGCCTCGAAGTGCCTCCTCACCGTCTCATCGGGTGCGTCATCCGCCATACGCTCGAGCTGTAAGAAGACATATACACGTCAGCAAGGTTCACAAATGAATTGATGCGAGAGGACAATAGTTACGAAGACTTACGTATAACTGGTAGATCCACCTCAGCGTCGCCCCGTGCCGGCTGCTGAACTCATGGTAATCACTGCCTAGCGGCAGCACATCCGGGAACCTCACCAGGAACTCCGTGCGCGACGTGGGCAAGATCTCATACGCCGCCATGGGGAAGCCTGCGCAGGGCAACTCGATCAGGAAGCTCACGTCCTGCAGCGCAAGCGTCATCTCCCCACACGGAAGGTGAAACGTGTGTGTCTCCGGCCTCCAGCAATCGACCAACGCCGTTAGTACGGCCCATCCATATGGAAAACGCCCGAACGTACGACCAGGACCACAGTCCTGGTCATCCTCCCACGTCGCCTCCACCATCCGTACCAGCGGACGAGGCCTACCGCTCTCAACCTGCGTTGAGTCAGGTTACGAACGAACGTTAGTCCACAGGTGGTAGTTTGGCCACAAATGAGTACACGAAGATCGCAATGGCATGTACCTCGGCACCCAGCTAGGGTGCAACCTCCAGACCCTGATGGGCGTGCGCAGCCGCAACGCGCCAAGCTCAATCGGCACCTCGCCCTCTTGGGGGAGGATGGTACTGAGGCGGCTACGGTGATGTAGGTCAATCATCGGGTTAAGCAACTCGTACGGCCACTCAGCAACGTGGTCTGGGTCCGTCATACCTGAAAATTCAGTGCTTACATTGTAAAGACTACAATATATATATAAAAATAATACGAAGCGACATTAGCAAACTAATTACCAACCACAAATAGATACCAAATTTATGTGACAAGTCATAAAGCTGCAATTACGCTCTACCTAACCTACAGAGCCAAATAAAGCTGAGATTTTTTTCGATTAGGCTCTACTTACCCTAATTAGCTGATCTGGATCGTTGTAATTTTAAAACGTGTCATGCTATTTTTCTGGTTATAAATTAATTCTCGACATTAATAATATAATTACTATACAGAAATAGGGAGCTAAATAAAGTTGTGATTAATTCAATTAGGCTCTACCTACTCTAATTAGCTGCTACGGATTTTCCTTTCAAACTTAAAATGTGTCATATTATTTTCCTACTTAAAAAATAATTTTTGGTATTAACAATATAATTACCGTGCATAAATGAGGAGATAAATAAAACTGGTATTATTTACATTACCCTCTACCTACCTCGTACACAGCTCAAAAGATGTACTATATAATTGGACTACATTTATCTAATCTACTAAATCATATGTCGCTATTTTTGTTTGCTAACCGACAATGTTTTGACATAATGTACAAAGTTCAAAAAAAGTGTACCTGCAGGATGGCCGATCGGATCCGATGCTCAGTCTATCTCTCCTCCGCGACGAACTGGCAGAGCTTCACTTCCTTTCTTGTCTGCCTCTCCTCTCTTTTTTTTTTTCCTGGAATTAAAATGAGTTTGGACTGATTTTAGGGGGTTTTATAGCTGAACTCCTGTCGTTAGTTCAACTGACGAACAATTACTTGTCGCCAGTTTAACTGGCGATAGAACGGGGTCAGTGTACCTATCGCTGGTTGAACTAGAAACAGGAATCTATCGCTAGTTCAACCGGCGACAGGAACTTATTTTTGTTATTTTTGGGCTGATTATTTATTTTTATAAATTTTTTTTAATCGCACGGCTGAGACGAGAGACGAAGAGAATCTTTTGCATCAGCATATCACAATTCACAAACGCTGCGTATACAGAACAAACGTCTATATGTGGGATTTGTGCTTCTGAGCTAACTAGTGTTGAAGCAGCAACTCTGCTATAATATTCCTTTGATAATACTACTATTGAACTAATTTAAGTACTTCTAAGTTCTAATTAGTAAAAACTAAACAAGAGGAAATGTTTAGAAAAAAATTGGTAGGCCTAAATCGAGTGCATCCTCGTCAGTCTGGGCTAGGTGAATAACTGCAAGTTCAGTTCTTGGTTGATCCACAGGGGCAAGGGAAGCGGATTGAGCAGCTGGACCTTTCAATTCCACTTTCGGTTGATCAGTCTCTACACTGTTTTCTTCAGTGGATGAATTGTGCAAGCACATCTATTCCATCCAGTGCACTGATTTCCCCAGCAATCACCATCTACCTTGCTAGCTCAGGATTTCCAACCAAAAGAGAACACAGCACCACTAAGGCACTAACAGGAAAGAAGGGGTAAATAGAGGCAGCTAAAGTTGCAACAGAAATGACAGATTGTACTCCTATACTTTTGACCTTACAATGCAACAGATGACAGCATTTCAACAACAAACAACAGCATGTATATTGTGTATACGTCCTTGGACACAAGGTTGTGGTAACAGTTACCATGAAACCGAAACATGGAAGAAACCAAAAAGAGAATAGTTGACAAGTACTACTAGCGCCTCCCTTCAAACCCTCGCCGTCGTCCAAAAACCAAGCCGTCCGACCGGCCGTGCTCCGACCGAGAGGATTGGAGGAGCACCTGAAAAGGAGGAAATTCCATGTGGCCTGTACAGTACACACCAACTGACCGATCACTAATCGGTATAGGTACATGGAGGACCTGAGCAGCCAAGCCTCTTCCATTGCACACGTTTTGAATTAATTCAAACAGATTAACCGCATTGCGCGTAGGTACGCATTGAGGGATCATTGGGGTGATGGCCTTGGAGCTGCATCAAGCAAAGCGGAAATGTTAGTGTCTGTGTGAAGCGCATGTTCGTCTTTAATTATATATCGATGAAGTTAGTGGCAGCTTGTAGTAGCTAGTAGGAAGCAGGGCATCATCTTGGATTCTTACATAAGTTGACGGCCTCGGAGCTCTTCATGAGGCGGATCCGCTTGCAAGACTCCACGAACATCCTGCGTTTATACGAATTGAATCAGATTAGCATGTTTGTTAATGTTTTATACAGTTGTGCAAATCGATCAGCAAGAAGAAGGTAGCTAGCGAGAGAAGAGGCAGGAGAAGCTTACTTCCATGGGACGTCTCCGACGAGCATCCAGTCGCCGTCCTTGTCCTCGTAGGTGGGCACGTACTCGGCGCCGGTGGCCGAGTCCACGAGCTTATTCCCCTCCCCGTCGGCGGCGGCGCCGCGGATGGCGAGGCAGGGGGAGAACATGCCGTGGAGCGCGCGGAGCAGGGCTGCGTAGCCGCCGTGCGCCGCGAGGTCCACCTTGCGCAGGTAGGGCGCACCGTCCACGGCCACCTTCACGAGCTTGCACCCGCCGGCGGCGCCCGCGGCCTCCTCGCGCAGCGCGTTGCGTCGGTACGCCCGCACTGGCGGCCACCCCACCGCGTGCGCCCTGTCGTCACACATGCCACACGTCCATGTCAGTCAGAACCATCAATAAGACCATAACCACAATCATCTCCCCGCGCGCGCGGCGTGCGACATGCGGGAGCTAGCTAAGGTGGAGAAGGAAAAGTTGCGTACTTTGGGGAGGGCGGCTTGTCGTGGTCGGCGTGGGCGCGCTTGCGGTCAGCGACTGGGTCGGCGGCGGCGGAGGAGGAGCCGGGGAGGGCGAGGGTGAGGGCGGTGTCGTCGTAGTCGAGGCCGGACACGGCCGGGGACTCGGCGGAGTTGGTCGACATCGGCGTGCGTGCGTCGTTTCGGCTTCTGCTGCTTCGGCCGGCCGATCGGTAAGCGTGGTTTTGGATTGGCAGGCGCGGCGTGGCGGTGGATTTGTGGGGTTGTGGAGGAGGAGGAACCGAGCGCGGTTCGTAGGCTCGATGTCTCGATCAGTTGCGCGGTCGTTATCGGGGTGGTGGTGTGTCGTGGGGAGGAGGCCGGGTGGGGGTGGCCGCGCGGATGCTGCCTATAAAGATGCGCTTGGTCGGCGCGGGCCCCGCCGCGCGCTGCCCTCCGTTTGGGGCCGTGCGCGTGTGGAAGGTTTCGGCGTAAGACCTCACAGAAGTCGAAATTTTCACCAACTATGCGGTTTTGCAGAACCGTTTTGAGTTAGTACGTTTTATCACCACGCATTTGTAATTTTGTATAGAGTTGTAACAAACATATGTTCATAATTTTGTTCAATGTTTGCTCGATAGCTCCACGGCACAGAATTATCGGTAACAAGATCTCAAGCATGATCGTTCTTGTGTTGACAGGGTCTAGATATAGTAGGATCGGATTATAGGACCATTCATAAATTGTGCCTCGAAATTCGTCATTCCCAAGATTATAAGACCTGGATGACCGTTTCTACGGTACTGGTTGATTAAAATCTTATGTAGGATCGGAATTGAATTGATCTAACATGGACTGGGATCCGGTCCATTTTACATCTATTCACACTTAGGGAGTTACAGAGCCCCTTCTCTCGACCTTGAAATGTCTTCGCTGCTGTCTATTTGACAATATTTGTTGCTATTTTGACTTGTAACTAGTTTAGTTTGAAGTAATCCAGAATGCCAGATAATTTCACACTGTGCATTTCACCTCTGTTGATAGAGCAATAGGAATCTTATTCACAAACGCATAAATCACGTCGCTATGGCAAACTGACCTTGCAAGTTCAGAAACTCCCGAGGGGCACAGCAAAGAACAAAACAAGCCTGCAGTGCAAGAGAAGACAAGGGGTAGATATACCGCGATCTCCTCCTCCACCCCGGACCCCGGCCACTCCACTCCATCCTTCCACCAAGTGGCACAGAGAAACGTGAGGCCCCCACCTGTCATGCTCTGCGGCGAAGCCGCGCCGCTGGTCGGGCAGGGGAGAAGGGCCGGGCGGCCGTTGGCATGTTGGCGCGCTGTCCCCTGCTCGCCTTTTGACGACAACCGAACCCGATGCCTTCCTTCCTTCCCCGGCCGCCCGCGCCTCGTCTCGCGGGTTGGTGTAGCGCGGCAAGACGAGGATATGCTCCGGCACGGAGATGGCCTGACTGCGTCTACTCGAGTGGCTTCCCCCGTTTCCTCTCCTCCACACTGTTTGCCCACTTGCTGGCTTTCCTTTACTCTTCGCTCTCCGTATGTCTCCGCGTTGGAACCGGCGGCAGCATATCTGGAGGAATATGATCACGCAGAGAACAAAAACACACAAATGACGTAAGGATTTGCTTACGGGTTCGGTAATGTTTCCGGGAGCTAAATCGCAGCGAGTCCGTCCATAAGAGAATTTTTTTATCATGGTTAAAATTACAAGAGGTCATGTATTTTTATACCCGGTTATATAGTTCGACCCGGACTACAAGTTTGATGACCGGATCTACAGTGTTCTACCCAGGTGCACAGAACACTGGGTTAAAAAACTAATCTTCTTTAGATATAGATATGTATATATAGTATGACACCTCTAACTCAAGATAAGATAATACCCTAAGACACAGCCCAACTTATTGTAGATATGTACAGAGAATAGGGATCCAGTCATTTTCGTTCTAAATCCGCTGCTGACTTCCACGGTGAAATTTCATCTTCTAAAAGAACATAGATCCCAATTGTATCAAATTCCAAGATGAACATGCATATCGACAGTGTCGCGCTGTGAGGTGCAGTGCATTGTTTTTTTTTTTGTCATAACTACCTGCTCATGCATGCAAGATACAACACTATGCAAATGTGTACAGGCATATATAATGTGCAAGGTTTAGTATCCTCGGCGTTGATTTGGGAGGGGGCACTTGCCGGAATTGCTAATCCACGACCGTCTAAAAATTACTTAATTTTCAGTCGATTTTTCTCACCTTTAGATCACGCATGGAGATTCGTGCTCGAGGCCGTGCTCTTCTTCTCCGGCTGGTAGCGAGTTAGGGTTAGGGGTTCATCGGCGCCCCTAGGGACTTAGAGGGAGACCGGGGTGGTGGTAGTAAGGTATCTTTGGAGTAAATTTTTTTTGTGAATTCCGGTTAAATGATACTTTTATTCTCCTAACGGCATGAACTTATATATGAGAGAATCATAGATACTCAGGTTGCTAGATTACCCTTACCCATATATATGGACTCGAGCATGTGTAGAAAAATATAAAACCAGTAATTACACTGTATTTTAGTATGTCATACAAATTATACGGTGATATACTCTAGATCGGAAGGCAGATGCGTATAATATAAATTTAACCCCATGTTCGATGTCTGGTGT
Source organism: Hsuehochloa calcarea (assembly GCA_036346395.1). Taxonomy (NCBI): domain Eukaryota; kingdom Viridiplantae; phylum Streptophyta; class Magnoliopsida; order Poales; family Poaceae; genus Hsuehochloa; species Hsuehochloa calcarea. The sequence goes on along the minus strand of CM070603.1, from coordinate 27,193,274 downwards.
GCATGTGAGACAAGAGATGATTAGTGGTAGTCTACTAGATAACACAAGCTAGCATACTTTCTCTGATGCAGAATCCCACAACCATTTCCTTGGATGCTTACAAAACTTTGCATACATGCATGGAGGGCATCTGTTAAGTTCTAAGCTATTGACTGAAAACATTGTTCCCTCTCATTGGTTTCTGATGCTAGAAGTATCATGGCCCTAGAGAAAAGAAAAGGAAGTACTCTATAATGTTGCGAGAGTTAGACATGTTAACAATTCGAAGATCTTTGCTTTGTGATTAGGTCGTTAGCTTCACTACTATAAAAAAAAAGTTATACTGGACACCTCATCACAGACGGCTCCCAGAAACCGTCTGTGATATAATTATCGCAGTCTGTCTAAAATCGTGACCGTCTATATTACTAGCGATGGCTAGAACCGTATGTGATTCATAATTATCACAAACGGTTCTTGTTAATAACCATCTGTGATAATTCACAGATAGTTTTAAATACAAACCGTCTGCAATATTCGTAGACATCACAGACGGTTTTAAAACCTAATCGTCTGTGATAATTCACAGACGGTTTGATAGTTGGAAGTATCTGTGATATGTATCTCTTAAACGCTCATTGCCACTTCGGCTTCCCGATATGTGTCTCTTCTTCTCGTCCCCGATGTGTTGTCTCTTCGTCTCCCGCGCCGAATTTATTCCTTGTTTTATAAAAATGATCATCCGTCATGAAGATGATTCCCCACATCGCTCTACTCTCAAGCACAAACAAATAGCAATTACAAAAATAGCTCCCCACTATTCTCCCCTGACACCGGCGTTAATGGCCTACTTAGCCATTTTATACGAGCACTTAATTCGCTGGCCGTACGCTTGCGGATGCCCCATCCTCCAGCGAAGGCTATGCAGGAGCATGTGATGGCCACCTTTCACCGTCTTGACATCCTCCTCCGCCACGTCTTTCGGGTGGTCTCCCTCTTCTGGCGAGCTAACCAAGCCATCGACGTAGTCCTCGAGGAAGATGTTGCACATCTCCAAAAGGACTATCATTGCTTGGAATGTGAAATCGAGACGACAGCCGATCGGATGGAACATGTTGACACACCTCAAGCGAGGGAAGAGAGTCTCTGGGTGCATTTCGACTTGGTCCTTGAGTCATAGTGTCTTTAGGCTACTTTCGAATGAGCGCGTCAACGGGTGACCGTGTTTCGGGGAACCTACGCTGACCCCGAACCCTTCGATGCCGATGACGTCACCTACGAAGAATTGAAGACGGAGATAGCAGTCACCCTGGGCCGCTAGAAAATAAGTTGATCCTTTTTTATTTTTTTTTTTTAAAGAAAATCTTTTGTAAGAAGCAACTGGCCACGCTGTTTGGCCATATGTAAATACAAAAATGAAAAGAAATCTAGTTTGGAGTTGAATTTACTATTATCTAATGTTGAACATGTTTACTGAATAACATGTTTAGATCTTAACGTCTTCTATGTAGAACGTGTTGAATATTTTTTAACTATTGAAGGAACTATCACAGACGGTTTAGTGGAACAAACCGTCTGTGATATGTATCACAGATGGTTTTTAATAAGAACCATCTGTAGTGAGATATGTCTCTGATATGCGGCTGCTTTGAAGAAGACAGCGAGTACGCATATGAAAGCAACCAAGCCTACCACGAAGCATTATTATTTTTCCCGGGGTGGGGGTCCACGCATCATGAGGAGGATGGGATAGTAGCCACGACCAACTTCATCGAACCTGACATCATAATAATTTCATCGAACCTGACATCATAACAGCCGTGGTGGCCATGGTACATGACAATTTCATAGCCATCCCACTGGAGAAGCCCCCGAACGAAGACACTATAACACTAGCGGATGTCATGCACACTTTTGTCCAGTGGCCCAAGAGGAACATCACCCTGGACCCTGCAGTGCTGCGATTGGAACACGACCATGCCTCTCCAACAGAACCCTCGATGGCTCCACCTCAACCTCCACTTCAGAAGGCCGCCGCATCGGTTCTTGTGGAGACGACGCCGAAGATACAAGAAAAGCGCGCCGAGTCGTTTCTCACAAAGACCCATGGCAGACGAGGCGCTACGGCCAAATCAAAGAAGATTAAGGTGCATGCAGTGCTGAAGAAACAAGAAAAGCGTGACAAGTCGTCTTCCGGAAAGACATGTGATAGGCGAGGCATTAAGGCCAGGTCGAATATCATTAAGGCGTCTTGCGAGCCCGGGACGTTCTACCTCGGAAAACCGTTGGTCCCTGACACACTATTACCCTACCTTGGATTGGGTTGCGTGAGTTTGCATACCTAGTACATGCGGCACACCGATACGATGACAAACGCTACTGGATTTACCGTCAGTTACACAGAAAACTATTTCCTTCACAAGTCGGGCTACTTCATCGTGGGTTTCCAAGACTTATTCGAACTATTCAACCTCGACACCTCACTTCTACGACGCTAGACACTATAAGTGTGTACAATCAAATTCTACATTCACGCAATACCGATAAATATCATAACTGGTTGCTTATGTGTAGATACATGATGCAACAAGTCCGGCGATCGCTATAACTGGTGGGTTTCCGCGACCCACAGTTGATCTCTGAGCAATGCATCAATGAAGACGCGTCCTATGTCGAGAAATACATAAGGAGGGGTTGCTTGCTCATGGTGACAAGGACTACATACTGGTGCCCTACAACCAGAGGTAACTGGGTAAGTGATTAACTACTTGCTATACAAATTTCATATGTACATTATACGCAACACAAACTTATGTTTAATGACTATAGAGACATACATAAGTAGGTGTCACTGGATCCTTTTAGTTATTATATCAAAGTGGAACAAGGTAATATACCTTGATTCTCTAGTCAATAAGAACCACGACTTCACACTTGTGTAAAAAGTACTCGACATATATGCTCATTTCCTCTATACGTAAATCTATTATTAGTTTTCCTTCGTATGAAATGGCCGAGGATAACTTTTTGAAATCACGTGCGCGTTCAGCGCCTATATTGCCGGGAGAGGGAAACAAAACGAACCGAGCGCCACACTGCGACATATGACGTGATTTCTGGTACCCGCTACAACATAATAATCCTATATCACACGTCGTAACCTGTCCTCTCGAACTGACTATACTTATATATGTAATTCTATTTTTGCAGTGCCACCGGCAACTGCAAGGTAACGTATGTGCATTCTACGTTTGTCGTTATATGCAGGAAATCATGAGTGCTAAGCCAAAGGATCCAGAGGTTCGTCAATATAGCAATAATTATTTTCTAATTATTAATTTAAATATATATGCTTACTACTTTACTCGTAGTGACAACGCATGACAATCGAATCAAGTACATTCGATTTGGACAAACTCTCAGACATTCGAGGACGGCTCTGAACCTTCATCAACTCGAAGATCATTAGCCCGAACGGAGAGTTTCACTCCAGCGACACCGATTAACACATGTTCAATTGTAATTCACTTTGAGTTGTAATTCAATTGTAACTCTAGCGACAATACATGAACACGCTTTTGTAATTGATTTTGAGTTTTAAATCACTTTGAGTTGTTCTATACCAAATCAATTGTGATTTATCTATTTGTTGCTTGCTTGTTTTCAGAGGGTACGTCTAACATTTTCTGAGGCTAGCAAAAAAAAAAGGTATAGAATGAACTATTACAGACGTCTGTGAGTGCATACTATCACAAACAACTACCACAAACAACTACCACAAACAACCGTCTGTGATATGTCAGATATCACATATGGTTCTTTTTACTAACCGTCTGTGATGGCCTACATATCACAGATGGTTTTGTGGTATAAACCGTCTGTGAAGACCTACTATCACAGACAGCTACCACCGAAAACCGTATGTGATATGTGGGATATCACGGATGGTTATTTTTACTACCCACCTGTGATATGTCTTCAATCACATACAGTTAGTAAAAAGAACCGTATGTGATATCCTACATATCACAGACGGTTGTTACATATAATCGTCTATGATAGTAGACCTTCACAGACGATTTCTATAAACAAAAGCCATCTGTATCATTACTTATCACAGATGGCTCAAAAACGGTCTGTGATAGCCACCGGTTATTACAGACACATAAAATCAAACGGTTCAGAAACCGTATGTGATGACGGTTTAGAACCGTCTGTGATGACCCTTTGTATATTAGTGCTTGTAACATATTCCGCTATGTGTTTGATTGCTTGTGCATACATATACACTGATTGTGCACATCGCGTCGTTACTGCTGATACCCTGAAATATGATTCTTGCTCGATCGCTGCCACAAGAAGCTCAGATAACCTTACATGATATACCGATCGGCAGGATATAGTTATAACGTCAGCCGGTAGTTTACGTTCTTGTTAATTGTAGGGTTGTTAAGGCAGGAGAGTCCTGTTCATTCAACACATATTGTTAATCACAGCAAATGAAATCCATGTATAATCTATGCATGCAGATTCGCACTTCACTCTTGATGGAGATATATTAATCAGCAACAGTGCATGATCAAGATTTGTCTCCCGACAATATGATCGACCTAGACGGCGTGTCAAATGAGATCGAACTCGCCATTACAGGCACGCGCATTAAAGAATTATGAGCGCGTAAAGGAGGATAACCATCCGTTTTATACAAGGATGAAATCAACGATAGCATCTTAGGCAAGCTAGCAACGATTGCAAGTGCACCTAAATTAAAGGGGAGTGAACCCAGTGTCTCGCCGAAACACGTGAGTAGTGTAGAACAGAAGAAACACATGCAGGTTGGACGAAACCAGTAGCTAGTCGATGGAGCTAAGTGACCGCACATTAGAAGCAGAACGTCACCGCGGACGTCGTCGTGGCTTCACCCGACAAGCGTATCGATAAGTACCAGCCTGATCTGCTAAAGTATCGCAAAATGGAGGGCAGGGGAACAGGGCCCTCCCCTCCCATAACCTCCAAACGATGCTTAGCTACGCTTTCGGCCAAAAACGCCGCGCTTTCGCTTAGTTTAGTGCCGGTCAAATCGTGCATGATCCCCTAAACCCCTCCCTCGATCTCCATCGTCTCTCACATTGGTGTAGTTTATTAATTGCCTTGGCTTTTCTTAGGAATGCGAGCGAATCATGCATGGAAGATAGAACATTTCCTCGTGCCCACTATCTAGGGTTTCCGCTAGCTAGCTAACTAGCCTTTACCGAAACGCCCTTAGTTGGATTGGAAACTTCAAAGTTGCAAAATAGTTGATTTTCTCGGAAGATTCCAACAGAAGGGTACATTATGGATATTTTCAGAGTGGCATGAATTTTTTTGTGGAGCCTCTCAACACAGTGTACTTACTTGTGTAATTTTTTTATAATTTTATTTGTTCTGAATTTTTCTCATAATTTCATTTAAATATGTTGTTTGTAGGAATTTCTAAATATAGAAAATGAGCTCCAAAAATTATGAATTTTGTTTTGAAGACTCTTTACATAGTGGAATTGATTGTGTAATGTTTCTACAATTTTATATGTGTTCTAAAATTATCTCCAAAATTAAAGGTTTAGGTCGAGAAAATTTGGATTTTATGTTTTGGAAATTAGGGTTTCATGAATTCTCACACAAAGTACCCCATCAGTGGAATTAAGATTAACTCCATGTGGTGCATCCATTATTGATGCATCATCCTTGTTGTTCATGCACGCCTTCTTTTCCAAGCCTTTTTCCTTTTCCTGCTCACTTTATGTTTGCCACTATTTTACTGTTCAATAAAAAAATAAACTAAGATAGATATAGTTAACTTTGTTTCAAACATCTCTCTCTGGATATTTGTTGGAGCAGAAACTCCCAACATACACAAAGGTCATACATATCATAATCTACTATGTCTGAGTTCTGGCTTGATCTTCACACTTCGGATACCAAAACATTCACTTGGTTCATGCATACATATCATAAAAGGCACAAAATTGTTTGTAATTGGCATTTTACTCATCTACGATCATCAAATCCTTACAAATTTAACTAAGTATGGATCACATGATGATTAGAGACTAACAACCAGAGAGAGAAAAAAATACAACATTTACTTTACCATGCAAACCTTGACATTGGAATGAGCAACAAAAAGTACAGTAGTACAATGATCAAGGGAGCTGTACAACTCAATTTGCCATTTGTGATGTTTTTTGAACATTTTTCTAAATAAAGTATATTTTTGGATACAATATGTACACAAATATAGCAAAACAAAATCGCATAACACGGGATACAATATGGCTAATTCGTCTGAGCCACTACTCTCTGCCCATTGTGTCTATGTCCGCGTGCATGTCCTGGTTTTGCGTCGAGCATATCCCGTGGGATACGTTAGCCGGTCTAGAGAGCGCGTGTCAGATCGGAGGGCGTACGGAGTCCGTTGAGTATGTTGAGTGGGCGGAGATGCACTAGTATGCTTAGTTGGAGGAAACTGAGTCTAATAAGCATCCATGTCGTCTGTTAAGACATGCTGAATTGGGGGCCACCTGCATTGAACTCACGAATGACGGATTGTATAAATCCACTCCCGAATTGTCCGCCCCAAGGTACGATGTTTGCAACTCGGGTCGTGCTGAGGAGCTCTGGCCTTGGACGTACGGTGTGCCAGCCAGTCCGGAGGAGCTCTAGCCTTGAACGTACGGTGTGCCAGCGAACCCAGAGGAGCTCTGCCCTGCATATGCTCCAAACCTTGGCATCGTGTACTGCTCGCTGGCATGAGCTGGGAGGCCCATATCCTCATCAGTGGATGTAAACTGGTCGTCACTCGCACAGTCAACTGAAGGCTGCAATACGGAATGATGTTAGTCAAAATAAACATTCTGGATGTAAACTGAGAATCTCGTACCTCCCGGATGTGAAGTGCAGATGATTGAGGGGGAGCGCTAGTTTGTGTATGGGGTGCGGACAGTAGAAGTGATGCATCCTGACGGACCTGCGGCGAGAGAACGACATGATGTTAGCAGAATGTAAGGCATAACCAAAAAGTATAACGTATATTTGTACATAACTTACCTCCTCGCCGATCTGGCCCATGGATGACCAACGGGTAGCGCTACGACGCCGGCCGAACTCGCTAGGTTGTGATGACCTAGCGGGTGAGCACGGTCCCCCCACTTGGTGCCCGGTGCGCAAGATGTCTTCCGTCGAATGACCGCAGCTCAAGTTATTTATATATGTTCTTTAAACTCCGCAAAGATGTACTTTAAAAATTTTAGCAGCCCTGGTGTTATGTCTGGGTTGTGGATGGTGGTCTCCGATGCGCTTGCGATGCGCTACGCCCGCTTCAACTGAAGTGACATACATAATAGGTCTAGTAACGAAGAGTACAAATATCATCAATGAAACGACCAAAGGTTGTAAGTATTACGGTATCGTCACACCACGAAGCGTTGTGATGATCGAACGAGTGGCGGAGGATCTCGTGGTGCGTCACCTGCTCCGGACGCTCCAGTAGAGGAAGGGTGATTCTGGTGTGCAACCGTGGCATGTGCCACTCCAAGTACTCAACGTACGTCTGAACGTCGTACGGACGCTACTCCTGCAAGACCTCCAAGTGCGCCATCTCCGTTCATGACGTAATCCACTCATGCTAGACTGCTTGCCAATCCTCAGTCCCCAAACCCGCCATCGATTGCCTACATTTCCAGAAGGATTTATGTTAGAAAAGAAGATATAAGAAGTGTAAACATTACTCATATGAAGTTTGACTCATAGGTGTACGACTCGCTACAGGACCCTGCTGTTCGGAGGGGGCATGACTTGATACAAAGCAAACTATCACATTACGCGCTGTGGCGCGTAAGGTTCCACCATATGTGCGAACACCACATGGCAGGTCGTTGCCCATAACCCAGCGTCCTGGGTGCATTGCATGGACAACCCGTGTGGCGCTACCGTCTGCACGAAATCTGGAGTCTACGGAGCCCAGATGATGTCGTTGTCGTACAATGACTCGAACTCATTGTGGAACAACGAGTAGCACCTTACCTGTCTGTCCTTGGCCCAGTGTAGACGGGCAGCAGTCCATCGTAAGCCCATAGTGGGCCTATCTATTGGGTCGTCCAACTCGACCTATGGGTGTACCGTTCTCTCGAAGGTCGATCGTCCAATAGGGAAGTGCTCCCAACTCCACACCTGCAGGAGCATGTAGCAGACGGTCAGGTTGTGGGTAGCACTGGTGCCACGTCGTAAAGTGTCACACAACCCCCAGCATGTGGCGCAAAGGATGGCTGATCCCCATCTATATAGAGACATCGGCCTAGCCTTAGTATCAACCAAAGACTCAGCGACGCGGATGAAGCTGGGTAGCACCAATCGCCCGGTGTGGTTGGAAACAGGACCCAACCAAAGAGCTGAAGAAAATAAGCAACGAGGTGCGTCCTTACGACCTCGTCAGGTGCATCATGCGGGCATTGACTGAAATGCCTCAGCCAAGTTCAGGGGACGCCACGTGCATGCTCCGGGACAGCTAGGCCGAACCAATGCTCCAGCCAGGGCTTCTAGTCCGTCGGCAGATGGCCTGGAACAAGTGCCTCACCCTGGATCGAGAGACCGATCAAGAATGAGACGTCCTGCAGAGTGACCGTCATCTCACCCCATTGAAAGTGGAAGGTGTGGTCTCTGGCCTCCACCTGTCGACAAGTGCTGACAGCAGACTGGCGTCTAGGATGAACCGGCGTCCGATCGAGAGCAGCATCACAAGGGGCAACAAGTTGGGACATAGCGAGCGTCCAACTCCCATTAATCCCTCCCCAACCGAAGCAGCAAGGGCGGAGGGCCATCCGCATCACCGGTGATCCACACCTTGCACCGGTGGTTCTCATCGTAGAAGTGTTCCAGAAGCTCCGGTAGAAACATGCCTTGGAACAGATGGAATAAACAAAATATTAGTGGGAAGAGTAATAATGATAATAAAATACTGTAAATTAAAAATTACGGCCAAATGAAGACAAAAAAATAATGTACACTAATTTACTAGTACAAAATTAAATACAACTATTTAAATATGACTAAATTAGTTATGACTAAATTAACTAAAACTAAATTCTATAGAAAAATAATATGTAAGACACTTGATCTTACCTTTATTTTTTCTAATGTTTTGTTGTTCAGTCCAACCAAGTATTGGGAGCTTGTATTTAGGTAAGCATACAGGCAGCTTAAGACTCACACAATATCCCTGCTTAAGGAATGTTACTTTTAAATTATACGATTCAAGTAGTCAATTTATACTACATGATTTGTTTGCTTCATGTGTAGTTGGGAACTCCTTCTGAATTTTGACCAACCAAGCTTGCTTTTCTTACTACAGCATGCTAGTCATATGTTAGAACTACGAGCTTGCCTAGCAGATTGCTAAAACTATTGCGACAAATTAATTGGCACTAAGTAACGATGGCTAGTTAATTAAGAATTAATTTGAAATAATTGTTTACAACTAGTTATTTAAGTAAAACTAATTAATTATGCCTAATTAAATGGTAACTAATTAACATCTAATTATTTTAATTGACACTAAGGAATTAGAACTAATTAATTACGTGACATTAATTTAATTACAAAAATTCCAAAACGACTTAAATAAGTACGTATGGAAAATGGCAACTAATTAAGTACGAAAATAAAACTACAGCTGATTTACTAACAATGCAGCTAATAAAGAATTTAGAAATAAAGACAAAATTACTTGCTTATATGACTGCAAATGACAGCGGTTAATAATGCTAAAACATCCCCGAATATAAAATCGACAGAGAACCGAGACCGAGAGAGAGCAAACGGCGAAACTTAATCGCTCTCACTCGCTATTTATAGCACCTGCGAGGTGGGCGTTTCTCTCTCGCATGCATGAATGCATGCACATGCAAGAGACAACGATTAGACGAGGGATCAATGGAGGTGATGGGAGGTGACGGGAGGAGGTGACATGTTTTCTGTCGAAAAGGAGTTGTCCACGGGTGAGCTGGTTCGTGGACCAAAGGGGAGGGCATGGCTTGTCCGAAGGACGGATGGCAAGAGACTGGCGATTTTTTATTTCTTCGGAGAACCGAACCGCCGATTCTGGCTGTTGTGTTGTGCAACGGGGAAGCACCGCACAATGGTCGTGCGGGATCGGCCCCCACCGCACGGTGGCTATGCGGTAAAGGGCACCGCACGATGGCCGTGCGGTCTTTGCTCCACCGCACGATCACTACTATACAAAGAGTCATCACAAATGGTTCTAAACCATCATCACATACGATTTCTGAACCATCTGATTTTATGTGTCTGTAAAAACAGACGGTTATCACAGACAATTTTTGTGCAATATGTGATAAGTAACAACACAGATGATTTTTAGTCGAAACCGTATGTGAAGGCCTACTATCACAGACGGGTTCTAACAATCATCTGTGATATGTAAGATATCACAAATGGTTATATGTACCAACCATCTGCGATTGGAGACATATCACAGACGGTTAGTAAAAAGAACCGTCTGTGATATCTTATATATCATACACGGTTGTTGGTGGTAGCCGTATATTTATACCACAAAACCGTTTGCGATATGTCAGTCATCACAAATGGTTATATGTACCAACCGTATGTGATTGGAGATATATTAAAGACAATTATTGATGGTTACCGTCTGTGACAATTCGTTCTATATGTAAATATATATTTTTCTATTTTTTGGCTAACCTAAGGAAATGCTAGTTATGCCCTCTGAAAATAAGCAAATAGAAAACAAATAAATCACAGATAAGTAAATTACAACTCAAAGTGATTTACAACTCAAAATCAATTAAAAAAAGAATGTTCATGTACTCTAGAGTTACAATTGAATTACAACTCAAAGTGATTTACAACTCAAAATCAATTAAAAAAAGAATGTTCATGTACTCTAGAGTTACAATTGAATTACAACTCAAAGTGAATCAACTCAAAGTTAATTACAATTGAATCAATTGTTTGAACATGTATTAGGCGGAGTGAAACTCTCCTTTCGGGTTAATGATCTCTGTCATGATGAGGATGGCGAGCCGTCCTCGAACGTTTCAGATTTCGTTTAGATCAAATTTACTTGGTGGGATTGTCAAGCCCTGTCGCTAGGAGGAGTAAAGTAGTAAGCATATATATTTAAATTGATGATTAGAAAATGATTATTACGAGATTGACAAACCTCTGGATCATTTGTCTTTGCAGTCATGATGTCCGGTATATGACGGCAAATGTAGAATGCATATAGGTTGTCTTGTAGTTGCTGGTGCCACTGCAAAAATAGAATTACACATATAGGTATAGTCAGTTCGAAAGACATTATTACAAAGTGTGATATAGGATTATTGTGTTGTAGTAGGTTCCGAAAATTGTGTCCTGTGTTGTAGTGTGGCTCTTGATTCCTTGTGTCTCCCTCCCGCGGCAACATAGGCACTAAACGACCTATGTGATTTCAAAAAGCCACCCTCGGCCATTTCAAACGAGGGAAGACTAAAATAGAGTTATGTATAGAGAAAATGAGCATACATGTCGAGTATTTCTTGCACAAGAGTAAAGTTGTGGTTGTTATTGAGTAGGGAATCAAGGTATATTACCTTGTTCCACTTTGGTACAATGACTATAAGGATCCAGTACCACCTACTCATGTATGTCGCTATAGTCATTAAACCTAAGTTTGTGTTGCGTATAAAGTACAAATAAAATTTGTATAGCAAGTAGTGAAGCACTTACTTCTGGTTGTAAGGTACCAGTATGTAGTCCTTGTCACCGTGAGCAAGAAATCACGTCGTTATATAATTCTCAACGTAGGATGCGTCTTAGGTGATGCATTGCTCAAAAATCAAATGTGGGTCGAGGAAACCCACCGGTTCTCACGATCGCTTGGCTTATTTCATCATGTATCTATACATAAGCAATGAGTTATGGCATTTATCGGTATTACATGAATGTAAAACTTGATTGTACACACTTAAAGTGTCCAGCATCGTAGAAGTGAGGTGTCGAGGGCGTCGAGGTTGAATAGTTTGAATAAGTCTTGGAAACCCATGATGAAGAAGCTCAACTCGTGGAGGAAATGCCTCTCTGTGAAATTGACGGTGATTCCAATAGGCCGGTTTGTCCTCCGCTCAATTGTCTTCTCCATGTACTAAGGATGCAATCTCTCACAACCCATTCCAAGGTGTGGTAACAGTGTGTCGAGGACCAATGACATTCCGAGGGAGAACATCCCAGGTTTGGGAGGCACATTAATTTTCTGCGATTTGGCCTAGTGCCTCACCTGCCATACGTCTTCCCGGGAGTCGACTCGGCACGCTTTCCTTATTTTTTTGGCGTTGTCTCCATGGGAGATGATACGGCGGCCTTCTGAAGTAGAGGTTGAGCTGGAGTCATCGAGGGTTCTGTTGGAGAGGCACGGTCGTGTGGAGATCGTAGCACTGCAGGGTCCATGGCGATGTCCCTCTTGGGTCACTGGACAAAAGTGTGCACGACATTCTCGAGAGCCGATACGGTGGCCTTCTGAAGTGGTGGTTGAGGTGGCATTATCGAGAGTTATGTTGGAGAGGCATGGTCGTGTGGAGATCGTAGCATGTAGGGTCCAGGGCGATGTCCCTCTTGGGCCACTGGACAAAAGTGTGCATGACATTCACGGGAGCCGATACAGCGACCTTCTGAAGTGGTGGTTGAGGTGGAGTTATCGAGGCTTCTTTTGGAGAGGCATGGTCATGTGGAGATCGCGGCAATGCAAGATTCAGGACCACTTACCATTGGGTATCGTTGAGTATGATTGTCTGGTGATGTCAACCCTTCTTTCCCTCAAAGAAGGCGTTATGATATTATTACCGTATGTTGGGCATTTTGCCTGACCTTCGAATAGTTTGCTGGTCGCACCGGTTCTGATCTATCATAGATTTCAGCCCTACGAGGGTAATAGTCCTTGTGCTCCATCTGCTCGTGCAGATTTCTTGGAAGATGTGGTGAACGACCACCTCCTCTTGGAGTTTGTATATCACCAGTTGTTTATGGGACTCTTCCTCGACCAGGGTCATGATAGGGAGATCGACCAGATCTGTTGTCTTATCATTCTCCATGAGGACAATCATATGAGCGACTGGCATTCGATGCAGTTGTCCCAGTACGACTACCAGGACAGTGTTGTCGAGTCCACTCGAGTCTGACCATCGTGTCCTGAAGTTTTTGTGCGATCTCTTGAGTAAGGAGGTCATAGCCTGATGCTTGTCCAAGCTCTTGAGTTGAGTTTTCGATTAGGTCATTGATTTGTTGAAGTTCTTAAGCTTTCTCAGACTAGCATTGGATGAGCTCAGGGAAGGACCTCTAGGAAGCAATTCTTCTTCTCTGAATGGTTTCAGGATCATCAACGTCTGAGTCAGCTAGAGCGTGCCTCAGTGGAGAGCGATAATTTCTAGGGTTTCAGCCACACTGATGAATGTGGAGATACTGGTCATTACTGGAAGCGTTCTCGCCATCACCACGAGAACCCGAAGTGGGTGTACAATGGGAAGCAACCCCAGCCCACGAGATACTGGTCATTCGAGAGATATTAGGATCTGAGGGGAGGAAAAAGACCTCCTGGGTGCTATTATTCCCACTTGCATCTGAGTCCTCCTGACTTGAGGAGTAGTTGAAATACAACGCGAGCAATCCCCTCCGAGAAGGGGAATTCCGTGTTATAACCATTTTTGACTAAAGGTGAACCCTGCAGAGGTATGGTCAAATCCGCAGGTGAAGCGGGCTCGACAATGCACCTTGTCGGGGTAACCGAAGGGTGATCGTTATCAGGTGCTGATTGAGTTCCGAAATCATGGATTCCAGGACGTGCTGAGCTAGATTGGACGACCTCGGATGGGCTTGAACATTTGGAGGGGGAACCCTCGCTGTGCTCTAAACTCGCCGTGGCACGATCCTAACCCTGGTCGAATGGACCCTTGCCCTTTGAGGAGTCCGGTTCCTCATCTGGGCGTAATGTCGTGGATGAGAGAGCTCCCTCATCAACTTTATCTGTGGCATTGTCTCCTGGGATTGGTGAAAGATCCCTGGAAATGGTGTTGCTATCGGACGAAATGATGCTCTGCTCATACTCGTAGCAGGCATCTATGTCTTGTTCTGCGTAGTCTATCAAATCGAACCAATTCTCCTCAATCCATTCTCATGCCATGAAAGCATCAGAGTTGAAAAATGAAGACAATTTGTCGAATAGGAAAGGAGAAACCGGAAGTTTCCCACGGACGACGCAAACTGTCGATGGTTTAGTATCGATCTTATGAATGAATGCTGGGTACTCTCCTGGAGTGAAACAACACAGAAAATGACACAAGAATTTTATACAAGTTCAGGCCTTCTCCTGAGAGAATAATAACTCTACTCATGTGTTTATTGTATTGATTGTGTTTACAACAAGAAGGAGTCACTAAATCTTGGATTTAATCTTCTTGTCTCTCGCTTCTCGCTTGTCCCTCCGACTTTACTCCTTATATAGCGCATGAAGGGGTGGTAGTTGTCTACATCAAGAGGTAGCTTGTCGTTTGATTCAATGCGCACGTTTAAGAGTAGTATTGTTAGAGACGTGTAACAACCATAATTTCTTTTTTGAGTTAAAAATAAAATAAAATTATTTTCTAGAATTTTCTAAAATTTTAAAAGCTTTCTCCTAATTATTTTAAAGCCAAAATTAATCATGTGCAAAAATTAATTGCCAATTATGAGTTGGAAATATTTTATTTAAGTCCAAAATGATTCAGGGAATTTCTGTGAATTTTTCCATAATTTTGGACTTTATTTTTCTATTTTCAAAAGCCTAAATAAATTAACTGAATTATTTAAATCAGTAAACCACTCGAAAATCCAAAAATAGTATTCAGGCCGAATTCCTTCCCAGCCCACAGCCTCTTCCTTCAACACAGACTCGAGATCGTGCCCAAATAATGGCCATAGTCATCATTCACTCCCGGCCGCACTCAATTGACTGTTTCCCATCTTAACTCGCTTTACTCATCGCCGCTGCATCGACCATTATCGCCCATGCATGTCCCCAACGACCTGACTACTCCTTGCCATATAAAAGGGGACACTGCCTTCGCATTTCTTCCCTTATTCCAGTCCCCACACCCACGACCACGCTGTTAGTTTCTATATGCCAGAATCGAAGTCGGAGCTTCTCCGCCGTCAGCCCTAGTGCTGCGGATTGCGCCGCTGTCTGTTGATCTATGGTGTCGTCATCCACACCAGGAGCTTTGCCGCGTCGCGTTCTACCTCATGCGCACTTCTTCATCGGAGGATCATCGGGGAACTATCGCCACTAGAGCACGTACCTTACCGCTGCCAAACCTTCTCGTCGTCGACCTCTCCGTTGTGCTTCGCTGCCGTAAGGTACCGCTTCAGGTTCAGCGTTATCTCCTCTTCCTTTTGTGCACCTCCGCATAGCTCGCCGTGGTGTGTAGCACCAACGAGCTTGTAGTCGATTGACACCACTGCTGCCCAGGGTAGTCGTAGCTTCCTTCGAATAGGTAGTCGTAGTTTCTGTCGACTAGATAGTTGTAGCTTCCTACGACTAGATAGTCGTAGCTTCCTTCAAATAGGTAGTCGTAGTTTCTGTCGACTAGATAGTCGTAGCTTCCTATGACTAGATAGTTGTAGCTTCTTTCGAATAGGCAGTCGTAGCTTCCTACGACTAGATAGTCATAGCTTACTTCGATTAGGTAGTCGTAACCCTTCTGTCGACTAGATTGTTATAGCTTTCCTTCGACCAGCCTTATCGAAACCTTCCTCCAACCAGTGTAGTCGAGACCTTCCTTCAACCAGCCTTGTCGAAACCTTCCTTCGACCAGTGTAGTCGTAATCTCCTTCGACCAGCGTTCTCGGAAGTGAACAGTACTCGAAGATAAATAGTACTCGAGGATGAACAGTACTAGATAGTGAACAGTACTCGAGGATGAACAGTACTCGAAGTGGTCAGTTCTCATAATTCTATATGTTCTTGAGATATCCAAATTTCTGGATGTTCATTCTCCTTCATGCGAACTCCAAATTCGTCAGTTCTTGTTCCTAAATTCATATAAATTAAATATCTACCTTCTAGATCTAAAACTATATGCAATTTAGAGTTTATTTGTATTTTCATTTGAATTTATTTATTTTTATTTGTTCTTGTTGTATTTTCACATTTAGACTTCGACGACTTTGAAGAATTTGAGGTAGTTGAATAAGAAGAATTTGAGCAAGGCAAGTTACATCTTTGATCATAATTGAGCCCATTATTTTTTTAAAAAATTATTTAGTTCTGTTTTTAAATTATTATTATTGCATGCATTTTTTATTCATATACTTTAAATTCATGTTTTAAATTCCTAGTTAATATATTTCCTTTGTATGTCTAATGTTGATGTTTGAATAGTCTTTCCCTTGTCACCTTAGTTAAAACAAATTAGAAAAAATATATGCTTAGACAATGCTTAGACCAAAAAGTTGATTTTAGAGAATTTTAGCCGAGTGACAAATATGATTTGTTTTGGAGACTATAGTATTGTTTTTACCATAGAAGCCTTATAAAATTTTTTAAGTTGAGAAATAAAATAAAACTAGTTTGGACTTGGGATAATTGGACTGTTGGTGGGTGCAGGTTTATGCAGGGTTCAATTCAGGAATGGTTGAGGCCCATGTGTTATTGTGGAGGTCGCCCAATCATATAAGGATTGGTTTGCGAGCTGCGGATTGTTAAGCCAAACTCGTACCACCACAAGTTTGAAGTGGGACAGACTTGGCCAAATAATCTATATTATTTCACCATGGTTGTGTCATCTTGAGGTGTGGGTGTTTGAGTGACTTGCTGTTATTCCCACGTGGCGCAAGAGGGGGCTTTCGGTGGTGAGTCCAAAGGAAGTGAAACCTTAGTGGATACAACTACATTGAAATAGTGTAGGGTAAATGCCCCATGATATTTGCTTAGTCGCATGCCTTCAGAAGTGTGTTCTGGCCAACATGAAAGCAAATTATCTTTTGTTGGTAAAGCTATACAAACTCGGTAGAGTATTAATCTGTTCTGCGGTCATGGACATGCTGAGCAAAGCTTTTGTGGATTAGACTTGGTTTTATTTTTAAATAAATTTCAAACTCAGGTGTTTTTGGATAGTTTATCCAATTGGGAAAATTCGGAAAGAATGCTTGGTGTAAGGGGTTTAGTTCTTCACCACTAGTGTATGGAGGTTTATCCCACACGAGGATTGGTAATTCAAAATTAAAACTTTGATTTCTTTAGTTATACTTTAGAAATTTTCCTTGAACTTACTAGAAGTATTTAAAACTAAAAATATGGCTTTACGCAAAATGAACCCTATCCGCCTCTCTTGTTACACATACATGCATTACATTATGTTATTAGGTGTAACTTGCGAGCACGGAAGTTGTGCTCACCCTTGCTAAATAAAATTTATTCAGGTGAATTTTACTATCAAGATGATAAGGTTCTGGACGACTAGGCTACGCCCCCAGACGATTGCCTGTAGCGAATCGTGTGGCCTACCTATTATTTTGCTTTCGTTGTTTCTTTATATTTGGCCTTGTGGCTAATTTTGTAATAAACTATGATTATCAATGAATAAATGTGTGATATGATTTTGTTATCACTTTTGTTTGACTGTGTACACTAGTCGTTCCTGGACTAGTGTATGAAACAAAGAGAACCAGGGATCCTTCGTTCCCAGGTTCGACAAGATGCATTCCCCCACATCGCCTTGCGGTTATGCCAGAGACAGAGGTTTAATACGTGCAGTTATCTCAGGAACAACGACACATATTAACTACTGTGTGTATTAAACGCACACACAAATATCTCTAATCAATTGGGCCCACATGTCTGTAGTCTTTATCGACCATAGGGTGGTCGTAGATGACCTAGTCACAGTAAGACTTACGACCATGAGGTAATCGTAGTAGGTCTTACGATTAATAAATGGTCGTAGAAGAACTTACCATCATATAGGGTGATTGTAGTAGGACTTACAATCAATAGGTGATCGTAGAAGAACTTACGATCATATACGGTGATTACAGTAGGACTTACAATCAATAGGTGGTCGTAGAATAACTTACGACAACTAAGTGTATATGATCTCCTTCATTGTTAATATTGAGGGGTACCTTTCAAGGTTATATAAAATATATTGTTATCTATAATCGTTATAGATAAATAATATATTTAATTAAAGATTATTAGATCGGTAGTATAGTGAGAGAGAAGTGCATCTTTAGCTAATGCCAGTGTTAATTATACAGAAAACAAAGGCCATAGTGTGAAGTTAATAGGCCTTGTTGGATGCCACATCATCCATCGATGTTGTTTGGAATCCAGATTAACACCCATAGGCCATATTGTTGTTTAACAAATGCATTGTCCATATAGTATTCTATTTCCTGCTGTGCTATATCATATTCCTTCCTACGTCGTCGTGCAACATTAGTAGTGCAACATTAGTAGATTACAGATTACTTGGTGTGCCAGAAAAATAACTATTGTACGCCTGAAACTTATTGGAATTTCGTGTCCTCTTCGTATAGATGTACCTATGAAATTGTGCTTTTGTTTTGTACTATACATCTATACTGTCTTCTCGATATGATGCTACATAGAATAGACCCCTGATACATTCTATGGGTGTTATTTAGACTAGATCCTCAGGATTGATGTTGTTTGCCATCCAGATTAACACCTATAGACCATAGTGTTGTCTGGAGATTTGCCCTCGGCGTACATCGATTCAGGAAACGCTAGCCTCTGAATAAATATGCAATACTAATTTATTGTTTCGTTCTGCTCGTAGTCGCTGTCAGCAGACTACTAATGCAGTGATCTGTTGCACTCTATCTGAACCTGCTTATAGCTCCTTACAAATGCCTTTATTTTTTACAGCTCATCCACTTCTGACCCTATAGAAAAGGTCTGTCTACATCAGAAAAGGAAGAACTAGATCTAGGTATACTATGTTTACTTACATGTTTAGTCATTCATACATATTTCCTGTTCCGTACAATTTACTTTGTCCCTTCCATGTTTGTTCATCTAATTCGATAACTAATCTGCTCTTATTTTGTTGTTCCTGCAGCAAAGCCTACCCACTTTAAAGTTGTCATTCATACAAATGCCATTTTGCACTCTATCTGAACCTGCTTATAGCTCCTTACAAATGCCATTTTTTTACAGCTCATCCACTTCTGACCCTATAGAAAAGGTCTGTCTACATCAGAAAAGGAAGAACTAGATCTAGGTATACTATGTTTACTTACATGTTTAGGCATTCATACATATTTCCTGTTCCGTACAATTTACTTTGTCCCTTCCATGTTTGTTCATCTAATTCGATAACTAATTTGCTCTTATTTTGTTGTTCCTGCAGCAAAGCCTACCCACTTTAAAGTTGTAATGCATCATCTATTTTGCTTCAGATCCCGCACGCCCTCCTTTTGCTACACACTGTTTGCTCTATAATATTATGTATCCTGTAATCTTGCTGGTGCTCCTGCTACGCAGGGCCTTCTGCCGGCGGTAAATAGGCCTATCTTAAGTCATCTAGACACCAGCCATCGGTTTTACTTCCACCTTTTTTTTTGTCTCTGTTGGTGAGCCCTTGTGTTGTATGTAAGTCAATATAATCTTATGATATGCCGAATAGTTTTGTCCTCCTTCCTCGTAGTACACAAAATCACATCTCTGTGCAAACTTATTCACTTTCGAATCTATTCGTGTATAGTTAAGTAGACATATTGTTCTGCTCGTCGAATTTAGGAAAAACTACAACTTACTATATATATAGCTAGGTCAATGTATGTGTTATGAATAGTATTTGTATTCATTATGAGGTCAATGGATTAATATATATACAAGTACATGGGTGATATATATGCAAAGAGACCCTTATACAATGCACATCTAACACCCCCTTAAACTTATGGTGGATCAACAACATTAAGTTTGGAGAGATAGAAGCTGTGTTAAGCTCTAGTCTACGCCTTTGTGAAGAAATCTGCCAACTAAAGTTCCGAATGCACATACTGAAGAGCAACAATCTGATCATACACCTGTGCCCTCATGTAGGAAGCATCAATACCAATATGCTTTGTAAGCTTATGTTTTACCGGATTGGTAGCAATGCTAATAGCCCCTATACTGTCAGACAAAATAGGAGTAGGTGTTGAAACAGAAATACCAAAATCTTCAAATAACCACCGTAGCCAAATAACCTCCGTAGTCAACAAAGCCATAGCTCGCAACTCTACCTCAGCACTCAAACGAGAAACTGATGTCTGCTTCTTAATCTTCCAAGCAATGAGAGAACTACTAAGAAAAACACAATAGGTAGAAAGAGACCAGCGATCAGAGTGATCACCAGCCCATGTAGCATCGAATATGTCTGAAGCTATAAAGAGCTGGAACAAGGGAAAACAAACGACGAGTGATGGTTCCACGAAGATATCGTAGAACACGAAGAAGATGACTATAGTGGAGCTGAGTGGGAGCAGAAACAAACTGACTCAAGATATGCACAGGGTACGAAATGTTAGGACGAGTGACACCCAGATAAACAAGACTCCGAACAAGATGACGATATCTAGTGGGATCAGTAAGAGGCTCACCATCAGTGGACCGAAGATGAACATTAAGCTCCATGGGAGTCTCAGCGGTGTGCTGATCCATAAGAGAAGTACGATCAAGAAGGTCCCGAATATACTTTTCTTGGAACAGATAGAAGCTCTCGGGTGTAGAAATAACCTCAATCCCAAGAAAGTAGCGAAGATGACCCAAATCAGACATGGGAAACTGCTCATTAAGACGCTCCTTGACAAAAGTGATGTACTGATAATCATCTCCAGTAATGATCATATTATCAACATATAAAAGGAGAAGTGTCCGACCATAAGGCGAAGTGTGGATAAAAAGAGCAGGATCATGAGCACTGGCAGAGAAACCAGCTGCAATGACAACAGAGGAGAAACGATCAAACCAAGCACGAAGAGCTTGCTTGAGGCCATAAAAAGATTGGCGAAGGCGACAAACCATACCATCAGGAACAGAATACCCGGGTGGTGGCTGCATATAAACCTTCTCACGCAGCTCACCATTGATAAAAGCATTCTTGACATCAAGTTGAGAGATGGACCATGCCCGAACAGAGGCTACAACAAGAAGAGTGCGAACAGTGGTCATATGAGCCACAGGAGCAAAAGTCTCATCATAATCACGACCATGCTCCTGTTGAAAGCCACGTGCCACAAAACAAGCCTTATAGCGCTCAAGAGAACCATCAGAGTGTGTCTTAATCTTGTAGACCCACTTACACGTAATAGGATTAACACGCACGGGAAGAGGGACAAGATCCCACGTGCCAGTACGCTCAAGAGCAGCAATCTCCTCTGCCATCGCATGCTGCCACTCCTGATAAATAGCAGCATCACGATAAGAAGTCGGTTCGGCAAGAGTCGCTAAACAAAAGCGCGTAGGAGGCTGAATAGACTGGCGATCACGAAGAGCATATCGAGGAGAGGCCAAAGAAGATGAACCATCAGAAGAAAATGGCGCATCAGAAGAATCCTCAACTCGCGGATGACGAGTGTAGTAGAGAGGATAAGAAGGACGAAGGCCAGGGGGAGCGTCTGGAGAAGGTGGGGGCAAAGGAGATGGTGAAGGAGGAACCGAAGAGGCCAAAAGCGGTGATGGAGGTGTGGTGACTATGGGGTGACAGGAAAGGTAAAAAAAAAAGAAAGCGGCTCAACAAGAGATGCTGGAGTGGTGGAAGGAGAAGGACGAGGGTAGAAAGGACGAGACTCATCAAAAGTGACGTCCCGAGAAACACGCATCCGTCGACCAACCGGATCCCAATAACGATATCCCTTATGCTCAGCGCTATAGTCCAGAAAAACGCACTCTACAGACTGAGCGGTCAGCTTGGTGCGCACACGAGGTGTAAGAAGAATATAGCACGCACACCCAAATAGGCGAAGAATGGAATAGTCAAGAGTCTTGCCACAGAGACGCTCAACTGGGATCCCACCCTGAAGAGCAGAAGAAGGCTGAATATTAATCAGGAAAGTGGCAGTAGAAACAGCTTCAGCCCAAAAGTGTGGTGGGACAGCAGAAACAAGCATAAGAGCATGGGTTGTCTCAAGAAGATGACGGTGCTTCCGTTCAGCCACACCATTCTGGGCATGAGCACCAGGACAAGCAAACTAAGAGAGAGTGCTATGCTCAGCAAGAAAACCACGAAGGACCCCGACAAGTATTTTCCAGTAGAGTCAGCACGAAAGACAAGAATAGGAGAATCAAACTGAGTACGGATCATGGTGAAAAAAGTCTTGTAGATGATAACACCTCACTATGAGATGACATAAAGTATATCCATGTGTGGTGAGAAAAATCATCAATAAAAATGATATAATATCGATGACCTCCTTTCGAAATAAAAGGGGCCGGACCCCATACATCAGAATGAACAAGATCAAAAGGATGTTGTGACACTGACTCACTTGAAGGATAGGGAAGTTGAAGCTGCTTACCAAGCTTACAACCCTGACAATTTAGAGAAGCATCACCAGACACAGACCCTAAAAGACCGCGACGAAGTAAAGAAGATAGACGCGACCCGCAAAGATGTCCCAAATGATGATGCCATTGAGCAAAAGACGCAATGGAGGATGCAACAGAAACAGTGGCGACGGTGGATGCAACAAGACTGGCAGGGGCAACGGAAGGAAGGTGAAGCCAGTCAAGCTCCCAAAGACGCTGTGAGTCACAGCGGCGAGGGCCAGTACCAACCAGAGTCATCGTGTGTCGATCCTGAACACAACAAGAATCAGAATCGAGAATAACACGGCAGCCATGATCAATGAGCTGACCAGCATATATGAGCTGCATGGTTAGTTTTGGAACATGAGAAACAACAAGAACATGAAAGGAAGAATTCGAAAGAGTGTCGCGTCCTGTGACAGAAAGAGAGGTATCATCTACTGTTTGAACAGTGAGAGGGGTAGCTAAAGGACGAATGAAAGTGAGACTGGTGGAATCAGATGTCAAATGAAAAGAAGCACATGAGTCAAGAATCCAAGGTGACATACCTAAGAAAGAAGTGGAGGGTGGTCTCTCACTAGAGGACTGAGCTAGCAGAGGCAGCGGAACCAGACGGTGCAGAAGCAGCCATGCAACACAGCAGTGTGAGAAACTCCTGAGAATTAGAAACACCATAGCTGCGCTGAGAGGAGGAAACACTGGTGCCCTTCGAAGGATGACCACCACGTCGTAAGTCCTTTTTCTTATAGCAGAACTACTCCACATGTCCATGCTTGTTGCAATAGGTGCAGTGAAGTCCCCTATTCACAGCAGCTATCACTGGTATCACAACTGGTGATGGAGTAGCTGTAGCAGGTGCAAAAGCTGGAGGAGTTGTTAGAACTGAAGGAAACGATTGGAACGGTAGCAGACCCGCAACATGAAGGCGAATCTCCTCATCACGAACAGTAACAAGAGCCTCCAACAAAGTCACACGAAGATGTCGTGCCATCTACTGAGCACGAGTCTGCTCATACTCAACCCGAAGACGTGTCAAGAAGTTGTAGATGCGGCGAAGCTCCATGTGAGACTGTTGATGCTGACAGCACTGGCAAGTATGGCAAACATCTGATCCCAAAGAGTCAATCTGCCGCCATACCGCAGACAGCTAGGCATAGAACTCGTCCATAGTGGCATCTCCCTATTGCAACGACTGTTCCTGACGCGCAACAGAAAGATACAAGGAATCACCAGACGGCTCATAGCGATTGTGTAGATGTGTCCACATCAATTGTGCGGAAGCTAAACCAACCACATCCCCAGTGAATTGCACCTCCATGCTAGCAACCAGAATAGCAGAGGCATAGGCATCCTCATCAATCCATATTTTGTGGGTAGCATACTGAGTCTAAAAAGTCGTCATAGTATCCTCAAAAGCATCAGATACCTTTTTATAGGCATCTTCGAAAGCATCCTTCGAGAGTACAGGCTCAGCAGGCGGAGCAGGACGAGGCGGACAAGGCAACTCACCAGTAAGAAACTCCCAGAGGCGCTGACCACGCATGTGGAGGCGCATATGCTGAAACCAATCCTGATAATTGATACCATTGAAGATCACTGGGCAACGAGTAACGAAAATAGTATCCATTGGTAGGCGGCGTTGGACGGCGCGGCGACCAAGGCAACGAAGTCTAATGGGCGGCGCTGGACGGCGCGGTGGTTAGAACATCTTTTTTTAGTCTTTTTGTTTTTTTTCTTCGGCTCAGATTAAAAAGAGCCGACGGGCCGGTTCCTTGCACGGCCCAAAACACAGAGCGCTCGCACGGGGAGGGGGGAATAGGGTTCCCCCCTTGGCGGCGGCGCAGCGCGACGCAATGGCGGCGTCGGCAGCGGTGGCGGATGCGGCGACGGCGACGCGGCGGTGTCGGGTATCGGC
This sequence comes from Hsuehochloa calcarea, assembly GCA_036346395.1. Classification (NCBI taxonomy): domain Eukaryota; kingdom Viridiplantae; phylum Streptophyta; class Magnoliopsida; order Poales; family Poaceae; genus Hsuehochloa; species Hsuehochloa calcarea. The sequence goes on along the minus strand of CM070603.1, from coordinate 27,168,756 downwards.
GATGTCCTTCGCAGCGGCATTTGCCGAGATGCTTCCGAGCGGCGGCGCCCAAAACAATGGCGGAGTCGTCGGCAACGGAACGGCAACAAGAAGCGTACGCCGGCGATGGCGACTCGGATCGAGGCGGTGGAAGACCCGTCAGCGGTGGCAGTGGAGCTTCATCCGAGCCTCGACGACAGGCGGCGGAGTCGTCGGTGAAAGACGACGGCCGAGATCCGGCCGGTGGCTGAGCTCAGACGGAGGCGTGCGGCTTCAGATCGACTCCCAGAGGAGACCCAGCGGCAGCGACAACCAGCGGGCGGCGGCGGCGTCGATGAAGGACAATCGGCGAAGACAAGCGACGGGAAGGGCGGTGGCGGCGACCAACAGAAAGACTAGCAACCGGCGACGACAAGCAACGGGAAGGGCAGTGAGCGGCGGCCGACAGAAAGACCGGTGGCGTCGTCGATAAGACCCGAACCCTAACCCTAACTTTAACTTGTTCTGATACCATATTATGAATAACGCTTGTATTCATTATGAGACCAATGGGTCAATATATATAAGTACATTACTAATATATATGTAAAGAGACACTTATACCATACACATCTAACAGTATGTATTTTAAGCTCCCAGTTGATTCAACATAGCTTGACATTCTTATATATTTCTTGCCTTCCATCGCTGCCTCTCAGGTTTGCCTCCACGCCACGCAAGCATCTAGTAGACATAGCCCCAGACAGAACATGTTTGTGAGAAGTGTTCACTTCCGATTATACAGCAGTACCTACAGTTTCAGTACTTGCAACACCCATCCGTGTAACTGAAGATTTCCTCCAAGGAAAGAAAAGGAAAGGAAAATGAAAAATTGAACCAGACAACATGTGTGAGAGAAGCATTCACTTCCCATCATACAGCAGTAGCTACAATTTCAATACTTACAACACCAAACCGTGTAACTGAATATTTTCTCAAAGGAAGGAAAAGGAAAAGGAAAAGGAAAAATTGAAACAACAAAGCCTGCACAAGGAGCCTTCTTCGTCTTCTCCACTTCCGATCTCCTCCATTCTTGTCCCCTTGTGTCCACTTCCACACACACTTTCTATGTAAATAACTTAGGTTTCCCATTGTTATGGGCTTATGGGATTATAACATATCACCCATGCATGCCCTGTGTGCTTTCCAATAGAGAACACAAGTAGCTGTTCTCTTCTCGCTTTACCAAATTGTTGCTGCCAAAAACCATCATTTGAAACATCTTATGCACTTTACAACGAACATGGAGCAATTATTTCTTGGGACTTGGTTCCCTTTGGCCTCCACATGGTCCGGGCCTTTACAATGGTAGGTCCTGATTCCAGGCTCAGCAAATGCTCACAGTGCAAAGTTGTTTCTCCGGACTCATTGGTGCAGTCAGTGTACACGATAGTGTGTGACTGCAGCACACTGTCTCGGCCACACTCCCTCTTGTAATCTAGGACCATGCTCGCCAGTTCATGATTCTCCAGAATGGAGATTGGTGCACTCTAAGGGGAAAAAAATTAAAGTAGGGTTAAGCACATGTTGGTAAATAATTTTATATAATAGATACTGACTAAAATGTTAATTTCTATCATTTTTTGGTTGTTTCAGGTGGTGTTGCAGGTCACCTGAATAAACAATTACTCTTTATTTCTGAATTTTCAGCACACCAATAAATGCATAAATGACTAGCCCACAACGCGTGGCACATTATCAGCCAGGCAAATAACCATTTTTTCATTTTAAAAAATGAATGAATGACTTGTGGACAAGTTGCCTATAAGAATTCTAATCAATCTATTGTGCGAAAGCAACACAAGTGAGCAACATGGTTAGGTACCTAGGTGACCAACCATAGTTAAATCTGTCAGGAAATACATTTCTTGTCCAATCTGTGCAACACGACTATCTCGTAAATAATATACTTTGAAAGACATCAGAGCTGACGAATAGTATTTGCTTATGTGAAGAATAGGTAGGTGGACACCCCAGTAGTAATACAGGCACATTCAATTGGGATCTTGACCAGGTGTACTCTTATACTTTCCTACAGTAATGTCTAATCATAGTTAGACGGCATGATTTTGAGCCCCACTAGCACCTACAATTCCAGTGCTCATTAACTTCTGGGAACTGGCTCCCAATGTTGTACCATCCAATGTTCTGATTTTCGGCCATAACGGGGAGGGGGGCGGGGGTTAGGAATCCAAACCGGCCCAATGTTGTACCATCCAATGTTCTGATTTTCGGCTATACCGGCCACCTCTGGTAAAAAAAATTCCGGTATCGAAAACCCTGCTACCAGCAGAATACATCGGAAATACAATGTGACAAATGGATCTCTTTGAAGTGTACTGCACATCAACCGTACTCTATGAGCCTATGTACATCCAAAGACCAAAAGGTGAGTATGGCCACACAAGAGTATGTTCTACCATGTGACAACTTAATTTCGAGAAAAAAACATACTATGTAGACAACAAGATGTGCAAAAGAATGCCTAACACGAACCATTAGGCAAACCTCCATGCAGTGTATACAAAGATATGAGAGTAGATCAACAAAGGTTGTGCTAAAAGTAACACACTCAACTAAAAAGCAAAAAAAAATGATAGATAACTATGAAGGAACCAAGACATCTATACAAGAGAGGCAAATTTGTTTATTTCAACAATCTAGTCATCTAAGCAAGAAACTTTATTAAGCTCAATAAAGATGCAAAGTGGGACAAAAATACCTCAAGAATCCACCCAATGTATTTAACATTATTGACATGCTGATTGATATCAAGGTCGGCCCACCGAGGCTGAATTATATATGACAGAAAGCAAAAGATGTAAAACATCAACAGAAGAACAACAATGTAGAATGGACTTATAATCTTTTATGTATGTGCAAAACTTACGGTCAGGCCTGTCCGGACATATTTGGCTGCAGTGGCACTTCCATGCTCTGGCAGTTTTGGAAGTTTTCGGTTGTCTTCATCTAAAATAGCAGCATGCTCAAAGAAGTATGGCTCTATTTCAGTCCGCACTTCATCTGGAATTCTCGCAAGCTTTCTAGTAAGCTTGTGCATCATAACCCATTTACTGCACATTTAGCCGAAAATTAGAATACATAGTTTGATAGGCAAATTTAGCCCAAAATTAGAATACATAGCCTCATCTACCTGGCCTACATAGGTGGTAACAAGACAGGGGCGAGCAGTTAAATAGCAAATGTTAATAGGTTATGTGATTAGTGGTATGGTATCTATGAGTGATGAAAATTTGAACCTTGTAGCCTTCAATACTGTATGGCCCGTCATAGAATCACGTATATGCCAATCTCGACGCATTCCATTTTTACCATGAGCACCTGCCCATGTATCTACTTCAACAGTATCACCCCTGCAGAAGAATAAGAAACTAATTCAAAACACATAAAAGCATAACCCTTTGGCAACACACCACTTTCAGCTAACAAAAGTATACCTTTCTAACATCTGTAAGTAAATGTAACAGATGATATTAAAGGATTCAGAAGGCCTCTGCATCAATTAAAGAGTCTGCAACTGTACACAGTAACAGATCACAATTGCCCCTCCAATGAAAATTGACATAAACCAAACTACTATGGAGTATCTCTTTCACATTCATTGCCAAACAACCTGAAAACTCTATTTAACCAAACCTAATGAAAATTGGCATTATGTTATTATTCCATGATTACTGTAAACCATCATGCTCATTACTGTAACTACAATAAAGTACTGCTACTATAAACACCATAGAGGAAACATGTAATTAACCATACATTTGTATCTTCAAACTGCTAGCATGTGTCAAAGAATAATAACATAATGCCAAAAGCTACAACTTATTTCAAGCTCAAATTATATAAGAGAACAAAAAACAAAGAACATGCTAATCTGCAAATTATACCAGCATGGATAACGCTCGACGATGACCTGCATTTGGCTGACAACCCAGAACAAGTTCCGTTTACTCATCTCTGGTGTTGAACCAAAACCATCTCCTAGCAGCCCGGCACTTTTGACATGATTAAGTGCAGTTTCCTGCATCAAAACCAAATTATTTCATTGTCCAACACCCAACCAGAACAATCTGATTCCTCAAAATCACCATATTTCACCTGCAAATGGTTCATTAGCGTCTCTATGGACGCCGTCCTATCGGCCCCAATCTCATAGGACCTAATGGAGAAGTTATGCCTGAACATAAACCCGTCATGTATGATCCTGCCGAAACCAAACGTATCGGCGAGCATGTCGGGCCGCTTGGTCTTCCAGTCAAGCAGCGTCCACTGCTTCTCAGCGGCCAAGAAGATGGTCGTGATGGCCGCAAGGAGCATGCTCCAGTCAGGGAGCTGGTTGTAGAACGTCCTCGGCATCGCGGAGGGTATGGTCTCGTGCTCCCCATCCGCCAACGCAGACTTGCCGCCGTTCACCTTGGGGACAGCAGCGTGGGTGCGTATCTTGCCGGCCCTCACAGTAGCCGACGAGGAAGTCGGCCTCGTGGCGATGCCGCGGACGTCCAGGCTGTCCGGGCGCTCGCCGAGGGCGTTCTTGGGCGCGGAAGACGCCGGCGCCGGCGACCCCGGGAAGAAGGCTGAGGCGGCGATGGAGGCGGCCATGGGAAGTACGGACTAAAATTTCCGCGCCAAATCAAATGGCCCGCGAATGTGGGATCCCAACCTGAATTTGCACAAGAACGACATCAGCATCAATAGAAACCACAAAAATTAAACGAAAAAAAGAAGAAACATCTTTTATCCCAACCTAATCAACCAAACAAAGCAAGATTTGCTGCACAGTACAGAGACCCCATGGAAACAAACACCCGAAGCTTACGAGGAAGAAACGAGTAGAAACCGACGGTCAAAGGCTCAAAGCAAACCGCTCAAATACGGCAAACGGGAGAAAGAAACAAAAACCTACCAGGACTACAGGAAAGAGAGGGAGGCCATTAAGCCAAGAAAAGAAAAGAAACGCTAGGAACCCAACTATCGCGGTGAAAAAGGCGCGAGCTTTTTCCTAAACTCGAGATCCAGCCAGGACAAAGATCCTAAATTCCCGCGATTCCACAGCTGTCAAGGCCCGTCCTCTAGCCTGCCAAGCAGCGAAGCACCCAGAAATAGCATACCCGAACCTGCAGAGTCGCCACATGCTCCCGCTCCCCAACAATCCAACGAAGAAGCGACCCCCGAATAAACCCAGGAGAAACAGATACATACGGAATGCGGCCGAAGAGGCCACCCAACCTTCCGGGGAGGTGACGGCGGGGGCGAGGGGTTCTTGCTCCTGCTGCTTCTCACGACGCGGCCATTCGCGTCGAGGTGGTAGAGAGAGAAGGGAGGAGAGAGGAGGCGCGGAGGGGGTTGGGGTGGTGGTCTGTATTTTGGCCGCTTTGGTCGCGCTGGGTTGCGGGGCCGTGCCGGGCCGGGCCGCCTCTCTTTATCCGCTGGCACGGGGCGTTGGCCACCGCGGTTTTTAAAACCAGGTTTGGGGGGTTGCCGCGCCAAACGACTGTTGATGGGATGGAGGAGCGAAATATCGGAGATCTGATGTGATCGCTGATCTTGAATCCTGATGTAGTGCGTGGCACGGAGGAGAAACGTGGGAAATATAACTGATGCATGTGTTGTTGTCAAGCTAGAACTATCACGATCGGATTCAGCGTTCTCCTATATATATATATAATAGTATATATAATTTTTAAATAATATTATAATAAATAGTAATATATGCGACAAACATTAACAAAATATATCATTCGACCTCAATATCCTATAAAAAGAAATGAAAATGACTTAAAATTAAGAAGTAAAAAATGGTATAATGATAAAATAAAATAAGTACATTAACTTTTGGCATTTATGTTCTTTCAAGTTCATGAAGCGACGAACCACAATATTAGTAGCACTACCTCATACTTTTCTTTTTAGAAGTTTTTTTCTCATAAATTTACCTGTCATTTGACTATTATTGGAATAATGGTATGTTCAACAGTTCAAGAACAATATATTAGAAACATACGTATATGACCAGGAGTATACTTGATATTCTAGTAAAAAAAAATTCTATGTCAAATCCAAAGCATGGTTCAATATGAGCACATCGATGATAAAAAATTCTAAGTCAAATCCTCCGGTTTGCAACGAACTAGGCCAATATTCCAATAACCCAAATTGAAACCTTAAGTATTAACCCTACATTTGGACAAAAATCAACAAACAACCATCATCTTGAAACCATAACTCACAAATTTAGTCTCTTTGCTTGAAAGAAATAAGAAGAACTGAAGATGTGGGGACATACCCCATGTTGATTCCGCGATCCATGACTTAGTCCTTCCGATGGGCGAGGGACGTCGCGAGTGGTGTGGGCGACGGCCAAGGCCTCCCTCCGGGCTCCGCCACCGACAGCTGTGACCATAGTCCATCGACCAGGCGAGGAGAGGCAAATTGTGAGCCGCGGGAGCTGAGAGGGAGAAGAACAGATGTGAACTCCACGACCACACGATGCAATGCACTCACGCGAGATGAGATTGGGAGCGACGTGTGCGGCTGCTAGTGCTGGGCTACTGCCTTTGATGCGTGCATGCATACGGCTGCTATTTGGCTATGATGGATGCTCGTGTCAACTAGGCCGCACTACTGCGTGGTCTATTTGTCTTGGCCCATCCGCGACCAATGGGAGCGGCAGTGAGACTGCAAGAGGCTGGAAGTTAGGCTGTACTAGGGTGCATAGCTTTTGAGCTAGAGGGTGCACGCATGGTATATATGGGTTAATCCCCACAAAATATTTTTTTTGAACCCGGTGTCCTGTGACACCAGGTGGGTCTATTGGGCTCCACCCCTAGTTGTGATTAGGCATGTTAATGGGTTGGGTTGAAATGGACAAAGCGAGTTGGGTTTTAATTAATTTGTGTTGGCTTTGGGTGGGTGGAAATGGGTTGAGGCAGCTAACGAGTTGGTTTGGTTTTTGTTTGCACAAAAATAGGTTGATTTGGTTTGGTATGGATTCTAAAAAATTGGGGTCGTGTGGGTTGAACCATGGATCGAAATACCGTTACCGGACTAAATCCGTGAGGGGACCAGAACGAATCGCCGCCACGGTTTTCGAAAAACCTGGTTGAATTTCGTTTAATTTTCTTAAAAATCAACCAAATTTTGAAATTTGAAATTTGAATTTGCAAACTCCGGAAAAACCGGTCGGGATTTCTATCCCTGGGGGTTGAACCCATGGATCATATGGGTGGGTTTGTATGGGTGATAGTGGGAGAGGGGTCAGGGTGATGGACGATCAACATGTGGTCTGGGACGACAAGGAGGAGCACAGCGGCCACCAGGAGCAGGCGTGACAAGCAGTACCAAGTCAGGAGTGCCTCCGAGGTGAAGCCGATGGTGACACGGCCGAGGTAGTTCCAGATGCTAATGAGGGACACGAAGGTGGTGATGCTGCGTTGCGGGTACCCCGGGGACTTGCCGATTTGATCCATGTTGTCAATGGCCGTGAGGGTGCCACCCACGCTGAACACCGTCGCCGTGAAAAGCAGCAACATGTCCATGCTCACCAATGCTTGATGGATTGTGTAGTCCTCACCGCGCAGCGGCCGGCCTCAGTGTACGGAGTAATCTTGCACTCACTGTCTTTAGCTTCTCGGCTACGGGTGCTGGTGGTGGTGTTAGCTTCGCGTTCGCGATCACCACGAACAGCGCCGGCCCGTCCCCTTCTGCTTCTGGGGTCCTCTTGAACAGGGTGGCCTCCTCGCGCAGGATGACGATGAAGGGGATGAGGAGCATCGCGAACACGATGATGGCGCTGACGTCGTACTCTGCGTGGGTGAACCGAAACTGCTTCTTAAGGATGATGATGACCATGAGCTACGGTGAGCTCCAACGACACGTACAGTAAGCCGCAGAACATGCGGAACTCGTGGCACACCACTGCTGGCGAGCGAGGCGTGCGTATGACATAGATGGTCCCCAGGAAGGCTACAGAGATGGAGACTGGAAGCTAGCCGACTAGTAGGATGAGCAACCTGGTGTCGCCACTGCCGTCGCCGTAGAAGGCGAGGTAGATCTAGGTGAAGATGGTGCTGCTGAGGCTGATGAAGCCCTTGAGCAAGCTGAGCATGACGCCGTGGCTCTCCAGGAAGTTCTTGACGCAGGTGACAAGCGTTGCTGATGTTGGCGAAGGCCTGGAAGTTGGCACCAACGACAATGTGGAGGCAGATGAGCCACATGGGTGGCCTGGAGCGAACACAGTCGGTGACAGAGAGGTAGACCATGAGGTATCCCCCCAAGTTCAATGTGGCGTCGATGGCGAGGACGAGCCAGGGTGGCGTGACCTCAGCGACAAGGACGACGTGGATGTCGATGTTGGCACCGATGTTCTTGAAGAATTCAATGGTGTTGAGCTACTCCTACGTGTATCACAGTGTGGCATTGATGTCCTTGGAGTAGATGGTGAAGATGTATGTCACACCCGCCACCGACATGATGAGGAAGGACCCGTACGCCATGAACCACCGCTGGTGGGGGTGGGGAGGAAGGAAGCTTTTGGGTTTGAATCGGAATGCATTTGCCTTTAGGGTTCCACGGACGCTGCTGCAGGGTGCCACCAATGTCGCCGAGCTCCATGGACAAGAATAGAGAACAAGAATGACATGACCCGCTCTGCGCCAATTCAGCGATGTCCGCTCCTGCCATGGCACCGCAATCATTGCATCCAGCCTCAGCTCCGATCCTCTGTCTCTTGCCCGAAGTGGAGGAGTCATTGCTGGTCGCTGCTAGCTCCTCCTTCTTGGTGAGCATGACGCACAACACCAAGCCCGGTTCATCGGCAAGTTTGGCCAGGAACACCATCATCCGTGGTTGGTTCTTGGCCACGCGAAGCCTGCGGTCCATGGCCTACAGCTCTTGGTCCAGAGCTACCTATTGATCAAGTGGAGCTGCTTGGTATGGATTTGTACGTCGGTGGGGTGTGTGAGACTATTGAGTCCTACTACATGTGCGTAGATATTTCTCACCCATTACCAGTCCAGCGATGACCGAGGACAAGCTCGAGATGGGTTGAAGTAGGTGGGTTGGAGATGGGTTGAAATGGGTTGGGAAAGTGGGTTGAACTAATATTACGAAAATTGCTTGGGTTGATTTGGATTGAATTGTCATGTGGTTTGGTTTGGGTTGGGCCCTAGGGGTGCGAAGTGGTCTGGGTTAGGAAAGTGGAGTTTGTTGTTGTGGGTTGGGTTGAAAATGAGTTTTCTCATCCATTAACAGGCCTAGTTGTGACTAGAGCCATAGGATTAGATATGTTTTTAGATAATGGAAGAGAAAAAAACTCTCTCAGCCTCTGCATCAAAGATGCACACAACCTATTTTATTAAAGATTTTAAAGCACTATAGGATCAAGGATAACCGACTAGAGAGGGGGTGAATAGGAGGTTTCTAAAATTTCTAGATCAAATTACTCAATTTAGCAAGATACACTAAACAAAGATATCTATTACAAGCTATGTACTACAAAATTAAATGCAATAAGTAAAGACAAGAAATAACCGCACAGGGACAAAGAGGTTTTTCCCGTGGTATTGAAGATTTGTCGATCTTCACTAGTCCACGTTGAGGAAGCTTGACTCGATCAAGCCGGCTCCACAAATTAAGCCTTCCCTCGTAATCACCTGGTTGTTCTTCCTCCTCTCCGGAGTTGGTGAACACCGACCAATCACAACCGGCGTCGGGTCTCTTCACAAACTTCTTGAAGAGATCACCGTGCAACCTCCGCCAAGTCGTCTAGGTGCCGACAAGCACCAAGAGAATAGACCTTGACCTTCATTTGACGGCAATCAAGAGCTAAAGGATCAACTAAAATGCAATGCTCTTGGTTTTGCTCACAACCTCACAAATGTGTGCTAAGAGAGTAAATGAGGAGTGAGAGGAGTGCTCAAAGCTCAAATGTATTGAATGAATGCTCAAAAACCTCACCTTGAGCTGGTGGGGGTGCATTTATACCCCCCACAACCAAATATGACCGTTATACAAAAATTCAGAAAGATTCAGGGAAATCGGAACTTCCGCAGTGTAATGTGCGGAACTTCCGCTCTTCAATCGAGTGCACTGCAACGGTCATTACTGTGGCAATAAATGCTCTGATTATAGCCGTTGGATTTATGTGCGGAACTTCCGCCAACTAAAGTTCGGTTCTTCCGATAATCGGAAGATCCGCTCATTCCATGGCGGAACTACCGCACTTGCGAAAATGGCTAAGTCCCTAAAAAGGGTACTATCTGGAAAAAACGATCCGCAAGAATTTTGGAGCAACCGATAATCGGAACTTCCGCTCGTATCATGGCGGAACTTCCGCACTTTGAGAAATCGGCTAAGTCCCTAAAAAGGATGCTCTCTGGAAAAAAAAACGAACCGCAATTTTTCGGAAGATCCGCATAGCGGAAGTTCCGCAGTGACAACGCCGGAACTTCCGATTGTGTACTGAGAAAAAGATTTTGGTTTTGAAACCAGATTAAAAGAACATGCATGATCCTAAGTTGATCCAAAGGCATAATGAAGTGCTTTCAAGCTACTAGACAAGCTCCCCCTTAATAGTACGATATTTATCCTAAAATCCGGTCTTCCTCCATACTCCAAAGACCGGTAAAATCCAAAAGGTGTCCTAGTCTATTTGTACCTTGCCTTTGAGACAAACTCCATCTTCTCGACATTCTTTGACATGCAGCTTCTTGATTTGACTTTGTCATCTAGGACTATGCCTTGTAATCACTTCAACAAACATATTAGTCCCATATTCACATAATGTTATTAATTACCAAAACACATTTTTAGGGGCCTAGATGCTTTCAAGCACTGAAGTAACCAAAGCTATTAAATGTGGCTTGAAGCCTTACAAGCAAACGACAACTGCAATTTAAACTCAATCATTACACATTTTGTGACTAAACTGCTATCCATGAATGCTTAAAATTTACTTCGCCATTACCTCCAGCCCGTCGCTTCTGGCCAACATGGACTCCTTCTGGACTGGTTTATGCAAATTTACCCAAACCGTCAGCCAGTGCCCACGCAAAAAGATAACCTGTAAGGGATTAGTGATTTTTTTTGTCAGAAACAACATCATTCTGGCATAACCAGATAGACCAACATAAGACACTACTCCCACTAGGAGTTGCGATTTTAAAATTTTTGGAATACCAGCTAACCAATTCTTAAACATGTTTGTTGTACTCATATGATGAGATAAATTAAATCGGGTTAGATATTGTGTATATATTTTTAAATCGGGGAACTTTTATTAGATTTTTTTGAGAAAATTTCTATGTTTTCAAACGGGGCTGGAACTATTTAGTTGCTTCTTTGAGCAACAGAAGTGGACCGTTCGATCTCAAATTATGGAGTACGAATTCAGTTGAAGTTCCAAATGCCGGATTGCTTTCTTTCACCTAAACCTTTCACATTTTTCCTCGGAAAAAAATCTGCCATTCGTTCGGAATTGAGCAGCCCTCGATGCTATGCCATTTTACATGTGAAAGGCAGATGATACGACCCCAAACTCAAGAAATGTGACTTCTAGAATTAAAACTTCTGGCATACAAAACAAAGCAAAACCATGGATTCACCTCGCTCTCAGCTGTACATGTGCCGACGTGGTGGACGTACGGAAGAACCCAGGCGGTCATTGACTAGTGACGATCACCGTGCGACGTGCACTCCGCGCTCTCGATCGTTCTAATGTGTTTATAGAAACTTGACGGCGCGATGGTACTAAAGGAGGAGGAAGTGGTTATCCGGTAGTGAATGGAACGTTGAAGCAGAAAGCCTGGAAAGTGCTAATGGTGATTATATGAGAATTAAAGCGATCTGGTTGCGCATCTCTTTCTTTCCTGGCGCACTCACCTGTTGCAGTGAACTAAGCTCTGAACAAGTTTGCTGTGAAGTTCTGAACTCGTTCCGCACTGAGCAAGCTCCTATCGGATTTTAGTTGGCATTAGAGGAGTTTTTGGGCAAATATAGTACTGTTGATGTGCTCAATAGCAAATTTAACTTTATCTCTGAATCAAAACAAAAAATAACACAACGAAACCGTCGGCGAGCGATATGTCGCCTTGTCCGTGCACCCCAGCCCGTACTCGTCATGTCCGTGCGCCAAGGGCACGGACTCGCCTCATCCGTGCACCGGGGGACATACACTACCACCCATGGCACATCATGCGTATGTCATTACATGTGAAATTTAATTTTTTGAATGAAATTTTGTGGACACGGACACTCCTCGGATTCCCTCTGCACCACGCACCCGTGGGAAGGAATCGATTCCCTCTCGTCCTGTCGCCTCAAATTGGCTCCACTCGATTCTCGCTGTCCCTGCATGTGCAAAAACCCGGCACGTCGCCCGTGGGAGAGAATCCAATTCCCTCCATCGCTTCACAATCAGCCGAACTTGTTCCTTCATGCTGTTATAAAACCTGGTACGTCGCTCACATTCTCCACTGCCGATTATTCCGTGCCCTTAGTGCACGGACGAGGCGAGTCCATGCCCTAGCGCTCGAACATGGCGACTTGGGCTAGGGGCGCACGAACGAGGGGCTCCGGGCATCTACTGCGCGGACAAGGCGACATGCCGCTCGTTGGCAACTCCACGGTGCTATTTTTGAATTTGATTAGAAGAAAGAGCTAAATTTGCTATTGAACTCTTCAACGGTGGTATATTAACCAACAACTCGGCTTTAGAGATACACAGTTCGGTCTGTACGAGATTCAAGATAGGTTGTAGGCAAATTCCTGCAATTCTGAATCAATTCTGCTCATCCTATAGTTCATCTTCAGACTTCAGGTTTTGCTTACTGAGATTTGCAGCTAACATTGTAAATCATTTCAGATTTCAATCCACTAAATTTGAAGGCTGCCAAAAGGTTGAAGGATCTACTTCCACGCCTATCTGTAGGCCTCTAAAATCAGCAAAAGAGATCATAAGGAACCTCACGAACACGAAGTACTGCTAGTGCCAATAACGGACGCGAGTCTTCTCTGCAGTACCACTGCAGAGATGCACTGTAGCAACACAAGTCACCAATACGCGTCTATTGCTACAACACTCTAGCCGTATGCTGTTAAATCAGTGTCGCTTTTACTGTGCTTAAAAAATACCATAACAATTTTGCTGTTTAGCACTGTAATATTGGTATTGTATACTATTGATCTAAGCTGTTCTCTGCCCGATTGATTGAACTAATGCATTTTAATTATGCCTCTGCCAAAAGGTTTAAGGGAGGTACTTCCATGCCCATCTGTTGGTCTCTAAAATCAGCAAGAGAGACCATAAGGAACCTCACAAAGTACTGCAAGTAGCAAGTAGCAATAACGGACGCTGAGTCCACTCAGTATCATTGCAGAGTACGAGTCTATGGCTATAATACTTTAATCATATGATGTTAAATAGGTTTATTTTTACCGTGCATAAAAATACTATAGTAATTTTACTGTTTAGCACATATTACATACTATTGATCTAAGCCGTTCAGCGCCGATTAAACGATCCGAATAAAACCTGATGCGCTTTTATTATTCGTCTTTGTCCTAGCTAGTTGCTAGTGGTACGGTCGAGGATCCACATCCACCTATAATCAGCTGAAATGTCAACAGTACCGTCAATCTTCTCTTCCCTCCAGCAACCTGAATACCGTGATAGACACGGCTGCTTCAGGGGGCAATTAAGCTGAAAAGTACCAGTACCGGTGCCCAAACCGCCCAATTATGGCGCGATTTCTTCAACAGTTCGCCTACCCGTTTTAAATTTGCCGGCTCAGCTACAACTCCCTGCTCTCTAGACCTCGCAAATCAGCTTACTGCTTCTGTTTCGCTGGCCTGTTCGTGACGACACGTCGACCTGCGGACTTCCTCGACCATTCCGGCACTTCTGGTCATGTCTTCACATTGCTCTCGCTCAAACCTGGAGAATCAAACCCCGGTCATCAATGATCAATGGAGAAATGTCTCCGTTATTGTACAATCGAGATCGTGTGATCTACGAACAAAGTTTTTAACTTACAAATAATAAATAATAGACAAAAATATAAGTATATAGTTTCAACATTATCTCTTTATCCGCAGACTAGCGTATACAATGAGAATCTCCTGCTCCACTTTTTATAGGAGTATGTCTCTCTTTATGCACGAATAAACAACATAACACTAAACTAACTAATAAGCTTTGTGGGTCGATAGCCCTGTAATAGTTATTTATTTAGGTAAAGTGTCCACACATAATTGTGCTTCTAAAACGGGCCGATATACAACACTCCTCTTGGACAATTTTTGCCAATGTTATGGTCATGCATCATTAAAAACTTCTTTCGAAACCTAGTAGGGAAAAAGTAAGAAGAAAAGAGTACATAGCTCGCGTTCATGCCATTGCACATGTTGTCTCATTAAAAACCTTCAAATGAGAAAACACATTGGGACAAAACACAAACAAGGGTAAAGAGTACAAAATATATTCATCCAATAATGAACATATATGAAGATCATATATCTCCCCCTGAAGACAACAACTCTTTGTGTCTTCTCATACCAATACCACTGACAAGTTTCTCAAAATTTAGTCCTAGCAAGGCTATAGTAAATAAATCCGGAAGATTCTCACTTGATTGGATTTTATGTATTTCTATATTCCTATTTTTCTGCTGCCCATATGAGTAGAAATATTTAGGGAGTACATGTTTTGTCATATGTGTCTTGACATAGCTATTCTTCATTTGTGCAATACAAACTGCATTATCCTTATAGAGTACTCTATGAGTTTTATCTACCTCTACTGTTAAGACTCGGATTTACACATCCAAAACCCTCTGTGTATTATGAACTAGTTCTAGATTAGTAGCTAGTTCACATGGTGAAATATCGATGAAATACGATCCATTCAACGATTTAACTAAAAAGATAACAAAATATAAAATAGCAATAATAATTGGACCTTATGGTCAACGTTTACTTAACTTGCCAAGCAGGGCTTAAGACACAAATAAAATTCTTGCAGTGGAACGGAAACTTGGGAAGACCAATCAACATGCCCATATGCAATCGAGTGAAGAACACATCCTAATTCGCAAAACCTTTAAAAAACTTTTATTTGTAGAACTCTTGATCAATCTGACCTTCTTCAACTGAGCGGCAAAGTTTTAAAGTCGTGAGTACATAAAGTACCCAGCAAGTCGTAGATAATAATATGCAATTAATATTCATGCAAGGCTTGATCAAAGGAATAGTTGTATGGTTGTTTTGCAAAAAGAAGATATTGACAATAAATACAATAAGTAGATTGTAAAGCGTAATTTAAAAGACTATAAATAAATAAGTAAAAATTTCTTTGAAATAGCCATTGAACTTCTCATCCACTTATCAACCAAAGCACAAGTGAATAACCCATCCACCAAGTGAACATCATATTCACCGAATGAACTTTTCATTCACCCCCGATCAAATTTTTATAAAAAATTCTACCTCTCGTGTGAAATCTCTGAGCCTTGTCCATAGCTAGAGACATGGTTGATTAAATAGTTTTAACTCTGTAGAGGTTGTACAACTTTACCCACAAGAGATAAATCAACTTATAATGTCCGTTCACACACTTCCTTAGGTGCACGACTAAGTGATTATCACAAGGCCTTTAGAAAGCTCCTTCTTAACCTAGTTCTACCGCTAAGATTTCAACACTGAATGTCTTTCTGACCAGATAGGGGCCCCATTTTTGCGCGCATTGTGAGCATACATCCATCCTGTAACTCACACTTCCAAGACAGAACCAAAATTGAGATGTTGCTAATTAGTTAGCTAGGTCTATCCCAAACTAGACCTGTGGTTGTATGATATGGCTCTATTTAATAGCGCATAAGATTAAGTTCATGACAATTACTCAGGCGAGTCTACCTCTCACCCCAACAATGTGCTACCCACACCCCCTTTACTGTGTGATTGCTCGCCTGAGCAGAAATCATTTTGTTCAACCAAGACCAATGACATACCCTGTCATGGCATAATAAATTTTAATAATAGTGGCTACCCTTCACAATTCCATATCTCATTAAGTCAAATTAACATTATTAAACTTGTGATATGAGCCCATCGTACAACTAAGCATGACTAAACATCTCTATGATATTCATGTTGGTGTTACAAATATCTCCAACTAATAATGACCATCCTATGATGACAAATAATTCATGGTATTCAAATAATCAATAGAGGCATAATGACAAATAGGAGATTAACTATTCCCAAAAGCAGTTGATATAAAGATAGCATGCAATTTAATATAAAACAAGATACTTCTGAAAATGTAGGTTCAATATGATCAATGGATTATGACTTGCCTTGGCTTTGCTCAATTACCACACTTTGATATTCAAAACTTGCTCTTGATCTTTGAAACAGATCGTCTAAACAAGAAAGAAAACAACAGTCGAAACACAAATAAATCTAAAAGAAAAAAATAAAATCCAAAACAAACCAAACCAACTCTAAAAGAAAGAGCTTGATTTTAGAGGAATTTAGGAACTTGAACGGACTGAATCGTAGTTCGGACGAAGAACAACATACTCTCAGAAGATTTAAATCTAAGAAAAAGAGAAAGAAAATAAAATTCTGAATTATCGCGTCAACATGATGTCAACAAAGAAAAATGAATTATTAATTTCTAAAGAAAAAGAAATTTAATACATTAACATGTGGGCCTATGGTCTATAGACGACGTCCACGGAGAGGAGGTCTATGGCAAACGATGCACCAGGCTCATGGAATAGAGACTGACATTGGGGTCCACACAGCAGTGACTCGGTTCACTGTGAACAAAGTTCATGCGCTAGGGTTCGGGATGGTGCCACATCATCAATGATGAACGGTGACACACGGGCGGCTAGGGTTTCATGGCGCTGATGTGGTAGACACGCGACAAGACACACAAGCCTAGGTCCTGAGGTGGCTATTGACGAGGACGACATGCGATGGCGATGGTCGACAGCGAGCGGTGGCGCAACTCCAGCGATGGAGGATGTAGTGAACGACGGCAACTCAGGGGCACAGATGGGCACAAGCAAGAGAGGAGGTGATGGCAGACTCACTGGAACATGCGCCTTGGCGAAGGGATGATGGAGGCGACCAATGGCGATATTTGAGCGGCGACGACGCATGGTCTTCAACGATGTTTGGGTTTCGGCGACGCTCTGGTGAAACGAAGGGGAGGCCGACGGGACAGATCTGGACGGTGCGAACCCAAAGGTGGTGATGGCGGAACTCGGAGCGCACCGGTGATGGACAAAAGCGGCGACGGAGACCACGGTGGGTTCGGGCTTCTCCTTGTGATTATGGCGAAAAGGGCACTTGGCTTGAGGGGCGGCTAGGGTTTGCAGAGGCGGCATGGTATGAAGAACCAAAGCCAAGGGTCGGCGCAATGCAAGGATGTGGAAATCGAGGGGCGATAGGCTATTTAAAGGTGGCGATGAGGTGTTTGGGACAGACACAGTGGCAGAGTCGTATCGGAGACAGAGATGAAGCCAGCGTGGACACGGACACTGCTAATAGGTGGGTCCCACACAGCGCGGCAGCGAATGTGGGCAAAGGCGAGCGTGACGTGGCTGGGCTGTCGCGTTGGACCAGGCCAAGGCAGAGTGGGCCAGCGGAAAGGAAAAGCCGAGGCGCAAAGGAAATAGGCTGGAGTGAAACGAGCCAGGAAGAATGGACTGGGATGTTTGGAAAAAGATTTTGCCCAAAGGAAAAAAATCCAGAAAATAAAATATTTTCAAATTTTAAAAATTATTAAATAAAACCAAGATCAATGAAATAGCAAATAAACTCCAAAAATTGCTTAAAAATTCCAAAAATAATATGGAGCTCAAGGAACCCAAAAAAATGGTTTTGAATTTATTTTAATTTTATATTATTCACATTAAATGATTTTTATTTCTAAAAAATCAATTTAAGCTTTAACTATGCCAAGAAAATTCAAATGGTTATTTTTTAAAAGCTTCAAAAAGACTCCAAATTTTGGGATGTTACATCTACACCGTAAGAATCTTGGATACGTTGAATTAGTTTTCTAAACCATATGCACTCTCGAGTTGTCTCATATAGTGAAATGATCTCAACATGATTTGTTGATGTGGCAACAATCAAATGTTTTATAGGTCTCCAATAGATAGTTGTGTAACCACTTATAAAGATGTATATAGTCTATGACTTGTCATTATGGGAATATCAGAAAGGTAGCCAACGTCTAAGTAACCTTTCAACCTTATATCTTAACCCTTGTGATAAAAGAGTCCAAGATCAATTATACCCCTAAGGTAACCAAGGATTGCCTTTATTCCATTCCAATGCCTCTTCATAACCCCTAAGGTACCCAAGGATTCCCTTTATTCCATTCCAATGCCTCTTCATAGGCTCGGAACTATATCTTGCTGAACAATTTACAGCAAATGCCATATTAGGCCTAGTATAATTGACAATGTATAACAATGCTCCAATAGCACTTAAATAAGGGATTTTGTGCCCTAATGTATCCTCATTCTCTCGTCTAGGCAAATTTTCAATCTATAGCCAGAGATAGTATTTGGTTTCACCCAAATGATTCATCTCAAATTCCTTCTTTAAGATTAAGCTCGCTTCGAGAATGTCTTTCGTGTTTCCGATTATGTTCAAGTCATCAACGTACACAGAGATGATGCCAAATCCATTATTGGATTTCTTTATGAACACGCACAGACATACTTCGTTGTTTATGTACCCCTTTTGTAAAATTAGTTTACTCAGTCGGTTGTACCACATATGACTTACTATTTCAACCCGTATAGTGACTTTTGCAACTTAACACTATACATGTTGTGATGTTCAATCTCGATCATACATGGGACTTTTAGTTCCTCTTGAATCTTCATGAGGATTTTAGAATCTAATGACCCATATAAATATGCAATCACGATATCCATAAGTTTCATTTTGAAATTCATTCCTACTGCTATAGCTATAAGTATCGGAGCGTTGTGCCATCAATTATAGGAGAGTAAGTTTCATCGAAATCGATGTTGGGTATCTGTGTGAACCCTTGTGCTATTAACCTCGACTTCTATTTCACCACTTCATTATGTTCATTCCTCTTTTTTACGAACACCAACTTGTGTCCAACAAGAAAAACTTCTCAATGTGTCTTGACCACAAGTCCGAAGACTCCCCTCTTATTAAGCAAGTTTTGTTTTTTTTTATTGCTTCATTCCATTCATCCCAATCTTGACGATTCTTGCACGACAATCGTCTTTGATTTCAGATTCGATTCAATATGAAAGACAATCTTTGAGATGAAGCAGTTGCTATTAGCACTCTTTTGTCTATAAAAGACTTATCTTGTTTTCAAATAATTTGTGGAAAACTCTCTATCCTATTCAATTGGAACTTTATTTAAATCTAACAGATCTCCAATATTTCTCAAAATGGCAGAGTCTGACTATTTCGTTGCCCTAGTATCGGTGGGTGCACTTCCCCCTTCACTAGTCACCTGTCCCTATAATGTAGCATGGGGCGCCTCCCTCTCTGCTCCTGTATGGGCACCACTTGCAGTGTCTTCACTCGGGGTGTAACATACGTCGAACATTTCTTATTCATGTTCGATTTTTGGAGTTTATCCCCATGTTCAATACATCTCTTTTCCAGACTTCTCCGTGGTTTGAAATATTTTGACCCAAGAGGTCTTCCCCTCTTCTTACTAAGAGTGGTGGAGTCAGATGCAGAACCCAAAACCCAGGATGGTTCTACCTTTTTAGGTGCATTTACCACTAATATATGCGACTTTGTAACTTCTTTATGATCAATGAACGGATCTAGTAGCTGATTTGCAAGATTTCATAAATCTATTATCCATTGAACCTCTTGTTTAGAGTCCTTAGTGCGTGGATCGTTATTATGAAGACTACTATCATTCCATGGCAGTTCCCAAATGTAATATCCCACTTAATTATTAAGAAATATAAAGTTGCAATTCAAAAAATATTAATGCAAATTCAGAAATTTTGGTTGGGGAATGAAAATTGGCCAAGTCGGCCCATGGCCCAAGGGGGCTAGCCACCACTTAAGTAAGAGATGGGGGAGGCTGGAGGCCGGCCAAACCCTAGCCTCCTCTCACCTATGCCCTTGCACCACCCTCCCTCCTACCTAGCCTCCTGAACCTTTGTTTTCCCTACTGCATCATTGTTTGCCCCAAGCTGCTGTCGTACGCATGCCTTTTTTTGCCGCTGCTTGCTTCTAGCTTTGCATGCCTGTCCTTACTGCCGCATGATTGCTATGGCCACCAGAAAGAGAGAGATAATAGAACCCGTGCTTGACGAAAAGCTGTTGAAAATTCCTCCCAAGTTACGGCTTGAGAATTCTCATGAGCTGCGGTGTAGTTCTCCCACCATTCTGCGACTGTACCTTCCAACTGATGTGAATCATAAAGAACTTTCTCACGATCATTGCATTGAGCAATGACTAGCTTTTCTCAACAGAGCGAAGCCAATTTCCTACGTCCAAAGGTTCTGATGAATGAGAAAACGTAGGCGAACGAGTCCTCATGTACTCTGATAACTTGGAATGTTGATGAGCTAGTGGTGGAACAACTGCTGCTTGATTATTCTGATTCAACAAGTTGACTATTGATGCAGCGGTCTGATTCTGCTGAGTCATCATACTGTTCATATCCTGCATCATTTTGCACTCATGAATTGAGTTTGAGTTGCTAGAAGTTGTGCCATGCTTGGATCTGCTGCTCCAGGGACTGGTGACTGGCCACTAGCATTGATACTGGCATTGGCATCTTCTGACTCAGTACGGTTCGATGTGTTGCGAGCGTCAACCATCTGCGAGGATTCTCCATAGGTTTAATAGGTAAGACAGAAAAGCAATGTAGGCGAGAGGGAATAGCACAATAGATGAGATATAACAAGATAGGGAGGATATAAATAACTTAATTAGGAAAAATTAGATTATACGCAAGGCAAAAGACAAAGAAGACATAACTGTAATGCTATGAAAGAGTAAATAAACTCTTCAAATTAAAGCCATAGTGTGACTACAACATAATGCTTGACAGCAAAACTGCAGCTCCCACTTACACACAACCCAAATAAAGACCTATGCAACAACAATCTAAAAACGCTACTAAAGACTCTAATAGGACGGCTCCTACTCTGGACTATAGAACGAAGAATTCTTCAGAACCAACTGGAATGAAGCAACGAAGATACTTAATGATTGCTGGTGACTTCTTTCTTTCGGACTAGGGAAATTAATGAGGCAAGAAAGTCAATTTAAGATTATAAAACAAAATTCAGCAAAGATAAGGAACAAGATTTCTAGGGCAAGATGAGAAAAGAATAGAATATGATAAGAATAGAATAGACTGAGATGAGAAAAGAATAGAGTAGATGAGAAAAGAACAACAACTTAAATCAAATTAAGTTGATTTGATTTAGAATATAAATTTTGAAGCTTTTAAGTAAACGACCATGCTAACTAAGGTTGCGTTCTACAGTCGATATGGCTCTGATACCACCTCTGTCAGGATCTGAAAATGCATCTCAGGAACCCTTTGTGTATTCTGAACTAGTCCCAGATCAGTCGCTAGCTCACACAGGAAACAGTGACAAATACCATCTATCTATTCGATTTAACTAAAAAGATCTCAAAATAACAAATAGTAATAATAACTAAAAGACATTTCTCTTGTTAGTAAGTTGAGCTATAATATACTTTCAGTTTCACAGCTGATAGATGATAATCTTGAGGTGAGCTCTAAAAATATTCATGTTGCATTTTAGATTCATCTGGCGATCTAGTATGCAAAATTATTTGAGTTGGTCGTTTGTTTAAGGGTGACTTTTCTTATTCATCATCCTCTGATTTTAGGTGTCTTGCTTCATCTGATTCTAAGGATTTACTCCACTGGCACCGTAGACTAGGTCATATGGTTTTGATCATATTGCTCGTATCAGTAATATGGATCTTGTTATAGGATTGTCAAATCTTAAAATTGAAAATTGAATAGATTTTGTTTGTTCACCCTGTCAGCACGGTAAGATGATTTTAGCTTCACATCCTCCTCTCACTCTTGTTATGACTGATGCACCTGTTCAATTGTTACACATGGACATTGTAGGTCCTGCATGGTTTCAGTCAGTTGGAGGTAAATGGTATGTTCTTGTTATTGTTGATGATTACTCTAGATACTCGTGTGTCTTTCTCATGGCATCTAAGGACGAAGTTTTTGGTCACTTTAGAGAGCTTGCTCTTAGACTTGCCACTGAACTCCCATGAGCACTTAGAGCAATTAGAAGTGATAATATAACTGAATTCAAGAACACACCATTTGCTTCTTTTTTGAAAAAGGTTATATCATCAATTTTCTTCAGCTCGTATGCCACAACAAAACGGTGTTGTGGAACGTAAAAACAGAACGTTGGTTGAGATGGCTAGAACAATGTTAAATGAACATTCTACACCTAGGAAGTTTTGGACTGAAGCTATATCTACTGCTTGCTACATTTCTAATAGAGTATTTTTACGAGGTAAATTGCATAAGACTTCCTATGAACTTCATTTTGGTAATTCTCCTAATATTTCTCACTTGAGGGTATTTGGATGTCGTTGTTTTATTCTTAAACATGGAAATCTTGATAAATTTGAATCTAGATCCTCAAATGGTATTTTCCTTGGATATGCAACCCACACTCGAGGTTATCGTGTATTCAACTTAGAAACTAACAAAATTGCTGAGACTTGCGAGGTCACTTTTGATGAGGCTAATCCTGGTATTAGACCCGACAATGCAGGTATACAGGTAAATGACGCAATAAAAGACATTTTCTGTGACTCTGAAGACGATGAAAGTTTTAGCACACAAGAAAATGTTACTCCTCGCAGTGAGCACGAGACGAAGAGAAATAGTCCAATAGCGATGATCTCAGAAAACAAAAGACGAGGCCATAGTTGAGGGCACATTCCCACAAGATAATTTCGACCTTCAACGAATAACTATAAAATATTATTTTTGAAACTCAAGAAACTCTTCAGCAGCAACGACAAAAAGTCAAATGCACTTTAATAAGTTGCAAATTACATAACTTAACTGCAACCTCAAATACTTCCAGTACACTATGTCCTTTAACAAAGAAAATAATTTTCTTTTATTACAATACCATTCTACCAACTCAGACCAGAAAAGCTTTTATGTCCAAATCATATGAATCACTTAAGAACCAGTAGAACTTTCCAACACATCACTATGCTCGAATCCATTTTCAGCTACAACATAGATTCTGAACTCCAAAAGATCACAAATTCAAAACTCAAAATATTTCATTTAAACGATATCACGGAAGACGATCAACTTCCTTTACTGCTAATAGAATCAAAACTGCTCTCACCAACTCATACTCACAATCTTACTAACCTCTTCATTATAAACTCTTAGCATGAATCATCATAGCCTACTATCCCATCATAAAACTCTCTAAGGACACAATAAATTATTTCATCATGTTTTTGTTATATCAATAAGTCGGTAACAACTACTTGATATAGGGAAAGACTATTGCACAAGCGACATTATTGAAATAAAACTCTTTTATCTAGATGCCACTATCATAAAACAATGTCGCAAGGCACCCTAAATAAGGTCACTAGCTAAATTCATCCATTCAACTATTAATGTTTCTCAACACCAACTTTAGTGCGCACTAATTGCACTTTCGATACTACTATTACCAATTGACGATTATTCAACCATAGAAGAATTTATAGTCCTTTCCCTATTTACATTCCCATGAGAATATATAAGATCATCAAATATCCAATTAAAGAAAATTTTCTAGCTTATTATCCACTAAGCCAATAATCGAAGACATCCTCAATTTTCCCTTCCTACAGATTAGATTGATCCATTGAGACCAAATGATCCAACAAATTTAGCAAACTAAATAATTCTTATGATCAACCATTTCATCAATGTTTCACACCTCTTAATAACTCATGCTGCTTTTGTTTCATATTTTGAACCCCAAGATGTAAGCCACACTTTATCTGATGAGTCTTGGATTAATAACATGCATGAGGAATTAGAAAATTTCAAGCATAATAAAGTCTGAACTTTATTTTCACCTCCTCATGATCAAAATGTTATTGGAACCAAATGGATTTTTAAGAATAAATAAAGTGAGGATGGTGTTGTTGTTTGAAATAAGGCTAGATGTGTAGCTCAGTGTTTTACCCAGGTTGAAGGTCTTGATTTTGGTGAAACCTTTGCACCTGTTGCTCGATTAGAAGCCATTAGAATCCTTTTAGTGTTTACTGCTTCTAAGAGTTTCAGGTTGTATCAAATGGATGTTAAGAGTACTTTTCTTAATGGCTTTATTGGGGAAGAAGTGTATGTAAGACAACCTCCAGATTTTGAAAATCCTAAATTTCTTGATCATGTCTACAAACTGTCCAAAGCTTTATATGGTTTGAAATAAGCATCTAGAGCATGATATGATAGGCTTAAATCATATTCGTAAGTCGATGTGTGTAACGAGTACGAAGGACAGTCGGAGTGCATGGTCGAAGGTCAAAAGCTACAATGACTAGTCGATGGTCGAGCTACAGTGCATGGTCGATGGTTGAAGCTCCAGTGATTGATCGATGGTCGAAGCTACAGTGACTGGTCGATGGTCGAAGCTACAGTGACTGGTCGATAGTCGTGGGTTTCGTGGTCGGTAGTCGTAGGCTTCGTGATCGGTAGTCATGGGCATCATGGTCGATAGTCGTGGGCTTCACGCTCGGTGGTCGTAGGCTTTTGGTAAGTGGTTGTACGCTTATAGTAGGTGGTTGTAGGCTTCATGTAAGTGGTCGTACGCTTATAGTAAGTAGTCGTAGGCTACGAGTGCTTCCAGTCTTGTATTCTTCAAGTACTTTGAGTACTCGTGTCTGGTTGGCCAGTAGTATGACCGGCGTTTACATAGCGGTAAGATCGGTTTTACAGAGTGATCTCTAGTTATTTTTCTGAAATATGGAATTTAAGGTCGTAGTTGATCGGCTCGTGTTTATTGATAGATGTGAGGGTGATATGCGTGTGTGAACTGATATTGGTCAAGTTGGAGAACTTGTGCCAAGAAAACGTTCTTTGATATTTGCATGTGCAAGTTGAGCGTGGAGACGGTCATGGTCGATGATGAGGGAGACCAGAACTAGGATGGGAAAAACCAAGGTTCAGGTGGTCGTGGATGTCACAGGGTGGTCGTGCTCACGCTGGGGCACATGGAGATCAAAGGTGAATGCAAGATGCATGGTCGAAGCTACAGGAGGTGACGTCCTGGATGCTTCGACGTGTGAAGAGTTATAGAAGGCGTTCATAAATGGAAGGTTTAGAGATATTGAAAACCCTGGACTTGAGGGGTTTCAGGTCCCCTAATTCTCGGAAGAGATCGAATTATGTGTCCATGTTAATAAGGACACAGTTTAGGGCTCTAGCATATAAAAAGGCCAAAACGGTTAAGAGTAACGGTGGCTTTGACGAGCTTTTCAGAGCTTTTACGGTGGCTTTCGGCAGAGAGTTTTTTGGTGTTTTTTGTGCTAGGGTTTGAGGGGTTCCGTGAGAGCACTTTGTAGCCACAAAACAAGATTGATAATAACAGATCAGATCTATTACACGAAAGGTTGATCTTCTCTGCTGGTGGGTGCTTCTGGACATTGGGTTCGACTTGTTCTCGTTCATCGTCTTCTACATGTTCTTTAGTGTAATATTCGGAAAAATAATAATAATAACAATAAAAATAAAAATTTAATTAGTTAAAGAATTTAGGGCTTGTGCGTAATTAAAGAATTTAGTATACGTGGAAATAGGATAATTCAGAGTTTTTATGAGCTATATAAATAAATTGTGGGAATTCTTGAAACCCTAGTAGTTTTATTTCTTTTTTCCACCCCAACCGCCACACACCCCTGCGCTGTTTTTCTTTTCTTCCTGCGTAATCCTTCCCGGCCGAGCCTTGCTGCGGTAGCCCTCTGCTCTTGTATGTCGCTGCTTGTAGAGCGCGTGGAAGCGGCTATTATTCTTCTGCGTCGCCGATCTTCTTATTTCTTTGTTGCATTGCGCTTCTTTGCGCTACTTGTCGCGTTCTTCTTTGCTCTGCGTCATTCTGCGACTGCTTTGCTCTCTCTGTACTGGCGTTCTTCTTCTTGCCGCCGCTGCCGCTTCTTCTTCTTGAGCCGATCTATTTGTCTTGCGTGAAGCCAAGCCGCCGAGATTGCCTGCTGATCGGTGAGTCCAGAGTTCTTTGCGCGCATTGCAGCGTTCTTTGCGTGTGGGAGCCGGCAATCAAGCAATCGGTCGTGAAGCCGGTCGCTCTCCCGCGTCATTAGTTGGCAACAGGTGTGGAGGCGTGCATACACAGGTGTGAGGTTTGCTAGCATTAACTACATGTTTTCCTCTGGTTTGCTAGACACTGTTAATTAGAGATTATAATTGAGGATAATTAGAGAAGGTTCTATAGTTTTTAGTCATAGTGCCGATTAATAGATCTATTTAGCCTGCTGTTCTGTTGAACGATTTATTCGGGTACCTTAATGGCGAATTTTGGAAATGTCATCTACTAGTTAATTGTAGATAATTTCGATATCTTTCTATAGCATATTTTATCATGTCGATCGGATAAGTAGAATTCGAGTTATGAGTTTCGGAAGGCTGCTGTCCTTGGGGTTGTCGTCTTTCGGCGCTGTTTTGGTAGACTGTAGATTAAAAATAGTAAATAGCCTAATTAGAGTTTTTGATCTACATGAAAGTTGTAGATAATTGTCCAATGGTTCTGTAGAATCTGAGAACGCAAATTTTGGTTGAGTAAAACAAAAGTTATGAATTTAGTAAGACCGCTGTTCCGAAGCGGACAGAGGATAGATCGGCTTTCTGGGCTAAATACGGAGGGTTAGATGATTTAATTAGAAGTCTTTGTAATCTAAGAAAATGTGGATAATTTTATGAAGAATCCAGAATGGGGTGGTTTGTGGTGATCGGACTTTCGAGTCAAAAGTTACGCTCTTTTTAGTAACAGGACAGCTATGGGTAACTATTGATGCAGAGTAGCGTGGTATATTTGGGGACGTGTAGGAGCGATGCCGATTGATTGTTGTTCTTATGATGCTGTAGCTTGTATTGAAATTTGTGTATTTAATGTAGGAGAGGCGTCGTACTTGTTGCCATCTGCTAGCCAAATTGTGCATCGCAACTAGTAAAGGCAAGTGCATGGTAGCGGCGATCATTGATCGATCTTTGTTTTTTTATCTTCTATTACCATTATTGTTGTGCTTTTATTCTGTTTAATTGCAAACAAATAATTGGTATGTTTATATCTTTGTTGACAAGCATGATGGAAAGTTGGATATGATGTTTATGATGGAGTTTTGTATATTTTGCATACATAAGCATCTTTGCATATGAGCGGTGATCATGAATGATCACAACTCCACGGAGTGGAGGAGGTCCCGATCCTTATGGAGGAGCGGGCTTGAGAGTGAATGTTGTCGCGAGCATTCACTCATGCTATCTGCATATCTGTGAAAGAAGTGCATGTGGACATGTAGAATAGATTTGCATTGATACATGAGATTAATGGATGTGAATCAAAGAGAAGATAACTGCATGTGAAAATTAATAGTAGTACTGTGATGATAATGAAGGTTATTGAATGCTGTTGATTTATTATTGTTCGTTGTTTATGGATGTGTTTCTTTGAGTCGTGGACTCACCCTTGCTCTATTGTTGTCTTTAGGTGATCTTGAGGACGCCAGTGGCGAGAGCGATTAGAGCACATGGACAATACATGATCATTTGCCATAAGAATCTTTTCATTCACAATTGGATTACTCTTGGACATGTTAGAGGTTGAATAAAATTTAGGACAACGTTTGGACTAGACTATTTGCTTTATTAATTTGGATTCATTGGTTGATGCTATTTTGGACTGTTTACCTCGTTTTATTCCCCTTGCTTATTGATTATCGTTTGATCCATAATTATACATGTTCTTTTGTGATCCATGGATATGGTTATTGTTGTTTTCTTGCTGAAATTTTATAGTGTGTCGATAATTATTAGTTTAGAGAGTTTTGTGGTAGCATTCTAGGCTCAGTGTTGGGCTGGGGTGTTACAGTTGGTATCAGAGCGGGCTTTAGGTCCGTGGTGAATAGATTAACAACTTAGGCAAACTAAAATTATTAAAATTTGTTTTAGTTTTAGTAAAACAACTAAAATATGCTAATGGTTAACTAACCTAAAATTTGACACACTAGTGCCTGATGAGGTTAGAGAGAGGTGCGAATATAGTTTTACGCTTAGTTATGTTGTTCATTGATGGATGATTTTATTTTGACCTTTGAGCTCATTGTGTATTGTTGATTGTGGTTGATAGCTATGCCGGGGTAGAGGGCGTGGTCGTGGTGGCGCGATCGTGGAGGTCGTGGGCGCTGGCGAGGTTCAGTGGAGCCACCTCGTGTGTGATTAGTCGATGGCGGGGGTTCTTTGTTGACCCGCCTCGGTTGGGGTCGAGATGAGACCCCGCTTTCTTTGAGAGAGTTGGTGGGAGAGATCCGTGCTCTTCGTCAACGAGCGCGGCACTCTTCTTCGCGGCATCTGTTGTTGCTCTGTCGCACATCCACCGGTTCGAGGCGCGGATGTCACTACGAGTGGATGGGGTTGAGGTTGGATCCGTTTGTGGTCGGGCACACGGTCGAGCAATGGTGGTTGCGCTACATGGAGAAGCGGTTTGGAGCTTTAGAGATGTCTTCACCTCGGAGGGTCCGTTTGTAGCCTTTCGGTGAAAGGCAGCGGATATTTGGTGGGAGGCGTGTTGTCTTGAGGACCGCTACTCAAGGGCGATCACTTGGGAGGACTTTGTTGATCGGTTCAAGGGAAGTTCTACCCTACTCATTTGTTGAGAAGATAGAGGTTGCCTTGACGACCTTTGCTCAAGGAAGAGATCT